>OX456999.1:14851049-16232624 GCA_949752705.1 Callimorpha dominula
TAATTGACTGGTTGTCTTAAAATCCTCATTTTCCTTTTAATGTCTTTTCTTTATGAATTATCTTTCTCTATATTACCTATAGGTATATATAAGGTGTTCAATACAAAAATTCAAAAATCGAAATACTACATATATATATTATAATAAGTACATAGGTACGATATATTTAGGTATTTGAAAAAATTACTTTACTTTTAAAATTCATAGCAAAAGAATTACATAAAAATAATGATTTCAAACTTTTTTACACAAATTTTATTTTTACATATACATACATACAATATACATTTCTAAAGATGCTCACAAGTAAATATATTGATCTTATGCTAGTATTCTAAATATCTATACCTACTCGAAAGGTTTAGGTACTTAACTAATGTAAACAAACCATCAAAGAAGCTCTTAGCTTGCACGTTCTCGTTTCGAAGTAAATTTCTTCATAATTTAAACGATGTTTTCGTTTATATTGTAAAATAAACTTTTGTATTTAATGTAAACCTATAATAATTAATTACATTATGTTCCAATAAATTCAAAAGAAATTCCTAAAAGTTTTCAATTAAGAAAATAACTTTAGTATGTAATATAAAAAATGTAGGTATGAATCGCTTTAAGAAATAAATCAAAAGGTAAAATAATATAAGTATTCCTAAATCGAGTACCTAATTTGTTGCTTTCTAAGCTCTAAAAAGTATACCCACCGCAAGGCTGCCTACTGAAATTTCCAGCAAGCGAAGCTTATACACAGATCACATTTTATACTAACATTTCGACCTTTTCGTACACTTATGTTGGAAAGGAAACCGAGTAGAAACAAAAACTTTAGAATTACTCTCGTTGTAAGACGGGAAACTCGTTAGGTATATCTTAAACGGAACAAACATCTTTTGTAATTCAAAGGGACAGGCTGCATCTGGCAAATGAAACAAAATGTCCGAGTGATATGTTTGCTCCATACATCTTCATTTCAATGACCATTCATTTGCGATCGGTGCGACCACGGCCCCGTCTCATGTTAGATTAATGGCAAACCGATTTTCTGATCTTGGAAGGCCTAGAGAGCGACCCGCCCTACAAATAACTTTAATATAGACACATTAGGATCTACTTCGACTTGGTTGACAAAATATCTCGTGTATTTAGCTGAAGTCAACCATCGGCAAGAGGTCCATTGGCAAGAGTTAACGTATCTTTTAGATAAAAATGCTACCTTAATTGCAACCTTCTTAACATACCTGAAACTTACTATTTATTTGTACTTATTGGCGCTGAGAAGGAACTGAATATGGTGTTTCTTCTTTGTAAAGGGAAGATCCTCCGATAAGGTATGTTGCATAAAGGTCCGCGGGCAACGTTTGATATTGTGATGATGTAAAAATATGTGGATTTCTTTTTATTTCGTCTTTGAAATTAATTGAATTTGGGTGTGTTATGAACTTATACTAAACATGTTTCATCAGCAATTTACATTTTCGTCAACTTCGTATTATGAGTATGCCTCTTTTTACCCTGTATAGGTAGGTATATTTGAAATAGGAACACATACTTAAGTCACTGAAATGACTGAAAAGCATGACTCTAGCATAAAGTTGCAATAAGATTTTTTTTTTATACTATCCGTTTACAAGTTATGACCGTTTGAATTTCCAGGTATTTTTGCTTCCATTTTTTATAAAAAAAAGGTGCTATGTGTATAATTTAAATAGGCGATAAACCTCCTCCTAAAAGGGGAGTTCTCAGAGCAGGATTTTTATACTGTTTTGGCGGTAAAACAACCTGGAGTGTAAAAAAATATTGTCTTGGAAACGACACAGTGTGCCTTATAGCTCCTGAAATGAGTGGACCATCGGTACTGCGACATTTCGCCTCCAATGGTCCACCCAGCGCCAGCCCGCGGGTATTCAACACAATATTCAACACTTATAAAAATAAGTGACCCTGGTGTTCTCATCTTTTTAGTTCCATTTTTTATTTGTAAATTTAACGGCATACTAACATAAAAAAGTTTCTCCTATTTATCTATTGAATAGGTAAGTATATCCATTACCGGTTTTCGGATAGATTTCACTAATGAAAATCGGACTGTTTTTGTGTAGATAAATCTGAAATGATGTTACACAACTAAAACTAAAATTCATAATAGGAAATATAACCTGACATAATTATTTCGTTTTCTATCTCTGTCGAAGATACTCTGCTGCTTGCACCTGTATTTAATAAAGGTGTCGGGGTTTTAAAAGCTGTAAATAAAACGATTCAATCTAAACGCATTCAAAATTATGAGAGTAATTACGTGGACCTTTGGATTTTTTGACCTCCTGTGACTAGTACCGAGCGTCGATTAGCTCTGAGTGCAGTATATCTACCACCACCCGTAATAGCCGTACTCGTTTAGAATTCTATTTAAAACGCTGTAAGTATTCGAACAAAAAATTTCGATTCGAAAGTACTTATGCCTGGTAGGGGATTTTAATTTGGGTCATATACACTGGTCATCTATATTGAATATAGACCAATACAATAAGTTACCAATTACTAGCGAAATGCTACTTAATTTTACCATGACGAATAGCCTCAATCAGTTTAATTTTGTAAAGAATGCTATTGGTCGTACCCTCAATCTTGTGTTGTCGACTTGCCCAATGTGCAACGTTACACGGACACCTTATGTTGTTGTAGTACCTTACCTTGTTAAAATTTTTAATCGTCAAGTTCGATTTAGAAATCGTAATTCAGAATTTGAAAATGTTTAATCCAAAAAGACTCAAAACGTTGCTTTAACGCCATCTATTACATTATACCTTAACTATTTTCACTAAAATTAAGAATTTACGTGGGAGAGTCATGCTTCGGCACGTAAGGACCGGCTCGACTCCGCTCGATACCACGGCCTCACAGAAAACCGGCAGTGAAACAATGATTGCATTGCTTTTCGCCGCGTAAGTGAGGTTACCGGAGGCCCTAATCCTGCCCTCTCCCCCATTCCCGTCCTTCCCCTCTCCCCTCTAATCCCCCTCGCCCGTCTTCCCGCTCTTCCCCCTCTTCCTCTATTCCCACCTTAAAGGACGGCGCCGCACTTGTGACTCTTAAGTTACAGGTGCCCATGGGCGGCGGTAGTCATTTACCATCAGGTGACCCGTCTGCTCGTTTGCCCCCTACTCCATAAAAAAAAAATATTTATTTCTGTTGAATATTTTAATAATCGTAGTTGTAAAATAATAACAATTCTAAAATACAGATTAATAAAGCGAATAATATAATTAAATACAAACCTACGACAAATAGCAGATTTCAGCTCGAATTGGAATTGGATCCTCCCGACCAGGGTTTCAGAAGACCGCGGTTAATCAAATGTTGTATTTTAGGTGTTAAGTAAGGTTACCCCAGCCCCAGCGAAAATGAAAACCTTGTTGATTCTAATTTATGACTCCGCAAGGTCATCCCAAGTGGTCAATCAAAAAGCTGCTTTAAGTATTTGACATTTCTTGAGCGTTTCTAAAGTAGGTATGCATGCGCATGCATTAGCATTAAACACGCCACATTGGTTGTTGGGTTATTATTATTACGCATGCGAAAGACACATTGAATTTGTTAACATGACAATACTAAAATCCTTACTAATTTTACAAATTATAGTAGTTAAATAAGTTTACAAAAGTGTTTGGGCAATTATCCCCTATAGCACGTAAATGAGAGTGTTTACTTAACATCAATATATATTTTTGTCAAGCAAACGTTATGTTCTTTCACTTTCGTAATCGTTTGATGGTACCTAATATAGGCTCGGCTATGTAAAATGCCGACGTAATAGACAGTTCGTATCAGTAATTTGGAAGTTCATGAACAGAGAACTCCCTGCAGTGTACGTAGATACGATGATTCATTTCAACATCGTCACCTCACAAAGTCACGTCACACCCAGGGCCGTCTTAACTGGGGGTTCAAGGGTGCGGCCGCACCCGGGCGCGGAGTCCGAGGGGGCGCAGGCCGAGCTCTAAACAATTCGATATTTCCTTAATTAAACTTTAACTCATAAGTACAATATTAACGCCATTCCCCCGTTTCGTATACTTACGTCAAATAAATACCTACATGCATAAAAATATAGGCATCAACCAATATTAAATTACCATTGTATTATTGTCACTTTTGCCTTTCGGCACGTGTCATACCGCTCACGATATGCAAGGTAAAATAGCTCTTATTTCGATACTTTTACCAATTAAATTTATTTAACACGCACGCGGCAATATCTCCATTTCAAAGACGTTTGGTGCGCCCTTTGACATAGCCGCCTGGCGCCCGCACTTTAAGCGAAATGGCCTCTATTATTAGGTGATTAGGGTGTAAATTGAAATGTAAGTTCGCGATGCGGCTCTGAGTGTCGGTTATTGATTGATGTCATTAGACGACCTATGACAATTGAATCTTATTGCATGAATTTTTAAGTTTGATTTTGTTGAATGCTGTGAAACGTAAGAGAAATATGAAATCAATTTCTTATCCTTAAATTTTCATTATATTTGCGATAGCCGCCGAGTGAGCACTAAAAATTCTAGCTAGTGGAAATTCAGTTACGGCCCACCTATATCGACTAATTGATTGTGTTGTGATTTCGTAAAAAAATAATGTGCAAATGGATGGAGTTTTTTCAGTGCGTACTTAAATCATAAACAACGGAAATTAATATTGTCAAGGTAAGTCAATTTTATTTTTACAGAGTTATTTTTATTACGGTTACAATCATTAAGATATTACTACTGTTACATTAGTACATACTCGTATAGTTACAATACCGATATACCTACTAATTAATTAATAAAAAATAAACCTACATAATTGATGCCATATCGTGGTGTTTGAAATCATTAATCATAATCACACACAATAAGTACGAGTGAGTTCTTAATTTATGATACCTACTTTACTTGGGCTTGATATTGTTCAATTTCATTTAAGTAAGTTTACTTTCATATTATTTCATTGAAGTGAGTGAAATATTTATATGCTAAATGCTCTATTTGATTGCAGATGGCCGATTTAGGGGACGGTAAAAAGAAACCATCGGGTGCCCAAAACAGAAAAAGGAAACTGGAGAATGAAGAAAAAATTAAAAAGCTAACTAGTCCGATTGACTCTTTCTTTCGACCTGGTAAGTTCAGTTGGTGAATTGAAGGTGGCGCAAATGAGTGACTTGTCATGTATCCTGGGTTCGATCCCCATCGGGGTGATTTTGTCTCACTCTCTTGTCTTTGATTCGCTGTTTTTAGGGTACCGTACCTCAATGGAAAAAAACGAAACACTTATAAGATTTTTTTTTGTTGTTGTTTAAAAATACTATTGCGTGGCTATATACCAGACTTGGTTACTCAAATTGTTGACTCACTTATGATTTGTTTAGGTACATCTTCGTCAACATCAGCCGGACAGTTAGAAGAGGAACCTTCTTTAGAAGAGAGAACTTCTATTTCAGAAGACCCACCTCACACTAGTACCAGTACCTCGCCTACTCTAAGTGAACCAATTGTATACCAATCAGCAACAAAACCAGATGCACGATTTTGTGAAAATGTCGCGAATGATCCTGCTCTCTGGCCCCAAGTAATACCCGATAATTTAAGATTATTTTTTAAAAAACATGGACCAATTCAAATTAAAAAATTTAACTATCCTTCAGATAGTAACAATAGGTCGTTTTCGAACACATATTACAGTAAAAAGTTACGAAACAGCGAAATTATTCATGGAGATTGGCTTATTTATTCCACATCTACTGATTCTGTATTTTGTTTCCACTGTAAGCTTTTTAATATTAATGTCACTGCTTTTAATCGCCACGCTGGTTTCAAAGACTGGGTTCATTTGTCGAGAAATATTGATCGACATGAAAAAAGTTCAGCGCACTTATGTTCTTTTAAAAAATATTTGGATCTAAAAAAGGACTTATTGAAAGAACAAACAGTGGACTCTTTTTACCAAGCTGAAATACACCGCGAGAAAAAGAGGTGGACGGCAGTGTTGGAGAGGATAATCGAGATTATAAAATTTTTGGCAGGTCAAAATATAGCTTTACACTGAGAAGTTGTTTGACACAAATAACGGTATTTTTTTAAAGTTGGTAGAGAGTATATCTAATTTTGATAATTTACTATCAGAACATATTGCTCGAATTCAAAGATCTCAGCATCGCTTGCCGCATTATCTTGGCCATAACATTCAAAATGAATTGATTAGTTTAATTGCGGAAAAAATTAAAACTACTATAATTGATGTTTTGAAGCAATCTAAATATTACTCTGTAATTCTAGATTGCACACCTGATATTTCACACCAAGAACAACTTACTGTTATTGTGAGATTATTTAAACCCGTTAACAAAACGTGCTGAGGTACGAGAACATTTTTTAGGGTTTTTACCTGTAACTGATACTACCGGACATGGGTTGGCAACTTATTTGTTAGATTTCTTAAAATCATGCAATATTGAATTAAATGATTTGCGAGGCCAAGGATATGATAATGGAACCAAGGAAAAAATATAGGTCTACAAAAAAAATATTGTACATGAATCCTCGTGAATTTTACGTGCCGTGTGCTGCTCACTCCCTAAATTTAGTAGTAAATGATGCCGCTAAAAGCTCACTGGAAATTACAAACTTTTTATCAATTGTCCAAGAAATATGTGTATTTTTTTCAGCATCAAAATCACGCTGGGATGTTATTATGAAAGAGATACCTACTTTGACATTAAAACCTCTTTCAAATACGCGTTGGGAAAGAAGATTTGATGCTATTAAAGCTTTACGCTATAACATGGGTAAAATTTACGATGCATTATACTCTATTCTTACCAACAACAAGTACGACTGCGACACAAGAAACATAGCGAGTTCATTAATGGCTAAATTAAAGTCTTTTAAATTTATATGTTCAGTTGTTATATGGTACAACATTTTACTAAAGATTAATATTGTAAGTAAAAGTTTGCAAAAATCTGACGTCCTTCTTTCAGAGGCGATCGAAATGGTTGATCAGGTTCAAAAAGATTTAGGCCAATACCGCACAGACACTGCATTTGAACAATTGTTAGCTGATTCAAAATTAATTGCTGAAGAATTAGAGTGCAAAACTGAATTTAACGAAACTGCTCGTCCACGTCCCCGAAAAAGACATTTTAATTACGAGGCTGCAGATGAGCCCATTTTAGACCCAGTGAAAAAATTTAAAATATGTTTTTATTTTTTTTTACTTGACACTGCAATCTCGAAATTAAATGAGAGATTCGAATTGCTGACGGATCACAATAACGTTTTTTTCATTTTTGCATAACATTGAGAACTGGAGGAAAATGGAGCCGATTAAAAAAAAACACAATGTCTCACCTTACAAGAAAAATTAACATTTAAAAATACATTAGATATAGACGGGGAAGATTTATTTAATGAGTTAGAATTGTTGCCAATAGTTTTTTCAAATGTTGACAAAACTCCACTTGATATTTTAAGTTATATTTATTCAAACAATTTAATGTCCGTGTTTCCTAACGTTTCAACATCTTTACGTATGTATTTAACACTGCCTATTGTTATAGGCAGTGTAGCTCAAGGAGAACGGTCTTTTTCAAAATTGAAGTTAATAAAAAATTATCTTCGGTCAACCATAACCCAAAACAGACTGACAAACTTGGCCATTATAAGTATAGAATCAAAAATTGATATCAAAATAAACGACATTATTAAAATATTTGCCAACTCAAAAGCCCGAAAAATTGACTTTGATTTTAATAATTGAATAAATATTATAGAAGAAATATGTGTGTACCTACCTAATAAATAATAATTTTTTATTTAGTTGTTGTTACAGCGGCAACTAACAGATAGACAGTTTAAATTTTCACAGATAATTTATTACTGTTGCCGGTATAACAACAAAACTAAAAAATAAAAAGAGGTTATACTTAACTTAAAATATGGTAGCGGTAGGTACCGACCTTAACGGAACCCTTCGTGCGCAAGTGCGACTGGCACTTAAAATAAAACATTGTATATTTATTGTAGATTACAGATCTTAGAGAAAAATAAATGAAACATCAAAATATTATTGCGTTTTATTGGTTGACCGGGGGGGAGGGGGCGCAGTCTGAGCTCCGCACCCTGGCGCTATATAGCCTTAAGACGGCCCTGGTCACACCACAGGATTAGAAAAGGCGTTTTACCATTTTCAATCTAGTACATGGTGTGGATGTGCACAGTGAAGTATTAATATTTTCTTTATATAAAGACAAAACTTACCTGCTAAATAAAATATACTTTACATAATCCCAATGGTTTATCCAGCTGTCAGCATCCCATAAAATTTGGCTTCATAAAACGAATAAAACTGCTGAGTCCTCAATATGACAGCAAGCAAACGCAATATTATTTTGTAGCTAATCCGAACATATTGCAGGCGGCTATTTTTCTAGGACGCCTCACCAGATTGTGTTTGTTTATCGTGTGAATTCGTGAAGGTTTTGAATAGAACCGCACTGCGCTCTGGTGTGATATACAAACAACATGTGAATTGTGAAGCCCTGGAAAACACCTAAACTAAATAAATCGGACTCTAATGAGGACTATGCTTTCTGAAACTATGAGGATAGATTTTACGTCAGTACAGAATGCATGTCTTTGAATCTACAATTTAAATAAAGCTTATTGGGAATTGTAAGTACTAGCCCTAGGAGCTCAGGGGCGCAGGTACCTGTAACTCGCACGGGCTGTTACTGGCACGTCCGAGTCCTCTAACATAAAAATCTAAATTTTCTACTAATTTACAAAAAGTTTAAACAATGTTAAAATGTTTCCTCGACGATAGGCTCTATCTTTCTATATCGTTGGTATACTTAACTTACCTACTTTTTCTGTTATTGAATGTCAATGCATAGCTCGTTGATTAGGTAGTTACTTCAATAAAAAATGATTATACCAATCCCAATATTCGCTTAACGATTACGTAAACATAGAAAATAACCATATAGGGGACCCGGGACCTTAATGCACCTTTTCATATCAAATAAGTTTTGAATTGTGTAATTGGATAACTGCCAACTGGAGACTATGGCACAGATTACTAAGTAGTTAACTATGGTACAGATAAAGTATGCAATGTACCTACATACGTCGCACATGCCCGTTACGAGAATTCAAACAGAGTAGGAAAGGTGACGTAAGCTGAATATCTACTTGGTATAGAAGTGAGTCTAAAACGGGAATATTGTGTGATGTAATCTCGCAACTTCTTGATGGCAAATGGGAATCGTATAGATATAAAGCATATTCTTAGTATAGTATATAAAGTATATTTGAAATAAAAAAAAATATTTTCTAACCCTTAATTTTAACATATTGAAAATGATAACTTGACTGTTTTTTAAATGATTGCAAAACATTTTATTATAATTGAAAACATTTCTTTGAAAAAAAATACAAATAAAACTAGGGAAAATGTTCAAGTTTAAGTCCCGGTAGCATAGTTCCGCGCACAACTTTCAATGTGTCAATAACTCGTGAAAGCAATAAGTTCATGGACCATAGGGCACGCATTCTCTACAAATGGCTGACAAAATGAGTGAACTTTCTAACTGGGGTTTGTTTACTGCCAATGTTTTCCATTATAAATATACAAACATGACCCGTTATGACACGAAGACTTACGGTCTAACGTAGTGTTTGTATACTCTTTGACTTACGGTCTATTTGCACTATAAACTTAAAATACTAACGTAATAAGTTTATGTTTTGCACATTGTACAGTAACAAGAAGTATAAGTTAGAAGTTCAAAGAAAAAAATCAGAAAAAAAGATTGTTTGGTTACTTCAAGCGGCTTGAATTATATTATTATTATTACTTCGTTTTGCACAGCAGATTTACAGTCGAATTAGAGAATTTACGGAAGAGTGTATTTTTAACCCGTATCAGTTACTCGTAAATGTAATTTAAAAAGTAGGTAGGTGCTTTATTGGCGTGTTATACATTTAGTCGACGCGACCCATCTAGAATTGACGGTAGATGTACTTTCTCTTTTACTTTCACTTACCGGTACACTAGTCGTTTACACGCGATAACCGTACAGGGGACTATCGACGGTCAGCTCAAGACCAATTAAATAAATTACACACTAGATGACCCTATGAACTTCGTATCACCTACAATGTTTTTGAGGACTTTCACATAAACTTCCG
Source organism: Callimorpha dominula (assembly GCA_949752705.1). Classification (NCBI taxonomy): domain Eukaryota; kingdom Metazoa; phylum Arthropoda; class Insecta; order Lepidoptera; family Erebidae; genus Callimorpha; species Callimorpha dominula. The sequence goes on from OX456999.1 coordinate 14,861,273, forward strand.
AGAGTCCCCGGTTTTATCTCCTTAGGTAATCCGTTCTAAGGGAATGTGTCCTATACCTAAAAACCTTGCCATATTTTAGGCCTCTATTAGAAAAAAATAAGAACTTACATAAAAAGAGGCAAGACCTCTTTAATCTGGCCCTGTCGTAATATCTGTTTTTAGTTGACGTGACTTACCTGTACTACCTTCTTGCCAAATTTTAAGTTTCTTGTGTCTTGTGTCCTTGTGTCATAATCTTCAAGTGAACTTGCAACGAGCCCTTAGAAATCCTTAATCAGCCCTCTCGCGAATCCGCTAGCTAACATCTCCTATCTATGCATAAGCTACCTCCCAGCCGAGTTTAATAAGACTATTATCAATATCTGTCCTTCGCTGATCATTAGTGCGGTTTGCACGTGAGGTAACTCGTCGCACATTTAATTGACTTTGACGACCTATGACAGTTCGTCTTTTCCTCGGCATTGTAATGAACACTATAAAACGACACGGAATTGTTTTTACAGTCAATCAAAGCAGTCAATTTTAAAACCTCGAACTAAGTCTTCGAGTCACACCAAAAGTTCTGGTTAGGTATGTCCAAACCTACCAAGTCACTACCTAAATGGTAGACAGGATGGCAGATCAAAATTAATAATCGCAATGTGTAGGTTTAACTTACTCTGGTATACTAAGTTTATGGGTTTAACTAAGTATATAATACACTTTACACGACCACACGAAAGAAATGACTACGAACGCCATCTATTAAGAGTAAGTGGCGATGGAAGAAATGTCGGTTTTGTACATAAACTTACTATTAGTATAGTATACTAAGTTTACATAAACTTAGTATGGCATACTAAGTTTATGGGTTTGTATAAAGCACGTCAGTTAGACGATAGGTCCGTCACGTCACGATCGTCATCTATTATGGTGCGTTTAGACGCTCGCATTGAAACCGACATTCAACGAGCACAAGCATGTGAATAGGCTATTTGTGCATACTTGCGTGAATGTGCTCGCCTTGCCGCCGATCGGGACGACTGTCGGTTGTTTGACACAATTGACACACATCAAAGGGTGAATGTGCTTGTGCTTGTGTGCCTGTTCACACGCGCTATAGTTTGCATCTTCGTAGCGTACTGACGACGCGACGCGACGACCGAAATTAATGTTTGACGACGCCAAAGTAACAAATATGTCGGAATGGTCTGAACTTTATCATCGGCGAATCGAAAGCGAAAGATGAGTTCAGAAATATGTCTCTGAACTTTTCTTTTAGTAAGAATTTTTATTGTTTATCAGGGACAGAAACTTATGAAACAAAATAATGTCAATTCTTAGGATTAGAGTTAGTATTGATTGATTGATGATTAGAGAATTATAACTAAGAATCGCATACCAATACGGTATGCAGTAAATTAAATAGATTTATGTATGCCTAATTTTCTTGTCTCTATATATTATGGAAATCATTAAAAATAATAAATAATGTATAACTTTTGAATTAGTGAAGATAAATAATATTTAATAATTTATTAATAATAATAAATTAATTAAAATAGATCCCAATAGACTAAGAAACAAATTATGTAAAAGCACTATTCGATGTAAAATATAGTTTTACATGTCAATTAAAAAAAAAAAAATGAAGTAAAACCTAAACCTAAACCTGTTTGCACTTTCACGTTCAGCCATATTTGAGCTTTAGCGAGACTAACGAATAGCAATTCATTAAAAGAGGAGTGCTATAAGTTTGATGAGTCTGTGTATCTGTGTGTCTGTCTGTGGCGTCGTAGCTCCCAAAGGAATAGACCGATTTAACTGCGTTTTTTTTTTGTTTGAAATGGAACTGGGCCGAGAGTGTTCTTAAATATAATTCAAAAAAATCTGTTCAGCCGTTCGAAGATCATCAGATATTTTCTAATCGTTGAAGGGATTTTCGAGTCGGGGTATTTTAAATTGGTAATGATTATTTTAAAGTACAGATATCGGCACGAGACGTGAGCACAAATTTTCAAAAATTAATAAAAGTATACTAGCGTATAGTACAGTAGTAAATTATAAGGTAGTCGAGTAATACGTGCGAACTCAATAGACGACGAGCATCGACTGACGACTCAATCACGTCAGCGTAGTCAACGTCATATCAACCAATTAAAAGTGTGCTCACGACTCGTGCCGTAACTGCAGTCTATTTCGCATGCTGAGCTAAATGCTTGAGTTATGAATAGGGTTTGTGTCGGATTTGTACAGAATAGGGCTCGAACCCCAATCTCTTGATTGTAAGTCCGACGCCTCAACTATTATGATCTGATCGAAAATGCGTCCGATTTTCATATATTTAAAAATATATTTTTACGCCATGTGTGGGTTCTGCGCGATACTACTGTAGTTTGTTGTATACTAATTATCCATATATTAGTTAAGGCAAATTTCAGATGGCGCAATTCTAATTTCGACTTTTTATAATATTTACTATACGTATTTATTTGCACTTCTGTCGGCCGTCCCATGACTGCCTATTTATTTTTTATTAATACTTACTAATATTTATTGCAAAGCCAAATTCTATATCATGATCAATGATATAGAATTTGGCTTTGCAATAAATATTAGTCAACAGATATATAATCATAAATTTAAAATACCCCCCGACTCGAAAATCCCTTCAACGATTACAAAAGAGCTGACGATCTTCGAACGGCAGAACAGATTTTCTTGAATTATATCTAAAAACACTGTCGATCAAGTCACCTTTCAAACAAATAAAACCGCACTCAAATACAGACAGACACACATAAATGTCACACTTGTAACACACCTCTTTTTGCGTAGAGGCAGGCCAAGTCCACTCCGCAGTGTAGGTATAAAGCTACAAGTACATGGCAGGTTCGACTAATCGTGCCAAAATTCAGTGGGATGCCGCGCGCCTTCTGGATCGCGCGTTAGTTTTATGCTTACTCACAAGTTCGTATCAGACTATCGAGTTATTAGTACCTACCGAGCCTTGGTTTATTTGTTAACAAAAATAAAGTCTTAAAAAAGACAACCTTAACGTCGCGGCGTCATCAGAACAGATAAGAGTTACGCGATAGAAAGAGAGAACTTCTAGGCGAATATAACTATAGGGTATTAGCGCTGTGTGACCTGAATTGAGACTCTATTGTGTCAGAACAAGAGTCGCTATTTGTTTAAATAATTTGGCGAAGACTTCTGTACCTGTACTATTAATAATTATGTATTCTGTGGTAGAGAGTTAATTATATACCTACTACGGCGTTACTAATACCAGGGCTACATCACTCGCTCGCGGTCGTGTTTTAAATACCTACACATTTAGCATAGCGTGGACGATACAAGTGTCAGTAGGAGCGACAACGCGTAGCTGCAAGCAGGCACGCACTGTACGGTATTCTCCGCAAAAAAAAAAAAAACAAAATGGCAAATCGAACTATTGTGCACTGTTTTGTTATTGCTAAATGTATTTATTATGTTAAATTATGTTATTGCTAGATGTTAATGATTTGTTAATCATAATATGTTATACAAATGTATTAAATTGGAGCTCATATATTAAAACAGGTGGGGGAACGCGCGGTGACGCTCTCATAAGATACAAACAATGGCAGGTAGTAGGCAGATACCTATTGTCTTTAATCCTCCTGTAATTGTAGACTTTGTTGTAATAGTAAAAATGTTCATAAAGATATCTATGATATATGTCACCGTATGTTTCTGAACATCGTTAGTTTATTATAAATCATACTCGCGTTGTTATAAATTGAGGAAAAAAATGTTACCTGGGTTGCCAACTTTTTGTATGAGAAATAATGTATTTTCAAGGCGGAGATTAAAAAAAACAGTATTTTAGAAAAATAAACAGTATTGTTTTTTAAAATTGATAAACATTTTTGGAGCCTGTCGCACTAATCAATATCTTACTGTAATTTTTTAAATATTAAGCCTCTCCACATATTATTTATTTATTTTTTTTTTTTATTTATTTATCTCTTTACTGTACACCTTTAATGTAAAAAACAAAAAACAATACAAACATTCAGGCATATCAATTGGCGGTCTTATCGCTCACGGCGATCTCTTCCAGACAACCTTTGTACGGATATTAACAAATATATTTCAGGGTAGTCTGTGGTGTACTGAGATAGGTTAATATATATTTTAATATATACTTAGAATACTATACTTATATTACCATAAACATACTACATACATACATAAATATGTACCTATATATATACATATATAAGATATATATATTTGTAGCAGATTAAGATGAGATAACCGCTTATAATGACAAGTAATAGTCCTTGACCAGTTTTTTAAATGTCTGCAAGGTTTTGGCTTGTCGAATTGACACAGGTAAGTTATTCCATAGCCTCACCGCTTGCAATCTTAATTAAATCTAATCTTAATCTTAATTAAAATAAATGAGGAGCAAATTTTTTTTATCAAATTTATAGAAGCCCTTTTTCTATAATCCCGCCACTTGGCATTCATTACAGAAAAGCAAGCATTGCAACGTAAGCAGAGTATCTTGTCTACGCAGCAGCCATTAGGATATATGTACAATGTACACGTCTACAGCATCAACATTTTATGTTACTATCGAAAGGTTTAAGAATAATAATAATAATAAATTTACATCTAATACACGGCCCTCTGATCCTAAACTAGGCAGAGCCTGTACTATGGTAACCAGACTGCTGATAAACATACTTATATATTTCTAAATATATACATATTATAGATAAATTACACCCAGACACAGAAAAATGATCATGCTCATCACACAATTATTTGTCCTGGGTGGGAATCGAACCCACGACCTGTGGTTCAGCAGTCAGGATCACTAACCACTAGACCAACAGGCCAGCCAATAAGAATACAATATTAAATGTGAAGAGTATTTTAATTACTTATAAAAATTAAACATAAATTTAATAGGGGGATATAATTTTATTTATCATTACCTATATAAAACTCCACACCCATAAATTTGAATATCAAATAAATAATCTATTTCATTAATTGTGTGTTTTGTACAACCCTAGAGTGTCGTGCAGAGCGGTTACACACACAGACTAAGGTCGCGCAGTAAGCAAGGCGTTCTTTCGAAAAGTGGAAATAAGATATATTTCCGGTCGCAGCTACCAGGTATTATTATTTTAACTTTGTAGGCTATTATAGCGTAGGTATTTTCACTTTTATATGGGAGTGATGTATCTGTTACGAAGTAACTATTATCTTATCTAATACTTATACATTGGTCGTATAGATAACTTGTACCGCAGATGTAGACATGTAGACAGATCGTCGCCACAGAAGAGACCTGCAACTTTAATCTGTCGGGAAGTTCAGACATGAACACGACACACAACAATAATATGTACAATAATGCATGATAGATGGTTTACATATAGGTTATTTTATAACGCTGATTTAAAATGAAATAAAGAATTAAATAAAACAGGTACATTTTATTGAAAAAAATATGTACACAGCAAAACAAATAAATAATCTTATGTTGTATATTAGTCTATAAAACATTAATTTCATTGAAATAAAATACTATACATAACTACATTAAGATTATGTACATAATACCATCTCACAGGGAAGTGCTATCCGACTATAATATAATAAACAATATCCATTTAACATTTAAATACTATGTCGATATTTGGAGTCACATTTATTATTTAGGAAAATTTAAGTGGAATCTCTAATATACGATAAAATACGACAGGTAATAGAAAACAGTAAGCTATGATAATTCCTTGATATATTCATCGGACATCCAAAGATCACATAAAGTAATTTTGCACAATGATAAATCTAACAATGACAGTTGATAACAAATTACCTATCCATAATGTACTCATGGCTTGACTTATTAGTAACACATTACCTAGATATTTCTTTAAAAACTTTTTCTTATCTAAACATTATCTGAATATTGTGATTAAAAAGCATTTTAGAAATGATTTAAAATAATCTCCCTTGTACCAAAAATCAAATATTTTATCAATTAAGCGACACTTACAGAGATATCTTAGGTTTAAATATAACAAATGATCATGATATTAGTTTCTAAACGTGCTAAAATGTGATGTCGCTGTGATGTCTAGTATCGATGTAAAACAATGTTTAATGCCACTTATCACACGAAAACTATCTTTGTATAGGCCTACTATGAGTTCACGATATACTTTAATAAAATTGTATACAAAAATGTATAAATATGGCTGCTATATTTTCTTCCCACTTAGAACATAGCAGTTACATGTATAGATAAAATCTGACTGATTCTTTCATAAACTTTTTGTTTGAGTTTTCCATTTAAATAATTATATTGTTTATTAGAACTATTTCTAAAATATTAACAAAAGTATAAAATTATTAACGCAAACAAGTACGACAATGTCCAAACTAATAATGTACTGTACTTATCAATTATTTAACCGAAACAATGTCGACGCTTTGGACGCTTTGGTCGCATCGACTTGCGCCAGGCCAGTGTTATTGTCAATTATCTCATCTATAATATCTACATTTTAATATGCTCAATATTTTGACTAGAAATCATGTTATACTTATTACTTTCTAACAAAACACATAAAAATTTACAAGATATTATATAGCATAATTTCTTATCAATTTACAGTTTACTAAAATTGTACAATACATCGATGACAGGTGTGGAATTTCATATATTCTTTAATGTCGAGAGAAATCTACTTAAGTTATGATCTTTACTTACCCTAATACATATAATGTGTACAACGATGATTTTCAACCAAGGTTGTTACACCTAAACAATGCACATTTTATAAATTTAATAAAATTGTGATAAATCACTGCGTATCTGTCAATAGAATGGAAATATAATAATTTGCATATTTTTAGGAACATCCAATGTCTAGAAGGAATTTTGATCCAACGATGACACGTATCGAACACAAACTTTACCAACGTTATTTACAGTGATCCCAATTAAACAATAGGTAATACGGAATGGTATAATAATCACTGAATGGTAGTTTCAACATACACATTTACAAGAAGTCTTTAATATTATGAATCTCAACATAATTGTTCTAACTAGTATTATAAGTTAAAATTGTAAAATTCAAACTCGGGGTGATGCATTTCCAGAGATTTAGAAGTACTTTTGTAATTTAAATCACTACATAAATGTCATTTGTTATGTCATGCCCCAGTAGTAAAATCCTCTACTATTGTATTTTGCGTTACTATAGTCATATAAACGTTAATTTTCAATGATAACTCACCAAAAGAGCTGCATTGAGTCGACAATCGTTCTTAAGTGTCAGCTGGAAACCAACCAAAAATGAGAGTAAAAATATATGTTTTAAAGTTGAGTTTTCAGCGCAACAGCTACATGGACAACAGATGTCAGCGGCACTTGTCAGGGCTTCGGACGTCATCGTGAACTACGCAGCCTCGTCCCGTCGCTTGACTTACTCGGACTCGATACTAATTTTAGTGAATTTTTCCTATGATGCTTGTCCCTATTTCTCGGTTTATCATGTTTTTTGGCTCGTCTCGCCGCTTCTACAAGTTCATCTTCCTCGACGATACACTCCGGTTCCGGGTCGTCGTCGCACACCCTCGATCTGTCACTTTTTTTGTCCAGTTCCGCCATCGCCTCTTGAATCGCGTTCTCGAGGAGCGTGTTCAGTTTTCTACTCCTGTTTCAGTAAAGCAACGATTAGTGTCGCGGACTAGAATTACTCGTATTGTGGATATTTCCAGCCTCGCCTCGCGATAAAACTAGACATCGATATCTAGGTTGGGTTAATAACACAATCGTATCGTGATGAAATCAAGGGATGCACGCACAGGGGTCGAGCGGCATACGGTTTAGCTAACACTCGAAACCACAGTCCGAATACAACCAAGGCCTAGGAAGACATTTATAAAAAAGCTATCAGAAACCCAGAGACGCTACCGCAACGGGCCAGATGGCAATGCAAATATTCCGACGTCGTTTATCCTGTCGCAGCGCATCAATGCGATGTAATAATGATCTATTGTAGATAAAATATTTTAACAAAATAAATAGGTCGACACAGGTTTGCAATGGGTGGGAGGACGCAAGGACGCAGGGGGAGAGGGACACTCACTTCCGGTGTCGGTTGCGCGCGGCGTGGTGAGCCTCGAGCCCCTCGCAGAGCGTGAGCAGGCGCGAGTGGTGCACGGCGGCGGGCGGCTTGTCGGCGCCGAACCAGCGCACGGCCCAGCGCCCGGCGCGAGCGCGCGCGCGCAGCTTGCCGGGCCACGACGCGTAGCCCTTCACGGGCCCCCACACCAGGTCGCCCACCTCGAACTTCCCGCCCCCGGCCTCCTCCTCGCCCGTCTCGTCCGAATCGTCCGAGCTCTTGGTATCTATCGACCGATCATCTCGTTTAGCTGCGTTTTAGTTTGCGGGATTACCTCCACCGGTTGTCTGTCACCGACTTTTTTTTTGTAAGAGGCAAAGTTTATCGCCCGCCCGTGCTATAGATTCTTGGAGCGTTGCGACTGTGATATTTACGAAGTTATGCAGCCGTCGCATTCGGAAGAAGGTTCGTCGATAATTTAGGAAGACAGCGGAAGGGGCAGCCGGACTGGTGTACGTCGATAAATGTATAAGTTGTGACTGGGGTGAGCGTGAAAAGAATCGAATTTCTATAATGGTCTACCGCAAGTGTGCACTTTTGCCCGACACCTAGCAGTAAGTTTACTTAGTTTGTAGTAGAAATGAGGTATGTGCTTACTTACGATAATGAGCAGATGAAATGATGATGGCTTTACAATGATGCGTTAGTAATGGAATCCCAATTTGTGAGCCAATTTGTTACTTCGAATGTGGTGCAATGGAAAGCAACAGAAAGCCGGGTGAAAACGTTTGAACGCTGCACATCACTGATTTATTCTGATTAGTTTCCAGTACACCCTTTATTAACAGCTGTATCTTGTATTAACCCAACCGAAAGAAACCAATGACCGATAGTATCGCATTATGTAGAAGCTGAAATATACCACAATACATATCATTATGAGTGTTCGTTGACAAATGACTCTACAAACATATTATACAATTTAGTACATCCGCTTGCAGAGAGTCAATCCAAAACCAATACAAGACACAACATTATACTCAATTTTGAATTTTGTTAGCTGTGACTAAAGCGTGAGATGGTTCTGGATATTAGTATTGAGGCAATCAATTCGACCGCTCAGTTGGAAAGAAATGTACAGAAAATGTGAGTAAGATTAGGAATATTTACAAGTAGGAGGTATTAAAACTAGATTATGTACAAAATAAATATTACAGACACATTCAAGAAATGAAAATGGTGTTAGTGTAAAAAATGTAGAATGTAAACTTGATTTGGTCAGCGCTTTTATTGTTTCTAGTTCAGAACGTAATAAGATTATTTTACACGGTGTACTCAATTACACCTAAGAACGAAGGGGTAATTAATTTACATTTAATAATTGTACGAACAACAATATGACACTGCAACAACAAAATTCGCATTCACATTGTCTACATTTGTACTACATTTGTATTGTAAAAATACGTAATAACCGAACAAATAAAGTGTATTGCACACTGAAGCTAACAAATACAGATGCCCACCATATTATTGCATAATATATTTAAATAAGTAGCAAAGAGTCCAAAGCGTAGCAGAAAGAACTATAAGGAAGTGGACTTACCGTCGCCGGAGCCTAAATGTCTATCAAATACTTTGGGCATCGCCGATGTATCTGAGCTACCAGAAGGAAAATGTCGTTGCGTTTTATCTGGAGAACTTATACCCATAGCGTCGTAATCTGAATCGTTTGTTAATCCATGGACCATATTATAGCTGGCTGTCCTCATGATCTTGTTAGGTTTGTAGGATGATGTGTCGCCAAAATCGTTCTTCCTTTTGTAAGCCGAACTTCTGTCATAGTAGTTTGAAGCCATTGGCGTGACCTGTTGAATGTGCACTGATGGTGTGTTCATGTTTTGGTTATAATGCATGTCGGTAGATTCTACAGGATTGTGTGGCCGATGTTGACGCATCACTGGTGTGTGTGATATCATACCTGAAATTTGATTTCATAAAAAAGTGTGAAATTTACGGATGTGTTACAGCATGAAACACTTGGTCCTATCCAGTCCAAGAACGCGAGAATCCCATCGTCAATTAATAAGATTTTTCGCTGAATTAGCACATTAATACGCCGGGCCAAAAAAGAAATAGTATAAAAGAAGGCTAAAGTCACGTTTTATAAACAGACCCATTTAACAACAGACAACAGACTTTATGGTTACGACCGTATTATTCACAGAGAATCGTATCGGAATTAACAATTGTAGATATTATAGAAATTAAAAAGGGTTAAAGTAGAGGTTTATTAGATACACACATCAAGTGTCTAGGGATCAAGTACGTTTTAGAGTATCGCCGCAATTGAGGATTATTATTTTAACTTTTTTGGATAGTTATTGATTATTTTTTAGTGAACTTCACTATTTTAGCTTTGTTGTTTTGAACTATTTGAATTTGAACTTTCTTTCAACTCAACTTGTTTGTCAATCAGGATTCCTAAAAGTGTATAATAGCATTTAAACAAAACCATTACAATTTCTGCATCGGAAGAGTTCCACCTATAACACCCCGCAATCGGGCCCGTTTCCAATGGGCTCGTGAACACGCGTTGAATCTCGTTTCGGTATGAGGCCGGATACTAGAGGAGAAATGTTGTCAGGAAGTTCATTCATATGGAAGGGGAACAATAATGGTTTGGGCCGGTTTTTGGATCGGTGGAAGAACCGATCTCATTTGGATCAGGGGCAACCTCAATGCCGTGCATCCATCCGCACAACAATTTTTTGACTTGTTAGAACGAACGTGGGCAGCCACTCCTCAGTGATTTTGATGAACTGATTTTAAGAATGCCAAATCGCTGTGATTGTGTGATTCGTGTCAATGGTGGAAACACAGATTATTTTTTTTATATTTAAAATGAAAATTTCAAAAATCCTCATTTTTGCCTTTTTTGCCATTTAATTGACGACATTAACTTAGGTTAATTTTAAAATTTGCAATTTTTCGTACTTTATACAAAGTAAGTTGTTAACATAAACATTAGAAAGTAAAGTAAGAAACAAGTCTGAAAGTGTAGATTTGGTAAACATTAATGGGATATTTTTTTATAGTTAAAAATTTACTTGATCCCTAGACACTTTTCATGTAGGTATTCGGAAAATATATATAAATATTCACTGTCAAGTACACAGCCAAGGCACTAAATTGATAATTTTGAGATGTATAAAAAATCAGAATATAATGCTGTCACAGTTGGTTGTTACGTATGTCAACTGCTTTTGACTGGACTTTTGAGACTACTTTTCAATATACTATAATAACTGTTGTTGATAATAACAATGAACGTATTGTTATGTTGTCATATTGTACATACTTTGCGCATCTGTGTCAGAGTTGAACTCGTTCCGTACGACAGGCCAGGTATGCTCACGTGATTCCGCAATATCTGGCTCACTGCTTGAAACGCATTGCACCATTGCCTGGAAATAATCAAACATAACCATTATTTTACACATTATCACAGCATTTTGCATTCTTAGTCGCTTATATCTTATTTATTTTAAGTAAAATAGGAAAAGGAAGATAAGGATAACAAAATGTCCAGGATATGTCTGTACATGAAACTTATACAGTAAGCCTTGTAAGGTACAGTCTCCTCTCTTCCATAATTTTTATTGATTCATAAAAATTTTCATTAAAACAAAGTTTCTTAATTTATTTGCGCAGTTATTATTACATATACGCTACGCTTCCACATGTATGCTGAAGTTATTCAACTTTTAAAAAGTAACGTAACCATTGCTATTTAATAGAATAGTACCTGGGAGACCGAGCTTTGCTCTGTAGCTTTTTGTAAAATCGTTTTTTTTTTAATTACATTTTTACAGAAAATACAAAACTGTATGTATCTGTATACAAAATTTCATAAAAATCGTTGGAGCCGTTGCCGAGATTCAAATTATATATATACATATATATAAGAATAGCTTGTTTAAAGGTATTAGATAAAACAGGCCCTTGACGCTGTAAGGTGTCGTCATGCACACCCTTAGATAAGGGAGATAATTAAGGGGAGCAAATGGAGTCCCTGAGACCAGCTTATAACGGTGTGATTTATTTAGTTCGTGTTATATTTTTTTGGAAATGTTTTTAAAATTAATGTTCATAACTTTAAAACAAAATTAAATGAGATACAAAAAAAAATAGAGAAACAAAAATAATTATGAAACAGAAACACATAATTTTCTCAAATATATGATGTTTTTAATATGCCTTTGTATTTATATGTTTTTATCAGGGATATTATGGATCTCTGTTACCGGCACTGAAACTATAAATAAAAAACTTTCCGAAATCGTCACCGAATGTCATATAAAAGTTTCGAATAATTTCGGATAGGGGCGAAGTCTAAATGAGATGAGATGTTTTTGTTATTTCTTTGTAGCTGGAATGGTTGTTTAATGTTTGTTTTTGCATTTTCAAGTAGATAACACTTAAAATGAGTAGCTATAATAATCACTTATTAATTGTTAGGTTTTTCTGTAGTTGTAGTACCAAATAATAACCTAGAAATAAACTCAAATCGTTATCTAATTGAATTTTCCTCCTTCAATCATTTCAAAAATTTATATCCGAACCTATCGGATAATTCGAAATAATTTTATATCCGTAACCATATTCAGATAATATTATTCATATATCCTCTTATATATCCAGATCCGAAATTTCATATTCAAAAAGGTTTGCATATAAATATTGCAAAAATCGTGAATCAACTCGAATCTAATTTTCGGACAAATAAAAAATAATCAAATATATTTTACATTATTTATTATTATTACAACTTATGAAGAGCGGCGCGGTAGTGGATTCGACTGAAACGTCAGAGGTCGCGTTTCGCGTCCCAGTCAGTGCAAATTTTTGTATGCTTGAATACATGAATTTGCATCGGTCTGGGTGTTTTGTAATTATGATATGTATGTATTTACAAATAAAAAGTATCTATCTAAATATCTGTTTAGTAGAACCCATAGTACAAGCTGTGCTTAGTTTGGGATAGCGCTATGTAATATATCCCACACTATTATTATATTAAAGTGTTCAATACCCTATATGAAAAGACCGAGTTTTGTGTGTTAAAGTTAAATCTAGAAACGAATAGTTACTTTTAGTTATCATTGTATAAATAAAAGAAATAAAGTCTCACCGAGGAGTTAGCGTCTGGAGGTTCGGGCGACTTGGTAGTGGTGTCAGCGTAGTTGGCTTGCGTGGAGAGGCACCGCGCCGCATACAACCTGGGGCTGGCCGCCGCCTCCAGCGCGCCCAGCGGGCTGTGTGTGGTCGTGTCCGGGGGACTGCTCGCGCACACGGCCCCGCTTGGAGACTTGCCTCGGTTCACTAAGGTCTGAGTGGACACCGAGTGACGCACGTGCGAGAAACCTTGTCCCAACATTGGGAACTCGTTCATAAATTTCATGTATCCGTCCGAATTGTCCACTTTCGCTTCATTCTCTGGCTGTCTGCGGAAGGCTATATTTTGTTGTTTCTCCTCCCTTGCATCCTCCGCTTGGCCGTTCTGGGGCGGGGACTCACCGAAATTTCTCTTTTGATTTGCTATCGGCTTATTGTTAGCCAATAAAACGTTTGGATCGATACTCAACCTGGATGCGTTGCCACCCTGTAAATTTGTGGTTATCGATGACATTTGCGTGTTGTGCGAATTCGATACGAGGGTTGTTTGCTGTTGCACGATTGTGGTGTTTTGGTGCACAAATGTCGAGTTACTTCTATTGCTGGACCCGGAGGCTATCGATACCTGTTTCGGTGATAACGGAACCATCAGAGCTTGGCCCATCTGATTCGTCTGTATAAATTCCTGGGTCTGTACATTGCCTCCCCGTACTTGAGCATTAGCGTTGAAAGCCACGTTTGTCGGACTCAAGTTGGCAAGTAATGGACTCAATTGACCATTGAAGTTAGGACTATTCATCATAACTTGACTGTTCGGTGAAAGGAACTGGGCTCCTGGGCTGTGTTGTGATTGTATTATTTTGCCTTGTTGATTTTGAGCTCGAATAACTACACCGCCATTAACGCCTGCAGTAAACATTCCCGGATTTTGTACAGGCGTCAATACATTCTGACCATTAACTGTTTGCATTTGAAGTTGTACCGGCATTCCAGTTGAATTGTCCTGAATGATAGCTGTTCCATCCGCTGTCATAACCATACCCCCAAGATTTGGCACAATAAACTGCTGGAAAGCGGGGAAGTTTGGAACAACACTACTCGCGTTGTTTATTAGATTGACAGGTTGAAGTAAATTTATTTGTTGTGATGGTGAAGTATTTGTAATGATTTGTTGAGATCCAAAATTGTTGGTATTTCCCTGTCCATTCATTACTATATGTGCTGGTGTCCCAGACTTGCCAGGAACAATAGTTAAGGCTTGCAGCATTGGTGTTGGCGATATATTATTATTAGGTGATAACTGAAATCCTCGCGGTGAAAACTGCGGACTAGAATTGTGTTGTGGCGAAGAATGATGAACCATTATATTGTTAGGATTTGGTTGAGGTGCAGTAATTTGTAAAACATTTGTTATATTTGCAGGGCTCTTCTTTTTCTTGCTCCTTTTCTTTACACTTTCAGGAGAGAGCATGGCTACCCCCTGTACGTATCCTTGGGTGTTTTTCACATCCATTTGTCGAGGACTTTCGTTTGGTGACTGTCCCGACACAATTCCACCAGTCACTAATTGAGGTAATACGGTATTTTGTTGCATCACTTGACCATCTACAGCCATCATAGGTGGCTGGATAACAAACGGAGCGGGTAAAGTGTTAACTACCACGGTAGGTTGGTTAACTATAGGTTGCATTCCACCCACTGCGGGAACCACTTGCGTTATGGATGTAGTAACATTCGATGCATTTCCTTGCATAGACGCTATAGCTGTTGACGTTTTAGGAGGCGGCGGGGGCATTTGGTTATTTGATACTAAGATCTGACCCGTCGACGATATCAATATCTGTCCCGGAGTTGTGCAAGTTCTTCTATTTAATTGTGCTAATGATGTCCCTTGGGTATTGCTGGTTTCTGGCTTTGAAGGTAAACTTCCGATAACATTTTGAACCATTTCCAATGGAGATTTAGATATCATATTTTGTGCAGTTGTTCCCGCTATATGTAGAGGATAACTTGTCGGTAAATTGACAGAATTAATAAAAGGATCTGGCTGGTTATTAGGAATAGCATATGTTGTGGCCAAATTAACGCTCGGCGGTGGAGGTGGTCTTATAAAGTTTGCTTGAGACGCATTAATAGATGTTGTAGCCGTATTGGCCTTTCCAGCTAACACCGAAGTAACTGTATCCCTGGTTACTGAAAAACCGCTTGCCATTGTCGTGACAAATGTTTGTACATAGCAAGCTTGGATTAAAGTATGAGCAGGGCCACCACCTAAGTGAGGGGGTGGACAATAACCAGGCATTGCGTTCTCGATTCTTCGCCTCGAGTCCAACCTGAACATGTCGTGAGCTTGAGTTTTCAAACCAGGTTTTACACCAACCATAGATATGTTATCGACTTCCATGAGATTTTTGTTAACATTGTGGTTTGATATAAAATGCATAACTTGAGGTCCAGTTATCGATTGACTATGAGGGGGACCTGGTGCATTGTAAGGATATAATTGATTGCTTCCAGGTGTTGAAGGATTGTTACTAAAGTAATCTCTGCAAGACCCTGAATTGGAATAAGCGGGACTAGGCATTGGGTACGAACAGTTAGACTGCATTTGCGAATTATTACTGCCATTACTGTGAGGAGTGTCAGTACTTCTCGAGCTATTCGATAACGTAGGCGACGGCTCCGGTGGTTGTAATGTCTCTGTAATAGATACATTACTAGTGCTCACCGTCGCGGCTTGTATTGGTCCACAATTATCATTCACCAATGGACTTCTTTCAATAAATGTCGATGATGTTACAGGATTATCTTCAAAACCGTGTGTAGATGTGGTGGAGTTGCTGTCTAATTCCATTTTATACATGTGATGCTTCATATATTTCAGACGCATCTGATTATCAGTATACTCTGGACTATTACTTTTAATTGATGCGGTACAACCTTTACAACACTGCGGCATGGCATGGTCCATTCCCTTTTCGGATAAAACACTACTGTCCGGTGTGCTGGTAGGTGATGAAGACGGATTTGGCACGTTATTTCTATAAATATTTGACACGTCAACTGTTTTAGACATAGATTTCATCTTGTCCATTTGATTTTGATGGTTCTGTGTAACACAGCAATTGACAGAATTTGAACCGTCATATTGATTAATGTCATACGACGAAGTAATACCTACTTGTTTTGATATAGTGTTATTTAATAGTACTGTCTGTTGCGCTAAAAATCCGCTAGGATCGTCCATGAATGATGGTACATTGTTACTAGGTCCTTCATCTCCAATATTTTTCTGATCTTGCATCAATCTCATGCCATTGTTCCCAAAGTTAAGTATTTTGTTTTCTGTAGTGCTGTTTTTTTTCTTAATGTTCTTACTGTTATTCCCTTTTGCCTTTTTCTTACTAGTATCAGCAGCTGGCCATTGTTGTCCCATCATGTTGTAGTGTTGGGGTAGAGGCGGCACACGCGGGCACATACCTTGATTGTTAACCTGCTCGTTACTCGAAAACGAGCTATAAGACCCTGAAGAATCCTCTGATATACTGGTATTACTTTCTTCGTAATCGTTCTCAGTTTTCTGAAGTTTAGGACTAGGACTGGTTATGGGGTTTGAAGCGTTAGGTTCATTTCGTTTCACTTGCCATGGAGGCGTCTTAGCCGGATTTGTTTTTACCACTGTACCGTTTTGTATAACTAATTGGCCGTGAGGAACATATTGGGTAAGACCTGGAGATTTATTCTGATTGATATTTTCCGCTAACTGCGATCTATACCCTTTCATCGCAATTTCAATCTGTTTTTGATTCTGCTGTATAAATATCTGCTGTTGTTCATTTATTTTTTGCATAACTTCAGGCGTTAACGCTTGATTTAACCCGCAGAATATTTGTGATTCCTCCTCCTTATATGGATATTTAGGACCCTGCATGTTTTGTTGTAGTAAGGTGGCAAGATCTTTCTTTTCCTCTTTTATTTCTTGTTCAGAGACATTTTGAGACATTCCCAAAATCTGTTTGTAATTATTTGTTTGTTTAACATGAGACGTGTTAACGCCAATAATTTGTCCATTGGTTCCTAAAATTGGTAATCCACCACCGAGAGAGGTGTTCACAGCAGCTGCCGAAGAACTTTGTTTTTGTCCACTTTCGTGGCTTTCCAAGTGAGACTGTGAATGTTGTGATATCCAGCCGCTGTTGACGGTAAGATAGTGGGAACTCCTTTGTACGTGCGACTCTTGTTTAATTTCATTATCTTGAGATATATTCATCATATTTTGCTGCTGAACAGATGTATAAGGAGGAACGCATAGAGGCTGAGTGCTATTGCTACGTTGCGATCTCATTATCGTGGCAGATTCCCGGTTAGTTTCGAGGTCCTGCCCCTGTAAAAAAAAATATTTAATAAATTAAGTAAATTGTAACACAATGGATTTAATAACCGTTGGCAACAATAAAACCATAAGTCTGTATAAAGGTTACGAGGTCTGCCAACGAAGAACGTAATAAAAATAAGAAATAACCTTAGATAGGTATTAATGGGTTTAGCACCGTTGCATTTCATATCATGGTTATGAGTACTTTAGACGCTTACCTTGAACTCGTTAAGCGGTCGTTCCCTTTGCACCATCAGTTGGGACACGCTTACGTTCGGAGGGAATCCTGGACGTTTCTTCATTTTTCCTTTCTTAAGTAGAGCGACCTCAGTACCCGCTACTGGAATTGAACATGAATTACGTATTAAGGTCATCATCAAATATTTAGGCAATAACTTAGGACTCACTCATATTCTTTGTATTACTTAATCCTAGCCGATCATGTTATCATGAAACTAAAACTTCATGTCTGCTACAACGTTAATAATATAATTTACGTTGAACTTTTACGTAATCTGAATGAAAAAGTTTGAGCATTCAATCGGCACAAAACAAATTGAAAATATAAGTTAAATAAAAGTGTAGAACATTGTACGCAACGTCATTGAGTGAGGTGAGGTGTAGGAGATCGACCGGGTGACTTTGCGCTGCTCTCCAGACGACCTAATAATTTAAAACAACTTATAATAAAACGTAAAAGTTTAACAATACAATTACTGAAATAATTCTTTACACTGTACATATTATATCTATAAATTAGAGTACTGGCCACTTCAAATAAACAAAAAACATCTCAAATGATCTATTGTTACTTTCTAAACGGTTAACAAAGGAGAACAATCAAACACACAACATAGATATAAACTATGGACCTGAGATAAACAAATGGGCCATCAATTCACTAAGCTGACAGAGCTTCTGTAATTAAAACTATTTATGACGTTTCCATTAAAACATTACGCAATTAAGAGCCATTATGATGTGATAATTTGATTTTAGATGGCCATAACGCACCTACCATACGAAGTCTATCTACGAGTTTTTCAGCCGTCTACTTTATAACTTAATAGTGTTTCATAATGAGTTAGCAAGTGGACTATAATATCGTTATCTATTTGCACATTATCTGGCAGATTTGCAATTAAAATACGGGTTGTGTGCGGAGCCAGCGGAGGCAGGGGTGGTCTCGGAGGCGCTAGGCGCCAGGGCGCGGTAGGACGGGGCGGGTTGTGGCATGGGCGCCGGGCGCAGGGTGGCCGCGACTCGTCAGATCAATAGTCGGCGGAGCGCGCGCCCACGCCACCGGCCGTTCTGCACCACCGCCGATTGTTTCAAATTACACCGCCTTTGTTCCCGCCACTGCTACTGATCGTCGCCCGCGTTTTTGTTTGTTCTAAACGGCCGACTTCCTTTACGATAATTACGCATTCTGCGGTGAGCCGTACAGATTTTCGATTCTTTCGCTATGCATCTATTTGTAGTAACCTAACATTCATAGTAATTTCGTGTAAAAATTAATCATGTCAATAGAGAGAGCTAATAATAGTGTAAAGCACATTAATATTATTATCAGTCAACTGTCGGCTAATCATGTCACTTTAAGTACCAGTTTACGTACTATTTATCATTGTAATTGATGCTCTCGTATATTTTTAAATAGAATAACATTGTAATTGTAGAAATACACAGGTGGAGACATGGCAGCGAATTGCAAAGGGGTGTAGGGCGCAGTGCAGGTTGTTACTCCCCGACGGACGACTGACGAAGTGCAGTTACCCGCTATTCATGCCACACTAAATGCACCCCCGCGCCCGTCCCACAGTTGCTGCCACTTAACAACAGAAAGACCGCTCTACCCTCTTTGTTACAAGAAACAACTCCGTTCTACCAACAACCACTTTTCAGTGTTAGTTTAGTCCTCTAGAAATATGTTGTAGTGCCAATGTTTAATGACATTGCTTACTTTGCTTTCTTATGCTACTTGCCATATTACAAAACAATATATTTATTTTTAGTTAAAGTTAATAAAGTTTTTATATTAAAATTGCCACCTTCTTCTAACCAATCACATTCCTTATGTGTTTAATTTATGTAAAATCGTCCTAAGCAGATACGTTACAACCGACTGCCTGTTATTTAGTATTAACTAAGCTAACGGTAGTTGTAAAATCTAGTTAGAATCAATATAGGAAGTTTAAGCGTGGAGATGTCGGGAAAGGTAAGGTGAGGGCAGGCGTTTCCCCGGTTAATCCCATTCGGTTCACACTCGTGTAATTGGATGAAGAAGGAAGGCCGAGAGTGGAGATTGCACCGGAACACCCGCCGGCTAATCGGATAATAATGTCCCACATCAATCTACTGTTGTATGAACCCCATTACATATTAACTAGAAAATCGTTCCAATAGGTTTCTTATGTACAAAGGACTAATCGGTTACGTTCTTGTTGGGCACACCGGCTACAATGTGCTAGTGCGTTGTCTTCGGAACAGTTGTGATGACTTAAGCGTATTGAGTCATATGTTCATGTGATACATAAGTATCTGATGAAGCAATCGTACGTGTCTGGAGAGCATCTCCAACAGATGAGTTGTGGAATCCTTAGCGGGTAGCGGTAGAATGTTTGTTCTCAATTGCTTAGGAGCACGAATCTTAAGTTCTTCTCCAGTGATATAGCGATGAATGGGTCCTCGCTTCAAGTGTCAATATACATATTTATATATATACAAGAATTGCTCGTTTCAAGTTATATAATCAATTCAAAATTCAGGACTAAGCTAGTGAAATACATTGTAACACAAAAGCTTATAATTTAGAGGTAAAAGTGGCAGCATATTTTACGTACAAACGAATAGAGCACACATTAGAAGCAACACTTAAACGCACCTTTGTGAACAGATGTTAACAGCATGTATTTCATATTGCTTTTTTCTTTTTTAATTGATTTACAAAATTATAACTAATGGTTAACCGTTATTTCTAGGCAATTTTACTTTACAGCAACTGCTAACAAGCTTCGTGATAGTAACTAAAAAGCAAAAGATTTCAAGCCTTTTAGATCGAATAGATTGTTATGTCTACTCTACTTATAAGGCATAAAACGGGATCAATTTTAGCTCAGAGTGCATTAACATTTCACTTCTGCTACACATACAATAACATATAACATTCATAGCTATATTGAGATTCTATCAATGAAATTATGCAACAATTCACATCCTCATGACACTGCATACAGTACAAATTACAACATCCTAATATAGGCTAAACACAATTTGTTCTCTGATATCTCGTCAAGTCGTCAACAATTCGCCACAGGATTCCCCTTTTCTCTGCTCCATGACATGAATATTAATTACTTTACCGTTATCTAATTTCTTCGTGTTTGCTCGTCAAATTCAAGATTGAGTTACGTTAAGAAAATAAGTAAATTAATGGTTTTTCGGAGTTAGAAGCCTAGAACGTAATTCATTTATATTTCAAACCGTCTTATTCAAAATTTTATTGAATCGTTAAGTTTAGGTGTTTAAGATAATGCAGGAAACTAGCTAGCAGAGGTGATGAAAATTCAACGGAGTATCATATATATGTTACACAAATATTGAAGAAAGCCAGGTATTGTATTCAATAATTCAACCAATAATAATAAGATTATATTGACACAAAAGACTTAACAAAAAATGTGAGGCCCTGGCTTCTGCCCAGGTGCTAGGTAGGTTTCTAAAAACATACATTAAATCACATAACTAGTATATATTTATTAATACATTCACGAAAGTGAAACGACAAAAGTAAAGGTAAAGGGGAAACAATGAATCCTAAAATATATTTATTGGTTGCCTTGATTTATTGCCCTTGTCCGTATGTAAATAATGTCGTTGACAAAAACCATTACCTGAAACCGCTCATCCTCATCAACCGAGTCCTGTAATTTCAACATTCACACAATTCATAATAGCCTTACCTTTCTTCTGTTCGATGGTTAAAGGAGGTGGTGTAGCAGGAGACTGTGCCCGTGCTTGAAGCGTCGTGAGTAGTTTCCGTTTGTGGTTGCAGAGCTTCGTCAACTCCACCCCAGAAGCTGCTTGGTACGGTTTGCTCACCACCTGTTAAAACACCAAAAGTTACATTAAAATTCAAATACAAAAAAAGGCCATGTGACGTTCTAATCACATTATATCATTATGTATGGTAATACATTCATGACCCATTCGTAACGTTTATTATGCAATCAGTACAAATTGAGATATAAATTATTTGTTTAAATTAATTACTTTAATTTTAAAACAAATTATAAGCGAAATCGATTGTAAGCTAGGCTGCTTCGGTATGACTAGTAAGTGTAACCGATCATGGAGCGTTGTATTTCTTGATTTCACGCCAACAAACCGCTAGTTACGATCCAGATCGCGATCTAACGTAACTCCTTGTACGCTCGTTGTAAACGATAAATATAATAATTAACAACGGACCATACGAAACGCGGCTGGTTCATAACAGTAGTTCATATTTTGTGGAATTTCGCGTAACTACATATAACGAAGACAAAAAGTATCAAATTTCAAAAGACAAATGAACACGGCTTGAATGACATAATATAGCGTTTCTACAGAAGAAACAGACAAACTGATTGCCTCACCTTACTTTCAACTGTTAATAAAACATGATAATATTAACAGATTTATAAGCAAGTCTGTCTTTAGCGGGTACTGACATCGGTGTGCAATAATCAATTAATTTATCGTCGCAATCACATTGAACTGTATGTGGTCAGTATTCGATTTAAGCTAAGTGTTCACAATGCAACAGAGTATGCATTTAGTAGTTAGGTAGCGATAATATAGTGCTCGATCTGCAAACACGTCCGCCATTCATTATGGACGGACGCCCACTGTGCACGGCTGCACACGCAAATTGCTCCACGCTCGCCCGCTGACACAGCTGCATACGACTTGTACCCAATGTTTGTACAAAACGAGGAAATTGTCGTTCCCGCGGCTCTAAGTAACTGGTGTGTTAGCACTATCATCGCATCGTAATGAGAGGGCGGTTTTAAAAAGTTGCGAAAGTAGATTTCTTGAGAGTGCAAATTGATTTGCCTGAAACTGGCTTAGTAGTAGTTCATCTTATTAGTACTTATCCATTTAAGTAGAAAAATAAAAAGAATTTCAATGTAAAAAGCAGAGCACTCTTCGGGTATGTAGGGATCCCTACACGAAAGTAAATATTTAAGCAGTTTAGATAAATAACATAACAATTGACAATTTAAAAAGTTTTGAATTATGGACATCCAAACAATCCTATACAATGTAATTCATACAAAAAATGCGTGCTAAATACCAAGTTTCTTGATAGGAAATCAAGAGTACTAACAGAGAAATATTTGGAGGTCTACTCTTGCGTATATACTTTAAAATGAATTAGCATACCTAATTGATTGTGACTTTTTTGATTAAACATTTTGAAAAACAATGAAATAAAGAATATAACTAACTACGATTACCTTACAATAGCTACTCGTAGTAATTATTTACATTCTTCATTTTAGGGAACACGCCTGCTAAATTAATAAAAAAAAAAAAGAAAATTATTATAAAGACTAAAAATGTATCATGGATAGTGCACTTCAAAATGCTATTAAAATGTTAGCAACCCTAGTCAATTCATAATTATTGTATTGTTATCTCTTTATATCCCAGTATATGAATGATGATAAATTGATATTAACCTATGTTTTTTTTTTAATAAACAAGACAGTAATAAGTACGTTCGTGCGGTGCAAACAGAAGGTCGTGTCCGTCCTTGTGCCAGTTAGCGTGCAATCACATTTGCAGCTAAACGTCAAATTATGACTTGTGGAGTATGGTTAAATGCACATATATGAGTATTAATCTTGTCTAATTGTTCTAATAACTGTCAACGACGTAATTTACATCTTATGGTTAAAGAGCTTTAAAAAAAGGTGATTCCACTGTCTCTCCTAGTTTACGGTTTCCCTTTTCTTTGGTACATGATGTTTCCTTTGGTTTAATTTTTAATTAGGTCCTATTTAATAAATGGACCTAATAACAGAGTTGTGTTTGGAAAATTAGTTCTGTTTCCCTTTTTGTTTACTACGCAGCATATTGTGTGTAACAACAAATTATAAATGTTATACTTATTTATAATTTAAAATCTATCATGATTTTTTTATTTTATCTTGATTCTGAGAAGAAATTTCTTCTTTTCTAAGATCTGCTACACTACAACAGATCCTTTTACCTTCGTAAAGGAAAAAAATCGATGCACAGTTGTCATATTTTAATTCAAGTTCGATCGGAAAACTCATGCGTTTTGAAATTTTTCCATTATAAACAGATATACCTATTCCGAAAAAAATATAATTCGTTTGGAGCAAGGTCTGGTGAGTATTATTGGGGAATACATGATGACGGAAGGTTTCCAGTCGTAGCTACGGTTGTTTGACAGTGACCTTGTCCATTATCATTTGCGATTCTTCACAGTAAACCTCTCAAAATTAGTGTGGTACCCGTCTAAAACAGAATATGTTTATAATGACGGCACAAGTTCACACACAAGCAGCTTCTTTTGTTTCAGTTTCTATGAGAGACATGCAGGTTTAGACCAGTGCAGTGTCAAACGTTTCTTAGCGCAGGACGTTGAGCCAAATCTACACATCCGATATCTCATCAAAGGGGAGGAGGTCGAAAATATTCCATCAGGTGATTTACGGACACCCCCTAATACTTTTCGAAGTTGGAAAAGTGAGTTCGCGTACCGAGTTCTAAGTTTGGTAGTAAACAAAAGAATAACAAATTAATCTTAATATATTCTGATCTCAAGGTCTTATTACACTGCTTAACAATACATAATAATTAATGCGTTTGCTTATTTAGCAGCGGATCACAGATATCACGGTGATACGTTTGGGGCCTCATTTAAAATTCAAATATTGATTGGAATTCCAAACGTGCAAATAATGCTTATATAGGAGAATTGGAAACATTATAGCATTGTCTATTGAAATGCAGAGGATATTCAAAACCGACAATACTGTCTTTGTCGCAGCGAGTTAATAGTAAATCTACCTTAATGGGATGTCTGTCTGAACAGATAGATAAGCTACACCATGCACTCGGTGATTACAATATGAAACCAATCAACGTGATGGACGCGCCTACATGGATGTGACAGACGCGTTCTGGGTCGAACACATCACGTAACTAATGACTGGACTTTAATTAATAGCCACGTATCATAGCTGAATAAAATATTTAACTGAAAATTCCAATAACTAGTTGACTGCATATATTTGTATGTAAAAATAATCGTAATTTAGCAAACATTCAAAAACTCAATATCCTAAAAACCAATTTTAGAAGCAATTGAGTGACACTTGGCTTAGAATCGATTTTTTACTGTTCACAAAGTAATGTATATTGGTTTAAATAAAAAAATAAATATCATATCCTTTACTCACTTTAAGACTAGGGATAGCCCTAGTCTTAAAGTGGGCCTTACCTATGTAAATCATATTTAATTACACACATGCCTATAAAATAACATTGCAATGAGTTCATCATTCACAAACCATTTATAGCTTAAATGTTATTTTTATTTATTTTAGTAATGTAAGGGCACCTCTGTTCAGACATTACGAAAAGATAAACGACACAATATGCTATTTTCGTGCAACAACTGAATGTAATTTGTCAGCACATCGTCGAATGGTCGCCACTAATTAACGGGGACAGTAACGGATGCCAAAACTTTCCTGTGTCTGTAGTAGATAGGACAATAATCTTACTCCCCCTTTGCGGTAGCAACGGTGCATTCTGTGCATAGTATTGCTGTCACTCCTGATAAATTACACACAAACACTCCGCCGGATATTGCATTAACCCAATATGTTTATATAATTTATTCATTGTTACTGGATAACCATTTAAGTAAAACAGTAGATAATTAACGCAATTAATAGTGAAATGAACAAATTATGCGCTATAATGAATCGAATTTGCATATAAGAAGACAATTCACAACAAAGAGCTTTTGAAAGTGGTTATCTTGTCGCTGAAAGGTAGTTGAGCGGTCGTAAAAGTAAATTAATGATGCCATTCTGTAGGATTTACCCTTGTACAATTTGGGTCAAGCCATCGTAGCAGCAGATAAATACTCACACGGGTTTATGTACTGCTTGGTAAGTGTAACAAAACAAGAAACATCGTCCAACGTTGAAACCAATCATAAACTATAGAAAAATATATATATATACGGTCGAATTGAGAACTTCCTTTTTTTTCGTCGGTTAAAAAAACTGCTCGTGTTCAAGTCTGGTACACAAAGACAGTTGTATTAGTACTACCGTGGGATACTAAATACTGGTTTATTTTGTTATCGCAACAATAAATCCTTCAATCCTAATAACAAACAGTGCTCCCACACTTGGGGTGAGGGAAGTGTCTCGTATGTGTATTGAATATCGACAGCCTTGACCCCGATAACGAAAACAGGGTTCGACCCTCGTTATAAAACGTTTATGTTATCATTTAATAACGCGATTGCAACTTAACACGCCAATTAAGCAACATTACCAAGGTCAAATTCGTGAACAAATCTGGTTTTTCCAGATTAATGTCTATGTAGCGCGGTTTTTTCTTTTGGTATAGCAAGCGTGGTCTTTTGTCATAGGATATTAGATTTTATTCAATCGGTGTTTTAAAAATAGCACGGTCGTCCAATAATATCGCTGAACCAATTTATGTACATGAACGACCTCATCAACAGATTTTTTTGTCTCGATTTATACAAAGATTACAAAGCGTAAATAGCAAGATTGTCCTTATAGACGATTTTAATGTACAGGTTTCATGTACATTAAATTAGTAAGCTAACTTCGTGGTTAACTTTACCTTTTTAGAAGATTATACAAGTAATTCTAACGTAACAAAGTGGAAGAAATAGATGAAGAATGTACAGGCGTTATAGTATATGGCTCCATTCTGTGTTGGGAAGCTGATCTCGGGGTTTACAATGTTAGATGTAAACAATGCCGGTGTCAGTGGCTAGCTCGCCGTATCTAACCATCACGATCGGGGCGGCGAAGCATGTCGCTTACGACTGTCGGTGAATACATTTTATTATCCCATATGCATGTCTGTTAACTTACATTCACATATCCTACGTGCTGTGTAGAAATAACTCCTACTGACTTTATTATGTTCACAATGTACATATGTATGTGTATGCATATGCAGTATATTCTTCTACATTGCTAGTTGATTTAGAATTTTTCTTAAGTAAAGTTTGTTTTTATTATTACCTAACAAACGTACTTATTACTTGCAGTTTCATTTTTTAATTAAATTTGGTGGAATGTTACAAAAATAAACACTTCCGTCACACAAGTGTTTTTCTTCGTATCAGTCGCACAAAATAAAATCACTATTTTACTATTGTTATGTCAACATCATCAAGTCAGATTTTTAAAAGAAAGTAAGAAACCGTAGAGAGTTATAGCCGCGCCGGATCAACTATTTCTATTAAATACGAGCCCACTAGAGGATTTGGGTAACTTACATAACATTATTGTCAATTAGAACTTGGTCCCACTCTTGTAATAAGGAATAGTATGTGGCTAACTTATAAACATATAATATTTTTATTATTCTATAAAACATCTTCCGCTACATCCATTTCTACGTACATATACAATTTAGATAAATAAGTATATAGAAGAAGATAATAAGTTTGTTGTTTGGCACTGACTCAAAATTAGTTTATATAAAAATTTATAGTTACTTATTTACATAACTAACTCAAGACTTAAAAGGTTTATTTATTTCTTGCTTGTTAATTCTTTTTCGTCGGTAATTTTGGATAAAAAGATTTTAACACAAAAAGAAGTCGCACAGTGCGATCCGTTGCGTTCAGGCAGTACTCAGGATAAGGCCACAAGGTTCACCGTTATTAAAGCTAAAGAAACGTCTCCACAATGTCATTAATGGTATTCGAGGGGACATGATCGTAACATTGAACAATAACAACAGTTTTTGTGTCAATCAACAGGATGCTGTTCTGTAGCGATTTCATAAAGAATCCAGCTACAATAGTTTCGTGACTTGAATATACTGATATAGGTTTTTTAACCGACGAAACCCAAATGAGGTACTGCATTAGACCCGAAGGTTTCTTTTTTATGTAGTATTACGCATAAGTTTTTACAGAGTAGTACAAAGTAATGTTTTTTTTTATATTGGATAGAATATACTTCGAAGTTGACCTCGTTTAAATTTTACAGATTCACGTAATAAGGTGCATTTTGAAAAAGAAACTTCTTTTTTTTTAATTGACAACACTAAAGCTCGTCAACAGCTGTTCGATTACAAATAGAAAAGAAAAGGGTACTGAACTGTTTTGTCTTTGCCTATTTACATATGTATGCAATATAGATAACGTTGTTTGCAAAAAAAAAAGAGAAAATAAACAAAACGCTGTTTGTTGGTCACTAGTGTATTGTCAGGCCTTTTTTTTTATCTCATGACTTATAGGTTTCTAATAAACAACCTACAATAAAAAAGTAGCTGTATCAAACATAGAAGGCAAATATTTCTCTCAGAGCCATTGCGCTTAGTAGAAATAACAGTGAACATAAACATGAAGCTATAGTACGGATACAATTTATTTAATGTTCTAGCTCTCGCTTTATTCCAAACGAGGTTCCTATCCGATCGGAATGTTACGTACTGCCCTGCACGGTCGCCACTTTCACCTCACTGTTGGAAAGTTGGCAGCGTTTAGAGACCGTCTAAACGTTTATTATAACTTGTTCCCACTATATACTTACATAGTGCATTATACTTTATTTGCTTTGTGTCTCGCTTTGTTATTTTCAGATTACTTTTTAAGGACTTTAAAAACTTTATAGGGGACCGACGTTTATTACATATCAGCGTTCGAGAATCACTGTTAATACTTCGCCACAGTCGTAGAAAACGGCGGATTTGATTTTTTGACGATTATTGTTTTTGACATAAGCCTACTGAAAACATTATACTTTATCACAAAACAAAACATTTTTAGAAGCTACACAACTCTACAGCTACACACAGTAACATTTTCAGATTTCATTAACAGAAACAGCAGTTTTCTAAATATTGCGTAAAACATAATTTGAAACCTTTAAAGTGCTCTTCTGTAAAGTTACTAAAAATCAAATCCGTCGTTTTTCTACGACGACTTGATTTTCTCATACATTTATAACTATTATAAGTATAAAGTAAGTTCTTTTCGTGTCTCTTAGGATTAGACATAAATTAGTTGGTCAAACGCTGAAACACACTATAGGTTGACTAAGGTTTCTTGTTAGATCTGAGGTTTAACTAAGAGCGGAATTTCAATGTTTGACTAATACATAAAAAATGTATATATAAAATTAAACAAACCATATGTGGTAAAGAAAAGATAGAAATAAAAGTCACATGCGGATTATTTAGATATATCTTATCGATTGAAAGTAGTGATTTAAATGAAATAACATTGAACATAAGATCACGACCTCGATCGATCGCTTAAATGTCACTTGAAGCGGTTGCCACGCGGAAAAGCCGTGGTTCTTTGTTCTGTTCTCAGATGAAGACAAGTCAAAACAATGAGATAGTATCTCACTGCCAACGTTTCCAACAAATCGATATTGTTTACAAAACCAGACAAGCTGAGACGATTTTATAATGTTGAAAACATCGAAATGCCACGGGCGCAAGACTCTTTTAAGTATACTCAAGTGGAATAAAACATACACTTAGAAAGAAACAGTTTTATGTATACTTATTCCCTATTAAAAACAGTACTCTAGCTATTAAATATTTTGTTTTATTATGTTCTCATAAGCACTCCCATCGCTGGATAACTTCAAGGAAAACTGATAGAAGTAAAACAGTTGCGAAAAAGAGGCTCTATACGCTTTTAAATCAAATCGAAAGGATATTAATGTTACATTCCTACAATTTGCCTTCATATTCTAAACTGAGATATCTTAAGCATGTTTTATCAAGAGCCGAAATCAATAAGAAATCCATAACCTTGGATTATACATACATATTATGTTCGTTATAGATGTCAAGTTTGGAAATCTTAATGTCACCAAAACATTGTACCAACATCATAAAGCAATACATTTCAAAAGTCGTACATTCGACCTCGATCAAATCTTTGCGCTCTAAGTCACTTTCTGGTTTAAAGAATGTTTGATATCACAAGAATCGAGACACAAGTCGTATCAGGCAATTCAACGCAATATTTTTGATTTTATGCTTGAAATTGTCTCATCATAAATAGTAACATAATGGTCTATAAACGTCTCAGCGACAGCTGAAAGTGTAGTTCGAAGACGCGATACTATCGGTGTCGGCGCCAGAGGGTAGCGGGAGTCTCACGACAATGGTGACGACTATGACACTACAACGCCACGACTCACGATCAGGCTACCATACCAGACAACTAGTAGTCATAAATACTTGATACTCGGAACATGGCAGATTTCACTTAAATTGTTTTACTGCCTCGTAATATACATACGATAACATAAAGCGTAGCCAAGCGAATGGTAAAACATTTGATAAACATTGATTAACTCATTCGCATATCAAATGAATGGTTAATACATGAAATCAAAAGTTGTTATTTTTCTGGAAATTTGAATTACATACATTCATTCCTGTTAATTTCTCCTCTAGTTTACCAAAGTTACCGGAGGTTGGACCTTTTTCGTTTGTTGAACAGCCCTACTGGAGAAAAGGTACAGCAGTGAAACAACTTGAATGTATTATATATTAATATATTATATATATAGTGAGTAGAACGAAATCTACTTGACAGATATCATCGGAAAATAACAGACTACACCGGAAGAACTGGCAAATATGAAGTCCACCTTCGTACAATAACTACTTAAACAGAGGAGTGGCTGCTCTTCTACGTTAGTAGTAATTATGTATATATTTGACTACACCGGTTAACGCGATCACGAAATAGGTATTACATACCTATATTGCCTATTTCGTGATCGCGTTAATTCCCGTATATATACATAATTATATCATGGAACGCGAAACTTTAAAAGTTAGTACGCCAGTAGTAGCATATTCTAGGCACATTGTCATTTTTTTATCTTTTGATGTTAATTATTGCACAACTTTAGCATTTGAAGTAATAAGGTTAATAGAAATAACAATGTGAGTACCATTACTACAACGTTTTATCTCGTATCGTCTATTTCGTTGCTACAACAGTTTTAATAGTTTTACTTTTATTTATATATGCAACAAATAAAATGAAAAAACACAGGTAATTAAATATATCAAGTTTTATTTTGTGCTAGTTTCTGTTAATTATTTAGCTATGCTGATATGCATAACGAAATACAATGAATTAACGAATATCAAAAACAGTATACGTAATACTAAACATTTAAAATGCGAAAATAAATTCTTTAAAACAAAGGTTAACAAAAAGATAGTTATATTTCAGCTTGACTTTACATAACATTAAGTGTATTTATTTTAGATTTTCACGATTATTTCGAAGTAGCGGACTCCCCTGAACATTAAAAAATGGGTAAAGCGTATGCAAATACAAGCTAATCATTTAGAAAATAACCTATGGAACAAACCCCAAAACACACCATATCAAACATTAAAGAAGAGAAGAGGTCTCCTTATTTAACACAAAATCTTATTTCCATATAAGATACTATGCTAATTAAATATACGGATAGGTACGTCAATAGATTTACTCCATGTACGATATAAAAAAAATATTATGTCCAGTTAAATGCCGACTCAACAATTTGCAAGATAAGAAAGAGTTAAAAAAGTATTCAGAGGCGGAATACACCTTACACAAATATTAAATGAGATAGTACCTCTTATTACATTAACGTTGTTATGTGTATGGCAACTTACTCAACACTATAAAAATCTTTTTAACAAAAGAATTAAACCGACGAAAAGAACTAAAAAGCAAAAAATAAATAAACTTTAAGTCTTAAGTATTGAGCTTATTTACATAAACTATCAAATTTTATATAAACTAATTTTGAGTCGGCGCCAAACAACAAACTGATTAATTATCAAAACTTTATATGTACTTACGTGGGCTCTACGTAGGTAATTAATCATTTTATTATTTATTGTTTTTTTATATTTATAGTTTTTTTCCATCATCAGGTCAGCTACATGATGTGGTGATTTGTAAAGGCAAATACCTGATAAAGTCATGAAAAGTAAACAGAAACACTATTCGTTCCTACAATTTTCGAGGGTTTCTCTCAATTTTATCAGGATCCCATCATCAGATCCTGACTTTATTGACATGGGACCACCCTTTAGGTGAGAATAGGGTATCTACCCAACAAAAAAAGAATAATCAAAATCGGTTCATAAATAACGGAGTGAGGGCTGAACATATATAAAAAAAAAAAAAATATATATTTATATATATATATATATATATATATATATATATATATATATATATATATATATATATATATATATATATATATATATATATATATATATATATATATATATATATATATATATATATATATCTATCTATATATATATATACGGTCGAATTGAGAACCTCTTCGTTCGAACCTCCGTCCTCTTTCGTTAATAAAAGGATAGTTGCCCATCGAAAGGAAGCCGCTTAAAATAACTTTCAGTGTATTTACTTGCCGAATCCAGTGGTTCTTATTGGAGCGAGGACTTACACGAAGCTCAAATTCATATTGAAAAAAAATAGACGATAACTGAAACTATACATTCCCAATTTATTTAACAATAGAATTGAAATCATTAGAACTACGTTTGAATATGATACTGAATAAAAAACACAGAGAGGTTCACAAAAGATATTGTCATTCAAAATAAAATGAATTGAAACTAGTTTGCAGCAAGATAATCTTAGCTACGGTCTTTGTACAGGGGCGCTAACAATAAAATGAAAAGAGTGAAGTTCCCTGACATTCTTTAACGATATTATTATAGATAAAAGCTTTGTTTTCGTAGATAAAAGCAAAGATGGATGTATTTAGGAGATATATGCCTATAAACGCAATGTAAATAAACGTACAGATTCGAAATAATAAGACGAAAAGTCACACAGCGTTATGCAACGATGACCTCTACGCCTGTAACAAAAGTGACCTTTGTTGGAAAAATTCGGTCTCGCCCATCAAACGAATAAGGGATCTCATGTAAATGTCTGTAATCTAACTTTCGGGCTCAGAAAGTATCTGAATATTCCTATAAAAAATTATGTAATATCCATATCAACGAGTTTTAACTACTGGATACTAAGTCAAAAAAGTACCAACACCTAATATGTATAGTTTGTTTCGACATTCATTAGACATAGTATAAACTGAGCATAACCCATTTTTGATCTAAAGTTTAGAAATAAGAATATTTACTTCGAATAATATTATTTATCTGAAACTAAAATAATCCTGTAACATTTTAATAAGACGTTAAGGCGAAATTCTTCTATTCATAGAGAAAAGCACCGTTCTCAAGTTATATCCTCATTTGACGCTAAGTATACGAAAACGCCAGTTATTTCAGTCATACTTATTAATTTCCCAATGGACATCGATGCTAAATGGAATAATATATATTATAAGATATATAATATCTCTTCTAGTAAGAAATTGATTACTTAGCGATAAAAAGAATATAACTTAAGATTGTCCAACTATACCTTTCTCTATAAATAGAAGAATTACTAATATAATATGAAAATGCTATACTGTTATGCAAATGAGGCGTTTACTTCCATTTTAAAAACTCTTCACATATTACATGTAATGAATATAATTTGGTGCTATATTTATCATGGAAGTAATAGGTATTATTATTATTTTCTCCGAATCCGATCCGAATATGCTTTTAAGAGAAATGAATAGAATAATTCGAAAAAAATACAATAACTTTTCTGAAGGGATCAAAGCGACAATGTCTATCAGGCGAATATGTAGTAATTCCTAAAATATCCGTTTTAAACCTAATTTTAATTTTAAATACTATCAAGCGATGTATTTATTAGCTTGGATTTTTTTTAATTTACTAATATACATTTGTTAAAGTCAAATAATAAAAAGAAAGTCAGAAATTGTCACTACACTACGCAGACAAATAATTAATAATATAAGTCCAAATCTCAAACTATCACGTTAGATCAAAAACGACGAAGAATAAGTACCCAACTCGCTACTCTCATCGATAGTCAACAGATATGAGAGGATCAGTTCAGTGCTTCGTCTGAATGTGAAATCGAGAATTCGCTGAGTGTATCTCAAGACGAATGCACTGAACAAAGAGGAATCGATGAGAGCGCGGGAGTGTGGGGATACAAGCGAGTGCACCGACCTCCCCCACCCCTACGGGCCGCGGTGCAATTTGTACATTTCAAGTGCACACAAAGCCGATGCGAGGAGGTCGCAGCAAGCTTTGACAGAATTAACTTGTCCGTCGCACAATTGCGAAGGCTCACCTTTATTGGATCCTGCATAAACGAGATGGAATTCTAGATTTGTGAGTTTTCTAGCGTTTCCGCTGTATGACTAATACATGTGCATTTTAAGTACTACAATGGCTTAAAAGGAATTATCCTAAACATGATATAATTTAAACAGGTACTTAGGTCAGATGTAAAAATACAACTGCCGACTAATAACTTAAGCCGGTTCATTAAATCTCTAGTTATTAGTAAATAACTAATGTTATGATGGCCTAAGAAATTAAGAAAACGTCCATATGTATATTGTTTTAGTCATGACAATCTCTTTCGCGTGCTTTTATTGTACATACCTCTATGGCTCGTTAAGGGTTAAAGAGATCAATGCTAATACTGACACTGATATTTCTGTTTTTACCGACTTCAATAACGGAGTAGATACTAAGGGATATAGTTCCTTTATTATCACTTTCACCCGTTATACGTCATCTTCAGAAATATAATGTATCATGGGTAATTGTCTAAAACATTACATTAGTGTTTTCAAGCAGCAAGAAACATAACTACATACACTATTTATCGCGTATGTACTTCCGATCGGTTAATATACATAATATTAACCGATCGGAAACGGTTTAGGGCATTTGGGCAGAGATCCTGAGGTTGTTTTATATGCATAGGGCACGTTTATGTAAATGACTTGACAAAAAAGTAAAATAAGTATGTACATATTGTAATGATGACTCCTCCGCGCCTTCCCCATGTCCCCAAGCTTTACTATATACACTAGCGCCTGTTTCCCTGAAAGGTATTAAACAACGTTAGAGCCACTTCGAGATGCCAGCATGCGATCCTAGACTGCTGGAATTATTGCTTATTCTCCAATATCCGTATGTATAAACAATAAGCCTTTCGTGTCGAGGGTGGGACCAAAAAGTTATTATAGTTGGCATAATGTAATACTTTTTTTATAACTTAACTGCACAAATGGGACCCGGTTCACACACTGCAAATACTGCCACCTCGGTGAGTGTTATGGGTTTGTTCTCCGCATAGGACAATTATTTGTTTGACGTGAACTTAGTATATCTGTAAAGCCCTACACAACACAGGGCTCTAGTGGAAGCTATTGACTTTATTTTATTTTTTTAAATAGGAACCACATTATTTTAGATATGCTTTAGAATATTAAAATGGTGTCGGTACTTTTTCTGCGAAACTCTAGAACTTAGTAAATAATTATATTAACAACAGCTAACTATTTCTTCATATCTGCAAATAGCCGAATCTGCGAAAATGTGTCCTTATTTCACTCGTCGTCGTAGTAGGTCGTCTAGTGTAGTTTTTTTTTTATCTTTTGCAAGACAAACAGTGCTATTTTTTATATAAATAAAGAGTATGTCTGTGTGATTATGTGTCAGTGTCCACTTCAGCATTTTTTAGATTCATTAAGTACACAATCGCTATTAACGACTACGGCTTCCATTTACCTTTTATTTTTTAAAGGAACCAGCGGTTACCGAAAATTTCGCCAGGATTAAACAATTATTGCAAATATTATAATCGGATACTGACCTGCACATACCTAATATATACTAATATTATAAGGCTGAAGAGTTTGTTTATTTGTTTGGTTGGTTGAACGCGCTAATCTCAGGAACTCCAGTAGTTCGATTTTTAAATTTTTTTTAGTGTTGGATAGCCCATTTATCGAGGAAGGCTATAGGCTATAGGCTATATAACCTCACTTTACGAGCAATAGAAGCGGAGCATCAATAAAAAACGTTGCATTAACGGGGAAAATTTACAAACACGGACAAAGTTGCGCGGGTCAACTAGTCATACATAAACTCACAAAATTCGTACTCGTACTTTACATCATTAGCAAGTTAACTATTAATTAAGAGTTTTCTTTATTTGATTCAATTTAACAAATTATGCCACTAAAAATAAGAAACGTTATGGACTGATACTGGTAGTGTTTTACATACCCAGGTTAGGGATAAACAATTATCTTTGAGAAACAGATATGAAAAAAAAATTGGTTTTTCTTTTATCTGTCCGAAAAATCAGACAAAATACTTTAAAACATGTGTATAAAATATCGTACAATATAAGGGTAAATACAGGGGAAAAATATGATGACTAAATATAGAACTCATGCAAATGATCCAAATTGCACAAGGAGACCATTGTAAACAAGTGGGACAAACTAGAGTAAAATAACGACTCACTTGTTAGGCAATGGCAGTGTGCTCTGAATAAATATAAAGTGGCCGCACGACCCTGTGTGTATAATGCTCGTCTTGTTATCGATGACTACACGTGCTTTCGAGGTCTATGGGTATAGATATGGGATTAATCAATCGCAAATATTAGACTTCCAACTGCAGCAAAAAGTATTCTCTTTTCCTAGCCCGGCCTTGTATATGGTCAAGCTTATGGTATTCAGCTTCTTGTCTATATAATCATGTTAAACCTTCAGAACTTTTTTTACAAGGAAGTGGTTCTCATTATATTTCTGTACTTCCGAGTATAGTACTAATTAAGCGAATCGAGTGTCTTCATGACAAATGGAATCGCTGGCTGTAGCTGCTATTACTAATTTTATTGATCGTTAACTTTCCATAAAGCAATTAATTCATATCCTATTAATAACTGATGTTAAGTCAAGGACAGAGTTAGTTGCGCGCAAAACACTATTAGTTTCGTTTGAATTAAATAGATATAGGTTTTACTTGCAAACGTTTATAGTTATTTAAATTAAAATGAAACCTCATGGAAATGGGCAAAGGGTTCTCATTAGAAATGTTCTGATTGAAAATCTTATTCTTTTAGAAGGGGAACTTATTTATAAGCGTACAAAACTGTTTGTCATAAGCTGTGAAAATTCATGTTTGGTATTGAGTGTTCAAATACGTTTAAATTACATGCATGTTTGTAATTAGCGAGGCAGTACCTTGGAGGCTTTATGAATGTTAAGATGTGGAAGTAACAAGTTATTTTCTTAGCTTTATTTGAATATGAATCACACAAAAACGGAAAACACATAAATTAAAATACACATGCAAAAAACCTTAAAGCTAAAACTATATAATATATATTATTTGTTCTGAACTGTAGAGGTCAGTTCTATCCTGAGATGTCTGTGTAAACGTTTATTAGATCTTCTTAATCGGCTTTCAGATATAATCCATTTCAGTTTTTTTTTTATTCCATGTACAGCATTTTAAACTCCCAACAACAGTGATCTGGGCATTGTATAAGTCACATGCAATATTTCACATGATTCATACACGCATAAAATCCATTTGTGTGCATATCGGTAGTCGTCAGTTTGAAAATTAAAACCTTGTTAACCATCTACCATTTCTTTGAATTTTTTTTGTAAGATACATCTTACAAGAATCTATAGATAACATAAAAATGTAAAATCTCTGTGTTAAATATATAATGTCGTAGTGACAAGTTTCAAAGAAGAAGAAGCCAACCTGGAACTGTAAATATAGATAGATAGATAGATAGAATAATGTTTATTGTACACCATTAATAAAATACAGTTGAAAATAAATAACTTACAAACTAGAGTACAATGGGCGGTCTTATCGCTATAAGCGATCTCTACCAGACAACCTTTAGGATGGAGATAATTTCAAAATTATTGAATAAAAACATAGTAGTTGATGGCGTACTATTCTAAATATTGACAAATACTAATTAATTACATACATATACACATTCACACACATTACAGCTACTTAGTGGATATAATTATAGTGACAGATAATGTTGCTTTACCAAATTTTTAAGAGATGTAAGGGTTTCAGCTTATCGAATTTGTACCAGTAATTCATTCCACAAACGAACTGAGAGAACCATAAATGAGATATCAAAGAAAGTTGTTGAATGTACCGGCACTTTCAATATCAGATTTTCTGATGATCGTAAGAACTTCGTATGCGTATCGTGAAGGAACTCAAATCGTCCTTTTAAATATTAAGATATATGAGGGTTAAACAGTATACTGTATAGCAAAGAGAGAATATGAGCGTTCCGGCGAAGACGAATAGGTAACCACTTGAGCTTTTTTCGGAATTCAGAGACATGATCATATTTATGCAGTCCAAATATGAATCTAATACAAAATATTAGAAGTCGCTCTAGTTTATCAAATTGGTTCTGTAATATAAGAGATAAATGTCAAACTACTCCTTTAATCAACGTAGGCCCTGCTTTTGCTGGTTTTGCTAGCGTCCTTCAGTTTCTGAACCGCTTACAATCAGGGCAGCTAGGTTTGCCACTACTTTGCCACATGAAACGTTTTAACGTGACCGTACCTTACAGATTATAATACTACGATACGTCAAATGACATAAGATGTCAATTCCTTTTAACTATAAAGATAAACCATGTCTACCGTTTTATATTCCACTAGAAATTCACTATAGAAGTAGAATAACACTCAATTCATTGTTTAAATCAATAAACTATGTAACAAAAGCCAGGAGCGGGAGGTTGCCTTAAATAGTAGAGCGAAAAAGGAAGATTTTAATTATGAGCAATGAAAAGATATAATGCAATCTTGATCAACTGGAAGTCTCGTATTGGACCCCGATATCTCCTTCGGTAGACCACGAGACGTGCTAACTTAGCAAAATTAACATAGTCCTATGCCAGAACGACTAGTAAGTATCGCTTATTACCAGATTGCGGCGCAGGTCAGGGTTATGTGTTCCCTCGTAACTACTATATGGCTGATCCGATTTAGGATGTCGTTAGATTTGTCTTTAATGCGCTAGTGTCACTGAGTACGTATTCTAAAATTTGAAAAATCTAAATGGTGGATTTTTGGAACTAATGTAGATATGTTCTAAATGTTATTTTTCTGTTAAACCTATCGAGTGGGATATCAAAATGAAGAGTTTTAAAAGAAGACTAGTAAATATATACAACATATATATTGATTACTAACTTTAATGCAGTCGGTTTTTTTTGTTTCATTTAATAATTTTATATTTTTTATACTATATTTCAAGGATAAAAAAGCAGCCAAAAACAACTGGACAAAAAAAAATTAGTAATAACGACAAACTCCACGAAACAGATATGGAAAACAACGAAAATACAGATTAACAAGTGCGCACAGGGAGATTTCAAGGTATCAACAATAAATCGGCTTGCTAAGCGTAATGTAGTTACGATTATACTCCCCTATTCGTTTATTGTAGAGGGCTTGTTAAGTCCACTTTGAGTGACACGATCAATTGGAAAGTATTTTGTATTCATGATACCAGGCTGTTGAGCTATTATAACAGAAGGGTTGCGATAAACAGTTAAAGTTAACTACTAAAATAGATTCATATAAAAATGTAAGGCCACAATTCATAATTACGCAAGGTAGGTTTTTGAAAAAATTATTAAGCAGTTCAAAAGTCAAGGCAGTCATTAAAAGAGAAGGTTATTATAGTTCGAAAAGAATACGTTTCCTATCAGCAGTTGACTGCATCTGATGAACAAGAACTAAGACTTTTTCGTCATTGAGGTATTCTTCAAGAATCCGTCAGTGTTAGAGCTGGGCTGGGTGGCAGTTTGGGCTAGGTCGTGTATATTGCCCTTCGAAAGAGTAAGGTGCTACCGACAGCGCCCAACCTAGGGTAAACTTTTTTTTTTTACAGACACCACCGTACCAGTCCATTACCGGTCGTATTTATAGCTTGGCTCGGCGGAGTCAGACTACCGATTACCGATCGAAATTTTGCGGTCACAGTTTGGATAGAGGAAAGGTGTATCAAACCATGTTTCCTATACTTCTCCAAAAGAACCCAGCTACAGTAAAGCTATAGAACTCTTCGCCTTTTATCGCCTATGCCCTCTAAAAATCAGAGGGATACTCAAAGAACTAGAGCAGCATAAAAAAGTTTGCACTCCCGCCTGGGCAAGACTTTAGCACCGTAAGGAGTAATGTCTCCCATAAAGAAAAGGGAAGAGCTTTTGCCACTTCGATTGGCCACGGTGCACAAATTTGTTTTTCAGTGTTTCTGGTGCTTGCCTTACTACAAAGCATGATTATGTAATCACATAAAAATATACCAACAACACTTACATCTCCTTTGGGTTTAAAAATCATGTAAAAATAATTATTACGTATCTACAATCTACACAGCAAAAGATTTAACATTTAAATACTAATGAGTAGGTCGGTCTCTTAACATTGTTACAAATCAGCCTCATAAAAGACGTAGAGCGACTTTACTGGCCATCACTATCTATGATGGTTTTATGTTAACAATTCATAATCATTAGATCTTTTCAGTGTGTTTTTATGAGAGTGAGTATTACTATTTAGTCGTAATAAGTAAAGATTTGAAACAGAGACAATATTATGGCGGATTTTTTTTAACAATATGCCAAAGAATATTTGGCAATCGCTATACTAGACAAAATCAATGGATCATGTCACTTATAAAATGCCCCTGTTAATTAGAACAAGAAACTGTTTTTAATGGAAAACTTGTAAGGTTTATGTACTAAATGTGTTTATACAGAGGACAGATAATAACGAGTGGCCGTAAAATTTAGTGTAAGGATTCAGTTACAATATTAATTAACGTCAAGGGTCCGTAGACTTCGTATTTTTGTAACCTATCTACGAAACTGTACTATAATAACATAGTACCGACCTAAAAGTACTTATATTTTTTATTTATAACCATTAACATGGATTATATTGCTCCCATAAAATCAAACATACAGATTACTATGGTGACAAAAGCAATTTTTTTACATAATTCGCAACTGCTGTACATCTAAACATTTTTGCCGCAGATGTTTGATATTTATCAAGCGACAGATCATAAATCGGTGGGAGTATTACTCAGTATTTTATCGTCCTCACTATATGTCAAGGTGACACTGACACGATAATTGCTCTAATTTATTAATATCTCGCCTCGCCTTCTGTACGAAGTACGGCCCTATGCTCAATTATCGCACAACAATAAATTATATTAATGCTACTTTTTTCATGGTGTATCTATTAAAACATTTGAATGTTATACTATATTAAATGTTGATCTCAAAATTATACGCGTCGGCGTCATCGCTTTAAATCCACGACACCTTCCTACTTCGACAAAATCCATCCGGTAGGGAGTACTAAAGAGACACTAAAAGTCTCAGAAATAAAGTTTCCGTAAGTTAATGTTCAGAAGTAAAGGGCCCGAAGGGGTTGTTAAGGATGATTCGCGTTACACAGTTCTGTTTGGCCGGGTCGTACCAATAGCATAGTCGGGACCCACTGATGAACGTGAATAAATACGTTTGAACAAAATACAGAACTATGGAGAAGATACAGTGGGCGGGGGTACAAAATAAATTCTGATGCAAGATAACGTCAAGGAGCCGTAGAGTTCGTATTTCATATTAATAAGGGACCTGGCAGCGTCGTGTGAAGTGATCTCACAAAGGTTCTATTTTAACCTTCTGAGGTACGAACCTGAAAAAGATTATAAATCTCAAAACCCAGAAGATTGATATCTAAAATATCTAGTAAAATACTAATGATGGTGGTGATGTCCTCCTCGACGTATCCGTTGATGGCGACCCTAAGAACTATTCCTGGCATGTTTTCAGATGTAACAGGCGATACCAGCTTTGTGGCTAATTTTCATTTCGAGTATAGTTGTAGATCGATTTTAGTCGAGTTCTCTGTAAATGGCGTTTTACTCAAGTACATCGAGACCCAAGCTCTCAAAAGCATCAACACCTTTCTTAATAAGGTGCCGTTGGGGTGTAGTGGGGTAAATGACCGTACTTAATAACATTGCAAAAGTTAGGTCGACTTATCCTCTATCTATTGCTTAATACTATGTCTCAGAGGTCCCAAGAAGCTGTCGTGTATGCAGCGGCCACACGCCGGTAACCCGTGCCGACCTGCGGGCTAAACCTGATGAAGGGGACTTCCGAATGCTTTACCCGTTAAGTACTGTCAAGTACTTAACGGGTTATCCCACCTTTGATACTCAGAGACTGCATCTGTATGGAGAGCGGACACCGTCGATATTCCTAGTCTCCATGGCGATACAGCAGGGCCTTCGTGGTAGTAGATAAAGGTTGTTTATTAGGATCTACAAAAATATACAGCCAATCACTGCATCCCTAATCTTGACTAGTTGTATCGGTCCCCGCTTCACTAGTATGGGACAAGACAGTGGATCTGTAGCAGCGCAACTATTTTCCCACTGAAATATATATACGCGCTGAGATGACCCTTGGCAAGTTTTCTAGTAAAATACTAAGCACTATGCTACGTAGGTTAAGTGGAATAATAATAAATCAGCTCAAGCATTTAGTCACCATATCACATAACATAAAAATGACAGAAAACCAGTATGTTCCTAGTTGAGCTTTAGTAACGTCATCGGTGATCGCGTCATCTTTTGTACCTTTATCAAATTAAACAATAGGTATATATATATATATATATTCTGTATATATTCTTTATACATTTCAAACTTATCAATATTATTGAATTTAATCATTCTTTTTATTATAAATTGGGTAAAAACGTTCATAAGCGACGCAAAAAGTTTTAGCGCGTCTCGCTAACCTGCTATGAACGAAACATTCCCAGAGCAGAAAAAGTGGAACGGCTTGACAACAGGCATTACTTCTGCCGATCAATTGCTTTATGGAATGTATCGAACTTCATCGGAACTATTCTCGTCACTGCTATAATGAACAATCAATGGAAAAATGAACAAATTACTTTTCTACGAATTTCAATACATGCATGTGGATGCGAACATGCTTAGAGAAGCCAATGATAGAATATTCAATCTTAACGCTTGAATTTAAATTATCTCAAATGTTATGAAATGGAATTTGATTGAAAGACGAAATGGAATTGAAAAACATTACCTTAGAATCAAAGCTGAACGTGGTTTCTGGCCTTAGAGGACAAGGTAGTCCACACTTACAGGTCCCGGCTGTCTGAAGATAATCTCGTAACTGTGGGAGAGTACTCAATGCTGTGCCGCTCGGACTGCAACAAAAGTTTTGCTTAACTTTTTGTAAATATAAACATAATCCTAATTCCATTATACTTGCATTATTATTAATAAGTGATATGAAGTACAAAAAATATATACATATATTATAATGTAAACATTAAATCACTTTTGAAATGGAAAAAATTGCATACCACATTTATGAATCAACTTACAATTTAAGATCTCATAAAAAGTAGTTTTAGGTAGAAAATTGTTCCTATATAGGTACCAATTTTGTTAAGTTATTTGTCAAGTTATTCGTTTCAAGTACAGCAAAATTCATTCGGATTTTAAAATGTTGCGAACAATGATTCTTTGTTTTTTTTTCGTCTTTTTGTCGTCTTTTTAAATTTACTTTTATTTATGTGGATAAGAGCAATGATATCTCTTTTATAATAAATAACTGTCACACAGTGTGATTCGATAATTTTTCAAAAAGTAAAGTTAAAGACACATGATTGCGATACGACGAAAAGTGGAGTTTTTGGGGGTATTTTACTAATTTTTTATCTCTTTATTGTACACCTTTGCACTAAAATACAATATAAACATAATTTTTTGCATCCGATTTTTTGCAGACAACTTTGTAAAAGCTCCTTACACTATTCGCGAAGTTGCCCGAAGTTATGCGAATACGAGAGTGTAGACAGGCACTTTGCTTCGCTTCGCCTCGGGCGATTTCCGATCGTTATCGGTTTCTGCGCCCGCGTCGAAGGACTCGAATTGTCCCGAAGTTCCAACGACTGAGCTCCCCACGAGGTTGCACGAGTTTGTAGTGACATAGTTCGAACTCCGGTCAACTTCGAGGCAAATTCGCGAGTATTGTAGAGGGGCTATAAGGATATTGTCAAATATAATTAAGGGTAGTCCGTGGACTCTTTGGTGCACTAATATAAGTTAACACGGAGTATATATCGTAGAAATCAGTATACCCGTTCCGGAGATTAGCCGAACAAACAGAGACAAAAAAAAAAAAAAATTAATTTTTAAGTTTATATCCTTTATTTTTTTCCCATTTAGCACTAAATTATTGGCAGTATATCAAAACTTGTACTTGATGAATAATATTATTTACATCGTCAAAGCTATTGGTGCGTCTATCTACTTAAAAAAATAGCGTCAAAATCAGCGTATTGGATTAAGTATGATCTTTTTGAAAATCTTACTAAATATCGGCAGGACTGACACAGACCTATTTATTAGAAACTTCTGTCTCCGGATTTGAAAGGGGTATGATTTTACTGATTCGTGAGATCAGGGAAAACTCCTTGATGTGCACACAAATTATATGTTAGCACTAAGTAAGGAGCGGCAGTTTTAATTCAATAGTCTGACAAGTTTTG
This sequence comes from Callimorpha dominula, assembly GCA_949752705.1. Classification (NCBI taxonomy): domain Eukaryota; kingdom Metazoa; phylum Arthropoda; class Insecta; order Lepidoptera; family Erebidae; genus Callimorpha; species Callimorpha dominula. The sequence goes on from OX456999.1 coordinate 14,905,864, forward strand.
ATCGACATTCCCCACAGGTTTTCAGTAATTTTTATCTTAATATCCTTAAAATCTTTTAATACTACAGAAGGGTTTATATGCTTGAAAGTAAAAACTACGGGACAGGTTCGTACATACATATTTTCTAAGAAGAGTGATAGAATGAGCAGTGGAGGCTTCCAAAGTTTCAGTATTTTTAATTGGAAAGTCAGTAAAGAAATCAACAAAATTCTGAGCTATGTCCTTGTCAGAGTTAAAAGTACCACGCCGTGTTTTTAATTCATAATTGTTATTCGACATTTTATTGCTACCAGTTACATTATTCATTATTTTCTAGTTTCCAGTTTTAGTATACTTAATACATTTCAAAACAATCTCACGAGCTGTATTCATTGTCGTTGAACAGAAATACTTTGGTGGTGACATTGATTATATTGCATTCAAAACGATTACAAACATGTTATTAATTTATATCCCTAAGCTAATACTAGCTTACCTTAACTCGTTTCTATTATAAGAAGAGCCTAGAGCACTGTCAGTACCAGTCTGGACGTCTTTCAAATTTAAAATCAAGTTTGTTAGCGGGGTAATATTGGACGAAGTCTACAAAATAATTTTAATTGACTTTACTCTAGTGTGAATGAGCTATAATTTACAAAGGCATTTTACTAGATCTATAAATATATAACACTATTCATACATTAACAATAAAAGTCGTTGACATTTGGAACAGTTCTGTCGATTACACAAAAATCAGCGGCACTTAACAGAAATATTTCAGTATTTCTTTATGAGAAGTATGGTCACGGACATAATTTCAGGTGCATTCTCAGAATGCGATAGCAACCTAACTCATCGCACATACATATACCTTTTTCTATTAAATCTATTATCAATATTTTATCATGATTCATGAACCAATCAGAACGAGTGTATATAATATGTATATATAATCAATTGCCATAGCCGATATTGAGCCTTGTCGCAGCCCAATGGCTTATTAAGCTCGATCTTTTTTATTTCAATAACCTGTATTAGTTGCGATTGGGCTGAGGTTAACGCGCTGTCGCTAGCAGATGCGGCTTCAGACCTCTTGTAACTTTGAGTATGAGTTTTGGTTTATATTTTATGAATGAATGAAAATGAGTGTAATGAAGGTGGATTTGAAAAAATATGCAAGCATTGGTTAGTAACGACGTTGATGTTTTTGTTTGCTTTGAAACATTACAGGCATAGATTAGACTCAGAACCGTGCAGTATTAAGATGCTAATTGACTTACGACTGTTGTCTGTACAAGTTGAAGTTGTAGACATTACAATAAAGTCATTCATTGTATTGGGCTATTAATTCTAAATGTCGGTCCGGCGCATACTGATTCAATGAACTGTTATTACTGTCAATTGAGGACGAATGATTAACGGGTTGTGAAAACAAAAAAATCGGATTGTATAGTCATCTCGCGATAGACATATTTTTCAAACAGAAAAATATACGTCATGATGTTTTCCGTAATAAATTACAATATTATGATATAATTAATATTCTAAACTGTAAAAGAGACACTACACAACGAATGATATATTGTTACTACCTAATGTAATATGTTATGGCTAAAAGCCGAAGTACAGCTACACTTAGTATTAGCAGTGAATAAATAGGATACCACCTAGATTTAACTAACTACTATCGACTGCATCTAGGTTTAGCCGGCTGGAACAAGGTGTAACTTCGACTTTTAGCCATAACAAATACATCAATTTAATAAAAAGGTGAATGTGAAATAATACAATAAATTAAAATATTAAAGGTATTGTGAAGCAGTAAGCTCAGGTAAAGTAAAATACGTGAATATTTCCTATATTTTTATATTATTATACCAATTGCTTAGCTACGTGTAGTGAACTGCATTTTATAATTTAATTTTGGAATGTTTTTTTTTAATAAATGGTAGTAGGGTAGGCATTCTCAATTAAGTAAGCACAACGAATGAAAATATCAAGAAAAATCTCTTAATCAATCGTTCAAAGTATGCGATATGCATACTCATAGTATATTGAATGGCGGTAATACATGTCCAAAGACACACGCACTCACGCACACATACACACTTTCCCAATATTTTTTTTGTAGGTTTACTTTGGTATTGCATTACCATTATAGAGAGTGTAACACAAAGGTGTAGTTATTTTTTTAAAGTCGTATAATAGACCCCGTGCATAATGTAAAACGTCAATATTTTCAGGAAAATTCGTGATTTTTGATACAGAAATCGTATTTTAAAACTGACAAATTTAACCAAAAACTTTGACCCCATGATGCAAATTTTTCTTAAGAGAGAAGGCTGATGTGAATGAAATTTAATACCAAGGATGTTGCTGGAATGTACAGATTTTTCTGAAAATGTCTACATAATAAATAAAAAAACAGAATCATTGAAAATTCTTAATATACTATTTAGAAATCTGCACCTTTACTAGGAAAAGCAATTTCTTTAATTGCTTTCAAAAAAAAAACGAAAAACAATTTTTCAAGCCTGATCAACTATTTGTCGGCTACACATAAGGCTCCTAAAATTTGATCACACCTTTCTGTAACACCCTATTCTTATTAAAAAACGGGACTAAGACAAGAAAATCGGGAACGGTGAACAATGAGCACTGAGTGAAATCTGTCCCATGATGTTGGATGGATATTGATTTTTGAGAATGTCTCGTCTAAGATTCGTATTGTAGGTCAATCTCCTCCCTCTGTCATAGCTTAAATTTAAAAATCGGTAATTAACTTATACATATTGCCTAATCAATAACGCAAGAATAGGAAAAGCATAACGATGAGCCAAAGAGCTAAAATATAATTTGAATAAATACCATTTGTAAGTAAATTATAAATAATATAAACTAGTAGGCGACACACAATTAAGAAAAGCTGTTCTAGAAATCTTTAATTAAAAGCTGTACTTGCACAATATTTGAAATTCTGATTACTCTTTAATAGGAAGGTTAATGAACCAACAGAGAGGGTAGTAGGGGAGTAGTGACTCGTGTAAACGATTGAACGCATATTTGCTGAAAAGCTTCTAGGCAAGCGTTTTGCGCCCTAGCAGGGTAATCAGGCGGCTAACTGACTACGGTGCGGTCAATCGATACTTCATTTCAACCCCTTTTACTTTTATGCCCTCTACATCACACACGTAATGCTATATTAAGTTATAAGTCGTTTAACAGAACTATTACCAACGCTTTATTAATAATTATACGACTACAGTAGGTACATTTTTATGTTATCCTACTAATATTATAAACGTGAAAGTTTGTGAGGATGTATGGATGTATGGATGTGTGGATGTATGAATGTATGGATGTTTGTTACTCTTTCACGCCAAAACTACTGAACCGATTGCGATGAAACTTGGTATGTAGATAGCTGGAGACCTGGATTAACATATAGGCAACTTTTTATGCCGATATTAGAACGGGATCGAGACTAACGCGGGTGAAACCGCGGGGCGCTGCTAGTATAGATATAAAGTAAATAAATAGGGGTCAGAAGAACTGGGCGTTGGTGGTAGTGGGTGGGTGGTTTGAGAGTTACCCAATTGAATTTTCCTGGTAGCACAGGTTTAGAAATAATCAAAGATAGCAAGTACTTACTACTAAAGAGCCAATCACAAAAAGTTGCTCGTGCATGTAACCATACGGCAACTTGTGAGTTTGTTTCTGTTTATTATAAAAGGGGTAGCAGTCTGATAAATTACAGCTACTATCGTGATTAAACATGTTTCCATTATCGTGTTCAACTGAATCAAGATGCTATTAGTCTGAAGTGTTACGTGTTCAAGTGCGTATACGTATAATTAGTGAAAGACAGAGATGCCTTGCTTCCTTATCTCACAATCTCATCTCATATAGCAGAATGGATAAATGTGGCTATTTAACATTGGATAAAATTAGCTATGGTAAGTCACTTACAGCGTATAGCTAAAGGCCTGTTACCAGAATTTTGACACATCCAGAGAAAGATATATCCATTTACAGGTGCTTCAACAGATTACTTGGATGTGCAACAAGTATGCCACATATTGTGTGGTACATAAACATAGTATACACGCAATAACCCAAAACACTAGTAAGAACAATTTGTTAAACAACACAGTCCTTTTACGATGACAGTCCAGAGCATAACTCGGCGGCATTATACACCTCGATTCGCTTTACAAACAACCTCTTTCATAAATGCTCCACATGATAATTCACGCCGATTGTTCACGGTCTAGTACACTTGGTAAAGGTAAACCGCAAAAAAGATTTTTGTTTACCAGTTTTTTTATTCATGCGCGGAGTCTGCGGCTTTGACCACTATACGGAGTGTTCGCGGTCGGGTAGAGTAAACGGGGAAATTCGCTTTTTGCGATCGCGTGCATGTTTGGGGGAGCATATACGTAGACAGCTGCCGATAATAATTACTCAACACGCGAACGAGCCTGAACTCTTTCGCACCTTGCCACCACAGCCGCTGCTATCCTATTTACTTTTGTATTCAATGAACAAACGCTATGATTATTATAAAATCACTATGTGGTAGCAGTTACATCATCATGATTAAGGTTCTTATACAATACTGTGTGGTATTTATACCGCTTTCCTTGTTATTTAATGAGATTTTATAATCGTAATGGCTGTACTCAGTACTTATATTATGTTAAATCACTTATATATATTATATTTCATATGAAGACATATTGCGTATTATAAGACAAAAGTAGATTTTTGTTCGTGGTTTAGTAATAAATTAAACATTTATTACTAATCTACGAAGTAGGCAAAAACCTACGCGAATTACTGTTTCATTATTATACATACACGTTAACTCAAATGTGTCACAGAATGTTCCACAAAAACAAACCTCACAAGTCTGTCTTATTATGCAGACAGCCATCTTACATAGCCTTGAGAAATATTTATGAATAATGTTCGTCGTACCATTTATCCTCATTGACAAAGATACAAACAGATAATAAAATTAAACGGACATTCAAGTTATTTATTAAATTATGGAGTTAAGACAAGTCAAACAAGGCAGCTGGGCAGTAATTTGCAATTATATAAACACAAGAGAAACAAGATTATTTAAACTGGTAATTACTAAAACCGCTCATTTTAATTTAAACACATTCTGACGTCAAATTAAATTGAATACTATCGAAAAACAAATTAAGTCAAACTAAAGCATCATCAGGAAAGTAATAGAAGGATTCTTCAAAATCTTTAAAATATCATGCCATGAAATGTAACTGCAAAACATGATCAATCTAAGAAAATTACCACCCCAAAAGCATGATATGACTTTATATTATTGTAATTTATTTCGAATTTTGAGTACATCAGTGTATCAGCACATAATGTGCGAACCACATCTTTTTGCGTGTACTGAGCCCAGGGTCATGGTTTAGATTCCCACCCAGGACAAATAATTGTGTGATGAGCACAACCATTTCTTCTGTGTCTGGGTGTAATTTAACTATAACGTGTATGTTATTTAGAAATATATGAGTATGTTTATCAGCAGTCTGGTTACCAAAGTAGGTACAGGCTCTGCCTAGTTTGGGATCAGACGGCCGTGTGTGGGGGTGTCTCAAGTTATTATCATTACTAAAAATCACCTGGTCGTCGAATTTCGACCACGGTTAATTTCAATGCCAGTATAACTTGAACTGTCATTGTAGACTTACGTACCATGACAGGTCAACACATATACTGGACGCGTGTAACTTGATATAGTCGTTTTTTGTAAGACATATTGTTTAAAAATAGTGGACTTCTGCACTTCTTCTATGTATAAAATTTTCGTTCTTTGTAAACGCTCTATTAAACAACCGTTTAAGTCGCTAATATAACAATAATTCCACATTACTATAGGAATAATGTAATAACGCATATCACAAATGGTGCTGTACAACTACCGTAATGAATTCATTTGTTGTACCTATGCACTAGCTCATTATCGCTCACGTTCTACATTATATTTCCCGTAGCATTGACGACATATTCGCATGCAATTATTTGAAACTTTATTTTTACTACGTAAACTAAAGTCAAGGTTTAAAGAAATAATTTCAAAATTCTTTAGCAGCAATGTTTCTTAAGACGTTATAAAAGTGTGGTCCAAAACGTGCATCCAGTCCATGTGATCCAATTGTACCAAAATATTAAAGTAAACAGAAATCAAAATAATGATAGGTATAATAATTATTTTTTTGACCCAAATACCGAATACCTTTTTAGACACTTTTACCCGTCGATTAGTACTGGTAAAGCTAGGTATAGAAGGCATTTTTCATGACCAACTTTGAAAAGAATCGTGGATATATTAAACAAATTTAGCATTTTAAGTAACTGAGTTTGACTGCACGCATGGCGCAATTGTTAAAGTGGTCGCATTGCCACTAATGCGCACTGAGTGTTGTAGGTTCGATTCCGAAATGCGACAAAAAATTTGTGTGACCCACAAAAGTTGTGCCGAATCCGGGTGTTCTCTGTGTCCGTTGTTTCAATGTTTGTAAAGACCTTACGATACAGGAATGATTCCTGGTGCGGGAGTTGTCTTATAGAGATAAATATAGTCCACAATTTGGTCACACAATTAATATAATTTAATATAATTATAAATCTTTTTTTAACCTTATTTAATTTTTTTTACAAACCCTTGCTTTGAATTGAGTACTTAATGCTAAGCAAATATTGCCTAAATCAGTTACTAAATAACGCCAAAGCAAACTTTTCTCCTTTTTGAGTCCGAGACTGGGACAGACAGAAAGTCAGACATACATACAGAACAGATTACACACATACAAAGAGACGAAAATATCGGCCAGCCCTGTAATGGATAGTCATTCTATCTATATATCAGATAATAAGTGTGTGTAAAATAATTTAAGTGTATAAAAATAAATGTAGCAAACTAAATAATAAAATAAATAAAATATCTATATTTGTCTAAGAAAAACGAGAAGTTAAACTATTCATGGCAAGTAATGCAAGCTGTAGGATCACAGAATAGTTTGAATGTCAGCTGCCTTGTCTCAAAGGAATATTCTATTAGACTCCTAACCAGTACAAAAAAACCGGGCCCGCAGCAGACCTGCAGAGGTAATTTCGTGTTTTTTTTTAAATCTGCCCCCCTCTCCTCCCTTTGGGGGAAAATTCTATTAGACTCCTTACAAGTACAAAAAACAAAAAAATACTGCTACCACCAAATTTTACTAAAAGTTCTAATTCTCGAGATGACTACATCTGTTGATAATTTTACTCTTGTTTATGTTTCATCACTTTACACAGTTATTATTTGATGTAGGTTCAGGTACGCAAAATGAAAAATCTAATGTGTTATGTATGTAAATACAATATGTTAATTCTTTTAAGTTATACATACATATACCTATGCCAAAATGTATTCCTTTCATAAGTGTAAATTCTCTTCAGCGACACAAATTACACCTTGGTGAAATTTGGCCTAAATACATATATTCTTTTCTTTAGTCTGAATATATTTTTCCATTATTTCTATTTACATAGTATCGAGAGTTATAGCTTATTTTAAGACATCGGTATTATTGGTCCCCAGTATTGTGATTGATCTCATTTTCTTTGTGACCGTCGGGGCAATGTATAATGGGTGAAATATTCTGGCACTAAGCCAATATACACGATACAAAACATGACAACGCTTTTGTTCTATTGAAAAATGTTAAATGGCATTATCTGAATACAAGTAACTCTAAATGGCAAACAGAGCTATTATATTGTACTTTGAGTGATATATAGACTGTCTCAGTTAAAGAAGGCTATTGATAAATTAAAAGCAAAATTAGTGTTCTCTTTTTTTTTTATTTAATTCATCAGCAAACCTTTCTAATGAGAGTTTATTTAAAAGGCAATAGGAGAGTTTGCATTGCCTTTTGCGCCCATTTGCCCAATGCCTCTATTGATCAAATTATCGTTCAATATAATGGGTGCATATATCCAATCCCTGTTTTTGTGGATCTTCGGACTTAGATGTAAACAAATTTTAACAATATACTTGAAAATTATTTATTTAAAGCAAAGGATATCTTTGGAATCTTTTTTCATTTGTAGTTTATTTAAACGTGCGTTGACGTAACAATAGAACGTGACGAAAATAGTGGATATATAATTTACTAGCAACGCCCCGCGGTTTTACCCGCTTAAGTCCCGATCCCGTGGGAATATCGGAATAAAAATATATATAAATATAGCTTATATGTTAATCCAGGTCTCCAGCTATCTACATACCAAGTTTCATCGCAATCGGTTCAGTAGTTTTAGCGAGAAAGAGTAACAAACATCCATACATTCTCACAAACTTTCACGTTTATAATATTAGTAGGATAATAATGATAATGATGAGTTTAAAGTGGGGATACCTAAAGAAAAATTGACTCAACGCTTCAGTCAATGATTCCGTGGTAAAAAAATAGAGACTACCTCGAAAATACTACGTTTTTAATTTTTTACAAATATAACCTCGTAATTATAACCTTGAAAACTTTAAAACTTATAAATAGTAACCTTCGAATGGCTTTGCATGCATATGGGCAACCCTATTTATTGTTAACTAAAACAGGTGTGTTAGAGCTTATTTAACTTTCAATGTTAAGTAGAACTTGTCGTTATTGGTACGTTAAATATTTTCGGTTTGTAATTTGTAAAGAATTTTTATATTAAGAAAGAAATATTGCAAATTGCTGTAATTTCCTATTTGGCAATAAGACAACTTTAGAAACTTTAATCAGAAGGTATCAAAATCAATAGTAAATCTTTTAATTATCGTTATAACATTTACTACCCATAAATATTTAAATTAAAAATATATATCTCGCAGATATGATAACGACCATTCGGATATCATCCACTCTGTAAATGTTTTCATAAATGTTAAAAACATTTTTGAAAGCAGTTACAGAGTGAAGGCCTTCACAGATTAGAAGCGAGAGCCGAGTTATATAAACTAAATGGCTTAATACCGGTGCGGATTAGAAAGAAATAAATGTATTGATTACTTTCAAGTGCTGTGTGTGTGACGTGTTAGTTGATGAACCTTGATTTTCTTGCGAAATTTTTAAGCATAGCCACAGAAATGTAAGAAGTGCTATGAACGCGTAAACTTGTCGCCGCGCTGGTGACTCAGACGCCACCAGTGCGCAATGTTACGCTCAGTTACTCGTGAAACTTTGTCTCGGCAAGTGCGGTTATAAAAATGGTGTTTTGCAGCATTGCAAACTGGCAATTTGTCAACTACGTTGTCTACACTAATCAAGGAATAACATTTGGATAACTTTCATCGGTAAGTGTTTTCTTTTGGTTTTATTGATGTTTTTGATAAAAGTACGTTTTAAAACATAACTACTACTAAAAATAGTACGACTAGCATAATTTGGGGCTTTATTTACTTACTACTTACATTGCCCGTTGTGTTGGATGCTATCCGACAGTTTGGTTTTACAAAAAGAAATGTATAACGCAATGAATAATAGTGTTGGCTTTAGCATTTCTAGTGGCACGGTCACAGAGAATCGTCGCGAGTTCGAGATGTGCTAAACGATATTAGGATACCTACAGTAGTACTCACAAACTGTACATTTTACATTAAAAGATAAAAATGAAACATGAAAAATTGTTTTCTTAAGTGAATATATTATTTTATTGGTTTATTTCGTTTATTTTAGATTCCCGTAGATTGCAGATACGAAAGACAAGTGGATATAACTTATTTGTTGATTGATTTGTTCCATTCATTTTACGGAGGATGACTTCAATATCAACAAAACTACGTACTCTGTTAAAATCTGCAGTACCTACAAATAACATAATGAACTTGTTCAATGTAGTAAGTTCAGGTTTATATTGTTTTAATCGATTTAATAAAAAAGTAAATAAATACTTTGCAATGCGAATAACGTGAAGTTAGTTTTTTTTTTTTATATTTGATGACATACGTTTTCACCAATATGATCAGTACACGACTGATAACCACGTCATTCATTTAATTAAATGTGATATCCGCCTTAATTGTTACGCAAAAATGCAATTGAAATTGTTCCAAAAAGACAGTTATTTAATAAATATCTTCATTTTACAGGACAGTAATTTTTAATACTTCATCTATTTATAATTTTTGTAAACAATAAATTATATTTAACAATAAAGCACGGACCCACTAATAACTTTCTTCTATTATTCCTCGGTTCCATGGTATTACGGTATTACCTGTAGTCAAGCCCTAGTGTAGATTACGCAATCACTACCACAAATGCAGAATCTATTATCCTTGTGTGAAGTGAGCGGACCAATAGGAAGTAATATCAATCTTAGTGAATATTCATAAGGCTTAGTTCAGTTTGGATAACATTCTCGGTGCATATGTACGCGTGATTGTGTAGTTATTATTTGTGTATGTAGATGTAGCCCCGCCCTGTCGACATGCGTTCTCGATAGATCCCAGCGCTACATACCATTTCTATTACGTTATTTAGATTTCTGTGAGTATAGCCTTTAAATCAACGTAAGTTAAGTTTAGATTTATCTACAAACATGTAGCAGTTTTAGCTTAAGCTTATTATAAAATTATATTACAAAATGAAATTTCACTGCACTGCTTTCTAGTTGCGAATCTATTGTAGGGGAGAAGGGGGGTTGGAAGTTCCGATTTACTAATAACACGAAGTTTTATTATAAAATAAAGGGTTTATTTTCAAAATGTATAAATATTGAAAGGTTGTTTATCGGTTTTTGCAATATTATAGTCACTTTTCTTTTTTTTTCTTTTAAAAACTTCCACTAATATCTCTATAGTTTTTTTTGACAGAAGTAAATTTGTCGCGGAACTTGCAGCCCCGCTTTGGGGCAATTTGGAACTTGCGAGGCAAATTGATCCGCCTAGATTATGACAATAAACTGTCTAAATTACATACGTTTTCTTAAATAAAAGAAACATTTCCATAAATGTATTTATGTAATGTTTATGATATGTAAAGGGTGACCCAATAAGAGTGCACGGTTTAATTTAAAAATAAAACGCATGTTTTTTTGAGCAAGTGATGATATTTTTATTGCATTGTAAAGTAGACATGTTCCGATTATGTTTAGAATGAAATATCCGGCATATGGCCCCCTCGACTCTGAACACAGGCTCTTGCTCTTTTCATGAAAATTTTGACAAAGATGTGGCTCTATCTCACCGATGATGCGTTGGATCTCGGCTTTGAGCTCAGGAATTGTTTATGGTTTATTCACATAGACCTGAGATTTCAAAAAAAACAAAGAAAGTAATCGCACGGTTTTAAATCGCACGATTTTGGCGGCCAATTGGCATCGGAATTTCGGGAGATGATTCGGTCTGGAAATCGTTGCTTCGATAAATCGATTGTTCCGTGCATGGTGTGGTAGGTGGCGCCATCCTGCTGAAACCACATGTCGTTCAGATCCATACCAACCAGTTGAGGCCACAAGAACTCCGTTAGCATGTTCCTGTATTGAATGCCATTCACAGTCACTGCATTTTTGTAATGGGTTTTCACAATGATGTAGCGCTCATTTTTCAATAATCGGAACAATCATTGACGCCAACTGTCGAATATCAGAGCTGCAACCTCCAAAGAAAAAAAATGGCGTGAAATTTAAATCGTGCACTCTTAGGGTGTCTCAAACCCTTTACAACTAAACTTAAAAACAACAAGAAAATATTACTGTTACAAAACATTACTGGCCGAGATGAACTCTTTTAAATTATGATTCAATTTTTTTTGTTGTCGAATGTCGAGATTGTTCGCCATTTTGCACTTATATTAAAGTCGTCAAAGGCACTGGCTGCACATAGTTCTGAGGTAATTTTTGAATTTTGGATGGTCCTGGCTGGTCGTCATATTGTGTCGATATTGGGCTGCTAGAAGAATGGGGGTTCTTTATTTGGCAAAGCTTGAGAAGACATAGGCTTTTGACGATAGCCGATCTATCACGAAAGATGAAGCAAGATCTTCAACAGCCGTCGCGAGAGTGATTAAAATAGCTGCCTGTGAATGACCTGACGCTTTAAAGATTCCACATATTTTATTATCTCTTTCCCTTATAAAGTTATTGCAGGTGGAACATCCTACCCCGGTAACTTCCAGCCCCGCTCTCCCCTACTACGAAAGTAATTGATGTCTCGGTGTTATTTAGATATTGTAACTAAATATCGGTATTTTTGAACTGATACGAGACTCAGAGTGGGCTAACGTCCCCGGACTTTTTTAATTTGTATACAAACGATTTAATCAAGGAGCTGGCTAGGGTAGGAAGTTAAGACTAGACTATACAAGATATGGTCCTGCTCAACACCGCAATTAATGAGATTAGGGCATTATTAAATATGTGCAATGAATACGCAGAGAGGCGTGGTCCATACCTTCATACTCAAACCATAAACTCCTAGAATTAAAACAATATATTTACATGATTATATTTTTACTACCTACAGTACAAACCAACAACACTTGTAAAATACATATTAACTTTAATAAAAAGAACCGCAAGGCTGTTCTTAAACAATCTTACAATTACTTTCAATTGCGGCAACAATTCTACTGTCAATATCAACAGGGTAGGTGTTGACTCAATGCCTGCGGTTCGATAACAAGTTGAGTCACGAAAGGGTTTCCCAGAATGACTCACTAGCCACTTGAGCCGTAACATGTATCTTATTCCCAGTACTAAAAAACCTATATAACTTTTAATTATTCAAACATCATCAATATCATCATACTATTATATGAATAAGTAAGTAAGTCATAAACGTATCGTAGTACAGGTTACTGCATAGAAAACTAGTAGATACCCGTAATAAATTACCTGTCACACCATTGCCTTTGTCGCATCACTGGCATAAAATATTGGATATCATTTTTATGCAAATACAATGCAAAACGAATATATATATTGCGTCAAATTGCGACAATAGACGAGGCTAAGTCGTGAACTCGTCAACGTGTTGAATACGCAATAGAAAATGGGCAAGATTAGACAATCTCGTAAGGTTTTAATTTTATTTATTTCAACTGTCTTATATTATAAATACATTGTATTGAGCGATGCCATGCTTCTGTAACCATTTTGATTAATATATATTTTTAGGGTTATGGTTCTAGGTATTGAGATGTAATATCAAGGTAATTGCACAACGATGATCTTTTACACGGCGAAGACAGTAATTTGCATCATGTATAAATTTGAGCTAGTTTGTCAATATCTACCCATATTAAGCTTAGTATACCTAATTATACAAAAAATATATATTCGAAAGGTATGCGTCAATACCGATTTAAATAAAGTTCCATGCATAAATGACAGTTCACTTCTTGAATTACTAACATGCTTAAATCCACTCGCAATACGTAAATCAATACAAAACGTTTACCGCATTCGCTACTGATCCATTTTAAATAGGCTTTTATTGTTATCTAAATGTAGCTAATGTATGTTTTAAAGCCCGCTCTCCTCATTTTGTCAGTCAAATTTTGAAATTCAAACATGAATCTCATTTAGAGCTGATATTTATATCGATGAGTTATTTAAACGACTAAGCTACAAATTGAGCTTTTATTTATTCATGTGAAGGGAACGATGTTGATATGGGTCGAGGCCGCTCCATAAAGGACACTTAACCCAGTGTTCGCTATAAAGTTCAAAACAGTTTTATTATTCGGCTGAAATCAATGTATTTTTATTTCAATGTGACCTTTGGCAATGCCTCATTTAGACTACGTGCGGATGAAAAATAAGTAGCATTTGAACAAGTTACGAGTTTTTTGGACTCTTTTCTACGAAATAATGTTCACAAAATGCGAGTATGTAATTCTTGCGACAATAGACTAAATGGTGAAAGTCTATTCCATATACACGACATAATAACATACGCTTTACTTCTTAAATAGTATGCGTATGCATGCTTACTGCATGACTAAGTTCAATAGGGTAAATAGGAAAAAATAGAGGCACAATAATCAGGTAAAAATGTTAAACCATAGCGGTCATTACGTGCACAACGTTACCGTTGATCATGTACCTAACACTAACTCGGGCATTACGTGCACAACGTTACCGTTGATCATGTACCTAACACTAACTACTCGTGAACACGAGTAGTTAGTGTTAGGTTAGTTTAGTTGTAGTGTAGTAGTGTAGGTGTAGTTAATAGTAGGGTGGGTCATGTACCTAACACTAACGCATTGCCAAAGCATTTTTTTATTTAGCGAAATAATAAGTTTCAACTATAATAAAATGCTCCCAAACTTTAAATATTATTGATATCCTCATTGAATGGCATAAGTATATTATTAAATACAACTAATCCGATGCATGAACCATTGATTAAACTCTACACGAACAGGTTGTCTATTTATATTCTACCTTTAAGCACACACACAGGCTTAAGTTTATAAAAAATAACAGTTGAAAAACATAAAATACCACTACCGATAAACAATTAAAAAATACATAATACGCAATTTTATACATATGGAACACTGATCTGGGTACATTACTGTAAGTACATTATACACATGACCATAGAACTAATTGCACTTTAAAATAAAAACAGTGAATAAAACGTTGTTCGATGGAATTCAAGTTTGCAGGTAACACCTGCCAGATGCCAAGAGAACTCAAGCACCGCATTCGAAAAATAAAATAAATTCACTTGAATACTGCGTGCAGGAGACGTGTAACGTCGTCTAGTTTTTGTAAGTCATATTTCAGTTTTTCTTAGATTCGCATGGCAACCTTGAGTCGATCCCCTCGACTACGCTTCTGTGGGAACGATTGAGAACACACGTTTCATTTTACTTCGGCCGTCTGGAGCCCATGTGAGCTGACGCATCCGGCGACTTCTCTTAGGGGTCCTACGCCATTCGTCGACATACATGTTTATTTATCAAACTTTATACGGTGGCATTAAGCAAAATACAGTAGGTACAGCTGACGTGAACACTTAAAGTTAAAGTGGTCGATGTTCAAAGTTTTGTTTATCGAATTATGACTATTTTATCTAATAACTTTAGAATGATGTAAAGGAATAAAATACGTGTTGTTATATTAATTCGTTGGCAACTTCTACAGAAAATAAGATGAGCTTGATTTTTTTTTTCGTTTAAATGTATCCAAAGCTTTTTGTGCAGTTAAGCAATGTATTTATACTATGATAGGTTTTGTAGGGATTCTGTAGTATAATTAAGCATAATATATTGGACTTAACTATATTGAGTACACTATTAAATACTTGATATACCCATTCTGAAGTCGACTGATCTGAATCTGCTGAAGTTATTTTATTACATGTATGTATATGTATAGTATGTACTTATAAAGAAACACATATTCTAAATTTATCTGACATATCACTTAGTAAAACTATCACAAATAATTGGTATGTAGGTATTTATGTGAAAAACAACTCAATGAAGTAAAGCGACAGAAGCTTTATGTATATCTTGTACTAGAGGCTGGAAAGAACTTTAAAGGCTGTTATATTTAAAAAGTTCTTTGAATTTTTTAATCATATACATCAATAAAATTTTAATTGAATATTCCTAATTAATAAAAATACAATTATAAATACTGTTGCTGTTACCTACGACTTCGTACGCTTAAAATACTTACTAACATAAATTCTTTCATTTTGGAAGATCTTTTAAAAAAAAATTGCATTTTGGTACTTTTAAATTGATAGCCAACCTGCAGAGTTTTAAACATTGCTCATTTTGTAAATTGGTCCACTATAAGTTATACGAGGGCGGCACTGAAAATTTCGGGAATCAAGGAAGTGACACAACATTATTATTTAAAAATGTATTTATTGCTTTTCGAAGTATTCTCCGCGAAATTTGACACATTTTTCCATACGATGGAACCAATCATTGAAGCAACCATTCCATTCGGAAGTTGGTGTCTCCAAAATGGCCGTTTTGTAGGCGTCCACAACTTCTTCAGGTGATGAAAATCACTGACCACGCAATTTATTCTTTATTTTAGGAAAAGTATAGAAATCATTAGGGCTTAGGTCGGGGCTGTACGGCGGATGGTCTAATAATTCTATGTTTTCTTGCTTTAAAAACTCTTTTGTTCTGTGCGCGGTGTGAGAACTCGCATTGTCGTGATGGAGGATGATGCGGCGGTTGCAGTTCTCTTTACGGTGTTCAGAAACGACCTGTGGCAAACAAATGCTAGCATACCATTCTGCATTAACCGTTCTTTGTCCCTCAAGAGAAATAGTCGCAACATGGCCGGTTTTGGAGACAAACGTGGCCCCAATTTTTTTTTTTGCAACACTCCGTGAACGAACAATTTTTGTTGGCTTTAACTCATTTTCGAACACCCAAACTCGTGACTGGTTTTTTGTTTCGGGTTCGTATGCGTATATCCAGGATTCGTCACCTGATACGATGTTGTATACAGCATTTGAGGATCCTGCGTGGAATCTTTCGAGAGTTTGCTTTTTGCTCTTCACAGAGCGAATGCGGTATCCATCGGGAAAACAACTTTTTTACACCTAATTGTTCATGCAAGTTTATTTGTATTTGACTCATGCCAATGTCTAAAGTTGCCTGAATTTCGCGGTATGTCACATGTCGATCTTCCTCAATCAGCTTACGCACAGCATCAACGTTTTCTTGGGTGACTGCAGTTTTTGAACGACCTTGACGGGGATCATCACTGAGCTTGACACGTCCACGTAGAAATTCAGCAAACCAGCGATAAATTGTAGTTTTGGATGGGGCTTCATCACCAAATGCAGAAATCATCCGGTCATCACACTGTTTTTGTGTTAAACCACTTCGAAAGCCATAATAAATCATCGCTCTTGAATTTTCTCGAGTCAATTCCATTTTCTCAACGACTAAACAAGTTTGACAAAACCTTATGACAAGACCGAGAATCTTTTTTTAAATAAATAAATGGTATTCGATTTTCAAAACCAAGGAGTTTTCAATTAAAAAGATTTAAATATGACAGAAACAGTGAAAATATTCCATTCCCGATACTTTTAGTGCAGCCCTCGTAGAAACATTTATATTTATTTATTTTATATTTATTTTGACTATTACATGTTGAAATAGCAAAAAAGTAAAGTTGCGAGAGCCCTCAGACCTCCATAATTCGGCCCTGTCACAAAATGCATTCTTAACTGACGTGTCCTACTTATATAAATTACCTCCCTGAAAAATTTCGGGTCTCTAGTACATATAAAAATAAAACCAAGGACTTTCATATTAACCGTCGCTGGCCGAAATTACGTTCTAAGCTGACGTGTCATACCTTTAAATGACCTCCGTGCCAAATTGTAGGTCTCTAGTACCAAAACCCAAGAACTTTCACATAAACTTACGACAGCCTATATACCTTAATCTGGTAATATCAGAAAGTCAGTTATAAGGTGACATGTAGAACATATAAACTGCCTATCTCCCTACCAAATTTTAGGTCTCTAGTACAAAAAACCAATGACCATACTCTTAGACTCCCTAAATTCGGCCCTGTCGCAAAATCCGTTCTTAGCTGACGTCTCCTACTCATAAACTACCTCCCTGAACTCTTTTTTTTTTATCTTCATAGGTCAAGTAGTTTTACCAGATTTCATGATTAGTCAGTAGATGAGTGAGTATCCTTTTGCTTTTATATATGTACCTATATAGATAAAATAAAATGGAATGAGATAATATAAAATGAAAATACAATTATAAATAAGATATGATAAAATTGAGATAAAATTAAATGTAAGCAATTAAATTAAAAAGATTTTTCCTACATTATAATAAATTATAATCTGTATATATAAAAATGAATACCTATTTCCCTGGATCATGGCATCACGCGTGAACGGCTGGACTAATTTCGATAATTCTTATAAGAAAATTGCTCGGAAAATTAGAGAATTTAAGAAAACTTACCCCGCGTAAGTCACGCGGGGGAAATCACGGGGCGCAGGCGCGCAGCTAGTAAATTATAATCTGATATTTCTTTATAGTGAAATTCTTAATCTATTAAAGCATAAATTTTGAATATCATTTGTTATTCCTATTACAGAACCGGTTGACCTTTAAATGACTTGTTTATTAATTTGTTTATGTAAGATTATACCTTAATTTTACGCAATTAATATTTAAGCATGTATAACACTATTAATATAAAATCGATTCAATCTGTACATCATACTATAAAAGTAAAATAGGCAGTCCAAACATATATATATAACAGAGATATTTATTGATTTGTACTTAACAAAAGACTAATTACTATATTGACGACCTCTATATCTTTAACCACACCAAACAAAACGCTAGATAATAATTGAACAGGTTTCTCTACATATCCTATGAAGCTCTATATTATAATATTACAACTTATATATTATATACAACTTATATAATAATATTTTGTACACGAGAGATATGAATCTGACATTTAAGCAGTAACTTGGGTGTTATTATGGCAAAATTTGAATAATTACGTGTCACGACGTTCAAACACTCCAGATTTAACTTTAGCAATTAAGAATAGTGAGACTAATGGCCGTATCATGAATGTTAAAATCGTTTATTTGTTGTTGAGACGCTCTCCACCCAGAGTCGGCGGCGTGCCTCATTTAATGGAGCAATAAAAAATGTTCGACTGTGCTTACGTAATCCATATTATTTCCGCGTCGAAGCCATTGCGGAGGTCAACGCGCGTATGGTCTCGACTCCCAGCGCTTTTGTCACTATTATTTCAAAAGCCCTTCTAAGGCAGTTTGGTTTTGAACAATAGGTAAAGACGAAAGAAGGCTATAATTTTCAAACATTTTAAAGCCAATATCGAATGTATGCTCGCTCTTACATTGAATGGAACTACAATAGAAAACGACGGCCAGTGACGACCTTCAGACCTTTTAGTTTTATTTAGTCGGTCTATTTCAATGATCTGACATTTATAATTAGAACAAAGAATTATCAAAATCGGACTACTCTGTAAAAAGTTAAAAGTTACGCGTGGTCATACATAAAAAAAAAATTATACGCGTCGACTTGAGAACCTCCTCCGTTTTTTCGTCAGTTAAAAAGAAAAAAATCTAATATAAGTTTAGGATCCCAAATGCCTATGAAATAATAATTACCTAACACCGAACTAATTGTTTGTCATAAAAGACCGTAGGTACGATGAATAGGAGTCCGTGTGGTCTGTTAACAAAAAGAAAGTCGGAACCAATAGTAAATCGGATCAGAGCGCCCGGTAACGCCTAACTATATATTTAAACAATTGAAACGGGTCGTAAGAGTATTGAAGACGGACAATCTCAACATTGTGCAACGTCTCACAAAAGAAGGCCAGAGAAATCCATGCTTTGCGACTTTCGAAAAAAAACTTGACACTGTTCTTTACTTCATTTATGACGGTGGTTGTAAATCAGTCGAACTTATAGTTGGTCCTACGTCAATAAGCGCACTAACAATTGGCACAATGAAATGTGGAAGAATAAGATTTTTATTGTTCCTTGTAAATTATTTATGACCCTAGAACATCTGTTTCAGTTGTGTTTTTGATAAAGTATTTTGTTTACAGTTCTCCGGAGTAGTAGCTGACATAAATCAGCTGTTTGTGATACGTAAAATCTAGGTACTTACATTTCTTAAACAAATCAAAAACAAGCTGAAATACGCCAACACGATATTTGTTGTGTGTGTTTGAAATTCTACTTAAGGATTGTAATATGTCCCACCCATATTCTGTTAAAAAAATTACCCAGTATGATCTCTGTGATGAGATATTATGAGATAATTGTGGAAGGAAACCCTCTAATAATAATAAAAATAATTAGAAAGTAGAATTTAATCTGAAACTTAGAATCTTATACCAATATTTTCAAGCTTGACATCAAGGCAGACTAATTTGACAAGCCTCTGCGTTTACGTTGAGTTATCTTGTGAAAAGGTTTGGCTACCTATAAATAATGATGTATGATGTGACAACTATTTAAAAAATCACAAGGAGATGTCGACGCCTGTTTCTTAGCACCAAACCAGGCCAGAAACCACCAAAAAGTCAATCATCAGCTTAAGTGGCATAGACAAACAAAGACAGTTAACGGAAACATAATCAGAACATCAAAATTTGCCTCCGAGTTTTCGTTTCGACTCCGACCAATCTAAGTTTGCATCAAGCATATACATATATAATTTCTTTAAATTTTAATCAAAAAATTATTTTAGTGTAGATTTGATGTTTAAAAAAGTACTTCCCGAGACGAATAAATCGAGCCCAAACTCGATTGGTTTATCTTGTTTAGTTATGAAGTTCCAATGGCCGTCTTCCGGCTCCATCATCAGAACATCTCCATGGTAACATATTATTGTATTGTTACCGAAGATACATATGTAAACCAAATTTAAGCCCAATCGGATATCGAGAAGTGGTTCTGTCTGATTTAGCTTCCATGTGTACTTCCATATGTTGCCGAACACACAAACATTGCAAGTTAAATAAAAACTTGTAGTATCTAACATGAATTGCGGTATCCTTTGTACAGATAAACACAAGCTTGTTCCTTGTGTAAGGACCCATCATTAAAAAACCAATGGTCGGTGTATGCGAAGTGTTTTATACAGTATTGTTCGGTTTGTTAAAGGCTCTGTGCACCGTGACAGATACCCTTATCTGTCACGGTGCACAGAAAGTGACTTGCACTTGCAATGCGCATTGCACTTCCCTAAGTGCAATGCGCATTGACGGCACAACTACAATAGAATTTCGCCTGCATCTAGCCGGCACGTATTCTACTTAATAATCAAAAAGAAGTAATATTTATATTAAATATACCGTCCAACAAATTAATAAATTCTAACGGCCAAAGATTATGTTCGAAGTAAAGAAACAGGAAAACAGTATCGTTTAAGTGTAAATAGACAAAAACAGTCGTGTTTTGAGAAAGGTTTACAAGGTCAAACAATATTGAGTCACCGGATTGAAGGTTGCCTATGTTAACAATTCTGATAGCCAAGTATTATGAGCAGGTAATTTATAGAACTATTTAATTTGTGCTAAACGACTTCCTTTTCCATTTTTTTTTTGGACTGTACTATGTAATTCCAAAAACCTTTTAAGTATTAAGATTAAGACTATACTGCGTAAAGTCACACTTTTTGCTAATAATTAATATTTTGACTGAGCTCATATATAGGGATGCCGTAGTAACATAATAATATACTAACGGATCATCTAGTATCCTGTCATGTTTCCACAAAGATGCTAGTTTGATTAAAACAGTATTTTAAAGTAGTAAGAGCCCAATGGTGTTCATACATTTATCAGAGAGAAATGTTCCAAAATATGAAAAAGTTTCGGAATATTTTCCCTCATTCCGTAGATAAATAAGATACTGCTCTTACCTACAACTATGCCGCTCTTTTCAGTACGAATGTTGCTGTTTTAATAATTATGATTTTATCATATATTCAAATAATACTTCATTTTCTTTTAACTCAAATCAGTAAAATCTGCTAATACGTACTTACGAATTGAATGTTCGACATTCGAACCAAAGTATAACAAAAAAAGAATAATCAAAATCGGTTCATAAATAACGGAGTGAGGGCTGAACAGACATAAAAAAAAAATGGTAAACTAAGCATTAATTTAGTTTTTAACCGACGAATAAAAAAAGGAGGTTCTCAATTCGACCGTATAATATATTTTTTTTTTATGTCTGTTCAGCCCTCACTCCGTTATTTATGAACCGATTTTGATTATTCTTTTTTTGTTAGATAGGGTTTACCTCAAGGGTGGTCCCATGTCAAGGAAGTCAGGATCTGATGATGGGATCCTGAAAAAATTGAGAGAAACCCTCGAAAATTGTAGGAACGAATAGTGTTTCTGTTTACTTTTCATTACTTTATCAGGTATTGCGTTTAGAAATCATCCTCATTTTTCATCATCATCATCATGATGATGAAAAAAACCATAAAATAAAATATTTTTAACAAAAATTAAACTGACGAAAAGAACTAAAAAGCAAAAAATAAATAAACCTTAAGTCAGTATTTTGAGTCGGCGCCAAATAATTGGCACCGACTCAAAATAAGTTTATATAAAATTAGATAGTTTATGTAAATAAGCTCGATACTTAAGACTTAAGGTTTATTTATTTTTTGCTTTTTAGTTCTTTTCGTCGGTTTAATTTTTGTTAAAAAGATTTTATATCTGAGGTACTATACCATAGTGTTACCAAAAACACGACAAGATTTAATTGAGATGAGTTTTCTTTCACTTAGATTTATGGTTAACAAAAGTACGGAGCAAGATTCATTTCGGATTTTTTAATTTTAAATACATATACGATTTCGTGATTTTCTCGGCTCCCTTCTTCAAAGCGATGGCGAAATAAAATGGGTGGATGAAGTGGCGGCAGGTAACAGCAACCATTTGTGATCCCAAGTTTCCTATTAAGTTAAAGGGACAGGTGTATTGAGACAATCATCAGACCTGCCGTCCTGTACAGATTTGAAAGTTGGCCCACAAAGAGAACGGATGAGAGACGCCTGCACGTAGAAGAAATGTGAATGTTGAGATGGATGTGTGGTGTGACTAGGATTGACAAGGTGAGAAATGAATATGTTAGGGGGAGCCTGAAAGTGGCACCAGTGGATGAAAATCTGGAAAGCAATATGTTATCGTGGTATGGACATGTGATGCGAAGGGATGAGCAAGAGTTTTATGTATGGATATTGACGGGCACAAGAGAAGAGGACGGCCAAAGAAAAGATGGGTGGACTGTGTGAAAGAACATATGGCTAGAATGGCGTGCTCGTAGTTAATAATGTTTATGAACATAACTTAGTAAATACCGTGGCGAACCAAAAATTGTGATAGAACATAATAGTATAATGAACAAGGTGTACGCTTTGCAATGCTTTAAAATGCTTCAATGATATTTATAATATGTATTTATCTTGATGATATTATATATGTATTATACATCCAGGATTACGCCATAAAAAGGTATTTTTGATACCATATTGTTCAAAATCCGTAGTTCTTATGTTTTTAACATATTAGCCGTTCCCCACAGTTTCACCAGTGTTTACGGTTACTACTCCGCTCCTAATAGTAAAAGCGTGATGTTAAATAGACTAACTTTCCTCAAGAATTGCGCAAACATAATTCTATAATTAACTAATTTTCTTTTATAACCTAACTAAAACTTTGTTAAATTCGACTCCAGAAAGCGCAAACTCTTCAGATTTATTCCTATTCTAGTTCCTAGTACAGATTTTGTTGTATCTCAGTATCACGTTTGAAGTAAAATCTTCGGGATTATCGACAAATAGAATAATACGATTTAGTTGCTTCGCAACAGCAGCGATTGCGCAAAAACCCAAACGACAGATAACGAAATATGAACATTGACATTTTTTATTGTTAAAAACCTCTATTACAGTCGGCGTAGCTTGTCTTAGTTAAATACCCCAATCACAAATGCCGTCTACGCATGATTCTGGCGAAGTCGAGCTTGAAAGAGGATGTAGTAGATTTTGAAGTAGCGTAGGGTTAAAAATAACGAAATGCGAAGACCTTACATAATTTTGTGATAGATTAATTCAGCTTTGGTAAAAAGTTCGCTATAAAGACTATCTCACTCTTACGTTAGCGAATAACATCGTGCAAAAAGTAGTCGATGATATATTATATCACTTTTATATCTGTCCTATAAACGTTTCGTCTCGCAGATGTCGATATGAATATTGCATATTTTCAATGTTTCTGTTACATTGTTTGTGACGAGCATGATTTAAACTGAAACCCATATTTATTCAGTTAGTTACACGGACTCAAACTCTTTTTGCAAGCAATATCATTCGGTTATATTCATTTTTATTGGTGTAAAGTAACTTTCTTCACTAAGACGAGAAATACGTCGGTACATACAGCTGCCGGACTGGTTTGTCCACTTGCGCCGGATTGATTTAACGTTAACACACGATCCGCGGTGCTCATTCGCCGCCGTATTCCACCAATACTTCATTACCGCTTGGTCATCTCCAATGTTGATTGAATAATATATTTTACGGGGCGTACGATAATATTCTAGGTAACAATAATTCTGTAACACCTTAGAGATAATAATCATAAAAACGATATGGAATTTAATGCTATTAAGTATTAAGTATAAATTATTATTATTATTATTGTCTTAGGAATATTACAAGTCGTTACCAAACAGGTTACGCCAGTATTTCAAGTTCAACTTTGTTGTAAATATGGAGGATAAGTAGATAGACTTGCTTATATTTGAAGTGGTTTAAAAAAATATAGATATATACATTTTTAATGTTTTATCAAAATGTTACATTTTTTATTTTTTTATTACTGTTTTTATATTATTTTATTCAAGTTTAGCATTGGAGATGCCAAGGTTGTGATAGTGATGATGATAATTTTAAGGATGTGTGCAGTGCCAAATTGAATGCAAAAATCATAACAAAATAAAACTATTATTATGTGAATACCAGTATTGTTTGATGTAAGAATTATCTTAGTTATATATATACGATTAATTCAACAATACCTACAATCAAAATGTTTACTAGACACACTGCTAGTATGATGAGGTGGCATACTTTTATGCAGGTATATTTACTTGTGTTCCAACTATATTTTCTAATAGAAATTTATGTGTTAACAATAGTATGGATAGGTCAATCTAATACTAAAATAATTGGGATTCAAAATTATTTAACCTGGGTCTAACTAAGAACAAAGGTGCCTTTATTCTGACTTACTTTTACTACCTTTTGATATTAAGATTTCTCCTAACATATACAAATACAATAACAAACATCACAAGACACCTGTATATACATAGACGCATGTGAAATATCTTGAAGCTACATTAGAAACCACATGTAGGTATTATATACAATGTGATTTTTTTTCATAAAGGAAAGATAACATTGTGATCCCAACATTATTATAATTCAATCTATTACTGATGATAAATAAACTTATCTCAAGTAACAAACTAAAAACAATTTTCTGATGATATTAATTAATTAATTGCGTAATCTACCTATTTACCACATGTTGAAAAAATTTTTATTTACTGCCATATGCCTAACTTAAAAAGTTCTAGATTATTTCAGACATCTGTTTTTTTGTTTTTGAAATAATAGTACTTACCTAACATAGAGAACTGATGTGCCATTTACTATTCTCTTCCAACCCAAGGGCACTGTTATAGTCTGTGGAGAATCAGTCTGTACAACTGTCCTAGAGCTAAGCTCTGAGGTATCAGGTGGATGAGGTAGAACCTGTGATGGAAGTACAGCCAAAACCACACCATCTGCAGTCCGGACTAGTTGAGGAGCACCACTGTCACCTTCATTAACTATTCCTCTATTCACTCCAACTTGCTGATTCAATATACTTATGCTTTGATTCACTATAGACTGATGAGATACACTCTGTTCTAAAACATGATAGTTCACAAAACTCTTGCACACTGATAGCTCTCTTTCACTACAATTTGTTCCATCACCGCCACTCTGGACTGTTACATTCTCACTATACTGACTTCGCCTTTGATGCAAAGAACCAGGGGGCATAACACTCATAGTATTATCAGAACCTGCTGGGCCCGAGCACCTTGCCTGATATGCTGCCAGATCTACTGTATCTATTGGTAATCTGCTATGAAAAGTTTCAACACTATTAAACTCTACACCCACTTGATCTGAACAATCTCTTTTCACACTTGAATTCACTGCCCTATCACTCCTACCATCTTCACCTTTTAAACAGGTTTCCTTGATATAATTTTGAGAAATTGGATAAAAATCTGTTCTTTGAGTTACATTTTCAGATGTACCATAAACACTCACTTTCCCTTCATCATTTAATGGTTTATAAAATATGGTACTAGGCAGGTTTCTTTGATCACTTCTTTCCAGCTGTGTTCTGTAGACAGTATTTCTCGGCAGATTGACTTGGTGGTGTAGATTATCGGGTATGTAGAGGGCATCTAGTGGGGGCGGCGGAAGGTTGGCAGGCGCGGCGGCAGCGGGCGGCGGGTCCGTGCCCGCGGCGCCGGGCTCTAGCTGGCGCGGGTCCGCCACGTACACCACCACGCGCGGAGTGCCCGGCACGCCCGCTCGCGACGCGCCCACACTCGCGGGCTTGCCTGACATTGCGCACGAACATCACACGCCGCGTAACTCGGCTGCTCACTAGCTGAACGCGCCGTGACGCGATCTACTGACGGGACTCCACCTGGCATCGCTTTCAAGCAGCCTCGAATCATTCCTCGGTGGCCTCCTTCTCACCTGGAGCCCCTGGACCATCATCGGCTGTTGGTTTTTTATGTACTAGAGTCATCAATCTTATTTAAATTGTTTTACAATGCACTAACAACCGACTAATAATTTTATGGCGGAGCCCGTTCGGGCCCCATTGTAAAAATTACAACCTTGTAATAAAACGAGAAGATAGTACGTTCACTACTGTTATTGGATTTTATTCACTGGTGAGTTGACTGAAACACATATTGACACACTTCGGAGGATGTAAAAGGGTCACAGAATAATAAGTTTTCGCTTCATCTTCGTGTGTACACACGTCTTTCATAACAGTAATCACCAAATGTTGAAATTGGACCAATAAGTATTGTTTCACGGATGAGTTACACTCAAAATTAATATCTCACAATCAAAATTCGATGCTTAAAGTGAGACACTGCAAATAGCGAATGAAAGAAAAGGACTTAGACACAAACGATACGACATGATAGGTATACTTATAAAATCACAACTTCACTTCTTTCTTTCTTTTCTCGTATCAAGTTGCCATTGGAGGAAAAAGGACGCATTACGATAATGGAGCGACATCTATTGCATACTACAGTAATATAAAACTTAACTGTTTTACCGACGTTTCACGAACGACATTCTCGTTAGAAAAACCCTGTAGTAATAATTACCAGAGGAACGTAATTCATTGTTTTTATTATTTCTCTTACAAAAGTGCAGTAGAAAAAAAATATTGTAGGAATGGGCGCTAAAATATATTATTGTACTGTTGTAAGAATATGCTGAAGATTTAATTAGTTACCATTGCATAAACATACCTATTCAAAAGCTTTTTAAACAGCTAAAACCCTGGTAGGTGAGTATTTGTTATGATTCAATATTTTTGAGAACAAATAAGAATTTGTTCTTAAAATGTTGTTCCAATTAATACACATATTTTATAGTTGATCATTATAGTTAAGTATACGAAAACGATTGACCTCAGAAACTTTGCATAAACACTTTAAGTTAGCTACTTTACCGGATTATCGCCTGTGAAAGTGTAAGGTATGGGATGACACTACGGCTTATGAAGTAACTATTATCTTATCTGTGCTACGGTATACAAAACTACAAATAAATTTTGACCTGTATTAAATCTGCTGCGAGGTATTACCTAACAGTTATGAGTTTTTGAAGTGACTGGTCCTATATAATGTGTTTTTCTTATCACACATTTAAAATAAAGTGAACCTTAACCGGAAAAAATGTGTAGGGAAAACGACCTCTAAGAAAAGAAACTCTTGCACTCGCAAGAGTTATAATTCAAGTAGTATTGTGGCGCAGCGGTAGGGAATTCGAATGCAACGCACTCGTAATACCAGCTGGTGCAAGTCGTCTTGTTCCAAAAAACATTTTTGAAGCTTTTGCTGATGCAGCTTGCTTGCCCCCCGAACACGCCACGTTCGCATCCCGTAACACTCCCACTATTGCATTAAAATCACTCGACCTACGCAATTGCGCAACTGCGAAAGGGTTTGTTATTGCGCGCAATAACAAACCCTTTCGCAGTTGCTCTCATAATTCTTCTTTATATGCCTGGTTATGTGACATGTCCGGAACATGTACGCATAAAAGAAATATAGGTATAATTCCCACATTTAAACCAACCGACTAGATCACCGTGAATGTATTGTAAGTACGTGTAAGTATTTCTTGCACTTTTCACTTCGTCTTTATCGCACAAACATAAAACATGTATTCTTCTTTAATTCATTAATTATAGGTACATCATTCAATTTCTTATTCACAACCCCACTTATATCCAATGTCGCAAACTGTTAGTCTGCTGTCCTCTTTTCGTCCCTCCGAGAAAGGTGGCGAGTACAGTCGGCGGTTCTCGACAAAAATTCTGGTCTCTTGTCAAGTCGATTGAATAGAATTACTGTCACCCTTCGCTCCCCCCTCTATATTTGCTAATCGTTTGCTAATTCTCATCTAGATAGCAAAAATAAATGCCCACCTCAGCTACTTGTGTTCGGCCCCAAAATGAAAGCCGTTCAAATCTAAAAAGAGTTACTTAACCTACCACCTATAGAGTGAGGACTTGGAGGGTCACGGTTATGTAATAGCCGTATCTTTGGACATCTCTATGGCCTTTGACTGGGTCTGGCACGAGGCGCTTTTAAGTAAGCTTTCAGCGTGTATCATACCAATCAAAGTCTCGACTGATATCTGATTTCCTGTGGGAACGGTCGATTCGAGTCGTCTTAGATGGCAGTTCTTCCGTTCTGACCTACTGGCAATTAATGCAGGAGTACCTCAGGAAACTATTCTCTCTGCAACCTTCTTCCTGCTCCATATGCATGAAAAGTCGAATGACTGTAGAAGTGTAGAATAAGATTGCTAGGCACATTACAATTTTTGGGGATTGTATAAAGTGGGCCTCGAGTGTAGTAGTAGTGTGTGTAGAAGGTCGTTACGTATTAAAGTGGCAGGAATAAACTAATTCTTTGTAAACGTATTAATAGATACAGTCAGTAATAAAGTTACCCCTATTGACACTGTGCTGCACACTAACTTGAATAACCTTTATTTAAAGGCAAGCAATTCAAAAAAATTTACCTACTGATTATATGGCTGAAATAATTACAACGCTTAAGTGTACTTCCTAAAGCTAAAGTCTTTATGGAGTGAGTATGGTGTCGTTCAAAATTATTTATTTATTTTATTTTAAACTTTATGGACATTTGGTACATTGGCGGACTTAATGTCTAAGGCATTCTCTGCCAGTCAACCATTGGGTGATGCAAAAAAATTAGCTCTGTCCTCTGGGTTGCTACCGTAGAGGTGGGGCTATGTATGTAGGTGCCGTAAATATCTAGAGGTGGGAAGCAAGCCACAATCTGGCGACATCGGTAGAAAGAGAAAGAAGACCGCAATTTACATCTTACAATTTACTCTCGCACCTCATCGCTGATTTATCTATAATATCTGTTTTTATCAGTAACCGTTTGATAAAGAAGATAAATGCATTAAATAAATATTTTACTTCTTTGATTTTATAATTTTTGTATATTATAATGACTGTAATAAGCTACTATTCTTTTAAATTTCTGTACTTTGTAAACTGTAGAAATAAGTTATTTTATAATTTGAGAGTAACGAAAAAGGTTCGGTAAAGCATTTACAAACATATACAGCTTTTTGTTTTGGACTTTTCTCTTTTTCAAGTTGTTTTGATGACATTTAGTCATCATTTTACTTGGAGTCAACCAATTAGCGAAGAGGTGCGAGAGAGATTCATGTGAATCGCCATCTTCTTTCTCTTTCTATCGATGCCGCCATCGCCAACCCACCTATAGGGAATCCAATACCTTCCCGCTTCTAGCTATAATACCTCTATGGTTACTAAGCTACAGAGTAAGAGACCCATAGCTATTTTTCGTCATTGCTGTTTGACACTTTTGGCAGTTGACAACTTTACATTGTCATATGGGTGCCAAACTACCAAGTGCCATCAACATCGTGCGAGGATTCTTGTTTGGTTATTTTTATAATATAAAAACGTTAACGGGATTTCAAAACTTTTATTACACACTATTCCTTTAATAAAAATGAAACGAAAGTCATGTAATATACAAGATGAAGAAACTAAGTAAGTAACAATCTTAATCGTTGTATTTATATTATTTGTTATATTAAGTTGTTCTTTATCTTATATCTTTATCCTAAATTATGAATAAAAAATATGGTTAATTTGCAGAATTTCTCACCTGTTGTTTAACAAATCCAAGAACTTCGTTTCAAAATTGAACTCAGATTCTAAAGACGAATTATTTGCTACTGATCTGAAACCAGCATGGATTGACGAAGATGACGCAAAGTTTCAAGCCAATATTATTCCAAATGTAAACAGTAAAGCCTTATATACAGAAAAGCTTAAGCAAAAATATGAGACTTTAATGGGCACACCAAGTTGGGCAAAATTAAATAATATAAGTGTAAAAGGAGATGAGCAAGATGAAATACTGAGAACTGTTGGTCATTTACATAAAAAGAAGACTGAGCATCTGCCTAAAGATTTTATAGAAATGAAGAGACTTCCACAGATAAATGAGGCCACTAAAAATGAGGGCTCCATAATAACTTGTGTTGAATTTCATCCTAAAATCAGTGCTGCTCTTGTGGCTGGCAACTCCGGTGGCTTATCATTATTTTCTATTGGTGGTGATGTGAACACTAAAATACACAGTTTCAATTTAAAGAATTGGAAAATAAGTGCTGCCCAATTTACTCCTGATGGGTCCGAGGCTCTTATTGCATCAAAAAACAGTCATTCATTTTGTGTATACAATCTAGTAAAGGCAGAACCAAAATTAATCCAATTGCCTAGAGTGGTAAAAAGGGCTGTCATCTTCCAAATATCACCTGATGGTAAATACATTGTGACATCAGATGGTTTTGAAGAAATTTTTTTGATATGTTCTGCTTCTAAGGAATTACTGTCATCTCTGAAACATAATTCAAATATTGTATCAGTAACATTTAGTAATGATTGTAGGCACTTATATTGTTGTAGTGTCGACGGCCAAATTACTGTATGGGACTTATCAACATACAGGGCTTTAAAAAAGTTCTATGATCATGGCTGTGTTTCAGCATCTTGCTTAACCATCAGCCCCTGCGGAAAATTATTAGCTACAGGGAGTGGTGAAGGTATTGTCAATATATATCAAACAGAAAATTTGACTATATCGGAACCAGTTCCATTCAAAGTGATTTCTAATTTAACTACCAAAATAACAAGCCTCAAGTTTAATGCAACAACTGAAATACTTGCTGTATCATCATCCTATTATCCAAATGCTGCTAAACTTGTCCATATACCATCATATCATGTATTTGCTAATTTCCCCAGCCAATCTGTGAATCTGAATCAAATAAGCACAATAAGTTTTTCAGCTAACAGTGGCTACATGGCATTGGGGAACAACAAAGGATTTGCCTACTTGTATAGACTAAAGTATTATAAGAATTACTAGTACGGTTAATGTTCAATTTAAAATTAAAACCATTTTTCCACAACATGTCTCTTATTTACTGTACTGCAAGGTTGAGTAGGGATGTGCGAATTCCCTAAAGCCTATACCAGGCACATGTTACACGATGTATTTGCTAAATACCTACCGGCCGGCGGACTTCTTATGGTGTGTACGCCGTGCAGCCTGGCAAGCAGCACAACACGCAGCTTGGCGCGCAGCCTGCTACGCAGCGTGCCAAGCAAGCTTTTCACACCAGGGCTGCCAGTAAGGACAACTTATTTTCTACCGCTAAGACTCGGAAATTAAACAAAATCATGTACTATTATACAAAATCAGTGTTGTACAACTATAGAACGTCACTCTTTGGGGATTTTAGTAAGGTGTTTTAACTTTAACGTATAAAGATTTAACAGTTTATCATAAACATGATTTGTCTTAAGTATCTCTATGTGTATGTACGTACTTTTTACGCTATAACATCAGCAATGACATTGAATCCAAACATGGAAGACGATGTAGACGTAGATCTCGTGGGAGCTACTGCTTTGGGCTTGATCTATTTTTATTTAAAAAAAAAACAGCCCGACATAATTATTCATGCGAAATTTTACTTAAAACTATTAGGTTTTACAACTATAAAATCATTTTTGGTGTAAAAACACTTTTCAAGTAGCCAAATCTTTAAATTTGATTTTTTTATTTGACATGCGTTATAACTATTTTTACATCGAAGAGTGCTTTTACATAATTCGTTTCTTAGTTTAGTGGGATCTCTTTTAATGAATTTACTATCCTCGCTAACTTTTGAATAGAATTTTTTATTATTTCTAATAAACATGAACATAAATAACCATAAATAAGCATTGGGGGCGGCTTCTTCATTAACTGTGTTTCGTAACTGTTTTAAGGCATACATAAATTTATTTTATTTACTGCACATCATTGATATGCGATTAGTTACAATTCTCTAATCGTCAATCAATCAATCAATACTAACTTTAATCCTAAGAATTGGCACTATTTTGTTTCATACTTTTTTGGCCCTGATAAACAATATTAATTTTTACTAAAAGAATAGTTCAGAAACCTCTTTCTGAAGTCTTCTTTTGCTTTCGATTCGTGCATGATAAAGGTTCAGACCACTCCGATATATTTGGTGTCGTCAAAATATAATTTCGATCGTTACGTCGTCTGTATGCCACGAAGATGAAAACTATACTAACGCGGCCACACACCATTCACCCTTTGAAGTGTGTCAAAAAACCGACAGTCGTCCCGATCGGCGGCAAGCGCGATCACATTCACGCAGGCATGCACAAACAGCCTGTTCACATGCGTGTGCCCGTGCTTGTGCTCGTTGAATGTCGGTTTGAACGCCAGCGTGTAAACCCACCATGAAGTGTGTCAAAAAGCACAAACAGCCTGTTCACATGCTTGCGTCGTTGAATGTCGGTTTGAACGCGAGCTTGTGAACGCAGCCATTAGTCGTCCCGATCGGCGGCAAGCGCGATCACATTCACGCAGGCATGCACAAACAGCCTGTTCACATGCGTGTGCCCGTGCTTGTGCTCGTTGAATGTCGGTTTGAACGCCAGCGTGTAAACCCACCATGAAGTGTGTCAAAAAACCGACAGTCGTCCCGATCGGCGCCAAGCGCGTGCACATTCACGCAAACATGCACAAACAGCCTGTTCACATGCTTGCGTCGTTGAATGTCGGTTTGAACGCGAGCTTGTGAACGCAGCCGTTAGTCGTCCCGATCGGCGGCAAGCGCGATCACATTCACGCAGGCATGCACAAACAGCCTGTTCACATGCGTGTGCCCGTGCTTGTGCTCGTTGAATGTCGGTTTGAACGCCAGCGTGTAAACCCACCATTATACGCAGTCACGCGCAGTGGGTTGCCGACCGGTAAAATTGACATTTTACATTGGTTAAGAGAAAAAAATCCCGGCAGCGCTATTTATATATTTTTTTTAAATGAACTTTTTAAGCCTATATTTGTTTCCCTCAAATTATTCATTTAAGTTTTTGGAAAATTTAGAATATTTTTCACCATACAGTTTAATAACCAAGTTTTTAAAAAAGGGAATCATCTTTACATAAAAATAAAACACATGTACTTATGATGTTTGTAAGTATACTAAAACATTAGAAATGAAAAATAAGCGTTAAGAACTTAACTTACATAACAATTGTAATCGTAATTTTTTTTATAAAAAAATATTAAGAAGTAGCCCTACACAGATTTTAAGAGATATTGCCAAAGAGTATACAAACACGATATTGCATAACCTCCAAAATATTGCCGAAACATTGTTGACACACGCCAGACGTGTCATCGGCATCTGGAGGAAATTTAGAAGAACACGCCAGGCGTGTCATTAAAAGTTAGTGTTTGTATTTTGTATACTCATTGCTGAAAGTGTTTAATAATGAGAGGTAGACGTAGTGTTTGTATATGGGTAGCAGAGTACATGCTAGAAAGAGAGGCAACATCTAATATAACTATACGTATACAGGTATTAGAGCTGTGCTAACGTTATTTAAAAAAAAAATCTTCCAAGATTTGTTTAGTTAATTATAATGGAAGCTAATAATATAAAAATCTTTTTAACATAAAATTAAACCGACGAAAAGAACTAAAAAGCAAAAAATAAATAAACCTTAAGTCTTGAGCTTATTTACATAGGTAAACTATCAAATTTTATATAAACTTATTTTTAGTCGGCGCCAACAACAAACTGATTAATTATTTGATTTGTGTGTGTACAAAATTTTATATGTACCTACGTCGAAATAGACATGGCTCTACGTAGTTAATTAATCATTTTATTATTTGGCGCCGACTCATAATAAGTTTATATAAAATTTGATAGTTTATGTAAATAAGCTCAATACTTAAGTTTTATTTATTTTTTGCTTTTTAGTTCTTTTCGTCGGTTTAATTTTTTGTTAAGAAGACTTATTTTATGATTTTTTCTCATTATCAGCTCGGCTACATGATGTGATGATTTCTAAACGCAAATACCTGATAAAGGAATGAAAAGTAAACAGAAACACTATTCCTTCCTACAATTTTCGAGGGTTTCTCTCAATTCTATCAGAATCACCGCATCAGATCCCGACTCTCTTGACATGGGACCACCCTTGAGGTATACCCTAACAAAAAAAGAATAATCAAAATCGGTTCATAAATAACGGAGCGAGGGCTGAACATACATAATATATATATATATATATATGTCGCATTCGGATCCTAAATACAGTTGTGAAACGACACGCAAACTTCAGAATAACGGGTGCGGAACCTAGCAACTGGTATGGTTCCTTGTTACGTTTTAATGTTTGTTGTAAAAGAGTGTAGAAGCCTATGAACTGTGCTGTGTGTCATATTACTTCTCACCCTTACTCCTGCCAAAGCCCACAATTAGTGACCGAGCCTCCGATTTATATATATTTATGGTCGAATTGAGAACCTCCTTTTTCTTCGTCGGTTAAAAAGCGTGTGGCGCAGTTTCTGGGATGTCTGATACAATTTGAAATATCAGACGACACCCTAAAGCATCTATTACAGATAAGCACAAAACTTTGCTTGTAAGGTGTCGAGAGCAATGAAACAAAAACCTTGTGAGACAAAAACGTTTAATTAAATCTAAAGTACATTAAGCTATTTTACCTGAAAAATCGGAACACAAGCCATTGGGTACTTATAACCATTCAACCACAAAATCATGAAATTAAATAAATCACAGACCTACATTATGTAGTAGATGGTATTAAATGTTCCCTTTAAAAACTTAAACTAGCCGATATTGTATAATATAATTTTCTGATCAAAATTATTAAATAAATAAATTTGACAACTGGATTCTAGAGATGTAGGTGCATGTGTGAAACATGTCTATTAGTGGCATTTAGCTCTACACATTTGTTGTTGAATTAAACATCATTGAATAAAAAAAATTAATTACAAAAAAAAAAAATCTCAACCGGAGTTATACCAGTTACTTAGAATGGAAGGGCAACAATAATAATTAAACATGTTTCACCGCATCGCATATACTTGACTGAACATAATGTTGAAATATCTATGTAACCTAATGGAAATGCATTGTACAATGTAAGCATCACAATATATATATTTGTATGTGTATAACATAAATTGTCGTCTAAAAAAGGTACATAGAAAACCAACATCACAGTTTGATTACGTCAATAAAACAGATACCTGCACTTTAATGTTCCTAAATTATTTAGAAACTCTCAGGAAATGCCGTACAACAAATAATTTGCAGTATCTTATTAATACTGTTCAGTGCAAACGTAAACATATGCTTTTTAAGACAGTAAAACTGTTAGTGTAAAAGTTTAGATAAACTAAAATCTACTCACAATAATTTATTGTTTTATATTGCAAATTGTTACTTGGTGAAAGTTAAGTTAGCACATAAACATTGCTTACAGTT
Organism: Callimorpha dominula; assembly: GCA_949752705.1. NCBI lineage: Eukaryota > Metazoa > Arthropoda > Insecta > Lepidoptera > Erebidae > Callimorpha > Callimorpha dominula. Next base: position 14,941,713 of record OX456999.1, read on the forward strand.
AAACCTAAAGGTTCTATTGTAGTTTTAGGAACAGAAAGTCCATCTACACATAAATATTCATAGCTTCAGGAAATGTATATAAAAAAATGATGAACCTAGTAAAACATTGAAAATAGCAACATAAATAACTATATAATATATACAGTTTCAGTATATTTGCTAATCATATTGTAAATAGTGAGTGATAAAATTAGGTCCATCTCGTAATAGGTCTGGCACAGACAGACTACCTTAACGTCAATATTATGAAGCTTTAATGTAGTCTAAGTCAACAACAAACTAATTCAGTCACAATTACACTACTCATACAATCATTAGCTTGCAGCTGAAGTCTGTGTGCCCCTCATTAGATGGATATGTGGTGTTGTTTAGCTCGTGGCACATTGGACTCTATTCATACCAGGTTGGTCATCATCTTCGTCATGAGCGTTAGGTTGGTGTGCACGTCGCCTACGTGACTCTTGCTCAGGATCTAAGTCCATCAGCTGGCATTCCTCAGCTAATTCGGGAATTTCCACCTGTAAAATATTTGAGTATTAACTCCATGTAATTTGTACTGCACACTTGCACACTTTCTATTATGCTTGAGCTAGTATAATACATAGACTTTCTAGCAAATAAGGTAATCAATCATGAAGTCTTCATGAGCAGAGATAAGGTCGTAGCACACATATATGACACCGCTCCCGCACGGTAAATAAATGGAAATTCAAATATAATCTTAAAATCGCCCTAATTAGGTACATTTTACAATGATATCATATAATTGCAAACAAGTAAGCGAGCTTACCGCCATCGTACCACTCGATAGTTGACGCATGCTTACCACGCGCTTCAAGCGTAGACATAGACTGCTCGCTTGAAGCGCGTTGCTAGCTTGTCTGTCTGACTGCTAGCTCTAAGTTAGTTGACTGACAGCTGTAAGCGCGTGGACAGCTGGTTCCCTGCTAGCTGTCGGCGCGTGGACAGCGAGTAGTCATCTCCGTTTAAGGCGGTGTTGTGTGGGAGCGATGTTGGAGTAAGTGAGTTACGATCTTTATAGCATTTCTCATACATAAAGGCTAAAAATAGTATTTACTTACCCTCTGCCGAGGTGGCAGACAGTTTTCGAGAGCAGGAATGACTTCAGGTGGAATGCGATTAGGGAAATCAACGAAGAATTGTATAATAAGTTGGCCTTTTTCAAATGGATTTTTGTACATAGGCATACCTTAAACAAAGGACAAAATATTTAAAGAATAATGTTTGATAACAGTGATTTTGGTTTTTCTAAAAATGTTTATTATTTAGGATTATGATCCACCGCACTACCAAATGACCAAACTACTGACCAGTTGTGTCATAGGTGTCATTACCTACGACACAACTGGTCAGTAGTGCAGAAAAAATGGTCTTTGGTTCTCATCGACAGTACTTTAGTTATAAAATAAATAAAATTTGAGAATATTTTATAGACAGCACTTTTAGGAGTTGCCCATACAACGCTTTTGGCTAAGCAATTCGTATTTCTATAATATCATTATTGTATGTATTTTGTAAACGATACTGTACAAATAATATTTTAGAAGGATGGCATTCAAAATTAAACCAAACAATAAAGACAAATACAATTACAGTATGTATTGCAACTACTCAAAGTTTCATTTGATTTTCAAACAGTTTCCGATATCAAAACTAAAAACAATTCGAAAATAGCAACATCAACACTTTTATAACAAGTTATTGATTTGTGAAATTTAATTGTCTAATAATTAAACTACTATATCAACATCCAAGGAAAAAAGAAATAAATTATATAGAATATGTAAATGATTACATATATTTAAAGAAACAGAACAGAAGAGACAAAGACAGATAGAAAGAAGCATTTTGAACATAAAGAGTAAAAGACAAAATCAGATCAGAAACAAAATTAACTGATGCTCTAGAACAAGCACTGAAATTAAAATGGCAGTGGGCAGGCCATTTTAATTGGCATGGCAAGATACAAAGAGGATAGGTGGACCTTAAAAAGTACCAAATGGCAAAAGAAGGATATGTAGGCCTGATAGTATAGTGCGCGTCGCGGGTAGGCGCTGGCTGGAGGCCGGCAAATATAAGACCAAGTGGAAACTATGGAGGCTTTCACCCAAAAGAGATCCATGTCAATAAACCGGCCAAGTGCGAGTCAGACTCGCGCACCGAGGGTTCCGTAAAATATTTATATTATATGATGTAACTAAAAATTTACGGCTTTCGCAATTTTTCCTTTATCTGTGTTATAAGACGTTGCTTCGTACCAAATTTCAAGATTCTGAGTTCACGGGAAGTACCCTGTAGGTTTTGATTCCCTTGCGAGTGTCGAAAATTTGCGGCATAAACGGCTGTATCTTTTGATTGCGTTGGCTTAGAAGTTTGATTTTTTCACAGCTCTAGGGACTCTAGGGACAGTAGACCTGAGTATTTGATATAAATTTCAGCTTGATACCTTCACGCGTTCCTGAGAAAAAGGTCTTGACAGACAGACAGACCTTCGGACGGACGGATGGACAACAAAGTGATCCTATAAGGGTTCCGTTTTTTCGTTTCGAGGTACGGAACCCTAAAAAGAAAAAAACTAAAATAGTACTACTTGTTTGTTGTATACCAATCATAACTCAAAAGGTGTTTGTCTGAACCAGACGAATTCGAACCTTTTCACTACTAAAACTACTAACAACTAGCAATAACAAATGGTATAGGTACTAACAAACTAACGCAATATGACACTTAAGGATATGAAATAAAAAGCTTTTTTATTTATTTTATCGTTTGAACTTGTCTGTAAGGAGTTAAACATCATTACCCTGTCCTCTCATCACATCACACAAAGACATGAAATTTGGGAACAATCTCGACAACAAAAACAAATACCCCTCCATTAAAAACAAAACAGAAATAATAATGGTAATACCAATACTATTTTCAAATAGTATAGGTACCCACCCTAGTATAGATATCGCCATTAGTTAATAAGCTAGTAACTAAAGTGCTAAAGGGAACGAAAATTTAAGACCGTTTTTTAATTACCCACGACAAATATGGTCAGTAGTGAGGAGAGAGAGAAAAATCCCCTCCACACACTACTGGTAGTGCGGTGGGTCATAAACCTTTTTATTTGGTTATCTATTCATCATCTTCCTAACAAATGCATGAGTGATAGAGGGCATATTTTGATAATTGAAAACAACCAATGCAGAATCAAATAGAACTTACTTTAATTAAATGTCAACTAATGAGTAACTCTATTTTAAATAAGCATTTCTTTATAAACACTGCATAGTTATCTAACGATATCTGATTGAAATAGACAATGCAATGAAATTAATAAACAATAATGAATAGAAATAAAGATTCTAGGGATATGTCAAACCATTCATCATCTGTAGAAGAAATGTATTTGATTAAGTCCTATTGATCTGATTTTGTATATTTTGTACTTAAAATTGGTTAGTCGTCATGAATGTATGGACAACATTTTAGAATTAATTTTTTTTTTTCATTCTAATTTCAGAAATCAATCACCCACCAAAAAGTAATACATTCATTCTTTCTTAATCTATAAAAAATTCAGCTTCCATATATTTGTGGCCACGAATCTCGGAAAGTATTTGATGAATTGACTTGAAATCTTTACACATTTCATTTTCACAGAACAAAGAATGTTTTCGAAAGCTTTTTATTCTGAAGTTTCAATGGAAACGGAAATTTCTATGCATATTAGATTAACTGGAAACCGAAAATGCCATGTAACTTCAACTTTTGATTTGTGGCTTTGTGGAGCTACCATAATTTCGCCAATGTCATGTGTACCCGGAGTACAAACTGTCAAAGGATTTTATATAGAGCTGTGGTAGAGCCAAAAAAAAATATTTTTTTTTTTTGTAGAGATGTAGAGATAAAATGCCATGCGTTTGAGATTGACTTATAATTTGACGTAGTTACGTTGAGCGTTGGTTGTCATAGCAACATGTACGAATTTTTTTATGTTCATATGTTCAAAACATTACAAAAAATATGGTTTTGTTTCTAAATTGAGGTTCTATAATATCATAATAACAGCTTTTTAGTCAATTCATCTGAATGTTTTACACAGTACTTAATTTGTTTTTTTATTTTTGTCGGGTTAATCTTCGGAATGCGCGAACCGATTTCCACGTGACTTTCACTAACAAATAGCTGATGTAATAAGTAGTAACTTAGGCTACTTTTATTAATAAAAAAGTATTTGAATTCCGCGCAAAGAATATAAATACCTGCCCGCGGGCAGAGCTAGTAACAAATAAAATACGCACCTTCATTCAACACACATTTAACTTTACCATGCTTGATAACTTCACCAGGTAATACAGTAATCACAATATCCCTTTCGTCAAGAGTCCGAATGACCTTCTGGAAACCACATAGGGCTTCCACAAGCTCAATGTTCATCCGCATGATGAGATCATTGCCTGAACGTCTAAAGACCTAAAAATGAGGAAATTCAAATAAATATGATTGAATAAATATATGCCAGCTAAATTGGAAATTATCACATAAGGGATACCCATTTTACTAGAGATTTTTTAATACTACTGTTATGCGAAACAAACTTCCTTGACAGTAAGCTGCAGTAGCATGTGGAAGACCTGGTTTACACAACAGTATAGCACCAAAGGGATTGTGTACTCAAACTTGCGGTCTTATTTTTGAGTAGGTACTGAAGTCTTTTGATACAAGCTTAATCTCATATTCCAAGTGACTATGTTCTGAATGATACTTGATCTTGATAGACTTGATCCCAAAATCTTTAAAGATGGTAAGGGACACTTGTACAAAAACCTTTTTTTAATCTACAAGATAATAAAGAACAGCTTATAGGAACATACAAGTTCTGAGAATTATTAAGTCAATTTTATGAAATGCAAATGTTGTAAAATTTAACTGTAAAAAGTACTTACATCATGTTCCTTTTCTTCTAGAACAATTACAAGATCACCAGGCTCCAAGCCAGGCTCTTGGTCACCTTCTCCACTAAATACAATCTTTTGGCCATCAGTCATGCCTTTGTCAACATGGACTTCGAGAATTTTGCGATCGCGCACCGTTTTGCGGCCCTGAAATTCATATTTGTATAAAATGTAATATTTACGTGACAGCATACCTATCTACAAAGTAATTGCAAAACTAAAGCTTTGAATACCACCATAAGTAATTTCGTTAAATACCAACATCAAATAAAAGAGAATAAAATGCCTACCTGGCAAACTTTGCAGCGGTCTTTAGGGTCAATGATCTCTCGTTGACCACGACATTCACTACAAACGGTCTGAATTTGTTGAATCATGCCTGGTGCTAATTGTTGGACCTGAACTTGCATACCTGTGCCGCGACAAGTAGGACAAGTTTGTACGGCACCCTGAAATTGAACAAAATAGTGAATAAGTGGTCAATGTATCATGTAATTTATTGTGTGTTAATGGCTTTTCATTTAACCTGTGAAAACGGCCGGCCAGTGTCGAAAGACCGTTATTATCATCCATCCAGTCATTCGAAATTTTTATTTGAAATATGATAACAATGTTCATTTTCTCTGCCACAAAGGTATCTTAAATCTAACAAACATACATACTGCAAAATAAAAGTTGAGTATTTGTGGGAGACTGGTATCTTTGATGATGATTGTTGAAGATGTCTCTGCTACCTGGGTTACTAATATAATACTATTTCATGACATTGATACTATGAACGAGAAGAATATTTCTACTTCTACTACTCTTTTGAGTAGGTACCGATATTTTGATAACCTGACGGGCCACGCCAAGTACAGTCAAAGGCCTGAGCAGTGTGGCACGTCATCCATCCTTTCCTACAAACGACATACTGCGACGTTTTATCAAGGTTACATTCGACGTGGCACTCTTATTTCTTTCGGAAGGCGAAGATTCTTCGAATTTGATCGCCAGTTTACTTGAGCACCAGTAAACAACTCAAACACTTCTGTGTTAACTACGTACATACGTACGCGATCTAGAAAACGGCCACTCCCCGGTATCCGGATCTCGCAACACTTACTCGTATTGTTCCATGTTTTACTCGCAATTCAGCGGGAAAAATGGCAGAGTCGCCCCTAAAATGCATGTAGTTCGGAGTGAAGAATTTCCCAGGATTTAGGGCTCAAAGTTCGTGTCGCTTGAGTTAACGAGCTTGCGTGACAAGCGTCCGGCAAAGAAAGGCATTGTAGGGACAAAAGTTCCTGCTTGCCTTTGTTTGCTTGACGATCCTGCCGACGGTTGGTAACTAAACCGCTGCACGCCTAAAGAAGAATGAGTGACCTGTTTTTGACCTCAAAGACCCGAATTTGACTGACTGTACTGGATTTTGACTATAAGGGAGATCCTCTTGAGAGGGTAACAATTACAATTCTTATTAAATACAAATAACAATTACCCATTTGCTGATCTCTTGAGCTGAGTTGTCCTAAAGTCGACCTAAAGTTGTCCTCAGTGCTATAAAATATTGTTATTATACCTGGCAAGCATTATGTTAGTATTCTCTTGTAACCTACAATCAGAGCTTATACAGCCATACTTGTTTTCATGTTTGAGCTCACTAATATATTCATTTGAAAGGTTAGTCTTTTTAACCATAAGAACCAAACTTTATCTACAACTTTTAATGACTAAGGGACATATTATGAAAAATTGTTGGCAATAGGATGGATAACTATCACACATAACTTACAAAAACATCTTTCTTTAGATACTTATCACAATGCAAAAGTCCGTTCATCATAAAAATACAAGATTAAGGTTTTACAGGCAATAGTTTGATTTTGACACGACTATGCAATGTAATGCAATGCATACTGTGAATGACCTTCAGTGCAAGGCAAAAGAATAAATGTTTTATATTGCAGTTTTTCATCAAATAGGGTATTTACTGATTTTTTTTTTCAGTAAAATATTCTTTTTACCTATTGTGATATCTCTTTTAAACAAAAAAAATAATTATCCGGCAGAAATTTGAAATGATTTTCCTCTCAGAATTATGGTCTGAATACACTATTTCAGGATTTGGTATGGTGTCACTTAAACCCTGTATATAAATATGTACATATCATTCTGGATAAAAGAACATGCTTCATAAATGTATAGCAAACACAGATAACATTTCAAAACTATTACAATAATTTATTTAATATAAGGTAGATGTTATATTGCCTTACCTTCTTTCCACCACGTCCTTCACACTTTTCACAGATGACATTCTTCTGCAATGCAAGTTTCCTAACAGCACCACAGTAAAGTTCTTCAAGAGTTACAGACAATTGATGAATAACATCTTTAAATTTCCTTTCACGGTCACGTCGACGGCCTCCACTAAAACCACCTCCAAAGAACATGTCAAACAAGTCCATTGGAGAGGAGAATCCACTGCCACCACCTCCTTCTTTCAAAGCCTGCTCACCCCCTATTTTAAATAATAAAGTTCGAGTCAAGATAATGTTTGGATCATGCTCATCACACAATTATTTGTCCTGGGTCTAGCTCAGCAGTCAAGATCACTAACCTCTGGACTAACAGGCCAGTTTTAAACTGTCACATTGCGAAGGTGTTTTCAATAATAATAATTGTTCTTGTCCATTAAGGCTTACAAGATATAGAGATAGAGGAAAAAAATATAAAATTAAAGGAATGATATCTTGTGAGTCTATTGTGTGTCATATATATTCTAGACTTTCACTTAGCTGTCGTTACATAATAAAATTGTAATTGATAAAAAATCACAATCACTAAAAATTTGTTAATTAAAAATATACCTTACTGATTGGCTAAATATTATTATGAGAAATCAACTCACTCATCTAACACTGGGAAATGGGTAGCCAATAATATGAACTAACCTTGGTCATAGATTCTTCTCTTGTCTGGATTTGAAAGAACTTCATAGGCTTGTGAAATTTGTTTGAACTTTTCTCCCTCATTTGGATTTTTGTCAGGATGATATTTCAAGGCTAGTTTCCTGTATGCTTTTTTTAGTTCTTCTGTTGTGCAGTTGGTTTTTACACCTAAGATATCATAGTATGTTGTTTCTTTCACCATTTTTTTAACCTAGTACAAAGGAAGGCACTAAATGTTAATTAAGAAAGTTGTAGAAAATTCTAGTATTTCAGAGCCAAACTGGGCATCGATCTAATAACGACAATTTAAAAAATCTAACTGTGTTGCAATGTATATACTTATTGAATTTAAATGGAAATTGATCTATACCAGCACTGCTATCTAATAAATTTTCGTTTAGCCTAATCCAAACCACGTTAACCTTTATAACGATTTGAGTGAAAAAAATAATCTGCATTTATCGTATATGATAAAATAACTAGATTATAAACTTTAACAAGCATCCAAAACGGAATTTCAGTATAAAAAATCAAGAAAATAGTTTGATGGCTTCTAGAAATCTACGTAATCACCATCCATTTTTAACATTGAATAAATCGATGAATTAAGAATGCTAACATAATATTACCTATCGTTTTCTTCCACTTGCAAAGATTAATTAGGCTTCCAAAAAGTCTAGGAACACTGATTCACAAAAACACGAGCACTGTATAGCGATCACAGTGAAACACGCCGTACGGACGGGCACTTCAACACGAGATTCCTTCAATTCAAATGACGTTTGATCGAACATGAAGCGCAAGAATTGCGAGTCGATGGAAGGCAGTTCGAGAAAGTTCTACAAAAATACCTCAGATGGCTACTTACCTATTGTATATGCCTTAGAGAAACTACCTATAGAAAGAACATCAGCGTGATTTTTTTTTTTTATATATATTATTGGGGGCAAACCATAAACTTAATGGTACGTTTACACGCACGCCGTGCAGCCTGGCAAGCAGCATGGCACGCAGCTCGGCGGGCAGCCTGCCACGCAGCGTGCCACGCAAGCTTTTCACACCAGGGCTGCCAGTAAAGACAACTTATTTTATACCGCTAAGACTCGGAAATTATACAAAATCATGTACTATTATACAAAATCAGTGTTGTACAACTATAGAACGTCACTCTTTGGGGATTTTAGTAAAAGGTGTTTTAACTTTAACGTATAAGGATTTAACAGTTTATCACAGACATGATTTGTTTTAAGTATCTCTATGTGTACACAAACAGCCTGTTCACACGCTTGCGTCGTTGAATGTGCTCGTTGAGTGTCGGTTTGAACGCCAGCGTGTAAACGCGCCATAATGGTGGGTTTACACGCTGGCGTTCAAACCGACACTCAACGAGCACAAGCACGGGCACACGCATGTGAACAGGCTGTTTGTGCATGCCTGCGTGAATGTGATCGCGCTTGCCGCCGATCGGGACGACTAACGGCTGCGTTCACACGCTCGCGTTCAAACCGACATTCAACGACGCAAGCATGTGAACAGTGCAAAGGGTGAATGTGCTTGTGTGCCTGTTTACACACACACGCGCTCAGTTTTCATCTTCGTGGCGTACAGACGACGTAACGATCGAATTCATTTTTGACGACACCAAATATATCGGAATGGTCTGAACCTTTATCATGCACGAATCGAAAGCAAAAGAAGACTTCAGAAAGATGTTTCTGAAATATTCTTTTAGTAAAAATTAATATTGTCTATCAGGGCAAAAAAAATATGAAACAAAATAGTGCCAATCCTTAGGATTAAAGTTAGTATTGATTGATTGATTGACGATTAGAGAATTGTAACGAATCGCATATCAATGATGTGCAGTAAATAAAATAGATTTATGTATGCCTTAAAACAGTTACGAAACACAGTTAATGAAGAAGCCGCCCCCAATGCTTATCATGGTTATTTATGTTCATGTTTATTAGAAATAATGAAAAATTCTATTCAAAAGTTAGCGAGGATAGTAAATTCATTAAAAGAGATCAGACTAAAATAAGAAACAAATTATGTAAAAGCACTCTTCGATGTAAAAATAGTTATAACGCATGTCAAATAAAAAAATCAAATTTAAAGATTTGGCTACTTGAAAAGTGTTTTTACACCATAAATGATTTTTTAGTTGTAAAACCTAATAGTTTTAAGTAAGATTTCGCATGCATAATTATGTCGGGCTGTTTTTTTTTCAATAAAAATAGATCAAGCCCAAAGCAGTAGCTCCCACGAGATCTACGTCTACATCGTCTTCCATGTTTCCACTGACTACCATGTCTACAGAACACTAATAGGTACCCTACGGATCATGCCTGCAAGTGTGTGAAACAGGGCTGCCAGATTGTAAAATTGGATACAAAATTGGTATAATATCGGTTATCTTTTGTATCCTGTTTGTATAGTAGATTGCATTGTATAATTGGATACAATGTCATTGCTGATGTTAAGTATGTGTAAAAAGTTCGTACATACACATAGAGATACTTAAGACAAATCATGTTTATGATAAACTGTTAAATCCTTATACGTTAAAGTTAAAACACCTTTTACTAAAATCCCCAAAGAGTGACGTTCTATAGTTGTACAACACTGATTTTGTATAATAGTATATGATTTTGTATAATTTCCGAGTCTTAGCGGTATAAAATAAGTTGTCCTTACTGGCAGCCCTGGTGTGAAAAGCTTGCTTGGCACGCTGCGTGGCAGGCTGCGCGCCAAGCTGCGTGCCGTACTGCTTGCCAGGCTGCACGGCGTGCGTGTAAACGCACCATGAAGTGTGTCAAAAAACCGACAGTAGTCCCGATCGGCGCCAAGCGCGTGCACATTCACGCAAGCATGCACAAACAGCCTGTTCACATGCTTGCGTCGTTGAATGTCGGTTTGAATGTGAGCGTGTGAACGCAGCCGTTAGTCGTCCCGATCGGCGGCAAGCGCGATCACATTCACGCAGGCATGCACAAACAGCCTGTTCACATGCGTGTGCCCGTGCTTGTGCTCGTTGAATGTCGATTTGAACGCCAGCGTGTAAACCCACCATCCCGATCGGCACCAAGCGCGTGCGCATTCACGCAAGCATGCACAAACAGCCTGTTCACATGCTTGCGTCGTTGAATGTCGGTTTGAACGCGAGCGTGTGAATGCAGCCGTTAGTCGTCCCGATCGGCGGTAAGCACGATCACATTCACCCAGGCATGCACAAACAGCCTATTCACATGCGTGTGCCCGTGCTTGTGCTCGTTGAATGTCGGTTTGAACGCCAGCGTGTAAACCCACCATGACATACTCCAAAGGGTGAATGTGCTTGTGTGCCTGTTTACACACACACACGCGCGCTCGGCCGCGTTAGTATAGTTTGCATCTTCGTGGCGTACAAACGACATAACGATCGAAATTATATTTTGACGACACCAATATATCGGAATGGTCTGAACCTTTATCATGCACGAATCGAAAGCAAAAGAAGACTTCAGAAAGATGTTTCTGAACTATTCTTTTAGTAAAAATTAATATTGTTTAACAGGGCCAAAAAATATGAAACAAAATAGTGCCAATTCTTAGGATTAAAGTTAGTATTGATTGAGTGGGCTGCGCGCCGAGGTGCGTGCCGTGCTGCACGGCGTGCGTGTAAACGCACCATTATGGTCACAGTTCAAACCTAACCTAAACCTATAGAAAGGGAGCCCACGATGCTTAATGTGTGTTTACTCGAGTGTCGTTGGGACCTATTGGATTTTGAAGATTAGATGGTAGAAAGAAAAAGAGTTCATGCGATGTATCCGTTTCACTGTGGGGGGAGCTTCTACAGGTTTTCAAAGATGTAAAAAAAAAATACTGAAACGGACTTACTCTAGCATGTCAGATATTAATAGTGTAGATGCCCCACATGTCTCTGATAATGAAGGTAGGTTCTGCTGATTTGCATGGTGGGGGTGGCCGTATGGAAGGGTAGAAAATAAAAAAAAAAATTATATGAGCGCGTCAGATATTAAGAGGGGATGTTAAGTACACCCAAAAGAAACCCCCATTTAATAATCTGATGATTCGGACGTGACGCACGCTCGCAGCGGCTTTTTGAAAATGCATAAAGAAATCGCCGTTTTGTTTTTTTATGATTAAATGTGTCAAATGTGCACGGAAAATAGCGTGCAAATACAAATAGACTTAACTATTTATTTACACAAATAAAAGCGAAAAGATACTCACTCACTCACTCATATACTGACTAATCACGAAATCTGGAAAACTACTTGACCTATGAAAATGAAACAGGCAGGGAGGTAGTTTATGAGTAAGAGAAGTCAGCTAAGGAATGATTATAAGCTAAAAACAATTTTGTTAATTTACGAATACCATTTAAATAGTATTTATTCCAAAATAAATTGTTTAGATAAATCAATATATTAGGCGTACGAAAGCGCGGGCAAAAAAAAAATTTCAATAGTAGTCGTATAGTAGCAGGTACAAGTTGTTTTTATTACGTGTGTGAAAGAATGTATACCGCTTTTTTTTTTCAAAACTGATCTGTCTTTTTATGGAGGTAAAGTAGGTTTTCATAAATAAGCCACAGTCAGGATATTTATTGCTTTATATTTCTGCCCCAGTGAATCACAACTACCCGAGTTATATAAATATATAAATTGCTCGGATAGTCTTCTTCTGCATCACGAATATAGTTTTATATTACATTATACTATGAAAATAACTAAAATAGACTAATCCGACTGTTTCAATATCAGTCAGTTTACGAATTTTTCTAACTGCGTATGCTGCTGAGCTGAGTCTATTCGATAATATTTATTTATTTAAATTAATACAACATAAATAAGAATTTCGTGGTATCAACTAGTTTCAATTCGTCTTATTTAACCATTATAGTATGTTCCACCTGTTTAACGTTTGAAGTAGTGAATTGGATACATTTAGTCTTTTCTCCATTAAAAAGTAAGTTGTTAACGTTAAACCAACGATCCACTATCGAAATAGCATCATTTACGTCTTCAAAGTTTTTACTCATACGTTTTAGTCTAAATAAGATTAAATTATTATCCGCAAACAACACTATCTCGTAGTTGCTTTTAACAAGATGAGGTAAGTAAATAATCGATATTGGTTTGCACGCAAACGCCCTTACGTTCTCTAGCAACTTTCAAAAAGAACATAAACAAATTGACAGAGTATAGTGTGGGGATGGTATGAGAGTCACTCTCTAGGAGATAGAGAGAATTTAAAAGGGAAAGAGAGGGGTGGAGTGGGAAATACATGCTTCACTGTAGCTGCATATACTAAACTTTCTTTACGATTTTTGTAACTTCGGCTTGTGGAAATATGGCAGATTATATGTTTTCTGTTATCCTTGAATTATTTCCTGCAAAATAAAAGAAAAAGCGACGATTATTTTTTTGCAAGTTTGTAACCCACCCACTGCCTTCCGTCACGCTCAAATCGTCAGATTATCAAAATGTACACATGTCAGCATGTAATTAACCCCCCCTAAAATAATCTGCAGCGTAGGAGTAAATCCAAAAAATCCCTTAATTCCCTACTATTAGCCATTTTTGTCACTCACTCGATAATTTGCCTAAAATTTTAATATCCAAAATGGATTATACGCATCACGTGAGAGCAGGCGACATCAGGAGAAGCGAGTGTGCCGCGGCAGAGGTCAGCGAGTGCCAGAACTGAATTTTATAACAAACGAAGTACTTGGTTAAACCGCCAATTTGAGGGACATTTTTTTTTAAACCAAGAACGAACTAAACAAAATTTTGCTTGAACAATGAACAACCGTTAACGAACTATTGAAATAGCAAAAGAAAAGGAAACGCCGGTACCGGTAACGCAATACTATTGGTCGATGGATAAATATTAACAAATTGTGGGATTATAAAAGGGTAGGAATATGTTTAGAACGATGGACTTGAGTGCAAACAGAGGTACGAACAACTTGGCAGTTGCTGTTAGTTAGTGATTTTCATAGTGTATATCAGTGGTTTTGAGACTGTTTCTTACATTAGAAGTGAGATAAAGAACGCGCCCCAATTGAAAGAAAAAAAAAAGTGTTAGTAAGTAAAAAGTTTCTTGTGCAAGATTTTGCTATTCGTAAATACCAACGTCCTCATCATGGTGTTCATCAAGCAATCGTGATGCAATGAGTATGCATCTAACAGTGAGTAAAAACATTTTCATTAGTAATTTCCGAGTGTGTGTTTATTCTAATGAGGGTAGATGCATGATGAATGAGGTGTTCGATTTTTCTATATTTGTAGAAACTATTTGCCACAAAACATAACTGTTAATGGTTAAAAATGGGTTTTACGAGTTATTACGTTAATATTTCTATAAAAATTATAAAAATAAAATAAAATAATTCGGACTTTAATTCGAAGTGTTTAGCAAAAGTTCAGTAGTAGGTACCTACTAAGATGAAAATCGAAAATGAAGCATGGTTAAATATCCCTTTAAAGTGATGTTAATAACTGGTTTTTGTTGATATATGAAGTAGTCACAAAAAGTGTGTTGAACACCCCAATCCTGTTAAAAGCTTTTAAAGTAAATTTATACTCTCTAGTTTCGCAAAAGTAGTTTATTAACGCATTAAGCAGAAATACTATTAGTGCCTGTTCTCCCCTGATATCAAACAAAAAAAGAAAGAATCGGTTTTTATCAGTGCAATTGCTAGGTGCTAATGTTTTATTAGACACTTAAAGTCAGGCCAGGCCGAGCTTCACAGGAAAAGGAAGTATAACCACGTCGAAAAACTTGGTCAGCCATAAAACGAACCAGTGGCTATCAAACATTAAGAACAACATGTGTTAAAATATAGATACCTTGGACTAAATTAGCACAACTGGATAAAGACCACCTGAAATTGGATGGACCAGTATATGTCCGGTATTTATAAATCTGTATTTGTAAAATCTGCCTAGTACATAATTATGACTGTGTCATAATTTTGTTGACTGATATTTGAGAGAAGTATGTATGATGATAGACTTAAGAGTGAGGAATGAGAACACAAGAAAATATGTATGATATTTAGTCTAGTACATTTGCTTCGGACAATACTGGTTAACCTATATGCGGAATTTACTCGTGTAAAGTCAGACGTTAAGACCCGTTGTGATATGCAACTAGGGTTGGCCAAAGTCATCGCCTACATGAAGCTTCCGGTGCTTGACGCTGGCTGTATAACTTACCGCCGATGGAATAGTTATACACGCACGAGTAAATTATCACAGCCAGATGTTAAGACTTGTTGTGATATGCAACTAGGGTTGACCAAAGGCATCGCCTAGGGTAAACTTCGAGTCTTAACGTTGGCTGTATAACTGACCGCCGATTTAACAGTTATGTAAGCATTAAGGTTCTAGTAGTGTCCAGGGATTGTGTAAATGAAGCGGGGAGCTCTTTATCTACTGGCCGTCGATGGAATAGTAGATGGAAGAGCCCTCGTTGCTGCTTACAAAAAAAAAGTGATCTATGCAAAGAAATATATTGAAATAGACACAATCTAATGGTAAATACTTTGTCCTCAGCAACTATACCACACCATGACGCTATCCGGGACGGATGCGTACGCAGGAAGGCCGTGTTGTCGCCACATCAAAAACTCTTATTTATTTTATTAAAAATAAGGCCAAACTATAATAGATGATAACACCGTTCACTATTTAATAAAAATAAGTTAATAGATATTATTTTGACTGTTTATACCGGTAACGCAATACTATTGGTCGATGGATAAATATTAACAAATTGTGGGATTATAAAAGGGTAGGAATATGTTTAGAACAATGGACTTGAGTGCAAACAGAGGTACGAACAACTTGGCAGTTGCTGTTAGTTAGTGATTTTCATAGTGTATATCAGTGGTTTGAGACTGTTTCTTACATAAGATCGAAAAAAAAATTGATCGAACAATGACGAACAGTTGAAATAGCAAACAAAAATGGGTGCGTGTACTTATGTACGCGCGTGAGAAATTATACTTCTTTGGCACCATTAACAAAGTATTTAAGCACAATTTTTTTCACTAATATTTACGAATAGTAAATAATATTAATCAAAATATCATCATATCAATTTAAATCACTATTGAATATAATTTATTAGCACATATATAATTCGCACTTGTATGAAACTTAAACACGTGTTGTCAAACTTGTGAATGTAGAAACTAGAAACATGTGGATAAATATTATAAATATGAAAACAGTGATCAGAGGCGACGAGCGTGCCAACATGCGCGACTAAACGAGGTTCATTTCTATTTTGTTGGTTTTTTTCGAGACTTAATGAGCGTCATCAACCTGTTACTTTTGTGTTACAGTGATGCGCACGCAACTTAATATTTCACTCTCATAATTTTTTCATAACGTGCCTAAAGAAGTATAACTTCTAAAATGTAAAAAAACGACTTTTCCCTGCCAACTTAAGACTTGACCGACGCGACGTTCAACCCAGCCGCATTGAAATAGTTGCAAACTTTTGTCTTGTGACCTTTGTCAGACGAAAAGAGACTGAATATTTATTTGATTTATTAGATGACGACGAAGAATAATGCTACATATTATTTTCTTTATTGTATTTTGTAACAAATGAAACTGCATTTCTACGTGTAGCATGTACATTTTTGGCAACTGTAAAATAGCAATAACATTTTATATGTTTGTCACAAATTCACAATGATTATATTAAATATTTTCCGAAATCTTTTTTTACTACCAAGTCTCTGACCGCCTCTTTTGCAACTCCCAGAACAAAATCCTGAGTCCACGTCTGGTAGAATCGGCTTTAGCGACTTTTGATATTGAGTGCTGCTACTCAGATTTATTGGAGTTGGCAAAACCTCGGCTCACAGTCTTGACAAACATGCGAGTAGGTTGCTGTCTTCTTTCTCTTTCTACCGATGTCGCCAACCCACATTTGGGTGATACAGGGAATCAAATACCTTCCCGCCTCTAGCTGTAATACCTCTATGGAGCTAAGGTGGGCTACGAGGAAAATTTCAATCCGATTATATCGCTGACGAAATTGCCCGACGACGATTTCACGTACTTTATGACATAAGGCGAAAAGGTTCGTCAAAAGTTCAAGACACAAGTACGCTTACTTATTCGTTCGTCTGTCACCGCTGATGTTGAAAGGAATGATTTCACTAAAATTCAATATTTTAACGAACTAGTTTGGCAGTGTATGGCTGGCTTTATCTGATTTGCACCTGACACGAAGTGAAACGAAATAAATAATTAAATGAATTACTTGCAGCAATAATTATAGTGGTTTTTTTTTTTTTTATATTTTCTATAGTCAAAAAATGACCTCTAGAGTTGGTGGAGGTGAACCTTTATTTATAGCCAACTGATAACGTAAGATTTTGATAAGTTGATAACGTCATACTATTACAGTGCCGTGCGGTGCGCGTGCACTTTCATTGCGAATTTAGTCGCAAGATTTACTGTATCTTGTGTCGTCGTGTTTTAATTTTGGTTTCCATAGCTTTTTAAGTAAATTCAGTTTAATACATTTATCTTACAAACATAAAATGGCAGAAAAACAGTTAAAAAATAGGGTTTGCATTATTGGATCTGGAAATTGGTATGTGTCGAATAATTAAATATATTGAATTAACCTGTAATTTGATAACTAAAATAGTAACATGTTCTTGTCTGTGACCTTTATTAAATTGGTGATATAACAAACAAAAGTTTAAAATCTAAATCTTATACTTTGTCTCAGTAATAAATAATAATTGCATCTGGCAAAAATATGCTGTTGTAGATGAACTTCGAAAGATATTTTTTTATTCTTGATATTTGTTTTAGGGGATCTGCAATTGCTAAAATTGTCGGCCGCAATGCAGCTCGGCTTCCAAATTTCGAAGACAGAGTTACTATGTGGGTTTATGAAGAGATCATTGAAGGGAAAAAGCTAACAGAAATCATCAATGAAACTCATGAGAATGTAAAATATTTGCCTGGACACAAGCTGCCAGAAAATGTGGTAAGTAAATTCTTATTAGTTTTAACAAATGTTTAAAATAAAATACAATAATACGAAGACTAGCTCTAGTCCATTACAGGCAATCCAAACGATGTTGCTGAGTGTTCTTCAATTTCATAACTACTAACTATGAATGTTATCCTATAAAATTGTATGACACCTTGTTTAACATACTTATTGTTATACGTAAACACAGAATATTTAATTTTGAAACAAATAGTCATAAAATGTTTATTATATACTGTCTCCTTTCATTTGTGGATATTAAAAAGACCTCACCCGCCTTGTATAATATGCTATTAAATTTTAAACCGATTATGAAAAAAAAAAAAACATTTTTTTTTTCATAATCTTTGTGTAATGTTATCAAGTTTTACAAAACTAATTTATATAAGTTCACATTCATAGTTTTCATTCACTTGTTGCTCATTTTTGCATCCCAACTATAGTAGATATATGATATATTTATAAATCTGTACACAGCTTGTCTTCCAGACAGTTATGGTAAGCTAAATGCAAAGCCATTAATCAAAAGTTGAAGTTGATTTATTTAAAACAATAAAGTACTGTTACCTGGAATTTTGCCTGATAAATGAAAATAGGCTTACTACTGTAACATGGGGCCTAATATAAGCTATCCAAATATTTGATAATTGTACAGGTATTGTAATTAACTGGTCCTTTGCTTATTAGAATCTAACTTGAAAATTATGTTATGTATTGGGCAGTGCTGGTTTCCGCACTACCAGCGCCCTGGGCGAGATTTCTAAGGCGCCCCCGTCTCCCATTGAAACCCCTTGATAAAATTTAAAATAAGGACAGGAGTAACCACATTCTGATCAGGCAAAAAAAAATTTAGACTTATGAGTTCATTACACAACATACAACCGTCTATATCTGATTTAGAGTCTACAGTTAATTTCAATTGTAGATCAGTACACAGTTAAAAGAAGGTCTGGTTTTTCTGGAATCTTTTTTATATTGTTCAAAAAAGACCAAGCGGAATCTTCATTTAAATATTCATTTAAATGTTAAAATTTCATTGAGTGAATCCAGAATTCTCCTTTGAACCCCAATATTTTTTCCTTTCATATTCGCTCCGTTGTCGTAACCCTGGTCCCTGCAATTGTTTAATTCTAGTCCATATTTATTTCATACATTAATATTGACTTCAGTAAGTATTTCACCAGTCGACCCATCGACAGGTATAAATTCTATAAAATGCTCTTTTACTGATATTTGGTCGGCACCTGATTAGTCAACAAATCGTTTTGTCAGAGAAAGTTATTCGACATGATTAATGTCAGGGGTGCAGTCTGCTATAAATATTTTGATTGTTTTGCGTGTGACATGATCTCTGACTTTAGTTTTTCACCCATTACCGCTATTAATTCATTTTGAATATCTTTTCACCAGCAGTGGTCAGAAACATCACCCTTTACAGCTAAATACAAGTGCTCCTGCATAACTGGATCGAAGTTGGCTAGTTGTTGTACTAAGCCCAAGAACTTACGTTATGTGGTATATAAAGTTTATCAGAAGTACCTCTGAACACAATATTATTTTCAGCTAAATAAAGTGTTAAAATATGCATGAATCTAGACAAAACATTATTCCATCTTGTGGTTTCTTTTTAACCAAATTTTGTTCTTGGTAATCTATTGTTTTTCGTCAATCGTAGTTCAGTATCAATCCATGAATGGTAAAACTTTTTATGAGAAGTGTTATTTTCATGATTTTTTAACATCTCAGACAGGTGTTTCCAGTCATTATAACCTTCAGATATTAAATCCGATGTCGAGCTACTATAAAATAGGTGGCAACAAAAACAATAAACGCGATCTATGAAACAGAATATATGAACCAGCGACGCTGAACTGTTTCATTGTTTGCAAGTTTTTGTATGAAATGAGAATTAGTGAAATGTGGCCCCATGTCATTCTTTGGATAATTATCAATGTGACTTTGCACTGGGCCAGTAGCTATTATATGATCAATAGTTTTGCTATTCCGAGTGAGTGGCCAAGTAGATGATATATTCGTGACAACATTATTAACGTCATCTAGAACTTGTACTTGTTGTATATCACCAACGGCGTCGTCTTGAGCAACATCTGTAATTGTTGCACAACTTGTCTCATCACTTCGGGAAATTTCGTTCACAATCTCTTCCACAGCTACTTGATCTAACTTGTCAGACAGCTCCACTACCAATACACCCGTTTGTATTCCAGATGTAGATGCCACGTTCAGGTCTTGGTTTTTTATATAAAGGGGCGCCTGCGGCGCCCCTCTATATCTTACGCTCCTGGGCGGTTGCCCAACCGCGCCCTACCCTAACGCCGCTACTGGTATTGGGTCACTGTAAGACATCATTGCCAACAATGTAGGTCATCTGTAAATGCTTGAATAAATTAAAAACCTGTCTGTCATTAGACATGCAGATAATTATTTATATCTCTATCACTTATATAATATCTATTTAAAGGCCCTCAGAACAGTGTAGTTTTACATGCACATATTTAAAACAGTAAATACAGCCTGTAAGTAAGTAAGTATCACCATCGCAAAAAAACTAACAAAAATTGCTTTTTTTGGATACTTATCACAATGCAAAATTCAGTTCATCATAAAAATGCGAGATTGAGGATTTATAGTCATTAGTTTCATTTCGCGCTACGCAATGTACACGCAACATAGGAAGGTATAATTTTGGTGCACTATGGTGAATAACCTTAATCGTTAAGCACCATCGAAGCAACTGATTGCACAAATGTTGTTTAATTGATTATATTGCAGTTTTTGACCGTATAGGGTATGTATTGATTTTTTTCGGTAAAATGTTTGTTTCCTCATTGTGATATCACTTTTAAGCAAAAAAAGTAAAATTAAAAAATATATATATTTGCCGGCAGAAAATTCCAATGATTTTCCACTCAGAATGATGGTCTGAATCTACTATTTCGAGATTCGGCAGGCTGTTACTTACACCCGTTATTTGCTTCAATATATCTGGGAAATGTGAGGGCGATATATATTATTGACTTTTAAACTTTCGCGTTCCATGATATAGTATTATCTACGTATTTACGGGAAGGTTGCACTGGCCGTAGTCACAGGCTGACTGAGTCAGCCTGTGACTACGGCCAGTGCAACCTGGTCGAAACGGCAGGCACTTCAGAAGTATGTAATACCTTTTCATGATCGCGTTAATTCCCGTAAATACGTAGATAATATTATATATTATTGACTACATTGTGCATAGTATTCTACTAATCAAGCCCTTTCATTTGATACCCATATTGAACGAGTTGTGAAAAAATATGTATCCGCCATTTTGTGGCGGCGGCCATCCTGGACCGATTTTCATCAAACATAGTTAAGAACACTCCCGACTAATTCACCTTGCAAACAAAACATGCCGCGCGGTGTCTCTTTGTCTATATATATATATATATATATATATATATATATATATATATATATATATATATATATATATATATTATGTATACTAATAACATATTAAATTTCGTGTCTGTGCTGTTCAGCATTGAGGAGTGTACTCGCCGGGAGTCATCCCTGGGCGTAGTAGCCATGTCATGAATTTATTTTACCCTTTCTAATGTAAATAAGTTTTAATTGAATAAATCCATTTACAAAATTTCGTGTCTTTGCTTTTCGCCGTTGAGGAGTTCCACTATCCACCTCCTGACTCCATCATCAGATCAGCTCAACAGTACCAGATTATTTGCATTGTTACTAAACTTACATAGGTATGCAACATATCAACTCAATCGCAAACCGGGAAGTGGGTCAAAAATGACATCTATGATTTTATTGCACTGTTAGTTTAGTTAGTTAGTTTTTCCTCGATATCCTTGAGATTCCAAGATCAGATCCTGATTTGATGATAATGGTTTGATGAAACCACCTCGGGAGTATAACCCTTTCGAACTAAAAAATATATTTTTTTGTAAGCGCCATTTTGTGGCGGCGGCCATCCTGGACGGATTTTCATCAAACATAGCTAAGAACAATGTACAGGTACGTTTAAAGTACAGTACGTACTGTAATGTTTAAAGTACAGGTAAGTTTAAAAAAATAACCAAAATCAATATATTTTGGTACATATCTATCAAACTACTAAACCGATTTTGATGAAACTTGCGCTGACTACTAGATTTCAGATTCAACAAGGAAAATGCAATTGGTTTAGTACTTTTTGAGATATTCGGGTACAAATATAAAACCACTTGCAAGATCTTACGAATTTGCTTATCACTAGTAGATTAACATATAACAATATTTTTCAATTTCATAAATATTACATAGTTAACATTCAGCTCGCATTCAATACCTCCTTTTCCTCGAAATCGGTGAACAACACTTTTGCCACAATTTTTATTAAGAAACTGCGTTATTAGCATGTTTCTCGTAATAGATTGTCTTTTTAACCGACTTTCAAAAAGGAGGAGGTTCTATGTTCGTCTGTATGTATTTTTTTTGTGTATGTTCATAGATATTTTCTCCGATTGGGAACCGATAAAAAAATATATTTTTTAGTTCGAAAGGGTATACTCCCGAGGTGGTTTCATCAAACCATTATCATCAAATCAGGATCTGATCTTGGAATCTCAAGGATATCGAGGAAAAACTAACTAACTAAACTAACAGTGCAATAAAATCATAGATGTCAATTTTGACCCACTTCCCGGTTTGCGATTGAGTTGATATGTTGCACACCTATGTAAGTTTAGTAACAATGCAAATAATCTGGTACTATTGAGCTGATCTGATGATGGAGTCAGGAGGTGGATAGTGGAACTCCTCAACGGCGAAAAGCAAAGACACGAAATTTTGTAAATGGATTTATTCAATTAAAACTTGTTTACATTAGAAAGGGTAAAATAAATTCACGACATGGCTACTACGCCCAGGGGTTGACTCCCGGCGAGTACACTCCTCAATGCTGAACAGCACAGACACGAAATTTAATATGTTATTAGTATACATAATATATATATATATAGACAAAGAGACACCGCGCGGCATGTTTTGTTTTGCAAGGTGAATTAGTCGGGAGTGTTCTTAACTATGTTTGATGAAAATCGGTCCAGGATGGCCGCCGCCACAAAATGGCGGATACATATTTTTTCACAACTCGTTCAATATGGGTATCAAATGAAAGGGCTTGATTAGTAGAATACTATGCACTATGATAAATTTCAAATCCAAGATGGCCGCCACCACAAAATGGCAAATTACATTTTTGAAGTGAAAACATCTTTAGGCGCGTTGAGCACTTTTTGGGTGAACAAAAATCATGGAACTCGCGTCATCGTCACCGAACGCTTTCCATGAACAATATGTATACTGTGTATATATGTACATAGATAGATATACATTGATTTTTTTTAGAGATCCGTGTATGAAGTGAGTATCTAGTAGAAATAAAAATGGTCCTAGGACTTCTAGGCTAGAAGTAATCTATATTACTAAAAGACAACTGTTGTATCTGTCTATGTAGGTATGTTTAGTCCCACTTTTTTGTTTTTATGTGTTGGAGGGGAGGAAACAAAATGCGGCCGAGCGTGAGAGGGAGACGGTGAGACAAACTGCGACAGCTTGTATCTGAGAAACGCCGTTGTCTTGACGTTTTGTAGTCGTATTTATCAACATTTTACCTATTTTATATTTTTATATACAGGTACACAGCAGGTACACATAATAACAAAATAAATAATAGTGAAATAAGCATCTCCTAACCGAAAAAAAATTGTACACCCGCAGTACTAACGTTAGAATGGCGGGTGTACATATTGTATTATATATCTTTTTATCAAACCAAGTACACTGGATTTCATTAAAAGCATTCTGAGGTACACAGCAGGTACACATAATAAGAAAGAAAAAAAAGTGAAATAAGCATCTCCTAAACGAAAAAAAAAAATGTAGACCCGCAGTCCTAACGTTAGGACTGCGGGTGTACATATTTTACTTAATATCTTTTTATCAAAAGAAGTTACCTGAATTTCATTAAAGGCATACTGAGGTACACAGCAGGTACGCATAATAACAAAAACAAAATAGTGAAATAAGCATCTCCTAAACGAAAAAAAAATGTACACCCGCAGGTGTACATATTTAATTTTATATCTTTTTATCAAAAGAGGTACACTGGATTTCCTTAAAGGTACACTGAGGTACACTACAGGTACCACCTTCCTGTAGAAAAGCAGCTCAATTCTGTGATGTACACCCGTGGTCCTAACGCACACGACATTTTGACGTGACAACGTCTTATAATTCGATGGAGCCGGCTGCACGCACGAAAAAACATGACTCATGCGGCGTTACCTCGATCTAAGGCGTTCCGATGACGTTGTCACGTTCAACTATCGTCAGTAAACCGACTTTACAGTCAACCGATTTTGGATCTGGTTATGGATACGAATATTATACCTAATATTACCTACCAGTTTCGGATATGGTTAAGTATCCGATAGTTTCAGATAGTTTCAGTTGCGGATATTAGATTATTAAGAAACTGTGATACTGTGACTTATATAAGTGATTGATATAGTTAGGTACTATATTTAAGTGTAGTCTACATAAAATGAATAAACATTACAAAACACAACATAAACAAAACCACAACCATTTCAGCCATAATTATAGAAACAGTAAAAACCTGTCATGACGTTCTCATTTAGACTTCACCTTATCAGCAATAAAAGTTCCTTCAGAAAATGCTTCTTTGGCGCAGGTGGCGATCCCTGATGTGGTTGAAGCAGCGAAAGATGCCGACCTGTTGATTTTCGTAGTACCTCATCAGTTCGTCAGAACTATTTGTTCCACACTTCTAGGCAAAATTAAACCGACGGCAGCGGCACTTTCATTGATCAAGGTACTTAGCAAGAAAAACTACCATTCGTTCATTGTTTTTTGAACAGACCTAGAATTACTTAGGTACTTACTCTTCTTTTCATTTAGGTCTTGTTTATTATAGGTCCTAATAAGAATAATATTGATAATAATAAGGGTCTTTTGGTGATCAATTTATTTTCCACTACTTGTTTAAAGATGACACGAAAGTAAGATACTTTGAAGTGTCCTGTTTTGCTTAATATTTGTGAATTATACATAATTACAAAACATGCGTAATACGTCTACGTATTAGGTACAGTAGTAGATTATTAAAGTAAAAAAAACATTTGTCATTTCGTCACTCAAGTATCGAAAATTGCCAGTATAAATACAAAGCTAAAATGTGTAAATTTGTGTTTAGCATTGAGCTATTATGTAGCCTTTTGGGCCTATAGTATAAGAAACTAATTTAATATTCGACTTTTAGGGCTTCGACATTGCCGAGGGTGGCGGTATTGACTTAATATCGCATATTATTACTAGGTGTCTTAAAATACCCTGTGCCGTTTTGATGGGTGCCAACATCGCTTCAGAGGTAAGAATATTGCTCATTGTTATGATACCAGAACGATTACGTACATACTTTAATGTCGTTAATTTGCCCTTTGTTTAGAAACTCATTAGGCTTACGTAGAATCTATTAACCACACTATCTGCTGACAACCGTTTTAGAAAACAGTTAAATGGAAAGGTGTGTTTACTTACTTAATTTTACAATTTTAAATTTAGAACTTGCTTCCCAGATTTAAGGAAATTCGAGGCGTCTAGGCGACTAAGCTTCGCTCCGACAGGATTGACTGTTTATTGCGTTTCGTAACATTTTTTAGCTATATAATTTAAAAAAAAAAAAAAATTACAAATATAAATATATTGATAAACGACATTGCAATGCTATCCAACATATTTTAATCATTGTCCATATTATTCAGTGTTATAAAATATTCTTTTTCTATATTTCATCACACTTTTATACAACTATTAGCTTTCAAGTTTACTTTTTCATTTAATTTATTAACAGCATTGTAAAACTTCATAACCGAAAAATATCAAATATAAAAAATCGCTTGGAAACGGAACAACTATACATTGAAAAATAGCGTGTGGTCCAATTGGTGGAAAATTAAGGATAATGTGTAAAGTTTACTGTAACAACACAAACATAAACAATCGGCGATCTAATGTTGAACTTTGTAAACACTCAGCTATCTAGAATCAATGTACCTCGTGAAGGTTTGTACACCTGTTTGAAACCAACCGTTGCTTACCCAACTACAAATTTAGCTATTCGTGTTTTGCTTGATTAGAATTTTAAGGGCCACCTCATACAGTTTCTTATACTATCGGCGACCAATATTACGATTAATTGATACTGTGTCGTGTTTTTATTGATTTTCTGTACGTTCGATCGCTACGCTTACAGCGATCTATCGCTATCGTAAAATTACACTGCGATACTAAATCGTGTTTAATCGACTAGCTGCGATAAAAAATAGCGATCATAATATAAACAACTACTGAATGAATGCTGCATAAATCGATTGCAAAGCGATTAAACCGCCGAACGCTATGTTGCTAAAAAGTATTGTGATTGCGGTGGCTTTCATAGTCATTTATTACACCATACCAAAGCCACTAAATGTGTATAATGTTTTATCACAAGGAGGACAAGGACATGTCTACTTTTTATACAACTAGTTGCCTGGAAATATTGATTGCTTACTCGTATCTCCATAGGCTTGTATGATTTGTAAATATGATATGATAATGTTTTGTTTATGATTCGGTTGTAAATCTTTAAGTAAAAGCTGTATGTTAGGTACAGTAATTTTAAGTATCATTGGACCACTTATGGGTCATTTTGTTATAGTTTGATTAATTCGTACAGAATAACTATACGGTGATTATAATTTCAGTGATATTTGGCCATCAATATATGAATACAAATAAATAAAATTGAAGTGTCTGTTTGTAATGTCAAAATAATAGTTTTTTTTTTAAGTTCATACAGTTATTTGCACGATACCTATGCCCAAAAATCAGTTTTCAAAAGTTTTGTCTGTCAGTCCGTCTGTCTGTTTGTTCGGAACGGGTGGACCGATTTCCACTGGCAGATAGCTGGTGTTATAAGGAGTAACTTAGGCTACTTTTATTTTAGAAAAATAATTAGGTTTCCGCGCAAAATACATAAATATGTAAACGCCAGCGATGCCGGAAACGGCTAGTTCCAAATAAAAAAAACCGGCCAAGTGCTAGTCGGACTCGCGCACCGAGGGTTCCGTAAAATATTTTTATTATATGATGTAACTAAAAATTTACGGTTTTCGCAATTTTTCCTTTATCTGTGCTATAAGACGTTGCTTCGTACCAAATTTCAAGATTCTGAGTTCACGGGAAGTACCCTGTAGGTTTTGATTCCCTTGTGAGTGTCGAAAATTTGCGGCATAAACGGCTGTATCTTTTGATTGCGTTGGCTTCGAAATTTGATTTTTTCACAGCTCTAAGGGACAGTAGACCTGAGTATTTGATATAAATTTCAGCTTGATACCTCTACGCGTTCCTGAGAAAAAGGGTCTTGACAGACAGACGGACCTTCGGACGGACGGACAACAAAGTGATCCTATAAGGGTTCCGTTTTTTCCTTTCGAGGTACGGAACCCTAAAAATGATATGAAAAATATAGAAAATTATGTGCGAATCCTGCAATATGAATAGAAATAGGTGTTGTCCGAATCCGAAATTACATTGAATTTGGGATAATATTAGACATTCATTTTTATCACCTCGAAAATTCATTTTATTGCGTTCTCGATAATAACGGTGACATAGGACCACTAACAGGTAGCACTTTTGTATATGTAATAATTCGTACTCAACAGGTTAAAAAAGCAACAGACCTTAGTTTTGTAGAAATAATTAAACATTGAATGTTTTTTTTAAATTTAAGATAATATAAACATAACTAACATTCATTTAGAACAATCTTTAATCTGTGAACTTTATAAAAATATAATGGCCCGCGAGCTAGCAACAGATTTGCACGACCAATTCCCTCTCGGGTGAAAACTCGTAAAATGCTTCAGAGAGTTGTATCACGACCTCAACCCCTCGACGGAGCCGCAGCTGACGTCACGAGGCTTCATGAAACAATTTTCTAAAGCATTTTACGAACTGACTTTTATGACTGACGAAATTTGTAACTGGCTCGTGGACTATAAGTTTCATTGTATATGCAAGATCAAAGACTAATAATTATATTAATATGCCTCGAAATATAATTAATAATATATTTATTACAGGTCTAAAGAGAACAAAAAAGATACATGTACAAAGCTAACAAGTATTTATTTGTGTTGTTAAACACAAAATGAGGGTAACAAGATCGGTCCAAATTTCCTTTTTGTAACGAGTAAAGGCTGTTGTTATCACTAACATGCCATATCAGGTTTTAAACTAGTAACCCGTGGGCACGACAGTGCAAACCTATCTATCATAATTTACAAACAAGTGTAAATATGAGGTAGAAATCACGATTAACTTTCAACATGTATAAATGTCTGACACGACGTTTGCTATACGTAACAGTTTTGAACTTTGCGAACACAGCTAACGATACGCCATCCATGCAATCGTAAAAAATAATTCAATGTAAGAATTTTACATATTAACAATAATACTTAATTGTCTTGACAATTTTTTTATAAGGACTTTCCTACTTATAAATACATTGTGTTACATAATACATTTATATTGTTAATTAAACGACTGTTTATATTTTTTTATAGAAACAAATCCTCGTGAAAAAATCAAATAAATTTACTATGTTTAATAGGTACCGGTACCTATTAAACATAGTAAATTTATTTGATTTTTTTATTAGATAGCGTTATCTAAGCTCTTCTTGCCCTCAAGATCATGAATAAAGTATTTAGGTACCCAGGCTGTTCTAATTAACACCTAATGCAAATCAAATGAACCTTATGTATTGAATGATTCGTCGTGCATTCAATTACTAATGTATTTATCTATAGGTGGCTGAGGAAAAATTCTGCGAGACTACTATCGGATGCAGAGACGTACTACTCGCGCCAACCATGCGAGATATTATTCAGACAGAGTATTTCAGGGTAGTTGTCGTTGATGATGAGGATGCTGTGGAAATTTGTGGCGCTTTGAAGGTACGTATTTTACATTTATGTAATAGTAGGTACTATACTCATCATATACGTCGCTGAAAAATAAGTATATCGGGGATTAGTTAGTCAACTTAAACCTACAAAAGGTGAATGCAGCACCGAGACTACCTTCTTAAGTTTTTAACCTCCAAATTTTGAATGATCAATATCGCCCAGTTTTATACGTTTCCGATAAAATCGATGGATAATGCCTCGTAGGGACATCAAAGATGAGGCTCCTCAAGAAAGTTCACATAATTGAGTCTAATGAGAAATGTTTTTTGTAGAATATCGTAGCCGTTGGGGCTGGTTTCGTAGACGGTCTCGGCTTCGGGGACAACACTAAGGCAGCTGTGATCCGTTTGGGACTTATGGAGATGATAAAATTCGTAGATGTCTTCTATCCTGGCAGCAAACTTAGCACATTCTTCGAATCATGTGGCGTTGCAGACCTTATTACTACGTGTTATGGTAAGTTATTTGAAATTACCCTTCATCTACTCGACTACTACAATTTAAGAAAATATATTAGTCGTGTTTTCTGAAGCTACATAGTTTCAACCAAGATTTGCACAATTGTTCGTAACTATTAGCCCGTGACGAATTGTCGAATAAGCGTACTATTTAGTAAATAGTTCTGTATTATGTTCATGCTCTAGAACGATTTCAATTTTCGGCCAGATATTTGTATGTTTACGTACTTCTTTTGACATTCATACTAAGTACATCATTACCTTTCTAGGACACACCCTTATTGAAAACTTGAATTATCGGAATAGACAATATACAGGGTGTATTTGAAAAAGGAACGCTTACTTAAATCACTCTAGCATACAGTTACAATTTACAATTAAAAAAAACTATCCGTTTACAAGTTATGACTGTTTGAATTTCCAGGTATTTTTGCCTCCGTTGTTCATAAAAGTAGGTGGAATGTGTAAACATAAAGATTTTAAATCGTAAAGTACCACGGAGCAGGTACAAAGAGGAGGTGTTGTATAAGATTTCCCTAAGAAACAACGCGTGACAATTTGCGGGGTGAGGGGGTGTTAAGCTTCGCCCACTTCCCTTTTTTCCATCTACCAAACAATAGTAAAACTACTCGCATCGTTCTATGTCGATGTTGCTATGTAGTTTAGCTATCTCACACTAGTTATAGGATGTAAGGGGCCGTAATCAGAATTTACTTACCAGGTAGTAGTTTTTTCAAGATTAATTTTGTAAACCATCTTTATACAAAAGCGAATGTGTCCGAGTTCTTTCTTTCTCCTAGCCTTGACCTTATCCTACAGCTGGACGGATTTGGATAAAATGTGGTATACAGATAGATTGCGACCTGGATTAACACATAGGCATTGGGCATTGCTAGTGTGAGAGTAAAAAAAATTGTGGTAAATCACGAATGACGATTCAAATTTGTTCACCTATTTATTCTTATCATATCTTTCTTTATTCGTATCTGTACCGCAGCTGCAGTTTATTTTGTAGATCTAAATTAATGAGCTTAAAATACGTTTCAAATCATCAGCCTAAGTACAATTTATATCATTTTAATATTTAAAGTACTTTCAAGATACGTACTCGTATAGTCGTGGGTTGCTACGTAAAATAATTGGGTTCTAATTACGGCCCTGTCTTTTTCTTCTGTTTATATATGTTCTTCTAGTTGAAGATAGATGACAGTCTATTCAAAAAATGATTACAAAAAATATAAAAATAATACTTTGACGGCTAAAAATTCTTTAGGACTGGATGTAGAACACATTTCAGTATCTTCGTATGATTTATTTTAATAATACTGAGCTTTACGTACCTTTGTTTTTTTAGTTCCCATTACACAAAGTTTTGCCATCTAGTGACGAATAGATTAATTTCTTATTATTATAGATTAATATTTTATTATATTTCAAAAGACATGCCGAGATTTTTCTAGAACTATTTTAATAAATGAAATGAAAAAAAAGTCACAAATGAATTGTAATGCCATACATGGCATCAGAGCGTCTATTTCGTGGTATTCAGAAGTAAAAGATGAAGTGTCGTATTTCATCATGTAAAAACTATTCGGAGTTTTTACATGATGAAATACGACACTTCATCTTTTACTTCTGAATACCACGAAAATTTACTGATCTGCGATTTTTCGATACAAACGTACAAGACGAACGCTGACAGTGTACTAACTATAAGTCACGCCCACTGTGATGACGTCACGACCTAGTTATAATTACAGTGCACAGTTGCTTAGGCCGTCTCCTCTTTGTATCTGCTCCGTGGTAGGTACGTAATTTTTTATGTTGGTATTTTTCATTCCGTTTCTAAGAAAGTCCTTAAAAGCTAACTTCGAAATTTTTTCAAGTTAGTTTTTTATGGATTTTCTCAAAAACTGAGTGAATGGTTCCAAAATAAAAAATATGTACTATTTAAAATCTTTAACTTTACACGTTTCACCTGCTTTTATGAGAAATGGAGTTAAAAATACCTGGAAATACAAGCGGTCATAACTTGTAAACGGATAGATTTTTTTCAAAAATTCTTATTGTAACTGCATGCTAGAGTCATGCCTTTTCAGTGCTTTAAGTAAGTTTTCCTTTTTCGAATACAACCTGTATATAATATCACATTACCGGATTTGGCACAAGACTCGAATGATCCTGTTCACATTTGTTCATATTCGCAACTACATAATTCTAATTGCAGATTATCTAATTCCATATTAGATCGTAAGGTTTTAGGATTTAAACCTAAAACATTACGATCAAATCTTAACCTGTAATATTTTGATACGTTCTCATTTTTGGCGAGAGTGGTTGTTTATTTTTGTCTAAGGCATTTTTAACTTGGACTGTCGGTCGAAGATTTCAAAGATTGTTCTAAGTGTGGTGTGGGTTTAGTTAGTTTGAGTACGATGCTCGTAAAGGAATCTTCAGAAAAAAGTTACTTTCACATGGATCTATGACCATTGTTAAACACTAAAGAAACGTCTATTGGTCAAGACAACCGACACTTTAGGCAACAAACGCAAAGTTCCTTGACGGGTTTGTTGTTGTTTTGCTACTTTCTATATTTTTTTAATTTTGACCTTGTGCGATGAACATAATATTCCGTTGACTGTTAACTTGTTGTAAAATACTACGTAAGTTTCTAAATATATGCACGTATTGGCGCAATACTAGTTTTGGTCTGCAGTTATCGAAAAATTTGTAATTTTTTTCAATTGTGAATGAATTGTATGTATTAAATTTCAAAATGGCATGTGTCACATTCTACAGTCCATACAATCTTAATCTTACTGACAATAAGATCATTTTCAAGTTGTGTGGCACTAAATTACAATTGTATCTAAAAACTTTGTGTCACGTTGTTTGTTCGCGATGAACTCCTAAACTAATAAACCGATTTCAATTAAATTTTCCACAATGTACAGTTTGGTCCAACTTTAGACGTACGATAGTTTTTTATTTCTTTATTGCTAATTGACACATCAACGCGTGGCCGGGTAGCTATTTATAAAACCAAGGTTGTACCAAAAGTTGTTCCATATTTAATTACTGTTTTACAACTTTACACCAGGCGTAACCGGCATTATAACATTAAAGCAGTCTCTTTGACTCTCTCTGGGCAAGAGAAAGGTCTCACACGTGAATTGTTTATACCTTGCATTTTTATCCTATGAAATTTGTCAGGTGGCAAATCGTTTTCCCTACATAAAAACTATTGTCTATTCGGACAGACCCTTAGGCGAAAACTATTTCCTTAAATTACCCGTATTCTGCTTAAAATCGCATTGTTATTTAATACTGTGTATTAAAATTGCTGTAAAAGGACTGATTCCACAAAATACTATTTTATTAAAATTATATTGGTAGCGATTGTTAATTACGCAATTATGCATTATTAAGCAACATCAACCTTTGTTCTTTGGACCGTGTTTATGACTAATCGTAGTGTGGCATAAACATTGTATTATTATTTACTTAGCTGCCTGTTATCTAATAAGGACAAAGTCTGTAATCGTTTCTAAATGTGCCTATTCGATAAAAACTAAACACTTGGAAACAAGATTTTTACTATACACGTTTTGGAAAACGGAATGAATAGATTGAATACGGGGAAAGGGCCACTTATGTCACACAAATGACAGCTGGTGCGTTACATTACAGTTTGCTAAACGGTTACGTTGCTTAAATTATCATTAGTGAAAGGCAATGGCCTTTTGGATATATGCACAAGTAAGTTTCTTTAAATGCCCTTGAAATAGTTTTTTTGTACATTACATTCGTAGTCGAAATATAGGATAATAAAGTTATGATTCTTGACTGTATTATTAAATTCAAAATCAAGCTTGTCCAAAAGTAGAAGACAAAAGTTTTTTTCTAATGTTGAAAAATATAGTAGAGAACCTAAAATAAAGCGACATACAGTAGTAAATTTACAGATACAAATTACAGAATTTAACTACAATGTCGCCCGATATGTATTCTAACATATATGAGCTTACGATGAGGTTCGCACTCGAAGCCGTACTGATCTACGATCTAAAATTAACACGTAACGGAACACTTCAAGGGTCTCTCTTAGTTCGTCAATTAACCAAGTCGGAGGAGCATGCGGATTTCGTAGCGTGCGGTTTGGTCCAACCACCAACTATACTAATACTATACGAATGCTTACTCTATAAATTACTAGCTGTGCCCGCGACTTCGTCCGCGTGGAATAGTGTCTTTGTGTAGAATTTTTAATTATTTAGGCTAATTGACGATACATCCATACAACTTTTCATCCCCACGTTTCAACCCCTTACACCCCTTTTTCGCATTAAAAAGTAGCCCATGTCCTTTCTCAGGCTCTAGACTATCTGTGTACCAAATTTCATATAAATCGGTTCAGTAGTTTTGGCGTGAATAGGCGACAGACAGACAGACAGGCAGACGGACGGACAGACAGAGTTACTTTCGCATTTATAATAGTAGTAAGGATTTCGGCAAAATGTAAAAGTAATAATTCTGTTAATATAGCCAAGAAAATTATTCACAAAAATGTATTATTAAAAACAGGTATCGTTGGTAAATCTTGTAAGAATAGGTATGCTCGAAAAATATATATTTTTTTTACATTACATTTAAATCTTTCACATTTCAGTATAACAACATTTAAAAGCTACATAGCATGGGACGAAAACAGACAATAGCTTTGATCGCTATAATTTTACTTCTCATCTTTGTTTTCCGATTTTATGAAAAACGGTACCTATGTTTTTCATTATACAATATGGCATCAACTACATAAGTTTAGGTATCTAGATATCTACATAGACTTATAGAGTAGAGTTTGATGGTAAAATCTGCGATCTCAGAAATCTGTTATACAAATTAAATCAATAGAAAATGTGTGCAACCTGAGCAACCGAGGAGACAATGGTTCATCTTTGTAGACGTTACTCCTATCGATTAATGTATTACTGAGGTTGGAGTAGCCCACATATTGTACTGCTCAGTTCCTCTGATGAGCAGAGAATGCAAAGAGGAAACGGCACGCGCACCTAGCAGTAAACGAGGTCTGGCTCGAACCGGAACTCGAAATGTAGGGTTTTAGTCGGTTGTACTCAGTAAGTTGGTTGGTTTCAAAAAGGGGTGTTCACTATTATTAACTGATGGGTATCACAAGGTATGGGCCACAATGTATGCCGATGAAATAATACAAACAAAAATGTCTAACCGTTAGTAACTAGTTACTAGTAACAACTACTAAAGATAAAACCGTTTTGTACACTAAATGTGTACAGGATCTGTTTACTATAGTGTATTGTATTTATATATTTTGATCAAGTGGTATGAAATGTAGGTTAAACAATTAAGTGTTTAGCAGCATTATTTTGCGGCATTGTAGTTGCCAACTGTTTTGCAAGCTAGTTTTATAGTATCCAGTACAGCTTAGGTAACTAAATACTGAATGACGTAAAAGCACAGTCTGGCTTTTTTATTGATAATAACTTGGTACGAATGTATCTTCACTAGTAAAGCTATACTCAAGGAAAAGAAAAATGTGGCCGCCGTAGAATTATATTCTCGTTTGAATCATAATAAAAAAATCTTTCGCATTGGTATTTGGTATCATTATCAAGTTTTTTATACGCTAAGTATTTTAAAAGTAATACAAGAAATGTATTTTTCATTTTTTATTTTATTATTGATATATTATTTTACTGTTTAAATCTTTTACTGGGAACAGAAAATTATAATGTCAATTTATCAAAGAAATTATTACTTGCTAAATACATTGATTACTAACAATCTTTGTACCGTTGTCGTAATCGTTAACGGCAATTCAAAATGCTAAGTTATAATCATTTTATCATTAATTAGTTTTATCATGGTATTATATCTGTTTGTGTAATAAAATATACTTTTCAATTATGCAAGGTTTTTTGTCGTTTACTACGAAACTTGGAAGTGAGGGGACAATCTTCTCCTCTGGATAAGCGTGCGTGCGTACCCATAACATGAGCGTTTTGAATTTTTGTAGAGTTTTTTTTGCTCGTGCCTCGATGAGCTACCGTTCCTGGTTGACGTCGGTCAGGTTTAAAAATGAATCAGGCCGAACGCAGCTTAAAACATGCCCACGGCGTCAAAATAATCTAGACATGGCAATTCTTCATTGTATCCTCTGCTAATAATAAGGCTTATACGCGGAGAAACAGACTTTCTTGGTCATCAGACAGTACCACGCCCGTCTCTGCTTATTATTTTATTTATTTATTTATTTAAAACTTCATGCACATTTGTACAAAGGCGGACTTAATGCCTAGGGCATTCTCTACCAGTCAACCTTAGGGTGGTATAGAACTGCTATAAGGTAGGTGCAAAGATACATTTGAAATTATTTATAAAACAAACTAACATTTATATTACTTACATGTACAATTTTCTAAATATCATTACTACATAATATACACAGTTTCATATACTTATACATAAACCTACATAAGTATTTATATTATGCCTATACAGAGTACATATATATTCACACATATCATACATATACATATCATATATATAAGTAAATCGTATTATCGTACATATCATATATAAAGTATTATCGGTGAGCATAGTTGTGCGTATTGATTGTGTTCCGGTGCGTACAATCTACGGTTCAGGTTTCGTTTCGGTACGTATTCAGGCGAGTGTTGTGGGTTCGATTCTCACTTGGAACAACTATTTGTGCGATCCACAAGTAATCGTCCCGAGTCTGGGTGTTTGTGTCCGTTGTTTCAATGTTTGTAAACTCTCCTGAAAAAATCCCAACCATATCCAACACAAATATAGAATACAAAATACACGTTCAACTAACTTCTTATGTTTTGCTTCGTGTGGGTTATAATAATTAATACAGTAATTGTGTATTCGAGTTTGCTTCGGAAAAATGCGTGTTTAGTAACCTCTTACTATTGTCGTTGCCGCTCAATGACAAGAAGATCGGAGGTAGAACGTTTATTAAATTACTGGTTTGCCAAAGCGACCCTTCAAGTGGCGATAAAAGAAGCACGCTACAAATTCCTGTAAATCCGATAACATTTCATATCGATTGTGGGTCTTGTCTCTTTAGACAATTTGACAATGAGAACAGCCTCGTCGTGCACCTCATAACTGAACTAACTACTAGACCTAAAGACTAGATCTTAAAACTAAGTTTGTCCAAATAAAAAAATAATAATGTAAATAATGGGCAATTTTGAATTGTCTTCTGAAATCAGCTTTATAGATATGTCATTTCTAACAATTGAGATGTGGGACCCCAGTAGGTAGGAAACAAATTTACTGCGGATGAAACAGCTAGGGACAACTAGATGCGACAAAACACCGCAGATACACCTTGTAATGGTTTTTGATTTCGCATAGGTAACTCCTAATATTCAGTAGAATATATTATCACACTAAATTGATAGAGCACATAAAGACTAAACAAAACTAAAAAACCTGTTCGCACGCAACACTTTTGATAAATAATCGTTATGCTTTATAGTCGATTGGAGATAAATTAAATGGTTTATGTTTCGTTTATCTTCTCATTAATACCTTAATTAGGCAATACTTCCAAAAGGGAAGGACTGACTGTACAATTCTTATAATATGCTTTAAATAGTAAAGCGTTTGAATGATTTACAGGTGGGAGGAACAGACGAGTAGCTGAGGCCTTCGTGAAGACTGGCAGATCAATCAAGGAGCTCGAAGATGAGATGTTAAACGGACAGAAACTTCAAGGACCTATCACGGCTGAAGAGGTCAACCACATGCTTGCTAATAAAAATATGGAGAACAAGTAAGATCTCATTTTCCTTCTTTGCTCATTCTTATTCTGCAAATATGTTTAGGTCGTCTTCACGTGTCATTTTTTAATGCCTTGCCTCTCTTTTCTACTTGCATGATAACTTAGACTAGGTTTAAATATGTAATGGACATAATATATTATTTGTAAAACAGGGTCACGTCTAAACATTTTTCTAGTCTCCAGTTTGTATCAGAAGATTCATGTCTTCTTCGATTTCTTCTTCTTCTTCCTCTTCTTCGTGCTGGATGTTCACATATTATTGAACTGAAGATGAATCAGCTGTCTCTTCAGATCAGCTTTTAGTCTGGGCAATTTTTTTACAAATCTTGAAATTTTCGAGAATAATCCAAAAAAAAACGAAAATTTTTACCTTGGACCTTGAATAACTTTTTTAGCACACATGGGATCGATGGGGACTTTTGGCGCTTTGCTATTGGTGTACCTAAGGTCTCTACCAAAATTTAGCTCTGTCGGAGTTTTAGTTATTTCAAATGTCTATTTTGACAGGACTAGAAGTAGGAGGTACGCCTTAAATGTAGCGTTAACCTATTTAACGTTTCGAGGTCTAGATGTGACCGTACACTTGAACAAATGTGCACCTACGTTTAACCACGTATGATAATTGTAGGTTGAGCTAAAATTGTCGTCTTGGCTTATATCCACTTGCCAGTTAAGGTCAGTGACAAAATGAAGGCTACTTGTGCATAACTGTTGCATTTTATTTCACATATAAATACTTACATACAGCTGTGTACCTACTCTGTCTCATCACCAACATATTTAGATACATTGATCACACGTGGCGTCTTCTCCTTTCTTTCCTCATCATCATGACTCACATCATCATCGCACTCATTAAAACAGAAGTTTTATGTGTATTTGGTCATTTACTACACTCAGTATCAAACAGTAATGATAATATTTTTTATTTTATTGCTCCGTATAACTCTCTCTTATATATCGCCGGCGACACGAGGCCTATAAAATAAATGAAGTATCGTGTACTTGTAGAGTGAAACATTTTTGCCGATTAAAATACATGTACAAATTATATAGGCACTAAAGACCATAAAATAAAAGACACGTCTATAATTAACTTCAGTTTTGTAAATCGAGACTTGTTAACACTAATTTTGATCGCAGTTTCATCTGCGTTTATGGTCACTGCTTCGCTTCTATTGGTCGTAGCGTGATGTTATAAAGCCTATAGCCATGGGCTATCCAACACTAAAATAATTTTTCAATTCTAACCAGTAGTTCCTCAGATTAGCGTGTTCAACCAAACAAAGAAACAAACTCTTCAGCTTTATAATATTAGTATGAATTATTTTTGCACTAACTATGCTTACTACTTTTACTCTTACTACTTTGCGATTATTAATATTACTAAATACTTGATACACACTGCTTTTCAAGTGTTATTGTAACACCATAATAATATATAAAATTGAAACTGATAATCCCGCGATCGTTGAACATAGAGATTGATTAGGAGCCAACAATCTCAGAAATTGCTATTTTGGTTCTAGTTATGCAAATATATTGTATTCAATTGTATGCACACTAGTAATGTTACTACGCTAAATATTTATCGCTGTGATAATGAACGTTGCATAACGTTTACTCTTCGCTACTGCTAATTTAAATTCTACAGTAGACATTAAGTATGTATGTAGATAATCACACATAGTTGCTACGCATTGTATCTCAGATTTAATTTATCTCGTTAACTGTTGTGGCAACGTGTAGATATAAGTTTTATCCAGAAATACTATACATTTTTAATAAATAGTGTGTAAGATTAGCACCAAAACAAACTTCAAAGGTCACATAACACATGAGCCCATTCCCCCTTGTCATTTTAGGATTCTAGGACAACGGAAGTACAGTCTAGGTATACTGGTTTGTCAAATGTGCTGCATAAGAAGCTTAATTTATAGAGCTAAACGCCTTTACCTTAGTTCTTGATATTAATTTCAACTTGACCCCTTCACACCTTCGTCAGATATGCGGAGAACGAAGTGATCGCGTAAGATGTTTTCGTGGCATGGAACTTTAAAATAATGTCTTTATCGGTAACGCAGTGGTTGATGATGAAACAATCTTGTATTATCTTTTTATCTTAAACCTATAAATTATATATTTGTTTATTTACACGCCATAAAGTTTTTTTTGCCAAACAGATGTTGATTAAAACGAATATGTCTATAAACTATTTTAAGTTTGTCTTAGCCATAATAAGATTGGCTAATTGGGTATTTTTACATTCAAGTCATCCTGGAATAAAAAATAGTTTTTTGAATAGCCTTCAGGGTTACTTAAGTTTACTTGAGTGTTTTTATATCCAATATGTATAATCCAAATCTTGTGGCAGTATCCAAAGCCTTAAAGCAACGTGTTTATACAAAGCTGAAGAAGTTAATTAGTTATTATTTGTAGGTTTTATTGATATAAAGAATTACAAAAGGTACAAAATAAACAGATCCAGCTATTTTTGACGTCATGTTCAAAAGGATTGTAAATAATAGTAATACATATATTGTCTAATCAGGCTACCAACAGTTCTGTTGCAACGTAATGTATGCAATAATTATAGACGAAAATCAAAAAGTTTGTTATGCTCATGTACATTGCACAAAAAATCAAATCCCGTAATCGCCAAGAATTTAGTTATTGTCTTGAAGATATCTACCTTAACTACCTTACTAAGACAATAATTGCCATTTGGGACATAAATATATATGTAGATATCAAAGTTTTGTTT
The DNA here is from genome assembly GCA_949752705.1 of Callimorpha dominula. Lineage (NCBI taxonomy): Eukaryota > Metazoa > Arthropoda > Insecta > Lepidoptera > Erebidae > Callimorpha > Callimorpha dominula. The sequence goes on from OX456999.1 coordinate 14,981,845, forward strand.
AGACAGGAGATAGTGGATCGTTATGTTATATATGACCCCGAAAAACGTTGCAATTAAATCTTTAGCATTGCGTATACGCACATGAAATCACGTGGCACATACGCATATGTTGATATGATATATCACGTGTTGATATGATTGCTTGCAGATTCCCGTTGTTTACCGCCGTGTTCCGCATCTGCCGCGGCGAACTGAAGCCAAGTGACTTCATTGATTGCATCCGCAGTCATCCAGAGCACATGTAAGAATACCTACTTGCATCCGCTTCCTTCTGTCTCTAGCTTGTAACTAGATAATTAGAGCTAATTTACGTAATGTATGTAGAATAGAGAAGATTAACTTACTGTGTACATAACATAATAACATGTATGTGTATGTATGTTTATTTTACAGGGTGCTAGTACTTATATGAGGATCATAATTATACCTATAGCAGCTATGATATATTGTGTGACTGCACCGGTTGTTTGTGAAATTGAATGTAAGTAGGTACCTACTTATAGGTAACTATAACAAAGCTTCAATTACGTGAGGTTAATTGCTAGGAATTCGATGTTTATAACATCGGTTTAATCAAAGATTAAAATACTTTTTTATTGTAGGAAAAATTTACCTTTTTTTGAGGAAAAATGTGCGAATATGAAACTATTTCGGTTTTTTTACTGAGTCGGTAGAACAATATATTTGGGAATTGCAGAACCTTAACGAAGAGGTGGAAATATTAATACGGAACAGTAAATTATTTAATTAAATGACAACAACACCCCTTAGGAAGTATCCAACTATCGAAATCCGTTTTATTGTATAATTAGAATTACACTAGGCAAGAGCAGTAAATAAAACATATGTCACGTTAAGCTTTAAAGAGAAATTAATTTTTATGTAAAAAATTAACTTGTTTTTGTTGTTTTGCTTGCCTGGTGTACGAAGATTTAGGTCAGTAGTCTGCAAGCATTTCAGGGTTCCATTTCCCTGAGAACGTTCCATTTCCCTTCTCTATTGGAGCAATATTTTGGCAAAAAGGCTAAAAATTTTCTTCAAAAAAAATTTTGTGCGACTGCAGAATAAACGATTCTTTACGAGGATTACGATTTACAAAGTGATCGTGTTTATATTGAGGTGATCGTTTATTTCTCTAAAAAATCAAGTTTTTAAATTAAACAAACAGGTTTAAGATTAAATTAATGATTTTTCCTTAGACAAACTGGAAGATCTTCTGCATGTTGTGTTGGTATTGTTACGGAAGACATCCGTAATAAAAATAACAATCACTCACGTGATCTTTAGGGTCAAGTCAAATAATAGGTTGACGAAAAGGCATCTATGTTGGTTTCCCATTGAACCAGTTCCTCAAATTCGGATGACAGTAACAACACATCTATGGCACTCAATATTTGTCATGCTTGCGAATGTCTAGAGGAAAGTATCCATGATGACACTCGTAATCAAAGGTGCACTTAATAGTACACAGGCGAATATGAACCGCATAGAAGTCGGTTAATTAAACAAAATAAATCCAGAGAATTGACACCAAAGCGAGATATGGCGACGGGACTAAATGTATACTGATTAGTAATCATTGATACTGTGTGTGTTCCGATATACACTGAGAGCACTGTAAGGAGTGACGTCAATTTAGTATACTGCGAAGCCGTTCGTTTATAGTTAGCCATACTGGTTACTGTTTAAAAGTCCAGTATACTGTCAGTTGTCAATTCAAGTTAATTGTCAAATCGCATAACAAAAGTGACAGTGTGATAGCCATGTGACAGCACTGAGAACACCTTACCGAAAACTCCAGTGCTCACAGTATAAAAATGGCGACTTTTATGACGTCATATATTTCCCTACGATACTGCGGCAGTATACTGTCAGTCTATAACGGAACGAATTTCTCGCCAGTACGAGCACTGAACAGTGCTCTCAGTGTATATCGGAACATACCCACTATAAAATATTATCGTAATCGTTTTTAAAAATAAATTTAGAGCTACCCTTCTGTTAAGTTAATCGGAGGGTGGCTTATTATTTTGAATTAAATATCTCCTTTTCCATGCGTGATTGAAATAATGAATGATTATTTTTCTGGTAATAAGTGTATGATTATCTACGAAATACACTTCTAATTTTACCGGGGAAATTTTGAGCTTTGCCTAGTTTTAATGAAAGTAATGGAAGGCAATTCAAATTTCTAACGAGTTTTTTTCTTTTGTTAAATAAAAAAAACCTGAAAAAATAACAAAAATCTTTTCTAGTAGTTGTACTTGTCGACTTTGTAGTGGCTGCTTTAATAACGATGATATTGAATAGTCGGTAAAGAACAAGTCAAATAGGTATTTAACAGTAAGTTGCTTTTAAGTGAAAACTGTAAACAGGTTATAAGATAAGAAGTCTGTTTTTAACTCACGACCGTATTCCATTCTAATACTAAATTGATTCTCCACCGACGATTGTAAGGGAGGGGGGGGGGGGGGGGCTTATAATTTGTGGTTAATTTGTGTTTATTTGCTGAGATAATGATAACATTTGACTTTCTTCAAGGAACTGAACTCGTGTAAATGAGCTAATAGGTGAGGAACTTTGTGATTGGTAAACAAATATAAACGTTATGAATGGCTTAAAATTTTATGTTATGAATTTATTGGTAGTGTAATGGAAAGAATGACGATGAACGTATACAAAATGCACGGATGGCGCAATGGTTTAAGTGGTCACCTCGCCACTACGCCGCTAAACTAAAAATTGGTGTGATCCACAAATAGTTGTCCCGAGTCTGGGTGTTCTTTGTGTCCGTTCTTTAAATGTTTGTGAAGCCCCCCGCGCCACAGGAATATTCCTAATGCGGGAGTTGTCTTTTCTAAAAAAAAAATCTATACATACAAACAAATAAAATTTAAGTGTCTGTTTGTAATGTCATAATAATAGCATTAAACTAAATGCATCCGAATGTTTACACGGTACACAGGACTTTCACTTCCAGATAGCTGCTGCTATAATGAGTAACTTAGGCTACTTTTATTTGCGAAAAAGAATTAGGGTTAGCTAGTTTAATTATAAATGTTTGGATTATCACATTTATCACACATCTCGAGTGCAGTCATGCAGTTTATCAATTATTTGTAGGTTGAAATCAAGCATGGAGTAAAGATGTATGTAAAACTGACATCCGTTGTTTCTGTAATATAAAGTGTTGCTAATAACGAGTAAGCGTCATTACTACTATCGTTTCTGATGTATTATCTGTCAAATAAGCTAACAAATATCGCCGGCACACGGATCTGTTATCACGTTTAGGCTAGTGGCTTCAGAATAAATGAACATATTCGAGTGGTGTTGTTCTGATAACGTTTATTGATGTTGTGTTGTCCTATATGGGCGCTAAGTACAAACAACATTAGTTTATGTATGGAATTTAATGTAATATATCACTTTAGTTTTATCTTTTCTATTAATACTTTATACTTAGGTATGTATATTGCACGATTTAGCGCTATTGTAAGAATTATATAGATTTGTTTGTATACATTTGACTAACAGTGAGAGTTTATATTACTGAATAAATATAGTATTTAGAATTGCTTTTAATTTTCCTGTAGTGTTCCTGATTTCTTACTCTTCTCCTTATCTTTCGTAAAGTGTATTTGACTTTGCCGAAATAATAATACGTAATGGATTTAGTGAACCTGTGACTAATCAATTGAATGTATCACTAATCGTAATAATTCAACTTTTCAGATTTGCTCCCAAGAATATTAGCATTTACTAAATTTTTTGTGATCAATTTTATATTTATATGGTTTTTTTACCTTTATATATGTTTTTATATGCATGTTGTTGAATCATGTTTTTGCGTTTTTTTTGCGCATGTTTACTTTTTGGAATAAAACCCATTGTTCTGTGAAGCCGAGTTTATTTACAGATATTTAGTAGCTGACGGACATCTTGTGTTCATTAAACACAGCCAATATTGAATGCGTTAATTTCCTACCAATGTCTAAAATCATCATCATGTTTTATTTTCGAGAATAACATTTTTATACTATTAATAATTAATATTTTAGGAAACAGCTGTCGCCCAAATGTTCTCTGTGACCAAAGTGAAGTGCCTCATCAGTGTTTGTCAACGAAACTGTTGAATTTATCGTCCGACACGCAAGCATTTGTCACAATACGCAAGCATTTGTCACAACACGCCATCATTTGTCACAACACGCATCCTTTCAGTCCGTTTTTCCAATTAGCAACTTATTAACGCAATATGTGTAGGAGTATACATTTCCATTTTGTTCATTATGTGCCCGTTATTTAGCTATGATGAAGGTAGTTTTATGCTCCCCGTAAATGAGTCATTTATTTCTTAATGTCTGCTTGCTAGTAGGAGGGACTTATCACAGAAATGTAATGTCTAATTGGAAAAAATGCACTTTTTAGAGCATGAGAGTCATTTGTTTCATTAGTATAGAATATAAATGAGTGTTACATTTTCATTAATATTAGGTTAATGAGATTTGTATGTATAAATTCGATATTAAAAAAAAATCAATTGGTATCTTACAATTAGTAGGTTTTGTTAACGCGGTAGATATTATCTTTAAAATTTATCACTACATTAAAGATAGAACTTCTATTTGAAACTTACATTTGGTGAGCTTTTTGTAGGTTTTAGGATTTCTTCCCAAATAAAAAAGAAGCCCGTGGCCATTACATATCTAGTCTTTACAATATTTTTTTATATAATTTCATATACTTTGTTAAAAGTGGAATATTTTAAAAACTATTTCATACCGTAATATGGTTACACGACTAATATTAGCAGGTCGTTCAAAATGTTAAATACTAAAACTATTTCAGTTAAAGCTTTACTTGTAGCATATACATCTGAGGCTTACACACGAATAATTATGGTATGTCAGTATATATTTTTAGGACAGTTTACCATCATCCTATTAACAGATTAGGTTTGTCCATTAGCCTCAAAATAATATTACGAGCACAGAACATCTAAGATTACTCGTATTCAAATCGAACATTTAAGAAACGAATAAGAGGAATTAAAACGGCTTAAAATGTTTCTTTCGAAAAGGTTTCTGATTCTGAACATTTGTACGATATTAATAATCATGTATTTAAATTAGAGCCAGAATCCAGTAACTATTGTAAACTCCATAGCAGAAAGCGAAAGTTAAAAGATTAAGTTACTAATACATATTTTATGGAAGGCTTTCGTCAAGTGGACAGTAGAAAGAGTAGAGAAGCAACGATTTTAAATCTCTTTTTTAAATTTTTGATTGTCTTTTAAAGACAACCCATTACAATGGAAGTTAAGTAAACGTGGTAAGCTGTAGTCATCCAAAGAGAATCAGAACAGAGAGGAAGGGTGGTGGGTATTTTTAAATAATTATATGTTAAGTCTTACGATGAGCTTTGTACATATCCATGAACATAGTAGGTATGTAACAGGTATTCAAGTCAACTCATCACTCATTCGAATCAAGTGTACACACAGTTCATTAGATTTCTCACAAAAACAGAAGCCTTTATTAATCTAAGTGTTGGTAATTAGACTGACTGGTAGCCGGTCTACAGTAATATTTGTTTTAGGCTACGCATTTTTTTAAACTAGAAAAATTATATATAGCATAATCAAAAGTAGCATTGCTCTATATGCTAATTTTGTATGATGGCTCCTGTTTTTATGATAATACCTAGAAGTGTTTTATATGTACGTTACTAAGTATACATTTTATCTGAATACAGTGCATTTTTTTTAACTAAATGTATTATTTTATTTAGCAATCCATGACATTAGCATGAATAGGCCTGTCCACGGTTACCAGGGACTCATGACTGACGTGCTATGCAAAGCTACAAATATCCTCGTTCGATCACGATTGTCCTCAACCAAGGACAGTGGTATTGATATTATAAATAATATAGCTTGCTCATTCTAACAATGCTATCCATATTGGTATCACATCACCGACACATGCTTTTAAGTTTCTTTGGTCTGTGGCGATCACTTTATAGTGGTAAGTATAATAAATTTACATTGACTAAGGGTTGTGAAACTTGTATAGCATATCATAAAACAGCTTTTATACCAGTAAAGTAAAAGCTAAAATTATTTACTCTAGGGCTGCGACGATCGTAAACTATTAACTCTGGGGTATTTTTAGCTGAGGTCCACATAATGATGAGTGTTCCTAATATTAACATAAAATATCATTAATGTATATTGGACGTGATGTAACATATTTTTTAACAGACTTCCAAAAAGGAGGAGGTTCTCAATTCGTCGGAATCTTTTTTTTTATGTATGTTCACCGATAATCAACAAATATCTAAAAATTGTATACATCGATGATGTTTTCGTTTGCTCCGAAACATCGTTGTCTCATTGGAGCAGTGCGTTTGGTTGGCCTACTCATATTATATTTAAACAAAATACATCTACTTTCTACTAAAAAGCACATGGAACCGACTTCAATGTGCTTTTTTTAACGATAATTATTATTACATGTTTTGAAAACTGTTCAAGCTGTAATACACAAATCTTTTGTTGTAACATACTTGGGTTCGCATATTCATCTAATTTGCATAAAAACGTATTTACATGCAAAGTGTAGGTAGATGATAACGTCACTGCTATAATTTATTAATTGATGCTATCGATGAAGGTCGCTTGTGAGAATGGAAGTAGTTATACACACTATTGTTTGAGCATTATTTGTGGCTGTTCCTATGCTAAACTTATGAGACTATTTTTTCTTTCAGGGTTAAGGTTTGATGAAGTTGTCCACCTAGCACATGAATAGTATAAATTATTTATTTTATGGATAAGTAATTAGTTTTTAGAATAGTGTTTATTTTTTTACTTGTTATTTATTGTGTTAGTAAAATGAAATGATTAGTTACAGAAGTATAGATATAAGATAACATTTTAAAATGTTGGTTAGTGTACTACTTTTATAATATGCCTGTATTTGTATATATATTTATTTGTTTATATTTTATACTACCTAGTTATTTACTAATTGCTAATATAATACATGTCTATTTATTTTCGTATGTACCTATTTATGAACTTCCTATATGAACATATATGTATTTATTTATTGTCTGGTTGCCTCTCTGCAACTATTTTTAGTGATTATATAATATATAAATAAAATTGTCCCGTCATGTTGTCCAAATTAGGCATACTTTCTAGTTTAGTATAAATAATAAGTGACGCCTGCTATACTTGGGTTATGTGTGGTTTTTAAATAAAAACATTTACTTTAGTCTAAAATTTTATTGATTTCTAAAGACTATTAATTCTCTTTTTTCTAATGGCACATTCTTCATGTAACCGTTATAGAAATCTAATGCTGATATTTGTCTTTTACCTACTATTCTAAGTGATCTGAAATAAATATATCTGAGGTCTTTACATAATATTCTTATTGCTTTTGTGGTGTCACAGTACTCTACAGTTCCAATTGTCTTATTCTTAACTTCAACATCGTCAGGATTGTGGATGAAAGCATCAAAGAGCTTCATTTGTTTGCCTTGAAATTTCGTTGTGAGAGGAAACAGTCCGTATATTGCTCTGTATAAGTTGTATACTTCTGCTGCAGTCATTTGGGACCATCGGACTACACTTATACTTTTGTTTATTTTCTTTGCTGAAACAAGCAGAAACATTAATTGTTAAGAGACGATAACTATTGTGATCTACTTTCGTAAACACTTCATACCTGAAATAAATAAGTTAGTGAAAGGCAAAACTAGTAGGAGCCGCATAGTGAATTCGTATCGCATGCCTATTGCTGACGGATGTGATTCCTACCGCCTGTATAAATTGTAAGCAATAAGTATAAATAAAAAAATTAAAAAACACAATGAGTGTTCCTAATATTAACATAAAATATCATTAATGTATATTGGACGTGATGTAACATTTTTTAACCGACTTCCAAAAAGGAGGAAGTTCTCAATTCGTCGGAATCTTTTTTTTTATGTATGTTCGTCGATTACTCAAAGACGCCTGAAGCAATGTGGAAAATTGTTTTTTTTTTGTTTCAAGGTTAGCAATAAGTATAAATTAAAAATTTCAAAAACTTCCGACACAAAATAATAACAAAAATGCCTTACATCATTTTGGAAAAGAGCTGATACTCTTACATTGTTGGACCGATATTAACCAAACATAGCTAAGAACCACCGCAAGGAAACTTGCTTTCAAATGAAAAAAAACCGCATCCAAATAGGTCCATCCGTTTTAGAGCTACAATGCCACAGACAGACACACAAACACAGTCATCGACGTCAAACTTATAACACCCCTCTTTTTGCGTCGGGGGTTAAAAAGCGTTTGTTTGGGGTCTTGGTTGGCAACACAGTAACTTAATGTTAGGGACCGACTAGATATTTGTTAAGTTATGTATAACTTAATAAACTACTGATCTTAGATAATATATTGAGTAGATATACTGAGGTTATGCATATTGGCCCAATGACCCCATATTGACATTCCAAAAAAATATTTTTCATTCAAGAAATACAATTGTTTTATTTTTTCCTAACGCTTGTGTACGCAACTGTACCATAATAATAAATACTATACTAGAAGGTTAAGAACGTTACTTAGATATATGGCACGGCTGCTTTTTTGTAGCCATCCGAATTTGGTCGGGTTATATAGGTTTTCGATGCTTTGTCAGTATTGTTTCTCTTTAATTACTGAATTTAATGAGATGAAATTTTGCATGTGAGTAGTTGAATTAATACACTAATTATTGGAATACATTTTACTATGCAATTCCTTTAGAACGTCGTGACATTTGACTGCTTTGTGAACAGTGGTCTATTCATGATAAATTGTCCTATAACCCTTTAATTACTCACGGAACATCATTGACACTTGGCAACATATTGCAGACACTCTTACAGGGTTTGTATAAACGTGAAAATCTAGACTCCAAAGTGCATACTTTACGAACTAAGACCTAATAAGCGTATTTTACGTTTATATTTTTTATCTTTTAAACCCTACGATTTTTTCTCAATCTGTTTTTTAAACAAATATAAACAAATTCAAAACAACGTATGTAAAAATCTACAGCTCTCTATATAAGCGCTTTATATGAAAACTAGCTGATGGTCAAACGTTCGCGTAGCGGAAACTTGAATTTCTCCGAAGTTTATGCATGCACTAATTTTATTCATACATACACAATTACACACAAATACACACAAATTTTTGGACACATTTTTTTTCTTCTAAGTCCATGGATTAAAAAAAGTTCCGCCAGGACAACGTTCGCAAAGCGGAATCAGTTTTTAGCGAATTTCTTCACAATGGCTGCATGCACAATTTTTTTTTACCATACACAATTACACGACGTCATACACTAAATATCTGCATCATTAAAATCTTTAAATTCAACAACATTCCGCTGCGCGAACGCACACTAAATAATAATATTATATTCCTACCCTGATGTCATATAATCTCATTGCTATAATTTCCATTTCAATGTGTTGCAGTTGTTTACATTACAGAGCATACTAAGGTAAGTATGCTCAGTACCTAAGGTACCTCAGTACCTAAGGTACACACTATATTTGCGTGAATTCCTCCATCTCAGTTATGTAAACACAGCTAAGTATAATCTATGTATGCATGTATGTTCCTTATAGATTTTGAGGAAATTATCAGATCTTTGGATTAGCCCAGTGTGGTAGCGATCGGATCGAAAGATTTTTTTGTTTTTTTTTGGCCATTAGTGCTACCTTGCGAAGTCATAGCGGGTCGATAGTTATAATATAATAACGCGAGGCACTTCACACATCGTCTAATCCTAAACTAGGCACAGCTTGTAGTATGGTATCCAGGCTGCTTATACATATTTCTAAATACATACATATTACAGATAAATAACACTTAGACACAGAACAAATGATCGTGCTCATCGCACAATTATTTCTCCTGGGTGGTAATCGAACCCAGTACCCTTGGCTGAGCAGTCAGGATTACTAACTACTAGACGAACAGGCCTTTCTATCTATTATTGAATAAAATATGTAAAAATGTTAATGTAATTATGTCGCTATAATTAAATTTAATTATACCTATGTAAGTGTACACTTCAATTGGTGGCGTTGCGTTTATTACATACGTACTCGCGTGTGCCAACACTAGACGATTCATTTACATGCCAGATAGTGTCTCGGATTAATGACAATAACGAGGGTTACATATTTATAGCATTCCTTGGCACACAGTTTTGACAGCACATGGTAGGGTACAGTGTGAAGTTATGTAATTATTGTTAAACGGCGTACACACGGAGCGATTTTACACACAATTTGGCTAGATTTTCAATCGAATCGTTTCGTGTGGACGCAAATCGTCGAGTTTAAGGTCATTGGGTGGTCAGTGCCGCCTGACTTGATCGCGTCACATCAAATCGGTTCGTGTGACGCTAATCGGCCAGTTTTATCATTTAGTCTGCCTGTAGGCAGCATATTGAGCGGATGTTTTCTGTTTTTTTTAAAGATTTGTGTATTTACGTATTATTAAGGCGTTTTTTCAGTTCGGTGGTTATATTTATGAGATGGTTTATATTATTAGATCTGATCTGAGAATACAGGTAGCATTTCTTCAAAACAAAAAATATTAAGTACGTATGCGTTAACCTTTCTTAGATACCTACGGCCGTCTAGCACAGAAAATAAAATCAAATAAAAATTGGCGATTTAGTTACGTTTGAACAATGGGTGTCAAAAATCTGATCAGGAAGTAAAATCGTATCGTGTGGATGCCGTTTCACACCGACGAGTGAACGACGGTTAGCGATGGGTCATCGACGTAAAAAAGGTTAACGAAACTAGACGGCCCATTTCCGTTCATCGACGAGTTGATCAACTAGTTAACTTCGTGAACTAGTTAAATTTTTCGACTAGTCTACGTGTCAACTTATGCAAACTTTATAACTAGTTCGTTCCTTCAACGCTCATCGCTAACCACAGGGTTAGTATGTCGAAGTCCAAGCTACAAATCACACAGCGTCTAATCAAACCTTCCGCGAGAAAAGCGGTTCGACCGCGGCACGGACGTGTCTATCACCCTATAATTCCACAAGGGGGCCGAACCGGTAAGTCACCACATCTGGTGAACCCGATATATTTATTCCTCATACCCTCGCGTGCCTCTCTTTTTTACCATCCTCCCAGGGGTCGCAGAGAGCAGACCTGTTAAAAGTGGAAAGTAACACGCACATACACCAAATACGTATTGCATTTGTATTTGTACACAGATATAGATAATACTCATGTTTGTCTCATGTTTTTTTAAGGGTTTCTTACCCTTTTCAACAATAAATATTTTTTATACAATTGTTTCATAGACATTTTGCGTGAATTTTCACTTCATGAAAGACATGAATATTATTAAATAAAGAAACAAGCTCGAGTCATATTCAGGACCTACCATACGTAACTCCAACGGAACTCTGCGGCCGGGTATTTATTAAACTCGTTGGCAGTGTTCGTATGCAGTCTACTAACATGTCCGCCCCAATTTCTGATAACTCTTCCGTTAATTCTGGTAACCTTATATCACTGGATACTGGCACTTTTACTTGACTTATTATTTCACCTGAAATAAGAAATGAAATAACGTAGCAATAAATAAAAAAACGGTATTATAAGATCAAATCAATGTATTCCTTATTCAAGAGAGTGAGACGGCGTGTGTGTACTCTAACCGGACAAGATAAATTTACCTACATATCTAACATGTGCCAAATTATTACTGAGAAAGTGTTTTACAGTGATTGCCGCCGATCAGTATTTCCCGTAGCAGTGCTGTGGATGTCTGTAATAAAACATGTACGAGTTGCGCAACCTCACGTCTATACTTCATAGAGAGATGCAGAGTGGTAGTCATCCGGTGAAGGTTTGGTGTTGGCATTAAAATGTTATAATTTAAATTGAGATTGTAAATTTAGAAATATGCTTACCCACATCAAAAATATCTGCTTTAATCTTCATTAAAGTGACACCAGTAATTGAGTCTCCATGTAGGAGTGTGTGAATGATGGGTGCAGCACCTCGCCATCGCGGCAGCAGGCTTGGATGAACATTCACCATTCCTCTGGAGAAAATAATGAGCATAAATACAAAGTAACATTTTTTCATTTCTATCTTCAAATAAAGATACTAATATTGTGTTGTCAAGCAAATTAAGACACTGTATCTTGGCTTACAGCCGTAAATCCATAACAAACTTCTTTAGAAATATATTATTTGGAAGCCCACAGAACTCCGCTACTAGGCTGTTGGTGTTGCACAGAATTTTACATTAATAATATTGTCCCCTGAGAGCCTCAAACTGAAAGCATTTGATAAGTTCGGCAGCTCGCGAGGAGACCACATAAACACTGAGAAATCTATGCAATTGGTAAGATGTTAATAGAATTCAAAGAAATATATTAATGTCAATTAAAACCCTAGTTGGTATTAGTTAGTAGTAGTTAGTTAGTTAGTTAATACTTTCAAAATGCCATATGTGCAAAATAAGGGTCTTACATATATATATATACATATATATATATACATATATACATATATATATATATATATACATATATATACATATATACATATAATCTTTAAATAATCAGAAAAAAATCTAAGTCTGATCACAAAAGAGGCTAAGAATGTGTAACAATTTTCATGAAACTTCAAGTTCAACTAGGACAGAGACCACTACTGCAAACTTATGCACATACATAGTAATACCTACAGTGATGTTCTATAAGAAGTCTCTTAACTAACCAACTAATCATTTCATATAGGTAAATAAACATGTCCAAAAAGTAAATATAATAACTCTTTTTAGGAACATAATTGCTGTTATATTTACTGCCATCTCTAAATCATGGTAAAAAAATGAGCATTAATTCTAAGTCATAGAACTTACAGAGGGAATTTGTTGAGTAGATCTTCTTTAATCAGGTGTCCAAAAGCCACAATAAGCCCTAAATCGTATTCTGCGGTATATGAATTCTGTAAGGGCCATGATATAGTCCTTATATTTTCAGATTGTGCATATTTTATTATATCCGTTTTGTGTTTGGAATCTGTAGTAACCAAATCGAGGCGATCAATAATATTGTGTTCCTTCTTTCTAAAATATGAAAAACATAGTAAGTAGAAAGGTGATTTCTCAAGACGGTCAGATAAACTGTTTTTAAATAAATACTACTTTAATACTTGATACCAATAGATCAACAGTAACTCACCTGAATTCATTTACTTTTCTTAAACTGCTTAGAGCTATTTCATCTGATCCAAAAAAGAGAAGCTTATATGTTTTATTTGTCGAATAAAGTTTAGTTGCTAGATAAGTACAACATTTTTTCTTGGAAAATGATTTTATTAAATGCTTTTTTAGGTTATATATCAAGACCATTGCTGCCAACTGAAGACATTGACAACTTTGACATTTTGTTGACACTTTTGATAGTTGTCAGGTGCTACCAACCACGAGACAATATATAGATTGTGTGTGTTCCAATATACACTGAGAGCACTGTAAGGTGTAACGTCAATTTAGTATACTGCGAAGCCGTTCCGTTTTGTCCATTCTAACATAATAGAATTATCGACAAATCCACAGATGAAGAATAACCATCAAGCGTTTCGTTAAAATAATTTACGATGACTTTTTTAGCAGTAATAGGTACATAAAACTACAAAAAAAAAATTAGAATGCAATATATTTCTTTTTAAAAAATTGCAAGTTTTTCATGATTGGATTAGGATTATAAGTAAATAAACTAAAATTTTATAGGGACGTTATTAAGACAAAATAGGTAGTTTTTAGTTTGTTGTGTTTCTGCTAAAGAACCCATCAGTTTTTTTTTTAATTTCCCTACTTACCAAGCATGGACACAACTACATATATAACTGCTTCGTGCAAGGGAACATCAATCAATATTTCATTAGGTAATGGTTCTGCTGTTAATTGTAGAGAAGAGCATTTTTAGTATTTTTAAGCAAAATGTAGTCATTTCGCTTAAAAAAGAGAAACTCATCGTGGTAGTCCAAGATGAGTTTCTCTATCGGTACGTAAACTAAATTTTTTCCGATAGTCTTGCTTGCACCTAAACATATGTTAGCAAAGAAAATATAAACGACCTGTGGATATTGATATCGATAGCCATATTTGGGCGTTTTTCAGATTGCACGTCGCGTGATGGAAATTCCACTTTAAAAAAAAATTGTTGTCATTTAATTGTGATGAAATGCGTTTGATAATTAATATCTTACAGGGCCAATTAAACCAAGGTGTTTTTTTTTTGCTTCTGCAACTATCAGCGAGTTGGGAATAAAACATTCCATACCCGCTTGTAAAATTCACGCAATCCATCCCAATCTGCTGATCTATACACACACGTCTTGGGCTAGTTGGCCATGGTGGATCAGTTTGGATGAGACAGTGATCGGACGAGCCTACTGGTGCATTCACTCAGGTGGAATACCCGTGCGGACGTGAAGTCAGCAGAATGTCCAGTAGAGAGCTCGTATGGTCGTCGATATCTGGTATTCTAGTAGGAGTACGTACCGAGTGGCCCAATACAGTGGCCACCTCGCCACTACTCCGCGCCGAGTGTTGCGTGTTCGATTCTCACACGGGACGAAAATTTGTTTGATCTGAGAGTTTGGGTGTTCTTTGTGTCCGTTGCTTCAATCTTTGTAACGTCGAAAATTCGTGGGCAGACCTCTCCTAAGATCACAAGCTCTGCGGAGGGGTATTTATCGGTCGTCAATCGCAGGCCCTCAAGAGTGGTGCCCATATCACCGCTATGAGATCGGTACAGTCACGTCAGCTAAGAACGAATTTTGCGACCGGATTAAGGAGGTCAAAGGACAAGTTAAATTTGGCGGCGAGGTAGCTAATAGGTAGGACACGTCAGCGTAGAACGGATCGTACGACAGGGCTGGATAGAAGAGGTCTAAGAGGAAACACAAATACAAACTTCATTTTCATGGGTCAAGTAGTTTTCTAGATTTCGTGATTATTTATTTATTTATTAAATAGTACAACCACATCATACATATTAATACATTTATAAAATATATATTGTTAGTCTTCAGTCTGATATGTATGACACTTACGGTGTACATAACATTGGCTAGTTATCATTAGTCAGTAGATGAGTAAGTATTCTTTCGCTTTTATACAGGGTGCTACAGGAAGGTGTGGTCATATTTTAGGGTCGTATAGTAGACCCCGTGAAGTGTAAAGCGCTAACAATTTTATGAAAATTCGTGATTTTTAATACCAAAATCTTAGTATGAAACTAAAAAAATAAACTTGAAAATTTACCGATAAAGCTAATATTTCGTATGAGAGAGGGCTGACATGAATAAAACTTTGAGGACAAACACCAAGGATGTTGATGGAATGTCTAAATTTGTCTTAAAATGTCTGCATAAAAAATAAATCATTGAAATTGACTTGAAAATTCACAACGTGTCGTTTAGAAACGTGCACCTACATTACGAAAACATTTTCCGAAGAAAAAAAATCTATTTCTTTTTTCAAAATCCACTTTTTCAAGGTCAATCAACTATTCGTCGGCTACACAATGCTCCTAAATTTTCACCACACTTTTCTGTAACACTATACAATGAAGGTGTATATAGATTATACACCTTCATTATTATATTATTTATGTCACAAAATTAGTAATCAAAATTATAATCAAATATTTAGCCAAAGTACAGATAAGATAATAGTTACTTCGTAACCCAAAGACCGTTCTAATTTCTTATTGAAAACGGCAGGATTCATTATTTTACCAAAACAAATATTTATCGAGTCGGTCGGTCGGTCGAGTATAAATGGATAAATATTGAGTATTTATTTATCCAATGGGTTAGTTGTAACGTAACGTAGAGAACCCCCCTTAATGATTGAGTTATATCAGCAGGAGTGATTTTGAAACGTGCTATAACAGTATATTGGTCCGTGTCCATATTGATTCAGTTCAATGAGGTTACCGTCAGAATGCTACGGGCATTGCGACGGTAACCTCATTGAACTTTAATATTAGATAATAGAGGTGGTCCGTGATATGTTCCAGGTTTATGGCCAATACCTTGCCATGTATGCTATCCAGCCTATCGTCGTGTTTTTTGTCTGTACCTTGAATATACCATCTAGTACTTTGTATAGGAAGTTGATCTGGAAAGTGTTTGTTAGACTTTGAGAGATTTAAATGGCAACATTTTATGTTTGAGTTTATACATTTAACATATTTTCTCTCCCCTTTCCCTGGACAACCCTGGTCGTAATAGGATCGTTGTAAAGTGTTAAGATATTTTATTCACAAGAATAAACGATAGTAATCGAAAATAAGTATTTTTAGTTACAATAACCTACAGAGAAAAGTTATCTCAATTAATTTAACATGGTAGCAGTCCTTGGTTCAAAAGAATATTAGTAATTACAAAGTTGCGAAAGGCCGGCCGGCACAGCATCAAGACCAAAGGTAAGAAAATGGCGTCCGCTAGAAATTCAGAAATTCTTATTCCGATTTTCGATGGCTCAGATTACAACAATTGGAAAATAAGAGTACTCAAGTATCTACAATTTAAAAAGTGTAAGGATGTAGCCATTCGTAAGAAACAATCGACAGATGATGCTATAAAGTGGGAAGAAATGGATATACAAGCCACCAATTACATATACAGCGCCATTTCGAATAAACAACTTGAGTATATTAGCGATTTAAATTCGACTTATGAGATAATTTGTAAATTCGACGAAATGTACTTGAAGAAATCAACAGCATTGCAAATTGTATGTAGAAATAAGCTAGAAAGTTTAAAACTGAAGAACTATTTAGAGGTTAACCTATTTTTTGACGACTTTGAAAGGGCAGTAAACGAATTAAAACAGGCCGGAGCTACAGTTAGTGAGCAAGAAAAGTTAAATTATATGATTAAAGCACTGCCACCCAGTTATAGCCACATGGGTGACTTGATTGATGTGTTACCACAGAAAGAAAAAACAGTAGACTACCTGAAAAGTAAAATTAAATTAAAAAGTATTGAAGAAAGTTCAGAAAAAACAGATAGTAGTAACCAGTCAAATGTTTTCAAGGTTGAACCTCAACATAAAAAGGGGTGTTTTATATGCGGCAGGACCAATCATTTACAAAAGGATTGTTGGTACAAAAACAATAGAGGCAGAGGTCGAGGCTCCTTACGTTTCCGGGGAAGAGGGCAAAGCAAACCAATTTACCAAAGTAAATACCAAAGCAATAACTTCCACACAGAGGTCCATCATACTTCAAAAACGGCTATAGGAGACAATAAAAATGAGCTGAATTGGTTACTTGACAGCGGCTGTTCAGACCACATAATTAACAACGACAACTACTTTGACACCTATGAGACTCTGGAAACTCCTGTACAAGTTAAAGTTGGTGACGGAAGGCTATTACCTGCGACTAAAGTTGGTAATATTAAAGTATACTTTAAAGTTTATGGAAAGAAATCTGAGGTCACTTTGTCAAGAGTATTTTATGTAAAAGACATGAAAGCAAATTTATTGAGCAGCTCAAAAATAACAAGAAATAAATTTTGCATTATATCAAAAGGAACCTTTTCAAAAATTTACAATCAAAGAAGAGAATTAGTAGCGATCGCCAAAGTAGAGAACAACCTTTATGTTATGAAAAGCTATACTGAATGTAAATCTGCAAATCAAGCTAATGTCGCCTCTATCACTGTGAAAGAGAAACTGCACCGAACATTGGGACATATTAATTTCAATAAGTTGAAGACAATGTGTAAAGAACAACTATTAGAAGGAATACCAAAAGAAATTGAAGAAGAATATATGAAGTGTGCTATATGTCTTCAGAATAAAATGCATAACTTGCCTTTCAGAAATAATAGAAGAAGAGCAGAAGATATTTTAGAAATAGTGCATACAGATTTAAACGGTCCTCACAGAACTGTTGGATATCAAGGTGAAAGATACTTTTTGAGCTTCATCGATGACTACAGTAAGTTGGCTAAAGTCTATTGTATAAAGTCAAAAGATCATGTATATGAATGTTTAATGCAGTATGTAAATGAATGCCAAAATTTAACAGGAAAACGGATAAAACAAATAATATGTGACAATGGAACAGAGTACTTGAATGCAAGAGTAACTATGTTTGCCAAAGAAAAAGGTATAATTTTGAAACCATGTCCGGCATATGTACATGAGTTGAATGGCACTGCGGAGAGATTTAACAGAACAATCATGGATATGGCAAGATGTCTTCTGTCAGAAGCTAAAGTTGACCGACGTTACTGGCCTGAAGTAGTAAAAGCTGCCACATATTTGAAAAACAGAACTTTGACAAACACAATAGAAAGAAAAACTCCATATGAAATATTTTTTAAAAGGAAACCATCATACAATAACCTGCGCATGTATGGCAGTAAAGTTTATGTGAGAGTACCAGAGACAAAAAGAAAATCCAAATTTGACAAGAAAGCGGTACTAGGAGTTTTACTCGGCTATACAGATGTTGGATACAAAGTACTAGTGCAAAATAGAGTAATTATAGCTAGACACTGTGACATTATTGAAGAAGATATTACATTTATTGGATTTGAAGATCAAAAGCTAGAAGAAAAATTAAAAGAAAGTATAAAAACACAAGAAAACTATGAGAAACAAGACATTAAAGATATTCAATTAAAAGAAACACATGAATCAAGTTTGACAGGAAGTCAAGAAAGAGAAAAGGAAAATATAACTATGCAAATAAATGAAGACAGGCCGCAGAGAATGATTAAAAAGCCATTGAGATTTGCTGAAGAATATGGCTATTGTGTGTATGCTAATTATTGTTTTATTCCAGATAATTTTCAGGAGGCGACAATGTGTGACGATAAAATAAAATGGAAAGAGGCTATGAATCGGGAAATGGACAGTTTGGTAAAGAATAATACTTGGACTCTTGTTGACAAACCACATGATAAAAAGGCTCTTGATGTAAAATGGATATATAAAAGGAAATCTACCCCGAGTGATGAGTATAAAGCCAGATTAGTAGTTAGAGGTTTTCAGCAGACAGATTGTGTAGATGATACTTATTCACCAGTTGCAAAAATGCAAAGTTTAAAGTTACTTCTGTCTTATTGTTGTCAATATAATTTTAATATACACCAAATGGATGTTGAAACTGCTTTTCTAAATGGTAAAGTGATGTCTGAAGTATTTGTAAAACAACCTTTTGGTTATGAAGATGGTACTAATAAAGTGTATAAATTAAATAAATCATTGTATGGTCTCAAAGAAAGCCCTAGAGCTTGGTATGAATGTGTAAATGATTTTCTAAGTAGTCTTTCTTTTCAAAGAAGTAAATATGATTATTGTTTGTATTTTACAGCTGATGTATACATTTTACTATTTGTCGATGACTTGTTAATTTGTTCAAAAAGTGATAAAATAATTTCAGATGTCAAAAATAAACTTATGAATAAATTTGTAATGAAGGATATGGGCAAAGTTAAAAGCTATATAGGAATTGAAATTGAATATGATTATGACAAGTGTAAAACCATGACCTTAAGTCAAAAAGCGTATATTGAACTACTTGCAAAGCATTATAATATTGAATCTTCTAGATTACACAAAACTCCAATGGAAGTTAACCTTAAATTAGAGCCATGTGATTTAAATGAAAATATTAAGTATCGAAATCTAATTGGAGCCCTTTTGTATATCAGTTCAGGAACTAGACCAGATATTTCTTATAGTGTTAACTACCTAAGTAGGTTCCAAAATTGTTACAATGAAACCCATTTTAAACATGCACTGCGAGTCCTAAAATATTTATATCTAACTAAAGATTTGAAATTAACATATTCTAAAAATGTTACTGCTAATATGCTAGATTGTTTTGTAGATTCAGATTTTGCAGGGGATGTAATTAGTAGAAAAAGTACTACAGGATATGTAATAAGATTCTTTGGAAATGTAGTTTATTGGAAGTCTAAGAAACAAAACTGTGTAACAAAGTCTTCTTCATTTGCTGAGTATGTATCACTGTCTGAAGCGGTCACTGAAATAGTATTTTTAGTTTCATTAATAAATGATATTTTTAGATTAAACTGCAAACCTGTAAAAATGTATGAGGATAACTCAGGAGCACTTGCTATTGCCAAATATGGAAATTTTACTAAAAATTCAAAACACATTGAAGTTCATTATCATTTTGTACATGAAAATTATAAAAGTGGAGTAATTGATATCGTAAAAGTTTCTACAAAAGAAAATATTGCTGATACATTAACCAAATCACTGGGAACTGTTTTGTTTGTTAAGTTTAGAAACATGCTTTGTTTACTATAAAGTGTATTATACACCCAGAATTCTTAAGTATGTACTATTCATAGATGTTGGTATATAATATATGAAATAATAGTATCTAAGTAAATGCTAGGTTAGAAAATTTGTAGTAGGTATATCTTAATGAGAAGTAGGTAAACTTAAGAAAGATTGTGAGATGATGTCAGGAGAAAATATTGTAAATGTAAGGAGGCGTGTTAGACTTTGAGAGATTTAAATGGCAACATTTTATGTTTGAGTTTATACATTTAACATATTTTCTCTCCCCTTTCCCTGGACAACCCTGGTCGTAATAGGATCGTTGTAAAGTGTTAAGATATTTTATTCACAAGAATAAACGATAGTAATCGAAAATAAGTATTTTTAGTTACAATAACCTACAGAGAAAAGTTATCTCAATTAATTTAACAGTGTTCGTAAGGTTGGGTATGAATCCTTGCATACGTAGGTAATCTAATAGAGTCCCCCGCCTACAAATTTGTGTTCTGAGTAAGAACCCAGAACACAGATTAGGTAATAATACTACCGGGGGACTCGAGTTGTACATGTACATGTGTATTGATGAAATACACCTACTGATGAAGTAGGTAGGCAACTAGGGAATAAAATAAATTACAACATGATTTTAATGTAACATTCATATATTTTCAAAACTACACAGTGAGTTTTATAATAATAATTGATTTTAGAACATTTAGTATTTAGTCTAATTGAAATGTTTTTAAGACATAACATATTTGAGTATTAAAAACGGCAGGGATTGTTATAAACAGATTTACACTGGAGTGTCCCATTGCCTATGGTGACCTCGTACCAAAAGCGCGGACCGAGCTCAACCGCATGCTTATTGCCACGTAAGTGGTATTAAAGTTTACAATAATTAAAAAAAAAATTGTAAAACTACCCGCAAGCCAAATTATTTCTTAAAAATCTTTAACATAACCGATTGTAATGATTTTTAACCCATGTCTTAGATTATATATAGGTCCAGATACCGTGACCAGTACAAAAGTCACCGTTTACTTTGAAGCCACTTTTTGGAGCTGTGTGAGTGAATCCCGCCCAACGCGAGTGTCAACATACAATATCTGCGCTTGTTTGCGTAACGGTTTTACTACCAGTGCATAGAAGTTACCCCAAAATTTAGGGACTTTTTATGAAACATAATAATTTTTTTTTGATGTAAGTAATATTAAATAAAGTTATTTTAAATGTGTTACAAGTATTCGTCTATTTTTTTCTTTTTATTTAATCGTTTAGTTAAAAAGACAAATGTAAAATAAAAATAAAGCTACTTAGTAGGAACTATTTATATACTCAATGTATCAGGAAACCGAGGCATTGTATGCCAATATTATTGAAGTGAAACTTCTTTATCGACGTATGGGAGAAATTTTTGTAGCAATCGTCACGTTTTTCGGTTACGCGCCATGTTGCTTTTTTTATCAAAGTTTAGTATAGTGACGTAAAGAATATAATGTAATATATTATAATAATAACAACAATATATTAGTTTTGAAGTTTGGTTTGAAATAAGAATAACAATATATTAATTTGAAAGTGATAAAATAAAAAGACTTATTCAAATTTAAGTGAATTTACAAGAAAAGTGAGAGTGATTATATATTTCGTTTTATAATTTCTTAAGGCTTAAGCCTTATCTACCCCATTTTCGTGAAGTTGCAAATAGTAGAAAAATGATATGTCGTAAAGAAGTTTCACTTCTTACCTGTGTACTCTGGTACACACACACATTTTTTTTTCATTTTAATTCAGCCACTCAAACCATGTAAATTTAAAGACATATTTACAACAATACTTGGATATATATATATATAATTTTTTTTTTGTTTGAAATTTGGTCACGTTCCATATTCTTGTAGGAAATTAACCAATCTACGAAAAAGGTCGGATTTAATTTTTCGCTAAGTCATCTCGTTTAAAAGTTATTCAAGGTTAAATTTCAGTAAACCCAGTTGGACAGATTGACGTAACTTTAAGTATTATTTACATCTGAATAATGCCATAAAGGTGGCGCTCAGATCGATAACTCGATCGATTTTAGCGGTAAAATATGAAAATAGTAATAAAAATTAACAATTAGGTTCAACATAGTAGAATTTATAGTTTTTATCATACTTCCAAGTACGTAATTGCAAAATTTTAAACGAGCTAACTTAGCGAATAATCATACCTGACCTTTTTTGTAGATCGTTTAATTTCCTACAAGAATATGTATTGATTTTTACAACTTGTCAATTCGTTGGAAAGCGATAAAATTTTAATAAAAAAAAAATATATCACGTTATTTAAATGGGAAATCAAAAATCACGAAGCGGCACCTCTTAATAGAGCTGCTGTTTTCATAGGCTTATTTGTACGTCATCTTGAACAATATTTTCATGGTAACTAATGAAAAAAGAAATCAAGTTTTTTTTGGCCCACCCTGATATATATATATTTTATGAACTATCAAAAAACTAGCAAAATTTTACAAGTGCTAAGTGCTCTATAGCTGTGTTCGTTAGGAGTAGTAATAATAAATTATAATACGAGTACAACCCTATAGCCAAAGTATCGTTTGACGGACACATTGAACTCCGGGCGCTAGAGCTTAGAAATTATGAATATTTTAAGGATTCCAGTTTCGCGAACATTAACAGTAAGCATATTTCTCGTCTTTCTATAAATAACAAGTTTGGCAAAGAAAATTTTACATACTGCTAGAATGCGTTATGGGTAAATGAAATTCACGTCCCTGGCAACATCTCTAATAATGGCGTCCGCAATTTAATTAATTTGAAATTATGTTCTATTGTTTATAAATTACATTAGGAAATAGAATACTTACAAGTGAAATGCAATGTTAGGACACTTAAAATTTTTTTTTTTTTTACATGATGTAACTGCACAACCAGGCATTTTTGAATATTATATAAATAGCGCCTCTAGACTTACTTCAGCGGCGAATGTTCGCTCGCGTGCAAAGACTACAATAGTATATAGGATCGCGTGTGACGAGTGAGTCGTTTGTATTTGTATTAGTAGCTTGTATTTTTTGCCTTCAGTTTTGGGGCGCGGATTAGGCGTCTGGACCTATATATAATATAAGGCCCATGTTATAATTTCGTCCGCGTCCACATTTAAAAAATCCTTTGTATGTATTGTAGGTATCCCGTATACATAATATATATACGTAAGATATGCGATCTTTTACCGTGTTATACCTGTGTGTGAGTAATGAGCATACACAACAGTACTTGTGGTCTCTATTTGAATTACTATTATTTATATTTTATTCAGACCTTTAACTATTTTTTAAGCTTAAGGCTGCGTTTCCACCAGAGATGTCCAAAGATGTGTAGCGTGGGATGTGTTCGTTAAGAACCAATAGAATCGTTCATTTACCTAGCCTCGCTCAGCGCAGCTCCTGAGGAAACGGCTCAGCAGAGCGAGGTTTTTGTACGTACAACGTAGCGTGCGAGGGATGGGTGCGAGGGATGGGTGCGAGGGATGGGTGCGAGGGATGTGTGCGAAAGATATGTGCGAGGGATGTGTGCGAGAGATGTGTGCGAGGGATGTGTGCTAGGGATAGACGCGAGCGAGAAACTCCTAGCAGTCACTGGACGGCGTTTGTTAGATGTCGATGTGTATTGTACGGAAAACATGGATCAGTGGAAAAACATACACGCTACGCATCCTCGCACCGCTCTGGTGGAAACGCTCACATCGTTTTACAGCTTCGTTACGAATCCTCGCACCGCTCACCTACCTCGCACATCTCTGGTGGAAACGAGCCTAAGAGCTTAGAAAGGGTTTGTAGCTTTAAGATAGATACATAAAAACTTGTATAAAGTTTTCGTCTGATATAAACAGTATCCTGAACTAGTGTAGAATAGTGTCGCCTTTTATTTACTATTTAAAAAAAGAAAAAGTTTTACTGGAATTTTGAAAGTTAGTTCTCACCTTTCAACATTTTAGTTAAAGTAAAAAACGTTTACATCTTAATTAGCTCGTAATCAGAATCAGAATGGTTGTTATACCAATTATTTTGATTATTAATCCCTAATACATTTTCATCTACTTACATATCAAAGAATAATCTTGAGAGCGTACCACGTAATACTAATACAAGAAATAGATTTGCTTTATTCTTACAGAAGTGACTAGTACCAAGTAGTTTATTAGACATATAATAAATAAGGTCTAATGAAACGGTACCTTATAATAAAAATATTAATACCTGATAGGTTTTTCATTACTCTAATTGCAGATATAAGGTAAAACATATTTATACCGCGGGATCAGTGTTTAGTGATATATTACTGCGCGTAGAATGTCGGTGGAAACTTTTCTTTTTAGCGAATTGGGGTTTGGAATACCATGAAGGAGGGCTCACAACACTTTCTTCATAACTCCTCATGCTAATACTATTTAGCGAGTCTTGGCGTTCTGCTACATTTGATGAAATCGTTTTCATCCTCCCGCCACCTTTCTCCTGAGTTTGATATGGGATATCTTTCATTTCCACGACTTCTACGTCCGTATCGCTCAAATCTTTACTTGGTCTGTGAATTTTTGTCATATCCGTGCTATAACCGATCGTTCTAATAGTACCGGTTCTATGTTTCGATTTATTCCTGCATATCATTTTCTTAAATTCCTTCCGAAATTTCGGATGCGTTATAATATAAATGAATGGATTAATACACGCTGCAGTTTTACAAAATAATGCAGGTACCATCGATGTGATTGGCGTGAGGAGTTCTTTTTTACCTGTTATACCTAATAATGCGACTACAGCATACGGTGTCCAAGACACAAAGAATAAAGCGATAACAGCCATCACGAGAAAAGCTAATTTTATTTCTGCTTTGCGTTTTGTGCGTTCTTTAACATGTCTCGAAGATAATCTTTGCTCTTGGTTATTTCTAGGCATATTTCTATTACAAACAACGACTCGAAATATACTTATGTAACAGAATGAAATCGTGCAAAAAGGTGCGAGCCAAGCCGCACAGAAAAATATAAAAATGAATAAGCGAGGTGAAAATTCTTCAGTTAGGTAATCAAAGCTACAACTGGTTAAACAACCTTCAGGAACATACTGTCCGTATCCAATGTTTAACGCAGGTATAATAGCGAAAATACAGGCATATATCCAGGCACCGACAGCTAATAAACGAGCCCGTATTGCTGTCAAAGCTCTTAGCGGTTCCAGCGGTCGAACGACAGCCCAGTAGCGGTCGAGCGCAATCGCCGATAATGTGGCGATTGATGTGGTCCCTGTCAGACCACCTATGAACCCGTAAATCACGCAACCTGTAACAATGTATGTAATTTAAGTTACAATTTCTCAATTCTTCTTTAGACACATGGTTGCTTTGGCTTTGTTGTATGGATTATAAAAGGAACGAGTTCAATCACAATAGTATCTTAATAGTAGATCTGTAAAGATAAATTTGTCCAAGAAAGAATCTATCTACTCAAAAGTGTCTATGAGTTAAATTGAAATTATTATCAGTGCATACATAATTATCAATAATTGTAATGGGATGATTGCAAAGGCGAATAAGTTATTGCTGCGTTGGTAAAATTAAGATTTTACTAAAATTGATTAAAGTAGTCCCATCAAACTCCAAGAACCAAAATAGATAACCTTTAAGTTACTTGTACTCCACATCTTGAACTTGTGAATGTTGCTAGCAAAGCTCGCTGCTTCGCCCACGTTAACCATTACCTAGTACTATACCTATTCAAATTCAATGTCTTTATTTCATAAAATTGATCATTTGAAATCGTCAATAATATACTATACTATTACTACAAGTAAAGAATGATTAAAATGGCCATCATGTCTGGCGACTCCAGACCCAGGCAGATAATAAACTACCCACCCAGCCTGGGGTGAGTTTTTATAGAAGTTTTCTTCGTCATATAAGTATAGAAAGCAGACTGTTGTAACGACTTCGTGCCTCGCGACCTATGCGAAGGAAATAACGTCAATTTTCAAACTGTCAGTCCTTAGTACCTGAAATATGTATATTCACAAAAAAGGACTCTCATCTACAATATTCCTTTATTTCTTTTGTGAAAGGTAAAGCAAGGTCGCAAGGTGATAATAATATTGAAAAATGGAAAGTCCTCTCACTCATTTGTCTTATATTTCTTTGGTGACTTTTTCATTTGTTTTCTAACGATTGTTTATTACAAACTTGCGCTTCACATGTGTATTTAACAATTAATTATTGTACTAAAATCCACATACATGCCTAAATTAATCCAGACTACGCATAAAAATAAATCGATACTTGTTGGCCACAAACAGATAAAATTCTTGAAATCAACAGTAAAATTGGGTGTAAAAGACGTTTCATTTTATTCATGTCCTTTTTTATGCTTAAGAGCTTAATCTCCTTAGTGTGCTATGCTTTTATTCCGATGTAATAATTGAAAAAAGTTTATCAACTATAAAAATTAAAGTGCCAAAATATTTTAATAGTAAATAAGTAAAAAAGCTGGTCAAATGATTAAAACACGTTGTTTATTAAAACTAAAAAAATATATGTACATATTAACATTCTATGCCTTCTCAGTTATATGACCAGCCAGCAAAAGCACGACCGATGCTCATTTTTAAGGTTCCGTACCTGGAAAAAACGGAACCCTTATAGGATCACTTTGTTGTCCGTCCGTCCGAAGGTCTGTCTGTCTGTCAAGACCCCTTTTCTCTTGAAGGCGTAGGTATCAAGCTGAAAAAGCTTTTAGTTACATCATATAATAAAAATATTTTACGGAACCCTTGGTGCGCGAGTCCGACTTGCACTTGGCCGGTTGTTTTTAATATTTTGTCGCATTCTCCAACGTACAAATACAAATAGTATAGAAATGTTTACGATACCAGAAAAAAAATAAAATAATCACAAGCATAAGGATAAAATATTGTCTTCATTATAAAGCTTCAACTGTTTATGTTACAGGCTCTTCCTCTCAATATGAGAAAAGTTCGGCCATAATGTCTTGCTAATAAGATGTTTCACGAATATCATATACTGCACGGAGGGCATAGTTCACGCACGGTCAGAGTTGCGTGACCGGCGACCTGGCTCGACCCGGTTACGATGTCAGACTAGAGAAAGTAGTAATAGCCGAATGATGTACCGTATTTTGAGTAACATAGAGTGTCTTTACTAAACAACTTACCCGTTTTTCCTAACGCTGGTCCGAGATTAAACGAATTGAAAATGAATATCGGTGTTTTGGTAAGCATCAAAAAGTCACTGAGAGCAAGGTTGGCTACCAGGATGTTCCCAGGAGTACGTAGTGTGCGACATCTGAAACATAATAATCATATTCGACTTTGATCTTTTTTCGAATAGTATACGGAGTTAATTAAAATAGAGACGTGTTCTAATTCTCTTAGGGGGTTGTTCTGGTTAAAACTTCGGAACATAAAGTGGGTTACTTGAAGTAGGTATTTGGCATAAAAGTTACCCATATAGATATCTATTTGAGCGTTCATGGGCTTCAGTAACTGTTTGACATGAGACGTACCGTATACTTGCTAGTTTTTACAATTAAACGTGTATTTTTATCTTTGATTAGGCTTGGTATACAATATAATAATCTGGAACATATTTCACATCTCTATATGTACAAACTAAGCATACCTATCTTGTCTTTTACTATGGGTTAACTTACAACATACTTTTACATTATACATTTGAATACATATATGGTGTATAGCTGCCACATATGTGTGACATCACGGAATATATAAATAAACAAAGTACCTCTCAAGTTCTTAAAAGAGATATAATAACTAATTTCTAGTAAGTGTCGAATATTTAAATAACTCGTTCAATGCGTCATTTAGCTATTTAAAAACGGACTGCATTTATCGACTGAATGAAAGGGGGCTATGTGTGCTGCATACGGTCGTCGCGTGTGTTTTCTTATGCATGTTCATTGATTTCTCGGCTCTCATTGCATCCGTTGATCTTATATAAAGTTCTCACGATGTAGCAATAATCCCTGGGGCAGGAGATGTCTTCAGACAGAAAACTTTTTGTACTGAAGGCGAAATAGTGATTCGACTGTTGGTGGTTTCATTCGTGCAAAGCGTAATAAGCTAAAAAAACATTTACACAAGTGTTTTTACTCAATAAATAGCAAAGAATCAATAACCTCAGTTTAAACGGTGTTCTTTAATATTGGGATCATAACGAATAATTCGATGTTTCTAATAATATTTATTTTCACAATAAATTGTAAGTAACGAATCGACTGAAGTTATGGAATCTACAGAAATTACTACAGAAGGTATGAGTTATATTCTTATATAATTATCGATATGAAATTTAATTATAACTCAGTTCAGATCAGTCCGACTATGCATTCGACTCGACATGTATTCATCAGTCTTTATTGTTTGGACGACTTGGCTAGGGTTGGCGGCATGCAAATAACGTGAGTGATGCAAATGTGCAGTGCAATCGTTTTTAGACATCAGTAATCGGTTATCATCAAGTGGGTCGAGAACAAAATGGTATATTCTGATGAAATGACAATCAGACAATCCAAAACCTTGCACTTATTTAAAAAGAAAGTGAAAGACTATTACTTGTCATTGTGAGTGCTAGTTTACTTTATTTTATTTTATTAAATACTGTTGAGCGTATTTATATGTATGTATGTGCATCATGTGAATATATATTTTATAAATAAAGAATTGTATAGGAATACAGTATTTTGTTTAAAACGTATATTCTTAACCCTATAACACTACACCACAGACTATCCGGAACTAATTTTGTAAATATCCGTATAAAGGTTGTCTGGAAGAAATCACCGTAAGTGATAAGACCGCCAATAAAATTGTCATGCCTGTGTGGCGACTTCCACATACAGCAAAAAGAAACATCTACTACCTACTAATCCTGCATCGCGCTATGAGAGTTCTCGCGCCGATTAGTATATATACAACTTCCCAACATCAACCGTTGGGCCGTG
This sequence comes from Callimorpha dominula, assembly GCA_949752705.1. Taxonomy (NCBI): domain Eukaryota; kingdom Metazoa; phylum Arthropoda; class Insecta; order Lepidoptera; family Erebidae; genus Callimorpha; species Callimorpha dominula. The sequence goes on from OX456999.1 coordinate 15,011,276, forward strand.
GCCCGCCAGGCATGATCACCTTGCCTGGTCGGAGGATCTTCCCTTTGTGTTGGAGGGACATAACAACGTTCCTCCACACCTGTATAAATATAGCATGTTTGTATTACATTTTCCTCGAATAAAGGGATAAAAATAAATAAATACATTTTACTACACTGAAAAATGGTATTAGAGCAACTCCTTTATGAAAACTAAAATACGTGTTAGCAAAATTCAGGTTCCCGATGATAATTGTGATCTTTCTAAACTCATTTGAAATATTGGTATAATTATATAAACTAACTGCTACTACCATTGATATTACACATAAAAAGATACAAAAAAATCTCGTATGCTGACATTTTCTGTAAACGCTTTAAACATTGATGAACTATAAATCAACACAGGGTTTAGATTGACTTTGTTACTCGTCCTCCTTTGTAGGAGGACCTCATCAGATCGTAAAACACGTGAAATTTAATTAAGTATCCTTTAATATCTCATCTCAATCTCATTCGACTAATATTAGACAAGAGCATGTTAATTTAGTGGATCGACTTTTAGCGATACATAATTAATTACCATCCGCCAACATCTTACTGGAAATATTTCATTTTAGACTGTTACTGTGCTGTAGAGATAAATACGATTGTATACACACAGCCTTTTCACTTTTAAACAACCCTATACTGAGGCGTCTAGGGAAAACCGTGGCAAAGAGGTACATAAAGAAATTTAAGAAGGGGCTATTTTTTATGACCACATTGTGCGTGACCATTCTGACTTTAAAATGTTTGGATGAATCCTCTGCCAGTGAGTGACGTAGAGTTCGATGGCAGAAAGTTGCCGCAGGTATCATATTAAACTACTTGGTATTGTTTCAGAACTAGAACAAGGTCTTTGGAATTGTTTAAATCTGTCTCAGAATTTGACGAAATGCGAGTTGTTGGATCTAGAAGCTGTTTATCCCTTTTTTGAGAAAAGAGAACCTAGTGAGACTCCGATACCAAAACTATCTGAAGTGTATATAAAAAATTGGATCAGCAAAATAGAGGGAAGTTTGTCAGAATGGCTTACAAAGATACGCAACATAATATCTGTCAATGAAATTTCTAAACAATTGTAAATAGTAAATTATTTAATTCTTAACTTTCTGCGTTACGTTTGTACAGTGACATACTCATTGTATAAAAACCAATTATTAAGTGAATTAGGAAAATGTAAATCGTGACCGTAACCGTAACAAACAACAAACAGCAAATGTCCTAGACTTGACTTGACAAGACGGAACGTTAGTAGGTAGCTAAATTTGTAGGATACACGTGTTATAGGTACCTACTTAGTTGTTTTATATTATACTTTCATCTACAGTTTTAGATTCTTCTATTATGTACAAATTAATTTCTGAATTCATCTTGAGTTCGTAATGAGAAAAATGTTGACCATTGTACTACACTAGAAAGTAATGGGCCTCGCTTAGAATGGCACGATAGTGGCTAAATTGAAAGAGTACAGGTGTTTTAATATTATTTATATTTTATCTATAGTTTAAACACATAAATGTAAATAATATTAATGGAGATTTCCCAGTTTGAATTTTAACATTACGTCAACGTGATAGAGTTGTTCAGCTGGGACCAAGCAGTTATATTAATACTACCTATTAACTTTTCTAATAATTCCTTCAGAATATTTTTCAACCAGTGTGTGTGTGTGTGTGTTCTGCTATACTAGACTTGCCGTCACGAAACTTAATACAAATTATTTGAAGTTGCGTATCAAATCTTTTGCTTATTTTAATTGACAAGTATGATATATATTGGTTTATAGTTTAACATAATGGTGCTATGAGATCAACACCCATTCTTCGTAAAGAATATTCAGCACATCTGCCTGTCGTGCCAATTTTACTGCCAATCACTTTGATTATCCAGTGATTTGTCAGAAAACATTATGACGTTATATGACAGCCAATAACTCACGTCGCAATAAAATAAGGAAAAATATATTTATGACACTTTATAAAGAGTGTGTAAGGAGTGTGTCAATTAATGATTGTGGCGGTAAATGCAAAATACAAATTCTTTATTTTGCAAACATTGAGTGGTGTCTTTATAATGCTTCATTGTCCAATACTGAATAATTCCGAATGAAAATACCGGTATTTCAGAAAATGCGAATTAAAAAAATTGGTTTATAAATTTTTCGGTTCATAAATATATGCAACATGCATAGCTGATTCAAACTCTACTACAAAAGGCAGCTTGCTGATCAGACTACCAATGCGTAGAGAGCCTTGTCCTTTTGACTGTTCCCGCAGTTGTGGCAATGCTATCAATGTTTCACGTTCACATGGCCATGGCGGAGATCTGGCAAGGAGAGTTGACGTCTCAATGGAGATCATGTGGTATGACAATCGCGGCCATTGCCCTCTGCCATCGAGCCCTAGGTATTTGTGAACACCACCCACACAGGGTAGTTTTTTACGACGGTAAAAATATGTATAAATATTACATTATGGTATAAAAAGGTAATAATACCTACTCGTTTTGTTCGATTCGATTATCGGGGAAACGCGGCGATCTAAAGAAAATGAATTCACTGTCGAAAAAAGTTACCTATTTTCTTACATTATTTGAGATAGAATGATTGCGTTTACTCGAGCCATAAATATTGATTTACTGTCTTAAGATACCAACGACAATTAAGATTATTTTGTCAGCTGGTTTTCTAAGTTTGTTTTATCCTGAATATTATTTTATTTATTTGCATAATGGGTTGCATGAACCAAAAAGATAACTAGTTTGATATCAAGAAAAATCATCAAGACAATCAGTTTATCAACTCCCAATCCTTTGGTTTTGTTGAGTATATGAATATTTATACACAACAAATCTGTCTCGGTATCACAATGCAAAAGTGACTCTATGTTGATACTATTAAAAGGTTTATTATAATTAATAGCACATAAATTTATAGAAAAGTTGAATGGTGTACCGCCTAACCACATGTTTTAAAGCGGTTCCACAGACTTTTCTAAAGACATAACGGGTTTTAAGTATTGGTTGTAAGAAAAATGTACGTTCTTGTTCACTTCGATCCCTTGAGAAATTCATATAAAAGCCTTTTATTTTGTACAACTTGAAGCTACAATTTCTGTTCATAACTACAATTAAATCGCCTAACTAAGCAAGTCGCTGTTTCTCTTTTCTGTTAGGAATTTGTAAATATATATAATACTAGCTGCGTCCCGCGGTTTCACCCGCGTACGTTCCGGTACGTATATCGGGATAAAAAGTAGCCTATATGTTAATCCAGGTCTCCAGCTATCTATATACTAAGTTCCATTGCAATCGGTTTAGTAGTTTTTCCGTGACAAAGTAACAAACATCCATACATCCTCACAAACTTTCACGCTTATTATATTAGTAGGATTGTGATATTTCTCATGTAAAAAAATTGTATTCGTTCTTAAATCGTAGGAAGAGTAATACTTTTTAAGAATACTTAGTACGGAACATAAAATATCTCAAACGTGCAATAGGTAGTACAAAAGTGTTTAGCTAAAAAGGAAATTTATCCAGACCCCATGCCATGATTTTTCACGCACGAGTTTGCCGGTTAACTTTATTCTTACATCAATAAGACGTGGGTGAAGACGCGAGGGAATGCTAATAGTATTGGAAAGATTTACAAAACTGTATACCTACGTGATTGGTGTTATTGCTTTTATTTGAGGGTAACGTTGGAATTTAACCGAGGTAGCCCTAACATTTTTATAGCAATATATATTTATATGCTTGGCTGTATGCGTGTCTACCTATGCCTAAGTTTACGATGATTGTTTTTTATTTTTTACATTAGATGTTGTTTGGACACACCGACATGATAGATAGATATAGCATTTTTTGTTACTGTGTTCTGTGTTGAGTGTAAGATTAAATAAAAGTTTCTTGTATTTAGCTTAAATCAGAAATCTTGTTATCTGTACATCAAATACTAAATAAATTTTAAGCTCTTGACCGTTTTGTGAAGTTTTCTAACGGTTTTATATCATATAAAACTATTTTCATAGAACTAACTTAGGTATAGCGAGGCAATTACGATAACGATTTACCAATTTGCTTATAATGTTAGGGGTGTAGAGCAACTGAGGTATAGTTTTGATTTCGTCCACGTTCATAGAAGTGAATTTACGAGAACCATCCTTCGATTCAATCCTTATATAGCCGTGTTCCCATATTGTAATCGTCGCCGGGGTGAAAGTGTCGTTTCAGGGGCATAACCAATGGGAAACCCGGTCTGTTTTTATGGAACCCAAAACAATAAAACCGCAGCGGAGACGCCTTGGTCTTGGCTAGTTATCATCTGCTATAGCATATGCAAAGCAATTGCACACAACGATTTCATAACTTAAAAGCCATTTATAGTTTAGACGCACCTTTATTTATTTGCAGCTCTTTTTGACATACATGCATATGAATTATGTTAGCAACAATAGCACAGCAGTATGTTGTGCAGGCATAGAGTATCCTCTGCGGGTGTCCTTTTCACTGCATACATCTCTAACAGCCTTTGCGTGTTTCGTCTACGTCCACCGAGGGTTACTTATTGAAATAAAGGAGTTATATAACGGGGCGGCGCAAAATGTCTTAAGCCTCCTATATTTCCTTTCTGGATTTTTCAGATTCAGATTCATTTTTTTACGAGATATGTGGTAACATAATGGTGATAAAAATAGTACATAGGTCTATCACATCCTACCATAACAATGGTGCGTCTTTAATATAATAATAATATAACTCTTTATTGTACACCAGGACCATTAAAAAGCAAAATTTCTTAAAATTACGGTTAATACAATTGGCGGCCTTATCGCTCTATGGCAATTAATCTTACAAACAGAATATTAATTCATTTCATTATTAAAAAAAAAACAACATTGAACATTATTTGGCAAATTAATGTCAAAAATAAAAATTATATGATGTCAGTGTTGTAGGTAAGTAATTAATTAATTGTATGAGAAAAAAATTTCAACTTAGAATAATTGCATGTGTGATATTTAATTGTTTTGACATCAATTTTCCTTATCACTACATAGTACGAGTATAAAACAAAGTCGCTTTCTCTGTCCCTATATCCCTATGTATGCTTAAATATTTAAAACTACGCAACGGATTTTGATGCGGTTTTTTTTAATAGATAGAGTGATTAAAGAGGAAGGTTTATATGTATAATAACATCCATTAAATAGTGGAGGAATACTGTTATTTTTGAGGTTTCTAATGTGATGTCGTAAATAATTACATTTTTTCCGCTTACATTGCAAACGCAGGCTGAACCCTACGAGATTTATCAAAATAATGTACTAAGTATTGTACACATTGAAAAGGTCTATCGAAAACTCCGCTATGGTATATGTATATCTCATGGATATCCAACAATAACATTTTCTTTTCATTTACTTTTTACGACAAATAATGGCTAATTTTCGAAGCGATTTTAACCAATACAGCATTAATCCTTATCTAATTCAATACCTTAAATACATTGTTGATTTAATATATATCTATATGGCCATTTACAGGACATGAATTAAATGAATATTTTCGAAGATATTTCAGATTAAAAAATTGCGGGACGTAGCGTTTGTGGCGGTTCCGGCCGGCGGGGGCGGCGGGAGCGTGCCTATAAATAGCGCGTCGGAGGCCGCGGTTCTCCCTAAAGCACTGAATTTAGCAGCGATCGGACGCTTCAAAAATTATTTTCAATTATTTTCAAAAATCGTAATTTAAGGTGAGGTATGTAAGTTCGGAAAAAGAACTTAATAGAATAGGTATCTTTTGTTGATTTAACGCGTGCGGGCCACGGGCCGTAATGAATAAATCTAAACTACTGGATCGATTTTAATCTTTTTTTTTTTTATGGCATAGGGGGCAAACTGGCAGACGGGTCACCTGGTGGTAAATGACTAAACAGATAATTTAATGAGTAAGATTGAGATAGATACATATGGTAAAAATAGACTATAGCCTATTAATAAGCATTTTTTTCATATATTTCCAAGCGGCACCGGGGACGGTGAAGCTTAAATTTGTTCCTAAAATCCCTGCCCACAGCTTCTGGATAAGTGCTAAAATACTATAGATGTAGTTTAACAAAAACACAGAGTTCCCTGATGTACATTCAAACCGGCTGAAGGATACTAAACTTTTTAAACAGTGGTTTGCACCAGTAGACCAGGCTCCACAAATCGATCTCATACATTTCTTTTGCACTCGAAATGCTTCCTCAATCTCAACTAATTCCTCAGTAACAAAAGACCATAGGAAAGAACCGACGATACGTATCCATGGTATATGCACTTAAGTGCTGCTTCCGTTGACACGGTTTGTCGTAATCGTCGTAAATACGAACCGTTCAAGTTTATTGCAAACAAGTTCTACATGCGCCTTGTAGTTACAGTTCTTATCAAGAATTAATCCTAGAAATTTTGTTCTGTTTACTTCCTCTTTTTAGGGTTCCGTACCTCGAAAGGAAAAAATGGAACCCTTATAGGATCACTTTGTTGTCCGTCCGTACGAAGGTCTGTCTGTCTGTCAAGACACTTTTTCTCAGGAACTCGATGAAGTATCAAGCTGAAATTTATACCAAATACTCAGGTCTACTGTCCCTTAGAGCTGTGAAAAACTCGAACTTCTAAGCCAACTCAATCAAAAGATGCAGCACTTTATACCTCAAATTTTCGAAGTTTTCGACACTCGCAAGGGAATCGAAACCTACAGGGTACTTCCCGTGAACTCAGAATCTTGAAATTTGGTATGAAGCAACGTCTTATAGCACAGATAAAGGAAAAAAAATTGCGAAAACTGTAAATTTTTAGTTACATCATATAATAAAAATATTTTTAATAATTTTAAACTTACTACCTCTTTCCTCATGAACGCGTAAAAATATTAAATTGAAATTTATATCAAATACTCAAGTCTATAATACCTTTAAGTTGTAACAAAATCAAACTTCTATGTCAACGCAATCAAAAGAAACAGCAATGTAAGCCGCATATTTTCAAACTCGCAAGGGAATGAAAACCTAAAGAGTACTTGCAGTCGACCTAGAATCTTGAAATTTTGGCATGAAGCAATATTTTATAGCACATATAAAGGAAAAATTCCGAAAACCTTACATTTTTAGTTACATCACATTTTTGTCCGTCCGTCCGTCCGTCTGTTTGTCTATCAAGACCCTTTTTCTCAGGAACGCGTGGAGGTATCAAGCTGGAATTTATATCAAATACTCAGGTCTACTGTCCCTTAGAGCTGTAAAAAAATCAACTTCTAAGCCAACGCAATCAAAAGATACAGCCGTTTATGCCGCAAATTTTCCACACTCGCAAGGGAATCAAAACCTACAGGGTACTCAGAATCCCGTGAACTCAGAACCTTGAAATTTGGTACGAAGCAACGTCTTATAGCACAGAGAAAGGAAAAATTGCGAAAACCGTAAATTTTCAGTTCTATCATATAATAAAAATATTTTACGGAACCCTCGGTGCGCGAGTCCGACTCGCACTTGGTCGGTTTTTATTGTTTACATTCAAGTCAATTGGTTGATTTCTATAGTTTTGGATATGCTTCACACAGTCAATAATGTCCGGTTCCTATTATCAAGAAACGAATCGTTTTACTTACGGCGGTAAAATGTCGTTGATTTCTTAACGAAAATTTTACCGTTCTGAAGCAAAACGAATCATTTCTTGATTATATAAACCGGGCACAAATGTTTTGTTTTTCTTTATAATTAACGCTTTTATGAAATTACTTAGTATTTTTTACAGAGAAAAACAAAAATATAGATTCATGTACTAAGACGAGGCACGCTGTTCAGCCTTTTCCAGTATATATATAAGCAATAGGAACCAACAGACAACAGACTCCTCCCTTCCATTTACATGTAATAGTTTATCGCCTGTAGCTTTTATAAATATTATTTGTAATTTTTATTGTTCGAAATACGATGATTTTTTTTTTTTATGGTATAGGGGGCAAACGAGCAGACGGGTCACCTGATGGTAAATGACTACCGCCACCCATGGGTACCCGTAACTCAAAGAGTCACAAGTGCGTTGCCGCCCTTTAAGGGTGGGAGTAGGAGAAGAGGGGGAGGGGGGAAGAGGGGAGAAGGGAAATACGGGAATAGGGGAGAGGGAAGGGTTAGGGCCTCCGGTAACCTCACTCACGCGCCGAAATGCAATGCAAGCATGCTTCACTACCGGTTTTCTGTGAGGCCGTGGTGGTTCAGATATTGGTTTTACAATTAAGTTGGTATACAAACACAAGGTCCGCTGGTTTTAAGCGTTTCCCGGCGACTAAAAATACTCTCAAAACAAGGTTTTTTTTACAGTTGTTCGTTACCCATTCTACCTGTCAAGGAGCGCTGGAAAATACTAAAATGAATGAAATGAAAAAAAAAAAAAATTAAGGTTTTCTTTACCTAAAAACAGATTATTAGAACTGATAATCCTACTAATATTATAAACGTGAAAGTTTGTGAGGATGTATGGATGTATGGATGTGTGGATGTGTGGATGTATGGATGTATGGATGTTTGTTACTCTTTCACGCCAAAACTACTGAACTGATTGCGATGAAACTTTGTATGTAGATAGCTGGAGACCTGGATTAACATATAGGCTACTTTTTATCCCGATATTCCCACGGGATCGGGACTTACGCAGGTGAAACCGCGGGGCGCTGCTAGTATCTAATAACTGTCAGAAATTTTGACGGACCTCGAACCGATTGCTTTTGTGGTAAAAAAAGACATGGCATTGACTTTTTTCATTTAAAAATACTACAGTCACTAAACATTTTACTTGGAAAAAGATAGTCATTCTGAGTGTATTAATTTTTTCCACCCAGAAAACACCACAAATATGCAAAAATACTGATAAAGTTTTTCATTACCCTAATTTAAACTAGGCTGAGCCAGCAGATGTTGTAAAGTGTTGGTTGAAGGACGTCGTCGGTACAAAATAACCCACGTACGGTTCTAAAATACCAAGTGGTTTACCTGTCCTTCGGCCTACATAGCCGGAGACAGTTTAATTTCAGAATCCCCAGTATTATATAGGTACACGTTAAACCCAACCGTAACAAGGTTAGAGAAAAATTGCTACGTATACTCCTATTGTGCTAACTAAAGTAGGATTCTATTGACCTTGGTATTTTACAATACATGGCTAGTACATACCTTCAGTTCATTATGAATATGAAATAATTTGTTTATCGAAACTTATGAAATTAAATGTATTCGTCAGTGGCTCATTTGGCAGTTGTATCTCAGCACCAAAATAAACGGATTTTCTTTTTCTTCTTTTTATCAAGAGTATTCTTTGCTAAAATTCAAGAAAATCTGTTCAGCCGTTTGAAGATAATCAGATCTTTTCTAATCGTTAAAGAGATATGTGTTTGAGTCGTGGTGTGTATATCCTACCCTAAAGTTATTTATATAAGGAGAATATTTGATTTTAATACTGAATTATGTGTATTATTGGTTTATGGGTTGGAAAATTTAAAAAACGTTTTGATTTTTAAATGTTTGAACAAAATTGCTAGGTTAAAGTAATTACCGAATTAGTTAAGCATTTTTTACCGTGTATTTTATTTATGAAAAAAAAACGACTTTAACTTTCTATAGATATGATACATGGCTTAATAAATATTGTTTAGATTATTATATTAAAGCTTTCCTTCGGAATTTGCGATGAAACAATTATATTTCAAGATAATTTAGATTCATTTTCTTTATTTTTGTTTTATCTTGTTATTAAAACCTATCATCGATACATATAAATAAAATTTAAGTGTCTGTTTGTAATGTCAAATTCAGTGTATTTTTTAAATTTTTGTCCATCTGTCTGTCTGTTTGTTTGTTCTGGCTAATCTCCGCAATGGGTGGACCGATTTCCACGAGACTTTTACTGGCAGGTAGCTGGTGTTATAAGGAGTAACTTAGGCTACTTTTATTTTTGGAAAAATAATTAGGGTTCCGGCAAAATATATAAATATGTACACGCTAGCGAAGCCACGCGGGAATTGCTCATCATTCATTGGCCAGTTGATGTCCCTGTCCCAGTGGCCTCTGAATCGCAGGACAGACATATGGGTACTTCGCCCTCCTCGAGCTACTGCAGTCTTAGTCCAGTTTCCCCTTCCAAGATTTGCGGTATCCCTTACCGTAGCTCCCTCGCTCTCTTCGTTTTCCTTACCCCTATTTACCTTCTTCCTTTGTCCGTCAGGTAGGCAGCCGGCCATAAAAGAAACCAGCCAAAACTTGCACTCATTTTACAATGTTATATTGGGCTGACCCCAAATGAAATTGTGAAAAGGGCTGGAAAATGATGATTACTTAACATTGCCCCGGTAGTCAGTGTAATTTTTCATTTTAGGTTTATAAAGTTTATTATTTAAATTTATATTTTTTATCGGACTCCATCTGTGTTAAATATGTAGAAGATAATGTTCAAGAAGATGTGTATTTTCAACGTCTTTTATCTGAGTTTTTATAATTTACAACACATCAATTATTGTGATTTTACTGCATTGTAAACACTTCGTGCATACTCCATTTTTGCAACTAATGTCAAAAACTTGGCACCGGTACTTATGTTTCTACAAAATTATTCATAAATCTGTCATTTTATCTGTCATGTACATACCGACAAGATGTTTTTAGTTTTTTTGTGCACTTTCACGCTTTAAATACACTGACACGTTGCTGTGACGTTTGGCAACCGAAGTTTTTATAACTGATCTGCGAGAAATTAATAAAAATCTTACTAATATTATAATCGTGAAAGTTTGTGAGAATGTACGGATGTATGGATGTTTGTTTCTCTTTCACGCAAGAACCACTGGACCGATTGCGATGAAACTTGGTATGTAGAAAGCTGAACACCTGGATTAACACATAGGCTTTTTATCCCAATATTCCCATGGAATCGGGACTTACGCTGGTGAAACCGCGGGATGCAGCTAGTCCCACTAATATTATAAATGTGAAAGTTTGGATGGATGGATGGATAGATGGATGTTTGTTACTCTTTCACGCCAAAACTACTGAACCGATTGCAATGAAACTTGGTATGTAGATAGCTGGAGACCTGGATTAACATATAGGCTTTTTATTCCGATATTCCCACGGAATCGGGACTTACGTGGGTGAAACCGCGGGGTGCAGCTAGTGGATAATAAAATCACTCGTTCTCCAATCTAAATATACCTAAATACTAGAGATGACTTGGTGGTCGGATTTCGACATTAATTAATTACTATGTTCAGTTTTGAATGTTTTGTTTTATTTCAATGCCTAGTATAACCTGAACTGTCATTACATATCTTGCCGTACCGGTCACAGGTCAAAACATATACTGGACGCGTGTAGATTAATGTACCCGTTTTTATGTAGGTCATGTAGTTTTTAAATTTGTAACACATATTGTTAAATAGTTTTGGCTTTCTGCTAATTTATGTAAATAAGGATAAGTAAATTTAGAATTCTTTATTTTTAATTCGTATTGAAAAAAAAAAATAAGTTTAGTAATAAACTTTAAGCTTCTAAATATCACGCCCCTCCGTTGACAAAAAAAATTGCGTAATGTTTCTTAAAAATACGTACAAAGAATTTTCTTCACGTATTAATATAATATAGATTTACGTACTAACTAAGCCGACAGACGTTGTCCTGTCAATTTTTATTCAATATAAAAGCCCTTAAATATTACTCAAGTTTTCTCATTTTTGGAAAACCTCTCCCATTTTTCTTTTTCAAAAACTTAGATCGTACTTAGTTTTAGAAATAACTTTCCAACCATGCTAAATTTTAATTCATTCAAAAGCATTTTATTTGTATTTATTTAGAGTTTAATATTATATACAATCATTAATCAATATATTCTATTTATATGTTTGAGCTGGGCCACTAGTTAGAACACCTACCATAGTACGTAACAGTGTTTGTATACTCTTTGGTACGTAACGTGTCTTTTTCTTTGTCTATTAGAACTTGAGGATAATATCTTAAACGGACATATAAATAAGAAACAAGACTGTACGCCGAAGGTTTGTTACAGACGTCCGAAGCGTGATTGACTGTCAACACAAAGATCTTTACAAACTTTTACACGTATAACAATAAATATTCCTTAAGAACTTTTGGCTTTTAGACTATTTCTATAGATCTGTAGCGGAAAAGAAGGACACACCAACAAACAAACTTGGAATATTTTTATATTAGTATGTTATTTGATAAGAAGTAGCGTAGGGATCTGTTTTCCAATTTACGAAAATGAGATGGAAAAAATCGAGTTTTATTTCATTCAGCGGTAATAGCTAACCTCGTTAAAATGTATTTTTTATTTCAAATAATAATAATTCTCATTATAATAATGTTTATCATAACCTCCTCCATTCACAAACATAAAGCAATTTGTTGCCTTTAGACACAATTTTAAAATTCGATTTTTTTAATTGTGTATATGTATTGTATACCGCACACCGTGTTAGGATTAACTATTATACATATTTCGACACTTAACTGTTTTAATATTTAACTGAATATATTGAAATAATAAGAACAGAAGTAGATACTAGACCATGTATTCGAATTCACATGTCCACATTCAAATTCGGTGAATGTGGACATGTGAATTCGAATTTGAGGCACGCTTGTACCGAGATAATCACAAGCCCAAGAGCCGAGCTTACTGTTTGATATTCAGATGACCTTTTCGCTTTATTAGCTGAGCTCTCACTTTATTGCTGAAATGCAGAGAAAATCAGCTCGGTAGCAAGATTAATCATAGGAGAAAAAGGCTATCGTTAAATTGGTTTAAATTTAAATTAAATTTATTAAGCACATTTTATTAATTACTTACTACATGTAGTTTTACAAACACTTTACAAAATCACGGCATGTTTTTTATGGTTCTTGTAATGAGGTTTAGATGTCAGAAGTTTTCTAGCAACTGGAACTGTATAAACTACTATAATCAGTAAACGAAACAATGTAACGTCTCAACAATCTCAATCAACACGAGTTTATGCTTTGTGTTTGGCAATATATCACAGCTGGTTACATAGAGTTTTTCATTTAGATGTTTCATGTGATAGAAGAAGAATTTGGTCTGTCTGTTCCTTGAGAAATGATTTGTGTTAACTGTTTAGATCATGATCGAAGGTTCACTGAGGTGAATTGACACAGAAATAAAATCTTTTAAACGCATGTTTGTCGTATGATTTTGACTTGAGTGTAAGTAATTCGACTTTGAAGCCAGTTTATTCAGGAGTGACGGTAATTTATGTATCTGTCTATAGGTATAAGTTTTTAAACATGATATATATATCTTCAGCGCACATAGAAAGTCATAGTAAAGTGTGGCTTGCTGAACTAAAAAGCGGGTTTTCTTTAACTGGCTAAGATGAAAATATTTCAATGATTGTGCGGAATCATGAATGTATGTAGAGATATATATTAATGATTCCGCATTACTAGAGACTAAACGTCGATGTATTACTTGGTATACGTACGTGTACGTGAATTATAAACTGAAAGAAAGTCGTCTAAATAATTTTTTCGAGTTTCGCATTTTTAGAATAACACATATAATTAAAATTTAAATGGCACAACGTTCCGTACGTAGACCTTTCCTTCTAATGACTGGAATATCCTTAGAGCTCATGTGAACGGCGCCGACACCGCATCGTGCAGACTGGACGCTAATTGCCGCGTTGCCGAACATGTATTTTATTCAAGACTTTCACATACGCGGTTTATCACAAGGTTTTGCCAAACTTGTTTAGTCGTTGAGAAAATGGAATTGACTCGAGAAAATTCAAGAGCGATGATTTATTATGACTTTCGAAGTGGTTTAACGCAAAAACAGTGTATTGACCAGATGATTTCTGCATTTGGTGATGAAGCCCCATCCAAAACCACAATTTATCGCTGGTTTGCTGAATTTCGACGTGGTCGTGTCAAGCTCAGTGATGATCCCCGTCAAGCTCGTCCAAAAACTGCAGTCACCCAAGAAAACGTTGATGCTGTGCGTAAGCTGATTGAGGAAGATCGACATGTGACATACCGCGAAATTCAGGCAACTTTAGACATTGGCATGAGTCAAATACAAATAATCTTGCATGAACGATTAGGTGTAAAAAAGTTGTTTTCCCGATGGATACCGCATTCGCTCTGTGAAGAGCAAAAAGCGGCTCGCGTTACTTGGTGCGTCAGAACTCTCGAAAGATTCCACGCAGGATCCTCAAATGCTGTATACAACATCGTATCAGGTGACGAATCCTGGATATACGCGTACGAACCCGAAACAAAAAACCAGTCACGAGTTTGGGTGTTCGAAAATGAGTTAAAGCCAACCAAAATTGTTCGTTCACGAAGTGTTGCAAAAAAAAATGGTGGCCACGTTTGTCTCCAAAACCGGCCATGTTGCGACTATTTCTCTTGAGCGACAAAGAACGGTTAATGCAGAATGGTATGCTAGCATTTGTTTGCCACAGGTCGTTTCTGAACTCCGTAAAGAGAACTGCAACCGCCGCATCATCCTCCATCACGACAATGCGAGTTCGCACACCGCGCACAGAACAAAAGAGTTTTTAAAGCAAGAAAACATAGAATTATTAGACCATCCGCCGTACAGCCCCGACCTAAGCCCTAATGATTTCTATACTTTCCCTAAAATAAAGAATAAATTGCGTGGTCAGAGATTTTCATCACCTGAAGAAGCTGTGAACGCCTACAAAACGGCCATTTTGGAGACCCCAACTTCCGAATGCAATGGTTGCTTCAATGATTGGTTCCATCGTATGGAAAAATGTGTCAAATTTCACGGAGAATACTTCGAAAAGCAATAAATACATTTTTAAATAGTAATGTTGTGTCACTTCCTTGATTCCCGAAATTTTCAGAGCCGTCCTCGTAGACATGAGTAGTTCACATATATATATAGTAGTACACATCATATATTATACTATATACTATAGTCTGAGAATGATATAGGAGTATGTTTTAAAGGAGTCTAAGCTTGAGTCTTTTGCATTGCAGCCACCATAGATTCTGATAAAAACAATGTATTCATCAAGCTTTTTCGGATTGTTAAACACTCTTTTTTTTATTTGAGGGTATCCGTCGAACGATGCATACGCATGTACGTGCGATGCACCATGCACTTGGGTACGCTCTGACTACCTTCCAATCGGAAAAGTTTACTTTTATTTTTATTTATTTTTGACTGGCCTATTGGTCTAGTGGTTAGTGACCCTGACTGCTGAGCCTGAGGTTGTGGGTTCGATTCCCACACAGGACAAATAATTATGTGATGAGCATATGATCATTTGTTCTGTCTGGGTGTAATTTATCTATAATTTGTATGTATTTAGAAATATATAAGTATGTTTATCAGCAGTCTGGTTACCATAGTACAGGCTCTGCCTAGTTTGGGATCAGACGGCCATGTGTGAGATGTGTAAAGTTATTATTATTATTTTCATCTCGTGCATAAGAGTAGTAGATACAACTGAATTTATATCACTACATATTATAAAACAAAGTTCCCCAACGCGTCTGTCTGTCTGTTCGCGATAAACTCAAAAACTACTGAACGGATTTTTATGCGGTTTTCACTAATAGATGGAGCAATTCCTGAGGAAGGTTTATTTATATAACTTGTTAAGGTTTTTGTCTAAATTGCATGAAATATGATGATGATTGTTGAGTTGATGATTTTTACGTGGGAGACCCATGCTTCGGCACGTACGGGCCGGCTCGACTCCGCTCGATACCACGGCCTCACAGAAAACCGGCAGTGAAGGAATGCTTGCATTGCTTTTCGCCGCGTGAGTGAGGTTACCGGATGCCCCTAACCCTTCCCTCTCCCCTATTCCCGTCCTTCCCCTCTCCCCCCTCTAATCCCCTTTTCCCCTCTTCCCCCCAGACCCCCTCTTCCCCCCTGTCCCCTCTTAACCTTCTCCCCCATTAAAGGGCGGCAACGCGCTTGTGACTCTTGAGTTACAGATGCCCCTGGGCGGCGGTAGTCATTTACCATCAGGTGACCCGTCTGCTCTGCCCCCTATACCATAAAAAACAAAAAAAAGGTGTCTCTGCTACCCGTGTGAAGCCGGGGAGGGTTGCTAGTTAAAATTATTTAATTAAACTCTAACTTGTTCTATTAAATATTCATAGGGTACTATGACTTTTATTTCACACGAGTTTTACCCAGAATTCGTTTAGGTGGCGAGCTGTGACGGAGTTAGTTAAGTAAAATGATACCCAGAGCAATCTGTGACTACGTAACGAGAGAACTTGGACCCGCGTTCCTACGCAATCTAAGCAAAACTTTTACAATTAATTGGATTTTGGAGATGAGAGGCGAGACTTGGCTTTATTATGATATCAAATTTGTTGACAAATCTTATCTTTCTATCACGTCTACGTCTATCATCTTAAGTGTCAGTACACACTTATTCATTATGTAAAACACCAAATGAAGTAGGTAATATTGTTGTGTGTGCTGTGCAACTCGTGTGCTGGTTTTCATTTGTATGTTTTATTTTAAACAACTAAGTCAGCGAACAAGCTCACTTGTAGCAACCATGAAGCTCCGGCAGCTCCATTCACCTACAGAATAACAATAGTATGCCGGTAATACCGATTTTTTTTTTTTTTTTATAAAGGTTACTAGTAACGTGGGTTACACATTACTAGTATTCTTGTGAACCCCTCCAGCTAAGCTTAACGCTTGTGTTAGGAGTGGGTTCACGATTAAGGATTAAGGATTACATGATTAAGGATGACCTACATTAATATAGGACATCTGTAGGGTGTTTTCCTACGGGCGGCTTTAATTTGAGAAGAAATCTGCTGTAGCCTATCTATACCTGTCAGTTTTTTAGTTTCTGGTGACGCCCTCATAGCAGGTTTTGTGGACTATTGCTAGTGGTTAGTGCTCCATTTATATGGTAGGAACAATAGTGATGTTGACACTATCACAGATAAGATAATAGTTACTTCGTAAACACTATTCATAAATTTATGTTATATTGTATTATATTGTAACTAAATTATTAATTGTGGTATTTCAAAAGCTGAAATGACATTTATCATATTTAAAAAACTGTATTAACAAAATGCATTTAAAAACGCTTAAAAAGTAACTATTAACACGTGACTGCAAACACCAAACAGATGCTTTACATCATTAACCGATAAACAAGCTGACAGCTGTCAGTTGGTATCATAATAATAATAACTACATAATCATTATATTAATACGTCAAGAGAATTCTTTGTACCCCTTTTTAAGAAAATTTCGCGAACGTCGTAACATGAATTTTGGAATATTTACAGTTTATATGTAGAAGTGCAGAAAGTAAAAATTTTCAAACAATGTCTTACAACTTTAAAAATTACGTGAAAACGGCATAATGAAATTACACGCGTCCAGTATATGTGATTACCTGTCATGGTTACGAAGTCTATACAATGACAGCTCAAGTTATACTGGCATATGAAAACACCGTGGTCGAAATTCGATCACCACGCGATCTCTAGTATAATAATATGTTTAATACTCTAAAGTTACCCGACTGCGCAAGACTGTAGGTATGTAAGTGTGAGGTTTCTTTGCTTGGCTTGATGGATTTCAACATGTAAGGTGTCATTTGAATCGACTTAGTGGGAGTGACATAAGGTACAGAAAGGTTAGAAAATGGATGGCAGGCGGGGGCACATCATAGGAATAGTCCTATGGAGTGCCCCCGACTAGAGCAGGCGAGAACAAGCTAATAGAGCTTGTTCTCGCCTGCTCTACATTTTCTAACATTTATGCTTTTTTTTTGTTTATTGGGTAATGGAATATGCGTTTGTCTTCCAACTAACCTGATGGAAACTGATGATGAAAAAGAAGATGGTACTTACACGCCTATCTAAGAGACACCTCTTCACTCTTGCCGTGAACGTTCTAGGATTATAATTGTCTGGAAAAATATACGCAGGCAGTTCATTCCAGACCTTGCCGACTCGAACTAAAAAGGAGTTCGTTCGGTTTTTTGGTTTTTCAACAATGAAAAAATGGAACCTCTATCTTTGTTTTTGATCTTATCCATTTACAAAGGTTGTTTTTGCTTTTCAGTGACCATTTACTATTTATATAATGCAGTCGGGTATTACATATTGTTTTAAATAATTTAATTAATTCACTGTCAGGATGTGTTTGTGACGTAATCAAACTCATCTGCTGGTAATGTATTTATTCTTTGCTTTTGTGAATGTGTCGTCTTGCCTGTTATCGGGTGACAGGACAGGACAGGACATCCTCTTTGATCTACCATCAAGTCTGTCTGGTATTTTTTTCGTCACCCTTGGCTAAATCGAAACTACCTAACCCACTTGGGGTCTTCAACAAGCCTATCTTAATGGCTTGGTAAGTAACAGTTGACTTTCAAATTCAAATTCGTTTATTTGCTGAAATGTGGTAATACGAAATTATAGGAGTTTATGAGTTGTTAATCCGAGTGGTATAAACCATTAGACATATAGATTTGCTTTATACTTTCTGAGGGAAATAGAAACGTAAAAGTTAGTTTCCGAGCTAGGACTTATGCATGGTTGACTTCACTATGGGTTTGAAAGGGACGACCGCACACACACACGTGACAAGGTTATATAAAATATGTAATAAACGCATCTATTTCTCTAATCTACCTACTCTCTCTTCTTTAATTTATGATTTTTTAAGACAATATATACAACAACCAACAAAAAATACTAAGAGTTTATAAAAATAATTGAACATCAGCAAAAGGGCCAAGTCTGTATTACCGACCTGTTTAAGTCTCGAAAGCTGTTGCCCGGGAAACGCAAACGGCAACAGTCCAAACCCTCTCCCAAGACTCTCGAAGTTATAGTCAGTCACTCAGTCGTCTAGTCAGATAGGAGAGCCTAAAAACTGTTATGACGCGATCTCCCAAGCTTCAACAGTCACACAATAGAGAATGCAATTGAATGGAACATGGGGTTGAGTGTTCGTTCAGCACTTGGCCTCCCCATCTGACGAAACTCAAAACTGAGAACGGCAGTCAATTCAAAGTGCCAGATTCTCTATGAGATCGAGAAGTTTTATAGCTGTACGCATCACGGATGATAGAACCAATGAGTCCCAGTGATGATGATCACAGAGCACCATTAGAGGGAGGACATACCTGAAATTGTCCACAGCAAGATAGAGATGGCTCTCGAGCAGCCAAAAAACGGATCTCCTGGGTATGACGGAATTACTACCGAGCTCTAAAGGTAGGCCAGATGCAACTCCTATAAGAGCTAGAGAGTCTAAGTTAGGTAGCAATTAAAAAGCCGATGAACTCGCCAGAGCTGGTGCAGACTACCAACAGCATGGATCGGAACCGTTCTGCGGCGAGCTTATTCAATCATAAACGCCCAATACATATCAATGGCAATTAAGAGATGGAAGACCACGACTGGTCTAAAACACTCGAAAGCCTTAATAAATGACTATGATAATAAAGTATCAAAAGAACTTCTAGAGCTCAAGAGATACAAACCTGAGCTCCTTCTCAATCGTCACCGGACCCTGCAAACTGAACAAATATATGTTACAAACTAAATGTGGCGAGAACACAATATCCAGATTCTGTCGAGAGGCAGAAGAAACTGCAATGCA
The DNA here is from genome assembly GCA_949752705.1 of Callimorpha dominula. NCBI lineage: Eukaryota > Metazoa > Arthropoda > Insecta > Lepidoptera > Erebidae > Callimorpha > Callimorpha dominula. The sequence continues at coordinate 15,031,008 of OX456999.1, forward strand.
TATTTTATGCTTTTGTGGCCCACTAATGCGGTATCGAAGTAGTAACCTAGGGTTGCACATTATACATCCGTGATATGATCTGGAGGTTTCTCGAAGCCATAAGTCTGAGCAGTGAGCTATAAAGCAAAAGTGCGTTACAAAAGACCAAAAATAGTTGAGGTAGCACTAGAGACTAAAAACAATAATAATAATAGGTAGTAGTTTAGTTCCGTCCTTTTTTTATGTTCGTGTGGAAACCCTCTCGGGCCGTTACCCCACCGAGGTTTTCGTTGGGGCGATGTGTCAAAATCGAACCGACTAAAACCACACACACGGTGTGCCGTACTGCACCTTAAATAGGAGGGATCCGGGAACAGCGTTTATTAAGATATCTGGACCCCCCCTAGCGCCTGCCTGCAAAAGCGCGGCCACCACCTCTGGGTCAAAACCCTTAAAACCTCCTTAAACCACCTCCTCGCGAGGGGCAACTACAGCTGGTGAAGGGGAAAACCAGTCCCGTCCACCCACGGCCACCCTCAGGGCGACATGACGATGACCGTACAGCTCCAAAACCAGAAGACAAATCAGATAAACTTGCAGCGTGGAGTTAGACAAGGGAGTTTTATCTCCAAACTATTCACCAACAACCTTGGGAAATTGCGTGTCAATTGTTTTTATCACAAGTTGAAGTTCGTCGTAGCAAAATGGAATTAACTCGGAAAGATTTTAGGGCGATGATTTTTTATGATTTTTAAAGTTCATTGGCTCCACAAAACTGCACTGCTCGTCTTCAAAATACTTTTAGGAGGAAAGCACCTCATTTGAGCACCGTAAGGCGTTTCTACACAGAATTTGATCGTGGCCGTGTTTCTCTCCTTGATGAAATTCGTGAAGGTCGTCCCTCAACTGCGATCACTGAGGAAAATGTGGCTACTGTCAGGCAACTAATTGAAGAAAACGTGCGTATTCACATATGAAGAGATTCGAGGGCATTGGTATGAGCTAAATTCAATTTTTTTTCATCAACATTTAAAAGTTAGAAAACTTTGTTGCCGCTGGATTTATCATGACTCGTGTCGATTGCTGTAAAAAAATTTTGTTAAAGTACTGACGTGGCCTGGCATGGTCGGTGGGCAAACGGGTCCTAGAGTTGAGACCGTGAACTGGTAAAAGGAAGGTAGGACGCCCCCCAGCCAGATGGACTGACGAACTGAGAAAGGTAGCTGGGATTGATTGTATGCGAAAGACGGAGAACCGAGTGCTTTGGCGCACGTTAGGAGAGCAGTGAACTGCTATAGGCTGATCGATTGAACGTTTATTGAATGTACATGTGTAAGTAGTATTAAGGCATACCTTACCTCATCTTAACAGTAGTACATGATTCAAGCTTTTTTATTAGTTCAGAAATAAAGGTACTATAAAAAAAAAATAATCAATATTAGCTAAATCTTAAGGTTGTAAAAAAAATCTAGGAAATGAGACATCGATCTCCTAATTCACAATAATTATGGAAAAATTGATTTGTGTACTAATTACACCAGTAGTTAGTGCACAAATCATTGACAAAAATAAAAGTTGTAATCGAAGAGGAGGTAGGGGCGGCAAAACTTTACTAGCCTACAGGCGGCAAATGTGTAAATCCGCCACTGCAATCAATACAATTTTTATCTAATTATTCCGAATGATTCGCTATTAAAACTCACTAACGTACAAAACCTAAATGCAGCATCAGCAATAATTATACTCAAACAAATTATACAGGATCATATTCCGCTACAAACTCTCTACACACAAAACACTTGTAATATAATACATTGAACTCAGACTAGTGCTTTTGGCACAATACAACAGTCACATCAAATTATTTGACTCTGACTCAGATCTAACAACGTAATTCTCTGCCTAATCGTGGCTATAGAAAGATTTATTTGATTTCAAGGCTTCGGCTAAGCTATTTGTAATTATAAATATTAAACCTTTTGGGATTATTATGTTTACAGTATAATATACGCAGAAATTAGATTAGCTAAAGTTATTGTAACTGAATACCTATTCCTTTCCTATCTCAATTGTATGTACTGTAATTGAAAAATGAAATTTGTTCTATATTTTTTTCATTAAGTCGATGATATAACTTTGGGATGATATTATCCCATTTCTCTACAGTTGTTAAAGTGTTTTTAATAGTTTAATTTTTCAATATACTTAAACTGTTACTGTCAATAAAAAGTGTTGTGAGTGAAATTCATATTTATTAGAGATATGTCGGTTTTATTTGGTGTGACGCCTGACACCGTTGCGGCAGGACGCTTCACTCCTTGATAAAGGGCCCCCGTTGGGTCAGACAGAGAATAATTCGTCCTGGGTGGAAATCGAACCCACGACTTCTGGCTCAGCAATCAGGGTCACTAACCACCAGACCATCAGGCCAGTCCAGTAAATATACATATATTTATAAATAGATTAATAGAAAAAGAAGATCCAAACTTTTAACCTTTGCGTTCCATGATAATATAATTATGTTGACGGGAATGCACGCGATCACGTATTTAAAAAGTATTACAGTACCTAAAGGCTGTGATCACGGCCGCGACCACGGCAAAGCAAAGGTATGTCATACCTTTTAAATACGTGATCGGGTTGATTCCCGTCAACATGATTATATTAGAATGGAATAGAATTTTTATATAAAGCATCTATGACTTAGTTGTTAGTTTAACTTAGCACTTTCTTAGTATTACAGTATTTTACTATATTAAATGCATGGCAGACACTATCGCCAAAAAATTACATCTAAGCTGAAATATTGACATGTAACCGGTGAAGTTTTTTTTACACTTTCAGACCATTTGTCTTCTGTTCGGTTACAGTAGTGTGAAATCTTAACTTACACCGTGACTAAACAAAGCTCAGAAGTAAACATTTATCTGTTAGGTATACCGAGGGTCCCATAGTTTCTAGCCTACAGCAAGAGTCTCCCAATTGGTCGTACGAATCGAGATGTTCGTCGGAGAGGTCGTCACAGTTGTTTTTTGACGATTTTCTGCGAGTAGAACATCTCGCGCAAGGAGGAGGTGACGGTGTGGATTCGGTAGAAAAACTTTCAGGTGGAACCTTTTCACTCGCGCTCTCATGCGTACGCTAAGAGTGGCCGTGGGTGTATGAGACGAGTTTTATGTTCTTCACCCGAAGCAGAGTCTCCCGTGAAGAGGGTGTCTGGACATCGCCCAGTTGCCGTCCGCTAGCCAGCGCTGGGTGGATCATTGGAGGCAAAACGTCGCCGTATCGACGGTCAACTCATAAACGGTGCTGTGAGGCACACCGTGTGGTTTTAGTTGATTTAAGCCTGATATACGGCCTCACCAATAGCCAGGTGAGGTGAGTTTCCACACGAAAAACAAATGAGTAATGTTACCACGGCCAAATTATGTCGTTATTTCACGTGTAAGCAACCAAAACAACCTTTTTCGTACGCTCCAGGTTGTTTTACCGCCAATAAGCGACAAATTGCTGTTTTCTGAAAAAAACGCGAATGAAGTCGCGGGCACAGCTAGTCTTTAATAAATATGTTACTATCAAAACTTATTTAAGCATTACCGAGAACCCATTACCGACCGAGACCCAAGTTGAAGGGCTGTTTTCCTCTTATACTGGCTCTTTAGCGTACCTACTCTCTTTCGGTTCCAAAACGAGGCGGTATAATACGACCTTAGACCTGAGAATAAGTAGTGAATACGACGCCTTTTTAATAGTGGGACATGGGGCTAGTATGATATATATATAAATCAAGCTATATATATCAAGCTATCTTGTAACAGGCATCGCTGTGGCGCATCCAGTGACGGCCGGAGAACGACAGAGATCTTTGACGGAACTCTGAACGTGAGACATCATTGAGCTCAGACGACTGTGTCGAGGCTGTACAAAATTAGACCCCCCGAAGCTTATTTTGCATCAACGAGTGGAGTGGGTTTAGTGCAGCCAAACCCCAGGTACTACTTTACTGCGTAGAAACAGATGACGGAGGTTTTATGGCCTATAATATTCTTGTTCTTATTATTGTATTTAATTTGAGTTTGACTGACCCAGTGGGCTTTAGGCTCTTTGCCTTGTATAGGCCAGTCTGTAACAGATGCTATTGATGCTATAGACGTCTAGGCGTCCAAAGTTCCAAACAATCAACAGTTAATGAAAAAAATATTAAGTTGTGTTACTTTTTCGTTGCGTAACTAAACTTTTTCTTTACGCTACGTATAAAATAAGCTTAGTTACGTTACCGAAATACTTTGCTTATTTTAGGTAATTGGTTTCTCGTTGTTCTCTAACTCCTTTTCAATTTATTAAGACTACAATTTTTCCCATCCTTTGGTACGTTTTCTTTTAATATTTATGGTATTTTGTCTGTATTTTTCCATAGCTGAAGGCAATATAATTTAACAATATTGATAACGCAGAGGTAATAAAGCTCTAATAAAAATCTTTTTAACAAAAAATTAAACCAACGAAAAGAACTAAAAAGCAAAAAATAAATAAACCTTAAGTCTGAAGTATTGAGCTTATTTCCATAAACTATCAAATTTTATGTAAACTTAGTTTGAGTCGGCGCCAAACAACAAATTGATTAATTATCAGAATTTTATATGTACCTACGTAGAAATGGACATGGCTCTACGTAGGTAACTTACGGTAACTTACGGTTTAATTATTTTTTGCTTTTTAGTTCTTTTCGTCGGTTTAATTTTTTGTTAAAAAGATTTTTATTTTATGATTTTTTTTCATCATCAGCTCAGCTACATGATGTGATGATTTCTAAACGCAAAAACCTGATAAAGTAATGAAAAGTAAACAAAAACACTATTCGTTCCTATAATTTTCGAGGGTTCCTCTCAATTTCATCAGGATCCCATCATCAGATCCTGACTTCCTTGACATGGGACCACCCTTGAGGTATACCCTATCTAACAAAAAAAAATAATCAAAATCGGTTCATAAATAACGGAGTGAGGGCTGAACAGACATAAAAAAAAAATAAAAAAAAAAAAAATATACGGATTGAGAACCTCCTTTTTTTTTCGTCGGTTAAAAAATGTGCTTTCATTTCATTAAATATAAGGAAAATTTTGAGCAACAGCGCCATGTTTAGCGGGTGGTTATTACAGTTTTTTATTGGTATAGGGGGCAAACGAGCAAACGGGTCATCTGATGGTGAATGACTACCTGCAACTCAAGAGTCACAAGTGCGTTGCCGGACGTTATGGTAAGAGTAGGGAAAGGGGGGAAATAGGGAGCGAGGAAGGGAGAGGGAAGGGTTAGGGCCTCCGGTAACCTCCCTCACTCGGCAAAAAGCAATGCAAGCATTGCTTCACTGCCAGTTTTCTGTGAGGCCTTAGTATCACTCCGGTCGAGCCGGCCCATACGTGCTGAAGCATAGCTCTCCCACGATAAAAACAGTATACAGTACAGTACAAATACAGTAGACAAAATGGTGTACCCACTGAGCAAATACATTGCTCCATGGGTGTGCCCGTCCGTATTCGTTGGTCGCGTTGGGTGCGGCATTAAACTCACATTGTTGGTCTTTGTACAATCGAATCGCTGGATTACTTGATACAGGTTCTCCTTGCCTCTGATATTCAGATATCGGAAACTCTATAAAAAACTATTAGTGTACTAATGAAGATCGCCTCGCTGTCGTGTGGTCACTAAGGGTCACTGGTAATGCTATTGGAGCGTTTCCCTATTTCCCCTGCCATGAAGCTCTGGCGACTCACTAGGATTACACCAGTAGCGATGGCTTCTAAAATAAATATGAATAAAATCTAAATGTTTGTTTCTGAACGGCTCACTGCTTAGAAAACCTTTGCATAATCACTACTTTACACCCTAACGGGCCATTACAGTAATATATCTGTTACATAAGGATTCGCGCGGAGATGTAGGTAATAACAGTTCAACGAATAGGAATTAGCTCATTTGTAGAACCCCTAGTAAATAACGCTAATATTTTATTTACAGATTTTGGTAACTATGTTGGATGGTATGAGGAACGAATTAATCAAGCAACAAATTCTACTTGATTTACAATGTATTTACTTGTCATTAAGAAATGAATAATAATATAGTACTTATTGTACGTAAGTAATTTATTCCTTTCTTGACCATGTTGATAATTTTTTTGCAAACTTATATAAGTTTTAAGACAACTCCCGCATTAGTAATATTCCTGTTTCGGCTTCACAAACATTTAAACAACGGACACAAAGAACACTCGGGACAACTATTTGTTTTGTGTATATTTCACACAAATATTTATACCGTGTGGGATTTGAACCCACAACACTCGGTGCAGCGAAGTGGGGAGGTGCCCACTTAAACCATTGCGCCAACCGTGCAGTACATGACTTGCCTACAAAATGTAAAATCGCTCGACAAAGAATTAATTTCGAACTTGATTGGGAACAAGTTAAGTTTTCTGAAGAGTGAAATTCTTATTTGTGCTGTAATTACAATTAAATATTCGGTTATATGATGGCGTTGTATAATCAAAGTCAAGAGTAATTTTAAAAGAAATTTTAAATTTAATTTAAGTTATAAATAAAATAAAAATTTAATAGATTACAATAAACGTTTTGAAAACTGCCAATGTTGACATAAAGAATTGAAACTTCACAACGTCTCGACTGAGCTGAACTAGGCCAATTAGCTCAGTTTTAAGGCGCCACTTTTAGAGTATGGCATATATTATGTAATTTTTTTGACTCATTGCTAAAAATTCTTGTGGAATAATTTTAGTTTTTGTGTGTGACTGAACCATTTATATGACTTCGTATATGCATTTTGTATTTACGACATCCTGTATCTACGTTTAGGGGGTAGGGCGTGGTTACAATAAACGTACCTACGTTATAGCGTATTAAAACCTCGTAATTCATAAAGAAAATAATAACTCGTGGATCGTATTTATTGTCATGGAAAATGAGGGACAAATTACACAAAGATATGATAACTCGGAGCTTTTGTGCATAAGTAAGGACCGTTATGTACCTTTTGTGGTCATTGTAGCTTGTGCAAAGAAGAAGGCTTCTCGTCACATTGTTATTACCTACATAAAAAGCTTTGTAATCCAAATGGTTTATGGACGGAGGGATATACCGCTGATTTCTCGTCTTAAAAATTGAGCTTTCTGACTGGAGAGTTAGACCCTACTCTTTATAGCCTGTTTAGGAAATATTTATTTATATTTTGAAAATATTTGTTTGTATATTATCGATTGACTAATGCACATTAAGACAAGCGATTTACTAACACCATGCAATGAATTGCAATCGCTTGAATGCGTACTAATACGTAAGTTGACTTGTTAGCCCTAAATTTAAATGGCAGTCCTTTGTTACTCTGGCCAAATATGGAAACGATTTGATTTCTTTGGCTTTGCTTGAATTGCCAGCATTATAAAAATAAAGTGGTGCATTTTATGTCTTGTTACACATATGTTAAATAATTTAAGCGAAGACAGAATATTCTTAACTTAGTATTGTTAACTTGCTAATATTGCTTTTAATAAAAAGAGTGGTACGAAGGTAATTGACATCCACGTCCTTCCATAGCCTGTTAAAAATGCATGCTTATTATACTTACATAATTTTATAAACATCTGTAATTATAATAAAGACTGCACTGTTAGAAACATAGTCGTTCATAAAACGATCTAAAGTGAAAAAAGATTTTTTTTTTCACTTTAGATGGAAGAAATGTTGACTATGGTTCTACTGTAAACAATTGAGGTAAGGATCAACTGTGGCCAGAATACGCTATTGTAGTAAGTCAGCAATTCCTTAAACATATGTATTTTAGGAAAGCGTCTAAAGTTTTTCGTGGAACCGGTAAAATGGGAGATCAGTTTACTTACGTTTAAACTTTCGCGTTCCATGATACATGATTACTTTTATGGGAGTTAAGTCAGCTAGTTCAAATGATATCAACATACCTAGACTATCGTGTTAAAATAATCATATATCAGTTTAAATTTGATTTCATACTGTGACTAAGTTAACTAACTTAAAAAAAAAAAACTCTTGTTGTGAATAATCATTACATGTTAGGTAACTCTGCCTCGAAGTTATTAACCGCTGCTGGTATTAACACCCTTAGATGCATCAATTAGTTTGAACTTAGAGGAGGAAAGAAAGAGCTGCTACATAAAAAGTAAATCGATAGTATTCCATTAATAATAGTACCTGGATGACCGGTTCTTTTTTAACGTTTTCTAAAAATTAAACCTAGCTAGATCGATTTATCGTCCCCGAAACCCCCCCCCCCGGCATACTAAATTTCATGAAAATCGTTGGAGCCGTTTCCGAGATTCAGATTATATATATACATACATATATACCATTCTTTTTTTTAATGAATACTAGTAACGTGGTTCTTTTTTTTTTTTCACATATGTACAAGGATTACTCGTTTAAAGGTATTAGATAAGTAATGACTTGCGATCAAGTGGTTGCAGTTTCGAACACCACCTAGTGCACTAAAGACGTAAACCCAATCCTTTTTTTTTTTGTACGTATGGAAACCCCCTCATGCCGTCACCCCACCGGGGTTTTCGGTGGGGTGGTGTGTCGGAATCGAACCGACTAAAACCACACGGTGTGCCGTACTGCGCCTTAAATAGGAGGGACCCGGGAACAGCTTTTATTAAGACATCCGGACCCCCCCCTAGTGCCTGCCCGCAAAAGCGCGGGCACCACCTACGTAAACCCACTCCTAACACAAGCATTTAGTTTAGCTGGAGGGGTTAACAATAATACTAGTAATGTGTGACCCATGTTGCTAGTATACTTTAAATAAAAAAAAAATACCATTTTATGTTATAGTTACCAGTAGTATTGTTTCTTAAAAATTTAATGTACAATAAGTACTAAATCCGTCTGGTCTTGATTTCCTTAATACATTTATTACAGATTTTTTTTGCAAGATTTTGATAACATCTTTAATACAAATCGCTAATGTGAGCAAGGCACATGTCATTGTTTGTTCACTAGTAAGAAGTTCAGCTGAACTATCCGTTATAGTTAGAGGTAAGAAACGACCCTGTGGGAAGAAAGGGAAAGAAGTGGGAAGTTTCTCTATATTTTACGAGGGAACATATTTTGTGAAATAAATGGTTTCCTGTGATAATAAAACTCCTGTTTATAGGCTAAGTTTAGACCAAAATGAATCAGAAATAAACATTAGGTCAGTGGGTCGCTGCAATATACGACGATACGGCTGATCTTAATATTTATAGAGATTTTTCAGAAAAAAGTTGGAAGTTTTCTGGTGACAGCTTTCCGCTTTACATTACCTATATGAGTCACAAATTTTTTTGTTTGTCTCTTCAAAATTATAAGTAGGTAGGTACTTATATAAAACATTAAAATATACAGAAATAGTATGTATTTACCTACTATTTCCAAAATAAATTTAAACCTGCGACAATTTTTCTTGGTTATGAATATACTTAGGATTATTCGGTAGTATTTTACTTTTTATTTTGTTAATACATGTTATTTGTTTTGAAAGCTTGCCCAATGTCTTTTGAATTAAAGCGACAAATCACAAAGAAAAAATATTAACCTTCATTAATTTAGACGTCCAGACGTCACTGGGTGGAAGTTCTTTAATTTGAATTGAGAAAACTTTTAGAAACATTCATACATAAAGTCCGGATAATTTACAGTTTATAAAAAGTGCACACACAACACTATCTATTTAGTTCCATATAGCCAGGAACTTGACATTATTATTTGAAAAACGAAGTCAATTGACATGTAGGTCCGTGAATATTTTCTTCATTAGATAAATACTTTTTTGTCGATCGGGAAACCGCAACCAGACTCTCACCAATACATATATTTTTTATGATAATCTGATAAATGAACCGCTTATCTACATATTTTTCTCATCTGTATTTACTTAATGAATTCCATTTGTTTGCAGGCCAAGAAATATTGTATTCATTTATTTTATATCTAGTCAAAGTTAAGTGTGTAATAATTGTATTGTATTTGAATTTATTATAACTTTCTCAATACATGTACATTTATATAGTATTTATAATATTTTTTCATGTTCCCATAAACAAGCTCATAAAATGGCATAAGCTCTGTTCTGTATATGTACAATTGTATATTATGTTCTGTTTTTACTATCGGGAGTTACATAATATGCCATTTTGTACTTAACGGCCTAAAGCTTAAACTTCTGGCAAAGACAAGCTATAAATACATTTAATCTTTAATTATATTTGTATCTTTTAATTACAAATACACTAACCTGAAGTACATGAGTAGTACTAGAATGTTGCCCAAGCATCCGATGCTCCCTAACACTATATATATGCCGGCGAATGTGTAAAATAACACAGGGTCTGGAGGTGGAAATTGCAGCCAGTAACTATTGATACGCAGTAAGTAGTCGTCTGTGAACATTCCAAGTTTGCGCCACTTTTCAACCGGCCAACGCTTCAAAAACTTATCAATTATCGCTAAAGTACTTTTCGAAACAGTCAACTCCTCCCGTTTATAGCTTAAGCTATATGGATATGATTTCACTTCATCCTCCACACTGTCTGATATTTTCAATTTACCGATTTTATTATTTAAGTCGTGTTTGATGTTATCTACAGTCCTTCTTCGCCTTTTCCACTGCTTTAAATTATCTAAACAACGTCTCAAAAAATCGCTTTGACACTTAAACGGATTTAAAGTGACTATTTTAGCTACAATGCTATATTTACACTTATGTCTAACATTGTATGCGTGATTTAAACGGATTAATTCCACCGATGGTGTCGAATTTTCATTCACACAGTAAACTATTTTTGAAAATGCGACTAACGCGATGATAACAATCATATACACCATACTATTTCCGATTTGCCACGGATGTTGTCGCGTGTCAGATTAATAGGGCACAACCGTTCGCGATGGTTACCGAGACAAAATGTAAGCCCAAGTGCGCCATGGAGAGACGAATCGTGTCCCGGTAAGGATGTGGTACAACTGTTTATCGTACGCAACTCTCTAAAACTTTCAGTCGGGAAATGCTGCGAGAGCTGAATAATTCAAAAATAGAAAATGTTGGTAGGTACAGCAGGCTATTATTAGGTGTACGATACTGCCAAATGGTCACGTCAATAAATTTTAAAGTTTACGTACATTTATATTAGAAAAAAATAAATGAGACCGGGAGAAATTGTATACGAGGAAATTAAAAAGTTTGACTGTTAATTTAAAAAAAAAAATTTGTAGAATAAAATGTAATAAATATTTCAGGTCTGTTTTAAGACGGGCTTTATTGAGTTTATCTTTCTTACACTTTGTTGTTAGTTTGTTTCCAACGTAGCAAAGAATTTTTCAATAACTTCTACTTAATAAAATCTTATGTAACTTTTTATATAAGATAAATTTCTTCTTTTATAAGATAAAGTTCTTGTGATATTAAAATGTTCAGTATGCACCATATGTGATTTTTTTATGGTTGGAAAAATGGGTGTGTAGGCAATGTTGGATGCCGCTGCCTACCTTCGTATGTATGTTTATATAACTTAATTTTGTCTATTTCTAAAAGTTTTCTTTATATTTTCAATAATTAAATAACTTATCTTATTTGCATATCTTATTACATATATACCAATGTACCTATTTATTAACTACATTTATTAAATGCCTTCTCGTAAATTAACTGTTATGTTTAACGTTATTAGCTATTTCGATTGCTGATGGAATTTTATTAAGATATTTGATGTAATTTGTTTCATGACTTGCTTTATTAAATACAAGTTATTCGCAAAAAAGCTATTTTTATCCCTTGGGAGCAGTTTTTGAAAGGTATTTCCTGTCATTTAAAACTGTCTGTAACGTAACAATATTTTGTAAATGCGAGAGACGTGCTTCGGCATGTACGGGGTTATACCACGGCCTCATAGAAAACCGGCCGTGTAGCTATGCTTTCCTTGTGTTTCGCAGGGTAAGTGAGGTTACCGGAGGCCCAACCCCCCTCCCGTCCTTCCACTACTCCCACATTTCATTTGTGACTCGAGTTGCAAGTGCCCATGGGTGGCGGTAGTCGCTTACCATCAGGTGACCCGTCTGCTCGTTTGCCCCTATCCCCTAAATATAAACATCGGTTAAGTAGTTTAGACGTGATAAAGTAACAAGCTCACATTCGCATATATAATGTTAGTTAGGAGTGATTTAGTTTTCTTTAGTAAATTTTATAGAGCTGCGATACAGGCGTTATGTTAGTCTTCAAGTGTTTATAGATAATATTTAAATATTACGTGAATGTTTTACGTTTAATTATATTAGGATATGAATCTCACATAAAAAGAGGAGGCAAAAAAAAAGAAAAAAAGTATTTATTCAAACATAGCTTGAACAAAACTTCCGTCGCATATTTTAATACAAATAAAAAAAAGAATGAAAAATATATGACCGAAATATTAATTCGTACACTAGTGAACCAATAGGGATGTTGACATATTTTCAAAACTGGTTTTATTTTATACCTAGACCCATAATGAACGCAATAAATAATATTCTGTTAAAAAACACTAAAATTTATCAGAGAAATTTGAAAAAATAAAGTTACTTTTAAATTTTCCCGCCGAAACACTCACTTCAGTTTGATTACGTCATTATCCGAAAAACATTATTCCACTGTCAGCCCGTCACAGTAATAAGTGTTCTTGGTGGTTGTGCTCGCGGTTACCTTCACGAATATACCAAATTTAAGTGCTTTACCTGAGAGAAATGGACACAAAGTATTACAAATGCTGTGCAGTGCCCAAGTGCAAAAGCACAACAATGAGCACACCGGAAAACTTTTCATAAATGTCCCAAAAAATAAACAAATAAGGAGAACGTGGCTAACACTTTCACGTTCACGTTGTCACGTTTCACGTTCCTAAGTTCAGCAGCACAAAAATCTTGGTTTCCTGTAAAAAAAATTGCCACCATCAACGAATCTATCTTCGGTAAGTTCAAAGAGTTTCCTTTGATAAATCCAGCTTCCATAGTGATAAGATTATTAACGAGTTGCAACTTGGAGATAATTCACGCAATGAGTGACGTTTTCTATGTTAATATCAAACAGTTAATATTATTAGGATACCAACTGACAAGTATCAACTGTCAGTCTCTCGGATAATTACGTAATAGATTCTGATTGGTGGTTTCAGTCACGTGGTTACTATTTCAGCCTTTTTTAATCATCTATAATATATTTTTAACACTCTTTTTAATGAAAAAAACGTTGTTTTAGGTTTTTATATATCACAATGAATCATTTAGTTAAAATGCAATATAAATTTGTGATTAGTGTCAATATCCCTATTGTGCTGTGGGAAGTGAAGCGTAAAAACTTAATGCTGCGTGACCAAGCCTTAGTAGTAGTGACTACTCGCATTAAGATATTCATAAAAAGTGACTACAAAATACCTTCTTGTACCGAGATCAACGTAAATTGTTTCGTGTTATACTCGTAGTACAGGCACAGATAAGATAACAGTTACTTCGTAATAGCCAGACATTTTTTTAGGCTACGCTATACATTTTGTATCTTTTTTAATGTTAGTGGTCGCGTATATCGATCAAAATACGATCTTAATTCATTAAATTATTGATTACGTGAAGTTTCGACAAACGTAGGAAAAAGGAAGCTGATAAAAAAAAAATGATAAAAATTGTGCACGGTTATAGCTAGTCAAAACAAAATAAAACATCGGGTTACAAACAGAGGAGCACTTTTGCTTTTGTACTGAACTGTTCTATTATTGCCTATTTATATATACCTAGATATTTCATATATTTCTATATCAAAAGTCAAAAAACATTTAACGGATTTATCTCTCTCTTTCTAGTGTACGGAGATGTAAGTATGTATATTCCTTACAACCCTCGGAAACATATTAGTGAATTTATAGTTAGCGTTTGGTGGCTGAGAGGGGGCAAAATAGCTAGTTGATATAGCCAAAAACCAGGCTACCAACAGTGCCGGATTAGCCCATAAGCAAATTAAGCAATTGCTTAGGTCATCACGTCTTGGGGGGCACCAGAAACAGCACAAAAAAAATTGCTAGCACATGAAGGTAAAGCTGTTTTAAATTGACCAGATAGTTAACGTTCGGAGTCATAACCCCGCTCCCTCTTGCTCGCTCGCGAATGCGAAAATTCGAATGCTCCCGATTTGCGATCAGCCAATCACCACACTTGCCCCACCAAAGCTGTTTTGTGTCAGTTGAATGTTTTGTTTTTTGAGCAATTGATTTGATTAAATAAAATAATAAATTAAGTAAATATTTATTACTTCAAGTTAAATAAACTATAAATCTACGGTGTGGTGTGAATGTGTCGACCATTATCGCAAATTCTATTACGGATACGTATATTTAGATACATAAATATATTTTATATTGTTTTGTTTTTATTTTATCCAAAGTCGAAATATCTCAAGTATTTCGTTTAATAACTAACTTTTTTATTTACGTAGTTTTTATTTAACTTGCCGTGTTAATATTATATGTATGTATGTATAGGTGTGTCTGTGTGGTCGTTTTTGATAAAACAATATGTTATTAATGATGCAAAAAGTAGGTAATAATTTGTCTCTAGCACGTTCACGGACAATACGGCCAGAGACGTAAATGTGCATTTAATTAAATGACCAAAGTTTATTCAGAAAGCGAGTGTCTATTTGCTAATCTAGTTTCGTTTTGGGAAAGAAACAGGATAATTACTTACTTAATTATTATTTTTTATTACCAATATAAGTAAAAGACGTAATTAATAAAATAAAGAAAATGAAAAAAATAAACGCACCGACAGTTATTCACAAACGCATGCGCACGTTCCCGCCACGTGCCTCACTGCAGGTCAATCGCGTCAGCTGTACCTGTGGCTGTACCTACACCGAAAGACGCGACGATCGCGTATTTGTTATAATTAAAAGCCGGTAGCTATACGGGTATTATTGTTTTAAGATAAAAATCATTAGGATGACGAGGGAATTATTATTATTTATGTCCCTCTAGGTTTAATCATGAAACGTTCGCAATTGAGATTTTATGCCTGATGATATCAAACTGCACAGCGAAACGATCCTTTTCGAAATTGAAAATAATAAAATAACCAAAAAAGAACAACGAACGATATTATATATAGAGTCAGATATGCTAAAAACATTGGACTTAAAACCTATTTTCCGTGAATTTAATGCACGAAAAAGTCGCAAGTCGCATTTCAATAAATAAATAAGAAACCTTTGGTTTTTACTGTATGTAATACCTAATCCACGTATCCCGTGTCCTTCATACATATTCTAAAGTACGTAGTGATCTATCTCGTATTATTTTTAAAGACTGATGTTAGTTTACTTATGGTAGGGGGGCCCTACAGACGTGAATTGCTTAGGGCATCAAGTTGTCTTAATCCGGCACTGGCTACCAATTACTCTGGGATCGCCAAACAACAACAAAAAAAACTCCTGCTATTTCTACAATCACCATAGAAAATCTATATGTTATCCTTCGATTGAAAATCTGCCGTAACGAAAGGAATTATTATTTTGTAATCGTACACAAATAATTTAAGCGGAGAGAGAAAACATAGGTACGTCAATTTAAGGAAATAAATGCACAAAAGGTAATAATTATTATTTTGCGGAGAATCTTAACACGGCGATTAAAAAAGAATCCAAAAAGCCATCTTTAGAGCACACATACTTTGTAGGCTGTGTGAACCTTTCAGAAAGTATTAAATTTAATAGTTTATTATTACATACTATTTGAGTTTTTTTTACATAAAATAAAGAAATATTTAAAAACAATCACGTGTATTGGTTAATACTTAATACATATTACTTGGACCAATAACGAAATGTATTTATGAACATCTATTTGTCTCCAGTAACAAACATATAATTACAATGAAGTCAGCATTGTAATGATATGTATTTTACTGGAACTGGATATGGATAGAGTGAACTACGTACAATATTTGTGCAGAAAAGGTTTCCACGTTTGTTTTGTACTTTTTAAGTGTTGTGAGCACAACCAAATAGACAAAGAGACACAAATAGCAAAAATAGTAGAAATGGGTTCAGTTTGTGGTCCGGTATAACACTCGCACATTTTGTTTTGGAAATATAAATATAATATAATATGTAGATTACATAATTAACTATTTAATGATCGATACAAATATGAAAGATATTGATAAAAATCACTTGGACAACTAACAATCAAACAACAAATATCAATCAATTAAAACAGGCTCGTTCATATTATGCGGAGCACAAAATTAAGGTTAGAAAAGGACTAGTATGATGCGTAAGTATCTACAAATAATAAACTTTCAAGTGTTTTTTATCGATATATTTTATTTAATAACGTCCTGTAAACCAAATACATCCCAGCACTAGACTGCTGAGTCGTAGTAGGTGCTCTTCGTGGACAAAGATATAAAAATAAATTTGAATCCACGAAGAGCACCTGCCAAAAAGATTGATAGTTGCCTTTCGTGGGCTAGCCTAGTTGCCATTCGCGCAGGTGCCATTCCGACGGGTGCCCTAGGTAGACTACCTCCGTAAAACTATTCATAATGTAAATTACAATAGATATGTTACTTTTGCACATTATTCTATTGCATGATAACTTCAGGTTTATGGCCGTTTGGGTTTATACATTCTACTAAAAAGCTACCATAGAAATAAATTTTATGACTTCACAATTATTTTTTTAATCTGTTGCTTTTATTTGTTCTGTCACCATTCAGAATTTCTTTTTACGTAATTAAAATTTAAATTAAATCACTATCTTTGAATACGATTTCGAATAGCTCCAATGTGATAAAAACGCAGCATAGTAAAAAAAAATCGCATCGAATCATGCCTTAACTTGACATAGATGATGGGATTCTGAAATAAATTTGTCAAATCTGATTTGTCATGGCTGGTCCAAATGAAAAGGTAATGATTCTGGTTGGTGTTTGCAGTTGGGTGATAATAGTGGTTATTTAAGCTCTTTTTAATCAATTTTATCAGTTTATTATAGTTTTTTAAATGAAAAATGTGGTTTTAGGTTTTAAAACATCAAAATTAACCATTTAGTTACAACGTAACTTAAATTCGTGATAAGTGTAAACATTCCTAATACTTATTTATGTACTTCAATAATAGGTAAATATCGACTTGTAAAGTACTCACAATTCACTACAGGGGAAATATAACATTAAGTGAACAAACACATCAACTTCAGCGTTTCGTTCAAAAAGTGAACGCAATACGGTAGTAGACTGTCAAGTCAAATCAGTTCTACTTTATTAAACGTCAAAACTGTTCTGTTTCTGTATGAAATAAAGGGTTATGACGTCATATCCCGCTAACTTGAAAACAGTAACGAATATAGTTTTTTCACATTGTTTAACAATTTATTTTAACGATAGGTTACCCTATGATATGACAATAGGGACCATGTTTATAGCTTTAAAGAATCTATGGAAGAAATAATTTATAGAACGCTAAAAATGTTTGGAGTTAATGTAGGTTTTACAGCTCAGTCACCAGTTTTATTATGTATCTATTTTAAATTTGCAAAAGACTTCCATTTTAAAATTGGAAAGTACGCATACGTTCTTAACTATATTACTTTATTAACTCTCAAAATTTCAGAAACAAGAAAAAGTATATGTAGTTCCTATGTATAGTCATCACAACAATTGGTGTTTTCCCAAATCATCTTCTCCATAGCTTAAAACTACTCAACCTTAAGGAAACCTTTGACATAACCCTACAAAAAACCGCAATCCTAAACACAATGAACAGTTCATGCAGATTTATAAAAACGAAATAGGCCCTCATCAGAACACAACATAAAAAAGTAAAAAGAGAAAAAGTAAAATACACGATAATAATAATAATAACTTAACACATGTTACACATGTTGAAATAACGTAATATGTAATATACCCACTTACCCACACTTATGCACACTTTTAAAACGATTTCAAATTCATATGTTTTTATATGGAGTACAAACATTATATGTTCTTACCTAAGATACATCAGCAACACGATGATATTCCCCCCACAGCCGACTATGGTAACGAGCACGTAGAATGCGCCCAACGACTTCTGGGTAAATTCACTAGGAGGTGGAAACTGTAGCCAGTGTTCGTTGATCAAATCTAGGTAATCGTCAGTGAAAAATCCCCACTTTTCCCACTGCGATACAGGCCAAATTTGCTTGAAGTTCGCCAACAATAAAGCGTGCTTGTTCACAGTCGAAGTGTTAGCTGAGTTGGTAAGGTTCTCCGATTCAAGTTCACTTCCTACTCTATAAGCCATTTCTGCATTCGTTTCGTTTACAAAACGCTTTTTCCTACCTAATTGCATTTGGAGAATTGTTCTGGTTTCACAGTTTTTTAACTGGTTTACTTTATTTAATGAACTTTTCTTGACTGTAATTTCAGTCTGTTTTATTCTTGGTTGGTACGTCAAGTCGCAATAACATATTATTAGCACAAAAAATAAACTAATAACTGAACAGATTTTCATGTTGTGCAGGTATTGTAGTGAACGCGACGTACTCGTATGAAATGTCGTGTTTTATAAAGAGCAAGGTTTATGTGCGTCTTTGTCGATAGCCTAAAGACCCGACCGCCTCGTCCAGCGGTCGTTCCCTGAGGAATGCTGAGAATTTATGCTTAAGTGGATTAAAGTGGACAGCTTTTAATAAAATCTGTATAGAATTGGTGGTTAATAAGACGTTTATTAAGTTGATGATATACATATGCGAGTACTCTTGAGTCTCCTTGACCACTTAATTTGTGGGAAGATAGAATATATTCGCCATTACACACAACACACTATATCGAGATATATTTTATTATACCTACATATAAAAAGTCTCTCAAGTCAAAGTACCAAGTTAATTTTCTTCCTCACTTATTCGGTGAACTCTATTGGAGTTTATAAGAAAATTTCAGGTGGAAACTGTTTGTTTCGCAACTAAGGCTATAACCTTAGTTGCCAAACAAACAGTTTTTTTGGTTTTTGTTTTTTTTGGAAAATGAAGTGATGGTGTGAAATACAAAATTATTCATAGTTTTTTTTTACATTAAGAAAAGGTTAATCAATGTTATAAAGGGGTAACAAGATGACTACATGATCAAACGAAGAAAAAACACATAACAACGATCAAGTACTCTGTAATGAATATGTCTGACTATCTAAAGTACTTACGCAAGGGGCTAGGGGCTATTCTAGGGTAAGGTAATAATAAAGAATAATAAGTAATAAAAGCATAGTTCATTACTTATTCATGACTTAACCTTATACTGTCTCTAACTGATGTCTCCATAACTGATGTCTTTACAAAGTTTTTGCACCTTTCCTAATACAAAGGACTGAAAAAGTAATTTTTATGTGCTTTATAGGTAAGAAAGAAAAAAGAAAAGAAAGAAATCGACGACATATCGACATCTGACCTTCATTCTTAAGTTATAGACATCGACATTTTCCTGTTTTCGTCTGTTGTTGTTGTTGTCCAAAAGAACTTTGTCTATCCCGTAAACAAAATACTTTAACATAACTCAGAAACATACTCGTATGTAATCATTTGCACAGTTCTTTGTATCACGTAGTATTGCCAATTTCTGCAACACATGTCGAGATCGGATAACACATTAAAAGTCAATTAATCAAAGAGACCGTATACGTCCAATGCAGAACATCTGATCAATAGCACAAGGTTATATTCATAATAATATATCATCGGCTTTTTTGGGAGATCAATAAATATACGATTGTATGGACGATACAGTGGCTTAAGTGACAACTGCGTAGTATCAGAAGTTATTGACTACCCAAAAGAGAAGTGTAATACATAATTATGTATTTATACGGGATTTAACGCGATCACGATTACATACTTCTAAATTACATACCTCAGAGGTATGTAATACCTATTTCGTAATCAACTTAATACCCGTATAAATACATAATAGGGAATATGCATGTATTTTTTTTTATCTTTTATTGACTTGTTCCATCATTCTACCCTAATAAAAAATATAAATAACCTTGGCAACGTTCAAATTAATTTTTAAAATAACATTGAAAACATCGATAAAATTTGATCTGTTTGAACGCCGCCATATTTCGCGGACCTTGGATGACGTCACGTTCCACGCTTAGTGTTTGTTTCATAAACTTATTTGAAGTGTTATAGTAATTTTATACCGATTTCCAGTTGTAATTACTATTTATTGCAATTAATAGACGATGGATAAAGTTAAAAAACCATTTTATAGGTATTGCTTTGTCCCTAAGTGTAAAAACACTATAAGAAGTACACCCAATACAGTATTTTTTTCCTGTACAAAATAATAATGTAAAATACGAAAACACTGGTGTACATTAATGAGAAGAGATGAAGTATCTTCAATATCGTGTTTATATTGTGTTGTGAGGATCACTCTAATGTAAGCATACTACAATTTAATTGCTAGTATAGTGTGAATTAGTCAGCAGTAATTTATGTTTGTTTTAAATATCAAGCAGAAGGCAACTTGCTTGTCTACTTAAACTAGGTAACAAAAGTCCAATAAAACTTCATGAATATAACTAACTATACATATCTTACCTATCCTTTAGATTATAATATAACAAGTATTATAATAATTACCATGCGGCTTTCACTCCTTTAACCTCAGCGGACGTAAAATCTGGATTTGATGCAAAATATATAGTCATCATGAATGCACCTATTTTCGGTAGATTGTCCGATTGTGCTTTGACAAAACTACATTCAGTCATTGTCCTAGATGATTTCTAATATCACTAGAATGCTCAAATTGCACTAGCTAAGAGCAAAAACCACACGAACACATATCTTTCTCCGTAACACTACGAATATAGGCGCCGATAAATGACAGAACGTGGAATGTCATGTCATGTTTCGACCAATGGTGAAGCGTTTTGCAAAGTTGAATTTCGCGCCCTTATTTTGCATATTTCAACTAATATTTTTTGCAATTAAACACGAACTAAGTAAGAAAATAATTGTTTAGGCATAATAGCTGGACAATAAAGATTCAAGGGAAAATTAATCAAGTAAATTTAAACAACATGCATATTCCCTATTATATCATGGAACGCGAAAGTTTAAAAGTTAGTTAGAAGTGTAATGTTTTGATTTCACCATAACTTATAAACGCTTGAAAGAACAGATTTAGTACTGGAAAATTAAAAAAGAGTTCCACTATCCACCTCCCAGCTTCATTAGATCATCGTTAACAAGCCAGATTTGTTGGAATCGTCAAAACGAATCAAATAAGCCCAAATTCGAGAGGTTTACTAGTAGCCACTAAAGAGTTCCACTATCCACCTCCTGGTTCCATCTCCAGATCAGCTCCAAGATGACAAATTATAGTATTGTCATCAAACTACATACACATTAAAGTTTCATCGACGTTTCGACACGACAAGTAGGAGTATGTCAAAGTTGACTTTCAAGATTTATTTACATAGTTAATTAGTTACAAGCAGTGATGGGCGTAACTAGTCACTTATGTAATCTAATTAATAACTGAATTACAAAATAATGTTATTAAAATGTAATATATATCATCGTTATTACACAGTATTCAATTACATTGTAATTAGAATTACTTTGGATGTGCAATGAAATTCATTACAATGTATTTCAAATTCGAAGTATTTCAATAACTAATTACAATGTAACTGTAATTTGTAATTATTAATCCAATTACTTTTTGCCCTTCACTGGTTACAAGTGAAGCTAATAAAAGAATGCTAATAAAAAATTAAGTTCTTACAGCCACATTAACTTCTCGATAACAGCCAGTTCAAGTCACGTATGCAACCCTAACCTATTAGAGTTCCTGTTAACACTCCCCAATCCATCCGTATAAGCTTACCTCCCATACCTTCCATTGCGTTCCCTTCTTTCGATAGACTCAGAATTTTCCCATCTTTAATTCCCCAAGTGCCCAGTTGATGGCAATAGGCTTGCTCCATTACTCAAGAGGAACCAAACTTTAGTTTGCAAAATGTAGGTGTTTAATACGCATCTGCTTATACTTTCGGGGATACAGGTGTGAATGAATGTATGTAAAAACTAAGTAAATTTATTTGTTTGTAGTAGTTGCTTACCTTCTTCGGTCCGAATATTAGAGCCCTAAAGATAGATGACTTAAAGGCCTTAAACTGTCGCTTAATCCATTATATGCCTCCTTTACTCTGAAAGGCACTTCAAAGGTCGTCAAAGGTACATAAGTAATAGGTCGTTTAAATATTAACCGTAATTGAATAGGGATTTAATTCCCTGACTAGGATTAATTACGCATAAAATTAGTAATAAGGCCTTGTACTCCATAAACTGCTTATATTGGCATGATGGGATTAAGTGGTAGCCAATTGAGGAGTTAATTTTGTATAACTGTTGCCAAGCACATAGTTTCGAACATTCCTGTTCTGTTAACTAATTTATCAGAGACATTGTTGCTTCGTATTTGATTGAGCAATAAATTATTTTAAACCAATATAGATTAATCGGTGGTCTTGATATTATAACTAATAAGTGCAATATAAGAAATAGATTAGGGCATAAAATATAATCCTGGCCTGGCCATCATATTTTATACCCGTATGGTAATGGTAATGGTTTGTTTCTTTATTTAAGCACCATGTGTACATGGTGCTTAAAGTCACTATTAAGGTGAATTAAACCGTATGTTTTTATGACCGAGTGCTATGGGTAATTTCTCTTCAGAACCACGGGAGCGAAAGTAGTTAAAAAACACGGGAGTTAAACCCAGTGTAGAAAGAATGTGATACCTGGTATATATATTTTATTATAGTTATGATTATCTTTTTGAGAATTTAATTTTATTGAAGGAGTAACTAAACAAAGTACTATCCATCCCACAATATTTTCTAGCCTCAATTACAAAACTATCTGCGTATCATATGACGGTAATTAGGTGTGCTATTATCTATCTATAGGCATACCCAGCTCAGACCAGGGGGGGTAAAATTTGTTTTTTTCATCCCAAGGGGAGGTGGCAAAATTGAATTCCGTCTGCCAAGGGGCCAAAATCAAATATTTGACTGAAAATTACCTTAGTACCACGTAAGCTTGCTAAAGCCGGGGGGGTGCAGCTGCCCTCCCCTGCCTTCCCCTGTCCCTCGGTACGCTTATGCTATAATCATATCTGATAGTGCAGCGCGCAGTGCGAAAAATTGTACTAGGCCGAGATGACTAGCTACAAATGATCATAGTTCTGAAACAAGTGGCTTTTGCAAGATGTTTTGCTATAGTCGAGGACCATGCTTGGAACTATGTTTATTACAAAAATCTGTACCTAAACTCAAACTGTTTCCCTCCCTACAGCACATGAACTTTGCGTTATAATTATGCCGTTATTAAACATTAATTATAGACGCAGGACTCCCTAATTACTTTTATTAGATGTTATTTTGTGACATCAAATTAATCTAGTATGATATGACAAATTTGAATTAATTGAGATCGAAATCAACCTTTAAGAGATGACATATTATTTTTCCAAAATGTTATCACAGATTTAAAATATACTTACAGACATGAAAAGATAATTTCAATTTACAATACTATTATTATTGACTAGCTGTTGCCTGCGAACTCCGCGACATTTTGGTGAATTCTATCCCACGAGAACCGTACATTTTTCAGGAAAAAAAAATAGCCAGTGTGCTATTCCATGCTAAAATCTACCTCTATGCCAAATTTCATCCAGATCCTTTCAGCCGTTTTTGGGTGAAAGTGTAACATACTTATATTCATCCATTCATCCTCACAAACTTTCGCCTTTATAATATTAGTAAGAAAGATTATATGATAATTTATTGAATTTTAAAGGTTTAATTTTGGATGTTTATATTTTTTTTTTTTAATAAATAATGGAATAGTTGTTCCTTTTCCAACTCAACTCAAAGTGGCGATGAAGACGAAGATAGTACACGCCTACCCAAACCTATTCACACTACTCTAGAAGGTTCCAGGATTATAATAGTTTGGAAAAATAGACGCAGGCAGTTCATTCCAGACTTTGGCAACTCGAACCAAAAAGGAGCTTTAATGCGTTTTGTTAGACTGTTTGGGATTTCGACAATGTATTAATATAATTATCTTGCAACTTATGAACGTAGCTTTCCTCTCTAGATACAGAGAAAATATAGAACGTCTTTCTCCGTCTATGAAACTATTGTTGAGCAAACGTCACGTACGATGACTTCGATCCATCACTCCGTTACGTGAAGAAAGACAACCCAATGAACACTGTTTCACATTTAATATGTTAGAATACAAATTTGTCAAGTGTCAAGGATATTTAACGAGCATTAGTGTTATGCTTTTCTAGAATTTTCTTTACGCAATTGTGTCGAAGCCAATAAGGGAGGGGTTATACCTATAATAATCTTTAACCTGTATGTATGTAATGATATGTCGTTAGATTCGTCCTTATGACGCGATTGTCGCTGAGTAAACTAAAATTATAAAATACCAAAAGAGCGGATGTATGTACCGTATGTTTACAAATAAATCTCCGAAACCTATCGAGTGGGGTATCAAAATGGTTTTAAAGATTGTTACAATAATATATGAAATTTATGGAAATGTAAATAAATATATCATTTTTAATGTTTATTAGTTAGGTAGTGTGATTTTAACGTAGTCATATTTTTTGTTTCATAAAAGCAGATTCGCAAATTAATAGAATTTGTACTGATTAAAGTGAAATTTAATTAAATATAAAATGTTTTTACTTAAATAAAACCACATTTGCATTGTCATAATGATTTTTGTTTTCTGCAATACACTGTTTAAATATTGATTGATAATTACAAATTTCTTTGTAACCTTCAGTCGCGAAGCAACAATTATCTTATTTGTACCTTCAATCATTATACCAAAGGCTCCTTTTCCATGTAATAAGAGTGTCCAATGCTCTCTGTAGGAGCTTATTGTTATTGAACGAAGTAACTTAAAATTTAAGTGGTTCATCTAAAAGCAGTAAAGTCCTCGTAGTCTCTAGTACTCTGTTTTATTATTTACTCAATTCAAAGCTGTTAAATTCAAGGATAATTTAAGGTGAAGTTCTTTAAGAAAATTTTGCCGAATCTTGCCTTTGAAGGGAGTCAGCTGGATAAAATAGCAACTACTGGAAGAAATTATTTTCAGAACAGATGAATCTTGATTTATCACATTTGTATGATACATCATTTTATTAGAAGAAGAGAGGGTAACGAATATACCAGGAAAGGGCTCATCAAACCACGTACCATACGGTGACAGTTTTCCATCAGGCATGCTCTACAGTTCGCACCGCAAGCTTTTAAGTATTACCTATTATTAGACATCATGCCAGTGCACAATTGATCACCTCACCACGCATAAATATAAAAATATTTTATGCGTTATAAAATACATATTTGATGAATGTCAAACAGAATGTTCTATGTACTGAGCAAACAGTTTAAAATACAATAGAATATAGTACAATCCGGACTTTTATTTAAGAGCATCTCTAGGTGATAATGGTTCTTGTATCGCGGGGGAGTATATAATGATGCGATTAATAGACATAGGCTTAGAAATGTTATTCGTGAATAATATAAATAATTGTGTGGTCCCAAACCGTTCTGTTCCGTTCCTCAACAGGAAAGGAACCCTTATAGGATCACTTTGTTGTCCGTCCGTCTGTCTGTTTGTCAAGACACTTTTCCTCACGAACCCGTGAACGCATCAAGTTGCAATTAATACCAAATACTCATGTTTGCGGTCCCTTGAAGCTGTAAAAAAATCAAGCTTCTAAGTCAACGCAATCAAAAGATACGGCCATTTAAGCCTTAGCCTTACGCGCGTGAAACCGCGAGGCGCAGCTAGTATATAATATTTGGCAAAAATACGTCAGGGAGATATAGAGAAAACCTAGGATATAAATAAATCTAAGAGGTACAATAATACAAGAGATTGCATTTGACATGGCAACCCTGACTGCTCCAGGTTTGTAAACAAATGTTGCGGGTGTGGAAAGGTGGCAATTCGTTCTTATCCTCACACAAATAGACAAAGCTCATCTATAATTCATGTGTAATATTTAGTCAAGTAAACCGTTTGCTACAATTGCAAGATAGAATTTATCTTTGTTGTTTAGTTAGGTTTAAAATTTTGGCATGCAATGAATTTCTTACGTTGTTAGAACGTTTTGAATTTAGCCCTGGTTATAAACTGTCTAATTGCTGGGTTTCTCCTCCTCCACCACTCTGTAAAAGAAAGGAAAGAAGAAGATCATAGTCCGTATTGGCCTCTCGCGGCGGCTCAAGAGGTATGCTTCTCCAAGTGATTACTAATTTCTAATCGGTAAGAACTTCTACCGAATCCAATGATATAGTGGTCTTCTCAGGGAACATGTTCGATTAACGACTATTACTCATTGTATAGATAAATACACGTTATCATTTATAGTCATTATCACAACTAAATGTTGCCCGCGACTTTGTTTACGTGGAAATATCGATCGAGAACCGTACATTTTTCCGGGATAAAAAGTAGCCTGTACGCTATTCCAGACTATAATCTATCTTTGTGCAAAATTTCATTCAGATCCGTTCAGCCGTTCTGCCGTGATTGAGTAACAAACATCCATTAAAACTTTTGCATTTATTATAGTCATTAGCATATGCTATGATATCATAATGCATCTACACTAATATTAAAAATGCTAAAGTAATTTTGTCTGTGTGCTACGTTTTCATTCCTAAACTGCTGACTAAACTTGAAGGGTGTGAAATTGAGCATGAAAGTTTGTATGGAACAAAAATATTTTCTTAATTTTAGGGATATGAAAATTCATCGTATCGATATTCTTGGTAAGAAATAAAGGACGTTTCTGCGTTTTTCACCGATCAAGGTAGAATAGAATCAGAATTGAATTAGGTGAGTGAAGAAGAATAATAGATTACTTCACGTACTAATTCGACGCAGACGAAATCTCGGGCACCAGCCATTCATTTATTAGTGCCATACTCATAGTAAGCTCAAAATGTCTGTTACCTAATCCTGCTACTACTACTGCTACAATTATATATTTGTGTTGCAAGTTTTTATAAGAACCGGTAAAAGCTTACCATCCAATGAAACGGAGGGTCCGATTCAAGGTGGTTGTTGTTAAGTTGTTTTAATTAGGATAGACTCTTGAATGTACTAGATAAAAGTTTACGAAGCCGTTTTACGTGCTCTTTTCCGAACTCCTAACGTTAGAAGTAATGTTTTTTGTGGCTTCATTTTATTTCTTCAATGACTTCATATTTACTTCATTAAAATACCATTTAATTTCAAGAGTATTTTTATGCTTTTACAATTTACAAAAAAAAATTACTGCTACCGAAAGCAGTTAGTTTTTTTTTTTACTTGTGACAGGCCGTAAGTTAGTGAGCGAGAATTTGGTTGCTTAATATATTCGGAGTTAGTGTGATAGAGCGCTACATTCCTCCGTACTCGTATGTTGGTACTTAGGTAGGATCACACAACTCTTTTAGAAATGTGACGCTAGGATTTAACAAACAAATAATCAACGAACACAAATAAAAAGACTGCAAACCGGTGTCAGTGTATCCTACAAACAATTGTCCTATCTGAATTTCAAAGCCACAACATTTTATGCGTGAATAATAAGATCCTTAAGAATAAGGCACCGAGTCTTAACAGCACATAAATTGTCCTTTTGTTTATACAATTTCAACTATTGTTGGTTTGAATTTATCGCATACATTTATCACACAGTTGTAGTTAAAAAATGTTTGCAGTTAATTTGGTTACGTGCCACTCACGTAGTTTTATACAAACAGTAACACACAAAATAAACATAACTCTGAAAAAAGTTTTAACTGCCCGGAAAACCTGTAACCCACAGGTCTGAAATTTTAAAATGATTGGCTACAAAACAATTCTATGATATGCTTGCATTCGAAATATTTTTTACACTTAAAACAATTTAGTAAACTTCCTTTTTACGAGTTAGGCCAACTACTCATCTACGTTATGACGAAATCCTTACCAGAAGATATTGTTTACCAAAAGGTTGATAATTGCGATCATAAAGCCAGATTCACCTTCATCCTTTTAAAAAAATACGATCAGTTCTTAAATAGCCTTCAAGCATGATGGGCATAACATGTAATCTAAAAACTGACATCCTTCAATCACACAAGAGCGCTATATACTACATATAACTGAAAATATTATATAATATATGGTATGTTAGGATAAAAGCAATATTAGGTTAACGAATGTTTCATGCACGAGTACTGGCAGCAGTTAGAGAATCCCGCCGAGTTTATTGCCTTAGGGGGTTAACATGCTTTACTTATAAAATCTTTATCGAAACTTATCTTTTGATAAATTGTATTGTGAAATGACTTGTTGCTTTAGCAATTAATATTATTTCATACTTTTGAGAATAGTGTGTTTACGTTAAATACTTTTTTATTTGAGTCATTTACCAACAATAATTAATGTCAGTCCAACTACTGAAATAACACATGTTTCAGTGTTTTCGTGTAAAGTCTATACAGTATATAGTCTTATGTACTTTGCCATAGCTATGACGACATACGTGCATTCATTAGATACTTACAAATATTTATAAAAGTATGTAAATGAAAATAGTAATAAAATTAATACACCAATTTGTGATTTAGCTCATCTGCTGAGAACCGATAAAAATACTGAAGAAAAATATAGTAGGTATAAGAAACGCACAAACATAATTTAATGGATTAAACAGAAAAAAAATAACCTGAAAATTTTAATACGTCAATGACTTTGTGGGCGTCTATTAGCCCTACGTTTTTTCATGTTGTATTTTAACATAGCGCTATCGCCATGAGTTTTTTGCATATTCATGACCGTGCAGGCGATAGTAAACAAAGCCATTTGCAATAAAATAGCCCTTAGCAAACTGTACTTAAAATGCGTAAAATCACAATCGAGAAGAGGCTTTGAAACGTCATTTTCATACAGATCATAATAATAAGCAAATCCGAACAAATACAGTTATATATAAATAATTTATTGATATTTCGTTATGTTAGGTTAGGTATGATATTAATATGTATTACAAAACTGTTATTTTATCTATTCTAACATAAAAAAGCTGTAGAGTTTTATGTATGTTTGTTTAAACGCCCTAGTCTCTGGAAGTAGCAGTCAGATTCGAAAAATATTTGTTGTAGTTTATAGGATAATTATTGAGAAAGGTTATAGGCTATGTAACATCACGCTAAGACCCTTAAGAGCAGCAGCAGTGACCATAAACGTGGATGAAACTGCAGGGAACGTCTAGTAATTTATAAATATGATTTTAACAGTTTGATGTAATCTATCTTCAAATATATAAAAATCTCGTGCCATGTGTTTGTGGTCGAACTCCTCCAAAACAGCTCGACCGAATTAAAAAAAAAAAATGTGTATTTAGTAGGTATGGGAATAAATCGTAAAGTATTTTATACCAACCTGGCCCTACATACAATTTTTAAATCGTTAAAAAAAGAAAAAAAAGGCTAGTATTAAATAAGAATTTTGATTCTATACGATCATAGTTCTACTCTAGATAAAGGCCGGCAACGCACTTGTGACTCTTGAGTTGCAGGTATCCATGGGCGACTGTAGTCACTTACCATCAGGTGACCCGTCTGCTCGTTTGCCTTCTATAATATAAAAAAAAGAGAAGTATTCTTACTTTAGAAAGAGTTCATAGAAATCTTTTTAACCCCCGACGCAAAAAGAGCTGTGTTATAAGTTTGACGTGTGTGTCTGTGTGTCTGTCCGTCTCTGTGTCAGTGTGTTTGTCTGTGGCATCGTAGGTCCCTCCCAAACGAATGGACCGAATTAGGTGCGTTTCTTTTTAAAGGTGACTTGATCGAGAGTGTTCTTAGATATAATTCAAGAAAATCTGTTCTTTAATATCATCAGCTCTTTTCTAGTCGTTAAAGGGATTTTCGAGTCGGGTATGATTATATTGAGTGTTGTCAATATTTGACTCGACGCATTACCTGACATTAGGGGCCGTCCATAAATTACGTCACATGTTAAGGGGTGACAAGGTGACCCCCCAGGTCATAAGCCTCGTGGCGTCACATGTTAAAATCTAAAGTATTAAACACAAAACATTACCTCTAAACGAAAGACTACATAGGCTACTACCCTTACACTGAAAAAAAAATTTAGAACGACCCTTTTCAGTTCAGGGTGTAAAATTGCAACATATATGATGTCACACCAGGGGGGGTTGTGACGTAATTTATAGATGGCCCCTTAGATTAAATGATTTTCATGGATCTAGGCCATCAGCAAACAGCAATAACGTATTTAAATAGCTGTAATTTTATAGAAATACATGCAAGATGTTTTAAAGGTCAGGAGTAAAGTGTGTACACCTATTTTAAACCCACAATAATATCGTCCAAACATTTGTAGAAATAGTATTCAGTCCCAATATAATGTGCAATTTATATTAAATTTCGTAATATATTTTCTATAAAAACCATGTTTGCTTGCCAAATCAGCGGTTTTATAGTCAAGGTATACCTAAATAAATACCTTATGAATATGATGGAGCTTTGCAGATATTATCCACATTAGGAAAACTATATACATTAGGCCAGTTAGAAGGTTGGTATTATTTGCGTCCCTAGCTTATCTGGACGGGTCCTTTAATTCATTTCTGTTGGTCGGTAGAGCGTACAGAAATAACCAAGTGCGTCGTACATCCGACTCCGCTCGATACCACGGCCTCACAGAAAACTGGCAGTGAAATAATGAATGCATTGCTTTTCGCCGCGTGAGTTACCGTTACCGGACGCCCTAACCCTTCCCTCTCCCCTATTCCCGTCCTTCCCTCTCCCCCTCTCCTCCTCTGTAATCCCCCTTTCCCGTCTTCCCTCTCTTCCCCCCTCTCCCCCTCTCCTCCTATTCCCACCTTAATGGGAAGGTTTTTAAATGTGTACTTGAAGTTTCACCTTGAAAGGTTGACAAACATACCTACTAGCTACCACAGTTAGTATGTTTGTTACTCTTTCTAAGATAGCTTTAATGTTAATTTAGCACATTCATGAATGAAGCAACCAGTATTTTTTGAAAAGTAAAAGTTACAAAATAATATTACTAAAATCTTGAAAACGTATCCGTAGAATCAAATTTTTTCTAAGTATTAAGTCTTACTATAGTAAATTTACTTGCTATTTATTTACAGGATGTATATATATATATTTACCTATGTAGTAGCTTTAGGATGAGCGCAATCTCTATTTCAGTTCCGGTTGAAATCTCTTAAGATTAAGACAGATGCAATTTATTCGAGCCTCCAGGAAGGTAAAGGATATCGTTCTCTATTTATAGATAATCCTTGGATAGTAACGAATACGTGAAGTGTGTACATGTTGTAAAAGTTGTAATCTATACATATACATTGCTTTTAGTATGTGTTTGAGAAATGACAGCGATGCTTTGTTCTAGCTCCAACACTCGGTGTTCTAAACATGGGGAGGAGAGCATTCACATTATGTAGTATAAAGATTTAGTAATACAAACAGATTTTTTTCCATTTGCATCATAGAGGAAGAGCGACAAAAGTCGTTAAGACAATCAAAGAAGTAAGATTACACATTACGGATCAAAGTCTTTGTTAAGAAAGGACAACTTTATTAATTTTGTGTTTTTGAAAAACCAATTATAATAATTATTCACTCAAAGGCGATCATTCAAGTGAGCACCTAATTGTTTTCAATTTTCAAATGATCCACTTCAGTTGATTATGGCTGAAACAAAAGACCATTTTATTTAAGGGTACATGGTTGCGTGACATCGCTCGCGTGACCGGGTTTGGGGAACTTACATTTTCTCTGGAGGGATATTAAAACAGTAATTGTGTATTTGTACATGTTGTGCAATACATATTTCAATTAAAACGCGTCAATGAATTAATAATACATCGGCCCGGTTATCTGACCTAAATATCTTTTAATGTGTTGTATAACATATCAGTGAGGTATCATACAGTTAAAAGAAATGCCAAATATCATTGCATTACCTTTTGTGTTTCGTGAGCTTAAAATTAATGTGAATTGAAGGTATATTTAAATAAGTATAATAATACGGCCGACACGGCCCGTATAGTGAGGAGGTTTCTGTCTTTGGAGCCCTAACCACCGGTGTCTTGGTCCCTGTACCCGATGTCGGTGATCTACTATTTTTTATATTTTTAAATATATATATATTGTTTTGTACATATTTAAAAATGTAATTTATAAGTGTTAAGATGAATAAAGAGGAATAATAATAATAAATTTTTATTTCGGTATTTAGAACCATAAGAGTTAGTATACAAATAGACTTAAAACTATTGTTAGTAATAAGTAAACATAAATGAACTATTTGACTGTGTGCAGTCTTACCCAGCGCGCGAGAATCGGAGAGTCCCACCGGTCTGCCAATACGCATAGGATGCTGTTGGCACTGCCGCGCAATTGTGACAGCATTGAAGCGCACCGCTTTCGCATAATCGCTGCAAAGCCGTCCACCGTAGCCGCGGCAAACATGCCTGAGGCACTACAAAATCGCGGCAACCCCATCAGCACCCTAACTGCATTATTGTATTGGACGCGCTGGTCACTGTATGCCCTCTGCGTATAGTTGACCCATAGGCTGCATGTGTAAAACGATTGACAATATGCTTTGAATAAGGTGGTTTTCACTTGACCAGAACAGCGTGCAAACCTGCGGGCCAATATATTACATCTGACAGCCAACGACCTGCGTTCCCTCTCGATATCAAAGTCATCTCTGAGGTCATCGGTGACCCAGTGACCCAAATATTTAATCATAGTGACCTTCTTCAGCGTAGTGCCGCATAGTATAATGGCAGGTGTATTATACTCACTTAGTTCCTGCCTTGAACACCATCAGTTCGCTTTTATTTGCATTATATTTGAGCCCATGGGCCACCGCGTACGACTCACACATATTAATTAGGGTTCTTAAGGCACTGATCGATGGGCTCAGGAGCACCATGTCGTCAGCATAACTAATATTATTAATACATATCCTGTCAATGTGGCAACCAACATTGCTGCTGCTGAGCCCCTCGATCAGCTCATTCATGTACATATTAAAGAGACGAGGGGAGGTTAGCCCTCCTTCCCTTACCCACATTCAAGTTTGTACTCATCTGATAGTGTGCCTTCCCACCTTACACGGTTTGTTTGGTTATTATACTAATCCAATGTTTAAGCAATAACAGAAATTCCTCCGGCACATTGGTAGCTCGTAACTTTGCCCATAACGCATTCTGTTGGACCAAGTCAAAAGCTTTGGAGAGATCCAAGAAGCAGGCATAGATAGGTGTTTTTCTAGCCGTGTAAGGTTGAACAGTCTGCTTGAGCGACAGGATTGCACTCTCAGTCGAGATAGTATACGAATAATAATAGACGTATAGTAAATTTAGTTTCATTTCAAAACATTGTAGTTTTATTGGAAATTTACATAAGTTAAAAAGCTCAAAGACGACAAATTATTAATGATGATAAACTAAGGCACATAAATGTCTTAAAAAATATAATTAGGGATTAAAAAAATATGTTTGCTAGACTAACTTTTAAACTTTCGCGTCCCATGATATAATTATGTATTTACACGAGAATTAACGCGATCACGAAATGGTATTTTATACTGAATACCCTGATGTTTCGACCAGATTGCACTGGCCGTGGTCACAGGCAGACGTCAGGCAATTCGGTATTCTACCTAAAGCATTTGGTTTCATGTATATATATGATATAGTGAAATATGTTTATGTGCCAGAAATCTAGGTTAACAGCTTGCGCGCACGGCGATAATGACAAAAAGTTTTTTATTTTGAACGCTGATATAATTTAAAATTCTTTTTTTTACGTCTACATCTTACAACTATGAACTTTTTTCAATATTATTTTGGTCACCTATTTCTCTCGCCATTACCAAAGATGATTGGAAACCATTTTTCTGATAATTATCAAGCCAATCTGTAAAGCCTTTTAGGTGTTGTATAGCCGCATCTAGGTGCATTTTTTCGCTCTGCCACATTTTACTTATGACATTTATGTTTGTAAGAATGTCATACAACGAGAGCAACTACAAATCCGTAGGTAGTTATTTCCTTTTTTTATAGTATGGTATTCACTAATCAGCTAAAAATATTTTGTGTTACGCTAAATCCTTCAAAGCATACATTATATCGCTTAGTTGATTTTTAACGGCCTTATCCACTCTACCCTGCATTCATATCTAGTTTCAGGGTTAAAGATGTTGCATGTGCTTTTAAAAAGCCCAGATATTTCTACTTGGGTTGTAGTGCGAGAGCGCGAGGCCCCTGCAAGACCGAGGCCTCAGGCGATTGCCTTGTTTAGTGCCCCTTAAGGCCGCCATTGATATGTATATGATGACTGTTATGCTAGGGGTACGATCTGGTTAATAACCTATATCTGGTGGTAATATGTTGCTTTGCTTGAAGGATAGTATTTAGGCAGATCTTTTCTCCGAGTTTATACTCTATATTATTCTCTCTCAGTGTAGGTCTCAAGCTTGTTGCTGTCAGTGTACGAAGTGGAGAAATTGATAAAACGTCCCTAAGAGATCTGATAGCATAACATGCACCACGTATTACATTCGTAACTGAATTTTGTTCTGCCTTCCAGTTGAGGATATAATACATTTTTATTCCTAATAACTTTAAATTCTCTACCATATCAATGTCATTTCCCAAAGATAAAAGCAAATTGCTAAGTTAGGTAGTAATGTAATGGGCCTATAATTGCTTGGATCTGTTTTAGATCCTTATATAGTGGCAGAACTCTAGCTATCTTAAATTGATCCTGAAAACCACCTTGATTTATACATTCATTTATTATTTCAGATATTGGATGTGCCAATATATCTATATTATCTTGAATTATGCTAAGCGGTATTTCACATTGTCCAAATATTTTTTTACTCTCCATGTAACGGCATAATCACTTAATCCCGCGGGAAGTTGCCACATCCGGCGTAAGCAGAAGCATTGCGAGATTTGTACAATAATATATTACGAAAAAACGTTAAGGATACCGATATAGTTCCGCTATAACTCCGTAGACTATTACGGAGTTAAAGCGGAACTATATCGGTCTATGTACTGATATAGCTCCGTTTCGATGGACATAGGATTTTTTTTTTTCTTTCATTCAAGCGGTATCATGAAAAAATATTCTTTAAAGATTATTTTGCTGTCAAAGGGAGACAGGAAAATAAGCAAAAATAAAATATATATTATATAGTACGCGCTTCGAGGAAATTACTGACAGGACAAAAAACTTCTCAATGTTCTATTCTACTAATATGTGTAAGACCTAAAATTTGTAATAAACCATTAGCAGCTGAATAACAATGTCATTTAACTTTCAAAATAGGTGTCGTAGCTGAGAGCTGCCGCATAAAATCCCATTTATTTTAATTAATACTCGTATGTATATCTGTCTCATTTGCTTACAATATTAATCATAGTGCCATAACCCTAAATGCCTATTTCAAGAAACGGTACCTTCTGTTTTTATTAGTCGTAGTCGCAATACATTCTACGTTCCACTCTCGTTATTTTCAACAATTGTGGAAAAATTATATTGTAGAATTGAGCTGTATACCATTCAAGTTCAGGTAGTTTAATTTTATCTTACCAGCAGTTTGGTTATGGAATTTATACAAGTGTACAAATAATTTTATGATTGCATAGAGAATAGGTACGTAATTTAAAGCAATAAATGCATAAAGGTTATTATCTTGCGGAGAACCTTAACTCACTGCCATCTATAAAGCACACATATGCAGTACTTTTTAGGTTATGTGCACTTTCGGAAAGTATTACATTCAATGATTTTTTTGTTTATATCGTACAAATATAAATTTAATTTATTTATTATTATTATTCGAGATGGTTTTTTAAACAGAATAAAGGAATATTTATTTATTATGTCATGAAAAAAAGCAATCACATGTATTCGTTAATATAAATTTGGGCGAATAACGGAATGTTACGACATCTATTGGTCAACAATAAATATATCTTTACAATGCAGAACAGTTAGCATTTCAATTATATGTTTTTTCTGGAACATTTTAAATTCTTATTTCTATGGATAAAGTGAACTACGTACAATATTTTTGGAGAAAAGATTTCCATGTTTGTTTTGTACTTTTGACGTGTTAAATGCAGTGCAAGTTGCTCTTTTTTGGAAATATAAATATAGTATAATAAGTACACTTACTTAGATTGTATTAATTTCTATTAAATTATGATGAATATTGTACTACAAATATTTACCTATAGTATTATGACTAATGTTAATATTAAAATTTATAACTCCTCATTCAAGTATTCTATGCTAATATCAATATCTTAAAAAATAAATAATCACTTATCGTTATATTTTTGTATAATTAGTATTATTACTTGCTGCCAACAGATATTTTTTCTTTGAAAATTTAAAAATATTTTTTTTTATTTTTACACCAAATTATACTCGTTTGTTTGTTCGTTTGTTTTGCATAAAACGTTTCCACGATTATTGTGTGCTTTCATGTGATGCGATCAAATACGTCTACAGATTTATTATACAATAAAAGATATAGAAGAGAAAGTAGATTACGTGAAAATCGTCAAAGTATCAACTTTCTAAAAAAAAAAGTTTGAATGAAATCGGACTACGGGTTAATGAAACCGTCTTAAGGAAACCATCCTCAATTTCGGGATAAAACGTATCCTATGTCCTATCTCGTAGTATGAACTCAAATCTTGGCAAGTTTCATTTGAATCCGTTCAGTAGTTTCAGTGTAATGCACGCCCATGATATAGACAGACAGATAGACAGACAGACAAAAATGAAAAAAAATATAGTTTTGGCTTCAGTATCGATCATAGAGTGGCCATCAATTTTTTTTTTCAAAATATCTCTTCTCTTCAATA
Source organism: Callimorpha dominula (assembly GCA_949752705.1). Lineage (NCBI taxonomy): Eukaryota > Metazoa > Arthropoda > Insecta > Lepidoptera > Erebidae > Callimorpha > Callimorpha dominula. Next base: position 15,068,126 of record OX456999.1, read on the forward strand.
TACCTACAGAATTAGACCTGTTACAGTTTTATTATAAGTATAGATGTACACATATGTATTTGTAGGTCCATTATCACCTGAATGATTCCACCACAAGAGGTCTTCTTGGGTTGTTAAACCTTAACCCGTCCGTAATCCACGTTTAAAGGGGTATAACCATAAAAGTAACTTTCATCTTTAATATTTTAAATTTCTTTAAATGCTCAAATGTAAGTCATGAAATATGGGTTTTTTATAAGTTAATTTGCTTAGTAATTAAATATATTTTGGTAGGGTTGGGTATACTTTCTAACGTGTCTTGCTTAAAATCGTGATGAAGGATTTGTGTACCCTAAAAAGTCAATTTATTAAACATTTCGTAGGATAGATAATGAAAAAAAAATGCTTAAGCTTACACAATACAGTTTTGGTTTGTTTTATCAACTCGGACCTTCAGACCGTTCTAAAGTATTTGCATCTTTTGAATAAATTATAGCGGGTTGGGAATTCGGGTAGTAGGTTTTTCCAGTCTATGTTATTCGTTTCGATATCACAGAAAATGTTAAAAGAGTTAGTAACCCTTTTTATAGCAGGAGACAAGAGCGTTTTGGTAGGTAGTTTAGTAGGTAGGTTTTTATCGTGGGAGAGCCATGCTTCGACACGTATGGGCTGACTCGACCGGAGTGATACTACGGCCTCACAGAAAACTAAATATGTCTCGAGTTTCATTCGGTACAAGAATCCTTCGGCACAATCATAACCTTTAATAAAGTTGATGTTTGTATACACGTGGTATTTTTGTTTGCTGTACTGTACGCTGAAAGGTAAAATAGTTCAAATCTTTTCATTTTTTTACTTTTATATGTAGATGAATGATCGACCAGACCATCTATAGAAATGTTTAAATTCACAAACTGTTTGACAATCACAATTTTTTTTTTTAAAACGGCTCATCGCTACAGTTTGTGGACGAGCTTACCGTGATAAAGTAGAGGACGAAAGCCAAGTCTCGCTTGTGTTAAAGGGGGAGCCATTTCCATCATCATTTTTAATTCCTCATATTACAGCTCTGAAGTAATTGTTGTGCAAGTAATAAAATGCAAAATGCAAATGGACGAATTGAATGAATCATCGTCAGTGAATCATCGTATTAATCGGCTACCGGTTTTTTAATTCCTATAAACATATTTTATTTTTACTTTTTTTCTCACGTTTTCTTTATCATTACCATTAGTCAATTGGTCTTTCACAGTCGACTTCAATGCGCCTGAATAAAAATCCTCACAAATTTCTTTATTCTATTTCCTCGAAACAAGAGACACAAAATTCATAAAACAAATTCATATTCAAAAGCATTTGAGTTCACCAGGGTTTATAAAGTTTTTTTTATAGAAGATAAAGGACATGAGAACACACTCCTAACTCTTATAAAATATATGTAAATGTAAACACGGTCTCTCTGCCTCTGATTCTCATATGTACTCTTATCTTTGTTTGGAGATTTTAATATCGTCACAACAAGGGCAATTTCAGCAGTTACTGACCGCATCTTACGTAATAATGCGAGCTGTTTTGCCCCTCGCATTTCATGTAACTAAACAAAGACTCGGTAAAGCCTCCACAGAGCTAATATGTTGCTTGTACACACATATTAAAGCCTTATGGGTACCAGGCTAAAGAGACAAAATATTTTTTATTGAAATATTACAAATGCTTAAAGATTAAAATATCACACCGTCTTTTAGATGACAAAAAGAGTCAACGTTTTAGAAATAATATAAAATAGAGATATATTCTGGCGTGTTAAAGTGTTTGGCAAAACTGTAAGACACAAAAATTATGATTAATTGGCTGACCTGGGAGCTGACTTCTACAGTGCACTGGATTTTTTTATGTTATGTATAAATTACATCGGGCCTGCTGGTCTAGTGGTTCTAGGGATCCTGACTGCTGGGTCATAGGTCGTGGTTGCGATTCCCACCCAGGACAAATAGTTGTGTGATGAGCACGATCCTTTGTTGGAATACATACATATATTAGATAAATTACACCCAGACCCAGATGTCTGGGTGTAATTCCTCTATAATATGCATGTATTTAGTAATATACAATAGTATATTACTAAATACAGACAATACTTATAATAATAAGTATTGTCTATCAGCAGTCTGGTTACCATAATACAGGCTCAGCCTGGTTTGGGATCAGAGGGCCGTGTGTGAGGTGTCTTAAGTTATTATATTATGATACCAAATGAAAGCTTACTGTCATTGTAGTTACGATGGTAACGACTGGTTATGACACTTTTGTTGGAGCGTTGGTTGGTTGGTTAGAGGTTATTGTCAGATTTAATTTTTTGCCTTTTTTTTGTACAATAAGTTTGCAAACATGCACACTGTCCGCCCGATGGTAAGCGGTTACCGTGGCCTATAAAATCCTTGCGTCAGCAATTATGTCACTTGTGTTTTCTATCTATCTTGTCCTGTCAAGTGACCCTACTGACAGGACCGTGATTAGACAACACTACGACTACGCTAGTAATGTTGTCGCGGTTTTCGCTTGAGACGGAGACACTGGACTCATCGGAAAATTCCAATTGGTATAAAAAGTAATGCCAGTACTAAAAGCCCCAAGAAAGCTTTTAGTACTGAATTTTTATATTATATTACTGTTCACAGTATAGAAAGCTCAATAAAAATCGAAAAATGAAGAGACGAATTATTGCTTAATTGTTTACAAAATGGTGAAAGTTTTAAGTAAATGGGTTCGGTAGTTTTTGTCTGCGATGGACCTTTAAGAATTAATTACATTACGTTGTATAAATTATCATGATTGATGAATTATCTTTTTGATGTTATATTTATTTTCAAAGCAGTTAAAAGTAATAAGTGAAACATTAAAGCCAAACATTTTACAAAACGTCTCATGAAATAAAATACGTTAAGTGGGTTTTAATTGAAATTTGAGTACCTTGAACGTTACCCACTGTTCTCATGTAAGAGACGTTGTCTTAATGAGAATAAAATTCTTTAAACAGTTAAATGTAATAAACACCGTGTTCGGTGCCTTAACTACATAAATCGTACTTGTAACGAGTACGTAATTCTTCATCAAGGTTTCATAACAGTTAGCAAAAACAGTGATTACAAATACGATGCCTAAGTCCGTTTACTTTGCCTCCACTATAACATGTAGTCTGTAATATTATGAGGTAACTTTAATTTGGCGTATGCATTTGCTCCGAAAAAGTAATAGTGTCTCGGAAACTAGTCTCGCTAAGAGCTGTTGCTCCCAATTAATTTAGCTGCAATGAGTGATGAGAGTGAATACGGTACAATACTTCATAGGTCATATAAAGTCATTTTTGGCTTCTGAAAAGGTACAGCTGATGACTCATCCCGCACATAGTCCAGACCTGGCACCATGCGATTTCTTTATTTTTCCAAAAATTTAAGATTTGAAGAGATTTATATCAAGTATGACATTTACAGGGCCGGAAGAGGCCGTGATGGCTTTCAGCCAGCACGTGAAAAACATGCCTTTGACCAATGGTCCTCATGTTTTCAAAAATGGTTTGACCGAATGAAAAAGTGTTTAAAATGTAATGGATTCTCCATTCCACTTCGGAAAGCAGTAAATACTTTACATGTAAATTGTTTTATTAATCAGTTACGCAAAATTTTCAGTGTTCTCCACGTTCCACCAAGTGGTTTAAATTTGAAATGAAAAATTCCTTTCTGTTTTTAAGTCGATAAAAAGTAAATTCAGTTTTGAAAATAAACAGTTTTGTTAACTTCAGTCACATATAATAGTAGTAATAAGCTATTATTATAATATATTGCAACGATTTAGTGTAGTACTAAATCGGATCGCTAAATGGTTTGCTATGTTAATAATAATCATGCTGAGTGTTCGATCGGTACTCGATCGAGATAGACGTGTGCACCTTAGCTCGGTTATTTAATTGTTTACCTGCGAAGTGCGCGCTCGCGATTCTTTATTATCACGGTCGCACCGAGGTACCGTTATGCGGCTACCTGCGGCCAGCCGATTGAGTGATAACAACAAAATATGAATGTTATAAATATAGACTTAGATAATGGATATAGCCTTGTAGTGGAAGAAACTCCGTGAGTGACGAGGAGCAGCTGGAAGAAGAAATGGAAATCCATGAGAGTAAGTCTCAATACAGGCAGAAGAAGAAGTCGGAGAAACATACAGCGAGGCGAGAAAAAGAGATAGGTATGATGATATGAACGATGAAGGAGAATGGAACTTGGTAAAAAGAAAAGAGAAAAAAATAAAATCAGACAATGTTCAAATATATATATATCTAGTAACGAAAAACTCCCCAAACAGTTTACACTAGCTCGATTATTTAACAGCAACAACTTAAACGAAATAGAATGTATTAAATACATTAATCCTTACAACATTAGGGTCGATATGAAGAATGAGGAAAGTGCCTTAAAAGTCGAAAAATGTGAAGAGTTCAGTTTTGAAAACATCGTGCCGTGTGTTTCACAAAGATAAGAGATTAAGGGAGATAATGGCTGAGTTTAACCGCACCTACAGAAGGGCAGTTACCATGTACGTACCACCTGTATCCCCCATTACCGAAATGCACTCTCCTCAACCTCAGTCTTGCCCTTTGCCCCCCGTTGCTTCACCACTTTCTCAACCGGGGGTCAAATCAGTTTCGGACTACGCTCCTACTTTTGCGGAGATACTTAAAGAACAATAAGGACACGAAAACAACACAGTACTAAAGTTTCACCGTCACCGAAAAAAGACGTTCGTACCAACAAAAACATAGATGTGCAGTACTTAGAATTCCCTACATATTCAGGTACACCTCAAAGCGAGACTTATGACCAGCAGCCTCAGAAATCTGTACATTTTTATGAACTCTTAAGAAGGCTTAGAGAAATTATATTTTCTAGGGATTCAGGTGTAGAAGTGAAAATGAACGGCGTAATTAAATGTTGTTTAGAGTGACTTATTTTAGTTGTGGTAGATTATGTTTCGGACTGGCCTTTAATTAAGATTATAAAAGATTACTTTTGTACCAATGGCTAACAATCATAATATAAAATTAAATGTACTTCAATGGAGTGCCCAAAGTATTAGACCCAAAAAGCTGATATTTCAACAATTATTGACACAGGAGAAGATCCACATAGCCGCCCTTAGTGAGACGTGGTTAGAACCTAATAGTCCATTTACAATAAACAACTACAATCTGTATCGACGCGACAGGAGTGATTCATACGGAGGCGTCGCCATAGCTACGCATAAATCAGTAAAAACTCAGATGGCTACACTACAACTTCGCAATACAGGTATTGAAACATTGTGTGTCCGGATGTTAGACTACCCGCTAATTAAGTATATCGTATCTGTTTACAGTCCGTCTACAGTTCATACCTCACAAAACGACTAGGATGAATTATTTTCAAAACTTACAGATAAAACCATTATTTTAGGAGACTTTAATGCGCATCATTCATCTTGGTCGTATAAGACTGATACGAGAGGTAACCAAATGTTTGATTCCCTTTTGTATAGTAATTACGTTGTATTAAATAATGGGGACATAACGCGTATAAGGTTAGCAAGCGGAATTGTGCAAAAATCGTCTCCTGATATTGCTTTTTGTACTACGGATATTGCAGTCGGACTGAATTGGAATATTCTAAACGAATCCTTAGGAAGTGATAACTTATGTATAAAAATTTCAAAAGATTGCCAAAGTAAAACTAACATAACTAATAAACGGAACTATAAACGCGCAGAGTGGATTCTTTATAAGAATTGTTTAAGGCAACTATTTGATAACTATCAACCATCTGAGAACCTGCAAAAAGACTACGACTTATTCATTGAATACATAAATATATCAGCTCATTTAAATATCCCATTAATAAAAATTAACCATAATCCTACTTCTAAACTTTCTCCTATGCCCTGGTGGAACGCTAACTTGTCGAAGTTGGTAGCAGAGCGAAGACGTGCGTTATCAAGGTTTAGAGGTAACCCAACCCCCCAAAATTATATATCCCTTAAACAGAAAATAGCGATCGCACAATTGCGCGCGGGATACAGACTGGCATAATTTTTGTTCGTCGCTAAACGAGTCTATCTCTTCCTCGTAATTGTGGCATTAAATGAGGTGGATGAAATGTTATACAAGTACAAAACAAAATATTGATCTTCATAAAGCCGATAAACTCCTTCATTCACTGTCACCAGATTATACCTTACCAGCTCCACCACATTTCTCATCTCACTCCCCAAATTTAGAAATTGAGATCTCCATGCAGGAGTTAAACCGATGTATCAAGCACAAGGATACATCTCCTGGATGTGATGATATTACATATAAAATGATTCAGTATCTCCCTGAGAATGGTAAGCGGCTGCTACTATCTCTGTATAATCTGCTTCTCTCATCAGGCTTTGTCCCGGAGCAGTGGCGTGAAATATTAATTGCACCAATACCAAAACCTGGACGCGATGGGACCGACGTCTCATCTTATAGACCTATCTCTATGATGTCTTGTCTTTGCAAGGTACTTCACTGCATAATTAATATGCGATTAGAGTGGCATTTAGAGAAAAGAAATAAATTCTCACAGAACGTCACAGGGTTTAGAAAGGGTACATCGTGCCTAGATAGCTTAACCCACTTAGTCACAGGGATTCAAATAGGATTCTCAGAAGGTTCAGGTATATTCAGAGTTCTAGCTGGACCGGGTTGGGGTGTACACCCCCTTCATTTAAGAAGGCTATACATAGCTGTTATACGCAGTCGACTCGATTATGCGAGTCAGATATATGGGAACAGTTCGGCTACAAATTTGTCTAAATTGACTAAAATGCAAAATCAGTGTATGCGACTTATAGGTGGATATATTAAGAGTACTCCTATACACGTCATGGAGTCAGAGCTGTTACTCCCCCCTCTCTTCGTCCGTCGATACTTTTTAGCTTGTAAATACTATCTAAAACTTCAAGCATCTAAACGTTATGACGCGATCAATGACTTATATAAACTATCTATGTTAACCGAACGAAACATGTACTGGAGGCAAAAACGGAAGCCTTTATTGGTAATATTAAATGATCTGAAATCTTTAAAATATGTTGCAACTAACATGAATATGTTTTCACTAGACGTATGAGTTGGTTATGTGAATCTATCAGGTGTCATTCGTAGTAGTATACCTTCAATAACCGAACCTAAGCACAATTACAATATTGGTGTCCTAAGAGCTTCATGTCAGCGACTTATATCAGACGACTATAGGAATTTTTATAAAATATTTACAGACGGGTCCCGGACCAATGACGGAGTTGGAGCGGCGCTACTAGACAGTCAATCAGGAGATAGGGTTCAGTTATGCTTAAGCCCTAACTTATCTATTATGCATGCGGAACTTGTGGCCATATCGGAAGCACTATCATATGTATAGAACATAAACTCTAAGAACGTTGTGATTTTTACAGACTCCCGGAGTGCGCTCCAACACATATCCCGATGTGGGTTTTCTAACTTTAGGGGCATTCCAGTGGCGTATGTTATTTTAAAAAGCATTTTAAGATTAACGAGACGGAGCGTAAATGTCGTTTTACAGTGGATGCCTTCTCATATCGGAGTCCTTGGGAATGAACAGGTAGATTGCCTGGCAAAAGGAGCAATCCATTCAGGCATCCCAACAGACTATCTTCCTTACTTCACAGACTTACTGCGGGACATTAAACAGAATTGCCGCAATATGTGGTCCGAATACTTTGATGAACGATCATTAAGTAAAGGCATCTGGTACAAAATCATTCAGCCTAGTCTCCCTCGTTCACTTTGGTTCGGGGGGTCTGATATGAGAAGATATAACATAGTTACAGCTTTGAGGCTGCGCTTCGGCCACGTTCCATTAAAGAAGTTCGCATACATGATGCGCAAAGTCGAGTCACCGAACTGTACCATATGCGGCACCGTTGAGGATATCCATCACATACTTATGGAATGCGTCCGGAGCGAAGCCCAAAGAGAAAAACTTAAGCTTGACAACCACAATGTTAGCGAATATATAAGTATATTAGCATCTCCTCTGTCTGATAGTGCAAAGCTAATATATAATATGTTTGTTTTAGTTTTAAAAAATAGGAACTAAGTTCTCTGTGTACCACCTATGAGGGCAACATTATCATTTTGATAAAGCCCTCCTTAAACAAATAAAGGAAAAAAAAAAAAAACATGCTATTTACTAAACCGATAATAGTTTACAAATAGCGTTATGACAAATGTAAGAAACAGTCTCGAAACCACTGATATAAACTATGAAAATCACTAACTAACAGTAACTGCCAAGTTGTTCGTACCTCTGTTCGCACTTAAGTGAAGTTCTCATTTTATTTCTAAGCCTTTATAAACCCACTATTCGTTAATATTTATCAATCGACCAATAGTATTGCGTTACCGGCATAACCAGTCAAAATAATGTCTATTAACTTATTTTTATTAAATAGTGAACTGTGTTATCACCTATTATAGTTTGTCCCTATTTTTAATAAAATAAATAAGAGTTTTTAATGTGGCGACAATACAAAATACTGTCATTCACAGCAATTAATGCAAATTTAAAAGTAGAATACATTTGATCAAAATCAATTACGAACAAATTATTAACTACAACTATGTTTTAAATTCAAATTATCCCGTTTGGAGCTACCTGCGGTTTGATTCAACAGAACGATTGGTGTTGTTGGAATTCCCTTGAAATTCGTTTCGAATGCTATATCTCTATATGTCCCACAAAATATGATTTGACGCTTTAACTTACACTTGAGTTAAAACTTTCCTTACATACCTTATGGGGGAATAAAATGAGGGAAATTCTAATTATATTAACACCTACCTATGTTCTCATATTGTCTTTCGTCAAGAGCCTTTAGGCGATTGGAATATTACGTACAATCAGTTTTGTATACTACATAAATTCGTTCGATTGAACATGAGGTCCCCGTAACATAGAAGTCCAGAAATAGCTGACTAATTAAAAGTTGTATCTCTCCGTGCCTTGGGAATCGTCTTTGCCACACTGTGTGATGAATATTGATGATTATATAAGATGAGTACCCTATAATATTTACACAAAACTATCGATGGATGTTTTTATCCTTGATTATAATATTATTTATCAGTATTCTTTAAATCGATTCATCTGTAAATTAAAAATATTTTTTGAGACAACATCGCCAAAACTTTTTGTAATGGCACATGACTTGCATGACACCCTATTTGGAATGATACAACATTAATTTGATTGTTTTCCTTGTCATGAGTGAAAATACAATATACTGGCTTGACTCTTGATTCTTTAATTTTAAAATAAAGTTGTTAGTCAAGTTCACTCAATCATACCTGATGCAAGTAATTATCTGATAGTCGCTGCAGAGAAATAATTTCACGTTAATTAATGGCGAAAAAATAAGTCATGCATCTTAATCATGGCTGAAGTTTGGTAATTATGTTCAATATTTCAATTTTCCCCCAGTTCAAGTGTTGGGTCTGTTACCGAAATTAATCAAGTTTGTACTACATTTAATTAAAACTTGCAGAAAACTCGAATGTGCAGCAAACAGACATAAAATGGTGAGGAAATGGTTGAAAAGAGGTTTACATAATACATACATAATGTAGTGTAACTTACTTTAATGTCCTGTTTTGAATAGGTTAATAATTATTGCTCTTAGAGGTTTATGGTAATGGTTATAGGCTGTGTGTACATGCCTAGAAAATGTTCGCGGTTATTCTTGTGTTTTATTTTTGATATCATAGTGCTGGTGTTATCTGCGACCACTGAAACTCCTTAGCTGAATACTTTTTGTTTTGTGTTTTTATAATAATACTAGCAACCCGCTCCGGTACAAATTATACACCTAAACCTTCCTCGTGAAGCCCTCTGTCTATTAGTGAAAACCGCATGAAAATCCGTTCAGTAGTTATTCAGTTTATCGGACAGACAGACAGACAGACGCGGCGGGGGACTTTGTTTTATAATATGTAGCGATAGCAATTGCCGCAACAGAGAAATGGGTCGTATGGAACTTTGCAAAAAACTCACGCCTATTGTATAAGACGGACCCAAACCGAACTAATGTCTTTTGTGATTAGAGATGGGCGGCGGGAAAGTACCCGGGTTCATACGCGGGTAAATTCCCAATTAGGGAATTTACCGGGAAAAAACCCGGGTAAATTCCCTGACCAAGGGTAAAATAATTCTATACAATGTTGAATAATTGTTTTAAAACGGCTGCACTGTAACTTCATCTTAAACATTTCCAACATTTCTGAGTAAAGTTTTTAGAAAGATATTCACAATATAAATCAGTCAAATTTTCTTTTAAACTTCACTTGTTATAAAAATTCTTAACATATATTATGTATACCTGTGTTCTTAGATCATTATTATGTCTAGATGGAGTGTTGCACTTCAAAAGAACTAAAATAAACGGGCCAACTTTATTATTATTAATTTTGAAATGGCCTAGATAATGATTTTGCTTTAACTGATATAAAATACATTATGATGAAAAGCAACTATTTCCGTTGTTTTAGATCGATCTTTGTAATTTCTGCACACTTTTAATAACGATTGTTGTTCGATATCAGTTCCCTAAAAGTTTTAATGTTTTACTGTTATAGGGTCTCCTAGGAATTTAAATTAGATCACAATTGTTTATTAGACATAATTCACAGTAATTGAATGCTTTTCTGCTGAAATAATGATAATCTAATTAGTATTTAAATACAAAACTATGACTTATACCATAGCGGTGGTGTTGCTGGAAATGTTTCTTTTTTTTATGGTATAGGGAGCAAACGAGCAGACGGGTCACCTGATGGTAAGTGACTACCGCTGCCCATGGCCACCTGCAACTCAAGAGTCACAAGTGTGTTGGCGGCCTTAAGGTGGGAGTAGTGGAAGGGGGGGAAGAAAGGGAGAGAGGGGGAAGAAGAGAAGGATTATCGCCTCCGGTAACCTCACTCGCCCGGCGAAATACCATGCAAGCATTGCTTCACTGCCGGTTTTCTGTGAGGCTGCTCGAAAAAGAGGTCGTATAAAAGTTGCAGTTAACGATAAAATCAAAAGAACATTCTAGAATATTAGAAAATATTGATACAGCAGAGCACATAAAATAAAATGGTCTCAATGTAGCTAGTACATTTATTATAAAGTCTCTAAATATATGTTTGTTGTCGCCGAAAGAATACTGATCTTTAGTCGATCGCAACCACCTTGAAATGCAAAGGGTGACAACCTTTGTTTTTATATGTATAGAAAAAAATTGATATAATCTCGAATGTACGATAGCTCTATAAAATATATCAGGAGAGCTGAAAGAATAAATAACAGCAGTTGAGGCTATTTCGTTCTCAAAATCTCAGTAATATTGAAGTTTGTTTGATATAATTTCAGATTGTGCGATTATGGCTTTGTTTAGTCAATTTACTGGGGAAGGTAATAGGCTTTATAACATCATGCTTCTTACTCTTATCCGCTTCACAATATTTGTATAAGTTCAAGCTTAATACAGTCACCAGCTTTGCTTTATGAAAGTAAGAGGTAAGTTTGATTTATTTTCCATTAAAAAAGGGGGTTTCTTAGCATATAGTGTCTTAAAACAAGATTGTGAAATAATTTACTGAGAAAAATTTAATGGATGAATGAATCGAATTTTGTTTAGGAGCCTTCTGGAGTTATTTTCATTGTTCTGTAAACATCCAGAGGCCCAAGATACTCGCTTGAAATCAGTAAATATAACCCAGACCCTACATTGTTCATTTATAGTATACATACTATACATAAAATATCTAATCTAACATTTAATCAGAGAACATCTAATTTACTAAACATTTTGTTACTCATTCACTGTGAAAAATTGTTATGAAAATAATGCTTCAAATTATATAAAAGTCTTATGAACAGACTACAGAATTTAGAACTCGAACTGTATTTTGCCATTGTGTTGTCGAAATTAATGATCATATATCTTCTCCCTGTGTCGTTAATTGCCGGATTAAGTAGATCACGTCGCAGTAATAGGGAATATGCATGTATTTTTTTTTATCTTTTATTGACTTGCTCCATCATTCTACCCTAATAAAAAATATAAATAACCTTAGCAATGTTCAAATTATCTTTTAAAATAACATTGAAAACATCGATAAAATTTGATCTGTTTGAACGCCGCCATATTTCGCGGGTCTTGGATGACGTCATGTTCCACGCTCGGTGTTTGTTTCATAAACTTACGTGAAGTGTTACAGTAATTATATACCGATTTCCAGTTGTAATTACTATTTATTGTCATTAATAGACAATGGATAAAGTTAAAAAAAACCATTTTATAAGTATTGCCTTGTCCCTAAGGGTAAAACACTATAAGAAGTACACCCAATACAGTATTTTTTCCTGTACAAAATAATAATGTAAAATACGAAAACAATGGTGTACATTAATGAGTAGAGATGAAATATCTTCAATATCGTGTTTATATTGTTGTGAAGATCACTTTAATGTAAGCATATTACAATTTAATTGCTAGTATAGTGTGAACTAGTCAGTAGTAATTTATGTTTGTTTTAAATATCAAGCAGAAGGCAACTTGCTTGTCTACTTAAACTAGGTAACAAAAGTCCAATAAAACTTCATGAATATAACTAACTATACATATCTTACCTATCCTTTAGATTATAATATAACAAGTATTATAATAATTACCATGCGGCATTCACTCCTTTAACCTCAGCGGACGTAAAATCTGGATTTGATGCAAAATATATAGTCATCATGAATACACCTCTTTTCGGTAGATTGTCCGATTGTGCTTTGACAAAACTACATTCAGTCATTGTCCTAGATGATTTCTAATATCACTAGAATGCTTAAATTGCACTAGCTAAGAGCAAAAACCACAGGAACACCTATCTTTCTCCGCAACACTACGAATATAGGCGCCGATAAATGACAAAACGTGGAATGTCATGTCATGTTTTGTTTCGACCAATGGTGAAGCGTTTTGCAAAGTTGATGTTCGCGCCCTTATTTTGCATATTTTAATTAATATTTTTTGCAATTAAACACGAACCATATAAGAAAATAATTGTTTAGGCATAATATCTGGACAATAAAGATTCAAGGGAAAATTAATCAAGTAAATTGAAACAACATGCATATTCCCTATTGGCAATTCATATTTGCTTTATTTTCTACATAAAATATTGTTAATGAGATATTTGGTTAAATTTAACTATTACGTAGGTTTTTATTCAGGCGTGGCTGCCTTTTGTTTAAGAGACGGCCGAGGTCTGCCTGGGTTCTCGGGGTCTTCCTTCCTAGGGTATACCCGAGTCCCTAGCAATAGACTCATTTATGACGGAACACCGTGTGCTTTTAGTCGGTTCGATTCTGACATACCACTTCGCTGGCAGCCCCGGTGAGGTGATGACCCGAGGGGGTTTTCACACGATAAAAAAAGGAATTATTCAACTAAGAATTAATTGGTAGTAACAGTAATAATCCTGATATATAATAATAACCTTTGCATAACCTATAGGGTTCTTAATGAGATGCTTTGTCAACGGGAGATGCATTGATAATTTGATACCTTTATTTTGATGTTTAAGGTTTATTGCACTGTTTTAAGCATATATGGTTTTTGATAATTGTATTTGTATCGTAAAAAAATGGAGTCGCTGTGTGGCTAGTTGTTTCGATTCCAACATAACTTCGTGTTATCCCGTTGGTATACACTGGATTGTCTGTTATTGAAATAGTATTTAAAGGTATCAGAGTACTGTGGTATGTACCTACTCGTAAGAATCTTTTAGTGGAAGAGGAAATTAGTTGATAGGATGTTTGATGACTGTGATAGAAAAAAAATACTGACAGTTAAAAGATATCAGAAAGAGGTTTTTAATATATTTGTTGAGACTTCGTAGTTAGTAATCACTTACATAATAAGAAAATTATTCTGCGAATAAAACCCTATTTACAGTTCTATAGGCAGTTCTATATATATATATATATATATAATAGACGTTTTATACGACCACAGAAAGAATAGAGCGACATGCTACGGCGTAGCTCGTCTACGGTTTCAGCAAATGAGTGTTAAGTCAACAAAGACATCTTAATAAAAGCGTAGAAGTTAAGACGTATTTAATAAGAGATTGAATTCACCTTTTCATTGTATTTGCAAGGTAGTTAAATTTAAGTCTCTTATAGAGGCCATAGTGAAACCTACGTAGTATACTATCGGAATAGTTTACGGTTCGTAATAATTAAGTTTATGGTTTTAACACTCAATCCAAAAACAATAGTTCCCTATTCTCTTCGCTTCAACATCAAAATTAACAGAATATTATTTTGTAGTACTTGTACTTAGAATAACAGCCAGGCGGAGAGGGCACGCGGGCGGTTAAAGTTGTCGGGACTACAGCGATCCTCCCTCCATTACTTCAACAACTGATTGTCAAAACGGCAAACTGTGGATGTTTACGAAGCCTGTTCAAACTTGCTGACGATACTTGTTTCCATACAATAAATACAACCACAGAATACATAATTGTTTTGTTTATTTCAATTGATAGTTGTTCTTGCAGATTGTTTTGTGTCAATAGATCATAATATTGGAGTTAAACCGATGAGAAGTATAATAAGGTAGGTGATTTAGAGTTTTGAGATATAATGCGTCTGGTTACTTAATTAAACCAATTTATGGATAGGTATAAAATCAATATTACATATCCATATATAAACAATGTTTTTTCCTCAATAAGGTAAACAGAACCGATACCAAACATAATTAAAATTTGGGATTCAAACTAAATATTTGTTAGTCGAAAATCCGATGAAAACCCAATGTTGGGCAGGCCAGGCCAAATAATGGTTCGGATGGTCTTCGACCCGATCAGTACATCATCCTTACAGAAGATCGCAGTTTGACATCACTACGAGGTACTCTTCTTTCTACTTTTGTATACGGTCGCCAGAGCTACAAGAAAGGAGAAAATAGGCTAGTCACTGCCCTTGTACCAAGTGCAGCGGAAGTTTATAAGCACGTTGTCGTTAATCCCCTGCCTCCAAGCTACCATAGAACGTATTTGCTAACTTATAACACATACAAAAATATCATGGTATATGCAAGAACTCTTATTGCGCCAGGCCAATTCACCCCCAATCATAGCATACTCTGCAGTTTCATTATGCAATGTGGTTACTTATTATTATTAAAAAATTACAAATAAGCATAACGGTCCCTTGATGACAAGCGGTTATTCACGTTTATTTTTTATAGTATAGCGGGCAAACGAGCAGATGGGTCACCTGATGGTAAATGACTACCGCCGCCCATGGGCACCTGCAACTCAAGAGTCATAAGTGCGTTGCCAGCCTTTGAGGTGGGAGTAGTAAGTGGGAAGGTGGGAGGAGAGGGGTGGGGAGTGAAGAGTTAGGGCCTCCGGTCACCTCACTCACTCGGCGAAAAGCAATGCAACATTGCTTCACTGCCGGTTTTCTGTAAGGCCGTGGTATAACTCCGGTGGAGCCGGCCCAAACGTGCCGAAGCACGGCTCTCACACGGAATAAATAAATGTAAATGGAAGGTAAACGGAATAAATTTTTATAATCACTTGAAAAATTGGACGTATTACTTGATAGATTAGATACTAAATATTTCAGAGGATAGAGAGGAATGCAATTGGTTCACCAACATGACAATGCCAAGAATACTAACTTAATTAAATATTAAAATGTTACAAAACATACATTGACATAGCACGGTATAGGGCATTATGCCAAGTCGTTCCTTACTACGATGCAGTTTCATTCAAGGTGATCATTAAAGGTTGGATCAGATAGCAGGCGAGGCGGGACGGCGACGCGACACGATATGAGCGGTTATAATGTACTCGTACTAGCTAGGCCGTCATCCGAGCGCCGAGCGCTACGGAGCCGTGTGACATCTTCTGTATTACCTAGTACATTACAACCTGATCACGTCATACCTCCGTCCCGCTCCGCCCTCTGTCTGACCCGGCCTCTAAATAACACACTCGTGAGTAGCTATTTTAATAGCTTTGTACGCTCAGAGGTCACCCACTAAATATTAACCGTATTGACTGTATTTTGCCAACTTTTAAAATGACCATTCCTAGATCTCAAGACGAATAGTTTAGGACGCCTTAAAGACAGAGAAATATTAGTTGTAAACAAAATATAACTGGTTCCGCAAAGTTATCACATTTGTAACCCGTTGTTTGACCAAATAACACAAGAAAAGTTTGTTCACCAAACATTGTTATCGAACAAACAACTTTGATTAATAAGCCACCAACTATTTTAGATATAAGTAAAACTCAATAACACAATTACTGACGGCAAAATGTATTAATATTTATATTATAATAATGCGGAATTTGTTTGTTTAGACTCGACAATCTCATGTTTTTACACAGTACTAATCACTGCACAGCTATTGTTCCTGGTGTACAGGAGTAATATGTAGCAGTCTTAAGACAGATGAGCTTAGTATCTGGCTACTATTGTTAGAGTCAGAATAACTGTGATAAAAATACAGAAATTAAAAATATATTTTTAATGTTTGTAAATATCTTTGTTAGCCAATCAAACACGCCTTAACTCTGAAAGGATTTCGATATAAGGAGGAATACAGACAGATCTAGGGAAGCTTAATAATTTGCAAATAAAAAGATTTGTATTCCATGCTATAAACTACATGAATTTTAGCAATACAGAGATCAGAATAACCCAGAAATTTACGGAGTGCTTACTATCTTTCTTAAACTTGTTTTCATAAATGAGTATAGTCTCTTTAGAACTAATATCATAAATATAAACAATGTTAATATAAACACCGTACGAAGGCCCGTTTGCTCGTCCCCTTGATATAATCTCAATGTCTACATCGTGTTAGGGATTCATTCAACCCTATAGAACAAGTAGGTATGTTTACATTGTTTCTATGCATCTGTAAGAGTACCCTATAAAGCTTAATAGAAAATAACGTTTGATATTTTCTCAAAGGCTCTCATAACCGTTACTCATGTATTTTTTGCCTATGACGTTAAAACGCAGATGCTTTTTATGTCCGATTATATTTTACGTGTGTCATCAATAGCTGAGTTGAAAGTTTTCTTGACTTGTTTAGTCAGGCAAACTGACAAAACAATAATAAGAAGAACAAAAACAGCTGACGCTCGGGTCAGAGGACGCGCGGGCGCATAAGGCCGCGCGTGTTCAACGCCCGCGTATCCGTTGACCCGAGCGCCAGCTGTTTTTGATTTATTTTTTATTGCTTTTATCGTTTCATTTAGCTGTGCTAACATGATGGAGCGTGAAAAAAAGGCTAATAAAAACTGTAAACTGTGAAAAGATGGTTTTTTTTTCATCAGGATCGATTTTTTTTCTGACCCATCATCAAATATATCATTAGCACTATCGTCTGTCTTCTTTTTCGGGAGCGTTTCACTAACACCCGGTATACCATAATATGTACCTTTGTCCTTTACCACTCAAAATACTAGCCTATATTCATTCTCATGTTTCTTGCCAAATTTCATAAGGCTCAATTCAGGATGAAGGAGCTACTTTCACTTTTAAAAATGATTGTTTAAATTTTTTAATTCATTTTCAAGATGCTGTTCGATGTTATAAGTATACGACTTTTGGAGTTAACCTTTGAGAACTGTTCAAAGGCTAGGAATTTCATAAAGCGTTCATATGGTAAAATGCCTCTGCACAAAGCATAAAATAGTGCATTATATAATAATGCTATTATATACCATGTTGTTCTATTTCCTTGTTGCTCTTCCTAGTCTGTGCGTAAATAACATACATATTTTATGTATATAAATCTTATCTATCTTTATCTGACGAAGGCGACTGCACTGGGCGAAATCTCGCATTTGTGTATCTGCTCAGTATATATAGTTTTTTTTTATTCCTTATACAAAAAGACATAAACAATACAAACTCATGAACGATTAGTAAAACAATAAATATATATATTTATTATATTTTTGATTGTTGTTATAGATATGATGCGTGCACAAACATAAGATAAAGAGGTATGGATTTTTAGAGGTTATTCATAAAAAAATATAAACGTCGAACTAAGAGCTCTTCTTTTTGTTTCAACATCGGTATAATTGAATCTTTACTCTGGTCAGTGACATATTTTCCTAAGGATTAGGGAGCATCGAATTTAGAGGTCAAGTAAGGGTCGTTCAAGGACGGCTTTTTTTAAACTTTTTCATTACTTTCGAAACTTTTATTCTAAAAGTTCACGTCTTTTTTTAAACTGAATAACTGGTATCCTAAGAAAGATTTTAACTTAAACTGAGAATAAGGATTGACGTAAATCACGTCCGCCCTTATTCTTAGTATATGTGTATCTTAGTGGCAAATACCAACTATTGTATCAATGAAATAGGATGCCAACAAGGAACACATGCAAGCCGGCTTTGCACGGGTAGCGAGACATCTTCAACAATCATCATCATATTTCAACCAAGTTACACAAAACCTTAACCAATTAATTATATACCTAAACCTTCGTCATGAATCTATTGGTGAAAATCGCATGAAAATCCGTTGAGTAGTTTTTGAGTTTATCGCGAACAGACAGACAGACGCGGTGGGGGACTTTGTTTTATAATATGTAGTGATATACTGTGGTGTTCATTTGAGCATGTAAGAAGCTGGCTAGTAATATGACGTCTATGTCGAAGACGTTCTAAATAATAAGTGTATATAATGTGATAGGATAAAACAAATGAAGAACGACTCTCGTCTTAAATGTGAGATCAGCTAGTCACGAATGAAGAAGTGATCAATATACAATAAAGTTATTGTAGTAGTTAGTAGTAATTATTTAGTTAGTAGCTAGAAGTAATAGTAGTAATTATTTACAGATATCTTCTGTATAACTTTAATCTCCCTGTCAATACACCACTTTCCTTGGAACACCTCTCAGCGGGTGCATTACAATACGTTGAATTAAGAATTTAGTTGGTAGAATAGCATCCGTGAGAAGTTTTTATATTTTCTAACAAAATGTTGTTGACATATCAACATAATTATATAGATTATGTTGAGGATCTCAAAAGTGAAAAGTGGCTTTGCTCCATGAAGTGCTCCTATTGCGTCCGAAACTATGGTGGGCTTTTGTATTATCGGGTACTAAAAAATATTTAAATTATGGAATGTGTTCTTTACTCCAGTTTGTGTTGTAATTTTTTTTTAAGTGAAAACGTATGAAGAAAAAGCGCTGAACTTTGACGTGCAGTCCTACGACTCACAAATTGTTTTTGGTGGATTTTTTTCTTTAAAATGTGTACTCGTAGGGCGATGTTCTATTCTTAAATCGTATTAAAGAAAAAAAATACAATATGTCCAGTTGTTTATGGATTACTTAAAAAAAGGAACAAAAAGGACAATGACAAAAAACACCATGAATGTATCGTCCGCGGAGCCAAGCGGGCATTGCTCTTGATTTAACAAAACCGAGTGAAGTACCCACCCTCGAGATTCGCCCGGTGAAATTGCTTTCACTTTATTGGTGGTCTCTTACTACGATTTATTGTTTAAACAGAAATGTTTAGAGCTTTTAAATAATAAAAATTTACACATTGTGTGTGGATGATCAAGGTTTTATTGAGTGCAACCAACTTGACTATGCCAGTTTTTTTTTTTATACCAACTCGCAGCACCTTGCGCTACAAAACTCACACAAAGAATTTTCAAATAAAAAGAACAACATTTTCCGAAACTAGCTTTTATTTATTTTATTGAATTATTTGTATTTTTGGTGAAGAGAGTTGCAGGAGATTATTTTTTAAGCATATTATAGTTAATATTGTAATAAATACAAATGTATACATACATATATACGTACATAGACTTACATAGATACAGTAGGTACATATAAATAAGTATAATATTCATTTTAGGAACGACAAAGTAATTCGATGTGAAAGTTAAATAAGAGTTTTATAATCCTCCATCACTATATATCACGCAATGCATAGGGCAGTCAACTAATGGCTGCAATTCCGAACGTTAGTCACTCTCCTTTCTTGTAACAATACTTTAAAATTGTTCAAAGTTACATTATTCCAGTACATTTTATTCCCAATCATTAATAGCAATTTGTGAATAGTTAATCAACGAAAAAACTAAGAAGATTATCAAGCCAATCCGTAAATTTTTATTCAATTATCCGTTTCCATTCATTCGTGAATGATGCGTTTCGAACAAGTAGTACGGGCTAAATATTCTTTTTGTGTCGAGTTAACAATCGAAAATCTCAATACTTTACTAAACAGAGTTAAGGGCGGGATTTAAGCACTTACGAACCTTTCTGGTAAAAGTTCACACATAACATGAGTTTCCGACACTCATAAAGCTATTTACAACTGGGAAGTGGGTTTACAAATGCTACAATGTACTCATTAACTCCTTGATTACAAGACTAGCTTTTGCCAGCGGCTTCTTTTACGTTAATGTAAATTTTGTCAATCAAGTATCGTTTGGGAACAGTACTTTTTTTACCTCTTACAAAAGTGTATACGACATTTCAAATTTCAAAAAGTCGTTAAGGAGTGAAAGCGTAACAAACAAACAAACTAAAATTCGTATTTATAATATTAGTTAGAATAATTTGAAATAAGAAGAAAAAATATTAATTAAATAATTATTTTTTTATAGTATAGGAGGTAAACGGGCAGAGGGGTCACCTGATGGTAAATGACTACCGCCGCGATTGGGCACCTACAACTCAAGTGTCACAAGTGCGTTGCTGGCCTTTAAGGTAGGAGTAGAGGAAAGGTGGTAGAGGGGCAGAGGTGGGGGAGGGGAAGGGAAGGGTTAGGGCCGCCGGTAACCTCACTCACTCGGCGAAAAGCAATGTAATCATTGCATTTAAATTATTGGTAGAATTTTTAAGCAAGTAATTCGCTTGTACTGTATACATGCTACAGTATAAACAACTCTCCCGGCATTCACTTACAGCAACCCCAAATCCCTTATTGCAATTACAAAATAATATTCTCAATAGATTATCCGGAGTTGGTTATTGATTCATTGTTATTAGGATGAACATATTAATGAAATACTTCCTCTTGTCCAATATACTATTAAAAATATTTAATTAACTTTATCAACGTCGGGGGCATGACGACACTAAAATGAGTACAGTGGAGAACGTGTCTATCTTTTGCTTCACAGCAAGAGATCTCACAGATATCGGAAAGTCTTCGCTATGCCAATGAGTTCTTTTGGCCTATCGCAATGACTAAGCGGCAGCAATAATTCACAAGAGATATAAGATAAAGCGCACCCGGTCAACCCGGAGGCGCAACAGTGTGAAGGCATTATGATAATGCTCTCGACACTGTTCGCAAGGTTTACTTTTGAGTGTGATTTTATTAGAAAATCATTAGAGCTTTTTCGAGATACTTACCCGAAATATAAATACATACATAAATAAATACATACGTACAAGAATTGCTCATTTAAAGTAATAAGATTACACCGTTTTAATATAACCATCTCGGTTACTCTTCACTGGAATAACCTTAGAGGTTGGAATAGTTAGAACAACTTTTGGTTACTTATATGCCCAATAAATGAATATTCAACATTACGAGAATACTATAAATCCTTACCTTTAAGTCATCGGAATATGAATGTGCACTGACTAGCAGCGTTGAGTTGAATAAGTCCAAAATGACTAAATCCTAATATTGTGAAAAATATTAAGGTAAGATAATCCATTCAAATATACGGACATTTATATCAATTACTAAAACCAGAAGACTACGTATACTTAATACTACGCTTATTTGTAATACAACATTTTCCAAAGACAGATTACCGAGATAAGATCTCTGTTCATTTTTTACCCACACATTATGTCAACCCTTACAACCCACACAAAGTATTAAATACTTCGATCAGACATGAAGTCAACATTTGCAAGAATGTGATAATACAATATGTTATACTTACCTAACTAATAAAAAACTCAATTCTTAGGCACTATAAAAAGTTTTGACGTTTAATTATTCTGTGCATTTTTATGACAACCATATTAATACATAAGTTTCTATACAAGTTTCCTAAATTTCACTGACAACACTGGCTTTCATCATAATATTATTAAAGTGCAATTTACACATAAAGCTTCCCTCCCCCATAAAGCTCACTACCCGCCCCGCGCCCGACCAGCGCCCGACCAGCGCCCGACCCGCGCCCGCGTGAATTGGGCTTAATGGAGGCGGTTTCCGCTTGGTCAGGCGGAAGTGGTGGGGTCAATTAAATTTTTTCATAATATATATATATATATATTTTATTTTTCCCTACCTTATTTAGTTACCTACACTACACAAAGTACAGTAATATTATTAGAGAGTATACTAGTATACTAAGTTTATGATCCTATCCTACTACTTTTATAAATCTGAAAGTTTTTGAGGGTGGATGGATGTTGTAACTCTTTCAATAAAAAACTACTGAACGGATTTCGATGAAACTTAACAGGAATGTTGCTTATACATCAGAATAAAACATAAGTTATAATTTATAAAGATATTGTGTATTTTTTGTAAATTTAATAATAAGTGTCAAGTAATCTAATATTTGAGTACTATTTTGGCGTGCATTGTGCTAATCCTGTCCTAAACCAATTTTAATGTTTGGTACGATAATAGTTGGATACTTGAAGATGTACATAGGTTATTTTTATTTAAAGTTTATCTCCATGGGATAAAATGGGGGAATAACATGCAGGAGGAGTCTATACAATTCTAATTTAAAAAATAAAGCAATTTCATTTGACCTAACCTACATATTTCACTGCTAGTCTACTAAAACTAATAAACAAAATATATTCTAAAAAATATTTAGACTGTTAACATTTAAATTAAGTAATAAAATCAAAAATGAATTTATCTTCTCGTAAATTGCTAGAAGAAAATCAAAAGTCAATATTGATTCATGTGCTTTAGCAATGAACAGCGTAAAGGTCATCAGTGTCATCACACACTATAAAGTGGCACTGCAACGGCAGAGCTACAGCACGGGCGGCGCCGCCTGAAATTGAGGCTACCGCTAGCCGCTTTACTGTCCACTGTTGACTTTTTCATATTTACATTATGAAATATATTATACGACTACGGTTTAAAGCTCAGATTTGAATGACAACTTAATTGCTGGAGCCGTGCCGTTACCGTGACGGTATGGTGTGTGATGAACTTAAGGCGTGTCCCATACGCAATTGCAAAGTATTTCTCACAATTTATAAGTCACGCATTTTAAAATAAACTCTTGTTATTCTATTTCAGAGGTAGCGGCCACAATGTATTTGTCCCGACGAAACAACATTATTAATACTAGAGATCGCGTGGTGGTCTAATTTCGACCATGGTTTTTTCTTGGCCAGTATAACTTGAGCTGTCATTGTATAGACTTACTTACCATGACAGGTAATCACATATAATGGACGCGTGTAATTTATATATATATAAACTGTACTTAAATATTCCAAAATTCACGTTACTACGTTCGCGAAATTTCTAAAAGCAGTTTTCTTACAAAGAATTCTCTTCACGTATTAATATAATGATTTGACTTTAGTTGATTAACTGATGGAGTCAAGTAAATTATTAAAAATACTAAAATATTTTACACTGTGGGATGGTAAGTTACCCTTACATTACAATAGTGTTATCTTCTGTCTGAAAGTATTGGTGGAGCGCCAATATATTTATAAAATGCATACATAATCGCACCATAATATATTTCGTTATATTATGAATTTCATAGTCTTTATAGTAAACCACATTCTGTTTGTCGAATGCAATTAGTGCTGGTACTGCTGTAATATTGCCAATGTACTCGACGATCTCAAGAGATGGCGTTAGCAGTCTTCAAATAATGTAAACGCGCTGCACCTGATTGGTGCAAGAAAAAACGGACATACCCTGCTCTCATCGCTTTTCGCTAAGAAGACGCCTTTAATATAAAAATTTTGTTCCGCCACGGACATCAGTTATATTTCTCGTGAAAAGAAGCTGATTTTCCGTTAGTCCTATAGCCGTGTAGTGTTTGGACTCGCTTGTAACCTTTACAAGGTGTATGTGGAGTGCTCTAGTCTTCGATCGTGACCGGCCGGTCAATACCTTGCAAGAGACCGTAGAAACCTCGCCGCTGCTCGCTGCCTTCTGGAGGATCGGGACTTGGTCGGTGTTGCAGGTTAGTGCTGGCATGATTGGTTTGATCGATAGAAGTGGTTTACTTCCCTACACCTCGTACGCTAACTGTTGAGCAATCACACCCTGGTCGGGCTATTTACACGCCTGACCATATAATTTGGTCCTTACGAGTACGGATAGGCCAGTGATTCACGTAAATATTGGTGAATTTACTTTTCTATTCATATCATAAAAAAGATTCACGTAATTCTAGTGAATTCTTGCCGCCATTTTTCCTCGCTCACAGATTTACGTAAAATTGGTAAATTCTGTGTTTAAAACGCACGAGAACTACGTAATTATTGGTAGACTCGTATTTAAATATAATTAATTGTTAGATTTGGTGAATTACGTATTAATTGGTAATAATATCCATTATACTCAATTTAGTTGAACTTATTTATACCTACCCACTTATTAACCGCTCCACCACTGTACTTTACGCTAAGTCATTTTAGGATTTAAATTTAACTTGTGTTTTTACACTAACTAGGTAGATATACCTATCACTTTGTAGTTGTATTGTGATATTATTTTATAAACATGACGGAAAGCGAATCAAGCCGCGAAGTCATGTTGGTTATGTTGAATCAAAAGAAAGAATTATTATTTCAACGTATTAATCGTATGTACACATCGTCGAAAGGTATAATTTCTTTCGATTCATCAACGCGAGCTAACGAGAATTTTCTGGCTGAAACGGAGATAATAGATGAGTTACGCGATAAATTTGAGTCCATTGTTGATAAAATAAATAATATAAATTTGTTATCAAAGATTACGGTCAATCCCGAGTATTCTTGCCTCGATTCATTTGATGATTTATACTCGAGAGTTAAACGCGTTAGAAATAAAATATTAACCACTTCTAAGGTGCGTTCACTCGAGACCAGTAGCTCGATCAAGTCCGTAGTGAAATTAGAACCTTTAGTAATTCCGAGTTTTGACGGACGCCCTGAAAACTGGAATACCTTTTATCAGTCTTTTAAAGCTAATATTCATTTGAATCAACAGCTTTCTGACTCGCAACGTGTACAGTATCTAATTTCTAAACTCACCCACGACGCACTAAAATTCACTTCCGGTATTATTCCGTCAGGTGAAACATATAAAATACTGTGGGATAGTTTGGTAAAGAAATACCACGACAAACGCTCATTAGGTACATATTATCTCAATAATATACTTTACTTAAAAACTTGCTCGCACACTGCGAACGCTCTTGATACCTTTGTTAGTAAATACTCCGCTTCGATATCAGCTCTAAAAGAATTAGGCATAACAGATCTAACTGATTTTATTTTTCTTCAATGCGCTTTGAGAAGGATGGATCCTCAAACCATCCAAGCCTTTGAACTTTCGATTCGGGATGTGGAAGTGCCTACGACACAACAGCTTATCGCTTTTATACAAGATCAGGCTAAGATTTTGGAGCGCTCAAACCCGCGAAATTGGTCATATACGAAACCCGCTGCTGTTGTTACGTCGCCCTCACGCGACCGGCGCGTTCATCACACCTCCAAATCTTACGCAGCAGTTACCGCGAATTGTTGTTTGTGTAGTGGTAACCATCGACATTTATATGATTGCGCTCAGTTTAAAAATATGCGAGACGCAAGGGCTAGATATGAGTTTATTAAATCGAAGTACGGTTGCGTTAATTGTTTAAGCACTTTACATAAACTTCCGGATTGTAAGAGTACGTCAGTCTGTTTCTGTAATAAAAGACACCATAGGTTATTGCATTTTGATAGTAATAATTCGCAATCGCATGCGGCTATGGTAAATACCGCCGTCGCGTACTCGCCGCCGCCCGCTCATCGAGCGACCGTTACTTCGCCCGCGCCTTCTCATCGCGCTCACACGACTTCGTCATGCATTCGAGCGCCCCCGCTTGCTACAGAACCAGTTACACATACACAGTCTTACACTTCTTGTCATAAGGGTGATATACTTTTGTCAACCGCTCAGGTATACGCGCGCTCTAAGGGTAGCGCTGGTATCAAATCTGTAGTTAGGTGTTTGATAGATAATGGCTCGCAGAATAATCTAATAACATCTGCTTGTTCTAGTTTATTAAATTTACCGATAATACCGTTGAATAATTCCTATGTTAAAGGTGTTGGTTCCGCTTCAAGTCCGATAATCGGTTATGTTCATTTAGACATTGAATCCCGTATTTATCCGGATCAGAAATACACTATACATGCGCTTGTTGTAGAATGCATTACGGATCAATTGCCTTCGAAATTTATCGATTGTGATCGCGACCTAGATTTTCGTAACCTTCCGCTCGCTGACTTAAGCTGGAATATTCCGGGCAAGATTGATTTATTGTTAGGTGCCCAGCTATTCCCATTTATATACTTAGGAAATATGGTCGAGTGTGGGCCGCGCGCACCGTGTGCTTTATCTACAACATTTGGTTACGTACTTATGGGAGATTACCCGCGTAAACATATTTTACCTACTGCCGCGTCTTTTTCTGCGTTAGCGCTTAATGATATAGTGCAAAAGTTCTGGGAACTTGAAGAAGTACCCATGAAACGCTTGTTGTCACCAGAGGAGACAGATTGCGAAAATATTTTCACGGCTACCGTGACCCGTGACGACGTAGGTCGTTATACAGTTGCATTACCGTTCTGTAGGGACCCTTCGGAATTAGGTAATTCGCACGCTACCGCTTATCGCCGTTTCGTTTCACTCGAGCGTAAGCTCCGTCAGGCACCGATAGTGCGCGAAAATTATAACAAGGTTATTCAGGATTATATTGATAACAATTACCTCAGTCCTGTTAAAGAATCTGAGCTGTCCTCTGATGGTTATTATATACCGCATCACGCAGTAGTCCGACCTGATAAACCGATGCCGCGCATCGTATTGGACGCGAGTGCTAAAACGCATACAGGACTTTCGCTTAACGATATATTACATATTGGACCCAATTTACAGGCCGATCTGTTTTTATTATTGTTAGGTTTTAGATTATTTCCTATTGCAATGAACGCTGATATAAAACAATATTATTTACGGATTGGTGTACCAGTAGACCAACATAAATACCTACGCATTTTATTTAGATTCAACGAATCGGAAAAAATTCGAACTTATGCCTTTAATAGGCAACCTTTCGGTCTCAAGTCAAGCCCTTACATAGCTATGCGCACTGTGCGACAGCTGGCTACTGACATGAGTCCGCTCTATCCTGATGCCGCGAAAGTGGCAGAGACCTGTCTGTATATGGACGATTTGGTTCTTTCTATTGCAAATGAGGATACTGCCACGCAATTAGCTCACAACTTGATTAAGTTTTTCAAATCGGGTGACTTTGACTTAGTGAAGTGGTCTAGCAATTCACCAGTGCTACTTGACTCGCTTCCCGACACGCACCGCAAGTCGCTTGATTTTGATGTTGACAATAATGTCTCTAAGGTCTTAGGTCTCTCATGGGAACCATGTGAAGATAATTTTCATTTCACATGCGCCGCAATTAATGAAAGGTGCACCAAGAGAAACATACTCTCGATGGTTGCACGACTATTTGACGTGCTCGGATTGGTCGCGCCTGTGATTCTCTATGCCAAGTTGTTAATTAAGGAACTGTGGCTCAGCAAGTGTGATTGGGACGATCCTGCACCGGAGCACATACGCACCCGTTTTTTCGCTCTTGCGCAAGAACTTCAAATGCTTGACACTTTAAGGATTCCACGTCATGTAGGCGTCGAAGTTGGTTGTGAATTACGTCTTGTTGCTTTTTGTGATGCTAGCATGAATGGTCTGGGATGTGTCATTTATGCCCATTGTACCTACCCGTCTGGCATTCAAACTCGCATTCTTTGCGCTAAATCAAAGGTTTCGCCAACAAAAATCACTACGCTCGCTCGCTTAGAATTATGCGCTATTTTACTTATGTCAAAATTAATAAAAACTGTGCGAGACACATATGCAACACGTATGACCATTGCCGGGATATACGCATTTTCTGATTCCACTATTGCTTTATCATGGGTTCATTCTTCACCACATCGTTGGTCAGTTTTCGTCGGTAATCGCGTCGCTCAGTGCCAAGAAAACTTGGACTCTAAACATTTTTATCATATTGCCGGAGCTAGTAATCCAAGTGAT
The DNA here is from genome assembly GCA_949752705.1 of Callimorpha dominula. Classification (NCBI taxonomy): domain Eukaryota; kingdom Metazoa; phylum Arthropoda; class Insecta; order Lepidoptera; family Erebidae; genus Callimorpha; species Callimorpha dominula. The sequence goes on from OX456999.1 coordinate 15,096,573, forward strand.
TGTCTTTCGCGTGGTATGCTTCCATCGCAACTTTTGACCCACGATTTGTGGTGGAAAGGTCCTCCGTGGATTCGCAGCTCATCTGAGAAGTGGCCGATTAAGCCATTCTCGCTTAATAATTGCTCTGTCTTGCCTGAACTCAAGGCAAATGTGTTGGCTGCCATTACTCACACAGAGCCGCCGTTGCTGTGTACGTTAGCACAACGTGTTTCTTCTTGGGAAAAGTTGCTACGTATCACCGCATATGTATTAAAATTCGCAAGACCTAAAGTTAAGGTCGAACCTCGTTCTATAGCAGGGTTGACAAGTGCTGAGAATGCGTTAATTCTCGCCGTTCAGTCTGTGCACTTCTGTGAAGATATCAAATTGATCAAGGCTGATAAATTACCTTCAAAAAAGCTGCAAAGCCTCTTCGTCTTCTTAGACAAACAAGGGATTTTACGCATTGGAGGAAGACTTTCTGGATCAATGCTTCCTTTCGAAGCTAAACATCCGGTTCTTCTCCCTAAACGCGATCATGTCGTTGACTTAATAATACAGCATTTTCATGTTGTTAATTGTCACACCGGACCTGGACTTCTTATGTCTATTATACGACAACGCTACTGGATCTTGGATGCCAGGACTGTTATCAGGTCCAAGTTGCGAAAGTGCAACACTTGCTTTAAATGCAACCCAACGCATCCAACGCCTATAATGGCTGATCTTCCTGATTACCGTGTTTCAGAGGCCAAGGCATTTTGTCACACTGGTGTAGATTACGCTGGTCCGATAAGGACAATCCTTTCTCGCCGCAGAGGTCAACATGCGCAAAAGGCGTACATCGTTCTTTTTGTTTGCATGGTCACACGTAGTCTACATATTGAAGTGACCAGTGATTTAACTACTGAAAACTTTCTAGCCGCTTTTAAACGCTTTATTTCCCGTCGAGGACCAGTTTCATGTCTCTATTCCGATAATGGATCTACTTTCATCGGTGCGAAGGCACATTTAGATTAGCTGTATAGTTTTTTATTGAACTCTAGCTTCAAAAACGCGCTGTCGAATGAGTTGCTCTCTCGACGCATAGAGTGGAAGATGATTCCCCCAAGATCACCAAATTTTGGTGGGATGTGGGAAGGGAATATAAAGAGCATGAAAACGCATTTATATAGAGTAATAGGAAGTCAGTTACTTACATACGAAGAACTGCAAACTGTTCTTATTCAGATAGAGTGTATTCTTAACTCTCGTCCATTGAGCGTATTATCGTCAGACCCTTATCCTGAGGTGTTAACTCCCGCGCATTTTTTGATGTCTACTCCGTTGCAATATTTACCCGCTGCTGATTTGTCAGATCAACGATTGAGTCTGTTAGAACGTAAAAAGTTGTTAGATAGTATGGTCCAATCCTTTTGGAAGAAATGGCACTTAGAGTATTTGCACACGTTGCAAGTTAGGCAAAAATGGGCTACTCCCGACAAACCGGTAGAAATCGGAACTGTTGTTCTTCTTGAGCAGGAGAATTCTCCACCGTTGCATTGGCCGTTAGGAGTAATTACGGACGTGTTCAGAGGCTCTGATAACGTTGTACGCGTGGCGATAGTTAAAACGCAAACTGGAATTTACAAACGCGCTGTAACTAAATTATATCCTATTCCTACACAATAAATTCAACTTAGTTTAAACCTTATTTTTAGTTTAGGCCGCTATATTTATCATATTTATTATTTAATCGCATAATGCATGTGTTACTCTCAGTCAGTTAGAAAATTCGCGTGTTTTGAAACATCTTGTGATGTTCCAAGGCGGGGTGCATGGTGGAGCGCCAATATATTTATAAAATGCATACATAATCGCACCATAATATATTTCGTTATATTATAAATTTCATAGTCTTTATAGTAAACCACATTCTGTTTGTCGAATGCAATTAGTGCTGGTACTGCTGTAATATTGCCAATGTACTCGACGATCTCAAGAGATGGCGTTAGCAGTCTTCAAATAATGTAAACGCGCTGCACCTGATTGGTGCAAGAAAAAACGGACATACCCTGCTCTCATCGCTTTTCGCTAAGAAGACGCCTTTAATATAAAAATTTTGTTCCGCCACGGACATCAGTTATATTTCTCGTGAAAAGAAGCTGATTTTCCGTTAGTCCTATAGCCGTGTAGTGTTTGGACTCGCTTGTAACCTTTACAAGGTGTATGTGGAGTGCTCTAGTCTTCGATCGTGACCGGCCGGTCAATACCTTGCAAGAGACCGTAGAAACCTCGCCGCTGCTCGCTGCCTTCTGGAGGATCGGGACTTGGTCGGTGTTGCAGGTTAGTGCTGGCATGATTGGTTTGATCGATAGAAGTGGTTTACTTCCCTACACCTCGTACGCTAACTGTTGAGCAATCACACCCTGGTCGGGCTATTTACACGCCTGACCAAGTATCTCTGCTTTAAATTTTGGAGTAACTGTAATTTACGACGTAGTTACGTAAAATGACCTTTTGAAATATGTTATAAATACATTTGTCACAATTTTCAAAAAAATTTTTTAGTTTAACAGTTTGGCCGTAAACAGAATTGTTTGTCGTCATTGCGGTGGCGAAATTAAGGTGTCATTTCAACCCACGAAAATGACGATACTACAAAAGATTATTCAGGAGAGTATAATATATAATAGACCTGTGTTATTTATTTTCTGTTGGTTGTGAATAACATAGAATATGGCACAGGTCTTATATGTAGACCTATAAAAGGCATGCACAGTATACACCAATAGAATATGAGGGTGCAGCTAAAAGTTATTTAACTAAAATTACAATAATAATAAATAAAATAATAATGTAACATAAAAAAATTATGAAAAGAAATAAATGGAAAATATATGTAATGAAGTGGCGACTATGCGAACGAATTCAATACTTTATGTTTGAAGTTGTGGAAAGAGTCATGAAAAGTATCCAACTGATCGAGTTTGCCATTTAACCTATTATATTCGATACACGCGCGTACTATGGGTGAATTTAGTCCCAGGTTAGTTCTCACTTTTGGCGTATAGAAAGATTTGTTTACAGGGTAACGTGGTGGCTTGTAAGGAACTGCTAGCAATAATCGGTTGAAAATGTCAGTGCAGTCGATGTTGTTATTAATTACTTTTTTGTAGAAAGAGCATATCATGCAGCTTACGTCAACAAAAAAACAACATTTGAAAAAAAAAATATTCCCTGGTTATAACTGCATCTGTGTGTAATAAATATCTTCTGATATAAAAGCCAATCGCGTGTGAACGCACGTTGTATATTCTCTATTCGCTGGGAATGTACAATATAAAAGGGACTCAAGATTAGCCAAGATTACGCACCCATACTCTAAAATAATGGGAACCAAAGTCGTATTCTTTTAGTGTTTTTTTTATTACAGATAATAGACCTTCTCCATTTTTTGGGACGTATTAGTCTACAATATTAATATCAAATGATTTTGTGAAATCATTAAGTACTTACAGTTAAGTTTTGTAATCTATTCGTGTCACGTTGTTTATTTATTAACTCCTAAACTAATGAACCGATTTTATTTAAATTTTGCACACTGTATGCAGTTGGGTCCAACTTGAGAGATAGGATTCTTTTTATCTCAATATATGGTCACAATATTTTCTAAACACATACCTAGGACTAAAAATATGTTATTTTTCAAATTGACAACATTATAAATTAATATAGCAAAATAATACAATTTTTTTTTCGTGTGGAAACCCCCATGGGTCATCAACTCACCGGAGCTAACGGTGAAGTGGTATGTCGGAATCGAACCGACTAAAACCATACGGTGTTCCGTCACAAGTACCCACTTGTGTGAAAGTGCAACCTGGTCGAAACGTCAGGTAATTCAGAGGTATGTAATACCTTTTCGTGATCGCGTTAATTCCCGTAAATACGTAGATAATATTAAATCTTACATCAACATTTAAAAGTTAGAAAACTTTGTTGCCGCTGGATTTCGCATGAACTCACCCCAGAACAAAAAGGGACAGGTGTTGATTGGTGTAAATTTTTTTTGTTAAAGTACTGACGTGGCCTGGCATGGTCATGGGGCAAACGGGTTCTAGAGTTAAGACCGTGAACTGGTAAAAGGAAGGTAGGATGCCCCCCAGCCAGTTGGACTGGCGAACTGAGAAAGGTAGCTGGGATTGATTGTATGCGAAAGATCTTTTTTTCGCATACAATCAATCCCAGCTGCCTGAACCGGGTGCTTTGGCGCACGTTAACAGAGCAGTGGACTGCTATAGGCTGATGGATTGAACGTTTATTGAATGACCATGTGTAAGTAGTATTAAGGCATACCTTACCCCATCTTAACAGTGTCACATGATTCGAGCTTTTTTATTAGTTCAGAAATAAAGGTACCATAAAAAAAACAATCAATCTTAGCTAAATCTTTGGGTTCTAGTTTGGGTCCTAGTTCACAATAATACTAATTATGGAAAAAATTATTTGTGCAATAATTACACCAGTAATTAGTGCACAAATCATTGACAAAAAAAAGTTGTAATCGAAGAGAAGGTAGGGGCGGCAAAATTTAACTAGCCTACAGGCGGCACATGTGTAAATCCGCCACTGAGATAGATAGAGTATGCTTTATTCTACAACAAAAAATAGGATAAATATGAAAAATACAATATGAAGCAGCAGTACAATGGGCGATCTTATCGCAGTCTGCGATCTCTTATAGACAACCTATGATGGACTATATTGTATAGTAATAGGTAACTTGTGGTGCACATTAATCTTACTTACTACATACTTACTAAGACAATAACATAAATACATATATACATACACATACATAATATATAAACACATATATAAAGAGACATAATATATAAATATAGTTATTACAGAGATATATGTAGTGATCATTGACGAGTTTTTGGAACATGGTGATAGTAAAGTAGGTATAATTTATACGTTACATTATATCGATACTTGACCCGTTAGGTACCTACGACCTAATTAGCCATTAATGGGTTTCACAATAGCTTTAATTAGATTTGTGTTTGCGATAACCAATCATTAGGTAATTATTCTAATATGAAACAAGTACGAAAAGTAATAACTTATGTGAAGGTTAGTGACAGCTGGCTTTGAAAAGTTCGCGTTAATTCAGACGAACATTTCAAACAGCAGAACTTAGCGGCCTGGCTTACGTAGTAATCCTACTAATAATACTGGTACTATTATGTATTCTGTGCTAATAATATTACAAACGTGAAAGTTTGTGAGGATGTATGGATGTATGGATATTTGTTGCTCTTTCACGTAATATTTGTTGCTCTTTCACGCAAAAACTACTGAACCGATTACGATGATTCTTGGTATGTAGATAGCTGGAGACCTGAATGAACACATAGACAACTTTTTCTTACATTACAGCTAGTTAATTATGTTTGCAGGCCGGTAGGAGTCGACTACGCAAAACACGCTGGTCAAATTGGTGATGTTCTGAAGAAAGGGCAGGTCAGTACCTCAAACAGGCGTTTTTGCATAAATGGTTTAATAATAATAAAATAGGTGTAAGTTTATGTATGTATGTATATGTATTTATTTCAAATAGATTGACGAAAGGTCCTAAGAAAAGAAAAATATACTATATGCAACTCGCCCCGGCTTCGCACGGGTACAAATTATACACCTAAACCTTCCTCATGAATCACTCTGTCTATTAGTGAAAACCGCAGGTAAATCCGGTCGGTAGTTTTTCAGTTTATCGCGAACAGACAGACAGACAGTCGCGGCGGGGGACAAAGTTTTATAATATGTAGTGATACAAAAAAAATTGATTTATACTAGACACAATCCACCAGATAGTTAGCAGTTAAAAAAAAATGTAAACCTTGACACAAATCTTATAGCTTATTTTATATAGTTACTATTACTTAGTTTATAGTTTTAACCTGAATGCCTTCATACCATATAACTCCATCAAGACTTACAATTATACAGGTCTTTCTTCAACTATAAAAAATAACTATCAAGAATCATTCTCCTAATAACCAAAAAGGGTTTCTATTAGCTATAACTATAGACATAATCTGATATGAACATAATGTACGAAAATTTACTTTTCGTTTTCGTAATGGCTCCTACAGAACCACTACAGTTTAATGTGCTATAACAAATCCAACTTATATTACCGTAAAAAAACAAAAAGCGACCTCATTTAGAAACAGTTCATGGAATATTTTTGTTTTATTAAATATTCGAAAAGTTGGTAACTGCGTTGAAAGATACTAGACGCACCCATTTTATGCTTGTCACACTGAATAATGGTTGTCTTCTTCAGACTAGAACAAAAATTATTACTTCACATTCAACGATTTTGTAATAAACTGTATGGGTTTTAATTAACTACATAATAATTAAATAAAAAAATATATACTCTTATTTTTATACGTGCATAATATGGTGTATTACCTACAATATTAATTACACTTATATTTTACACTAAAATAAATACATTTCCTGACTGTATAGAGGTTGACTGTCTTAATCTCCAGCCAAAAGAAAAAATACCATGTTTATAATTTTTCTGGAGGCGGAACTCCTCTCTGGTTATAGGGTTGCCTAGAGAAACCTTCAAGTGGCTATAAAGCGGGCCAAATCAGAGGCCCGCCGCGAGTTACTGGACACTCTGGAAAGAAATCCATGGGGATGCCCCTACCTTATGGTAAGAGGCAAACTTCGTCCTTGGGCTCCCCCGCTGACTCGGAGTCTCCAGCCTGAACAGCTTGAAGGAGTTGTTGGCTCCTTGTTTCCATAGCGAGCAGAGGAGCACATACTTCCACCGATGACTCCACCTCAGGCGCCCTACGCCGAAGACGACGACGCCTCCGAAGTTACTTGGGTAGAATTAAGGGCGGCGGTGCAACGGCTCCAAGCCAAAAACACCACCCCAGGCCTTGACGGCATCCCAGGCCGAGCTTGGGTTCTGGCCCTTAAGGCTCTCGGACCTCGACTAAAAGGGCTCTTTAGCTTAGAGCAGGGCCAGTTTCCGAAACTGTGGAAGACGGGGAAACTGGTCCGGAGGCCTGGCGGAGGAAGCAGTGTCCCGGGGTGAGGTGATGCTGGCGGTGTCTCTCGACATTGCCAACGCCTTCAACACCTTGCCCTGGAGTTGCATCAGAGAGGCACTTATTTTTTATGGAGTGCCCCTCTACCTTCGCCGAATGGTCGGGGCATATCTGACGGAGAGAGCCGTGGTCTCAGGGGTCGGTGCTAGGCCCAGTCCTGTGGAACATTGGCTACGACTGGGTACTGCGCGGTGTGTTCTTAGGAGGTGTCGCCGTGATCTACTATGCGGACGACACTCGACGACAGTAACGGCGCGAGGCAAGACACACCGTGACGCAATCATAAAAGCCACGGCCGGGGTTGCTCAAGTCGTTGGGAGAATTCGATGGCTATGTCTCGAGGTGGCCTTACATAAATCAGAGGCCCTCTGTTTCCATGGTTCGCATCGGCATCGAGCCCTCAATGAAATATCTGGAGCTCGTACTCGATAGTCGATGGGACTTCTGACATCACTTTCGGAGTCGGGCCCCTAAACTCATAGGGAATGCGGCTGCGCTTTCGCGGCTGCTACCTAACTTAGGGGGGCCCGACACCTCCTGTAGCAGACTCTATATCGGAATCGTGCGGTCTATATGGGGCCCCAATCTGGGCGGAGAACTTAACGGCCCGCAATGCCGCGATACTGCAACGGGTGATGGCTGTCAGGATTATTAGAGGATACCGCACGGTGTCCTTTGAAGCGTCGAGTCTGCTAGCCGGGACTTTACCATGGGACCTGGAAGCGAGAAACCTTGCGTCGCTATACCACTGGCGAAAGGAGGCGCTAGAGAGGGGCCTGAGACCCATGCCTTGTGAAATCGAGGCACAACGGTCCCATCTTCACCAGGTCTCAATGGTGGAATGGAAAGAACGACTTGGGCGACCGAGCGCAGGGCACGCCATAATTGTGGCGGTAAGACCCGTCATGGAGGATTGGCTAGAGAGGCGACATGGCAGCCTCTCCTACCGGCTGACGCAGATACTCACTGGACACGGCTGTTTCGGTGAGTATCTGTGTGGTATAGGCCGGGAGCCAACGTCACCACTGCGGAGGCTGTCGCGAGGAGACTGCACTCCACACCTTAGGGGAGTGCCAAGCGTGGGCGTGGACGTGATGATGGCTAAAGAGGCGGCGGAAAGGGTACTGGAGATAACGACTACTCTCTCGTCCCGCAGTAGACGCACCAGGTGCCGGAGAGCGCAGAACGACCTCCGAGCTTCAAGAGCGCTGGCCTGGGGGTGACGGATGAGGCTATCCGTTACCCTGACAGAAGCAGGCCTGAGACGGCGGCGCGACGTGTTCCGAGCGCGCTTCTCTAAATCGGAGGGGGGCAAGGCCCCCCGTACACCACGGTGTGGCCGCCTTTTCAAGAGGCGGCCAAGGTCTGCAGGGGTTCCCGGAGGCTTCCTTCTTAGGGTATCCCGGGCCCCTTGCAATAGGGGTCTGCCCTTTCTTCAGAACATCACCAATTTGACCAGCGTGTTTTGCGTAGTCGACTCCTACCGGCCTGCAAACATAATTAACTAGCTGTAATGTAAGAAAAAGTTGTCTATGTGTTCATTCAGGTCTCCAGCTATCTACATACCAAGAATCATCGTAATCGGTTCAGTAGTTTTTGCGTGAAAGAGCAACAAATATTGCGTGAAAGAGCAACAAATATCCATACATCCATACATCCTCACAAACTTTCACGTTTGTAATATTATTAGCACAGAATACATAATAGTACCAGTATTATTAGTAGGATTACTACGTAAGCCAGGCCGCTAAGTTCTGCTGTTTGAAATGTTCGTCTGAATTAACGCGAACTTTTCAAAGCCAGCTGTCACTAACCTTCACATAAGTTATTACTTTTCGTACTTGTTTCATATTAGAATAATTACCTAATAATTGGTTATCGCAAACACAAATCTGATTAAAGCTATTGTGAAACCCATTAATGGCTAATTGTTTTATAAGTCAATTCAAATATTCAGTTATAGAAGTATTATCCAAAAAGCAGAATATATTCTGCTTTACTAAACTAACGCTTGTTACGCTTAATTAAACTAACAAACTAAAGTAGTAAAATAAACTATAAGAAGTTCTTAGTTTCTAGGAACAATCTGCATAGTTTAAATAAAATATTCTAAGATATGTAGAAACCTGCTCTGTCTCTGGTAATTAGTCATATTCGTAGGTACCTAACGGGTCAAGTATCGATATAATGTATAACGTATAAATTATACCTACTTTACTATCACCATGTTTCAAAAACACGTCAATGATCACTACATATATCTCTGTAATAACTATATTTATATATTATGTCTCTGTATATATGTGTTTATATATTATGTATGTGTATGTACATATGTATGTATGTTATTTTCTTAGTAAGTATGTAGTAAGTAAGATTAATGTGCACCACAAGTTACCTATTACTATACAATATAGTCCATCATAGGTTGTCTGTAAGAGATCGCAGACTGCGATAAGATCGCCCATTGTACTGCTGCTTCATATTGTATTTTTCATATGTATCCTATTTTTTGTTGTAGAATAAAGCATACTCTATCTATCTCAGTGGCGGATTTACACATTTGCCGCCTGTAGGCTAGTTAAATTTTGCCGCCCCTACCTTCTCTTCGATTACAACTTTTTTTTGTCAATGATTTGTGCACTAATTACTGGTGTAATTATTGCACAAATATTTTTTTCCATAATTAGTATGATTGTGAACTAGGAGATCGATGTCTCATTTTTTAGATTTTTTTTACAACCCAAAGATTTAGCTAAGATTGATTGTTTTTTTTTATGGTACCTTTATTTCTGAATTCTCTTCTTAGATAATTTGAAACCATCTTCCCGATTGAAAGTTTTGTGTTTTTAATTTCAATCGCTTCACGCTTCGTGATCGCGTTAATTCCCGTAAATACGTAGATAATATTATATCATGGAACGCGAAAGTTTAAAAGATTAGTAAGATTTTTTGAATTTAGCCTATCAATGCCCTCGAATCTCCTCATAGGTGAATACGCCAGTTTTTTTCAATTAGTTGCCAGACAGTAGCCACATTTTCCTCAGTGATCGCAGTTGAGGGCCGACCTACACGAATTTCACCATGGAGAGAAACACGGCCACGATCAAATTCTGCGTAGCAACGCCTTTCAGTGCTCAAATTAGGTGCTTTCCTCCCAAAAGTATTTTGAAGACGAACAATGCAGTCTTGCGGACTCAAAGAACTTTAAAAATCATAAAAAATCATCGCCCTAAAATCTTTCCGCATTAATTCCATTTTCGCTACAGACGACGCAATTTCCCAAGTGTGTTGGTGAATAGTTTGGAGATAAAATTCCCTTGTCTAACTCCACGCTGCAAGTTTATCTGACTTGTCCTCTGGTCTTGGAGCTGTACGGTCATCGTGTTGGTGTCATATAAGCTTTTCAGCACCTCGATATATCGCCAGTCGACACGTCGTCTTTGCAGAGTATCCAAAACTGCCCAGGTCTCGATCGAGTCGAAGGCTTTCTCGTAGTCTACAAAAGCCGAACATAGCGGCTAAATATACTTCTCGGTCTTTTGCACAATCTGTCGAACAGTATGGTACGGTTCACGGTGCCGTAGAATTTTCGAAACCCGACTTGTTACGGTGGCTGGTATTCATCGAGTTATCTCGCGAGACTTTCGAAAATAACTTGTAGATATGGTTTAGGAGTGAGATGGGTCTATAGTTCTCCAACAAGATGTTGTCTCCTCTTTTGAAGAAAAGTACCCCAGGTTCAACACCCAGGTCTTAAACCTTGTTAGAGGACGGAACTAAACTCTTCAGCCGGTCATTATTGGGTAGGCAGGGCGGCAGCACGGGACCGTTTGTTTCTGACTGACGTAGGTTCTTTCCGGGCACGGCTGCTTCGGGAAGTACCTGCACTCAGTCGCTAGGAGAGAATTGAGTCCCGCCCGTCATCACTGGCACTGCAGTGAGGACTCGGCTCAGCACACGCTGACAGTCTGCTCCACCTGGGCGACGCAACGTCCGGCCCTCACTGCAGTCGTTGGAGGGGATATCTCGCTACCGACCGTCATACGCTCCATGGCCGGTAGCGACAAGACTTTTACCGCGGTCGCGACCTTCTGTGAGGACGTCATCTCACAGAAGAAGGCGATGGAACGGGTCCGGGAGGACAATCGCCGCTCGGACCTAATTGGCCTAATTGGCTAAACCGGTCAACCGGTTGGCAGAGGCGCGCATACCAGCACCTCATGTCGCCCTGAGGGTGGCCGCGGGTGGACGGGACGGGTTTTCCCCTTCACCCGCAGTAGTGGTCTCCCGCGAGGAGGTGGCGTCCGCGTGTGCCTGGACGTCGCCTAATTGAGAGGTTTTAAGGTTTTTACCCAGAAGTGATGACCGCGCTTTTGCGGTAAGGCGCTAGAGGGGGTATATTTGTCTTAATAAAAGCTGTTCCCGGATCCCTCCTATTTAAGGTGCAATACGGCACACTGTGTGGTTTTAGTCGGTTCGATTCCGACACACCGCCCCACCGAAAACCCCGGTGGGGTGTGGGGTGACGGCCCGAGCGGGTTTCCACACGAACATAAAAAAAAGGACGGAACTAAACTACTACCTATATTATTACTATTGTTTTTAGTGTCTAGTGCTACCTCAACTATTTTTGGTCTTTTGCAACGCACTTTTGGTTTATAGCTCACTGCTCAGACTTATGGCTTCGAGAAACCTCCACATCATATCACGGTTGCATGATGTGCAACCCTACGTTAATACTTCGGTACCGCATTAGCAGGCCACAAAAGCATAGAATATGCATTGCAGTTACTTCTTTCTGCCTCTCGACAGAATCTGCATATTGTGTTCTCGCCAACTTTAGGTTGTAACATATGTTTTTTCAGTTTGCAGGGTCCGGTGATGATTGAGAAGGAGCTCAGGTTTTGTATCTCTTAAGCTCTAGAAATTCTTTTGATACTTTGTTATCATAGCCATTTATTAAGGCTTTCGAGGGTTTTAGACCTGTCGTGGTCTTCGATCTCTTAATTGCCATTGATATATATTGGTCGTTTATGATTGCATAAGCTCGCCGCAGAATGGTTCCGATCCATGCTGTTGGTTGTCTGCACCAGCTCTGGCGAGTTCAACAGCTTTTTCATTGCTACTTAACTTAGACTCTCTAGCTCTTTTAGGAGTTGCATCTGGCCTACCTTTAGAGCTCGGTAGTAATTCCGTCATCCCCAGAAGATCCGTTTTTTTTAGCTTTTCGAGTCACCTCTATCTTGCTGTGGACAGTTTCAGGTATGTCCTCCCTGTAATGGCGCGTTAATGGGACTCTGTGATCATCATCACTGAGTCTCGTTGGTTCTATCATCCGTGATGCGTACAGCTATCCATAAAATTCTCGATCTCATCGATAATCTGGCACTTTGAACTGACTGCTATTCTCAGTTTTAAGTTTGGGCCTCCCCATCTGACGAAACTTGCTGCTGCCGAGTGCTGCACGAACACTTAACCGCATGTTCCACTCAATTGCATTCTCTATTGTGTGAATGATGAAGCTTAGGAGATCGCGTCATAACAGTTTTTACTCTCTCCTATCTGAAAAGACGGCTGAGTAGCTGACAGCTCGCGCATTTTACTCATAAGTTCGAGAGTCTTGGGAGAGAGTTTGGACTGTTGCTCTTTGCGTTTCCCGGGGTACACTACTACTACTTTCGAGACTTAATATAATGAAATAGTTTTTATTCCGTTTAAAAATTTATATTTAATTATCTGGTGGTGACCTGATGATGACGATGAAATTAAATTAGATTAAATTATAAAAGTTCTTGGCTTAAGGTAGATTTTAGATAACTTTTCAATTGTGTTTTAAGTTAGAAAATCTTCTCTCACCCGAACTGTGTTGGCCAGACACACTAATGAACGGTCGTGTCACTCGCAACCAAACGCGATTACGAAAATTGTAGAAACATTTATATGGGTGGTAAAACATTTTACATGTTGAATTGTTTGTGTACCTATTGACATTTAGGTAGTTAGGTATATATGTAAATATGAATCTTTTTAATTTTTGTAAGACAAAAAAAAATATTTTCTCAAATTCGCCGCCCCTAAAATCTGCTGCCCTAGGCTTCAGCCTACTCAGCCTATTGGTAAATCCGCCACTGATCTATCTATCTACTTTCAAATATAAAGATAATAATAATAAAATAACATGTGCATATTGGAGGAAGGTATGTATGGTTTATATGTTACATATTTTGATACAATCGTGGCAGTGTCAAAACGTTGCGTGCCTTGGAAATCGGTTTACGATTTTAAGCTTTCTGTAATTTATAACTACTGCTATTTAAATACCATTTCTTTCCATTTTCTACTACATATGTAATGTAATTAAGTTAAATCCGACGGTTGTTTTACGAATCAGATGGTTGAACGGGAATTGTAGAACCTGTAAAGAAATCCCCCAGATCCTCAGTGAATACGAAGTATACGATTATAAATCAAAGATCTTGTTTGCTCACGATTTTTGTGATTTATGTAGCACTCAATCGAGGAACTGGTGATAGATAGCCGCATTTGTGAAAAAGTTTCTGCAAGTAATTAGAACAGAGTAATAGTCCATTTAGTTTTCAGCTTGAAACGACTTTAACTTTAACATCGAGTGATTTCGGACCAGAAAAAAACTCAAGTAGGTAGATGAAATTATGGGCAGCCCAACCCTATCGCGTGTTTACGTACCGCCCGGCTGTAGGTAATTATTTCAAGGACAGGGCCGAGTCACAATACTGTATAGATAACTGTTCCGTGTTATAACAGTATGATGTTTCCTGATATTTACTTATTCATTCCAGAATTTTGGCTGAAAATTAGTTAATATGAGAATTGGGTCAAATAAAAATTAGGTCAAATTGCTTAAAATAATTCTCTTTCCTGGTACGGATATTTAGTCTATTTGGTGTCTTTTACATCGACATCTAGGACTTTCGATGTTTCTTTTATAGATATTCTGATTTTAGAAATTTTGGACGTTGCGTTGGTCATATTACTAATCGGCAATATAAACTTTCGATATTTTAAACTTCAGATATATAACCGTTCGCAATTTTAAGTTTCGATATTTTTGACATCGGTTTTTTGGTGTAGACGTATTAATTTTAGCTCGCTCAAATATGTAAAAAATGAAAAATAGAAAATGAAAAAGAAATCGATTGCAAATCTGAATCACATAATGCGATATTTTATGCTAAAATCTGCTAAAATATTTACTCACGTAAATAACACATCACATAACACATGAATAGTGATTTAGCAGAGATGAGACATTAACATCGTTTTCTGTAAAATTGCGGTAAACAGGTAATAATAATATGGTTCCTATAAACACGAAAATATTATTGACGTTCCGATTCAAGCAAACGCTTTAACTAAACTTCTTTTAGGAACGTTAAGATGAGAAAAACGATCAGATCATCACTCGAGTGCCACGTCATCCCGACGCCGACGGTCTGCGGGTTTGCAAATAAGGATAAAATATTTTCGGCTTTGTTTGAAGCAATTTTTCCTCTAGATCGTTATAACGTTCTGGGTACCAACTCACCTACATAAAACATGATTTGGTACTGTTTAGGTTTTGTTTACTTGGTAACAAAAGGTTTGGAACGAGTAACCGCAAATACGGCAAGCATACAGGTTATTTCCACTTTATTACGAAAGGGCTAAGGTAACTCTCTTAAATAAAGTACTTAGATGTATAGTCGTCACACAGGTTTTCTAGGTTTGACAGAAATTTAATAATTTCAGAAGGTTATTCAACCAGGAATCAGATAATATGTAGTTTGAGAGCGAGTTCTGCAGGGGTTCCGGGCTTTTCTTTTTTAGTTTATGACGTTGTGTCCGCCTAAGTACATAAGACATACCCCTGGTCCCGACTACAGAATCCCGGGCCGAAAGGCCCGGGATTCGGCACATGGAATGTGGTTTTAGTCGCATGATCCTAACACAGCCACTTCTCTGGACGCACAGTGGTGTAATTCGAGGCACCTACAATCACGTTTTTTTTTTGCCATCAATGAACCACTTGTCCATGTGTTTCTAGTTACACAAAAGCCATTAGCAGTGGTAGCTTGCGTAATATTGTACTTTAAATTGTAAATTCGATTAGGTATCAATCGGTTTGTTACACGCTTGAGCTCTTTTGTTACACAAAAATAAATATATCCTACTAATATTATAATCGTGAAAGTTTGTAAGGATGTATGGATGTTTGTTACTCTTTCACGTAAAAACTAATCAACCGATTTCGATGAAAGTTGGTATGTTGAAACCTGGAGACCTAGATTAATACATAAGCTACTTTTTATCCCGATATTCTCACGGAACAGGACTTACGCGGGTGAAACCGTGGGGCGTAGCTAGTTTGGAATAAATCCTCTCTTTGTTGTCGGTTGATCTACCTCGGACGTAGGTCTCTCAGAAAGGGTGTCCATTTCACGAGAGTCTTTTAAACGCTCTTCAAAGCGATTAAAAGGAAGAACTTTCGTAACAATAAACAACAGTAACGAACAAATTTGATACCAAAATCCAAGTAAGTTGATATCATGCACACTTTAACAAGTTTTAATCTCCTGTTACCTGTTATATACGCCGAAGATGATCGAGAAGTTCATTGTTCATCTAATAAAATTAGTGCTATCGAGATTGTTCACCTGTTAAAGTAATAACAAAGTCGCATATTTCTGGAACTCGATACAGAAAGTCGGAGTTAAGGGATGTAATCAAGTAAAATGGTTAAGTAACGTAAAAGTTCAGAGTTATTTCTCAAATAGCAGTTCTTTATCTTAATTGTCAGCCGACCAGTCTAATGAAAACTCATTTCTTTCGACATTATTACAGTACTTTGAGGAATGATGGAGTGAAGTTCGCTCACAAGTACGGTGGGCGCTGAGATGGAAGGGCGGCAAGACTTATACATATTTAATGTTCGCTCAATAGCAACATTAACTGCACGTAAATGGTGAAATAAAACTCAACGCAAATTTATGGTTTTTATTACAAGCTTTTGAATATTCATCGAGTTCTGTAAATAATGGATTTGGATAAATACAGCAGTAAATATTGAAGAATTTACTATGGAAAGTTTTTCTTGCATTTTTTTATTTGAAAAAGTCTACACAAGATAGTTCTCAAACCCTTGTTGTAAGGATATAAAATATAGTTGATAGCTCAGTTGGCAGCTCTTGTGGCAACTATCTATTATGAAATATTTGACTCATCTTTTGTTTGCAACCATCACGGTGTGTCGATAACATGATTACAGATATGCGGACAAGAACAGGAAGACAATAGCATCTGGTTTTAACGGGTTTATAAGCGGTGAATTACCATCTATCTGGCACGTTTCCAGTCTCCGTGCTGCTCCTGATAATTTATTTACAGAAAAATTTAATTACTACAGCTGCCCAACCCGAATATCTAAACCATCAACTTAAGTTACGCTGGACCAACTTGGTGTCCTAATGGTGAAGCTACGACAACTTTATGACAATATTTAATGGTGCCATTAAGTTTTAAAATAACGTAAATAACTATAACAAAAAAAATTGTCAGCCAAGCAGTCTAATGAAAACTCATTTCTTTCGACATTATTACAGTAATAATTACATAATCGTTTACCTGTAAAAGTATTAGTTGTAGTATTAGATAAGTTGCGGTTATCTTGTTTATTCACATTATTAGCCTCCGGCGGTAATTAATTCTATTCTAGGTATTATAAATTATTCCTTCATGAACTTTATTATTCTTCATGAATTATGCATGTGGGTTCGGTGATAAACTTGTGTGTCATCTGTTCCACTCTAACTACTAAAACTATTACTATACTATTATCTCTAACCCACTTAATCAAGTAAACTAACAACTCAGAAATATTTACATTTTCATTATTAATTATTTCTATTTTTAACCCCGACGCAAAAAGATGTTATGTGTTGATGTGTTATAAATTTGACGTCGATGTCTGTGTGTGTGTCTGTCTGTGGCATCGTAGCTCTCAAATGGATGGACCGATTTCGATGCGGTTTTTTTTTCATTTGAAAGTCAGTTTCCTTGCGATGGTTCTTAGTTATATTTGGTTAATATCACTATAGCAGTGTAAGAGTATCAGCTCTTTTCCAAAATGATGTAAAGCATTTTTGTTATTATTTTGCGTCGAGGGTTTTTTTAATTTTTAATTTATAGTTCATCTATTTTTCGTTTAGTTAATAAAAACAAGCTATAGAAATGGGCTTATGATTGACACAAGACGAGAGATCGTACTAATTAAGCCACCGACACCATTTACCACAACTTACACAATTTTTTTTGTGTCACTTCGTCACTCGTCTTCACTAAACACTGTCCAATTCTGATTACATCGACATCATATAACTTAGGAGCTACATTAATCTTGTGTCTCATAGCTAATGAGCAATAACGATTTTTTTTTCGTCTGTGAACGTTGATACTGTTGTTGGTCAATACATCTGGGCAAATGTTATCAGGTTGTGTTGAAAATGTTGTTGGAATTAGTACCAATAAAAACAAGTAGGTACGTCCGTACTTACTAAATTACTCTTTACAAACCGCAATATTACCCCCGCACCTTCAAACTGTAAAAGCCCGCGATTAAATAATGCTATTAATAGTGATTCATTGCTAATAATAAATTAGGGTCTAGTAAAACTGATGTGACCATCAAACTCTGGCGTTAACTTTCTGCCATGGTTTCTAATAGCCTGCAATCAAGTTTTGAAACTGTCTTCTCCTAGCAATGTAGTTTGCAAAAGCATTTCCACAGATTGCAATGTAAATAATTAAATAACTCTACTAGGTCGAAATATGATATTTATCAGACGCCCGCCCGACATCTTTGTAATGAGATTTTCTTTTCTTTGCCGTCTCGGTCTGAGAGCTTCAACACCAATTATTTTTGCATCACAATCAATTTTTTTGTCCTACAGTTCTTTTTTAAATGAAATAAGCAATAACAGACATTTTAAATTTGGACAATGAACCACTGAATAAAAGCCTTACACCACGGCCGCAGTGAATGCTAGTAAAATGAAACTAAAGAATTTTAGAAAAGGAATTTTGTTACAATGGCTGCTAAACTGTAATTCGGATGAAATAAAACCAACAATTTTGTTTGAGCTTTATTTAACTCGGAACATAAATTCTATCTAAACTCTACGCCGACCATCTAATCCCAGGACGTAAATCCAAAGACGGTGTAAATTTTCAAACAAAGGTAATTTACTGACTCAGAGTCTGAACATAAAACCGGTTTTTTTCGTAAATAATTTTGTATGTACAAGGTTAATGAAGAAGATTGTTGTACAGATTACTTGTATAATCGGTAAACAACCGATTCCGGAGTCCCAGCTACTTATTATTCCTGGATAAACATAGCACGTAACGTCAACATCTATAAATAAATGCTATAAATATCGTAAGATGTCTCAATTTCAATCTCAAATTTAGTTCGCAGGATGGCCAAACGCTTACTAAGCATGGTAGAGTAGTTAAACCCCTTTTAAATTGAGAAGAGGGGCATGAACGGCAGTGTTACAGTTTACAGAATAGGGCTAATATCTTTAAAGAATGAATGTGTAAGAAATAACGTATCAATATAATATTGTGTAATATGTCGTTGGTGTACAATAAAGATGATTATATTCTGTTACTAGCAACCCGCCCCGCTTTCGCACGGGTTCAAATTATACACCAAAACTTTCCTCGTGAATCACTCTGTCTATTACTGCATGAAAATCAGTTCAATAGTTTTTCAGTTTATCGCGAACAGACAGACAGACAAACAGACGCGGCGGGCGACTTTGTTTTATAATGTGTAGTGATATTCCAACTTTTTGATCAGAACAAGACACGTGCCATATTCTCAAAGATAAATAAATTTATCACAGTCGTGGTGTTAAACATTCTGTAGGTTTAAATCTGGTGACGAACAATAAAGTATTAACGCATACAAAGCTTATTTAAACGTGAGTTCGTAATAAATCTACACCTGTGTACACTGTATTGTAAATGCGTAATTGTGTTTGCTATCGATAATGCTTACTGCATAGGGATAGGATATGGAAAGAAACATAGGCTACTATTTATACAGTAACAATTATATATTAAAAATTTGAAATACCCTTGACTCACAACTCCCTTTAATGATTAGAAAAAAAGCTGAAGATCTTCAAAACGGGTGAACAGATTTTTTTTAACTATGGCTTAGAACACTCGATTAAATCACCTCTCAAAGACATCCACATTAAATCAAAATCGGTTCATCCGGCTATGATGCCATACACAGACTCACAGTTACACAGACACGCAGATATCAGGATCATCATTATCATCTCAGCTCTCATAAGACGTCCAATCATGTGTATCGATCTAGCGGGGCCACGCGAGTTAGACCGAAAAAACTATACAAATCGTCCACTCTAGGCATAAGGCTCCCTCTTCCAAGAAGACTGGTTGGACGAGGTTGTTTGATGATATGAAACTACGTTATAAGCATAAAAATTCAGAAAAGTTATGTACCTATAAACTTACCCTAGGTACCCTACTACTACCCTACCCTAGAGGGGGAGAGGGAAGGCCTCCAGTAACCCTACTCACTCGGTAAAACACAATGCAAGCATTGTTTCTCGGTTTTCCTTGAGGCCGTGGTTTCACTCCGGTCGAGCAGGCCCGTACGAGCCGAAGTATGGCTCTCCCTCTTGAAAGGTCCAAAACAAATGGTAATTTCTTGTTAGACAGTAATAACTTACTTTTGAAATTGGTATAAAGTTGCTAATAAATTAGTAAAAATAACAGTTGGCTGCTTAAATTTGTAATAATATTAAAACGTTGACGCAGTACTTACATAAACAAAATGTTTGAACGAATATTGTATATAACTGAAAAAAATGAGGAAAAATTTGTTTTAATAAAAAGAAACCGTACACGAATATTGTTTACGAACAACAAATATTTCGTTACTTAGTCAACATAATATATTTTACATTTTCTTTTCATTGTTACTTTTATAATGCAAATAAACCCTATATTTTTACACGATCCTGTAAAAATATGTTTTAAATTATGCATAAATTGTATATGTATACTTGTTAGTTTTACCTTTTATAATTAAAATTTGGTACCTGCTATGACTGATATAACGAATCATTGAGTAGAATGGAATAAGAGATCACATTCCGCCTACCCCAAATAAATAATTTTCAACAAATATTAAGTAAACCAATATACCACACATGATGTTTGTTTTATTTGTTTATTTTTTTATTGCCTTAAATTCAGGCATTCATTCATTCAATCATCTATATTTTTTTGTACATCAAAGGATAAAAAAAATTACAAAAACATTTTTTTTAACAAAAACTATAAGAACACAAGGATATTTTTTGTTGTTGCTACTGATATTGATAGAGCACAGGCACAGAGAAATAAGAATCTTATTGTTTTTATTTCGAAGCTTGGTATAAATGTATTGGCTCTGGCCCAAGATGTAGTCTGAATGCAGTACAAATGAAATTCATCACAAAAAAACACATTTACACGGTTTACCGGTGTTTTATCCAATTTGTGTTTTTCGATTGTACGTAAAACTGACGAACTTAGTGTTGTAGTACTAGGTGTAAAATAGTAGCACAAAACACCTATTTCAATATAAATTGAAGCAATTTATTTGTCGACTAAAGTCTGATAGGCTTAAATAAACTTTAACACCACGTAGCGAGAGCCGCTATCCGTTGAATGCCATCTCTTTTGCTCTTGTGTTTTTAGTAAGGGTCTTCGTAGGTGTCGATTAAAATAGCGTCATCTTAGTTCGTTTTGAAGAAGTTTTTATACGGCATTTGAATATTTGGGAACTATCGCTGCGTGGCAATAAAGTTGAGTATACGTTGACAGGTTTTAGTGAAATTTAGTGGCGCTGAGAAATAGATGCCAGTAACAAATAGACGGTATTACAAAAAATGCAAGGTTAATTTCATATGAAGAAATTAAGTCAGGTTTTAGTTTAGTCGAGTGTACAATAGAATCGGCACCATTACCGTAAATTCCCGAATCCATGACTGCGGTTCGCAGCTACCAACAATGACCACTTTTGAAAACAACATGCTTGATATATATGTACCGGGCAATGCTGTACGGAAAGCCAGTGAACGGTATCCAGAAATGCGTAGCGAAATTGACTTTGGAGTCAATATAAATGTACATATTTTTTAAGCAAAAGTGTAACGTATACAGTATATTTATCGATAACTAGCTGACCCGATAAACGTTGTCCTGTCTTAACTTTGAATATTGAATTCGAATTGGTATAAAATTTTAAAAAACATTCCAAAACTGTTCCGACTGATGCATCTGTTTTAAACGATATTTGGAGCGCGCATTCTGTCAATCGCGCAAAGTGTCAAACAACTGACAGTCACGTCAAAAGCGCTAAGGTTACATTAGAAAAGTTAATATGGTCGTTATGTTTTCTAACTTTCCTCGAAACTTTTTATTTTTTTCTCTCATAAGAACTTTCTCCTGACAATAACAAAAACAAAAAAAAAGAATTAGCGAAATCGGTCCAGCCGTTCACGCGAGATGCCGTGAGGAAGGGAAATAGGGATTTATTTTTAGTATATATAGAATATAGCTAAAGTTGAATACGTTATTATAAAGTTAGGTTGGTAACCCTACACACTTTCATGTTTAGAACTAATCATACCTTGCGGTTTTTAATTACCTTTCAGGTGGGCAGCTAGATGTCAAATAACACGTCTGTGTTGGTCCACCATCCAATAACAAAATTGTAATTCTTTTATTTGTATTCCCTCAGAGTCCCTTCGCAGCGGTCCCTAATATAATTTAGTTATTTTTTTATTTATTTTCCTTTACCTCCCTAATAACCTAAATTAACTTGCGATTGACGAAGGCTGGAGCAGATCCATCTTTACTCTCGACTTACAATTCTCGCACTGTATGCAAGAGAAAACAAGAGCAGACAGACATTCAGAAAGGTGTGTTTAAAATGTGAGAGCATTCTATGTCCCTACATTGTTCCCCGCTTATTTCATGCCTGTTTCAGACAGGAAATTTAGAATAAATGTACGATTGCATTTTATTTCATTTATAAACGAATTGATTAGGTATTTAAATATTTATCTACACTTTAGGTATTTCTCACGATAAGTAGATAACGGTTTTATAATTATAGCTTCATGACTGACTTAGTCTCACTGACTACTACTCTTGACAATTCAAAAATACCCATAATGGTTTAGTTGAAATAAATGATTTTAATTTGATTAGATATTCCAAAATAAGAAAAAAATTGCATTTTAACATTTTTTTTATAAAAAGACAACTCCCATATTATTTTTTTTTTATTATTTTACACTAGCTGTATCCGACATGTGTTGCAATGCCTTTTTTATATAAAGATTTTGGGCCAGAAAACCTCGCGGAAGTTATCAGTTTCATCACAATCTGATCAACGGTTTAGAAATGCATAGAGGATAACATACATGGATTTTTATTTATTTACATTTAAGAACTACTTTAAATTCACTCAATCAAACACAAAATTTTAATTTGACACGAGCATGTTGCCTTTTCTGACTCCGGTCATCGGGTGACGGGCTGCCCTTCCCGTCATCTAAATGGTTTTTAGACAGGTTTTCTTCCTTGTAGCCCCGAAAAGAAAGCCTTCCTGTAATCTGTGTCAACAAGACAAACAATCAATCATCTATGTTGAAAAATAATACACGAATTCATCACTTTAATCAAATGATACAATATATGTATGTAAGCCACATCCTCATACATCGTAACTGTGCACGATAAACAAATGTAGGCAAACACAACGTATAATTGTATTCAAGTGTACAATAACAAAAACATAGGTACATGACACGTGCACTGCTTCTGTTAAAATATGTTTCATGCTTTCATTTTACCGTGCACATATATTGAACGTTCAGCCTTTATACGCTTTTAGCTCATTGTCATTTATTTTTCCTCAATGCAATTTATCTAAAACGTTGTTGCAGCACTCCATAACATTTTTATACTTTGTATCTATGTAGATACATGATATAGATAAATAGGTTTACGGACAACGCTTTAACTTTTTATAAGGCCTTCAAAACCTCTTAGCCTACTATTTTCTTATCAAATAGGTTTTTGCCTTATCCCGTCCTGACTGTAGTTTGTGACGGAGTAAGCTTACCCAATTGTATAATAATGACAAGGATAATTTTTTTGTCCTCTATCATGTATCTAGGCTAAATCAAGTTAATCAGTAGTCGTAAATTACTTCTCCGAATTCTTGAAATTTGTTTTTATTTGTATGTTTTACCATCTGAATCGATCACGTTTGTGTCCTGTTGAACAAAAAGAAAAGAACTCAAATATTACGCAGATTAGATTTTTCTTACTTAACTTTATAGTTCTTTTATTTTCTTTTGTTTAATTATTGTTTTATTTATTAACGTATTATATAGCCTGTTTAACCATTGTTGCTTACGTTTCCGTACCCTTCCCACGGGCGCGTCCCGACAGTCAAATAAAATTTAAATAATGAACTTCAAATGATTTAGTAAGTTACATTTATTATAATAGAAAATTTTGTCAAACATTACATCAAGAAGGTTATTATATACTCTGTGTCTGTTATAATATTCAGATGCGTTGTTGACGTTATATTTAATGAGAAGCGTACTTTAATCAAGTGGAGCACTCGTTCATGAATTTTCGTTAAAGCTGTTTGACACGCAAATGGAGGTAGCATTATTTTAAAAGCTTACTTAATAGGCACTGAAATGTACTGCACCTCGTTGAATGTCGGTATAATCAAACAAATTTGAAAATACTTACCTAAACGTATTGAAGGGACTTTTGCGAGAAATGTATAATTTTACCACATGAACTGAAAACTAATTGTTTTTAATTCGCGATAACTTATTATTTATCTAAATATCTTTTAAACAAAAAGGTATCGTATCTTATAAATATTACCGCGATTACTCTATTTAACATGAACTGAAAGTTTTCTTAAACTACGAGTATATAAAATATACCATAACGTATCCTATCTACGTAGCATAATATATACATTATAATATATTTCACACAAAAATGTATTTCTTCCGGCGGGTTCTGGAGGCGCGGTTGTGAATCTAAGATGTTTTTCGTGTAATTTTGATTTATGCTCTGGAGACGGCGGGTCTAAAGGATTCGTCAATTTTACGAAGCTATTTTTTTTTTCACAAAAACTGAAGATTATATTAAAACATCAAAAAGCTCGTCCGTATACCATGAATATACACACATACGAGTAAGTATGTATTAGGTATTATAGCACATTTTTTAGTCTTTTGTTACGTTCGCGTTTGCTTAGTTTAGTTACAACTCTTCTCAACTTCTGTTATAACAACTAGAAATTAGTGCATAATTAGAATAATAAATGCGTCATACAGATATAGTGAAGGTACAACTTAAGAAATTATGAGATGTCTGAGGTAGCCTAAAATCCGAAGTGCAGTCAGATGAATTGCATAATCTTATTAACCTTCGCGTTAGTCCGTAAGTCAGTTGGGTATTGTAAATGTGAATTTTATTGAACCTAACCTAACTTTATGACTTCGTCATTAAAACGAGGATCAATAACGCTCCGTCTCAATTGTTTATTTATTAAACTACGCCTCCTACGAATCTGGTTTAGTGACATTTATTAATATTGAATTATAAATACTCAAGGGAAATTGGATTTCTTCGCAATCAAATAGGTAAGAATATAAACCACTAAGTTAATACATTTCATGAAATATTTGTTTTGCCTTAAAATCTTCAGTTTAGGAATTAACACCTAATTCCGTACAAATAAAGTTGAATCTTCTAAACATATTTGATCGATCTATTATGGTTAAGTAAGTTCATATAAGTAAATTTTTTTTTCTATTTAAACACAATGACCTAGTTGTCTCACCCGTTACCCCAAGGCCAGAGCTCATGGAGATTATTTTGCAATCTCACCTGGTGCCACTTCTGCGGGACGGGAGAGATCTAGCTCTTTCCCGTTCCCTTCCCCGCCTCTTTAGCGGACTTCACTTCTTCACAAAACGAGGCGGCAGAATCCCAAGCAGTCTCACTTTGGATCATTGATAGAATCATGACCTGTAGCGAGAGGCTTCTCACACCAATAGCAGTCGCGAGGTCTCACTCTACTAGAGTGTGGAGTGCAGTGTCCTCGCGACCGCCTTCGCAATGATGGCACACAGACGTTGGCTCCCGGCCTATACCACACATGTACTTTCCGAAGCAGCCGTGTCCGGTCAGCACCTGCGTCAGCCGGTGGGAGAGCCAATCCACCACGATGGGTCTTACCAACGTAATGGTGACGTACCCTGCACTCGTCGCTCTAGTCGTTCTTTTCACTCGGCCGTTAAAACCTGGTGACGCTGGGACCGTTGCGCTTCGATTTCGCAAGGCGCTATTTGATTTATTTGCGTACAAATTTGGTAACATGTAATCCGTTAGTTAAATGGCCGTATTTTTTTATTGCGTTGACTTAGAAGTTTGATTTTCAACACCTTCAAGTGAACGCAGGCATAAGTATTTTATGACACCTCCACGGGTTCTAGAAAAAAGGCTGTTTACAGACAGACAGACAGACAGACGGACAGAAGAGTGATTCTACAAGGGATCCTATAATATTTTTATTTTTGAGGAGCGGAACCGTAAAAATCGCATATTTCTGAGAATACCGACTAATGAAAGTTATCCGGTTCAACATGCTCTCATTATATTCACTTAATTTTTCATTGGTTCAACTAATCATCTGATATAATACATTCAACCCTTAAAATCTATAATTCACGAAACCTGGTTCAAAGGGGATGAGTAAAATGAATGGTAAATGGTAGCGTAATGGCTAAGGCGTTGGACTCAAGGTCAATTCGTTGCGAGTTCGAACCCCACTGGCACTACCGACGTGAACCCACTCCTAACACAAGCATCTAGCTGAGCTGGAAGGGTTAACACATCCACATCCATCCATACGCTTTTTGTAGAGTTAATTGACATCCTAGTACTTTTATTAAAAGGTCATTTAGTATTAGTTGAATTTGATTGATTAAATTTAATTGGCAATACCATCACTTTTTTTTAAAGTAGCCACAGTGGTTCACACATTACCTACTGGTGTTCTTGACACTAGTAATGTATGAATCACGTGTTGGTCTCAAGTAACCTTTTAATAAAAGTACCAGGATATTAACTCGAGAAAAAGTGTATGGATGGATGTGGATGTGGAATGGATTATATTATAATACTAGTTGCGCCCCGCAGTTTCACCCGCGTAAGTCCCGATGCGGTGGGAATATCGTTAGATATTAAAAGGTAACCTACGTGTTATCTCAAAAGCGCTAATGTTACATTAGAAATCGTCCTTAAGTTTTCTTAAAATTTTCTAACTACCTAATTTTTTCTATCATAAGAACCTTCTCCTGACAATAACAAACACAAAAAAAAAGAGTTAGCGAAATCGGCCCAGCCGTTCACGCGTGATGCCGTTACCACGGGTAATAGGGATTCATTTATGTAATTATATATTTATAGATAATAGATAATATCTGCCGGTACTAGTGTTAAAGTTTCGTAACTGTAAATGTTATGTTTTTGAGTAAACTTTTTAATGTGTGTGAATCGTATAAACGGTTAGTTTTACGTTATGCATTTAACTTTAAAATCGAGTGGGTTAGTCTAATATTTCTACTAGCTAGCTACTATGATTATGAAAACTTCAAACTAACCGCCACTGTGTCATGCTATAAACAACCACCTTACTTTTCTCTTTTTTAATTATTACTTAATGTTATATTTAATAACAATCTTTGCGGCCATAATCTAATATACCATTATATTCTTTTAAATAAAGTTATCAGGGCAGAATTTTTAAAGTACATTTGGATAAATTAGAAAAAGTATACCGGGCACATTGACAGACTCCTTGATACCTAACAAAGAAACCCAATAATGGTTTGCCTGACCTGTGCATCTACTCCAGGCACTAACAAATATACACAAACAGGGTCTACTTATACTTATAATTGTTTTATAAACAAACAAATATTATCAGAAAACTATGACCCGGAATACTTATACTTACGGTAAAGTTAATTCGAAGCTACACTCTTTCGATCCATTAGAGCCTAGTGCCAATCACCACAATGATTTATTGATGGAATTCATACCGTGAATAGAAGTTTTATTTAGAAAGATTTTGGTCGATTATCGTTGAGTCAATGTGTCTTTGGCACTTTGACAATATTTGATTGCAGAGTTTTACTTGTCGTTCTATTTTATTTCATTTTATACAAGTTATTTAGCAATAGTATTTTATTAGACATGTTGGACGAAGATAAAGATAACTGCTTATTGTATTATTCACACTATAATTAGATAAATAATTTCTAACGTGAATGTTAGTGAGATGGCATTAGAATATAACCGTTTTTTTATACTTTCACAATGTGCTTATTTAGCGATATTGGTGTTTAAATTTCATAAGCCTAGTGATTACGTCAATTTTGTGTCAAGCGGGCTTCGTAAATGTTTAGTTCAATAAAATAAACAAACACATGGGTCAAATATTATGTCTAAAAGATAGTATTGTGAAGTTAGTACTACAGGAGTATTTTAGGGGAAATAATTATGGCTGGCCTGTTGGTCTAGTGGTTAGTGATCCTGACTGCAGAGCCAATGGTCGTGGGTTCGATTCCCACCCCGGACAAAAAATTGTGTCATGAGCATGATCATTTGTTCTGTGTCTGGGTGAAATTCATCTATAATATGTATGTATTTAGAAATATATAAATATGTTTAACAGCATTATGGTTACCATAGTACAAAGATGGCCGTGTGTGAGACGTGTAAATTTTTTTTTATAATTTTGTGGGAGAAAAGAAAAAAAATCGAATTCTTAGGTTTTCCCTCGGTGCAAATGTCACAATTTCGCTATATTTTGGATTATTTGTGATATTTGCCTGGTAATTCCTTTGTCGCCATCTCAAAATTATCCCACTCAAATCCATTCAGTGTTTCCAGTATTTCTCATAGTCTATGTTAGGGTAAAATACTTTTTTCGGAGGAGGGAGAACTCCTTTTCTTCCAAGAGTAAGCAAAAATTAAACTTAACTATTTAAATCATTACCGTTAGGCGCCGAGAGTGCAGCTGCTTCAGTAGCGCCGCGTCATCTTCAAGGCGTTTTGTGGTGCGAGTACCCAACTTATTACCAGGTGTTAGATGAAAACATTTGGCCACAAGACATGGTATTCCATGTGTGTGATGTGGTTTTCGCGGACAAAGTCCTATAGACCGCACAAACACTTAGTGAAAGTGAAGAGTTACTAACTTAGTTTTAAGCTATATTTACTAACACAGAATGTATATATATTTTTCTTTTTTTAGAGGACAACTTCTGCATTATCAATATTCCTGTGTTGCGGGGGGCTTCGTCAACAAGCAAATAACGGACACAAAGAACAGACTCAAGACAACTATTTTTGGATCACACAATTTTTTGTCCCGTGTGGGATTCAAACCCACAACACTCGGCGCGGCGTAGTGGCAAGGTGACCATTTAAACCATTGCGCCATGAGTGCAGTCGAATTATTTAATTAACTAAAAAGAATTATGTAGATTAAGTTATTTATAACTGACATAAATGATTAAAAAATATTAAACGTCACGTTTTATACTACATTATATATGAAACCTAACTTTTTACTTATTTCAACTTAGAATAAAAACGCTTAAACCGCCTTATAAATGAAATTGGTTTAGGTATCTGCCACAGTACACATAGGTCTGTCGTCACAGGATATAATATTGAATAATTTTATATTGCATCTTCACACTTTAATATGTTCACGCTTCCGAACATTTAATTTATGCATAACATTATATTTATTTAGGAAACCCCTCCAGTTACAAGCGTTACACATCATTTACAAAAAAGCCCCTTTGCAACTTCAGCGCCGCGTGCCGGTCGTGTAATCTACCATTATGAATTACACGCTCATCGCAACAAGATTTAATCCCGTCGGAACCCGTGGTTATGGACAGTAAGTTATAATATTTGATTAAACAAAGACAAACTTTGGTTTCTTTTCCGTAGATAATCGTCCCACACCCACACACATTCAAGAGACAAGTAACACGAGTTCTAAGGCATACTTACCTCGTGAAATTTTGAACGAATATTAACAAGTAATGGTATTTATTCTTCTAATAAGATGATCAAAAAGCCATCGTTTTTTAACTAAGAGTAACCAAGTTACTAAAACCAATTACTCTTTTAAACACTCTCCAAACTCTCATATGATCGATGACCCATTGTTACCTGTAGCAGGTAGGTATTAACACAAAATAAACACATAACACATTTAGATTTTTTGACTTCATATTTCAAAACAGGCATTCAATAGGATATTATTCTTGAAAAGTGTTTTACTTTAACAGTAAACAACCACAAAATTTACTAAAATTTTATTAAATTGATAAGTAGCATAAAAATGCATTTGAATTTACAGTTTTAAAATCCGCTGGTAAATTGTGCGTCATCATAAAAGCTTTGATAAAAGCGTAAATTATTCAAATTTTACCAATTTTAAAATGAATTACTGTCCTTATGATTAGTGATGGAGATAGATCAATACATTATTCGTCGATGTTTAAACAAAAATTAGGATTTATTGCAAAAAAAATCCTTTGATTAAAGAGGTTAGTTATTCTTGATAGATCGCCTATACAAAGATCGTTGTCCAGGGTTATATTAAAATAAAATACAGGGGAGGAAGAAAGTATTGAAAAAGTTTACAATTTACCTACTTTTTACTGACGGAATGACGTAATGTCATGGCGGCTTCCGTTTGGCATATTTGCAGAACAGATAAAATACTGAAAACTTTGAAATTAATTATAAAATTTAATTGCCAAATTTATGAACTGAAACTAACATTTTTCAATTGCATATTGCCTAAACTATCTTTATGTTATGTTTTCAGTAGATGCATTCATAAAATATTTTTTTTAGTTTTCCAAACTAACATTGTTTAAATCTTAATCTTAAGTCTTCATGTGTCGTTGTAACTCGTGGTGTTGTTTTCACGATATACCTTTTGTGGTCAGCGATCTAAATATTGTTAAATTATGTTTTGTAACTCTTAAAAGTTGCATCTGTGAATTTCCTGGACAACATGATGCAAATGTAAACTCAAATATTCATACATGTTGCTTTGTAAACCAAATGGATGATAAAAATCTTTTTAACAAAAAATTAAACCGACGAAAAGAACTAAAAAGCAAAAAATTAATAAACCTTAAGTCTTAAGTATTTAGCTTATTTACATAAACTATCAAATTTTATATAAATATATTTTGAGTCGGCGCCAAACAACAAACTGATTAATTATCAAAATTTTATATGTACCTACGTAAGTAATTAATCATTTTATTATTTGGCGCCGACCGTTCCTACAATTTTCGAGGGTTTCTCTTAATTTGATCAGGATCCCATCATCAGATCCTGACTTCCTTGACATGGGACCACCCTTGAGGTATACCCTATCTAACAAAAAACCTCCTTTTTTCTTCGTCGGTTAAAAAACGTTTACAAATCATTGTACAAAGCATATTAGTCTGTTCAACTTTTAAACTTACCCCTGTACTCATAATTAAGCACGTACAAACCCATGTATACATTTCATTTTACCACATACATGGAACGCGCACGGTGAACACATTTTTATTTTTGCCTTTGAATGGCCAAATGTTTTCATAAAGCCCGATATACACGGATTATTTCTGTTTTCGTGTTCAACTAAATTTAAAGCTCATATAAACTGACCCAGTAACAAACAAGAAACTATCGATTGAATAATTTAATGTAGCCATGAATTGCATCGAGTTACTTAAGTGGTGAAACAGTGCTCTACCGCTGAACTTTGTAAGATGTGATAAGTGCTACGGATAGTCCATTAGGTTAAACTATGTTATCTAGGTTAGTTTCTTATTAAAGTGGTAAATGTTTTGTGTTGTAAGCGATGGATACATTGGTCAAATGAATGCGATGCGCTATCGACTGTCGTATTTATAGAGGGAGGCTGCCGCGGGATACGGGCACAGATCAACCAGAATGATCGGGGTAAGAGACGTGGGATGGTGTATCTACACCATTCCACAGTCTCTTACTCCGGTCATTCTTTACACTGTCATGGTAACTTTTATGTAAATAAAGTAAATATCATAGATAAATTAGTAAAGATGCGACTAATGTGTGAATAATTAAAATATTTTTGAATTATTGTTCGAATACAAAATATTTATCGACTTTTAATACCAAAATCTAGATTTCCTCGCATCTAACTATTATAATTGTTACTTTGTTCTATTTATATACCAGCTATAAATCATTTAGTACAAATATTTAGTCATTTCAATATACAAATATAAACCGAAAGCACACAAATCCAATAAGTTGCGAAACAATTTTGTTGAGAAGTTATAACTGAAACGTACACAGTTAATTAAGCAAGCAAATCATTATTATACCAACACTTTTACACAGTACATAGTTTAATACATATTTTAATATTCAAACTTTATATCATTTAAATATCCACATTATAACCAGCTGTACCGGTATGTGCAGTAATGTGTCGCATCTGCGTGTTATTGTGTGGCGGAGAGGCGAGGGCGCGCGCGGGGGTGTCTGGGGCGCGCAGGGCGGCAGTAAGCGTCGCGCCGCGCCCGGGCCAACCGCCCTCGTCACGAGCCTTTACGTAACGATGGCCGAGCCCGTAAGCTGATGGCCGCGCTCGTGTGGTGGCTGGCGGCCTGCTGCCTGCTCCGCGCCGCCACCGCCGGCAACCCCGACGCGAAACGGCTCTACGATGACCTCCTCTCCAACTACAACAAACTTGTCCGGCCAGTCGTCAACACCACAGATGTGCTGCGCGTCTGCATCAAACTTAAACTCAGCCAGCTCATCGACGTCGTAAGTTTTACTTAGACAAGGTCTTCAGCCGCATCCGTTCTCGGCCTTACATTTAAATGCCCGCCTTTGATATTCATTTAGAATCAGTCCAGACTGACCTACATCGAAGACGAGGTGCAGTGTGAATGCATACCTTGCACTTGCGCGCCGCATTTGGAATTTAAATAGATGTGAATTGCTTCAATGCCTCAGGTAGACGACCCAGTTTGAAAAAAAAAACATCTGGCGTTATGAGAATGTGTGTAGGTGTTTAAAATGGGTATATAGGTATATAAGTAATACGTGTCGCATTCGCACCTTCCCCCATGTCAGTGCCGTAGCCGGGCGCCCCTATGTCTCCCTCCTTCTGTATTTCAAATCAGATCCCATAAATCACTCGCATAAAAGAAATTGTATTTCTTTCGATATTTATTCAATCCTGTTTCTTGTGGCTATAATCCTCGCGAGGCTTTTGTTAAGGTAATTACGTACATTCTATAAAGAGGGCCGGTATAGATGACTTGACAGAAATAGGTGACACATCTATTAATGTACCTAAGTAATTTAAACATTTATACATGTTTTTTTATTACAAACTTGAAATGACAACTAATTCAGAATTCGTTTTAGAAGTACAAAATTATCACTACATTTCACTACATTGTATAAAACATGGGCCCCCGCCGCGTCTGTCTGTCTGTTCGCGATATACTGAAAAACTACTGATCGGATTTTCATGCGGTTTTCACTAATAGACAGAGTGATTCATGAGGAACCTAAAACAGGTGTTTAATTTGTACCCGTGCGAAGCCGGGGCCGGTTTCTAGTTATAAAACAAAATCTCCCGCCGCGTCTGTCTGTCTGTCTGTCTGTTGACTGTAAACTCAAAAACTACTAAACGGATTTTCGTGCGGTTTATAATAAAGCAATAGATAGAGCGATTCACGAGGAAGGTTTAGATATATAATTTGTTAAGGTTTTGGTGAAAATTGGTTGAAATATGATGATGAGACATCTTCTACAATCAGAAGATGTCTCTGCTACCCGTGCGAAGCCGGGGCGGGTTGCCAGTTCATAATAAAGTCAACTATTTCAATGTTTATGCGATCGTATAAAACCATATATCTGTAGCTATTAATATCACGAATCAATCCATATAGGTGTATATATAACAGGTCACTTTCAATTTTATAATTGCAAATTGAAATCAAATCACTTCAAACACAAAGTACTTATCAGATTATTTGAACAATTTAATATTTCCGGACTGCTGATAATACCGAATAATGAATGAAATGACAAAAGTTTTTGTTTTCTGATGAAATTTTGCGGCGTTCAGTTTACATAATTGCGTTATTTTTCGCTCTTACTACCTACACGTTTCTTTACTTAGAGATTTATTACGTTTTCTTTTGGTTTCAAATATATATTAACAGCCAGGTTTCAATGTAAGAAATTAGCCAACTCGAACTTAGCGAAAGTGGACTGACAGATCAATGAAGAGATATTCGCTCTTCGGCGGAAAACCAAACTAAAGGAGATTGTTATATCATCAGTTACTTTTAATTTTAAAAATCAGTTTTAAAACATACAAAGGGTTGTATGTATTTGAATAACAACTGACACACGTTCGGAGACACGTTGGCATTTAGTTAACTTGATCTTGCAATCGTACTTATATATCGTATATATAATTTATCTTCTAAAAGGAAAATTTTGCCTTGTATTATATAATTTTTTTCCAATTTTTCTTCTTCTGTTTCTGCTCACGGCGCTTTCTTATTTTAGTTGTAGCTGCCTTTTGCATGAGCAAAGTATCGTAAACAAAGTTATAGTCCTTTCCTCTTCGTTTCGTATAACCTTCTTTTCCTAGGCCCTTTGCAGAACCAGACTGGACTACAAAAATGTACTACATCTGAAAAACTGCCACTGACTGAACATATATATATATTATTCAAGTAAAGAAATAAATGTATATAATACGAAAGAGATGGTGGTTAGGGCTAAAGCAGCACCTAGACGATCATGTGGCATGACATGCGTTACGTGCTGTCATGCATGCATGACCGTTTAATTGTTATGATTGATGCGAGTGACACGCAAACTACGTGGGTGACGTGCAAACTACGTGCATTATATGCAAACTACGTCCTGGCAGCTGGTTGACAACTCCTTTTATTTTTATATTTATAAATTTATTTATTTATAAATCTTCTGACCTCTTCACTGTATGACCAGAAGACCTCTTCACTGTACTATTTATATCGACTGAATAAAATGAATATATCAAGCGAATTATCATGCTGCATGATAGACTCTCAACAGGTCCTTCGTGCAGCACGATGATTCAGTATGTCATGGCCTCATGCCGCATGGTCGTCACAGAAAGCAGTTCCTTCATTACCAACGTACATATTTGTAACGTTTAACTTATTTGGAGTTAAAAGGCTTACAACTCGTCAAAAATGACTATCAATAGTGGTAACGTTAAAATAAAGGTTTGTGTTCAAGTTATTATGAACCAAATAACCCAAATTTATTGATTTCCAAATAAATGTATACAAAAGCATTTCCTTTTGAAGACCAAAAACACATCATATACAACTCTTAGGTAATTGATAACATAACAATCAAACTGCCATAAAACAAACAAATTGTTGAATAAACAAAATTGATACATTTTGGCGAAGGCTACATAGAGGTACCATATTATTTTATGTGTGAGAGACAGATAAACATGTAGGTACGAACATGCGAACCAATAGGAAGGGTGTTTGGAACCAAGTCGTAATATCAAGCTTTTCGCTTCTAGGTTACTAGTTGTAGAATTGCTGTATTTTATTTAGCGTAATGAGTATAGATAAACAATACGATGTTCTTTGTTATTGATTACTAAAAAACAGCGGCCGAGTATTTATATACAATTCAATTGTAAGACCTAAATCGTTATATCTCGTAGTATCGTTTCAATTCCCTTAAAATTATAATAATAGCACAAGGCTATGCGTTTAACCTAGGCGTTAGGAAAAACGTAGGCTTTTTTTCGCCGTTTCGCTTTTATTTCGCATAAAGTATGATTGTTAAATGGTTGTTGTTATATGGTTGTTGTAAAGAAATCGTTATAAAATCGGATCAAATATAAAATAAATGCCAACGTCCAATTCCAAGTAAACAATTGCATATAAAATATCGCGGCGCATCTCTTTTTTTAGATAATCCAATTCATTACTTTTTATGAAGTACAGGTACCGATTTATGCACCTGAGTGAATATTTCCTATATTAAAAAACCGAAAACAAAAGACAATTTTTTCATGTTATTGTTGATTTAAAAATTGAAGCAGACAATTGTTTTAAAGCAGACTTGGGATCTTATAAAATGCATATTAATGAACCTATTTCTGCAGAGAAACTGGATCGAGGAGAAAAAAGCAGTTTTACCTAATTTTTCTTCCGTGACGTGGTTTGTTAAAATTATATGACAAAGTTTTCAATTTCACCCAACTCATTGTACAAAACAGTTTCTCAAGTAAGTAGACACGTCAATGTTTAGAAATGTGATGAATCCGTGGAAGATGAAACAATCTTATTGTAGACACAGCTTTATTTCTATCTATACAAATCTTATTGAGAAAACCTATATAAATTCTTAGACTGTGTTCAGATGACGGACGTAGGCCGCGCGTCGATCCGTTGGGGTTTTGTATAGTTTTCACGTGGAAACCGTTTCATGGGCTTTAAACGCGCGTTGTCGTAGTTTAGTTCGAGTTCTGTAATCTAATCCTAAAAAGGGCGTAAAACAGAAAACTTAAACAGATTCGCGCTCATGTGAACGAATGTACGGCAAACCTATGATCTCAAAGCGGGCGTCATAGGTGTTGGCACCGTGTCGAACGCGCATCGGTACTAAACACGCGTTTTGCTAACGCGCGTTAATGTGCCTTAGCATGTAAAGGACTTGAAGAAAATTTTCTTGTTGACGCGCATCTACGCGCGTTAGCAAAACGCGCGTTTAAATGCCCGTCATTGAACATGGCCTGAGACAGATAGAATAGATAATAAAATAGTGTTCGACACTTGAATGGGTTCTCTTGCACACACTCCATTTCAACTTAAAACAATCAATTTTGTCTATTTTCCTATAAGTAAACATTACTGTATATCTCATATTTAAAATTCCCTAATCCCTATGTGGTACAGATCCATTAACAATACAAACGCTACCAACTAAGCTTGATGGGCATTCATGAATAGTAAGACCCAGACACAACTATGTAAATGAACAAAGGTGAAACTACAAGTTACTGCAATCGTTTTACGGCTTGTGCTCAACAGTAATGACAGTACCGCATTTACAATTTCTAAACAATGCATGTGTCGCCGACACCCGTCACAAGCTAGTAGCGCACGAAGTGAACACGCAACGGTCATCATGCTTTATAATCCCCGGCGGGCGACGCTAGTAACCCACGGCCACGCGTGACTTCGGTACTATGTCACCTCACGTCTCCAGATAATGGGTTTATTCATGAATTCTCCCATACTCAAAAAACTATACCTTTTCGTAACTTTAACGGCCGAATGTCGCCCAACAATAACCAACATTGTAGTGGGACTCTGGTGGAATTTAACTAGTATATTCCGTAAAACTTTTGTTTATAAATAAATATAAAACATATTTTAATGTAAATAGCAGGTATTAATAGATTGAATATAATAAATAGATTAAAATAGCAATATTAATAGATAGAAATATATAACTTTATTGTATTAAGTAAATAATGTGCACTTAGCGATTAAGCCATAACTCATTTATTCTAC
The DNA here is from genome assembly GCA_949752705.1 of Callimorpha dominula. Classification (NCBI taxonomy): domain Eukaryota; kingdom Metazoa; phylum Arthropoda; class Insecta; order Lepidoptera; family Erebidae; genus Callimorpha; species Callimorpha dominula. Next base: position 15,133,546 of record OX456999.1, read on the forward strand.
CTATTATTTTTTTTTACTATATTATATTTTATTTAAAGGAAAAGTACTGTAAAACTATTTGTGACATAAGTTAGTGTATATGTAAATTTATTTATAGTACGTACTGTTTTATTCAATAAGTCAATATTAAGAAATACTATATGTATATCTATTAGTTAATCCAAATGTATTTCATGGTTATTTTTTCCTGCATCAGGCCACCACCAAGTTTAAACCGTGGCTTTGTAAAAAAGACCGATAAACAAGGACGTAGCCACAAAATAAAAAATATATAACACTACATACAAATTACATACATAAAATGGCAACTATGTAATAATTGTGAAATTTAACTGTGCTTACAATTTTGTAAGCTCCAGGACTGTACTTATTTGAAAACTAAGTTTTATAAAGAAATAAAAAAGTTACTCTTAGCTAGGGTTTTCATTTCAGTAACTTAATTTTATAAAGCAACCATTTAACAAACAGATTTGAGGCGCAGATTCCGCATATGTCTTCATTTGAAAAGCTTCTATGTTAAACATGAATTTTCACCTCAATCGGTGACGCTTTAGAGAATCCTCATCGTAGAAGATCGTATCGTAGATTGTTTTTTTTTGATAAAATAAGTTGGTAACCATAATTTTTTTTTCACGAATTATAAAGTACCTAATCATCGTCATCATCATCAGCCTTTCATCATCCACTGCTGGACATAGGTCTCTCTTAATGTACGCCACTGAACTCAAAGTCTAAAGTAATCAATAATAATATTTAAAAAAACGCACATTATTTATTTTCTACTAGCAACCCACCCCGGCTTTGCACGGATAGCAAAGACATCTTCAACAATCATCATCATATTTCAACCAATTTACAAAAAACCTTAACAAATTATATACCTAAGCCTTCCTCATGAATCGCTCTACCTATTGGTGAAAACCGTATTAAAATCCGTTCAGTTGTTTTTGAGTTTATCGCAAACAGACAGACTTTGTTTTATAGCTAGCAACCCGCCCCGACTTTTTCTTATTCTCGGTACTAATTATACACCTATACCTTCCTCATGGATCACTCTATCTATTAGTAAAACAGCATGAAAATCCGTTCAGTTATTCAGTAACAGTTTATCGCGAACAGACAGACAGACAGACACGGCAGGCAAAATTCTGAAAAGAGTTACTTTGGTATAAATCGTATTTTTTTCGAGGCATTTAGGTTCAGATTTATTTTATTTATTATATTTATTATTTATTTTTACCATCAGATAAAGGTATAATTATAATTCTTCCGCCATTTTGATCTGCCGCAATCTGAATGTAATTAGACTCGTGAGGATAAATTACACGCAAAACGCGTTTTTTATAAGCAACTAGCTTTTTCCGGCTTGTGTTTATTTTTTATATGATAGCGGGCAAACGAGCAGACAGGTCGCCAGATGGTAAGTGACTACCGCCGCCCATGGACACTTGCGACTTATGAGTCATAAGTGCATTAATTTTTATTTTGTTATTATAGTGGCAATAGAAATACACATCAAGTGAAAATTACAACTGTCTACCTATTACGGTTCATGAGATACAGCCCGCTGACAGACAGACGGACGGACAGCGAAGGCTTAGTAATAAGATTATAGTAATAACTGTAATTAGTCCCGTTGGCACACTTAGGTTACGTAACCTTAAAAATAAATAATGAGGGCACATCGACCAAGAGATCTGTTTTATTAATTTATTAATATATTTTAATGGAACAAACATGTATCAACATGTCCATTAAGTTTTATAATTCATGAAGCAACGAATAAATTATTCAAAATTTAGAAATGTTCGCACTGGTATCATGTAAACATATATTATACTAGCTGACCCGCGCTTTATAATATTAGTATAGATATTATTAAACATGTATTATGTTCACACGCGTAAGTCCCGATGCCGTGGAAATATCTGGATGCCTATGTGTTAATCCAAATGTCCAGCTATCTACATACCAAGTTTCATTGCAATCGGTTCAGTACAAACATCCATTCATCCTCACAAACTTTCACTTTTATAAAATTATAGTAGGATGTCACTTCACAACTTTGCAATATCTCTTTTACATTTTTCATTTCCTGAGAACTTCCTCCAAAATCGCTTTGTCATACTTAATAATTACATAAAAGGAAAGTTTGTGTATATGTTGGGGTTACGTCGAAGTGGTCTCGAGTCATTAGTTTAATACAATGGTGCCCATTCTGTTAAACATCATTAATTTTAATCTCGAACTCAATGAAGTTCATTTCGTTTTTTTTCGACTTCAAAAATGTAGGTAAATTTTTCTAGTGATATCATTTTGGTAAATTCAAGTTGATTGCACTTTTTCTAAAATATAATTAACTCATATTGTTTACTATCACGTAGTGATACTAGATTTTTCTTTGTATAACGAATCTGCATTAAATATCTATACTTAACCCGATTTATATCAGTATTGCTATTGGTATTGGTTAAGGGCTCTGTTTCCGCATTTAGACTTAAGAACGGTCCATTATGCGTGCAGGCATGGCTAGCTATTTGAGCCAGCCTAGCTGCTTCCAAAAGCACAGAAGCCTCCTGGGGCGTTCACAGGCTTCTAGAAGCGACCTAGCATCCACGAGGATATTTGGCCGTTTTGTGGCCACTCCCACGCATTCCAGGATAACGTGGGCGACTGTTTCCTCTGCGTTGAGACATCCTCTGCATAGAGGTATGTCTGTCGAATTAATGGTGAATAGATGTCAATTCATGGCCAAATGTCCCATAATGGTTGCTACAACTTGATGTCGAGTCGGTTAGGTCTGCAAGTCAAATTATATCGGTATTATGTGTGTAAAACTAAACGACGACACTTTGTGTCTTTTATTTTTCACTTTTCCAATATCCAATCCAATCCATCATAACGGTTCTTTGAACATCAGCGTTTCTAAATCGTAGCTGACCGTGCTGGAAACGCGTTAAGAAACCAGTAATCCCACGCCTAGTCCATCGCACTACTGTGAATCTGACAAATCCGTACTCGAAGTAAATGGTTATCATATAGAAACAAAGTGTCAAAAGTATTATTATGTTTCAACAACCAGGTCGAAACCTTTGAAAGTGCTAAATTTAATGCATGCGTGACTATCAAATAGACGTCTCAAAATTTAATGGGTACTTAAAGCTGTTGCGGAGACATAAAATACGACTCCTTTATTTAATACCAGGCTAAACTCTCCTTTATTTAAAGTTTTCGTCATATAATACAGACAATAATTGTAAACATAATACGTTTTAATATGCACCTTATAACTTTGAAGTACAAGTGAAAGCAGCTATTTTATTATATTTTTATTACTTGTAAGGCGTTATTTGATTATTATGTCCCAGGATCGGAAAGGGGAGGCGGAGCTTTTCACCCGTGAGAAAATTATACTGTTACTGCTCCGTTTCTATTGGTCACTTTCCTCAATATATGGGGTATCTGGTGCAAAAAGGTTATTTATCATTTACAATTTTATAATATTGGTATACGAGTATGTGTATAGATTACCTATTAGAACTAAAGTAACTCGCAGTTTTATCTATTAATAATCTAAAATGGTAATTTTATTCAAAATTATATTCAATTTAGGTTAACTTTGAGATTTACTTTTGATTACGCCTCGATTAATGCCCGTTATAGGTAGCCGCACAAATTTGTGTTCAATCACTATGTTTTTTTCGTTTTGTAAATTTGTGTTTAATTGAATTCCGGAGTCGGGAAAATTGTTATTGAGTTTTTCGGTTAAGAAATTCTCAGTTACAGGAAGGACAGAGACTGGAATGGTGCTAGGTTATGGCCATAAATTTGTTCCTATTATGTAGAACCTAAAATATATATAGTAACGAAATGAGTGTGTACAGGTCTGCCAACCCTTTAAGAGTAGTAACATTTTTTTATACACGTAAGTGTATGAGTAGTACGCCAGAGTAGCAGCAAGACGTCTGTCAAATCCAACTTGGGAGTGCAGATATCACTATCGGTTTGGTGACAAGGCAAAGCGCTGCGTATCACCGTGTTGTAGAAGAAAAAAAAATCACACTTCGTTAAACTAGTATGGGCATCGACGGTGGCGGACGTCGGTGTCATAAGCGCTACCAACCGTCTTTGTATCAGCGATCGAAATGCCGGGAAAAGCTTCCTCATCGATACAGGCGCTGATATTTGCGTATTAGCAGTGGCAAACAAAAGGAAATTGAAGCCCACAAGCACCTACAGTTTATTTGCCGCAAACAATACTCCGAGCTATCGCATCGGTTGACGCCCTAGAAGTTGTGAGACCCTACATGTTATTAGCTCCGAACAAGCGTATTACGACATCTTAAAGGAATATCCAGAGGTACTTCGACCTACATTTATATATCAGATTACATTTATTTATTAATAAACATGATTTCTTTAATTTTGATAATGTAATTTTTATTTGTATTTCGAACAACAACAAGACATTACAACTTGGCAAACACCAGGTGCAATGCATATTAAACATTAACATTAAACCTTAACATATCATATTCATTACTAATATTCAGCTATACATAACCGTTCTCTAACTTTCGTTCGTTTATTACGTTCCACTTTAAAAGGATCATCGTCAAATCATTTTCTAGCAAATACCATTAATGTGTGCTGTATATTTTAGTACATTGAATGATGTCGCTGCCATCTTTTGTACTTTCATAATACGATGGCTTCTCAACTAATAAAAAAGTTGTTCATTGTAAGCGTTGTTACTGTTTTGTTGACACTAGTTACTTTACTTCTAAAAGTTTCACCTTCGTGAGCGTTACGCTATGTTTTTACTAAAGAAATATTTAATTATTTCTTTTAGCTAGCCATTCTCTCTAGCTTTCTTGTTGAAAGTTTGTTATAATCTGTTCTGTATATTTTTATAACAAAACATTACACAATAATTACTTTATACTTTTAAAAGGTTTTTGCTGTTTATAACTAGTTCATTTCCTTCTACTAATCAATATTATAGCAGTTACATGGCCTTCCATCTTTACTTAAACCGCTGTGGTTTAAGTGAACACCTCACCAATTGCCATCGCGTAAAGTTCGATGTGTTGTGGGTGCGATTCTCACATTGAACAATTGAAAATGAATAGTTTTGTTTTATTTGGCTGTAGATACTTGGTGCCCATTGGTGTCCCCCACAACATACCCAAACATACAATAACGATGAGATTCAAATCGGAGACATTAAGTCCATTGAAGAGTAAATAAATAAGATGTTATTTTTAGAAGGAATTCTTTTAAATATTAATTAGCATAATTTTTGATGGTAATTAATATTTAAAGAAAATAATTGTTGAAATGCAAGTCATAATTTGTGTTTTATTAACTAGTTTCAGCGCTAAAAAAATAATAATACAAAGTACATAGTATAGGTTGGTCTCCAAATCTCAGCAACTTCTATTTTATTTTAAGCCAAATTATTAAACGATCTTCTTGCGCCTTCACAAAGCTCAACCATTTGGAAATGGTTATAGATCGACACAGATATGATATTATCTTATCCATTTTTTTTATAATTTTACATTTAGCAAACTATTGTTGCGGTGACGCTGTGTGTGTTGATCTTTAATGTTAAATTATGAAAAAATGGTGTGTGATGTGTGAATTTGGATGGTGATGACAGAAGCACCCTATATACCTCAACTTTAAGCAAAGAACCGTCTTCACGTATTAACTAATACGAGTCACAGTCAGACATATGTCTATTAGATAATAGCATTTTTATAGCATATAAACGGCTTCGCTAGCACTCAGCCTTATCATTGGTATGTTTGACATACGTGAAGTGAATATATAATACTTACTCTGTTCTATTTCGTATACTAGATTACAGTGTCTCCTCTCTTTTTAAAAACAACTCCTACCTTCGTGATTGTCGTTGAGATGTAGAGATTCTCAAACTTATAATTCACTGACACACAATATCCCACCTCAGAACAACTGTCTATGAAATACGTTATATATATATAATACTAAAATCGGTTCATAAATAACGGAGTGAGGGTTGAACATACATAACAAAAAATATATATTATACGGTCGAATTGAGAACCTCTGTTTTTTTCGTCGGTTAAAAAATAAACCATGGCTGGTTGATAGACGTGCTTTTCTGTAAGTAAATGCTTTTAAACAATTAAATAAAGATAAGATTAAAACAAGATTCATCATCCTCCGCGATTTTTTCCAACTAAGTTCTGGTCGGCGTATTCCTTAACTTTGTAATGTGCTAACTCGGTTACCACTTAGCTACGAGCCCCCCTCAACACAAGGTTAAAACAAAAATCTTTAAATATATACCTCTTATTTATACACAATGCTTTAGACACAATTATGATTTTTATGCTAAAAGCGAAAGTAATTGTACAAAATAATATCTTTCTTTATGGTAATTTCTGAGAAATAATGTTTACCACTACATTATTTTGCATAGAAAACAACAAATTTAAAGAGAAATATATCCGTTCTCCAGAAAATTTTCTACTAAGTAGTTAATGCGCTACTTATTTCGGAAAACCCAGGGAAGGACAAATACCTAGGGACCTCTGCCGCCATGGGTTATAAGCACAAGTAACTGAGTGGGCATGTTGTTATTATTATAGTTATTAAGTACTAGCAACCCGCCCCAGCTTCGCACTGGTACAAATTATACACCTTCCTCATGAACCACTTTGTCCATTAGTGAAAACCGCATGAAAAGTCGTTCAGTAGTTTTTCAGTTTATCGCGAACAGACACACAGACAGACAGACGTAGCGGGGGACTTTCTTTTATAATATGTAGTGATAGTTTAGTAAAAGCCGGATAGTTACTTTGGACTTTACTGGTGTACACACATAAAAAAATTATCACACACACATACATACATTGTTCTTTTTGCTCCAGCTAACACAAGACCGTAGTTAAATGCAGGCTTCTGATTTGTGTTTCTGCCAGTAAATACAGTCAGGGGTCAATGGGATGGCAATATTAACAATCCACCAGTTGCGACTGGTGGATGGTTTTGCTTCTCTAGTGATTGCGATTTTTTTTTAAGCATGGCGTGTACTATGGGTTCTACACACATACACCAGATCGTAGTGTTATTTTCGTATGAGGTCATTAAATATGCTAATATATAAAACTACCACTATGCTAATATATAAAACCCACATGCTAATATATAAAAAAAATATTTCCCCACCGCGTCTGTCTGTCTGTTCGTCAAAAACTGAAAAACTACTGAACGGATTTAATGCTGTTTTCACCAATAGACAGAGTGATTCTGCTAGCCGTGCCGAAGAAGGGGGGGGGGGGTTGCTAGTGAAAATATAATGGCTGTAACATTAATGTAATATTATTGCTAATGCCTTTCATACCCAAGAGGAAAGAGAATCACGTTTAGTTAAATATACTTTATTAAGGATAAATGGAAAACAAATTAAATAATACGTGACCTATTTAACATTCTAAGTGCGCAAGAAGGTCACTCAAGATGCTACGGTTACAACCTAGAACTGCGAATTTTTATATGAAAGGGATAAGGGTATAAGCAGTAGCACCATCATTGATGTAATCGTTAAAATTTATTGCTAATGTATTTCTACTGATAGGAAGGGTCTCGAAATGGCTGGTCTATTTGTTTAATTTACTAAGAGTTAGGTAAGGTACGGGTAAGAAGCATAAATATTGTACAGCTTATAACAATAAAGCATTCTATTAATAAATACTAACATGTATACTATATCTAGAAAAAATTAAATTGTCTAAAAAACATATATTAGCCGATTTTTTTTGCAGCTCTCCCAGCACTGCTTACCGCAATTCATAAAACCATTTGTTGTCTTGGTATATGGTGATGATATTTGGTTACTATAAACATATTGTAGTAATGAACTGTCGTCTGTAAAGTTTATAAGCAGAAGGTTTAAAATTAAAAGTAAATATAAACATAAAAATAAATTATTATAATGAACGGTATAATCAATATTTGAGAGTTAAAACCACGTTGGAGTCTCACGTTGATAGTTCCAGTTCGATCCCCTATCGCTTAAATAAGTATTTTCAAAGTTCATCATTGGTAGTTTACACTTTTTAGTTGTTGATTGATCATCGTTATATTTATCGATTAAATAATCGTAAAGCCTGCCATCTCGCACTAGGTCAGCATGGTAGTCTATGGCCTAACTGTCTATATGTTTAGGTACATAATAATAAGTATACAAAACGCGTTACAAAAGGGATTGGCCATATTATAAGGTTCGCACGAAAATTCGTGATTTTTACAGAATTCTACAGAAATATTATTTAAAACTCACAAATTGAACCTCCAAGTTTGCGATAAAGCTAATAATTTGTTTGAGAGGTAGCTAACATGAATGAAACTATTAGGTAATGAATGCCAAAGATGTGTATGGATACCGGAATTGTCCGGAAATATGCAGATAAAAAAAATATACATCATTGAAATTGACATAAAAATGATAAAAACGTTAAGTTGTTTTTCATATAAGTACACCGACACCAGGAACAGAATTACCCAAAAAAAATACAATTTTATACTATTTCTACTATTTATCGGCCCGTGGATAAGTGGTAACCAAGTAGGTTAGCAATGTTAAGTAATAAGAAAGTACTCTAAAGGGTTTGATTTACCTGTACTCAGTAGAACATTAACTGTATTATCTTTTAAAAAAGTATCACCGACTTCAATGCGCCTCAGAATACCCAAATTTCTTCAAGTGTGCCCATAAAATTTGAAGAGTTCCCTCGATTTCTCCAGGATCCCATCGTCAGATCCTGACCTGATGACCATGGGATCACCTGGGAAGTATACAACAGAAGAATAGAATAATCGATGAACATACATAAAAAAAAAATCATTGGAACATAGAACCTCCTCCTTTTTTGAAGTTGATTAAAAATACAATACTTTCGGAAAAAGAAAGTAGAAAGGTAAAGCCAATTCTTTTCTTCAAAGTATGACGTGTTTTGATAGAACTCTTTATATACCTACTCTTTATAAGTCATACCTAAGAATAAAAATTATAATACTTACAAACGGACTGGTTTAAACGTGGACCACCTGTATCTTTATGAGTTTTAAAGGTCCAATGGTGGCCATTCAACAGTATGTTTCACGTGTTCGCAAGAAGCGGACAAAGTGTGGGTGCCTAATGAATTGCCTCTAAAATTGTAACTAAGTTTTCCACTAACGAATAGAATGTATTGCATAAGTAATGTCAAATAAAAAATATTGTAATAGTGTGAGCGACATAGCCGCCGACAGCGACGATATATGCCAAGACAATTTGAGAAATCCTTCCTAAGCGTTACATGAAATACATGTAACGCTTATGTCAAATATGCCAAAAAACCCCAGCTGGTGTCGACAATGCAAAATTCCTTACCTTATCGCTACGTAGCTCTGTTTCAAACGCGATGACTACCATCTAGTGTTAGCCTGCTATTATTGTGAAATGGTAGTACCTAAATTAAAATGAAAGTTCTTTGTGTCCTAACGGAGAAGTTTTTCACTAGATAGAAAGACAGTAGACATGTGTATTCTAATCTACAGAATATATGGGGCACAGGAATAGTATTTAGAAAACCGTTTTAAGCTAAAGTGAAGCGTATGCTGGAAAAGCAGCGCAAAGTCGATTCTTGTTTTCTGGATATTGCTAAGGGGCGACGCTTTATGTAAACCATTATACACAAAACCGATATTGGTGCCGATTCTATTGTATACTCGACTAAACTAAAACCTGACTTAATTTCTTCATATGAAATCAACCTAGTGTTCTTCGTAATAAGGTCTATTTGTTACTAGCATCTATTTCTCAGCGCCGCAAAATTTCAGTAAAACCTGTCAACGTATACTCAATTTTATTTCCACGCAGCGAGAGTCTCCATTTATTCAAACGCTGTATAATTGCCGTATAAAAACTTGTTCAAAACGAACAAGGATGACGTGTTTTTAATCTATACCTACGAAGACGCTTACTAAAAAGACAGAACAAAAGAGATGGCATTCAACGGATAGCAGCTCTCGCTACGTGGTATTAAAGTTTATTTAAGCGTATCAGACTTTAGTCGACTAATAAATAGCTTATTTCGATAGCGACATATGTTACCTACTTGTTTCAATTTGAAATAAGACCTTGTTTTTAAGTGTACAAGGTTTACTTCTTATATGAAGAAAATTTAGTGAATTTTAATTTAGCGAGTGAAGTAACAGAATTTTTTTTTTTTTTTTTATACGTTTATTAAACTTTATTTTACAAAACCCAAAATAACTTAAAAGTACATACATTTGCAGTTAATTGTGGATGTAATTGACTTTCAAAATAACATTCAGTTTAATGTAGGTTCTCAATTCGACCGTATATATAATAATAATAATAATTGTTTATTGCCACAAAAGATACATCCTGGTAAAACTTACAAATAAATTACGGTCATTTCTACAACTTGTTGAACACTGGTACCCAAAGTAAGATTGGGGCCATTGACAAATTGAGTCGCCTGTGTTTTAGTAAATTAGCTTAATGGAGCGCAGCGCGCTTTACACTAAATAATTAGACAGATAGGAAACAGCACTACGTTCATGGGCGTAATGTACGTAGAGCCAGGGGCGATAGTAGCAGCCCCCTCTCCTCCTTGGCTTTTGTATGCTTACGCAGTATTAAGTTTGTTAAAGTAATTTTGACTTGGAAGTCCCCTCTTAGTCGTCAAAGACAAATAACGTAATGGGCATAAATCTATCTCATTTTATTTTACTTTGTTAAATCTACATAGAGCACAGACGTTGCTCAAAAAATGTAAACTTGAACATGCGTATGTACCTGCCATAAAACCCCTGCCCACACAACTTGAAATAACCACAATTCGTGTGTAATTTTACGAATAATTATTTGGTCTCCTAACCGTGAAAATATGCTGAAAAAAATGTGTCAACATCAAAATTACAACGTTATAACATGTATTTGCATGAACAAATAATGGTCTTGAGTAACGACAACGTCTACATATTTATTAAACGCTGATTTAATTAAAGGACCGTTCACTCCTTGAAAAAGGGCCCCCGTTGGGTTCGAAACTAGTCGGGCATCCCCGAAATACAAACGTGAGTAAAACCGCATAGTCTTTAATAAATATGACTACCACGCACGAAAGTTTTTATTGTAACGTCTATATATATATGTTTGTAAATTAAATGATTTCTCACATTTTTTAGCATTATTTTCTTTGCAATAGTATTAAAGTTATATATAACATTCAGAAAACCAATCGAACTTACTGGTTTTGTTATAACCAATATGTTGTTAACTCATTAATAGGCTTTCGATTCACCTAAGGACTTGACATTACGAGACATTTACCTACAAATTTTGAGTAAAAAACCTTCACTCAACGCTAATAAAAAATATATGTTTGCAACTCAGTCAGGTGAATTATATTGCTGGAATTATATTTTAGAAATGAATGGTGAAGTTCCGTGAGTAATGTTTAAAAAACTAAAAACAAAAGAACTTAAGATCAGACAGCAAGAAGAAATCTTATTTTGAAACTGAAAGTAGTAGTCTAAACTTCTAAACTAATATTATATATATTTTTAGTAAATTCGCTATTTAGTATACTACATATTTATTGTTTATTTAATTAACTATTAATGGCTGATCTGAGTGATAGTGATACTGACAGTTTTTATTCTGCCAGCAGCAACAATAGTAGTTTTGTAAGCCTACCTTCATTAAGTGATACTTTGGAAATCACATTTTCTGATGTTCCTAGGAATTTTAATGTGGTGCACATCAATGCTCAAAGTGTTCCGGCACATTTTCCAGATATGCTGGCAAGTCTCGACTGTAAGAATGTACACGCAGTCCTGATATCAGAGTCTTGGCTCAAACCATGTCTCCCCTCCATTTTGTATTCCCTTCCTGGATTTCAACTAATCAGAAATGATCGCGTAGCTGGTGGTGGTGGCAGTATTGCCATATATCTCCGCACCTATATTCCCTACACTATCCTTAATATGTCACCACAGCCACCTTCATCTAACGCTGGCGAGCATCTCTTTTTGGAAGTGGAACTCCATCAAACTAAAATCCTACTCGGTGTATATTACAGTCCCTCACTACACATAAACTTTTTCTAATCCTTTGAAAATCTCCTTGAAAACCTTATCCCACACTACAGTCACAGCATTATCATGGGTGACTTTAACACATGCCTTGTGAAGAACGATCACCGTTCTTCTCAACTACGGGCAGTTTCTGAATCCTGCAACCTCTCAATCCTTCCTCTAAGTCCAACTCACCATTTTCCTAATTCTGTTCCGTCGCTACTTGACCTTATCCTAGTTTCTTCCAAAGATCATGTTGCAAAGCATGGACAATGTCCTGCAGATGTTTTCTCTTTTCACGATTTACTCTTACTTTCCTACACAATTCGCCCACCTAAATCCAAGTCCAAAGTGAAGATGCTAGCAACATTGACTGGTCACCGCTGCTCACTTCTGGGACGGTAGATGAGCAAGTAGACGTTTTTACTTCAAATCTGATACAAATATACGACATACATGCTCCTGTTCGACCGGTTAAAATCAAGCACGCTCCTTCTCCTTGGCTAACAGATGACATCCGGTCGCTTATATCTAAGAAAGCTGCAGCCAGATTTACAGTTAAAACGAGACCTACATCTTCCAACTGGGAAAGGTATACTCGCATACGAAATCACTGCAATAAGGTGTGTAGAGATGCACAACGCCAACACATTCACAACTCTGTAGAGCGGTGATCCAGCGAAGGTCTGGAAATTTCTTAGAACATTAGGGGTCGGGAAATCACGACAAGAAGACATTCCTAAAAATATAAACATTGATTTATTAACTCAATACTTCTCGACCTCGTCCCTTTTTAATAGGACTATAAAGGCAAACACAATAAACTATCTTTCAGCTCTGCCAACCCCTAGCTATCCCTCATTTGTCTTTAGTCCATTCACTACTTGTGATGTTAAGAAGAGTATTATGTCAATCACATCCAATGCGGTTGGAAGTGACTGTGTCAGCCGTAATATGATCCTTCCCGTTCTTGATGAGATTCTTCCAGTCATCTGTGACATCCTTAATTCCTCTCTCTCCATTGGTGTATTTCCAACCTTATGGAAAAATGCACAGATCATTAACCTACCTAAGAAAAATAATCCTACTTCTTTCTCTGACTATCGGCCTATTTCAATACTACCATTTCTGTCTAAAGTCCTTGAACGTCTCGTACATAATCAGCTCAGTGTGTTTCTTCACAACACAAACTTCTAAATCCTTTCCAATCTGGTTTCCGGCCTGGACACAGTACCGTCTCAGCTTTGGTGAATATTACGGATGACATCAGATACGGTATGGAGTGTGGAAGTCTAACTGTTCTCGCACTCCTAGATTTTTCCAATGCTTTCAACACGGTAAACTTCGACATCCTAATTAACATAGCTCGCTCACTTAACTTATCTCCAATGGTAGTTGATTGGCTTCGAAGTTACCTGTGTGGACGCCGACAATGTATACGCATTGATAACACCCTCTCTTCTTGGTGTAATACATCTGTTGGTGTGCCCCAGGGTGGCGTTCTATCTCCTTTACTCTTCGCGTTATTTATAAACTCTATCACTGATCAACTTCTCTCTTCTTACCACCTTTATGCAGATGATCTTCAAATATACTCCCAAGCACCAATAGATAACATCGCTAATTCAATTGAGATCATCAATAAAGATCTAGCTAAAATAAGCGCTTGGAGTGAATCCTACGGACTCAAAGTAAACCCTTCGAAGACTCAGGTGATTATCGTTGGGAGCGCTAGAAAAGTTTCAAAGATTGACTGGTCACATGTTCCTCCGATTATTTTCAATGGCGCTTTTATACCCTTTAGTGAAAAAGTAAAAAATTTAGGAATACTTATTGACTCGGAGCTATCGGTGTCTCCAAATACAAGAAATAAGCCGTAAGTTATTCGCCTCTGCAGGATCGTTAAAAATATTGAGAAATTTTCTACCAACTGCCACCAAAACTGCCCTTGCAAATTCACTCCTTCTTCCAATTCTTGACTATGCGGACGCCAGCTATCCAGATCTCACCGAAAACCAATTAGAGTAGTATATATATATATTAATACGTGTAAATACTTGTCTGTATTTTCCATATAGTACGCCATCAACTATTGCTTTTATTTAATACTTCTATAATTATCTCCATCTAAAGGTTGTCTGGTAGAGATCGCTATTAGCGATAAGACCGCCCATTGTACTCTATTTTTAAGCCATGATCTGTTCCAATTAATTTTATTTAATGGTGTACAATATAAAATATTCTATCTATCTATCTAATATTATAAAGAAGAAACATTTGAGTTTTTGTATGTATGTTTGTAATGTTTTCACACAAAAACTACTGGACCGATTGCGATGAAACTTAGTATGTAGATATCTGGAGACCTGGATTACCGCATGGGCTACTTTTTATTCCGACATTAACACGGGATCGGGACTTACGCGGGTGAAACCGCGAGGTGCCGCTAGTAGTAAATAATATAAGTCCAAATGTTAGACAATGTTTTAGCTTCATCAGTAAATTTCCAATACCTGTGAAAGAAAGAAAAGAAAGAAAATAAGTTTATTTCGTAAGACAAAGCATGCAATTAAAAAAGAAAAAATAAAAACACTTAAACTAGGCGAAGACTTGTGAAGCTTATATTTTATACGAGAGGGAGTTAACAAAAACGAAACATCGGTAATAAACGCCAGAGGTTTGGTGGAATTAATAGATATGTCTGAAATGACTGTAAAATCGTTATTGAAGTTGACCGATAAATCACAGATATCTATTTACAATACATTTATCCATTTACAATACATAAAATGGAATAACGACCCGCCTGAAGTCGAATATAGCCTGGAGTCGGTGGAACAGCTTTTTACCTTCCTAACGTTGGACGAGGATAATTTCATAAGAAAGGGTTCAAACATAAACGGCGGAGCGGAGTGCCCACAATCTAACGAAAATTATTATATTAAGAACAGATAGCGTTTACGATGATATTATGGTTATGATCATATTTTCTTTCTACTAGAAGCACTTTTTGAAAACGTGAATCTACCACAATAATAATATTGGCATACCTCTACACCAAGTGTCTAGATGAAATCCTCATACGAAGACACAATTGACAGCGCACTATCCGTGCAGCATTTATTTCTAATAAAACATAAATGATTAATAAATACTCCTAGGTTTAAAAAAAAAAACTCCCGTGTACCGCGTCACTCTAAATTTCATCTAAAACTTGCCAGAAACTACACGCTTTATGATTTATGATCAATATGTTTTAAATTAAATATTTGTACATCAATAAACAAATAAACATGTTGTATAAATATCTATTAGTTTGCTTATAACAAATACTCATACAGCAAAATGTTGATATTACGACTTCGTGTTCGAAACAAATAATACATCGAATCAGCTTTGAGTTCCCATTTATCTATTACACTTATAATAGGAAGGAATAAATTATATATCTATCTTCCTACGGATATTATCAGAGTATTTTATTCGTAGCTTTACATAACATTTATATATGAATAGGTATTCATATCGGTGGTTTAGGGCCTGACTTTTGATTTGTGTAAATCTTTAAAGATTCTGGCCGATTTTTGAGGTTTAATTTGATTTTCATTCCAAAATAATAGGTAAGTTAAGTAGTCGTTAATTTTTGCACAGTTACGCTTTTAACCAGTTTCTTTTAAACGTACATAGTAAAAGAAGTTATTAGGGAAGAGCGGTTAACGTAGCGACAAATTAGCTTACATTTTGATATTCTACATATAGAATAAAATTTCAAATATATTTGCTCACTGAGAGAGCAAAGTAATACTTATTAACGGTAACACTTGTACACGGTAACACAATGCAATAGGCACTGATAAAAGAATAGGACTGGAAATTAGTGGCCCCATTTTTATAATTAAAAATCAGCCTGTATTATAAAGCTCCCAGTACCTATCCAAGCTCGCCGTAGAAAGCCGTATCTGGCAACAAATAATATGATATCGACAGTCAGATCCCAGCAACACTAATCCCATTAGTAAATTAATAAATTTTAAACCTTATTTTAGTACAACATTAGCAGTCAACGTTATTATTCTCAATAGCAGTGAATGTAATCTTCAAAATAATATTCCAGTCATTAATATTGATAAAATATAGAGCCAGGTGACGTAGCAACATCAAACATCTTTAAGGTGTACGAGTAATGTAGATTGTCGAAGGGTGGCCTTCTTATTTTTTATAAAAATGTTTTCAAAATATTGTATTTAAATGAAAACAAAATTTCGAAGTAATTATTTATTTTTATCTCTATAATTACTTTTATAATACATAATGTTTGTATGTGGCAAACAGTGGTCTGTCTTTAATTTTGGAAAGTATTAATGAAGTACGAAAAAAAAAGAGTAAACAGAGACTAAAAATGAGTAAATACTGACAAAAAAGACAACTTGGAAAAATAATTAAATAATTACATGTTTAAGGTGTTGCAGAAAGGTGTTTTCATATTTTAGGAACTTTAAACTGAAAAATATTTTTGTTAACCGTAAATTTATTTTTTCGAATTATGCTAACTTATAATTGTATTAATATACTATTTACAATTTTAGTAGTTGATACTAAAATTAATGAACGTTTAGTTAAATGTATTAGATTAACACTCGGCTTCTGAAAGGCTGATCAAAATAGCGTTCAAAATCTCAGCAACAGAGTTGTTAACAGTGGCGTTCGAATGGCATTTAACAAAAGATTTTGCAGTAAAATTTGACATTTGATATGCTCTGTAGACTGATCCGATCATCAAATCAAACTGTGTAATCATGCTTTCAGCAACTCAATATATACTTGACAAGTGATTTGACATACGATTAGTTAATTTATGCGTTGATAAGCCTTTCAGAAATCGCGGGTAAATAGACTTAACACAACACAGAAGTAAATTCATATAATATGTATTCTATACACTATTCACGTACGAATTGTAGTTTTTCCTCAAAGTTACTGATACTGTTTTATTGAAAATAAAAATTTCCCCAGTTGACATTGACAGCAAACGAACGCAGAAAACCAAAGCAAAATACAACCGATATTTTTCTTTCATTTCCTGCCATCAGACTGGAAATAGTCCTGGCCTATTAAAGTAGTTAAAAAAATGGTTTTCCTTGGTAAGAAAGCTTGGCTTTAAGTTTGACAAAATTTCTGAGTATCTTATAATTTAAATGATTTCAACTAAAGTTTTCGTTATGCGAGTTGAGCTGCAGACAAATTTCGTTTGTTTTTTTTGTTCGTACATCTAAAGTATAACAAATAAAAACAAAAAGGAGAGTTGTAAGTGGACTACGGACAAGAGCTTTCAACACCTCATCGAGCAAAACTTTTGGATGCGAGTTTAGTAATTGTTTGTTCATTAGAAATGATGCTTGTCTACGAATTTTGGAACAACAATAGTAACTTTGTTAAACACCAAACTTTAAGCTTTAACTAATGTTGTATCACAGACTCTTATGCCAATGTAAATATTTATTGTTGCTTATTTTTTAAAAGGAGCATTATAGATCGTGTGAAATAAAATAGATGCTAATACAAAAAAAAAAAAGTTGTTTGAAGCAGTTGAAGCAGATAGGAAACTGCGGACAATAACACCAGAAGAAGTTTTGTTTCTTTGTTACGTATTTATTTAACTCCGCAGAAAGTAGGGCACAGCAGATTTTTACTTAAATTGGAGTATAGTCTGGTCCAGTACTTCCACTTTACAGGAGACCGCAGCTAATAGCGCAGTATACTGATGATTGGTTTCTACTTGTGCTAGACTAGTCACTTGAGGTTTTTTACAGGTAGGATATTCTTGGAAAAGTAAACATTCTATAGGTAGTCCAATTGGAATAAAATCTATGTACTGTTTGTAACAACGTCAGGCAAAACCGTTTGACTGTAAGGTTTCAGTTTTAGCTTTTTCTGACTTTTGAATATCTTATGGAATGGAACGGTTATCTATCTTACAAACAAGCTCTAAAACCGATAATACTAGTTTAGATATCGGTTCAGAATTGTGTGAATATTTTAGATTGATTACTTTTAAATTTGTCCAAAAACAGTCTAAGCCCTTTCCAAAATTCGAAAACAATGGCAATACTTTTAAGAAGTAAAAATGGAAGGTGTACTTCAGCCCCTACTTTAAGAAAAGGGCCCCATCTAACGAAAGGAAAAGTGCCTTCCTATGTAATATTGATCCAAGGTTTTCGTGATAAGTCATCAGGCTTTTCGAAAATTTGAGTTTGAATATACCTGTTAGAGAGTTTACTGATTTAAAGTAAAAATAAGAGTATTATCTTAAGACACAGTTAACCTCACGCTATTTCTATTTTTACAAAATCTATCAGAGACAGAATAAGAAGAAAAGAATGAAATACAATCTGTGGTAATTTTGACCAAAAAATAAATGTGCTGCAGAGTGTCATTGAGGATTATGAATAAATGTTTATGAAAAAGTTATATTAATATCTAGAGAATAATCCTTCTAGTGGATTATCTCTTAAGGGGTGCACATCTATAAGAGGGGATTAATAGAAAATGACTTGACCGTTTAGTTTTATTAAAGACGATTTATCGTTGCCGATATCAATATTTATGCCGCCAAAGATTCCTATTTAAACCTATTTAAGATTTTTTTATACAACTCTGTTGGCAAACTGTTGGCAAACGCATTACCAACTCTATTATGGAGCACTAGGGACCTTACGACTGCTTGTTAACTTAGTCTGTTGTAGGATTTAAATACTTTTCTGAACGATTGCCTTCAATAGGAACAAAAGTCTACTTACTATGGGCAATCTCCTACATATACACATCATCTACATACATCTTTCATTTTAATCGACTTAAAAAAGGTAAAACTTAACTAAACATTTTTTTTTAAGATTTAATTTATTCAAAATACTGCAATATTAGACCGTTTAATCAAATTGAAGAAGATTCTGATAGACATTCCTTTCAATGCCATGTTTTTAAATGTTTTAAAAGTTACTTCGATTTTCAATTTCATAGAAGCAATTAAATTCAAAGCCATATTAAATTGAAATTGGGTCATGTATGCCTCATATCGCTGACTAAGAACGTGTTTTGAATCGTGTAGCTCCAACATTCGAACAGAATGATCAAATTGTTTTGTTGCTTGTTAGCATATTCAAATACCTCTAATGTTTTTAGGGTTTGGTACAAGCAAGCCTTATTAAATTTACTGTTCGAAGTCATGTCGAAACCTGTCACGTCATTACAGCTTTAGTTTTAGTTTAGATTAGTTCTACTTGCCCTGCCAGAAGGTGTATGCTATACAGTACACATTAAAAAGTATATATGAAAGATATAATTAATTCAGAGGATGCACAAGCACATCGTAAATTTTTAAGATTTCATTTTATGAGAAAACTTAACAAAAATATATTCATTCATTACATTTTCATGTGCATAACGAAAATGTATCGAATACTTGAAAATAAAATTGAGATGCTTAGCGTTTTCCCCAACAAACCTACATTTTAATAGATTTTAAGAACAAATTAACGCCTAATTTAATGTCTCAGAGGCAGGTTGCTTAATAGTGACATATAAATAAGCTGCAACACTTTTCCAATAAAAATAGATGGTACTGTATATCATGGAATTTTCTTATAAAAAAATGTGTTTCAGTTTCTGTAGGAACAATTTCCGCAAGCCACACGCTCAGACAAGTGTTCCGTGCCAATGAAAGCTGATCTGACATATTGGCGTATTTTCTGAATAATAAATTCATATGAATTTAACTTAAATAAAGTAGACGTCTGCTCCAATATTTACCACAGGAAATGAGGCTTATAAATAATTAAGAGAGCTTTCAGTTGATTTTTATAAAACTTATAGAATTATTAAAGACATTTTCTTCGGTTTTAGTTTAGTTTACATTTTCTGGGTAATATTTTAGTTGATATAACACACTTTTTGCCGGGCTTTTATAAAGTTTCAATCTAAATTATAATAAATATTGAACCGATCGCAGAGACTGTGTGACGTGTGGTTATTTCTTTAAAGACGGGTACCCTCAAAACCCGACATCAGAGGACTGTCTTATCGGTCCAGGTCTAAACCCAAATATACATAACTTTTTCAAATAAAATCGGTTTGATACCGGTAACAGATAGAGAGACATCGAGTGCCACGAAACAAGAACACCGCGCCGCGATTTAATAATATGAAGACACGTATTGGATTCGATAAAAAGTTCTACAAATAGTAGAACGAAGCTGTTAAGTTGATTCCTTAATCAATTTTGTACCAGACAGAGATAAATATACTTAGTTCTTAAAAATAAAAAATATTTTTTTTTTTTATTATATTTTCGATGCTTCTTTTATGCAATAAAACTAAAATGGCTTACTGAAGCTTGTTATCATTGCCGCCCACATAAATACATTTTGATTTTATTTTGGTATTATTAAATTTGGAAAACTAAAAAAATACGAAAAAAAATTTTTTTTTTTTTAAAAGACAACTCCCGCATTAGGAATTACTCCTGTGTCGCGGGGGACTTTACAAACATACAAACAACGGACACAAAGATCACCCAGACTAGGGTGGGAATCGAACCCACGACCTCTGGCTCAGCAGTCAGGGTCACTAACCACTAGACCAACAGGCCTTTAAAACTCTCTATTTTGTGTAGTACAAACTACTGTAGTGAAAATAATATTTTCTATATTTTTCAAATCCATTCCCAACAATCGGTTAATGTCGTTACAAATGAATAACACGGAACTCTAAATGGCACGGACGAACAATAAAAGTCTTTGTACCACGAAACCCAGGCCAAGCGAAATACAATTGTATCGTTCTTTCACGTGTTCATCACCTTTTAACAAAGATTACTAATTTTAACCACTGTAACTAAAACCCTATTGTATTGGAAATATTTAGTAGTAGATACTATCCAAGTCTTTGTTTTCTGTTGTTTCGTTCGAGCGCTTCATGAACTAGTAGAAATAAAGTAGCTTCATCAACTATTTGAACATACGCAGGAATGACATCCTTGGTTTAATTTAATGTAAAACGGTAATGCTTCAAAGACCTTACTAACAGAGCCTTTAAAGACTGACGTCTTCCCACGTTAATCACACAAATTAATATATGTAAATGAATGAAGTTAATATCTCTAGTCTTCACATTAACAAATGTAGGACAGCACAATTTCACAAAACTTTCCGATATATAATAAACTTCCGGATTGTATTACAACCTCACAATCCATTACGTTTTTAAAAATATGCTCCGATAATTCCTAAATAGTAAAGTTTACTACTCAATTAAAGAGTTCATTCATGATTGAGTAAAGCTGACATGACACATACAAACAATTACAGATAGAACATAAGATATTTATTACACAAATGGGCAGCTGGACAGTTTGACGGAAAATATTATAGAATATTAATAATTTGATACAATGTTGACATAAAACTTTAAATTCTAATATAAATGTTAGTTTAATTCTAATAATTAAGTATCTCAATAATTACGATCATTATAATTGTAACTTGATTTCACATGATTAGTTGTATAATTCTATTGTACACCTAATCAGGCATGTGACGGTTATACTAATGCTAAATTATAACATCTGTTATATTCCTACTTGTGAAAAACAATGCATAAGTTACAAAAAACCCACAGCCCTAAAGGATTCCGTTTCTGTTATGAATAAAGGTTACGGGCTATCTGGTTAGTCATCTGCATCAGATTAACTTCGATGCTTCTTAAAGATAGACAGTAATAAGTCTACTCAAATAACGTAGCAAAAAAGTAACAAATGTCCCATTTCAGCGTAGTTATTTGATAATTTAGACAAATTGAAAAAATATGAATACCGGAATAATGGTCCTTATCCCTCACAGCATAGCCGTAGACACTAACGCAATTTCGTAAGCGCGTTACTTGAGAATGGCTATACGGATATTTTAATCTTGGTTGTAAATTAACTGTATTAGTTCAAACTAGGTTTTTTTAATAAAGGTAAATTCTAAACGTTTTCCAAAAGTTTATGAAATTTGAAAAAACTAGAAAATCACTTTTTGGAATGAAAACGATTAGAAACAAATTTATTAAAAAAACTCAGCTAGTAAATATAATAAAACCTTTAATAGCAAATAATAATAGATCTGTAGAATAAGGAAAACTCACGAGAAACCTCCTCACAGTTCACTGTGGGCAACGGAAGCCGTAAAGCTCCTTTCCTTTTCCTTTGGGAAAGACGTTGTTGCTAACGTAATGTTCTACCAAGGAGAAGTGGCCCAGATTTTGATAGCATTGTTTTTCCGCATATCCCGATAATTTACAGGAAATACTAGTACTTAAAACACCAAAAGAGCGAAGGGATTCACCGTCTTTGAATTTTTCTTCAGCCTCTTTTACAAAAAAATCAAATAAAAATTGGTTGTCTGTAAAGTTGGTTTAGTTTGGATAATTTTACGTGATACCGTCATAAGAAAACAGTAGAAGAGAGATAGATGCCTCACAAGCCGAACGCTTAGGCCGATCGTGCCTCTCTATCGCTTGCTCCGCGCTCTCGCTTGCACGCTCGGCTCAGGCGCAACGTGACAATGAATCATGCTTTTTCGTTCGCAGCCGGCGTTCATCGATTTATAAGGTGTTATCACGTCAAAAAAAAAATTATGTTTCCCAGGTGGCATAATAATGGTAGCTCAACACACCATAGCCTCGGGAGATGTTTATAATTCTGCTGGGGGATTTTGGTTTAGATATCGACTAAACCAAAATTTTAGCCGATTTATACTACTACTAGTCTACTCGGAATTTTGTTCGATGTTGAAGTAACTGTATGGATTTTAGTTCGACTGGGACAAGTCATTTTGTCGTGACCTTGGAATGATGTAAAACAGTTCTACAAATCAAACAAAACAAAATCCTTTTACGTCTTAATTACATTTAAGAGAATACAAATCGAATATACATACATATTAGATTTTTGAACTCCCGTTATAGATTGGCTACATATAAGACATGAAAAATTAAAAAAAAAGAAGCACAAAAAGAAGCAAAAAAAGAACAAAGCTTTATTTAAATATCGCTCAGTGCAAGTGACAAGTGATACCTATATTGATTAGATAAATTTAAATTGTGAATAGTCAGCAGAGAAACAAGCACTTAACCTTTTTCCTTTTTCCCTGTGCAGAAATGAAAAAAGGCGTGTTACATTAAGCAAAACAGAACAGACGAGGTTCATCGATAAGTGCCATACCACTTTGAAATAATTTTTCAATCGTCAAGAAAAAATTGTATAAAAAAAAGTATGTCAACTGAATTGGAATAGCTGCAAAGTACACAATAATTCAATTACAAGAGATTTGTTATAACGAAAATCTTCTACTACTGAGAGTTTATCTGAATAGTATCAATCTCCTACATACATTCTCGTAAGCCATACAATCCTTATTTCATCTGGAGAATATAATACCGCTCCTCACAATTAAGTAAAATCTTCATTATGTACACAACAACTGTTTTGTTCCACTCTCAGCCAATTTACTTCAGCAGACAAGGACCCACATACTTGTACCTACATATATGGAGCTAGCGTACCTACACATGTGTGTCGTTACACGAGCAAATCCCCGCACGACAACAGCTTCTTTTTTCCTATCCCCGGTTTAAAGGGAGCTTGGATATTCTGAAACATTGCATACAATTTATACTCTGAAAACTCAGGGAACGACAATTGTTATCTTAAATAATATTATAACTATAACAGACTGCACGTATGGCGCAATGGTTTAAGTGGTCACCACTACCACTACGCCGCGCCGAGTGTTGTGGGTTCAAAACCCACACGGGACAAAGGGGGTTCTTTGTGCTCGTTGTTTGAATGTTTGTAAAGCCCCCCGCGACAGGAATATTCCTAATGCGGGAGTTGTCTTTAACAAAACAAAAAAAAATACTCGCTAGCGAATAGCAAAAGTGTTATTACACAAAAAAATTAAAAAACAATAGTCTTTTAAAATTTCATTGTATGAAATTAGGTTTTGGCCGCTACTTTGCTCGCTTAATTCTACCGTGTTTTTCCGCGATACAAATATCTTGTAAGATGGCTATAGAGCCTAAAGATTTTCTGTCTTATTATCAGATATTTTTTTCATATCCGTTCAGTTTTTGTTTATTAAGTAGTGATCCATCACAAACCGTGTATTTTACGAGATAAAAGATACTTACGTAACTTCAGCCCATGAACTTAGACAATCGATAGCGAAAATTATTCAGAAAATTTTCTTCATTTATGTGGATTGAGGTTACTGTCTGAAGGTCTACTGAAATTAGATTTAGCGAATAAACAGGTATTAATTAGGAACAAACACATACTATTAAAAACTAAATTTTCCAGACTTTACTTTATGAGACAACGCTTTGCTATCCAGAGGATTGCACTTGTCTAGGATTGTAATGTTTATTACTTTTTTATCTAATTTTTGGCTTCCTATTCTTTCTTTCTTCTTCTAGGTCTTATATATTTACTCGTAAATATTTAATCTTATCTCTAAAGCTGCAATGAGGACTTGAGGTTTCTTCTTCGGGTGTCAATACAAATTTAGCTAACTTTCTCCAATATCCTACTAATATTATAAACGTGAAAGTTTGTGAGGATGTATAGATGTATAGATGTATGGATGTATGGATGTTTGTTACTCTTTCACGCAAAAACTGCTAAACTGATTGCGATAAAACTTGGTATGTAGATAGCTCGAGATCTGGATTAACACATAGGCTACTTTTTATTCCGATATTCCCACGGCATCGGGAGTTACGCGGGTGGAACCGCGGAGCGCAGCTAGTTATTATTATAAATTTACGTAAAGTGACGTGCTTTGTCAAATGTTCCTGCTTACTACATATATTATTAAAAACTTTACTGTTTTTAAAAAATCATACAACTTTCGCTCTAAATATTCTATATATTTTTTTTTGGATTATTTGTGGATAATAGTATATTTGAAAAGACTATACAATATAGAAACAAGTAGCGTATAGGAAGTTTATAACAGCTACGAGCAAAAAAAAACAAAGCTTTTGTACCTGGCTTACCATAGACACAGTTTGACCTCACGCGTAGTTTTCATTTCCGCTTTGGAATAGTTAGAAGGTACCTTTTGTAAAACTGTATAAAACATAGCTCTTAATTCATTTTTAAACTTTTAACTTTAGTTACGTTCATTTTTGATACTATAATGTTCTTATAGACACAGACTGCATAACAAACACACATATTGCAATAAAAATCTTACTAGACATCTTATTCAACTCATCCTGTGGCAATAATTTCAAAATCAACATTTCATTTGTGTTAAACCCCAAAATATTACAACGTTTATTAAATGCCACGGGTTGTCTATTGTAATGTAGCAAATTATATTGTAAGGTTTTTATTCTCCTTTTACGGCTGAATGAAGAAACTTGTAATCATTATCATTTATATCGTGAAAACATAGGTAATAAAAGGTCTTGAAATATGACATGAACTGCTATGCTCCGCCTATGGGCATACGAAAAAATACAATAATCTAAAAATTTACATGCTCGGATGGAGTATAAGATTCTATAAAATAAAACATCTGTGAAATTACACTAATAATAAATACAATCAAAAAAAATAAAGAAATCAAAATATAAATAAATCGAGATATCAATGAATTTTGAATGTCAGCGCTTGAAGTTATTTAGTCATTTAAGAAATCATTAATCGTATAATAAGTTTTGTCAATTTTTTGTATATACAATAATAACTCTTGGCGAGTTGTCCCCGCAAAATAATAGTATTATTTCTGCAATAAATTGCTTAGAAAAATAACTCGGCCATATTGCGTACCTAAAAGCATTTTCCCAGAGCTTAATTGAAGACGACGTAATTTATCTTCCTGTGAAATATTTTCTTTGTTGACCAAGCTTAAGCGGCAAAAAGCAAATACAAACTTGTCTACACCTATCGAGTTGGCTTAGGCGTCTCGGTTGTCGTATGTAAGAAATCTAATATCCTTTGGGAAAACATAGTCGGTGATAGCGCAGCTCGATGGAATAAAATATTCAGTTACCAGATTTCTCACAGATAAAAGCCTCCTAAAATATTGTCCAAAAGTTACAAAAGTATCTAATAAAGTAATGTGGTTACTTCGGAAAGTTCTTCACTGTGTTTGAAGTTACGTATACTACTTTACTGTGTTTGTGATTTTTTTTAATTTTCGTGCGTCGTGAGTTTTTGACATTATAAAATCGGTTAACTGTACGCTACCAGCCGGTTACCGGTATTGCTAGCAAAATTTCTTAGGGGAACGTTTGGCAACCACCGCAACTTATTTAGTTACGTTTTCAAATTTTGTTAGAAAGACTAATGGGAGAAAGAAGTTAGATTTAGCATGAAACATTGACATTTTGTAATCATCACATCATCACAATATCGTCGGAATTTGAGTAAGTGTATCCGCACCTTTATTATGTATATTTCGAGTTAGTCGAACTTCGGCTTAGAGTAAGTTTAAGCAATTTGTTTTGAGCGTGCAACTTAACTTCGACCAGATGAACAGATT
This sequence comes from Callimorpha dominula, assembly GCA_949752705.1. Lineage (NCBI taxonomy): Eukaryota > Metazoa > Arthropoda > Insecta > Lepidoptera > Erebidae > Callimorpha > Callimorpha dominula. The sequence goes on from OX456999.1 coordinate 15,160,281, forward strand.
TATCTACTCCGTAAACACATAAAACTGATACATGGAGTCCCAATATTAAGTTTGCGGATCGTAAATTATCCCTTCTTCGTAAGTGTGCTGTGTACTTATTCGTAACTAACTAATTTTGTAAATTACTTGAGATTGAATAATTCTATCTTTCCGTATGTTACTTTTTCCTCTAAATTTCTGAACCAATAGCACTTAGTGAAGAGTCCTGAGACCTGGAGAATGACATAGGCTATCGATCAGTTACAGGTAATAATAATTATAACCTGGAACACCTCCCAAACGGCCGTTCGATTCCAAACAAGGCAAAGCCTGTACCATAGTAACCAGACTGCTGATAAACATACTTATATATTTCTAAATAAATACATATTATCGATAAATGAAACCCACACAGAGAACAAATAATCATGTTCATCATACAATAACTTGTCCTGGGTGGAAATCGAACCCACGACTTCTGGCTCAGCAGTCAGAATCACTTATCACTAAACCAACAAAATAATACTGTAAGTAGGGTAACTAATAGGTTCTACTATTTTCGTGATAGTTGACGTCTCAGATCATAGAAACAGTTTCTATGATCTGAATATGCAAATTTTATAAAAATCATAGAATATGTATAGCTCAGAAAGAGATAGACGCTGTTAAAACCTACTTACTACGTACGTAAAATGTTCAACCCGAAGGAAGTAAGATTCAAAAGGCTCTACAATCATAATATTAACAAATCTCATATAAGATGCTACTCTCATTTGTTCGAGAAACTGCTATCCCTTTATCAAATGATAGATGTTCCTCGAACAAAGAACGATAAAGTTTATTGACAAAGTTTAGTGTGTCCCTACGACAACAATAAGAAAATCTTCCACATTAAGAAGGATAACTATAAAATCGAGCTCAATCAATAATACCACAGTGGAGGGAGAACAGTAGTTTATCTTCGTATATTATGCAACTAAGATCCTCCTTCTGTTTTAAAATCGGGGAAATAAGCTAGGAGCTGTCGTGTCGTTAAAGGTTTTTTACTTAAAAGGTAGGGAGAAATTATTAAACAGTAGCAACACTCCCGTCTGTCTGTAAGAGAGTTTATCTTTGGAACCATACACCATGAGAATATGTTCATTAACATATTAAATATGTGTGTAAAACTTCGTCATGTATTCGTATACGTAACTCGATGAACGGTAGCAGTATACGAAGAGGACTTCTTATTTCCCATCTAAGTGATACAGAAAGGATTGGGCATGTCAGTCCCGGTTGCTTAATAATTATCTTTTAAAGAAAGTATCGTCGACTTTTAAAGCGCCTAAATCATGATAAATTGTAATAAGCTGCATTTCTTTCTTTCTTCTTTCTTTCTTTCTGGGAAGTGTAATCTTTTCTTTAAATTTAAGTAAGACTAACCTTGACTACAACTTATTCAATTAACAAATCCACGTGTTACGATAAAAAATACCCTAATCGCTTAAAGTGTGCCTATAAAATTTGAAGCGTTCCCTCGATTTATCCAGGATCCCGTCATCAAATCCTGACCTGATGACCATGGGACGACCTAGGAAGTATCCCATTCAAACAAAAGAACAATTTCCCAAATCGGTCCAGGCGTCTTTAAGTAATCGGGGAGCATACATAAAAAAATGATGATGATGATGATATAGGTTGTAGCCTGGTGTATGGCTGCCCATTGTAACACACTGGTGCCGATTCTATTGTACACTCGACTAAACTAAAACCTGACTTAATTTCTTCATATGAAATCAACCTAGTGTTCTTCGTAATAAGGTCTATTTGTTACTAGCATCTATTTCTCAGCGCCTCTAAATTTTAATAAAACAGTCAACGTATACTCAACTTTATTTCCACGCAGCGAGAGTCTTCATTTATTCAAACGCTGTATAATTGCCGTATAAAAACTTCTTCAAAACGAACAAGGATGACGTGTTTTTAATCTACACCTACGAAGACGCTTACTAAAAACACAGAGCAAAAGAGATGGCATTCAACGGATAGCGGCTCTCGCTACGTGGTATTAAAGTTTATTTAAGCGTATCAGACTTTAGTCGACAAATAAATTGCTTATTTCGATAGCGACATATGTTACCTACTTGTTTCAATTTGAAATAAGACCTTGTTTCTAAGTATACAAGGTTTACTTCTTATATGAAGAAAATTTAGTGAATTTTAATTTAACGAGTAAAGTAACAGAATTGGGGCCACTAACGGTTTATTTAATTCTAAGGTTTTTTAACCGACCTCAAAAAAGAAGGAGTTTGTATGTTCGGCTGTATATATGATTACTGATGTTTCCGTCATATATGGACCAATTTGAAAAACTTTGTTTTTGTTTGAATAGGTACTTGATACATAGGCTGCTAAGCAAAACAAGAAAAACAGGCAGACGTCGTTTCACGCGCGGCACGTCTCAAATGCAATTGAATTTTGAATGCTTTTTAACGTTGTTGATAAATTTGCATAATTTGACGATTCCTCATAAGTACTAGTAAGTTTATCGGTAGGTCTTAAATAATAAAAAAAATATTTAGATATTTAATTACAATTATATTCCGTTCTTATTTAAGCTCTTCATGACCCTGAGTATTACTTATTGAGTTTCGGGCTTAGCACCGACTTCAAACAGACAAGTTAGAAGGTAGCTAGCTTTTATGATGTTCCCTATTATATTTAAAGTGTCACATGTATTGTTGTCTTTTCAATTAAGTATGTAATCAATTATTTTTCACTTCTCAGCGCCCTTTGTTGATGCTTTTTTAAGTCGGTTTAAGTATTTTTAAGTGTGTTTGTATGTTGCGGTTGGTGAGCAATTACTTTTAAGCATTGGTGAGTCGGGTTGCGATGGGGAGAGGGATAAGGTTTAATAAGCAACCGTAACTGGCAATAAACCCTGTCCATCTGTGTGATAACTTGGTTGTATAAAAAAACATTGTCATTTGTATAAAGTTAACTTACTGTTTTAAACTGTGTCGAGAGAAAAGCTATGATGGAAACCGGCCTTCATATTCTGAATGTCTGTTCCGTGTTGCCGACGGAAATCCAATGTGACAGTTTTAACAATATTCTCAAAGTAAAATGTTTGTTGTTCAAAACTTTTGTAACGCTCGAAGCTTTTGTAATGCCTTACGCAACGTTTAACAGCACAAATTAAACGTCTTTCTTTTAAAAGCGAACATTTGTTATTAGTTTTGTTGTCCGACTTAAATTTTAAAACATAAGAAATTAATGCTTCTTCCATTTTAATGAGATATTTTATTTCAAGCCCCTTCGTTGGTAAAATAATATAAGAATATAAATAGCTGTATCTAACGACCATATTAGTTTGCATTTTGATCCGCTTGCTACGCGAAATCCGTGCTATGTGGCCTGTATGACTGCTGTTAGATGTCAGATTACAGAAATACAGATTATGTTTAATATAGTTATTACTCTTCTAGTTACGTTGTTAAATCAATCATCGGCTTGTTTTATTAAATATTAAATCAATCATAATTGTTTTAGGTAACTAAATATTTAATAAAACAACTTGTTACAATTAACTTATTCATTATAGTCAATATTGTATTTAATAGTGTAAACAATTGTTTGTGAAAAAAATATTAAAAAGACGCAATACCAATTTTATGGTTCTCTAACAAACCTACTTGAAAAAAATTGCTTTAGCAGAAATCAGCGCTAATAGTACAGGTTAAGTCTTGTGTAGGAGGTACTCCCCAGTCAGGCAGCTACCTCTATTAACTCAACAGCTAGCATTGTTGTCTATGGAAACGTACATTTCATATTTTATTTTCTCTATAGCTGTAAATGAACAAGTAAATACCATCCTGCTTCATCGACTCATCGTAGCACGTATTATCATTTAACGTTAGCTAAAATGTTGATCAAACGGAATTCAATTAAGGCAAACTTGCCTTAAACACAACAGAACAACATTAGCAATGAAAGTAATAATAGTTCTTTGAACAACTGTTGTTTTGTTTGCATAAAGTGTGTCGGTTTTTGTAAAATATATATATTCTAAGTTAAAAAAGAAAGCAAACTCTAACAACAAAAAGTAAACAGATCTTTCAAACGACGACGTAGTAAAGAAACGTACATGTGAATGAAATCTAATTTAAGTTACAAAAAGTAACAGGTAACAGAGGGGAAGTTGGAAATATTCGGCATTCTCGTAAACATGGAATGCGAGACTTTTTATATTCTTCTAGTATTTTCTTGTGAAACGAAATATAAATAAACCCGAAGAACCTGGTCTAACATTCCACTCTTTAAACTATACAGGAATGCTCCTTGTTAAAAATATAAGTAACAGCTGTACAAGCTACAGTCAAATAGAATTAAATAAATTTGTGAAAATTAAGCAAGTATCTTTATGTGATATTTGACCGTGTTTTTGTTATGGGCGGTGTACTACTAAAATATATACCTATGTCGGGTAGTTTCTGAGAAAATGTGACGCTGCTTATCTTAACTAATATTAAACATGCGAAAGTTTGTTACGCTTTCAAGCTGTAACTACTCATCTGAGTATTATGAAATTTTGCGTACATGTTGTGAGGGGTACAGTAAAAGGGATAGGATATTTTATTTTCGGATTTTTTTTTTCGGAAAAAATTAGCAGTGTTGTTCGAGAGATTCCTGAATTGATTGTCAAAATCTACTTTTACGCGAACGTAGCCGCAGGGAAAGCTAGTAGGTACTCTATAAGAAATCAATGACATGCATGTGTCGTCGCGATTACTACTCATCGATGGCAATATAGTAATTATGGCGAACGGAAATAACCAAAAAAAAAAAGGAGTTTCTCTATCCACCTCCTTCGGCTTCATTATCAGATCAGCTCCAAGATGCCAAATTATTTACATAATATATACCTTCAAAGTTTAATTCCGATTAGGCAATTCAAAGTAGGTTAAAATTGACTTCCAAGATTTGTTTCCATAAATAGATACAAGTGAAGCTAATAAAAGCATGTAAAAAAAAAAGATTGTAGGAAACACTGTATACTTGTATTCTATCTCATTCTCCCGCAGGCTAAATCCTATTTATATATATTTTTGCGATTTTTCTTCGTAGCACGCAGGCGCAAAGACACGTACTAGCATACGAAGATTATAGGAAACACTGTACAGTTGTATTCTATCTCATTCTCTTGCAGGCTAAATCATATTTATGAATGTTTGTCTCTTTTTAGTGTGACTTTTTCGTTTCTTCGAATTTTTAAATCACAACGATTCTAAAGAAGTTTAATTTTAAAAGCGCTCCGGCGAATAGTGTTACGGCACACATTAAGATTAAATTCACATTTGACCCTAGTAAATAGTATAAGCTAAGCGTATTGGCGCCCGATAAATATCGGACTTGGTTCATTTCTTCTTTTAATTCATCCGTACTTCTAGGACCTATTTAAAAAGTGATGTCAAACACAGCAATAAGCGTGAATTTTATTCATCTAAGTAAGTTTGAGGTGTTCTAGGAGTTATTACAATATTGTGTAAAAACTTCACTAGGCACAATTTCATTTTCGTACGTTACTTTAAACACAGCATATTGCCACGGATAGATTTAGAATTCGACAAATTAGATGGTTTAAGTATACAGCTGCTTCATACGCATTTATAATTTCAAATTACTTCAAAGAAACACGTAAAATAAAGATCAAATACTTGTTACTCAGTAAATGTACGTAGCGCAAAATATATAATATCTTAGCATCTTTAGAAGGTACTCAACTGTCAAAGCAAATTAATTTCTTCCTCTAAGTGAAAACGGTCAATTTAGTAACAACTTGTAGCAAAAAACGATTTGTGACGTCATAATTTACCATTGTCAAATCATTTTATTTTAACATATGGTTTGAGTAATTAAACCAAGTCAATTTTATTGCGGTCTTCTATGAAACTTAAATGATTAAAGTCTGCTGATAATTCAAGTCTCAAAAGATTTAAGACTCATTCAGGTCAATGAAGGGATAGTTTATATATTATTAAGGGATTTACTTAATTATGTATTTATACGGGAATTAACGCGATCACGAAATAGGTATGATGTAATACATGGAACGCGAAAGTTTAAAAGTTAGTATAGTAAACCGCTACGGGTTGGAAAAGAGTCAGCCTGTGAAGACGGCCAGTGCAACCTGGTCGAAACTTCAGGCAATTCAGAGGTATGTAATACCTATTTCGTAATCGCGCTAATTCAGGTATAAATACATAATTAAGTATATCACGAAACGTTACGTGGAATTTTCGAATGTAAGTACATAGTTATATAAATGCAAGTTTTATCTAAGGAAGAATATTTATTTAAGGATATTCTTAGAGCAATCATTGAATAGTTTTAGGCTACTTATAGTTAGTAACATCCATTATAGTTACCGACATCCACTAACAAATGTGTAGGTGCAACGACATTGTAATCAAAGTGTAGTTCGAATAAAAATATAATCATTATTTTTAACAGAACTTGAAGAACCAGATAATGACTACAAATTTGTGGGTCGAGCAATCCTGGTATGACTACAAGCTACGCTGGGAGCCTCGCGAGTATGGCGGTGTCCACATGCTTCACGTCCCTTCCGACCACATCTGGAGACCAGACATCGTACTGTACAACAAGTGAGATCAACTCAATTCTACTAAACTATGATTTAAACTACTCTTCATTTAAAATATTTGTTGGAGTAGCGATGCGTGGTGTAATCTCTCTCTTATAGCTATGGAATGTCCTAATTAATTTTCGAGCGAGCTTGCTCTCACATAAATTTTCAACAACATGCAAGCTGTCTGAACAATTTCGTTCAACATTTAATTTAATTACCTAATACTACCAAAATTTTGCTATACAATTTTAGAGAAATATTCGGAAAGGCAATTTCGTTTTTGTCCATTAATGAGCACATTTCGGTCATGTTTCTTGTGTACCGAACCCGCAAACTCGGGGCCTATGAGGAAAACTTCAAGATTTGTTCAAACACATTATGCGCAGTAATTTAACGTTCTATTAGATACAAATCTTTCATAACTTTTTTCTACTAAGATAATAGAGTCAATAGAAATCACAAATATGTTAGTCAAACCAAAACAAAGCTATTCTTAGATTATCTACATCAATAAACTCTCATTAAAAAGTTGTAATGACGCCCTTATTTATGGATAATAAATAAATGACACTTTAATTTTACTACAGTTAAAGTATATTAACATTTAATATTGTACCTGTCAATTAAAATTTTCACAAAAATTCCCTTTAGTATAAAAATAATAAAATAAATGAGTGCTCACGTTTCGTTACGAACGGGTTTAAAGTAACAAATATTATACTTTCTAATTTAGAATTGGCAGTTAGCGATATAATTAAAGAATCTCTGAATGTTTTTGTTTATTTTATGGCATGATGATTTCCATATCCTGAATTATATTAATCTTACACAAAAATACTGAACATATTTGAATGTATGAAACTTCTATCAGACACAATTCACATCCAACACAAATTAACGAAAGTAATACCTAAATTATAGTAATATATTCACGTCTCGTATAACATTACGTATTTTACTCGAGACAAAAACATACAACAGAAAAAGCTTTGACTACAACCTCCACACTAGTTCGCTCCTTTGGTGAAGAACCTACACTAGAGTAGAGATCATTACGAAAGTGCAAAAAATACAGCGGCACCAACAAATATTTAATTCTTTACTAAAGTGGCGTAGTGTAAAGTGGTGGCGGCTAATACTAAAGTAGTGGTAAAAGGTTATATTTAATCTGAATTATAAGTCAAAACTTAATGACGGTTTATCAGAGAATCGAAGTGACGATCACTGTAATGAAAGTTCTTTGACATGTCTAAAGCTTTCGACTGCGTAGACTATAATATCCGACTAGACAAATGCGAAAGATACGGAATCCGGGGTCCAGCTGTCACGCATGCATAGAAATTCTGTGTTGATTTCTTATTGATCACAATTAATAAAAAACGAATTTGGCGTGCCACAGGTCAGAATATGTAAATGATCTCTCAACTATTTCACCATATGAATCTATCCTTTTTGCAGATGATATTTCCGCAATTATACCTAAAATTGACATAAATAGTAATTTTGACATTATTTTAAATAGTACGATAGAAACTGTAATAAATGGATGAGAAAGGAATTAAGGAAATGGTATACAGCACACTTTTTATACCATTAGAGATTTTTTCTATTAAAATTATAATTTTATTGATATGCATTTTAATAAACGGTTAAGAATGTTAACATCATCTAATATTTATTTTATAATATCATTTTTACTGCACATAATTATATAAACTTAACAATAATGTAACAATACAATTATTAATGAATTGGATGTAATAATTTTATAATTAGAATGTCTTATGCGATGATCGATATTTTTATGTATGTCACAATAATAACTATAAAAATAGGCTGTAATATCGTAATATTTGTATGCCAAAGGCATGGTGAAATTTGTGGATCAAACGCTTTTTGTAACACCTAAAAATGTACCCTTTTTCATGCAAATAAACAATTCTGATTCTGAAATAAACGGCCAAAAACTACGAAAAAGGAATACTAAGACACGTACATAAACTAGCGTGTTTGTTATAAGTAACTGCAAATATTCCAAGCTTTCATATTTCTTTTCTTTATATTTAGCAAGCCCAACTCATATTTGTCTATGTTTGTATAAAAAGAAGAGTCCCAAGTGTTTCACAAAAGAATGTGAGGGTGCTTGTCTCAGTCTCTAGACCACGCATCGCTACTCCCCTGCACTCTAAAAATATGCCAAACTAATACAAGATAACATTCCATTTACACTTTTTTTGTGGACGTACCTTTCTGTTTCACACCTACACCATAATGATCCACAACTACATCCTCACAAATACCTACCTGTAGTAATAATAATCATCAAGCAAAGGATCAGGTAGGTACTTAAATATTATATTATACTATTGAGTATTTATGGCTGTTAACGTCGATTGAATACTTTAGATATTATTCCTTAGGGAATACCAGGTACACGATATGATTACTAATTATACGTTTTAATATACACTTTATCGGCGGCCTAAAGATCTTGCATGAAAACTGATTCAAAATGCGGCGAAGTAATTTAGTTTCTTATTTCGTGATATGATCATTATTTTTCTAGTTTTGTTCATATTTACATTTTTATATACTTTTTTTATGAAATTAAACTATAAACCGTTTTAATTCTTCATTCATATTTAAGCTGAGAATTATTATAACGATCTAATCTAAATGTACTCTTAGAGAAGTTTACTCAATCAACCATTTAAAACCTTTTTCCAATAGGTCCCATTTTTAAAACGATATTTCCATAAGCTTACAAAACCCGCAGAGAGTAAAACAAAGTCTTCCAAATGGAACGTATTTTACTCACAGTACCATTTTAGCGATAAAAACTCACAAAGCACAGCATTGTCTTACAAAAAACCAATAAGCCATGAATTTTACTTCGTACCCAACCTAATTGACGAAGGCCCAGATTGCTCCCTCGCTCCCGACTTTCCCTTCCTGATCTGCTTGCGTACCTAACGCAAACTGAAATTAGGACAAATTTCAAAACGGTTCAATATTAAAATTAACGTTTTTGTATTGGATATTATTTGCAAAAACTTCTTCATTCAAGATAACATTCAATGTGAAATGTACCAGAATATCTTTATTTTTAAAATTTGTGGAGTGATTGATTATGACCAATTAAATACAAGAACGGCTACCTGGTGTATAGGAGTATTCGTTTTTTTTAACAACTTTTGGTATGTTTCGGTAATTACGTCTTGATTGAAGGGATTAAAATATCAATCACTATATTTTTATATTTAAAGTTCCTGGATTGTTGTGATTGTGAAGCCTACACATATATTTCGCCTAAATTAAATTTGATCCAACTACATTAGAATCTCATTCAAATCTGATAAGATTTGTGAGATATTAATATCATATTACTTTATGAGATTGTTTAAAAAAAGACGGAATTGCTACCGCATGACTTAGCAATAAATCTTTAGACGTATTGCAAATACCTACATTATTACGGGGTGCGCCTGACAGGATAATCAGCGAGTTAAAAGCAGGAATAAGGCGGGACCCCATTCTCTGGCTCCGTCCAATCTCAAGGCGTTCGTCATGTTCAAACCTGTACTATACACTATACAGGTCGATTTAAAGTAGTCAAATGAAATCAAACTACATATAACGTATATCTTGAAGTTTGTTTTTAAGCCAACGTTTTATTAGATGCTCTTATAGAGGAAAAAATGAATGCATGAGGAATGGAAACCAACAGTTTTCATATGACAAATTTGGAATCACTATCATATCTCCGTAGTCTTATTTTACAGTAAGACTGTGCATATGCTATGGAAACATGTACTTTAAAAATCCTATGCAGAAGTATAATTTATGTCGATGTTTAAAGTAATAATACATAAAAATTTAAATAAACTCAACCTGTCTCTTCAGAGCATATTTTCTGTCACAATGTATTTGTGTGATCGTTTTAAGTCTAATTTATTTTATAGTCTGGTAATTTGGTCTCAGCCTTTGTCTAGATTTAATTATTTTTATTTCATGAATTTTAAACTTTGACACTATAACAATTTTAATGGCTTAACTTAAACATTTTACAATCAAAATATAATAAAATGGTTATTGTTTATGAATATACTTCGCAATATTTAAAGGACATCGAAATAATTTAATTTTTTTATATATTAAATACAAATTTAGTTTTGGTTTCAAATACATTTTTCATTTCCCAAAATTATGACACAAGGGACGATAGACGATATATATAAGTATTATTCCTATATCGTAGTTGCCATTCATTTTGTCCAACGTGGCACCTTGAGGCGTCGGACTTTGATAAATGGCCGGGACAACAATCGTTACTCATTTCCTGGCCCTTCCCACCCCCTTACTATCCCTCGCTCCCCTCTAATGTGCACCTTTTTGCTTCTGTCCTAGTCCGTGGTACACCTTCAATGACGACTCTTTGAATGAATGAATCACACTACCTATGAAACCCTTTACTGTGATTTGTGAACCCTTATCAATATTTGCTCGCACAATGTTCCTGTTACATAATAATATATTTTCATGATCATGTTCTGTTATTTTATTCAATGATTTCGACGTTTTCATTCACTCTATTAAAATTCAAATTTAAACAAAGATTTAAAAACCCTATTTTGGTGTTAATGCATGTATTTGTTTAATGTTGTATTGTACTGTGTTACGTAAAACGGTATTAATTTGTGGCTGAAGTTTTGTACTTCGCAATAACCATATGAGCCGCAATATAAAAAGAACTCAAAATATTATCGTCATTGTGTTTATAATACAACTGCGATAGTTGATGTAAATGTTAAGTATATATTAGACGCATTCTAGGTAAGTAAATGGGACGTAGAAAATAATTGAAACTGGTACAACAGATTGTCAATATTAGTTACTTCTAGTCAAACGTAGAAGACAGGTAAAGGACTCATTAATGGAATGCGCTATCCTTTCTCCAGATCGCAACATAAAACAGCTACAAAACGAAAAGGCCGTCTCAGCGAGTCTGTAAATAATTTGTACGTAAATAAGGTGTCAATAATAGAATGGTATGATTTAATCCGCTGAATCTTTACACGACTCGACCAATAACGTTACCAAATCAGCACATCGCTCACACACAACATAAAACGCACTAGTAGGTATTTGGTGAGACACAGACTGAACAGACCGGTAGCGCCGCGTGACGGCTTGTAAACGTGCGTTAACATTACAGTGCCGACGGCAACTTCGAGGTAACATTGGCGACCAAGGCGACCATCTATCATCAGGGGCTGGTGGAATGGAAACCACCTGCCATTTACAAGTCTTCCTGCGAAATAGACGTGGAATATTTTCCTTTCGACGAGCAAACGTGCGTTCTTAAGTTCGGTAGCTGGACGTACGACGGATTCAAGGTAATTGCGTGGAGCTCCGTCACTGCTCTCGCTGACCGCTCTGTTTGTCCGCAGCGCCGACGGCAACTACGAGGTGACGCTGATGACCAAGGCCACAGTCTACTACAACGGCATGGTGGTGTGGCAGCCGCCCGCCGTCTATAAGTCCTCGTGCTCGATCGACGTCGAGTTCTTTCCTTACGACGTGCAAACCTGTGTGCTTAAGTTAGGCAGCTGGACGTATGACGGCTTCAAGGTGACGCCCCGCTGTATGCTGCTTGGCGCCAAGCGCGCGGGCCGTAGCCGTAGGGCCCGCCGCCCCGGCCGATGTCCATGCAATAGCTTGTTGGCTCGAACGTAATTCGTCGTGTAATTATATTACTTTTCTGTCCATGTGGTATGTTATACTCACTTTTACATATTGACTGTAACGACGACGCTAGCGCAGAGGCGTAGAGCGCGCGTCATTACGCGCGCTCAACGCCCCCGGCTCGCTCCTTAGTTCTGACATGTTGCAAGTTTACTTTCTATTGCGATGGTGACCTAAAAGTATGTGGAGTAGCGGTATGTCGACGTGCGTGATCACGAATGCTCCAGAATATCCTCGGCCGGTCCACTTAGCTCGTTCGGCCTTCCTCGCTCGACACGGAAAGGTATAAAATTTTAACAGCCAGGTGATATGGGATGCAATAACTTCACTCAATCCGTTCCTATCCAACACGTCCGAACCGCTCCGATTGAGCCTTTCCGTGCTAAACGAAAAGCCACGAGTTCGTAGGTAACTTACAACCGAATATCTCTAAACTAGTGATAGTATCATTGTGCGGAGCGGCGTCACTCGGAGCTGTCACACCCTTCCATAGCTGGCTCCGCTCGCGCCACACACACACACCGACACACCTACACGAGCTTGCTGCATGATCCCTCGTCAATGTACACTCCACTCACCGCATGACTCTAGCTTGTCCCTGAATCACTTGCATTCCCGATCACGGCGGTCGCTCGCCGCAGAAGGCGGACGCGGCTGTAAACACAGCTTCACACGATACCTACACGCGAACAGGTTAAGCACAGCACGTGATACCAGTCAAAAATAATATTCACACTTGTTGCTCTTTACACTATTGAGCATAAAATAGTCATCATGTTGCATATTTTATACCTTTCCCTCTAAGCGGCTCATACTGGCTGTAATAGTGTGGTGTCGCTGACAGTCCATTGCATGTTTGTCATTCCAAAGAAAAACAAGTCCACTTCCCAAATTCTAACACGGAATCCATATGCACAGAAGTTAAATGTTAAAGTAGAGGTTACCGTCTCGTCGAAGTTTCGAGTGCTCTCTCACCACTATCGAGGAGACGGTCGTTGCATGCTATACACTCGTACGTACCACGCGCCTTATGCCAACAACACCAACAACGCCTTATGCAAGGAACGCATACAAATGTCACTGCTAGTTTAAAGTGTTTAAAGCGTGAGTTGGTTTGAGGCGGGTGTTTGAAGAGACGCTGCGTCCGCGCGACACACACACGTGCGGCGGAGCCGGCGCTTTCGACCTCCTCGTCGGATTTTTTATGCGTTGTTACGAATATAGTATGCTAGTTCCCCTTATGACGAAATAGCACGCAAATTCGAAGCGATGGCTAAAGAAATCTGATGGAGAAGGTTGTCCTCATCCTATTTACTCTTGTCGAAAGCTCCACGATCACTCGTCATTCGGTGTTATCTGTGTTTTCGCGTTGTTATTTCTTCGCATGAATCGAAATATTGTTGTGACATGTCGACATTGAAGATAAATGTGTCAGTTGTCGTTTAAAGGTTTTGATCTCAGTTTGTACTCAGGTACATCCCACTTGGCACACTCTGTGGTACTGTTTTAGAGGCATCTAATGCGAAGACCAGCTTGGATATTACAGCTCACTTAGACTCCGGGTTAGTGACTTAGATACTTAAATGTCTGCGTTGACCAGATCTGGTGGGATTGCGATAATTTAGATTTTTTAACACACTGTGTGACAGGGTGCATGTATCAAACATAAATATTATGATTAAATAGGATATACTAAATTAAATAAATAGATATAAAAACAAAAACCTGCATTGGAGTAAACAATAATTTAGAAGTGATAATATCAACAATATCACAATCACAATAATCTCAATAGAACATAACATACATAACAGATTTTGTTTCTCTATTTTCCTCTATAAAAACGATATTTTCATGGCTTAATAAAAGATTTTTGTCGTTAACGTATTCAGACCTATTTTAATTTTATTATGATAACAGGAAAAATGGTTAGTCTCAACAGTTAAAATAACTGCAGTGCCTCTTCTTCCTAAAACGAATTAAGAAAAGTTTCTTTGAATTTCAGCGGCGTTATCCTAAATGTAAAATAATTGCATATCCAAAACCCACCCGCAAACTACCGACAAGACAGACATATTCCTCCACTCCACTGCTGACAGAATTAGTCCAAGCAAATTACTTTTTAACCATGAAATAGAACGGGATCTTATACGCGAACAATCACGAGTTGAATAAAATGTCTTTGTATTCCCAAAGTTTCAATCAGCTTACACCCCTCGCGTTGACGCGTAGAAAGCTCCTAGACACGATCGGTCTAAGTCCATTGAAATATCGGAAAATCAAAGCCATTCATTTCCCTTAAGTATAGTTAATGAAGAAGACAGAGTAAATTAAATAGGCTTGATGTTTTTACAACACTCTTATTACTCGAACTTTATAATTTCAGAGCAATAACATTATTAAAAGGCATGTAATACGGTTAATTTCTTAACTCACAATTTATCAATTCATGGCAATATTATTTTTTACTCTGATGAGGTGATAACCAGTAGAATTAATCTGCATCATTTAAAAAGCATATCATAAGAATAAAGCAATAATAGCCAAATGTGTTAAACGTCTTTATTGTTTGTCTTTTAAAGTTATCGATGTGTATTTAAATAGTGTATTTAATTTTAAGATAAAATCATTTAACAATGTTAAACATTACAGCATTTAGAGAAATATATTTCTAGATAATTAGCTGGCACCGGAGTTCTTCGGAGACTTAAAAAAACTGTCCAGACATAGCTACTCCGAATGGCGTTATTAAACTCAGGGAAGTAAGGATACAGCTGGATATTTGAAACGAGAACAAGATATTCATTTTTACGTTCCAATGAGACTCTTTAGATCGTTACTTTTCAACTTTTTAAATCATTTCCCTTTTGAGATCCCTCAGGCGTACCGTAAACTCCCCGGCCGCTAACGGATGACTAAGTTCCAATATGCTTTGATGTGAAGCTTGTTTCAGGGCGTATCTGAGACGTTTATTAATGCAATGAAAACATACTCGTACCTCATGCATTTCTCGTATTTGAAATTCTATATAATTACAGTTCAGTATGCTGTCTTGGTTATGTAAGGGTTTTGACTCCGGTGCCTTATTTTTTACGTGTATCAGTTTGCGTCTTCATTTAGAGTAAATAAATAGTTTTCGGAGATGTTGTGTATACAGGTGGATCTGCGGCACATGGATGAACAGGCTGGCAGCAATGTGGTGTCAGTGGGGGTGGACCTCTCAGAATTCTACATGTCAGTTGAGTGGGACATATTGGAAGTACCCGCTGTCAGGTACGTCAAATATTCCACATCTTTTTTATAACTTCCTATGTATTTCTTGTATTTGAAACAATGACAAAATAATGTAAAATTACCACTAAAACAGCCGTAGGATCTTTTACACCAAAGTAACAACCTTTCACCTCATTATAAATCTGCATTTGCTGAATTCCGAAGTCCTAAAAAAGGTTTCAAAGGGAATATGCATGTTGTTTAAATTTACTTGATAAATTTTTCCTTGAATCTTTATTGTCCAGATATTATGCCCAAACAATTATTTTCTTATTTAGTTCGTGTTTAATTGAAAAAAATATTAATTAAAATATGCAAAACGCTTCACCATTGGTCGAAACAAAACATGACGTGACATTCCACGTTCTGTCATTTATCGGCGCCTATATTCGTAGTGTTACGGAGAAAGATAGTAGTGTTAATGTGGTTTTTGCTCTTAACTAGTGCAATTTAAGCATTCTAGTGATATTAGAAATCATTTAGGACAATGACTGAATGTAGTTTTGTCAAAACACAATCGGACAATCTACCGAAAATAGAGGTGCATTCATGATGACTATATATTTTGCATCAAATACAGATTTTACGTCCGCTGAGGTTAAAGGAGGTAAAGCCGCAAGGTAATTGTTATAATACTTGTTATATTATAATCTAAAGGATAGGTAAGATATGTATAGTTAGTTATACTCATGAAGTTTTATTGGACTTTTGTTACCTAGTTTAAGTAGACAAGCAAGTTGCCTTCTGCTTGATATTTGAACGAAACATAAATTACTGCCGACTAATTCACACTATACTAGCAATTAAATTGTAATATACTTACATTAAAGTGATCTTCACACCAATATAAACACGATATTGAAGATATCTCATCTCTTCTCATTAATGTACACCATTGTTTTCGTATTTTACATTATTATTTTGTACAGGAAAAAATACTGTATTGGGTGTACTTCTTATAGTGTTTTTACACTTAGGGACAAGGCAATACCTATAAAATGTTTTTTTAACTTTATCCATCGTCTATTAATTACAATAAATAGTAATTACAACTGGAAATCGGTATAAAAATACGGTAACACTTCAAGTAAGTTTATGAAACAAACACTAAGCGTGGAACGTGACGTCATCCAAGGCCCGCGAAATATGGCGGCGTTCAAACAGATCAAATTGTATCGATGTTTTCAATGTTATTTTAAAAATTAATTTGAACATTGCCAAGGTTATTAATATTTTTTATTAGGGTAGAATGATGGAACAAGTCAATAAAAGATAAAAAAAATACATGCATATTCCCTATTGTAGATTATACCTACATATGCACTTAGATATACATATTACTTATATTTTATTAATTATGCGTATGTATTGTATAAGAGCAATAATAAGTGTGAGTTGGAGAGGGTTCCATACGATGAATATATATATCTATAATTTTTTTGCTGGTAACAAGAACAAACATAAAGTTGTATGTTCTCGCATGTCCTCCAATACATTCCAAAAGCAAGAGTAAATTTGTACCCACAATGTTGAGTTTACCATGTTATTTTAAGACCATAGACTTCTAGGTTTTCCTGTAATTTCTCTTAAAACGCCGAAAAGTACGGCCCCTGCTTCGCAATACGCTACGGAAATATATATGTGAGATGTATATGAGACACTCACAACAAGCCTTTTTATTTGGTAGGGTGACATGGCCAACAATGAACCAGTAAAAGTTCGAACATTCAGAAATCCACCTTACGTGACTGTATTAAAGATCTATTGTGATTAGACGACAGGAGATATATTACATATTTCTTTTATATACAAATTTCAACTCTAACTCCTTTAAAATCAGAGTTATTACCATTTTTTTTAAAGACGGCGATTGGTCCATTGTGTACAACCATAGGCACACAGTGAACCGGGAGGGTAGTTGACAGTGAACCACTATGTACACTGTAAGCCATTGTATTAATTACTTTTCTTTATTGATAATTTAAAGAGAATTTTGATAAGGAACATTCCTTATCGTCGTTCAGAACAATAATATATTTATAATTGGTTTTAAAAAATGTTTATTGATTTGCATTTAACAGCAATAATCATATAAACTCAGAACATACAACACTTGTTAGAAATATAATTAGGAACTTTGACTTTAGTAATAAAGCTTAGCTTTTTTAAGTGTACCTTATAAATTTAAACAGCCTTTTAACTAGTCTTACAATCAAATTTTAAAGATACTAAAACCGATAGAAAGCATCAACATAATACTATAACATATCTAATAGAAACAAAATCACCATAAAATGATAAAGGAAAGTAGAAAAGTGACATATTGACTGGAAATGTGTATATTCCTTGGCGACGAACCTGGATTAGGAAGTATAAAGTCAAAGTTATTAGCCGTAACCCCTGATATATCAGATTCCATTGCTTCAACAAATTTACGATAAACTTTACTCTTCAGTTTTAAATAGGATACAAAATAATCATATTCCGGTTCCACTGACTCTTCTAAAATCTTTCCAATGTAATCATATTTTTTCTTCCTATTTGTTTTTATCAAAATAATAACATAATCACCCACTCTTATGTTTCTTTGCAGAGGACTTACTCTAATCTTTGTTTTTTCTTTGGTTTTTTTAATTTCATTGAAGAGATTCTTAATTTTCTTCATCCCTTTCACCCCTTTTTTCCTTTTTTCTGCTATCTTGTCCTTCTATCTGTATCTGTCGCTGTCATACTTTTGCCGAAAGGCCTACGTCTTTTGTTTACTCGAGGACATGCTTTCAGAGAAACTCTTAGCAATTTCGGTGTTGTGAAACTTATGTTTTGTTTTGAAATTGAGGGTTTTGGTGAATCAGTGTTGCTGGTCAATGAAACTTGTCGTTGTGGCCGGGAAGTATTTATAGCATCATTAGATAACTCTTCTTGAACCGTGGCCTCGGTCTCCGGTTGTCGAACTATTGCTGAAAGTTTGTCATCAGCATCAGACTTTACACAGTACTACAGTTTACACTACTACAATTTACTGGTACACAATGAACCATGGTTCACTGTGTACCTTATTTTTGTGGGCCACTGTGTACCAGGAACGTTTTTTTACGTATGAGGTTATGCAACTATTTAGTAAAACAAAATCAAAATGTCTAACATATTTAAAAATAGTCACTTTCCATATGTAATTGGCGAAACACAATGAATATTAATATGCAATAGTTGTAGAAAAAAAATAAATGGACTTACGTTTTCTTACTTTTTTTGACGCCAATAGTAAAACAAAACGGCACATTTGCGTTTTTGATGGGAGCGCGCTGTGAACTGAAGGAAAGCGGGAGGAGACGGAAAACAAGTCGAATCGAGTTGGTGGCACGATTTGGCAACGTCGGGTTCATACCGAATGAGTGTTGGTTAACTGTGTACCACTGGCTCACTGTTGGCCACCTGACCCTATATAAGAAAGAAAGATTTTCATTTAAAATTTGGCCCACAAAAGGGACCCCATAATCAAAATTAATTTATTTACCTTATACATATGTATTTAGTTCACAGGAATCGATGTTAGTACCAAATCGGTCTAGTAGGTTCGGAGCAAATTGGCTGTGACAGACGGACAGACAGACGAACGAGGCGCCCCAATCGATTCCAAACCAGAACGCGATTTTAATGATCATCGTTATTACAACCCGTCAGTTCAAATTACTGCAGAACGCTGGCTTCAATTCACCAGAGACATGGAATCCTCATCATGGAATACACCTGTAGCATGTATCACTAACAGTATAGCGTTTCATACTAATAAAGTGTTTAACGGTTCTGTTCCATATAACACTTAAAGTCTAGGAGTCACAATACGTTTTTACATAATATCTAAATTACTCCAAGTGACTAATACTTTTGCTCGCACATGCAAAATGACGAAATAAGTCACACAATCATTTTAAATATTCAGTATAGATCAATTCCTAATCAGTTTTTGTATTAGGTAAATATTCACGGGTCCTGATTCTGTTTGGATTTCAACTATTTTCAACTAAGTGAGTAGCTTCCTGGCCTTGTCCTACTTTCGCTAAATGTTTACAATTTTTCTTTCGATAAGATTTTTAGTGTAAAAGTTATTTTCATATTTTCCCCAGTTCAATACTTAATGCCGTCTTGACGCTTTTTCAAAAACGCTCGTTCTCTACAGTAAAAACGGAAACATGTTCCTATCTAGCACTTGAATTAAATGAGGCTAAACACAAATTGAGATTGTGGAAAAAAAGAATTTGTTCAGTACCTAGACATTTAACAGATTTTGTCATGAATGTAATGTGAGAATCATTACATTTTATTTGACATATTTTTGGGCATAGACAGTTAAGAAAATTGTATGTATTAATAGTAACCGCCCCTGGTAAAGATATAACTAAAAGAGCTCTACTAATTTTACCCCTGGAAAATTTACATATTTTTATATCGACTATATTAGTGAGAGATAACGTAGCTATACGTTAATTAGTTTAGTAGTTCCAGAAGCTATGAACTGATGAGACCTTAATTCGATTACTTTATAATACAAGTATGTGTATATATATATGAATATCTTTCTTACAGGATTACCGTCATCAATATTAGTTCTTATTATATACATTGTTTTATATACTTTATACACAAAACACCATCTTATATATCGATGAAAATCAAGCCGGTTCTGATATTTTGGCATTCTGACGTAAGGGACCAATAGATCGTTCCAAACCGACTGAAACCCTTTCCCAATTTGAACTTTACTGAGTATGAAATAACAGATATGTCAACTTGATATATGAGTTTACCGCTCCACTTTCGCAATCCCTTGAATATTTAAAAATTGCCCATACAATGATACTACAGTGCGTGTTTGAGGTAGATAAATCTGCACAGGACGACTACTTATGTCACTCGTTTCGAGCTATCGCAGTACCTGTAAAATATCATTGCGAACCATGAATAAAATTACCATTAACTACTGAATATAACTATTTATATCTACACACAGCAGTTATAAACCTGAAAGATTATTTACTTGAAAAATTATTCTAATATTTATTACTATTATTACTGAACCTACTTAAATCCGTATCTGCAAATTCAATATAAGACGGGCTCCCTCACACAATTGGTTACACAATCACGTAATAACCGATAAAAGGATTTAAATGAAATAGACACATTCGGATTATAGATTATCCTGGATGAACGGATGAGACAATTCCGGATGCCTATGATATTCAGGAACTGAGATTCACGAAGCTGAGCCATTCGGGTGGAAATTAGTAGTTAGGAAATAACTATACATGGATGACTATAGCCGATGAAACATTTATTTAAATTGTGCTTTGATCACGTGATCAAGTATAATTTTTTTTCCAGTTAAATATTAAACAATTATTTGTTGAAATATGTTTACCGTACATTTAAATTTAAATAATTCGGTTATAAAGTTATTAAGCATTAGGTAACTTGAAAAACGAGATTTTCTCTTAATGAAAGTATACTTACTTTTATTATGCGCTTAATTCAATTGACAATAGACTTGAAAATTTAATTTTTAAATATAACTACATTCAAACAATAATTTTTCTTTTGAACAGATAACTTGTACCTTTATATTTTAATTATTTTCAAGTCAAAACAGCTCCAAAAAACATAGATGACAGTATACTGGACTGCGTTCCGTTTTAAACAGTAACCAGTACCTATAGCTAACTATAAAGGAACTACTTCGCAATATACTAAATTGACGTCACATCTTACAGTGCTCGCAGTGCATATCGGAACACACACCGCATAATGTCATTTGTTTTTAGAAATTAGCAGCAATTTAAAAAAATATCTGTCCTGCGTAGAAATGGATTTGACTAGAGAAATTTTTCGCTCAATGATTTATTACAACTTTCGTTGCGGTCTTACTCAAAAACAATGTTACGATAGACCTTGATTGGATTTTCATTTAAAATTTGGCCCACAAAAGGGACCCCATAATCAAAATTAATTTATTTACCTTATACATATGTATTTAGTTCACAGGAATCGATGTTAGTACCAAATCGGTCTAGTAGGTTCGGAGCAAATTGGCTGTGACAGACGGACAGACAGACGAACGAGGCGCCCCAATCGATTCCAAACCAGAACGCGATTTTAATGATCATCGTTATTACAACCCGTCAGTTCAAATTACTGCAGAACGCTGGCTTCAATTCACCAGAGACATGGAATCCTCATCATGGAATACACCTGTAGCATGTATCACTAACAGTATAGCGTTTCATACTAATAAAGTGTTTAACGGTTCTGTTCCATATAACACTTAAAGTCTAGGAGTCACAATACGTTTTTACATAATATCTAAATTACTCCAAGTGACTAATACTTTTGCTCGCACATGCAAAATGACGAAATAAGTCACACAATCATTTTAAATATTCAGTATAGATCAATTCCTAATCAGTTTTTGTATTAGGTAAATATTAACGGGTCCTGATTCTGTTTGGATTTCAACTATTTTCAACTAAGTGAGTAGCTTCCTGGCCTTGTCCTACTTTCGCTAAATGTTTACAATTTTTCTTTCGATAAGATTTTTAGTGTAAAAGTTATTTTCATATTTTCCCCAGTTCAATACTTAATGCCGTCTTGACGCTTTTTCAAAAACGCTCGTTCTCTACAGTAAAAACGGAAACATGTTCCTATCTAGCACTTGAATTAAATGAGGCTAAACACAAATTGAGATTGTGGAAAAAAAGAATTTGTTCAGTACCTAGACATTTAACAGATTTTGTCATGAATGTAATGTGAGAATCATTACATTTTATTTGACATATTTTTGGGCATAGACAGTTAAGAAAATTGTATGTATTAATAGTAACCGCCCCTGGTAAAGATATAACTAAAAGAGCTCTACTAATTTTACCCCTGGAAAATTTACATATTTTTATATCGACTATATTAGTGAGAGATAACGTAGCTATACGTTAATTAGTTTAGTAGTTCCAGAAGCTATGAACTGATGAGACCTTAATTCGATTACTTTATAATACAAGTATGTGTATATATATATGAATATCTTTCTAACAGGATTACCGTCATCAATATTAGTTCTTATTATATACATTGTTTTATATACTTTATCCACAAAACACCATCTTATATATCGATGAAAATCAAGCCGGTTCTGATATTTTGGCATTCTGACGTCAGGGACCAATAGATCGTTCCAAACCGACTGAAACCCTTTCCCAATTTGAACTTTACTGAGTATGAAATAACAGATATGTCAACTTGATATATGAGTTTACCGCTCCACTTTCGCAATCCCTTGAATATTTAAAAATTGCCCATACAATGATACTACAGTGCGTGTTTGAGGTAGATAAATCTGCACAGGACGACTACTTATGTCACTCGTTTCGAGCTATCGCAGTACCTGTAAAATATCATTGCGAACCATGAATAAAATTACCATTAACTACTGAATATAACTATTTATATCTACACACAGCAGTTATAAACCTGAAAGATTATTTACTTGAAAAATTATTCTAATATTTATTACTATTATTACTGAACCTACTTAAATCCGTATCTGCAAATTCAATATAAGACGGGCTCCCTCACACAATTGGTTACACAATCACGTAATAACCGATAAAAGGATTTAAATGAAATAGACACATTCGGATTATAGATTATCCTGGATGAACGGATGAGACAATTCCGGATGCCTATGATATTCAGGAACTGAGATTCACGAAGCTGAGCCATTCGGGTGGAAATTAGTAGTTAGGAAATAACTATACATGGATGACTATAGCCGATGAAACATTTATTTAAATTGTGCTTTGATCACGTGATCAAGTATAATTTTTTTTCCAGTTAAATATTAAACAATTATTTGTTGAAATATGTTTACCGTACATTTAAATTTAAATAATTCGGTTATAAAGTTATTAAGCATTAGGTAACTTGAAAAACGAGATTTTCTCTTAATGAAAGTATACTTACTTTTATTATGCGCTTAATTCAATTGACAATAGACTTGAAAATTTAATTTTTAAATATAACTACATTCAAACAATAATTTTTCTTTTGAACAGATAACTTGTACCTTTATATTTTAATTATTTTCAAGTCAAAACAGCTCCAAAAAACATAGATGACAGTATACTGGACTGCGTTCCGTTTTAAACAGTAACCAGTACCTATAGCTAACTATAAAGGAACTACTTCGCAATATACTAAATTGACGTCACATCTTACAGTGCTCGCAGTGCATATCGGAACACACACCGCATAATGTCATTTGTTTTTAGAAATTAGCAGCAATTTAAAAAAATATCTGTCCTGCGTAGAAATGGATTTGACTAGAGAAATTTTTCGCTCAATGATTTATTACAACTTTCGTTGCGGTCTTACTCAAAAACAATGTTACGATAGACCTTGATTGGCATTTCATTACTGAACCTCATCGCGTGCCACTGTTTAATGGCACGGTTAACTGGTTTAATGAGTTTAAACGTAGTCGAATCAAACTCACTGATGATTCTCGAGAAGGACGTCCTTCTACGGCGACTACTGAAGATAATGTGAGTGCTGTGCTGCTAATGATAGAAGCTGATAGAAGGGTGACATATTAACAGACTAGGGCAGCTTTAGGTTTTGGTATGAGTCATATTCAAAAAGTCTTACATGAACATTTAGGCGTCAGAAAGCTTTGTTCTAGATGGATATGGATACCTCCAAATTTAACGGAAGATCTAAAACGCCGTCGTTTGGATTGGTGCCGCTCAATGCTTGAAAAGTATAACGGAGGTGGCTCGAATGCTGTATATGACATCGTCACAGGTGATGAAAGCTAGATATATTGTTGTGAACCCGAAACCAAATGACAATCTGCGCAATGGATGTTTCCATTCGAAGATTTACCTATAAAAGTAAAGAAGGGCAGAAATCAAGGGAAAAAGATGATTGCCTCATTCTTTGGACGGACGGGTCATTTCGCAACAGTCATTCAAGAAGATAAAGGACTGTAACTGCAGATTGGTGTGTCAGTCACTGTCTTGGAACCAGTTGTCTTGGAAAATGTTAGACAGCAGCGCCCAAGAAGCAGGATCCTCCTCCACCACGACGACGCTCTAGCTCACTCCGCCAGATCTACTATCGATTATTTGTCTATAGATCTTACCATCAGGTGACCCGTCTGCTCGTTTGCCCCCTATAATATAAAAAAAAAAAAAAACCTCGAAGGTTTGGAGCTAGTGAGTCATCCTCCTTACAGCCCCGACCTGGCACCTTGTGACTTTTGCTTATTTCCAAAAATAAAAGATAAACTTACAGGAATTCGTTATATGAACCCTGAAGATGCCGTGGCTGCGTTTGAAAAAGGCGTGGAAGATATCCTTAAAGAAGAGTGGGCTTCAGTCAATGGTTCCATCGCATGGTGCTTAGAAATAAACGAAGACTACTTCGAAAAGCAATAAAAATATTAACAGACTTCTATATCATTCTGTTTTTTATTTTCTAAAAACTTCCCTGCACTAATTGTTCAAAATCTATTTAGAAACTTCTTAACACTTCGTGTGAGCCCATGAGAACGGAGGAAACTTTCAGGTAACGGGCAAAAGATCAAGTATTAAGCTCTGCCCCAAAACAAAAACTAATTCATAGTACATATTCACGCCTATATCAGCGAAGGGGTAGGCAGGTGTATTAAACACCTACATTTTGCCAACTAATATTATTGATATACCAATATTATACATTTATTTTTCTGGGTACATTATAAACTAAATATGTATAAGGTTCTAAGGAGATGAAGGCTGTGATAAGATTGAAAGGATGACGCTGTCAACATGCGTCCTGCGCAATGTTTATTCCTTTTGTCGGAGACTCGATATGCTTATGGATAGCAAATCAATAAATAAACTATTTATTTCATAGTACTAAGTTCTTAGGCTACAGTGACTTATGAGTTAGTCAGCGGTAGATTTATCGGCCACCTTACTAAATTGTTTGGCCACTGGCCCCTCGGTTTGACCGCCTCATATAAATCAGAGATATAAAGAGCAAGGATGTATTGTGTTAAACAACACGATTTTCCTCTGAAAATATAAATCTTTATCAAACTATAAATCTATGAGCTGTATCAAATAACCGAGCGTTAGGGAGAAGGAAAAACAGAACCAAATATGTATTATTTTGCGGGGCAAAAGCCAAGTTAGGTTAATTTCCCAATTTTACACTACTCTCTCGGGGTGGCCAATTCAGAGGGTTTAAAAGTCCGGTTTCGATACCAGTCACAAATACGGGAAACGTGTTGATAAGCTGGTGAGTAACTCTTTTTAGAACGATCAATATCTATCAGAGGAGTAAGGCGTAAGCTTAGTCGAATCCTATTTGTAAAGTATCAAAGTTAAATTACGCTGACACTACGGCCCGTGCCTACACGCAAGCAAGAATCGGCTTATTTAAAAGATTCAAAATTCCTTTGCGCTTCTTATTTAAGATGACAATAACTTTGTGACAAAGATTTGAAAGTTTAAAGACGGCTTTCTTTGATGTTTTTTTCCGCGGTGTATGATCTAAAATGGAATACATCACCTAACTGGTCGCTTAACACTATCGAACGGTCTCGCGTCGCCTCGAACGTTAAACAAACCTAATCGCCCCTTGAAAGTCGTTTCTACTGGAAGACGACAACACAAACTAAATAAAACTACTATGTAAGTACTATACTATTAGTTCACTGCCTATCTTAAACATTGAGTTACAAGTTACAACCAATTACTCTAATTATTCTACTACGAACAAGTAAACGATACAGACTGATGCCGACGGCGAAAAACAAAAGTTAATTGGACTAGATGTTTACGGATAGTTTCTCCAGAAACACCTACCTTCCTTGGCGCTAGTAGGTAGTAGGCGTTATCCAACACTCTCGAATTCATGAGTGTCATTATTAAGTCGACACCACTCACCTCAACAAAACATTTACGACATGCCCCCGCTTTGCCACGTTAAAACTGCGTTTGTCACTAAAGTTATGTTCCGTACACAAGAAGATTTCAACCCCTTTGCGAGGTTACGTTTTCATAATAGTCGGTAATAAATGATAAGATACGTTTCGTATATTTAAAGTAGACACTTGCTAAGGCAAGTATCTAATCTCTACTTGCTTATTTTCTTCTCTCATGATGAATATACAAAAATAAACGTAAAATGTCGTAATCATGTTTTAAGTGTCTGCAGTGGTAAACAAGCAGAGGGCTCATCTGAAAGTAAGGGGCCACCGTAGCCTGATTTTATAAACTCTGATTGTCATTCGTCCATTGCCGAATCGTACAGATTGTTTTCTTTCTCATTATGTCTCCTAGACATAGGAGAAATCTAGGGATTTTCAAAATTTGAAAGGAGTTGAATAGAGTAGAACCTTCTGAAGTAGAAACGGGATTAAACAACGCTACTAGAGTAATATTGTTTATCTCCTGATGAGTAAGGTCGACAGAAAAAGATACTGGGGAAGTACATTGGTGACAACGCACAAATGACACTCCGGTGTTATAAGTATAACTTAGTTCTATAAAAAGCGAATTTGTTTGAACCTGCTGTATAATAATATAAACGAACTCATTGCCTTTTTAATATTTTAACGTTTTTAAACTTAAGAAAGCTGCTCGTTATAATACAGAATAATGCGGAAATCCGTTTGTATACACAGGTACTGTGTTGTGACAATGTTTGACTGTAGCAAAAAGCCACTAGTTTGGAGCAACTCAACACAATCCGCTCACAACAGCCTCCGGGAATGTCCTTTATATTAGAGCTGTAGTCGTTACACCGCTGGCGGCGTACTAACTCTTACTTACTTTGAATAAAGTTCATATTTTTACCTCAATGAAGTGCCGAAAGAATAAAATTTCAGAGTATTTTTTTTTAGTTTTGTAACAAAGACACAAGGCGACACTCTACATTGTTTTACGAGTGTATCTGATTTTTTTTTACGGACACAATACGTTTATTGTCTTTTACTTCGTGTTAGCTGTCTTGTTCTTTTTACAGATCTTATTACAAAAATCAATGTTCGTTAACGAAATGTGCCAAACATTCCTTTAGACCTTATTTTATGTACATACATACTCAAATTCATAAAATAACACAAGTGTCACAAATTGCTTTTCACTTATTTTGTGTTTCGGGATTGTAATAGTTAAGTACTTTTGTGTTTTTATTTTTACCAAATACTTTTCTAAAACATTCGTAGGTATTTTGTGTTCGTGAAAAATATATCATAACTATACACAGTACACAAATTGAATGTAACCCTTCGTTTGAATGACGAATAGCCAAGCAGTCGGGACAAACTGTGTTTTTCCATTTAAAATGGTTTTCCTTGAAGCGATATAAATGCCATTTTCGTATTCCTTCAAAGCTTTTTACGAGGTACTCTTCGAATTGGTTCCATACATTTCTTATATGAGCTACTCATAAAATATTGTTTAACAAAATTTACAACAGCTCAATTTTACATAAATCTATTTGAATTAGTTTTTGTTTATGAAACTTATATAAAATTTAAAGTTTATTCTTATTTAAATAATCATTTTTTATTCGATAAGGATTATAGTGTTTGTCCATTCTAAGGTGGCCTGTAAGAAATTACTTTTACCGATAATGCCGCTCTTTGTACATATTTCTTTTGCTGTACAATAAAGTTTATTCTATTCTATTCTATATTATCATGCGATTGAAAATAGATTCGCTTCATCGTAGCAATGTGTTCAAAGGTTTTCTAGAATAATAAATAGATTTTGCCTAACTTATAAAAACAAATTTGTACCACGATGTTCTAGATAAAGTGATGACGCTTCGATTTTTAGGGTTCCGTTCCTTAAAAGGAAAAAAGGAACCTTTATAGGATAACATTGTGTTTGTCTGTGAGTCAAGAACCCGTGTACGCATCAAGTTGAAATTACCAAATACTTATGTCTGTCCCATTAACCAAAATTTTATGATTTTCATAAAATTTGGTAAGAAGCAAGGTCTCGCAGCACAAGTAAAGGAAAAAATCCCAAAGTTGTACCTATGCCTAGAAATCAGTTTTTAAAAAATCAGTTTCTGCCTGTTTCGGCTAATCTCCGGAACGAGTTTACCGAATTCCACGGGACTTCACGTACACGCGAGCGAAGCCGCGCAAGGAACTGCTAGTATTGCAAAAGAATAGTATTTGTGATTACAAACTTATGTTTTGAGGTTGAAAAGTTGACTTTGTCGTAAATCATCATCAATATGGGAGGATATTTTTAGAATTGCAAAGTTATGTTTGTCTTTCGGAAAAAAACAGTCAAAAATCTTCGAGAAATTGATTCCCGAGATGGACGTACTATCTATATTCAAGTTTGTTTTCTTACAGAACCCTCGGTGCGCAAGTCAGACTCGCACTTGTCCGATTTTGTTTATATATCATCGAACTTGATGGCTTCGAAATCATATGACGTCACGTGGAAAAGCTGATATAAGCTCGAAGCATCTTAATCCATTTACACCTTGTATCATGATACATTTTTTAACACTTTGTTTTACGCTTTATTTATGAAAATTTGACGTCATGGTAGAGTAAACAAGTTATTGCTGCAGCGCAGCGCTCTATTACTTGATTTGAAAAAGTTAATAATTGTATCTCAATAAAGTGCAAATGCAAAAAACTACAAAATTTTTATATGTAACAATATGTTACAGAAATATGTTTTCATATTTTTGGTTCATTTTGTATATACGATAAAGAGTTGAGCCAGCCTGAAAAAAAAACGCAGAAAAAGTTCAAAGTATTTTTTTCGCCAAAAGATTCACATGGAAGAAGAGGAAGTATTTGTAGGACAAATATAAAAGCTAACTGCTTTAAAAGTCATATCATAATCTACTAATACTCATTTTATGCCAACAACTTTTTATGCCATAATCTAAAATTTAAAACACCCCTGACTCGAAAATCCCTTCAACAATTAGAAAAGAGCTGATGATCTTCGAGCGGCTGAACTGATTTCCTTTAATTATGTCTAAGAACAACCTCAAGTCACTTTTCAAACAAAAAAAAACTCACTTAAATCGATCCATTCGTTTGGGAGCTACAATGCCATAGACAGACAAACAGACACGTCAAACTTATAACACTCCCCTCTTTTTTGCGTCGGGGGTGAAAGAAAAATTAAAACTAATATTAAACAGTTAATTATCCAAATTTTAATTAAGCTTCAGCTACGCAGCAAGGGTAACGACATTAGAGATCTAAAATAATTGGTGTGGGACTTACAGTCTAGAGATAGCCTCGGAACTATTGATGTGAACTCGCATCTATCGCAAGCAATTTACCGACCCACATTACAAGCCATCCTAAGAATAAATAAATCTTTATTTAATCATACGGTTCTGTTGCTGTGAAGAGAGATTGAGGCTTAGTTCTTTTTCGGGTGTTTTATATTTTAAGGTGTTAAACAAAGCCACATAATAGGATAAATTGTATGCAACTTGGAAGATTCCATAGCCCTTATAGTATGCTTGAGTTCCTGCCCAGGTAAGATAACAGTGGCTGCTATTTTTAAATTTTATATGAATTTTATAGGCACACTTGAAGCGATTTGGGTATTTTGAGGCGCATTGAAGTCGGTGATACTTTCTTTTGAATATATAATTATTTCGGGCTGGACTTGTCACTTATATAAGTAGCTCCACGATTAAAATATAATTACCAATTACACAACAATTGTATAATAAAACATTTTATTTAACTATCTAGTGTTACGACCATTATGAAGATAATTAATTATCTTGTCTGAGTACTAATTAACGGATACCTTGCAACCCTTCCGGGGAACTATATCACATTTCACATTAACATATAGTCCTAATACATTTTAAACAACGCAATAGTTCAAACTTAAAACATCCACTA
This sequence comes from Callimorpha dominula, assembly GCA_949752705.1. NCBI lineage: Eukaryota > Metazoa > Arthropoda > Insecta > Lepidoptera > Erebidae > Callimorpha > Callimorpha dominula. The sequence continues at coordinate 15,190,862 of OX456999.1, forward strand.
CATTTATTTGCACACATACAAATAGAATTATTCTTTTTTCTACTTTGTTTTAAGTAAGCTACCTAGAAAAAGAGGAAAGATTTATAAAACGCAAACATATAGGTATCAGAAAAAATCAAAATGGATCAGAAGTAGCAAATTTGTATTCTTCAAATCAACGTAAATCCTACCGAGAAAAATATTTATTGATACTTTTCACTGAGCAAGAATTTCTATATCTTGCTCTTTACGGAAATGACACTGACACCGGGAGTCACACCGAGTTGAGGGGGCTGAGCGCATAGTATACATATTATATAGGATAGCATACCCCATTACTGGGACATTCAACTTCTCTAAGATCGCTAGATATAAATAAAAATAAAATCAATTTAAAATGTTCAGATTAAATCTATATGATTTTGTTGTCACATTGTTTGTTCACGATGACCTCCTAAACTAATGAACCGATTTTAATGTAATTTTGCAAACTGTACAGTTTAGTCCAACTTGAGAGATGAGCAATTTATAGTATTTTTTATTACAAATTACATAGCTAGTAGGTATATAATATTTGTAAAACGGTAACATGACATGTGTTATATGTACTTTGAACGTCATTGAAATATTTAGCAAACATTAGAAGAATGCACGTCAAACCGTTATTATCCAATGTAAGTATTTCACGCGGAAATCTGTTGATAACATTTTTACTCACACTGGATTTCCATTTCAACGTTTGTTACGACATTGCTTCTTGTTTTGTTAAATTTTAACATGTTTGTTCGACCTATTTTATGATTCAACTTACCGTTTGGCTGAAAAGTTCAAAAAAGCCTATATTGGAGAAAATTGACCTTGAATAACTTTTTTTGCAGATATGGGATCGATAAGGACTTTTAACATTTCATATAAAATGACGTTCCTAACATTATTATCAATTTTCATCTCTATTAGAATTATTGTCATCTTGAATGTCGATTTGACCCGTCTTTAGGAACAGAGGGTTAATTAACAAGATTTCGTCTCTTAAACTACTGAAGTTCCCGCCGTGTAAGTTTGTAAAGCCAAGATTATACAGAAATAGTTTCCTAGGTAGTAGTGGTTTTTATAAAAAGGAACACGCCACAAGACCACTTAATGGTTAAAAACATCATAATGTGTTTTAATTGATAAAATATTAACAGATTTTATCTAACGGACAAAATTGAATCTGTTAATTATATAAAGAAAGAAAAAATAGGTAATTCTTGGTAATACAATAGTGTTTTCGTTTCTCTAATATATTTAAAAATCTTTTTTACCCTTCAGAGTTTAAGCTGCTAGCCTGAAATAAGGTTTCAGTTTCATTTTTGTTGTAGTTAAAATAATGACAAATACCAAAACAGCTTGACTGGTATGTTCACCGATATCTCAGCAGCTACTTTATTGAATTATTTGACATCTATTCAATAAAGTTAGACAACAAAGTGTCCTCATACACCTATTCGTATTGTTTATCGGCATTCGGCTTTATGCTAACTATTTCAAAGTTTCAACGTTCGCTGCAAAGAAAGATCTTTGAAAATACGAATCATTTGTCGTTCTGTAAAAGTTTAACCCTGACTGAAAGGCGAAACTGTCGTTATTGATATTTAACTTTTCAACTTTAATCTGGAACATTTGTAACTGATTCTGCAGCTGCTCTCTTATTTACTTTGAGATATTCTAACTGAAACCGAACCGTCTTCATAAATATTGATGAGGACCTTTACAAAACGTTTATTACAAGGCGCACAATCTTTAGCAGTAACATTGTGTTTATTATTGATTTACTTACACAGGAACGAAAAATTCTACACGTGCTGTGACGAACCTTACCTGGACATCACTTTCAACATCACGATGCGGCGGAAGACGTTGTTCTACACAGTAAACATCATCATCCCTTGCATGGGAATATCATTCCTCACTGTCCTCACGTTTTACCTACCTTCTGATAGTGGAGAAAAGGTCAGTACATACGTCATTATTTTAACAAGCAACAATTACAATTTGGAGTAATTAAGGAAAAAGAGATAGTGGTGTGTTAGTAAAAACATAACCATGAACAAAACAAAACTTTCATCCCCATCACCTGGATAATTGGCAATCCACCACTGTGCGGTTTTCCAGAATTTTTTTGATAACACAACCAATCTTTGGAACAAATTGTCTCCTGCGGTATTTCCGGACCGATACGACATTCAAACCTTCAAGAAAAGAGCGTACTCCCATCTCAAAGGCCGGCAACGCACTTGTGACTCTTGAGTTGCAGGTGTCCTTGGGCGACGGTAGTCAATTACCATCAGGTGACCCGTCTGCTCGTTTGCCCCCTATAATATAAAAAAAAAACTTATTATGGCCAAATGTTACTCAATGCGCATTTTATCTTATCTGACGGGATGTAACATTTTATAACTAGGGTGGACCAAAAGTTCGTTTAAATTTGAATCGGTAGCTGCGACAAGTAGTGACGGGGGGGGCGGCAGAGGGTTTACGAAGCGCAAGAGCGGCCAATGGGAATTCAGTACCATGGCGTCGTTCAGCGATAAACAACGTGCGTTCTGTGTACGCGAGTACTACCGCAACAACGATTCTTTTACTCTAGCGCAACGAAAATTTAGCGCTCATTACAACATACGGCGTGAAAATGAAGTTCCATCGATTCAATTGATTAGAAAATGGGTGCACAAGTTCGAGGAGACAGGTTCAACAATGAATCAACCACGACCCGGCCGGCCTAGAACATCAAGAGATCCTGAAAACGTCGAGCGTGTAAGAGCATCCATTCGTGAAGATTCCCCAGTGTCCCTAGAGCAACTAAAGGAAAATATTCGAGAGGAAATGCGAAACATTTCACGAAACACTTGTGAGGCCGTCTTTGAAAATTTCCGCTCCAAGTTGCAGCAGTGTCAAAATAGTCAAGGATCACATATGGATGATGTCATTTTTAAAAAATAAAATCCTTTTTCTCTTTTATTATAAATAAACAATTTTATCTCACATGAATAGTTTCTTTCGTGTCGTTTGAAATGTAAACGAACTTTTGGTCCAAATTCGGCCTTGCCATAAAAAGCCATTACAATTTTATCAGGTTGGTGCTTGATTTTCGTCACAAATCCTCTACAGAATAGATCCACTTTGCCGAGTGAGGGAATAGCTTTCGTGTGTTGTTACGATATTCATATATACGCAAAACTACACACTGCTGTTTTCCATTTTCGGATTTAAATAACTTAAACAGTAGCGATTTAGAGCAAAACTTTTTAACGTAGAGGTTTTTGTACAAAATATTTCGCACTTGGCTCAAACCAACGTTTAGTGTTGTGTGCTATACGGCTAACATGTATTTTTCCATTCGATTCTAACATAAACATTGCATAGTAACTAATACACACTTGTTCAACAGTATTTTTTACGAGACTAAGCCCACCAGTACTCCTACTAACAACATTGCCACTACCCCACAAAAGATCATATTCCTTTTCCAGCACTAACACTAATTGCTAACATTACCCACCCCAATATCAGTCATCGCGTAAAAAAGCTTGACTACTTTACTGAAGCCCGAGGCGGGTAACTTTAAATTATATGACAAATAGTTTTTGTAGCCTCCTTTCTAAATTATGTCATCGAGCGATTCTTCGTAGACACGCCTTTGTGATAAATCATATTCTTCCGAAACACGATTTCACCTAGGATTATTTTTATGCTACTACGTTGACCGCAGTGGACTGCTTCTAATGTAAAGCTTTCCCATATTAGGTATATGGGAAACCTTTACAATACAAGCAGTACTGATGTGTCAATATCTTATTACAGGACCAAATCATTCCTGTAGTCTGTTAGGGAAATGCTTTCTTTCGTACCGCAATGTTTATATGCATAATATGTGATTATGTAAACTCTAGTTTTAATACATTAATTCATATAGATTATATCAGTATATTACTTTTAGAATAAGATCAAGCGCAAACCTTCCAATTATTTGGAGAACAATTTTTATTCCACGGCGTCGACATTATTTTATTACACACTCGACAAGGTTGCCTATGAATATATATATCAATGCTAAATTGTATGTAACAGAATCTTGTCATTCGAAGCGTCGGTCAGCTGCTTTCGAATTGCGTGACCCTCAACCTCAAACCGTTCAAAGACATTCACTAGAATATTGAATCAAGATAATCGCAAAACCGATACAATTCAAACTGTAAAGCTTCGTTCACAAACCTGGATATATCTTATGAGACACTAACATCCTCACAATAATACCTGTACGAGTTGTGAGACAGCTTTACCTTTAGTTAACCCCTATGGTTATAGAAATGGTTATTGTAAGACTTAAGCTGTCGATATCGCCCGTTTTGTGCCAGCAATGGCCGTAAGGTATCCAGAATAGTGCTGGCAATGCTCGTGCCAGGTACGATATTTTCTATATTAGGTACTATTATATCTATTATATCTCTCGGGCAGATTGAACTGAAGCAGATATATGTTTTAAGGGTTTTAAGGCCTTTAAGGTGGGAGTAGGGGTAAGGGGGGAAGAGGGAGAGTGCGGTTAGGAGAAGAGGGGAAAAGGGGGAGAGGGAAGGGTTAGGGCCTCCGGTAACCTCAGTCACTCGGCGAAAAGCTGTGCAAACTTTGCTTTACTGCCGGTTTTCTGTGAGGCCGTAGTATCACTCCGGTCGAGCCGGCCCATACGTGCTGAAGCATTGCTCTCCCACAGTTAAACTTACGGACTTATGGACATTATAGTTGCTAACGGTCACGGTTACAGCCTACAGAACGAATGCAGCGTCTCCTAAGAGGAGAAAGTTCCTACTGCCACAGTTCACCAGAAGAGGTGACAAAGACCTGCCTATTTATTGGAAAAGCGCCTCTTCTATGGCCTGATGTCTTTAAAATGGTCGTGACTTCTACAGCAATTTTTTACTCCAGGTCCCCCGAGCCGCCCAGTATTTAACCTGTTTGTGGTATGTCACTGAAGTATTTCACCACTTGAGAAATCAACTAGAGGTTTCTTCAGTACTGAAATCTTTTATTTCATATCTCTACTAATATTATAAGGCTTAAGAGTTTGTTTGTTTGGTGGAACGCGCTAATCTCAAAAACTACAGGTTCGGATTGAAATATTGTTTTTTAGTGTTGAATAGCCTATTTATCGAGGAAGGCTACGACCAATAGGAGCGGAGCAGGACCATAAACACAGGTGATACTGCGGGGACGTGTAGTTATAAATAAAAACTCAAAATCTGTTTCTTCGTAGTTACGCATTTAAAAGTACTTCAATCCTGAGTATAGTAAGTCATCTCAAATCTTTGTCAGTGACGCAAGAAGGCAACATAGTGTTACAGCCTTAAAGATGAGTTTTGTATGTTTAATAATATTTTTCTCTGCCAGTGAATCAGTAAAAGAGCTAAAGCAGTTATTACACAAATAAAAGTTTTATCGTTTTAAGAACAAAATGTCCAAGTGCTCATTTGTAGTACTTTTTTAACAAATTAACAAATTTTTTCACATTTTGTCAAAACTTTTGAGTTGGGCGAAAACTTTCGGAGTAAATGTTGTAATAGCCACTGAGGTTAAAATTATTCAAATGCCATTACTCAATTAGCTTTGTAACTTTTGCTTATTATTTCTCTAACTTTGAGAATTAGTTATTATTTTAAATTGCTCCTAGCGGTAGTCATAACTCCAAAGCTACCATAGTAATTATTAACCTTTTTAATTTGCTTCTTACAATACGGTATCAATAACTTATTTTCCTAATGTTTCATGTGCAAAACTGCCATAGGGAGACACATGAATTAGATGGTTTTATAGAGTATTCGTATCCTTGTCGCATCTCCGTTTCTAACTGCAAGCAAAAACGTGCGTAGAGTGTGTCTGTAAATCATGGTACTTTTCTAAATAGGCATCTAAATCACTTTACCAAGAGGGTTCCTCGCAAAGCCAATATTTTACCACCTTATTTTTTTCTAGAGATCGCCTGGTCGTCGATTTTCAACGATGGTTTATTTCATTGGCCAGTATATATTGAACTGTCATTGTATAGATTTACGTGAGCCCATGACTGTTCATGACAGGTCGACAAATATACTGGACTTTTAACTTAATGTAGCCGTTCTCACGTAATTTTTTAATTTGTAAGACATAATATTGCTTAAAAATTGTAGCTTACTTCTTCTACCTATATTCCAAATTTCATGTTAATGTGTTAATGCAATAGATTGTAATGAAAATTTAATATATATATATTGGGTTAAGCAAAATATTTGACATTTTACACACAGTTGTAAAACGAAGAACAAATCGTCGCAGTAGTAGAGAAACGGCTAATTTTTGATGATTCTTGTTTTTGACATAACCCTACTGAAAACATTATCATAAAAGAAAACATTTTTCAACGCTCATACACACAATAACATATTTAGATTTCATTAACAGAAACAGCAGTTTTCAAAATATTACGTAAAACATTATTTGAAAACTTAAAAGTGCTCTCCTGTAAAGTTACTTGAAATCAAATACGTCGTTGTTCTACGACTAAATGCGGAACCTAAACTCGAGGTTACTTACTTTTACCAGTTGTTTAAACATTATTGTAATATTAATATACATAAGAATATGTTTCATGGTTAAAACACTTGCTTCACTTAACACTTCACTTCGGCGAGAACGCGTTCAGATTAATGACCTTTATTAAGAATGGCGCTGTTAATCGTGAAGTAATAACATTTCACGTATACTGTGGTCACAAACCTCTGAGTAATTAGCTTAAACCCCTAGCGGAAGTTTTAAGGAAATTAAATACGTAAAATACCTGCTTAAATGGAAATCCATGTTACATAAGATACCGGCACAATACAACGCCATAAGTGGCAACTAAGGGACTATAAGAGGCTGTGTTTGAAACAGTTATGTTAGGTTAGGATCCCATAGCTCCTTAATCCATTAGAAGTACTTCCTTTACTTAGCGTATAAAAGGTTCATTGCGGACTAATAGCGACTTTATTTAACAAGCAATTAGGTATAAACTTGCTCGCATAGAAATAGTATATCAATGTTAACAATGAACTGTCGTTAATACGTACAGGTATATTATGAATCTAAATTACATCATGAAAGAGATTATTTTACAATAACCGCACCGTATACTTATGCATTAAGGATTGATACTTATGAAAATATAAACGAAAGGAAAGTAATGTTTATAAGATTAAAGTGCCTTTTATTATGAAGTGCAGCAATTTGGAAGTGAGAAAATCCTATGCTAGATATTAAAACAATTCTACTAGGTCGGTACTGCTCTAGGAAATCGAACATAGCGATAACAGTGACATTATTAAAATTATGCACTTTTTTTTCAAGTCGAGTTCATAATAAAGAAATTGTATGGTTTTAATGGATTATTTTAAAGGGTCTTTAATTCTGTTATAAAGACCTTTTAACTTTTAGTCCACGCCTTTGTAATAAACCATTCAATTCATTACGGACCCGTGGTTACATTAATCCGATTAAGTAATGGCTTTAAGCTATTATATATAAATGCAACGTTTGTATAAAGCCTCGAGGGATGATTTGTTGCCCACCGTTTTGCTTTAGGTAAATGCAAAACATGTTTCGAAGCAACACGTAACACTTATTTCGTTCAATTTTGTTCACTCGTTCTTTGCACGAGAATAGGTCTATTTATGTTTACATTTATGAGCCAAATTACGAATAATTTTTATACGCCTACGGAACATACAAGTCTTATGAATTCCATAGAGTTCCACTCTAAAAGTAACAACTCTCCCTTTGCTTTTTGTTGCTTACCAGAGAGAGCAGAAGAACAGAGAAGTATAGAACCTGCACGCACTCCTCTGGAGTATTTATAAATATTGCGATATTAGAAGATTGTTGAGTAGATTCGATATTAGAAAAATGTCGAATGTTAAGTTCTTTTTATAAAAGAAAATCTATGATAAAAAACAAGGATAGATAATATAATACCAGTACCTTCATACAAAAATTAAACATTTCACAGTAGGAATATTAGCCATAGTAAATACTACAGTACGGGAGTTAACTGTCAAGTCAAATCTTTATAAAATGTCAAAACGTACGCGTTCTACGGACGTTTGTATGAAAGAACATTTTTCACGTCATAGTTAGCTATCAGTAAATCATTTTCTTCTATAGTTAGACTTCATTTCATAAAGACCATGAAATAATTTATTTTTAAACATAGGCTACCCAATTCCAATTTGAAAAAAATCCAAACCAAAACAGACAATAAGGACGTGAACATAATAAGTATATCGGAAGCCTTAAGTTAAAAAAGTCCTTTGAGAAATTACTCCCACGTTATTGGTTTTAATTTATGCCGGTTGAATACGAATCATAGGAAACATTATACGCTTTTAGTACTCTCCCGCTCATTTATTATTATTACAGAGATATTAATCATAGCAACTACTTGGTATATAATTGTGGTATTTGACATAAGTATTTTCTGGGTTACATAGCTCATGATTGATCTACTTTCTTTCACTTATTGTGGTGTCTATACGAAGATGATTTTAAACTAGAGGTCTAGGGCTTACCCCTTCGCTGACACTGGTGTGAGTGTATTTATGTAAATATGTATTTATATATTTATACCAATTGAAAAACCTCTAGTTTAAAATCATCTACGTATTACACTTCACTTTTGTACACTATATTTAGTCCCACACACGTAATAAAAAATTTCGCATTTAGTCCGACTGGGCATCGAATCCAGGACCTCACGATCTTACGCAAACAATAAGGGGAAACTCGTGCCAACAAGGGATAGTATTTTATGTAAGTACATTAATTTTCTGTACACCTCCAGGCTTTATTTCTAGTTTCCTTTTGTTGACATTGACACAGTAAACAAAAGCTTTGTACAGTGTATGATATCCTTTGGGATTTCAGAGGTGTGTAAACATGGAAGCGAGTTTAATTAAATAATTCTTAAAGGTCCGACTATAAGCTTATTTACAAGTAAACGCTGAAACTGTATAAACATAGATACCGATATCTATGATATTTAAATGTCACACAATTTTAAAGCTATAGCTAGCTATTCACTTTTTTAACGGTGTGCCGGAACTGCAGTCCGGTCTTTCCGAATCCAGGAACTCTTTAATATGTCAATGAACTTACTGAAGAACAAATATATTACACAAATATGGTACATATTTGTGGCACGAACACACTTAATGTAATGAAATTAGTTTTGGGATTACCAATTTCTGCTAATTTGAATTCCATTGGTTAAGCCTGATTACTGGATTTGTTCTGGTTTGTTGACATTCATACAGTTGCCAATACACAAAACAAAGTTTGATCCATATTATATTAACTGTCCAACAGGAACCGGGCATTTTGTTGGATAAAACGATAAAAAATTTTCATAGCGTACACTCTTGTTTAGTTTCGTAATGATGGGTATATCGTAATTATAAATCAGCTTTAGAATTGAAGCCTATAGCCTCATACCATGATAGTGGCATCAACTCTTAAGGTGTATGTAATAATGAAGTGGTAGAGAAAAGTCAGAAACTGCAAATGAATAATTTGTGGTCTTTAAAAGAGTATTTTGGCAATTAGTGAAAGGCGACCTAACTTTCATACATAATCATCTTCTACAAGTACGTTATAGTAAAACATAGGCACAGTCACGAACACTAATATATTGCTATGGACAGATTGACACTTGTATCTGCAATAATAAAACGACATCAATCATACATATATGTCTCCATGAAAGCAACAAAAATATATAACGACATATTAGGTTGACAAAGATATATGTATATACCTAATGATTTACAAGAATATATTAAGTCAAGTCAATAAGCAGTACATCCTACCCAGCTACCTTCTTCAGGTCGTCAGTCCTACCTTCCGTTTACCGATTCGGGGACTCTAATCTAAGACCCGTATCAGTCCTCCGACAGACGTGACCAGCCCGTTGAAACTTCAACATGCCGTTATATAATATACTTATTCGTTCTTTTTATAAACTAAATCTTTATCGATTTTAAATTGATCCAATAAAAGGTCGTCGGAATTTATTTTACATCATTAATGTTGAGCATGCCCTAACACAAACTCCCATACTGTCAAATACGTTACCGTAAAATACCGTCCATATAAAAAGTTAAATTATTTGAGAATTGCATTAATTTAAATAAACCTACTTCATATTTCATCCAAATTAAGATATGGTAACTTAGTAGTAGTTAATCCTTCTAAAAGTCAATTTCGAAATTCAATTTCAAAAATGGCTATTTTTTTAAATTTGTCCAAACCCAATTCTGCCTAAACGTAATAATATCATCCTATGAAAACGATAAACTTTCGAAAGAAAACTTTACTTTATCATAACATTATGAACATGAACCACTCTGAAACATAATTCCTCTTAGCCTTTAGAAGAAATGATTGAAAACATTGAATAATGTAGGCAGCAATAACTTCTCAACGTTAGCCATTACGACTAAGAAAAATATTCATGAATTACACTAAATAGGATTGTCTGCTTGAGTCATTATTATCTCCGTTACGGAACAACTCTAATATATTTTTCCATTTGACCTCAGCAGTTGAGAATTCCAACGATTTACAGAGATATTTATTTACTTTTAATTCTGATCATACGCATAAAAGACATAGTTTACGTGTATAGAAATATATCATTAACCGGTTATAAATTTTCACACCCCAGACAAAGTGAACTGAAAAATAACTATGAAGAAGATTCTTTTTTTAAAATAGAGAAGAGTAAGGCTAGGTATTGGTATTATATACGATTTTTGGTGGGGTGCAAACGCAATAGAGTTGTACCGTGATGAACTTAAATTGTACTCGTACATCTCGCTTCATGTATAATTATGAGTAAGAGTATAATTACTAGGAGTCTAGGAGTCGTTCTTAAAACAATAATTCTTTTAAATTACCTGTCTAACACTCATCTTGTGTTCTGATCTTTCTTTTTCTAGTCCTATACGTAAAATTATGCCTAAAATAACGTTGTAGAAAGTTTCAACTCGAACAAACGTATGACAAACACATAGATCACAGACACGGGCGAAGGGTATGTGGCGCGGGTTCGATTCTCTTTCAGTGCAAATACTGATATGCCTAGTTGCGATGGTCTCGATGTTTCTACATATGTATAAATACTGTACGTAGAAACACCCAGACCAACGTACGCTAAGTATTTACAAATAAAATGTATCCTATGTGTATATATATATCATATGTATATGTGTATATCAAATAAATAGTAAGTATGTTTATCCGTGTTCTAGTACAGCATATCAAAAACTATGCTCAGTTTGGGTCTTGATATCGGTTTTGCATCGCGTTATGTCTCGAAATTTTATTATTATTTACATATATACTCTTTATTTATTTAAATATACATATTAATTACATGTTTAAATACATTCAGATATAAAAAAAATACAAATTTAAAAATATAAAAAATAGTGTCCCACCGGTATCGGGTTCAAGGACCAAGCTACCAGCTACCGGTGGTTAGGGTTCCAGAGACAGAAACCTCCTCAACGCCTTCCTTCTGCACCAGACTCTTAATCCAGCTGCCTAACGTGAGCCTCTGAAGGTGTTGGTCGAGGCTCGTCGCAATCAACATGGGCTGTTATGACTATTGGCACAATTATTGCCGAATCCACATCCCACACGTCTACCACCTCGTGGGCTAAATCAAAATACTTCATTTGTTTTTCTTTTTCAGCCCTTAAGAGATTGTCGTCATGTGGAATGCTGATTATTACTTTTTATATAATATGGTTATTGTCTTGTCATCAGGTGACGCTGTCAATATCGATCCTGATTAGTCTCCACGTGTTCTTCCTTCTGGTGGTGGAGATTATCCCCCCCACCTCACTGGTTGTGCCTCTGCTGGGGAAGTATCTTATATTCGCTATGATCCTCGTGTCAATAAGGTAATTTTTTCATTCTTTATAATATGTCAAGTAATGTAAAATGTGTTGAAAGGATACTGTAGTCATTAATGTACATGACTATTTTAGTATTATACCTTTTACTGTGCAGTGTCCAGTGCTATGGGTTCGATCCGCACACAAGATAATTTTGTATTTTATTGGTCTCACCACTATTGCTATAAACTATGAAAACCTCTAAATAACAGTAACTGCTTTGTTGTTCGTATCTTAATCAGCACTCCAAATGATGGTTATTAACTTATAATTTATAATGCATGCCTAGCCTTTTTATCACCCACCCTGTCAGGCGGGCCAATGGCGTTGCGTTACCGTGCATGTGTGCCGGTCACGCGTACTAGTCCTAATAACGTCTATTAACTTATTTTTATTAAATAGTGAACTGTTTCATATATTTAGTTTGGCCCTATTTGTAATAAAATAATCACGAGTTTTTGGTATGGCGACAACATTAGTTAGACATCTGAGCCTGTTTGTAATTACTACGTATATATTACTATTACTAATATTATATTGTATATACTACTAAAAGTTATGTATGTTTTAAACAAACTAATAATATCAAATCAGTATTTTTTGCATGCACATCATTCTCTTGTCTCATCATTTTTCTTGTTTAAAGTTTATTAATATAGATCAGGAAGTTTCCTGCTTAATTTTTTTTTAATTCTAAAGATATCAAATAGACGGTCAATAAACCACTATTGCTTTGTTAACAAATTTATTTTCGCAATCATAATTATATATTAGTGGCATTGATTTGTAGGATACTATTTTATCTTTTTACTATACTGCAATTATGCATACAAATTTAATTAAATAGTCATTAAATTCATACTAATATTATCTATAGTAATAAACTAATAATATTTTAAAGAAGTAAAATTTGTGAGTTTGGATGATCAGGGTAATCTCCGGTAGGACTACTGATCCGATTTGAAAATTCTTTTAGTGTTGGATATCCCATTTATCGAGGAAGGCTATAGAGGCTTAGATAGATATGCGGAGCATCAATGAAAAATGATGCAAAAACCGGGAAAATATACAAAGTTGCGCGGGTCACCTAGTATATTATAAAGATGAAGACTTTGTTTGTTTGATTGAACGCGCTAATCTCAGGAACTACTGGTTCGAATTGAAAAAGTCTTTTAGTGTTGGATAGCCCATTTATCGAGAAAGGCTATAGGCTATATAACATTACGCTATGACCAATAGGCGCGGAGCAACCATGAAAAAATTAACAAAAACGGGGAAATTTTACAAACGCCCAGACAGAGTTGCGCGGGTCAGCTAGTATTGTATAAGTTGTTTGCAATTTGATTCCATTTTTAATTTGTATAATGGTAACGTTCTGTCTACTTTATTAGATTTTTATTTTGTAATAACTTTCCGTACCTATTTTCTTCGTATTGTGAGATCAGAGTATTGTACTCACAACATTAACTCAACAACAAGTTAGTTTGCTTTGAATACAAAGAGTCATAGATACAAAGGTTGGCTCCAGTTTATTTGACGGAAGTAATGCCGCAAATTGATGTATATAATTCAATTCCCATCAAGCCCCTTTTGATCCTCGTCGGAAAAGGGAGACGTCACGTATCTGTATGTACATTAACTTATTGCTCATTAACAGGTGAGCCCGTTGGAGAGATATATTTTATTTTGTCTGATGAAAGATAGGTGACCCTTTTTAATATCGTTGGCTCGTTGAGGGACTTATTATGTTAAACAACCACATTTTATCTACATACGGGAACCGTACCGTATCTTTTGTCCAATGGAAGGCTTATCGCACCCATTAACGTACTTAAGTATTCATTATTTGTTTATTGTTTAAACATAGGCGGATTAATGTCCGTTATTGTCCATGTTAATGTCCGATTGAATTAGTTGAAGTTAACATTAATCGAATAAATGCTAAAGCTCTGTTTATTTATCTATGAAATGGAACTAGATACAAAACCTGTGCAGTAACAAGAGTCCTCACCGGAGACTGCAAACTGAACAAATATATGTTTTAACCTAAAGTTGGGCAAGAACACAATATGCAGATTCTGTCAAGAGGCAGAAGAAACTGCAATGCATATTCTATACTCTTGTGGCCCATTAATGCGGCACCGAAGTATTAACCTAGGGTTACACATCATGCAACCGCAGGAAATACAAACAATCACTGCTGATAGGTTCTGGAGGTTTCTCGAAGTCATAAGTCTGAGCAGTGAACTGTAAAGCAAAAAGTGCGCTACAAAAGACTAGAAATGGTTAAGGAGGCACTAGGCACTTAAAACAATAATAATAATAACTAGATACTATAACACACACACGTATAACTGTTTTTAAACTTTCGCGACGTTGATACATATTAGATGTGTAACTCGAGACCTAATTGCGATAATATTTGAAGGGTACAATAATTTGTTGATTATTTCCAATACAAAGTTAAAATTCTCTAACTAAGAAGGAAAAAAGGGATGATACTTCGTTATGGCATCATTGACGTCGGTTATTTTCGCTTTCGAAAATGATGTATCATATCTATATCTACCATAGTCATAAGTAGTGCTTCCTTATCGAGATCTCCAAGTAGGCACTCAGATCCTGCATCTTTTTTAGTTCCTACACCGCAGAACTTACAGTGCAGTTCAAATTTTAGATAAAAAAATACTACTGACGCGTAAAAAGAAAGAGATGAGATGATGATGACAGAGAAATCTTTTCTAAAGATAAATTCTAATTCATGTATTGTATTGTGATTAAAGCCTCTAGGCTTTACAATTACAATACCCAAGTCTGTAGTACTGAATAGGTATTTTCACATAACACATAATACTCGGTTTTTTCCACTGCCGTTTTCTACGGTCTACGGAAATAGCCTATCTGACAACATGTTGTTTATTCTCCTTTATTATAATTTCTTATATCTAAATATTAATCACACGATATTTTGAATAACTTTCATCTTTACTCTTATATTTAAGTTTAATTTCAGAGAATATAGTCAAAGCTTTGTATTACGGATAAAAGTAATTTATTCAAATTAGACTCAGTTGGGGCGTCCCACCCACCATATTACCATATAAATTAAAAGCTGGTTTCAAAACAAGATATTTGATTGCATGTTCTAGCTTCAAGAAAATTAAATTTTTAGCACTACGCCGAACTTTGTAATTGATAATTGGAAATACCTTTCAATTAGGACTTTTTTTCGAAGTAGGATTGAGGGCTTAGAAATTTATAAAATTAGTACATTAACGTAGGTTTATGTAGATAAAGTAGACGAGAACTGTAGTATGTTTTAACTAGAAATACGAAAAAGCAGAAACAAGGGGCTTTAATGTGTACCTACGCACTTTTACTGGCAATAATAATAATAATATGTATTTATGTTTCAAGAATGTAGTTACATAGTGATGGTATTTTAAAATTAGAAGACCTTATATTCTACCACTACAATGGTACGAAAATAATTAAACAAGTCACATTACTTACAAACGAAAGAACAATCTAAATTCAGTATAATACTCCTATATGAATAAATGTCAGTAAAAGCTAAAAATTCATAAGTAATAATACATTAAAGAAGTCAAGAAGCTTCGCTTGAACCCTACTTCACCCGATATTAGTGATCACATAGTCTAGGATGGGATACATCCATATACAAACCACTCGTTTAATAGACGACTATTGTGTAGTTTCCGGCGACCAGGTAAATATTAGATGCCGACTTGATTCAGAGCCGACCAACTCCATCTTAGAGAAGACCTCTTTTAAACAGGGTTATTGTTATGTTTCTGATTGAATTTGCCAGAGCTACCTAACTTCTATCTAACTTATTTGCCCAGCATATCCTCCAGCAAATAGTTGCAGGAGGATAGGCTAGGCAAAGAAGTTAAGTAAATAGGTAAAGACAAAATGTTAAGAACCATTTTCACCTCTGATTGTCATCCGAATTTCTTTCCTTATTTTGGTTTAGTAGCTATTGACAAATTTGTGATATCAATAAAACAAGTATTTTTGTCATGCTTACGAGGGGGCTTTAGTGTTATAAAAGTGTACGGTCTCAGATGTATAAAAAGGAAAATAATGGTGAAAAAACATTGTTAGCAACATTCATTGTATGCGAGAATCTATTAGCATTGCATTTGAGTCAATTCTGTTCTCTTATTAAGCATCATCGTCATCATTTCAGCCATAAAATATCCACTACAGAACATAGGTCTCTTTTAAAGATTTAAACAGAGACGGACCGTCAATACCTATGTATAACGCTGCCTGTCATTGATTTACCAAATGATTATACCTAGTTCAGGGTTCTTTAATCAGTCAATTGACACTAAAGCACAGGATAATTCATGATATGGAAGTTTATATCTTAACCTATATTACTGTCAATAGGTAATTTAAACTGTAGGTACTTTAAACTATCGAATACAGAACCTCATTCTTTATAACTTAAATTATCGCCTAAGCATTTGTGTATCTACGTTACGACAAAATTATAGTCTATAGAACCCATAATGCCACCTGGCAAGCTGCTGTGTGGGAGCTGGGAGCTTTCTGCTTATAACAGGAATGGAAAGGATAAGAGCTGTAACAACTATTTTAAGAAATTAATTGAAATATACAAATTTTTACAAATCAAATCCCGATTATAATAATTTACTAAACTACCACGCCTACTTTCTGGTAACTAGATAATAGATAGGTTATTCTAATTGCTAATAGCTATATAATTACCAAACAATGTTCACCGTTAGATAATAATAGTATATTGTTGTTAACAGTATATGTGTAACGGTAGTGGTACTAAATGTCCACTTCCGTTCGCCGCAGACACACCGGATGGCACCGTGGGTGAAGCGAGTCTTCATACACATCCTGCCACGGTTACTTTTTATGAAGCGACCGCAATACAAGTTCGACACATCAAGGTGAGTATAAATACTAAGAATATCTCTAAACTTTCAGAAGCTTTACAATTAAAACCACATTAACTTGGACTCAACTCGTTTGAATTGGAATCGTTTTATCAAGTTAACGTGCGCGAAGATCAGTCGGTCCACTCGTAATGCCGACGGCCGACGTCGATCGAAAACAATTCTAACTTAATTAAAAGTTTAAGAAGACTCGCCGGTTGTAGAATCCCGTTAACTTCTCACTTTTATTCAATTTTAATATTCCGCTAAAAGTTATTATGCTGAAGTGATGGATGAAAGATGCTGTAAATATTGTGTAGCTCAAATATTTAAAAGCGTAATACAGGCGGCAACCCGTTTTGTTTCGGGCCTATTTTATGAATTACCCTTTTTTTATTGTATGCTTAATAAATGGGGCGCCAAATCACTCTTCGTGAAAGTCTTTAGGAAAGCCTACATGCAGCAGTGGACATTAAATACAGAGACATTGATAAAAAAACCTAATTGCTTTTAAATATATTTACAGACATTTTGGTGAGAAATTAATGGTTTATTAAACGCAAACGCGAAGCATCGTTCGTGTCGCGGGTAAGGAGCAGCTCTAACAGGGTCCTTCCTACCCATGATAGCCGACAGAATGGACTGTCCATATATGACTCGATGCTGTCGGCTACATGTATCTCACATGTATCTCATTGTAATTATATACATTAATACTAACATAGGCTACGTTTTTATGTGTTACTAACAATTACTATGAGTCCACAGTTACTCGAAATAAATGAATGGAATTGAATTGAATTGAATTAAAAGGAAAGGATAACATTTAACTCAGGTCTATGCATTCGCGGGAAAATGTTTGTTACCAACTGGGGCATATCGATGGATCATATTTTTTAAATTAATGAGCTCTTACTTGATATCATCATAGTATCATAGTTTAAAGTGAGAAAGTAAAGTAAATTACCCTTAAATTCAATGTCCATCACTAGTCACTCGGTCGCTCGGACTTGGCCACAGCTCGAGTGGAATGCTTCAATAGCTATTGTTAAGCATCATCTTTCTGTCAATAAACAGATTCGCAAATCATTCGTGTGAATAGCCACTCGGCATCGTAATTCACTTGCCGAATTAATGTCTATTAACTAGACAAGTGGTATAATGGACCGGCGCCGCGGCTCGGTGCGGTTGCCGACTTACTGAACATTACGTAAATGGATCACTACGACAGATTAGATGGGCGGATGAGTTAGGATCACTCTAAATCTATCTACAAAATTGAAGCTTTCATATATTGCTACGTACTGTAGAACCCTCTTATAGCTGAAAGTAGTGTCAGGGAAAGTGATGTCTGATAATGAGAGATAAAAAATATAGTTATATCTGTAAATAATACTCATTTCAATTGATATTATAATAGACACTTTTACATTTCATCCATGCTGACATGCTGTGGATTTTTCCAGCCCAGCCGATGACAGAACTTGACAGAAATCCCAGTATTCAATGGTCTTCTCTTTTTTTTCAAATTCTACATTTTTATACAATTCAAAATAAAGTTCGAATCGCCACAGCTCTAATTGCACATGCTGGTCTATCCATCCAATGATTTATAGTACTCCACATACAGAAAAAAAATAGGCAGTCATGGGACTGCCGACAAAAGTGAAAACCTAAACGAAACGACGAACTTAAAACATCACATTATCAGGTTGGTGACATTAATTAATAAGGAGCTGACAAAACTCAGTGTTTAGATTAGCGCCCTCTAGTGGATCTTTATATGTATTATTAGCGTGATGGTCACGAGTTTAGTGCTTTTTCCCCGTAGCAAAATTGCACAAACGTGCCTAAAGAAGTTTTCACTTAAAAAAGTTCATATGAAAAGCATACCCCGCGACACAGGAGTAATTTCTAATGCGGGAGTTTTTAATTTAAAAAAATGTGTGTGTCAGCTCCGACACACGACTGGAGTTTACAATTTACTGTAGTGTCTCTCTCTCTCTCTCTCCCTAACTCTCTCTCTCTCTCTCAATAACTCTCTCTCTCTCTCCCTAACTCTCTCTCTCTCTGCCTAACTCTCCCTCTCTCCCTAACTCCCTCCCTCTCTCCCTAACTCTCTCCCTCCCTAACTCCCTCCCTCCCTCCTTAACTCCCTCCCTCCCTCCCTAACTACCTAACTAACTCCCTGCCTCCCTCCCTAACTCCCTCCCTCCCTCCCTAACTAGCTCCCTCTCTACCTAACTCCCTCCCTCACTCCCTAACTCCCTCCCTCCCTCCCTCCCTAACTCCCTCCCTCCCTCCCTCCCTAACTCCCTCACTCCCTATATATATATATCTACTATATCTACTTACATGCGTCGAGAATAAGGAGTATACTCCTATAATGCATAAAAAACACAATAAAGCGTTACGCTGCCCTCCGATCACTAAATTTTACTCTTCATATTTTTTTCATACCGGGCGCCTTATATGCAAATCGATTCTTAAGGAGTAAACTCCAAAAAAAATAAAAAATAAATCCTAATGTTTGACAAAAAACGAATGACAAAATGATCATTTTAAAAATAACATTTTAAAAACTAATGATTTGACAAACAATTCATTTCGCAAACATATTATACGTAATTATTTGACAAAATACAGATTTCGCAAAATGTTTTGCTTTGCAAATATTTCCAATGTTGAAATATCATTCCAAAATAATTAATTTGACCAATTAAAAGAAAGGAAGAGCAACCCATACCTCGTCAATATATTCAATCAAACATGGTATCAATTTCTTAAACATAGGTGCTGACCACAGAATTACCTTATTTAGATTTCTGTGGTGTTGACTTACTTTCTGGCAATTACGAAGAAAACTCGAGCTAAAAGCTATTTAGATCGCAAGTTAACAAATAGTAGGTTAGGTAGCTTACTCGTCATGAATGTTGAATAATCTTATACGGTGTTGGTTTCATAGGTCGCGGTACACGGCCTGTGGTGTAGTGGTCAGGTGCGGAGGAGCAGCCAGGCCTCTCTACCCGTACAGGCTGGCAGCCGGAGAAGACGACTGCTGCGCGCCCGGTGCCTGGCCCCCGCCTGCTGCACCGCCTCCTAGGCCATTGACTCGAACGCCGAGTAAGGAGGACCTCACGCATACCACTTATCTTAATTCTGGGTAAGATCTCCTTCTAAGACTGTTGCCGACAGTCAATTCGAGTTACAGGTATGCGACTATGACATTCTCGAATCCATCCGAATAGGTAATATGTCTTTCCTTCCATTACCTTTTCCTTCCAATTTTTCCGATCATTAGTTCTGAAATTGTCGGGTTAACGCTAATAGGCTTCTCTCCTACTACGTGAACGAGACCAAATTGTCGTTGGCAAAATGCTTGTATATATATATATACTAGGAGCGCCACGCGGTTTCACCCGCGTAAGTCCCGTGGGAATATCTTGATAAAAAGTAGCCTATGTGATAATCAAGGTCTCCAGCTATCTACATACCAAGTTTCATCGCAATCGGTTCAGTAGTTTTGGCGTGAAAGAGTAACAAACATCCATACATCCTCACAAACTTTCACGTTTATAATATTAGTAGGATATATAACATCGAAAATGATGAGTAGTAGTTGAAGAGATCACTACGACAAATTAGAGCCACGTCAGTTAATAAAAAACGGAGCGCAGAATATACTCGTATGTTGACACAACGACTTAAGAACTGCCCTACCAATGGATTCTGGATTCAATCAATATCGGAGCGTGTAACTAAAGATATGAAATACTTACACAATACAATCAGTCATAGTGGCCATGGCGGTCTATAGTCGCGAAATCCTAACTAATATTAATATATATTAATAATACTTACGATGGGTGTAATCTTATTATCATATAACCCTAGGCAATGCAAGTCAGCAAGCCTTATCAATAAAGACTGATTGAAACTCTTTACAAGGAAATATTACAAACAAGTGTTACAAGTTACCTGTGGGAATTTGATGAGTTGCCGTGGGATATTTAATGCTCCCTCTTTCAATGTCTATATCTGATAGATTCTAACTAGATTATAACCCACCTAGATAATTTAAAACAAAACATATATTAAAGTAAATATTTTTAACATGAAATATATAATTGACCCGATTTATATGAAATTTTGTTATTTTTAAGCAGATTGTTTGTTAAACAATTAGTCATTTTTGCTGTTCGCATAAAGTACATACATAAAAAACTAGAACCCAGTCCAAAATTGGACTAAAATGGTATCATCACGTCCCTCTTTTTTTTTGTTATAATATAAAATCAATTCGATAGAATATGAGATGCCTTTCATATCCGCTGCTGATCAAGAGTAATTACACAAATTCAAATTCATTCTGTAAAATTATTTTTTCATTTTAATTTTTTTTTATAGAATACTAATTTGCAACATCTGGTGCCAAGTTATTTGTGTACTTACATGTGGATAGTGAGTGGATATATAAAGAAAATAGGTCAAAGGCTGATCGGCTCAAAATAATTTCTCGTCTCATTCATAATTGCTGATCTTTGCGGTCGGGCGGTTAATGTTTGTTAGATAACTTTCAACTCATTCCTAAGCTGAAATAGCTCGAAAGGGTTGCCGTGGGCTCGTTAAAATATTACAGTTGTAAACTTGTTGTGTTAGGGGTTATCATGGATCGGCACAATAAACTTTTAATAATAATATGCATTTATAGTTGACGCCACATAACTTGAGCACATATGTCATTGTTTTTCCCTATAAATATTGAAAAAACGTCTATTGGTGACCGTGAGTTTATTATAAGTTTAAATACGACGGAGTTGTTGAGTAGATGAGGAGTTCCAGCTCCATGATACGATTTTACTGCATTATGACGGAAGTGTGGGACAGCCATGCTTCGGCACGCATGTACCGGAGTGATACCATCGACTGGAGTGATACCACGGTCTTACACAAAACCGTCAGTAAACCATGATTGCATTGCTTTTCGCCGGGTGAGTCAGGTTACCGGAGGCCTAAACCCTCATCCCTCCCACCCTCTCTTCCCCTACTCATACCTTAAAGGTCGGCAACGCACTTGTGACTCTGATGAAGTTGCAGGTTCCCATGTGCGGCGGTAGGCACTTACCATCAGGTGACCCGTCTGCTCGTTTTCAAAATAAAGTTACATAAGTATTGCAAATTTCAGCTCAAGCCGTTGGGGGAACTGGCATAAAATTCAGTTCTAAGGTTTGACTCATACTAATAAGGTAAGTATAATTATTAGCTTGTTATAAAAATGTCTCGTATTTCCAGTATGGGTGACAGCAATAGGTTTGGAGGTAGCTGTTTGGTACATGGGTCGAGCGAAGTCGGCGGGGCCGCTGGTCTCGGCGGACTGGCAGGTCCGGCCGCCGACGAAGAGACGTTAAGCCCTGTACCTGATCCCCCACCTGGGTTCAGCCATTCGGCTTGTCCTCCTGAAGTTCACAAAACATGCTTTTGTGTCCGCTTCATCGCTGAGCATACTAAGATGATCGAGGATTCTACTAAGGTGTTTACGTTTATATAAATATTTACTTTTAAGGAAGCAATTTTTTTCATGTTTATTAATTAGTATTATTTATTTATTTATTTTCTTTTAGTATAGAAAGAGTGCGTAGAAACAGGTACCTACATATACCTAATCTTTGTTCTATTTACTGCTAGTGGATAATAATTTGATTAACAAACACCTTAGTTAATATCGGCGGAAATAATTAAGTAGGATGAATTAATTACTTAATTAATTATTCCAACTGATTATATATTTGAATTACCTTCCTATCAGTTTCTTGCTAAACTTGTTTTCCTCATATAAGCTTGACAGCTTGCAACCATTTAAGACCGTAGTAAGTCTCAAGATATAGGTAACGTCTTGCGACTCATTGTGATCTTAAATTGTATCGCCTGCTGTTTTTATTTTTATATTTTTTTTTATCCTCAAACCTCACCCCGCTCTTTCTATCTTTTTTTTTTTTTAATATTGCTTGCTAAAATGGCTTTTACAACGTTTTTAGCAAAACATTTGTTAGGAACATAATAGCTAATTGCTAATCACTGTTGACTACAATCCAATCTGCATTGTACAGAACGGCAGCACTTTTTTTTTATCGCAATTCTCGCTCCATTGTCTCAATTATTTACAAACAAAGCCCCGGTGGCCTGTCCGATGTTTAGGGAAGTGGCTCTTATTCTTCAACTCGTTTGGGTAAGGGGTACTAAATAAAAATTGCCTCTTAATGTAACATGCATGGCTTTAAAACGAGCTATTATCGCGCGCGTAATGACGCTATAAAATTTCATCTTATTACAAACATGGTTGGATAAAGTTGTATTGGATAAAGTTGTATCTGGCCTTGTCGTAGTTGCATACATTTATACAAGTAAGAGTTTCAAAAGCACATATTACGTAGTTGAAGATGTATGTCTACATGGTTAATAATTCGATGTTTTTTAACCACTTCATAAAACAGAAAGCCTAACTGTAGGTACATTTGACTGGCCTGTTGGTCTAGTGGTTAGTAACCCTGACTGCTAAGCCAGAGGTTGTGGGTTCGATTCCCACCCAGGACAAATAATTGTGTGATGAGCATGATAATTTGTTCTGTGTCTGGGTGTAATTTATCTATAATATGTATGTATTTAGAAATATATAAGTATGTTTATCAGCAGTCTGGTTACCATAGTACAGGCTCTGCCTAGTTTGGGATCAGACGGCGGTGTGTGAGATGTGTGGAGTTAAAAAATAGATACTAAAAAGTAATAGTTAAGTACATTCTACGTCTTCTTTATAGCTACGACTATAATTGCGAAAAATATGACGTAATATAAAAATGCTTCGGGAGCCAAGAGAAAATACAGTAAAGATTCTTATTGGAACCAATAAATATATTAAGCATTCCTTTATCGCTTTTTTATAACAGAGAATAGCCGATACTACGGTTTCTACAGCTCTAAATAAATAAATATGTAAATAGGTTAGGTTGCTGGTTTTAAATTAACATTTTTTTTTTCGTTTTATTTACTATAGTCGTATTACGTAAATGTAACAATTGAAAAGTTAGTTTTTATGTACAGATCATACAGGTAAGTATAAAAGCGAGGCCTTTAGATATCTACGTAATAATAGATAGTGATATTGTTTTTAATTACCTGTTGGAGTGTAGGTAAATACTTGTACACGGACCTAGTGTCTTGCCTTGTGTAGGTACTTAGATCAGTCTCCTTTTCGATCTACTTTTTTTGTGTGAGCAGCGAATTACTCTCCCAATCGTTGACGCCAACATTTGTGATTTAGATTAGACAATGACATACTTCAATGAACTAAACGAATTATCTAGTACTTAAACTCGCATTTTATCTCTTCTCGCACACCTCTTTCTTTGGTTATCAGCTTTTAGTTAAATTATACCACTTCCAGGATAGCAAGTGTGCGTGCGTATTAGGTTTGTATTAAAAAGATCTATACTAATCCTAAAATAGTTTATTTATCCAGTTATTTACAGCCTTGATTACTACAGAAATTGCCTTGATTTGAAAAAATATTTTTGTATTGGATTATTCTTGAAGAAGATATAATTATGCTATTTATGATCACGCTACGACTGTTAGGAACGGATCGTGACTATAAACGCGGGTCAAATTGCGGGAAACGGCTATTCTTTACGAGGACACTGCAGTCTTACACTAATAGACTAATGGAACAAAAATATGAGACTACTTAGATACAGTAGTAAAAACAAACTTGTCAATCTTGTACAACTTAAAATTGCAGGTAAAAGAGGACTGGAAATACGTAGCAATGGTGCTTGATCGTTTGTTCCTGTGGATCTTCACGCTGGCGGTGTTGGTGGGCACGGCAGGGATTATCCTCCAAGCGCCCACGCTCTACGACGACCGGGTGCCCATTGACAAGCACTTTAACCAGTATGCCACCACGACCCTGGTGCGGTGTCCACCACCGTCATAATCGTAATGATCACGTTACGCCTCGGAAATGTGACGTCAGAATATTACGTTGTACTTTTTCAGTAAAGAAAATATAAGTTACTTTAGTAAATAGTTTTTGCAACACTACAAATTATTACCAAATTTACTTATATCGTTACTTCTTATATCAGTACCTAAGGTAAGGAAGAGTCAATAGAGTATGAGACCGCCCTAATAGTGCTCGGGTAACATAACTGACTTAGGGACACTCGAAACACAAAAGTTACTTACTAAATACTCAAGGCAAGGTAATACTAAATACGCCTTGTTGAAGGTACAGTACTTTCTTGAAGACCTAACCATCCACAAAACCCTTAGATGGAGATGCTTGAGTCATTTCTATTTACTTTTTATTATAACCTAATTTTCTCGGAGTCAATTCTATAAAGTAAAATTTCGATAAAAGCATGTTAAGACATCAAAAAATTACAAAACGAAAAAGACTTCTAAATTATTTTAGTTTTTTCTTGTGAATTATTGAAATTTTGCACTTCTTTATGACATTTACAAAGTAGGTAGCACTTTTAATAGTAAAAATAAATCTGAACTTTATTATTTTTAAATATTCTTAAAAGACACTGTCGTTACAAAATAATGGAATAAACTGACGTCATATTTCCACTGAATATGTTTAATCTTATGGTTATTCAATAATATACGAACAACGGTGCCTTTATGCTGTAATTTGTTGGAGGAAACATTTTGTTTACTTTCCTACTTCTTCCCAATAGCAAATTACAGTATGGAGTATATGAGATAGCCGTTGTATTGCAAAACCCAACGCACACCCGTCCCGCCCGGAACGTGTTCTATTCCACGACACGTGACTATATCTAACTACTATAGTTTACGTGTTAGTCGTCTAAGTACTTTCATATCTTTTCATAATATCTACTCTTGCACTCATTAGGTTTAGCTAATATCTATAACTCATGTCTATATTATTCATTTGTAATGAACTTACAGTTTTTTTTTTTAATATGGTTAGACATAATCAATCTAAACTGATTTCTTTAGTTTCCAACTATGACTCTTGACAAAATTTGGTTATGACTAAATCTATTGATTTTGGATTACCTAGATTGATTGTTAATATTAACCACACGTAGGCGAACGCAAACTAATTTAATGAATGCCTATTGCAAAGTACATAAATGCATATTTTGTGTGAGAACGAATGAATGAAGATATAGAAAACGGTAAATAAAAGATTACTATAACCCTACTCTGTATTCCGATAAACTATGCATTAAGAACTGGATTTGTACTATTAAGTACCTATTTTTTTTTTCTGGTAGGCAGTTAATAAAGGAGTACCTATATCGCGATTCCTGATTAAGTAGTTTTTAAACCAAAATCTATCGTATTTTTTCCATACTATGTCAAATATAGCTGTAAAAAATTTTACAACAGTAATTATTTATTTAGTAAATAAACACGCAATAAAGCCCCCAAACAAACAGTGTCATTTCAGATGACATTTCGGAGTACAGATTAGTCAGTTGCGAATACCTGACGCTACACCAGTGCCTCTAGTGGCAAATACAAACGCGGTCCCTCATTTGTTTTGTTTTAACCAGGTTCGATAAATAGTCACTGACCGTCAGACCGTCAGAACAAATACATAAGCAGTGAAATGTAAGAAAAGGTAATTACTATTAACTGCTTTTTTTCAAATTAAAGATAATAAAAGAATTAAAACAAAACAAACCACACGTCAAAAATTAAATTAAAATTTTTGGATGTCAGTTTATTTCCATCATTTATAAATCGCCAATGTAATTACGTAACTGTAGTAGATAATTAATAAAAGAAAATGTGTGTTCAAGTTACGTGGCTCTTACTACTACTGATAATAATGTTATATAAAATGTAGTCTCTGGAAATGAATTACTTCCAGCACTTACTACTTTTTAACACAGTATTCAGATTTATAATCAATTTACACTTACACAAATTCATTTATGTACTTCGCAATACTCTCATTTATCGACAAGAAAAACGGTCTAGAATTTTTGCAGGACATAGACCTCGTAAATTCTAATAAATGTATCAACGTCTAATGTGACAATAAAATGTAGCAATTGTTTCCTTTAGATCGACCAGGGTCGTAACATTAAACTCGGAAGTACTTCATTTCATTTTGTCATCTAAATATTAATAGGGTTTAAAAATAAGCATAAGTAAACGAACGAAACACCACCAAGATAAAGTTGTCTGTGTTCAATGACATCATGTAGCGAATTAACGTAGGTACGTATTATAATAGCACCATTGTCCTATTCATTTCATCTTCACTACACCAAAAGTATGCAAAAAACACCTCGCTTATTGTAATAGAAATATCATAGTGAAATATATATCTATGATTAAGTACTACTGATGTGTAGGTACCTCTAGTTACAGATTTGGCTCCGCACGATTTTGTTCTTTTATGATTTTATTCTTGCGCCTCAGCTTATACAGGTGGTGCAAAAGTATTTTAATTGAATTATTGAAACTTTGCTACGTTAAAAAAATAATATTTCAAACATAATTCTTTGACGGTGCAGAATTTAGTTCTATGGCGTCTTTATACAGTGCATAGAAGTAATAACAATTTTTGGCGAGAGAGTTCAGTTGATACATGTACAATCTTTACATCGCCTTTAATACACGAGAAGGGAGTGGAAAACATGAGATTTCGTCTGAAGACATTTCCCCTTCAACTTCAATTTACGTTGAGGGAGCTTTACAAAGTTACATAATGTTTAATGTTTCTTTTCTCATACTAGAGTACCGCATCATTTCATGTACATTCATTCAAGTAAAATTAGTGCTATATGTAGACATCGAAATCGTTAACTTTAAGAAATTAATAGACACTAGCTGTAGTATAAGTCAATCTTCAAAATCATGCTGCAACTATCGTCTAGAAATCTTCAACTCTCCTATCTCTAAATACAGTATGTATAATTTGTCGTAGAATAGAACATGTACTTTAAAATAACGAATATCGATTTTATTATTTATAAGGAAAAAATATAGTATTCGAAACCTATGAAATACAGTAATGTATATGTAAAACAATTTTATGGTTGGCTTTGAACGAGATTGTTTTAATAGACTCAATGAATATTGTAACAAAAATGTACGTGCCCCATGTGAAGTTAAATTATCCCTATGATAATAAGTACAACATAACGATTTACTTTAAGAAGATAATTGCTCAATTTTATGAACCCGTATTATTGTGTTATTCTGCTGTATATTTAGAAAACCAGTAATTTAATATTTGCCGTGTCACACTTTAAGTTTAATACAATAGTTATAAAACTTTTAAATATTAAATGAATAACATTGTAAATTTTAACATCCTATTTATTTGTATGGTTTATTTCTTAAGTACTCATATAGAAATCACTGTAAATAAAATTAATATTATAATTATATTTCACGCACGCGTTAGAGCAATGACCGTGCCAAACTTTTGGACAGGAATTGAAATGAAACTACTATATATTAATTGAATGTGAACAAGGATACAATAAAAACCAAATTAAAAAAAAAAATTGTACAAAAATAAATAACGAATATAAATGATTAAGGTATAAAAGCTTATGGTTTTAGTACCAAAACATAAAAGTAAAGGACTATAGAGATTTAATAAACGCCACTTAAAAGCTACAAAGTTATAGTCGAATATTGAGAAGCTATTCAATATTCATTTTAATTAATACGAAAATATAATTACTTAGTGATATGCCTAAATGTTGCTCTTGGTAGTGAATGGCCAAGGAATAAACAAAAATAATATTACACCCATGCTTATCAATGCACTTTTAAAAAAATACTAGATGCCACTGTTGCCGACGTACAAGTAAATGAAATATGTCCATCAGGTATTGTGATAGCGTTTACATATTCGGCTATAAGTAAATTATGTCAATAAAATCGACGACTAGAAAAGTACTGGTGCATAGTTTAGTACCCTATTAAACAATATTAACATTATATAATAAATGATATTAAGGACTAAGCACATTGGACTGCTCGCAGTAGATTAGCGCAGCTCAATTGTAGAAACATAAGTTTGTAATTACCTATTTATATTGTTAATAAAACCGTTACATATAGATTTTATTGTTTCTTTTCAGTAGGTAAACCCCTTGTTGATTATAAATATAATTATTGTTAGAAAAAAATAAAAACATAATGGAATTAAGTAATTTTTCTCGCTGTTGGTAAACTTTAATAAATCGGTACGAATTGCTAACCTCTGATCGATAACTACACACTTCAAAAGTGTCTAGGGATCAAGTACGTTGTAGAGTATCGTAAAAATTGAAAATCAACTGTCAATCAGGACTGATATTAAAGTGTGTAATAGGGTTTTTACAAAACCATTATAATTTCTGCATCGGAAATAGAAAAATTGCATCGATATGGAGCGACGACATCATTTGACACGAGAAGAGATGATGAGAGCCGTCGGAATGTTGCAAGCTGGTTCTAGGTAACGTACTGTGGCTGTCGCTCTTAGCACTACACAGAGCGTCATAAGCCGCCTCTGGGCACGCTATCGTATCACGGGTATCGTGGCCGAGCAACATGGAGGACGATCTCGCATCCAGACGGGATCGGTACATCCAAAATACTGCTCGACGGAATCGTATCATGACCGCCATGATGTTGGTTACGAGGCTCCACAGCTCTTTAGGCTTGCTGATAAGCGACCAAATCATCCGGAATCGTATACGTGAAGTGATTCTGTGTTCCCGAAGGCCGCTGAGAGTTCTTCCTTTAGCACCCCGCAATCGTAGGGCCCGTTTACAATGGGAAACATAGAAATTGGGAGGAAGCAGACTGGCGTTGTGTTTGCTTTTCCGATGAATCTCGTTTCGGTATGAGGCCGGATACAAAACGTCTTGTATCCGGGCCTCATACCGAAATGAGATTGATCGGAATTATTATTCTCTTTATTATCAAGAGGTCCTCCAAACTCGTCTCCAACGACCTCTGGACGTCAAGTTTGAAGTTTTGTCAGGAAGTTAATTCATATGGAGGGGGAACAATAATGGTATGGGCTGGTTTTTAGATCGGGGGCAACCACAATTTTCAGGTTTATGCAGAGAGGATTGTTTGATCATCCCTTTGCGAAGCCGGTTGGGTGATATCTTTTCAATAAAATATTTAAAATCCTCATTTTTGCCTTTTTGCCATTTAATT
Source organism: Callimorpha dominula (assembly GCA_949752705.1). NCBI lineage: Eukaryota > Metazoa > Arthropoda > Insecta > Lepidoptera > Erebidae > Callimorpha > Callimorpha dominula. The sequence goes on from OX456999.1 coordinate 15,220,998, forward strand.
GACGACATTAGCGGCGTCCCCCAAGGTTCCCTCTTAGGTCCTTTGTTGTTTCCAATCTTTGTAAACGACATCGGAAATTGCGTACAATCTGCTAAATTACTGCATCTGCTTCCCTGATGATATGAAGGTTTTTAAAGCTATCTCATCACAGACAGACGTTCAAGCCTTGCAGAGCGACCTGCTGCGTATAGATGAGTATTGCATCAGAAACAAGCTAGACCTCAACCCATCGAAGTGTTCTGTTGTTACATATACAAGAAAATACACCACCGTTGAGTCAGAATACACTTTGAAGGAACAAAGGCTACATAGAAATCGTAGCGTTCGTGATCTTGGTGTAGTATACGATTCGAAGCTACTCTTTGATGAGCATGTGGATAGTATAGTAAAGAAGGCGTCCCAATCACTAGGATTTGTGTTGTCTAGTTGTTTTAAAGATGTGAAAACATATAAAATACTATACTGCACATATGTACGCAGCATATTGGACTATGGTTCACAGGTCTGGAACCCTAGATACAACAAATATATATTTTAGATTAGAGTCTATTCAGAAAAGATTTATTAAGTATTTGTGTTACAGGGTAAAAATTAATAACAAAAGTACAGATTATCATAAATTGTGCGCAAAATTTCATCTTCTTCCTCTCACTGAGCGGCGGGCAATAGCAGACGTTGACTACTTACTTAAAATAATTACTAATGAGGTTGATTGCCCCGAACTTCTTGAACAAATTGGGTTTAACGCACCTGTGAAGACTATGAGACATCACCTACCAATTCACCCGTCCACTGCACCATCAAATTACCGACAGAATACATTTCTATGGCGAGCTAGCAAGACCTTAAATGGTATCTGCAAGTCACATGATATTGACATTTTTAACACCAAAATAACCACAGTACGACGGGTGCTAAGCCGAGATTTCTTTCTTCCTTTTTTTTGCAGACAAGTAGCATATGTAAAACTAATGTAATACACATCTAAATTGTCCGTACGATTTTTGTATTTATATAAAATAGTGCTTATTTGTGAAGACCTTTAATTGGCTAAATGTAGTATATCACTGCTACTATTTCGATGTTGAAGCTGTTGGTTTTCCTTCAAATAAATAAATTAACTTTGGTTAATTTCCCACAATATGCAATAATTGCAATTTTTCTATAATTTTTACAAAATATACTGATAAGTTGTTAAACATTGGGAATTAAATTAAGAAGCTAGTCTGGAAAACTAGATTTGGTTAATATTAATTGGATATTTTTTTATTCATTAAACAAGGTTGAAATTAAACAACTTTCATTTACCAACTTTTAATGACTTTGGAAAATTGAATGCACTTATTTCTTTGTTTTTCTTATTGAGAATGTTGTTAATGACACGGTGTGCTCGTTTGCTGTCTTCGATTACCTTTTTAGCATCTCTGAGAGCGCGATTGTGTGCCTCTTTGTCTTTAGAAGGGAGGTGAAAGAAAGATTTGTAGTCGGCGTCATCGTAGTTGTTTGTTTTTGGAGTAGGGACCGGTCTATTAGTTGTTAAACCCAGTAACCTGTTCATAGGTCTGACATTAGGTAGCTGAACATGAGGTGGATTTCGGTCATTTCGTCTTTGATGTTGTATTTGTCTTTTCAGAGGTATTTCTTTACCAAGAGGAAGTGAATTAATATTGCCACTGTTAGGAGGTTCATTATATGGCCTCTGAGGCGGCAAGTGTCTTAGCAATGGAGGTAGAGGTCTTGGAGGAGAATTCTTATTCAGAGAAACTGAAGGATTCATAATGTGAGGCAGAGGTATATCGTGTCTAATCGCGGGTGGTGCCAGTCCTAGCACACCAAGTGCTGTTCTATTTATAGGTATTGCATGATCACTTCTAGCATAAGGAGGAGATATGTTATGAGGCGGTATATTACTGAAAAAAGCGTTTAATTGTGCGTTTATTGGATCATTGTTGGTATCAGATAGAGGTCCACTGTACAGACTTGGCGGGAGCGGCAATACCTTAACTTCTGTGCCTACAAGGGTGGGAACCGGGGTTGTAGGCATTTCTGTAGATTGTATAACAGGCCTAGTAATACCCGCCTTTCGATCAATAAAATTAAGGAAAGCGTCTAGACTTGGTGTAGGAACTCTTGGTCTATGAGTAGGCAAATTCAACAGATTTTGGGGGTTACTTAGATTATCAGTAACTCTTTTCATCTTTGATTTTGACATCGTTTCTATAGGACTCGTGATGGATTCTGAAGTTATAACTGAAGAGCTAGTAAATGTTTTTTGAGTAGTATTTGAGGACTTTGCACTTTGTTCTGGAACTTTCATCTGAAAACTCGCAGTAGGCTCTGGAGCCATTACTGGAAGATCCGTAGTAACTTCTGGGGTCGCTGCAGGACTAATAGTAGGCCCAGGAGCCATCACTGGAAGACTCATAGTAGGTTCTAGGGCCGTTGTAGAACTTATAGGCTCAGGAACTGTAACTGGAAGATCCGTAGTAAGTTCTGGGGTGGTTGTAGGATTTGTAATAGACCCAGTAGCCATAATTGGAAAATTCGTAGTAGCTTTTGGTCTTGTTGCAGCACTTGTGGTGGCCGTAGGACTTATTGTAGGTTCAGGAGACGTCACTGGAAGACTCGTAGTAGGTTCGGAGGGCGTTGCGGGACTTGTGAACTCAGAAGCCGTAGCTGGAAGATTCGAAGTAGATTCAGGAGCCGTCACTGGAAGATGCGTAGTAGGTTCTGGGTTTGTTGCAGCACTAGTAGTAGGCTCAGGAGCTGTTACTGGAAAATACATAGTAGGTTCTGGGGTGGCTGTAGGACTCGTAGTAGGCTCAGTAGCTGTCATTAGAAGCTGTGTAATGGGTTCTGCTGTCGTTGTAGGCTCAGGAGCCGTCTCTGGAAGACTCGTAATCAGTTCCGGGGTAGTAGATTCTGGAAGATCCGTACTAAGTTCTAGGTTTGTTGCAGGACTGGTAGTAGGCTCAAGAGCCGTCACTGGAAGACTCGTAATATGTTCTGGCGTCGTTGAAATACTCGTAGGCTCAGAAGCCGTTACTGCAAGACTCGTAGTCGTTTCTGGGGTCATTGTAGGACTTGCAGCAGGGTCAGGATCCGTTACTGAAATACTCGTAATCAGTTCCGAGGTCGTTATAGAAGTTGTAGTAGATTCTGGAAGATCCGTAGTAAGTTCTGGATTCGTTGTAGGACTGGTAGTAAGCTCAAGAGCCGTCACTGTAAGCCTCATAGTAGGTTCTGAAGTCGTTGCAGGATTTGTAGTAGATTCAGTCGCAGTCATTGGCTGATCTGTAGTAGATTCTGGTGTCGTTGCAAAACTTGTATTATCAGAAGCCGTTAATGCATGACTCGTAGTCGGTTCTGGGGTCATTGTAGGACTTGTAGCAGGGTCCGCCACTGAAATACTCGTAATCAGTTCCGAGGCCTTTATAGAAGTTGTAGTAGATTCTGGCAGATCCGTAGTAAGTTCTGGGGTCGTTGTAGGACTGGTAGTAAGTTCTGGGGTCGTTGTAGGACTGGTAGTAAGCTCAAGAGCCCTCACTGGAAGACTCATAGTACGTTCTGGTGTCGTTGCAGAATTTGTAGAATGAGGAGCCGTCACTGGAAGGTTCGCAGTAGGTTCTGGCTGATTCGTATTAGGTTCTATAATCGTTTGAAGAACACTAGTTGTTTCCTCTGGTATCTGCACTTGAGGGCTTGTAGCAGGCTCTGGAGTCGTCTTTAGAAGATCTAAAGTAGGCATTGTAGTTGTCGCTAAAGGAGTTACAGTAATCTTTAAAGACGTGTATGGAGAGCTAAGAGTGAGTGGAATCGCCATTGAGTCCATGGTTATCTCTGGAATTGCTTTTTGAAGACTCCTAGTTCGTTTGGGAGTTTTCATTGGAGGATTTGTAGTAGGTTCTGAAGTTGTCACTGAAGGACCCGTACTCGGTTCTAGAGTCGTAATTGGTGTCGTAGAATCCAAGGATTTGTCTGAGATATAATCAAAAGCCGGTTCTTCCTCTATTGTTTGTGGATTTAACGTTTCCGTAACATCCACATTAATCTCATTTACATACGAACTTGTACTTATCGGAACAGATGTAATAACATCTAATGCGTCACTTATTTGCACAGGCGATTGTTGAATTGCTATTTTAGGAGTACTTAAAAAATGCTTAGTTATAGAGTTAAGAAATTTGCTTTCTGTAATTGTAACAGTAGTTGGCGCAATGTAGTCCGCGCTATTCTTTGAACTTAAAGGTATCATCCTCGAAGCAAGTTTTTTTTCAATAGGATCAAGTAGAGGCTTAGTACTGTCATTAACCTCTTTTTCTTGGAGATCATAATCACGAAAAAGAGGTGTCGAGACTATAGAAACCTCTTCAAAACTTGGTTTTCCTATTGATACTGAAATTTCAGTCTGGTCGTTTTGTGGTTTTGAAGATATAGTTTGTTTACTAAGATATGTTGCAGTAATAGATAGTATCCTCGATGTGGTTGTATCGTCAGTATCAAGCGCAACATTTTGTATAGATGCCATAAGAACATCAGTTAGATTAGAAGTTTTGTTTATCGGTACCTCACTCAATGTTGTAATATTTTGTGGAATATTATGATCTTGAACTGTCTTCGGTTCATTGGTTGCGAATGCGTTGTTAATTTTTACATATTCTAAATGCTCAGGTAACTTTTCATGCTCGTCCATCTTAGTTTTAATTACATTCAAATGTCTAGCTTCTGCCGCCTTCCAATCTTCCAATTGCCCTCTTATATCTTTGTAACTTCTATTTGAGCTCTTTTCTAGATCTCTTAAAATACCATCTACTTTGTCGTTTTGCCTTGCTTCCGAAGACTCTATTTCGTGTAACTTATTAAGAATATCGTCGATAAATCTATGAATTTCATTGCCTCCTGAAAAATTTCTCATGTTATGTTCAATGGCTTCTAAAACTTTTAATTCATCTAATATAGTATCTACAGAAGGTTTGTATCCCCTCCGATCTACATTAGTGAAGTCAAGGTGAATTTCCTTAGACAATTTGTCTAATTCTTGCCTAACTAAATCACTAACATCGGCTAACCTTTCAGTTTCCTTAGCTAACTCCTTTTGAATGTCTTCTAATTTATCATGAGGATTGTAACCGTTCAAAAATGTTGATAATGTTGCATTAATTCTAGCATCAATTTCCTCCGGTAGCTCTTTCTTCAAATATTCCTCATTGTTCCCAATTGAAATTTCAAGCACAGGAAAGTAATTTTTTGGTTGAGAATCACTCTGGCTGCCGTTTATCGCACTTCCACATTTTTTGTAATAACGGGCTGTTGCATCCTCACTCAGAGATAGTACATGTTCTACCGCTAATATGGTACAGTCAACAGTATCTTTGACATCGGTTACTACGTCACTAAAAAGTTTTCCGAAACTATTCTGGACTGATAGCACCGCGCCTTGAAATACATCCAAAAATGAAGCTGACACCTGCAATTAAGTAAATATTTAATGTCCTTACCTGAACACATAGACCACCAGATTTTTTACTTATCACAGAACACTATACCGCACCTGTGCTACCATCATAGTGGCAATAATCACTGAAATTTTCATGGTGCACTTTAGTTGTTACAAGGAGTGTCTAACGGATAAGCACCGACCTTTTTCAGATCCGTAGACTAACTCGTCGAATCCGGAATAAGCGTGCTTTTAATCGACAATTAGTTTTACGTCTATTTGCTCAGTCAGGAAAGACACGCGTTATTGTTACGATTTTGCACCTGAGCTAATATTTAACGTCACAGCGTTATGAACCAATTAAATTATTTTGGATAAGTGATAGTAATACAAAAGGAAAGATGGGATAATAATGAAAGATGGTTTATTTTTCCAGTCGCTTAATACAATATATCACAAAAGTATTCCTTAACACTTTTAATAACACTTATAAAGTGTTTAATATTTTTACGATAATGAAATCTTACAAGCATCTTCACTAATAATATATAGAAATAATTTAAGCCTATAGAGTTCATAGAAAAAACTAAGTAAATATATTTAGTGTCAGATAATTCTTGATGAGATATGCACTGACATTGTAATAAAATAATTTTTAAAATCGACATTTATAAATTTTTCTCTAATAATGAAATATATTAGTAAATATGTATAGTATATATTTGTAGCATGCGTTGTTGATTTAAAGGTGCAGATAGTAAATATGTTAACATCGTTCAGTTTGTGAAAAAAAGATTTAAAGCATAAATAAAAATATTAATTTCCCTACTGTCCCATCTATATGGTAGGTAGTTATTGCATTGTGTTACTGTGTTATATAAATCAAGCAGACAGGTGGAACGCGATGTCACCTATTTTTCTTTTTCTTTATCAACTTAAGATGCTATAAATCAAAATGACATTTATTGCCAGCTGCCTTTGTGTAAACGTTACCAATGTTGTATAAATAAATTTGGCACTTTTTGAGCAATATTTTCAGCCTCCTAGTTATAAAATTTGAAAATATAATGTTTCGTTACTTCCAATGATGTAAAGCCCTTTATTCATTATATAAACAAATTAATAAAATTTACAGTGTAAAATGTTAACAGTTTCAAAGTAAGACAAATATAAAATACTGAGGTATCAAAACAAATGAAAAAAGTAAAATACAAATAAATACGAGTGGAATGTATAGTATTGAGTAATTTTCCACACGCCTGTATATGCACATTATAAAAATTGTCTACTTATTGTGTATAAGATGTAAATAAATTGATTTACAATCAGATACTTACCTGTGCCGCTTCCATTGTACGTTTATACAGGTTCCAGATAGTCAAAAAGCTCTTGAACTTTATTTACATGTGACTTTTAACTTCTAAATTAATACCCTCAATCTTAAACTCATTTAAAATATTACAAATTTGTACATGTTGGCCTTTCATGAATCGAGTAAATGGCCATTCCTTAACCATGATGTTTATTCATGTAATATTACAGTGACGTATTGTTAGTCAGTTTCGTGGATGATGTTCGAGATGTATTGTTATATATTTGTAACAGTCCTAATATAAAGTTATTCACGAATTCGAGTAAATTCTGAGCTTAAAAAATGCAAGCGTGTTACGTATAAGATTAATATAACGTTGCTTATTATGTTCTTGATTTTCCAACAATTACTTTACGGATACACAAGTTAATAGTACACTGTCTTTAAATGTTAGTTAAACTCGTTCGAAATCACACACTGACATTAGCTCGTCTAATTCATTTTTAGCATTATCAACTATTTACTAAACATGCATAAGACATTAAATACAATAAATACACACACAGGTACTACTGCTGTGATATGTAAAAGTTAATAGAACACTTATCAGTGAATTAATTATATCTACGTATTCTATAATTTGAACACGATTATTACAACCATAATCACATTATAAAAAATAAACTAACGATCATCAACATCACGATTATATGGCATTCAATATAAAACTTTGTATAAACCGTCACACCTACCCATCGTATAATACGTGATTTAGTGAGTATATATATATGAAAGAGTTTTGATTTACATTATTTTAACCTAGTTTTTTTTATATAACTTAAATATTCGTAGGGCAACAGTTGCTACGTGTTCACCAGCGTAGGTGGTAAGTTTAAGAAAAAGAGCTAAAATACTCTTATATACCTAACTCTGTAGCTAGAAGAGAACAGATTAAACACTCCGCTAGTCACTTCGTACGTTATATTGAACTATTTCTAAATATACTGTTTTTATGTAATATACAGTTATCAACACACGCGACAACACACGACTAAGATCAGCAGTAATTTAACCTATTAATATATGAGACTTTATTGCTTTTTACTAAATATAAGATTTCTTATAATACAGTGATTAATAATTTGAATAATGATAATTTAGCCTATCACGCAAAGAAAGCCAGTGTAGAAACCCTAGGTTTACGCACCACCGAATGTTTTTTAGCATCTTTAAGCGGTTTTCGACGCCAGATTTTAGGGGGAATCTTCAAAGTTCCAATCATATGAGAGGCATAATATTCTTATTATTAATTACTTACATTCACACTCATGCCTAATCATCAAAAGTCATGAAAGTACGCTTAGATCTTTTGTATAAGACAAATTTATAATCATATTCATTCGTTTTAAGTTTTCTTTTTGTGTCTGAAAATTATGTAAAATCCTTTGAACATTTTTTACTGAATAGGCTAGATTTGCAGGTCCCATATAAATTTAACCGCTTCCAAATATAAAAAATATATTTTGAAATTTCAGAAAGCAGTGGCTTTATTATCTTGGTTCCTTGAATACCGACTGTATTTATTTTAAATTAAATTATTGCCTCGCTCATACTTTGATGGCCTCAATGTAGCACTCAACAACAAAAAATAACATTCTCAGATACCTCTCACATACCAATATTCAACCATTTTCCTATATATTTAATAGATGTCATTTCAAAAGATCCTTATCAAAATATGTTTCTGGCGACGTAAAATCTCATACAAAATTAAATATAACTTTTGCTGTAACTTTAACTCATCGGCTACTTAATTTCAGCATAGCTACACATACATTAAATGGTTAAATTTAAACCCCCGTATATGTCAAGGGTTGGTATTTTCTACTTCTGACGTGTCTGTGAGAGACCCCGGTGGATCTTCCCGTTTTGGTGGAATAGGAACGTCAAGGGTGTCTTCGTCTCTTTTGGGCGGTAATGGGACAAAGTTGAGTTTGGGCAGCGGCGGGATCGGCGGAGTGGGCGCCGCCGCGTCGTTGGGAACGGCGCCGGTGCTGTTGTTCATTCTTTGATAGTGCTGTTTCCACTTGTTGGCGGGTGGAGTGTAGTTAAGTCGATCATATTCCATTTCTGGAAATCAAAATTATAAATACATTTTTTTTGTATGTTACCCATTAATATTGATTTTACCTGGAGTTGCCCTAACTAAAAATTTTTCACAATGCTATACTAAAGATTGCAGAGGAACCTTAAACATGGTGTACTATACACGATTACATCGATATTCAAACACCACTTTCTAATCACTCAACACTTTTGTTGCTGTCGTGTGATTACATTGTTTTCCAAAGTGAAATGCTTCGCAGCTTATGATAAGAACATAAACTAATCATGGCATAGAAGTTATATCCAGATAAATATATAAAAAAAAATATCGTAAGACAGGGTGTCATTACATTACATTTATTATTTAAAGTTGTGCAACCCAAAAATATTAATTTCGAATTCATTTACAATTGAATGTTCAAAATAATTCAGTGGAGTGTTTTATTAGAATGTAGTGAGTATGAATCATAGTTACCATATCCCTCCTTGTGCTTTATCTCGTCATACACGTGATCCAGCTTGTTGTCATCGTCCTCGTCTTGGAACAAGTTAGGGTTGTGAGCATCAGCGTCTTTGTTCTTTATAGACGACAGTGGATCGTAACCTTGAATATCAAAACAAAAATTACATTAAATACACTACAATACACACACGTACATTAAATTACAAATTACATTATTACACTCAATTATCAATGTTTCTTCATTCTTATGAACTACTCAACCAATGATCATAAAAATTATACATGATTTTTATGATCATCGGTTGAGTCAAAGGCCGGATGTCTTAATAAAAGCTGTTCCCGGATCCCTCCTATTTAAGGCGCAGTACGGCACAACGTGTGGTTTTAGTCGGTTCGATTCCGACACACCGACCCCCCCCCCCCCCTCCCCCGAAAACCCCGGTGGGGTAACGGCCCGAGGGGGTAAAGTTTGGTATCCGTAAATCTGATACGTTGAAATAAAATCACTGGGAGATAATCCCAGATAATGCCTATTGTTCAAACGTAAGACACATTTTACTATAATAAAATAAAACTTACTGTCAGAGGAGCTTGATGCGTTCATTCTCAGTTTCTCTAAGGTAGCGTTGTTAAGTTTACTGCCTGCTCCAAGGTTGTTCAGGATATGAGGCATATTGTTGAGCAGTGTAGTGGAATCATCGCTACGGATCGAGCCTTGGTATGAATACACTGGATTGTCGAAGTGTTGTTGCTCTATAATAGAAAAATATTTTATTATAGATTAAAAAATTTGATATATAGTAAAGGGATGATCCGACTGCTGCGCACCAGCCTTCCCCTCATTTTGGATGGGTGTTAGGTTTTACTCCACGCCGGTCTGATGCGAATTTATTTTATTTATTTAAAAACTTTATGCACTGTGTACAGAGGCGGACTTAATGCCAAAGGCATTCTCTGCCAGTCTACCTTAGGGTGATGTAGAAATGAATGAAGTAGGTGCATTAAAAGGTGAGTGAAATAAGGAAAAAAAAGGCAATTAAAATAAAAATATATAAAGGCAAAAAAATTGGCGCACTTCTCACATTTCCGAGAACATACAGAAAACTCGGCGGTATGTAATTTTCCTAACAAACATTTCACATAAGCATTTATTATTTATTACTCGCGAAATAAACTCGGAAAAGTGAGAGATGCGTGATCAAGTATCGATGTTATAGAATCAAATAAACAGGTTATAAATGAATAATTGTACATTGTTTTCCACCTCCTCTATTTCAGTAGAAGTACTGTATTCGGCATTTACTCCCAGAATCTTTTATTCATTATAGAGATTTCAAATACGACTTAAAATCCTATGAAATATGTGTAATAAATATAGTGTAATTTGAAGTGACATACCAGGCTGAGAGCTAGGATCGGCTGTGTAGTGTACGTGCGCTATTTCTCGCTTGAGGTTGCGCACGCGTTTGCGATAGTACAGTAGAACCAAGATGGCCGTCGCCGCGCAAATGAAGGCTAGTATCACCATCACAACCGTCAGACCAGAACTAGATGATTCTGAAAGTATACTTGCTTATTTTTATTGTAGAAAATAGATATAAAGTATCTTTTTTTATAAAATATATATAATGTTAGTGAAACGCTCCCGAAAACGAAGACAGACGATCTTTTTTTTTTTAAGTTTTTATTAGCATTTTTCGTGCTCCTTTATGTTAGTACAGGTAAATGAAACGATAATTTCATAGAAAATAAATCAAAAACAGCTGACGCTCGGGTCGACGGACGCGCGGGCGCTGAACTCGCGCGGCCTTTTGCGTCATTGGCTCGAGCATCAGATGTTTTTAATTTATTTCTGACCCATCATCAAAGGTACCATTAATACTATAGTCTGTCTTCGTTTTCTGGAGCGTATCCCTAACAACCTGTATTATATTGATTGATACATATATAAAAAAAACAGATGACAAATATGCTTGTTAAACTGGACAGGTTATTTCGATCTTTGTAACGATGATGTCACTAGGTATCCTGTATTTTTCAGAATCTATACTAATATTACAAAGCTGAAGAGAAAAAGAACTAATCTCAAGAACTACTAATTCGAATTGAAAAAGTATTTTAGTGTTGGATAGCCCATTTCTCAAAGAAAGCTATAAGCTATGTAACATCACGCTTCAATCAATAGCTTTTAAAAATAGACCAAGTTAAACCCAACTAAAGATCCACAAAGAAGTATTTCTGAGGCATTTTATTGATTTTATTAAAAAACTCCAATTACGCACTATCCTAAGTAATTTCGGAGTAAATGAATATTTTACTTACGCGTATCAATAGGGTTAACGATAGCATCGCTGGCGTGCATATCGCAGTTATCTCCGACGAAGCCACGGTGACAAATGCAGCCGCCTACCGGATCGCACACCCAGTTCCCGACCGATGAACAATTGCAAGCCTCCATGCAGTGGTCACCGAAGTAACCCTCGGGACAAACTGTATAGTACAAATATATTAACCTCTTTGTTAAGTGCAGTAAATTAATTGCAGAGCAGTACCAGCATACCCGCTAATAGCATTTGACTCACTGCATGGGCATGCCTTAAGGATAAACTAAGCTTGTGAATTTCTGAGTGGTTCAGAAGAATTAAGGGTGGGATTTTATTCATCTCTTCTGTTTATTGTTCTAATTTAATAACAGGTAATGTTTTCAAGAATCAGGTACATCTTTTATAGCACAACTCGACATGGAATTCTTTCGTACCTTTTTGAAGCGAAAGGTTCGCTAACTTAAAAGGAATTCCCTCCCGCGGTCCGTCGTATTGTAGAATATCTTTCCTGAAATGGTTGGTTTCCCTAACATTACATAGCGTGGATGATCCCCGTACCGTTGAAGGCATCGACAAGCAAGATGAACGCCATCTAGCTTGTAGATGGCTTACTTACTTCCCCACCTTTGATGTATTATCATCAGCCTATCACCATCTACTGCTGGACGACGGCCTCCCTCAAAGATTGCCAACTATCCCGGTCTTGATGCATAAAGGAAGTATATTTCACTAGCATATACACTGCGCACAAGTTGAGCCCCAATTCCATTTTGCAATCGTAGAATAGGTAACGTAGCAAACGATTTATTTAAGGTACTGCCGCAAGGACATTATTATTGTTTATAATTTACTAGCTTTTGTATTGGGCTTCGAACGTGATAATGTAGTTTTTTTTTATATATAATGGAATAGGCGTTTGTTTTATAGATTTTGTCAATCAATTCAGGTATCCCTCTGAAAGGTAACCTTTTGCGCTTCGCCGGTAACCTATTTGTGTGAAAAAATAATTATTATGCCGACTTGCGCTATGATTACGTGTCGAAAAGAAGTCAGGACTACAGTGTGTCTAAAGTAAGGACATAATTTCATAGGAAAGTCCACACATTTTTGTTTCTAAAAATATTGATAAAAATTTACAAAGTAATTTAAGAGCCAAAATGTAATGATCTAATCTACTAAAAAAGTTATACATTAGGGATCATATTTGAGTTCTAACTATATTGGAACTACGAGAGCACGCATGAGCTACAATGCTTACAGAAATATTTGCTATACATTTTGCACGAAAATATTTCAGCTCTCTAATGGTGTTTAGGATTTATATTTAATATATCCTCTGTGACCTATTGGCGGAGATTTCTGTATGTGTGTAAACTATGATTATTGATATGCGACATATGATTTCGAACAGAATGCAGTTGATGGCATTTCTAATTACATATTCTTTCTTAGTTCTGTGCCCCTGACGACAAAGTGTAATAATGATCGAAAACAAATTTACATTCGTATTTATAATAGTGTAGCTCTTAAGAAAACAAGTTGGTTACGTACACTGCGTGCAATAGTGGCCGGTGTAGCCGGGCGGGCAGCGGCAGTAGCCGTCGTTGGGGCGGCACGCGGCGTTGGGCGCGCAGCGGCAGGGCTGCGAGCAGCCGGCGCCCCACCAGCCCGCGCCGCACGCCACGTCGCAGCGCGCGCCGCGCCAGCCCGGCAGGCACTGGCACTCGCCTGGGGACACGAATACGAGTATTACTTTAACACATATATTTTACTGTGTACAATAATGTGTCAATAAAACAATAAAATATAACACAATATACAAAACTTTCCTGCTTTTCACCTACTCATTTATTGTTTTATTGACTAAATAAAATCAGAAAACTAAGTTTTTCTTTCATATTCTAATGGAATAGGCGTTTGTCTTAGGTAGGAACATTGTAATGAAAATTGCCATTTTTTTTTATTTTTTGTGTATTATTTTACTAAAGAAAGAAGTGGATTTATTAGGTTTTCAGCAGCAGACTTTACTTTGAATTTAATTAATTGCTGATTCCAAGGAGTTGAACTTTCCCTGAGACGAACTGAGGTCACGGTATTTTCGTGAGGCTGACGTCCAAGAGTACTGTACTGCAAGTAATATGGAGAACTCGCAGTCAAAAAAGTTGTGGATAAATGTTAAAAAGCAGACTATCTTTACTTAAAGATTGTGAAACAATTCTTATCATAATAAATGTAAAGCTTACCAGTGACGTGATGACAGTCAGCTCCATTCTTGCAAGTGCACTTCTCTTTGCAGTCGACGCCGTACGTGCCAAGAGGACAGGGGTACTCGCACGTCACCCCAGTAAATCCACTAGGGCAGTTGTACATACCCGTTACTGGATTGCAAGTAGTATTACCTAACAAACATTAAACATCAAACATTACACACATTTCAATGTTTATAAACATTTACTACTTTGTAATCTGACAATAAGTGGTTTCCTCATAATAATGTACATTTCAACTCGCCATTACCAACAATAGGTTGGCGAATAACAGTTCTTTTTTATAGTCTTAAAAATTTGGTAAGTTGTAAGAGAAGGTAAGGCACAATAGATTTCTGGTCGACCAGGGAAAGTGCCTCCTTTATTTTTTTTTTTTGTGCGTGTGGAAACCCCCTCGGGCCGTCACCCCACCGGGGTTTTCGGTGGGGCGGTGTGTCGGAATCGAACCGACTAAAATCACACGGTGTGCCTTGAAACAGGACGTAGTCAGGAAAATTTAAAAGGGTATGCTGAGGTGGTTTGGGCACGTAGAAAGAATAAGTGCGAAACAAATGACAAAAAAGTATAATTAACATTGTATGAAAGTTTTAATGACAATAAAGAAAGCTTGTAAGGTATGTAAGGATAGGATCAAGTGCTAGAGCTCTTACTGTGGTAACTATAGAGTTAACGTCTCTCAACCTGAGTAGAAACAGAACCAGAAAAGGATATTACCTGTAGGAGATTCAGGACAGAGTTGCGTACATCCAGCGCCGTAAGTACCAGGGGAGCATGGGATCGTGCAGTTGTCACCGGTCCAGCCCGCCGCGCACACACATCGGCCGGTAGACGCGTCGCAGGAGGAGTTGTTCACGCACGGACAACGCTCCGAGCAATGTTCGCCGTAACGACCCTCGGCACACTGCGTCTCGCACCGAACACCTGTTTGTAGACATATATTGTACTATGAAATACTCAAGTAATTAAAACTGAATATTTATAATAAATTTGAATTTCAATAATATACCCATAATTTCTTATATTACAAAACGTATATTAATAGAAGAACTTAATTGTTTTTGGATAATTTAAAACGGATTCTTTAGTCATTGCACACGTTTTGTAATAAGGCCGACACTCTCTCTCACTATCTATCTAATGAGATACGTTTTTTTATTGGGACTAATCTCACACGCAATGCTACCCCACTGTGACTCCGGTACGATAAAATCAACAGTAGCATTCTATAAAAAAATCCGAGTATGTTGTAAGGCAGAGTTCTTTCTTCTCTTGCATTTTTCCTATGTATGTATCTCTTTTTCTCGACTGAGAAAGACAGGAAACATCGATTAGGCAATTTGCACTGAAATCATTTTTTTTTATTTTCCCTAAATGAAACCAAAATCAAAAATTGATATTTTTCCACTTTAAAACCAAATATTCCAATCTGGAAATAAATACGAGTGTGTTTGTACTTGTAACTCTTCCAGACGTAAGTTTAAGTATTTGTATTACCTATGAAATTGTCAATTTTAAACATTAACTAGCGCATTGAAAATCGATCTTTTAACAAAGCGCTACTAATATCATGAGTATGGGTAAAGCAAGGTCTATGTTGTATGACAGGCATTTCAGACATTTTGAGAAGGTACATAAACGCTAACCGTACATGGTTAACGTTTATGTAACAGAAACGGCTATAAGAAGAATTAAATGACGATAACCCAAACACAGATGTGCACTGTCAATATTTTAATTTTGAATATAGTTATTGTGTACTGTAATATATAGTATGGTTATTGTATTATAATTGCAAACTGTACCATGTGACATATTAAATGAAATGCCGAGCTTCTGTGAGGATCTCAAATATCTTTTTTATAATTTTAAAGTTATTTAAGAAAATAAATGAAAATTGTCCATTCCCCATCCCTAACTCTGAAACTACTGAGAATAAAATTTTGAAAAAAGTACATAAAATACTTCTTTACATATAAATTACATTACTATAATAAGTTTATGGTCTTAAAATATCACGGAATATCTCTCAATACTGTGCGTACAAACTTACATTAAATTTGCAATTCATAGTACGGAACCCACTCCACCCGATTTCAACTCGCACTTGGCCGGTTTTTTAAGAAAAATATCATAACTATATTATAGAATGAAAGATATCACAATAGTCAGTATCGAAAAGTTCATAGGAAAGGATCTAATATCATCATTAAATATACAAAATAAAATAACGCATAAAATACTTAATACATTAATTTAATTATGTTAAGGATTCTGTAACATGACCGATGATAATTTGTTGACATAAATCTGTCCCTCATTAATGGATACATCCCACATGCTTGCTATGTTACTAAAAGAATTATTTTTAGTTACCAATGCAACTATTGTTTTAACGTTTAGTAAATCTAATTTACCAAGGGTTTGTGTCACTGTCGACAAAGGTAAATTAGAATCTGCAAAGTTATCATACACAGTATAAGATACACAATCGGTAATGGGCAATTCCTTTATATGATTATATTCTTCTGATATTATTGCTAAGTTGTCTGGGCTTCGATCCAAGTCTTGATATTCATAATCGTCAAAAACTATGTCATTCTTGATGTTGTTTTTCTTTCTGTTGGTCATCTGTTGGCCTTTACTGGAGATGACATTTGTGTCGGTTCGATCTTCTTCGGAATTCATTTCTGTTTTGTTATCATCACACAAGGTTTCGAACCAAACAGTGTAGCCCATTACATCTGTTATTGAAGTTAAAAAAAGACAATGAATGTTGTGTTAAATATATACATACCTGTCCTAGATAGACCTGAATCGAAAAGTAAGAAGCTAAGTATTAATGATGTAACACTAAATCAATTAGTGTTTTTTAAATCTGCGGATGGAACGAACGAATAAAAGTTTTGCCTTATGGAATGGCAATCGTCAAAGTTTAAACCGGCATGTGGCATTAATGATCGGCCCCTTGATGAGCTAAAGGCATTTCTGGTGCACGCGTGACGTTTGCACAATATGTATTATAATGTCTACTTACAAGATCATTGCATTCACTATGACTGTATTAACGCCCTAACATGAGCCTAGAGACTTAGACACACACCTCTCCAGGACGTCTCACAGATGCAGTGTCCGGTGACGTGGTGGCAGCCGCGCGCGCGCTCGGAGCAGTCGCAGTGCGAGGCGCAGGCCTGGCCCCAGCGCCCCGCGGCGCAGCGCCGGCCGCAGCGCGCGCCCCAGTAGCCGGGCCCGCACACGCACTCGCCTGCAACACATCAAGGCCTCAAACACCTGTTCTGGGACACCGAATACGGTCTTTAGAATTTAAAGCAGTGGAAACGTTTTTTTTATTTTCAGTGTTGATTTTCGGAAAATTTTCCTTGGAACGGCGGCAGGGACCATCACTACCTATATTTCAGTTCATTGATTTTATCGAAATTGTGTCATCTAATCTAGAAGTACCTACTACAATTTATTTTTATAGAATAAAAAGGTACGAACCGTTGACAGGATTACACGGGGCGTCATTATCGCAATTACACTGCTGCCGACACTTCAATCCGAATGTTTTACCGTTGCATGGCCGATCGCATTTAAGGCCTTCGAATCTGAAACCACACAGTTATAAATGGAATGTAATAATATAATTAGTCATAAACAAACGCGTAAGGTCTTGTCACGAAATCTTCGTTTCTATATGGAAATCAGCAGGTGTTTACGGCACACGCCAGTCACCGGCCCCACCCACTTTGTTTTTTTTTTTGCGACTTGCACTACATCTGCATCCGCATGAACATCCGCTTTGATTATTGCAAATGAAGATGTCAAAATCGATGCGGATACGAATATCGGCAACACCCTTGGTTACGATTACCTAAATTGAGACGCACGCCATCTTTCGACAATGAACGGCACTAATAGCCTATTTACATAACGTCGTACAATGTATTAGAAAATCCCAGAGTGGTTTCAAGTTTTTGGGAAAAGTTTTGAACTCTATGACTCTATGAAATGAAGTTCGGAGTATAAAAGGGTAGTTGCATTGCGGTATCGATTGAGTTCTAGTTGAGAGATCAGAGTAAACAAGTGAATAGAGAAGTGGAAATATAAGTAGAATAAGAATAGAGAAGTACAAGTGATAATTTAAATATTGAGAATTAATTATAATTGTGTGTGTATAAATTTGTGAATTATTGAAATAAATTGTTATGGGGTTGATAATACTAGATGACAATGGTATTGTTACGAATATCCCGCCATCTATTGGCGACTGTGGGAAGTCGTATAGAGCTACAAAATAAAGATACACGCCATCTGTTGAGGCAACACGGAACTAAGTAGTTAGTAACCCGTTAATGGAATATTCTACGATGTACGATTCTATTGTTGTGTAGAATTTACCAGAGGTGTCGCGATTTTTCTGGAAGGTACTTCCAGAAAAATCGCGATCGCGTTTCGCTATATAAAGCGTGGCATTGCGGAGTAATGAGTTAGTTATCAAGTGAGTTAGTTTTCAAGTGAGTTTAGTTTCAAGTGAGTGTCAAGTGAATTAACAGCGACTAAAGTGTAAGTGAATTAAGAAGTTTAGTGTAATAGTGATAATAAATTATTGTTATTGTGTTGTTGCTAGTTTCCCTGTGTATTTTGTGATCTATTAAAATAAATTGTGTCTATTTTGGTAACAATCTGGTATAATTCTCTAATCCTGAACCTCAGCTCGTAACAGTATTGATAGTATAATCTAAAACAAATACATACCCAGGCTTGCATTCACACTCGCCAGTCTCGTAGCTGCAAGTAGCGTTGTTATAGCAGTCACAAGTATCAGAGCAATTATCGCCGTAGTACGGATACGGGCAAGGCTCCTCGCAACGTATTCCTCGGTAGCCCGGAGCGCACAGACATGAACCTTACAACAATAAAAATAAATTTAAAGATTATTCTTATGTTTCGGTTTTAAAGCTTTTTATAGTAAATTTTCTAATATTACATATATTTATTTAATTTTTACAGATTTATCTCTTTTAGAACACGTGAAGAGTCGGTAGGTTAGATATGAAAAACGTTAAGAACATAGATATATCTCCAAGAGAGGTACTTTCAGAGAGGATTTCAAAATATTGAATTATATTATTATGCTTTATTTAGGTGCGTATGTTTAGTTTCTTTTATAGTAACTATAGCATGGTTTATTTTGTAGTTTGAATTGTAAACAGCCTCTTAGTATATACATTCGATCGGTTTCGAATCGGTGTATTATCATACCTTTAAGTTAAGTTTTTCATCGATCGTTAGCATAACGGTAAGGGCCGGGTGAGTTCTTTATGCGGTTCAAAGTCATGCATGCAGTCAAATTAAAACACTAATCATACTTAATTAATTTAGATCGTGTTAGTCATATATTAGCATAGTATCCAGTTTTCTACTTTTTATTTTTAAAGTGATAACTTCTTATGGGAGGGTAAACCGCTTCTTTACGTAACGCATTACGGCGCCAGTCTGTCTAGTGTTTAAGTTATCACTTCTGTCGGGCGTCCCGATACGCACAAATTTTTATTGTCGCCATTATTTTATACCCAACTGGGATATTGTATAAATAAATAGGAATATAATTATTATATATGTATGTGTGTAAAGATGTATATATGCGATAGTGGCTATTTATGTATATATATGTATATGTGTGTGTGTGTGTATGTGTATATGTGTACATGCATGTGTGTATGCGTGTGTATGTATATGTATGTATATATGTGTATGTATATGTATATATATGTCTTTATATGTATGTAAGTGTGTATGGATGTGTATATTTGCATATATATTTTAAATGTGACAAAATGTGTAATTTTTGTTTTTTTTTTTTTAATTATGTATAAACGCCCGTGACGTCCCTTTTAAGAGGCACCATCTGAAAACCAGCGCTGCACCCGTTGTTAGGTGCAGCATTATGCTGAGATGGTGACCTTTTCAGGCCCGCACTAATTGGCGTAAATCCTTTTAAATGTATAAATTTATAGTTTTTTTTTTTTATCTTCTTTCTTTGTTATTTATGTTATGAATGTTGCGGATTGTGAATAAATATATTTTTCTTTCTTTTCTTTCTTTCTTAGTCTTCATAGCTAAGCGTAAGCTTTTGCCTCATCATCTCAGCTGAGCAACATAAATAAAAAAGTAGTAGAGTAGGTGCGTACCGTTTACGGGCGAGCACAGGCCGCTGTTCTCGCAGCGGCAGGTGGAGCGGCAGCCCTTGCCGTACGTGAGCAGCGGGCACTGGCGGTCGCACGCCGCGCCGCCCCAGCCCGCCGCGCATGAGCACGCGCCTGTCCACGGATCGCAACTGGGGTAGAATACACATTGTACAATCTCTTTGTTATATATATTAGATATATATATATTATGTAAATTAAGTTCAGCACTTCCTAATGATTCATGAATCTATACTGATGATAAAAAAAGATCGTACCATCCTATAAAATTCCAATTGTAATAACAACAAAATAAACGCACATATTATGTAGAACAGAAATGACATCTTTGTAGTACATTTCGAATTTCATTGAAACCGTTTGGATTATATCATTTGACAAAATTTACTATGCAAGCAAACTGATATAGTCCAGAACTGAATGCAGTTGTTGGAAAAATGAGAAAAAAAAAGGTTTAATATAACTAACATGTCAGTAGTGGAAGGGTTACACTCGCATTCCCGGTCACAGTCAGGACCCCACTTGTCCATGGGGCAGGCGCGTTGCTCGCACCGCTCACCCTTCCATCCCGGCTTACACACGCAAGACCCGTTGCGAGGTGAGCATTCACCCCCGTGCTCACATCTGCACTTGTGAAGGCAATCTACTCCATATGTCCCAGCTGGACAAGTATCTAAACACTGCAAATAAGATGGCAACATTAATTTATTGTTTAGTTTTAAACTGGAGCTTTTCCTTAAATGAAATTAAAACTTTTTAACTTTTTTATTTTTTATATTCTTTGTAGCTGCACTCGATCCGAACATATGGTTTCAAGGTTGAATTCAAATTACCTTTTCTCCCGTAAAACCAGCTTCACATTGACATCGCCCGGTGACATGATGACAGCCAGCGCCGTTCGCGCATTCACAAGTTTGTTCGCATTTCTCCCCCCATCGCCCTGCTGGACATCTAAAAAATAAAAAAATATAAAATAAATAAATGGCGTAATGGCTGAAGTCAACCACAGGTGCTTTATTGTGCAACTCCACTTCATCTAGTGACTTTGTCGTGTGATTTCAATAAAATCCAAGTGCCATAAAATCCATCACACCTTTCACACTGCTAGTAATGGGGAATTCCCGACAATAATCTCTCAGAACAGAATATACTAGGGAATTTCCCCGCAATTGACGTCGCATGTTGTCGATGACAACTCGGATATAACAACTTCCTCCAGCAGGGTAGCCCGTGAGTTAAAAGAGGTGGGTGTTTTAACAAGATTACAATATTCGATAGATACAAGTGTTTCTGGTGATTTCGTAATTATTTGGTATAAAATAGTATCCAATTATCGTTTTTGGAAATATAAATCTCGTTATTATACGCTAATAACCACAGAATAAGGACCTCAGAATAACCTCATAATCCTTAAGGATAAATTAAAGAGTAGGTATCCTAACGAATTGGTGTGAATTATGACAAGGTATAGATTCAGACAACGACTCAGGATAAAGATAAAGTGATGAAACAAAAAAGTTACTCTTGCAACATTATTACCCATCTATCATTTCATTTTCCTATAATATCGAATGTAAGTTGACTACTTTAAAATAATTACCCTCTTAGTTCACTTACTTATTAGCGCAAACTTCGCCAGTCCATCCCGCAGGACATTCACACGAGTTAGACGTCAAAGAGCATTTCCCACCGTTCTGGCACCGACACCTCACCGGGCAGTCTCCTGAACAAGCTTCCTCGCATCTGTAATACAATGGACACAGTTTCGAACAATGTAATGGATATTATTCCAAAATTCTCACATTATGTTTTGTACACAATTATTATAAATACATACATACATTAAATTGTAATAGGTTATATTATAAATTATCATCAAAGTTTAAACAATGTAAGATTACCACGTATTATTGCTTGCTCTTTGGACTGACCATTTATTTGTTTCCGTTGTAGGCACGTTTCAAACGAAAGCGGAACGTCGTTATCATAAAATTACGTCAAATACCTAACATTCTAAAAAACTAGTCGTTCAGTTGCAGAGCAATAGTAATTACTTTTTTAGTGCCAATATATTTTAAACGTAATACTTACTAACTACGTTTGGCTTAGTTAGTACATACAATTACGTAACTTTTATACAAGGGCGTCCAAATTGTTTATTAACCAAACCGTTCAAGCTATTTTTACACGAGTACCCAAAAAAGGATTTGAATATTTTTACGGTCCATGTATGTGAGTTTCTTTATTCCACTATAACTTCTAACCGCCTGAACAGATGTGGATGTATGGGGTATTGTTAAACACCTTACATCATCCCAAGTGACACTGGCTTTAATTAAAATTAAAAGAAAAACTACATGGCGGCTGTTTAGCACCACTCTAGTTAGTTTTTTGGCAGAACAGCTGTTTTTAATTATTAAAGTCAAATTTCTAGATAATCGGCAAGTTTATTGAAAATCTTTAATTAGAAACAGAAAGGCATGCCAGCAAGTAATTAGAAATATAACTATTAAAAATGAAGGTACACTTACAAAGGTCCAATAAACCCAGATGGACAATTACATGCCCCGGTAGCAGCATCACAAATGCCTTTATTGATACACTGACATATCTCATCGCAATTGTCTCCGTAAGTGGGCGGTGCGCACGCTCGCTCGCACGCATCTCCACGCCAACCCGCGGTGCACGCACACTGGCCCGTTAAAGGATCGCAAGTGCCTCCATGTAAACAGCTGCATTCGTTCTGGCAGTGCCTGCCCCATTTGCCGACAGGGCATGCTGCAAATGTAAAATATATGTACAGACAAATTATATACCACTAAGAAAAATATTGTGCAGTAGTTGGGATTAAACAGAAAAGTCAAAAGCATATTGACGAGAAACAAGATTCGGCCCAGCTCATCGAGCACCGAGCATGCAAAACTGGATGATCGCTTATGGAATGAACTCTATTAGGCACGACGGCCTTTTAGAGGCCCCCCAAGCCCAGTTGCATAATCAGAGAGGTCATTTCGCATAAAGTTAACAACATTTTATACCTATTTTAGAATTTGTATATTATCAATATTCTTAAATAGAAATATGTTTTTAGATTCGTTGCTTCGAAGCGTTTCTATGTAATTATAAAATAAATGTTTATATGCACAACGTTAATAAAATTGTGAACATTTTGGACGTAGCGCAATCCGGATCATAATTAAAGCAACACCACCAATTATTGAGAAACATTTAAACTGATAAATAGTATTTAGTGAACCAAAGTCTACACAATACATTATTCCGACCATTTATCCTGCCCAAATATATGGAATTATGAACAACGTTAATTAAATGAGCTCATTCTCAACGTCATTAACATCATAATCATGACAAACAAAACGTCGAGTGAGTTTAAACATCCAACGTATTTAAAAATAGGAAACACTTTAGAAAAATGAACTTTATCTTAAAGATACAAGATACAATTAGGATCAGATAGGTAGAGAGCTGGGCGTAAAATAAATTTATTTATTTTGAATTATGTACTTACGAATTTTTTTAGCACTTAAGTACATTGTATTATAATTAAGATAGTTTTAGATTTTGTCAAAATAATCTTACTATCTATTACTATAAGGAGTAATTTTTTTTTATTTAATAAAGATTGCCAACAAAATGTAAACAAAAAATGTCAACTTTTCAATACAAACTAAAAATAAAATTGAAGTGTCTGTTTGTAATGTCAAAATAATAGTCTTTTTTAATCTCATACAGTTATTGGCACGATACTTATTCCTAAAAATGAGTTTTTAAAACTTTTGTCTGTCTGTCTGTTTGTTGTCGCTAATCTCCGGAACGGGTGGGCCGATTCCACGGAACTTTCACTGGCAGATAGCTGGTATTATAAGGACTAACTTAGGTTACTTTTATTTTCGAAAAGAATTAGAGTGCCGCGCAAAATATATAAATATGTACAAGTACGGGAACGGCTAGTCTTTAATAAAAAAAACTCGGTATAATTATATAACAGAAGTCCTCGTGAACGAACCCATGGTGAACAGCTACTTTATTCTAACATAGAAAAGTCCTTAACTACATCCTGTTTACTAGCTGTTATTCATAACTGTATTTCAGTACTAGGAATTAAAAATCTTACATATGTCACACGCAGGGCCGCCATATCCGTGTGCGCAGGCGCATGTGTTTGGTGCTATACATTTGCCGTTGACACAGGACTCTACGCACACAGGCACACATTGCTCCCCTCGGTGATCTGGTGCATATCCTGGGCAGCACTCTTCTACCGGTCTGTACTTCACCAACGTTTGAGTCTTGAAGACTTCACGAAACTTGATCTTATATTTCGAACATTTAGGCGGCACATTGAAGCACCATGTGTATTCCTTCACTTGGTACGGCTGCTTCTCCGACACTCGTATTGTTGTTGTATATCTAGAAAAATCTTTTCATTAATATGTATTAAATGTAAAAAATTTGCAAATAGAATCACATAATCGAGACGATTCCGGGCCGCGTGTTTTTTAAAGACAACTGGCCACATTAGAGAATATTAATCGTGTAGTAGGCTGGCCTGTAGGTCTAGTACTTTTTATCCCGATATTCTCACGAGATCGGGACTTACGCGGGTGAATCCGCGGTCCGCTGCTAGTCTTTAATAAAAAAATATCTATGACTATCTTTGTTAACTTGAAAATCAAATAAAAGGATCACTTGTTGTTGATGTCCGCGTGAAACTTAAAACTGACGGATACTACTGAACGGATTTTCATGCAGTTTTCACCAATAGATAGAGCGATTCATGAGGAAGGTTTAGGTATAAAATTTGTTAAGGTTTTGTTTAAATTGGTTGAAATATGATGATGATTGCTGAAGATGTCTCTGCTACCCTTGCGAAGCCGTGTTGCTAGTAATATAATACCCACTGATTTACGTTTTTTTATTTTTTCGACGTGAAAATCCCATTTTTTTACTTAAAAATGACAAAAAAAAACCGCTTAAAAAAAACTAGCAACACTTGATTAAGTAGGTCTATAGTCAAGATAACATGTTAACAAACTTTCTTTGTATTTATAATTAGTGTTGTGAACGAGGATCAATGCCTCCTCTGAATAAAATAATATGTATAAAGCAAAAGGAAAAATAATAAAAAAGTCAATTGAGTGAGAACAAGTTGTGCTGCATAACGGATACCGATAATACTTGAATTGAACTGTTTTATTGGCGTCGCGGCCAAAGTGGACATAACGGGATAGGGGACGGAAAACTCGATAAAGTTAACTGACCTGATGACTAACATCAGTCTTTACTTTACATGCATAGAGTCACAAATAACAGACAGAATAAAAATATAAAGGGTTAAAGTTTGAAATCTACGTAAGCCTACTATATAGTATCAATAGAACAGAACGAAGTTTTAAAATGAAACAACGGCTACAAAACGACAGCTATCTAGAAGCATACAGAAGATTTTGACAGCTAGTTTCTTGAATTTTATGAAATATGTTTCTTCCAAACCTCGAACTCCAGTACAGGGTTGTAGTTATACCAGTATCAATGCCGAAGTGTGCGTGTATACTTATTACTAAATCTATCTATGTAACGGAATCTTTCAACGTACTTCTCGCCAACTTCTAAACGTACTTTTCGCCAACTTCTAAACGTCCGATTCACTTGAAAATTTGCACACGTATCGCGGACCAAATGGCAAATGGCAAATAAAAATTGAAAAAATATTTGGTTTAAAAGTTTAAAATACTAAAAAAAAGTTTTAATAGCAAACTGAAATAAGTATAAAAATATTTTTTTGTATGAAGAGTTTGTTTTATAGCGATATATAGTCCACTGGTTAGTTATAATTGAAAAAACCGGACAAGTGCGAGTATGACTCGCGAACCGAGGGTTGAGTAAGCAGTGGAGTGCAGTAGGCTGATGGATTAAACGTTTACCGAATGTACATGTGTAATTAATATTAAAGGCGTACCTTACCCCATCTTAATGTACATGATTGAGCTTTAACTAGCACAAACATTAAAGAAAAAAAAAACATTTCTTTGATTGTGAATGGGGTATAGAATTATAGAGAGGTCGGTAGTGGCGGCAAATGCGTTAATCCGCGACTGCGTCAGAGACATATCACTTTCTCCTTGAAATAGCACAAATTGTAAACATATACCCCTAACGTTTCTTATCAAAAGCATTGACTAAATTGATGTATAATAGAAGTCATAATTAAATTATATCCTTCTTCTACTCTGAATATTTTAGGTAAATATTAAAATCCACTTACATGCAGTGACATGATTTGTTCAGCCAAATGTGTTAAATGTATAAAATTTATGTACATATATAACCCATTCATGCAGTAAACGTTTACATCCGTAAGTAATTATTGACCATTTGCTCGCTTTGTCTGTGACACAAGTACTCAGAATCTGAATTGAATCATACACTTCACTAGGAAGACTAATGAATAATAATAAACCAATAGTAAAAACTACTACATATTACTACTAGTTATATAACGAAGACAAGAGATTGGGATGAAAGTCAACACAATTTCAAATTTATTTCCATGTTTTAACGAGCTATAAGAATAGTTTATCACTGAAAAATTTGTGCATAAAGAAAATGTTTGTAAAACGTTTTAATTTCAAAATGACATCTAAGACTAAAAGCCAACCAAGCTTCGATCTTTTTGTAAAATCGACACATTTTTTTGTGAAATTGCGTTTTTATAGGAAATACAACTATGCAGTTGAACTTAAAATGCAAAACTGTATCTGTATACAACATTTCATCAAAATCGTTAAAGCTGTTTCCGAGATACCTGAAATATAAATACACTAGCAACCCCCGGCTTCGCACGGGGACAATATTTATTATACACCTAAACCTTTCTCATGAATCACTCTGTCTATTAGTGAAAACCATATGAAAATCCGTTCAGTAGTTTTTCAGTTTATCGCGAACAGACAGACAGACAGACGCGGCGGGGTACTTTGTTTTTTAATATGTAGTGATACATAAATAAAATACATACATACAAGAATTGCTCGTTTAAAGTAATAGGATATTGTTATAATAACTCTACTTTTAAGTTTCAAGTTAATCGGAAGTCTTGAATTACGTGCAAACTACGTTGAAAAATTGCGTTACATAGATAGATATAAGTCAAGATAATATAGAGCGTGTAAAATGCGACCGAACGCGAGACTTCGCATACGCTTTACTGTGGCAACGCGCTCTGTGCTGTCATTTTATAAAGGCGTGTGGTAAGTTCTTTTAAAGGTGTAAGGTAATCTATACTAATATTATAAAGCTGAAGAGTTTGTTTGAGTTTGAGTAGGAGCGGAGCATCCATGAAAAATATTGCAAAAATGGAGAAAATTTACAAACGCAGACGAAGTTGCGCGGGCCAACTAGTAAATAATAAAATGCCCTACATACGTATTTTCACGGGATTTGATATTCAACATAACTGCCGCTGCGAAAGTTGTTGTGGACAATAACTTGTTAGGTACTAAAGACAAACATTTATCATTTACTAAATTTATTACGTATGTGTCTTAGTAAAGAGGTAGAAAACTGATAATGTCTTTATGACCTCTAACTCTATTTGTGTGTTAACTTTAAATTAATAAAAATGCAAATATGTATAATAAAGCAAACAACACAGACACAGAAAAAATTAATAATATAACAGCTGGCATACTTTACAAGACATTTAAATAAATAGCAACTCAAAGTCCAATATTGAGGGCACGTCATCGTCAGTACAAAGTAAAACTAAAAAAGTGTATTCTTTAATATGAATAGGTACAAGATACAACAGAAACTCTTCATTACTAAACATTATTTCCTACTAGTTGGGTTCGCAAAAAGAGGGATGTTTTAAGTTTGACATGACTGTGTGTCTGTCGAAGCTCCAAAACGAATAAACCAATTTAAGTTTTTCTTTTTTGTTTGAAAAGTGACTTGATCGACAGTTCTTGACGAGCCGTTCGAAGATCATCAGCTCTTTTCTAATCGTTGAAGGGATTTCCGAGTCGGGTGTGTTTTAAATTTATTAACCTTTAACTTATTTTCTTATTTTTTAGTCTTGTATTGACATTGGTCCTTGATGTGTCAGCAAATTTAAAAGGTAGGTAAAATGATGTCTTAAAGTTAGTTAAAACTACGTTGAAAGATATATAATTACATAGATAGATAAATACAGTTCTAGCTATATTAAAGCGTGTTATAAAATATATTTTTGAATAGGTACCCGATAGGCCATCTGAATATAACAAAATTAAAGGTGCTTATAAACTTATTAAATATAAACGGGTATCAAATAATTAACACGCATATAGATATTTATTACATCATACAATACTCAATTACGCTATAACTATGACTAACCATTTATAAGTCTTCTTTAGTTATGATAAGCGCAATAACAAGTTCAATAATACAATATTATTAGCTACATAACTTACATGATTAATGTACAGCATGAACCTAATGAGTAACAAAACGTTAGATCTTCGGTTTTAAACGCCGAGTATTTTACTAACATACTAGGTACCTCCGGAGTACGACCTAAAAGGGTAGCATGGGGTATTCTTATCATAGTAGATAGAAGAAAATCATTGGACACCCAACACGAAACATGAACATATCGGTAGAGGAAGGCAAAGGATATGGAAAGATTGTAAATATGTACTCTCTTTTAAATAATTCGATAAATAATGTACCTATGTATACATAATAGTTAAACGTAAAACACAAACCTAATCAAACTTCTTTGAAGTCCTTGGTTACTAATACCGGTGCTGGCCTTTTTATGAAATGAGTACATTTCTTTAAGTTTTGGAACTTTCTAGAAAGTAAGTCCCTGTTCACTATCGAAAAGCGCTACCAAACTTACGAAACCACAACAAGAGCTATCAAGTATTTATATATAAAGTATTAGGGGCAATTTAGGAATAATGGAATAGAAATATGTAGTTAAATAAGACCTTCTATAAACATAAAATAGCAGACATTACATATCTTGGCAAATCTAAAAAATGTTTGAATGTTTCTCTACACTACGTTGCCATGCCAATTGTAAGTCTCGAAGGAAACATTTCATAATCATAACTAAACAGCTTAGACACGGTTTCGAGTAAATTCAAGAGATAAAAACAATGTGATGTGAAAGCATTGGTAGAAGACGCCTTACTGTTTACAGTAAAATCCGAAGTGAAAATATTTTTTTAATTTTATATCTTTATCTCAGAATCGATTATGGTACTTTAGAAACGTATTAATATAATTATGTAGTAATGACAAAGTAGCAACTTACGCTTCTTGTCTGGTGCAGACATTTGAACCTTCTAGCAGCGCAGAACTTGCGCTCACCAACACAAATAACACGCTAACCGCTGACCACATCTCGACGTCGGCTCACGCAATATTACACCGTATATCCATAACAAATCTTTTGTTTTGCCGTCTTTACGTCACAATAGGCATTCAAATTTGCTTCTGAACAGTTACTACGATTATTGTGAGTTTTCAGCATTAAACTCCTTTACCTGAAAAATAATGAATACACAAAATTAAACAATACAGCAGGTGACTCTAGATGGCATTAAAAATAAGTCTCTTTGAACAATGGACAGATTTTTTTTCTGCTGTATTCTATACAGCAGAAAATCACACTATTTCCTGACCTTTGTGCAAGTAACCTATATTAATTCCATTTATTTTTAAAATTCGAAGGTACACCGCGTGTAAATATAATGTATCATGGACTGCGGCAGCTGATCTCAATAAACGTAATACATACCTACGTTGTTTGTTTAGTTAGATGTATTTATTACATTAGTAGTTATCATTTGTTATTCCTCAATAACAGTCCACGTTTACGCTGACAGTGCACTTAATGAAAATCAGAAAGAAATTATTGATATTTGCGTGGTGGCATATGACTGACAGTATAAAAGTAGGCCGTGTTGAGTAATACCCTGACGACTAACACAAGTTTTTTATTAACGCTCGATTTGCATCGTCAGTAGTAAAGACCGACTGAGTCAACATTACTCAAACATCAGCCATCCGAGTGCGTGTCATTTCACTTTGTAAGGTTCAGTTCTAACTACCCATCTTAGGGTTGCCAGATTATCATTTCCGGGACAATTCTACTAGAGTAATGGAGTTGGGCCATATAATAATGACAAGAGAGGAAGATAAAAATAAGTATTTACTTAGGCTCGATTGTTTAACTACTCTTATTTCTGTCGTGTTGAAAAATGGATGTGAATGGCGGTTGTATAATAGTTCCCGTAACGTTGTTAAAACAAATAGTTATCGAAATCCGGGACAATAAAGTCTAGAGTTACTGGACAGGAAATACAAGGAAAATTCTGGGGCATTCCCGAATTTCCCGGCCATCTGGCAACCCTAACCTATCGGCAGTTATGAACATAACATTATATCGGCGGCAAATATTGTCCATGCGAATGACACTTTGTAGTGAGTGCGAAGTGGGATTTCGATCGCTGCTGTTCTATTATCTGATAAAGGGTCGCGACATGTTACTGCATGAAATTTGGAGTGGTTTTAATAAATTCCTCGTCAACTGTAGCTGTGTTGAATATTGCAGATTCTATACCACATCAGACGAGGTTCTATTTGTGTCATTTACAGCTGAATGTTAAAAGTCTCGGTGTGCTTTGTATCTGTCAATTCTGTATGTTTGTATTGCATGTATTCATTGCAATAGATGTCTATAATTGTAAAGAAATAATGAAAGTGTCTGTCTATAATAACTACTAATCAAAGAACAAGAAATTTCACACGCTGGACAACACATAATCACACCGATAATTATCATACTTATATAAGAAAATAGAATATAAATGTGATCTTTTTTAATATTATTTAATATTTGTCCAAGTACAGTACAGTAGTTTAACATTAGTGTAAGTGCAGATTACCATTCATGAATGCATTACCATAGTTTTAAAAACTTTTATTATGTTTTTTTAATAAATGTAATGCTTTCCATTTTTTTATTACAAAATTCAACATGAAAAAACGTTTACGTCATTTCACTAAACAACAATGTTTTTCAATCACATTTTCGCACATCATTCTATAATTTATATTCTAGAGAAGTTTTGTTGTTCTTTTTTTAAAAAGACATTGTATCTGCTACCCGTGCGAAGCCGGGGCTGGTTGCTAGTCCTTACTAATATTATAAATGCGAAAGTAACTCTATCTGTCTGTCCGTCTGTCCGTCTGTCTGTCTTTCGCCTTTTCACGCCAAAACTACTAAACTGATTTAAATGAAATTTGGTACACAGATAGTCTGGAGCCTGAGAAAGGACATAGGCTACTTTTTAATGCGAAAAAAGGGGTGTAAGGGGTTGAAAGGTGGGGATGAAAAGTTGTATGGAAGTATTGTCAATTAGCTTAAATAATTAAAAATTCTACCCAAAGCCACTATTCCACGCTGACGAAGTCGCGGGCACATCTAGTACATTATAAAACAAAACATAGTGTTCTGCTTGCTTGTATTGTAAGGAATGTGCTTGTAAACGCTTGTCTACGTGTATTGTAGAACGGACGTTGACGTTTTATGCTACATTTTGTATGTACTACCTACTTACTATATTATGCTATTACTACTACCCTACTAGGTTTAGGTGTGTCATGATTTTCTAACTACATGTATATATTCTGTGGTATGCGTACTATCAACTCAAATTTACAATAAGAAATAATACATGTACTTAATTATGTTAACAGGAATTAACGCTATCACGTAAAGGGGTAGTCATGCAAGGGGTAGTCATCCCTTGACTTCCCACGGCCCGTGACATTACGGACGGACGCGGACCAGCCCGCACCGGGCGACACGACGCACGAAAAGTGAAAGCGCAGACGCGTCTGTAGCGGACGTAGTGGTGCGTCGGACACGCCGCGAGTCGGTAACTTCAAGCAGCATGTCAAAACTTCTACTAAATATACCACAAGAACCGCAGCTGCAGATATACGTTTTCTTTCTGTTTGCATTTTGGAATGACAAAATGGGTTTAAATCTCAAGACCGACTCGGACGGACGGACATGCACCGTTGGAAAAGCCTTGGAGCGGTGCGTGGCCGTCCGTGGTCGTCGGTCGTTCGGAATGCTATGAAATCTGATTAAAACTACTCAAAAAAACGGACAAGTGCGAGTCTGACTCGCGCACCGAGGGTTCCGTAAGCAAACAAACTTGTATGTAGATAGTACGTCCATCTATGGCATCAATTCTCGAAGACTTTTGCTGGTCTTTTTCAAAAGACTAACTTAACTTTGCGGTTGCGATGTACGACAAAGTCAACAATCCAACCGCTCAAAGTGATAAGGGTTTCCTTTTCGGAACTCTAAAAATATTCCTTTGGCTATTAAAAACGTTTTACTTCTATTACAATGGAATAGGGTGGATAAAAAAAAAATATTTCTCTGTACTAACTCGAATGGTGATTTCTAAAAATCTTTTTAACAGAACTAAAAAGTAAAAAATAAATAAACCTTAAGTCTTAAGTATTGAGATGAAATAAGTTTATATATAAAATTTTATAGTTTAAGTAAATAAGCTCGATACTTAAGACTTAAGTTTTATTTATTTATTTTTTTTAGTTCTTTTCGTCGGTTTAATTTTTTGTTAAAAATATTTTTATTTTATGTTTTTTTTTCATCACCACCTCAGCTACATGATGTGATGATTTCTAAACGCAATTACCTGATAAAATAATGAAAAGTAAACAGAAACACTATTCGTTCCTACAATTTTCGTGGGTTTCTCTCAATTTCATCAGGATTCCATGATCAGATCCTGACTTACTTGACATGGGACCACCCTTGAGGTATACCCTATCTAACAAAAAAAAAATAATCAAAATCGGTTTATAAATAACGGAGTGAGGGCTGAACAGACATAAAAAAAATATATAAAAAAAAAATATTATACGGTCGAATTGAGAACCTGTTTTATTTCCACGGTTAAAAAAATAAAAGCGCACCATTCTGAACCAATTAACCAAATGATATTGTGACTTCATATTTACAGTATTACAATTATTGCATTCTTTCTGGTACCGGCTTATCATAAAAATAAACCGTAATATAAGACGGTAAAGCAAGACTATCTATCAATCATGGTAAAACGACAAAAAAGACAATATTAAATATGTTCACAATTATTTGATCAAATATGTTCACAATTATTTGATCCCGTCCCATGCATGTGTAACCTTGAGCTTTGAAGCCTGGACTATACTGATACGCGCGGATGTTTACATGATAATATTTAGAGAGGAAGCAATTATCGAGCAATGAATGAATATGTACATGAGATAGGAGACACGACGAAGTGTAGTAACCAAAGCTAAGTTTCAAAATATTCTTATTAAAACAAAAATTCTTACTTTATTTAATACTGGCAATAAATCAATGTGCGACTAATAATTCTACTAATTTATGCGCGCATTTCATCATTTCTACATTTCTACATTTATAAAATTAATAGCAGCGCCCCGCGGTTTCACCCGCCTAAGTCCCGATCCCAATATTGGGATAAAAATAGCCTATATATTAGTCCAGGTCTCCAGCTATACTAAGCTTTATCGCAATCAGTTCAGTAGTTTTGGCGTGAACGTGTAATAAACATCCATACATTCATACATGCATACATCCTCACAAACTTTTGCGTTTATAATATTAGTAGGAAGTTATAATATTGGAAGGAAGGATTTATGATTAGGTACTACAAATAAACCCTTTGCATTTTTCTAAATTTATTTTGACAATACCAACCCGTAGTATAGTTTTTACAGTATCATCATTTGGTAAATTGTTTTAACAGTTCTAAAATTATTTTAAAAATATTAATTTAACAATTTTATATTTTAGAATTATGTTACACTTGGTTTAGCACTTGAATTATGTTAATATTAATTAATTATAATTGTTTCTGATATGGCACTGACCCTTTGGGAACTTGATGCAGGTATACTGACCCTGCTCCGAAGCTGTTCGGCGCTGCGTCCGCCCTTTTGGGCCCCGTCCTCTTGCCCAATTTGGGCGGACCCAGCGTCGCTACAAGACAGCTGTACAGGGAGGTTGTGCAGTCAATGGCACTGTACGGTGCACCGGTGTGGGCAGGCGCCCTCAGAGGGTTATGGCGGTTAGAGCCATACGTGGATACCGCACCGTGTCGACGGAGGTGGCGTAAGCGTTGGCCGGGACTCCCCCGTGAGATTTGGAGGCGGAAATGCTCGCCGAAGTATATCGCCGAACGGCTGACTACCGGGCGGGAAGCGGGAGTCGGCCCCCGCCCGAACAGGTACGCGAATGGCGTGAGGCCGCTCGCCGAGCCACCATGGCTTGTTGGTCGGCCCGGCTGAAGGCTCCACGTGCTGGCTTTGCCGCCGTGGAGGTGCTCCAGCCGGTCATCGTCGAGTGGGCAGGGCGACAGCACCCTTTCCTTCCGGCTGACAGGGGTTTTTGCCGGGCACGGCTGCTTCAGGAAGTACCTGCACTCGGTCGCTAGGAGGGAACTGAGTCCCGCCTGTCACCACTGCGACTGCAGTGAGGACTCGCCTCAGCACACGCTGGCGGTTTGCTTCGCCTGGGCGACGCAGCGTCGGGTCCTCACTGCAGTCATCGGAGATCTCTCGTTTCTAGCCGTCATACGCTCCATGGCCGGTAGCGACAGAAATTTTACCACGGTCGCGACCTTCTGTGTGCCTGGACGTCGCTTAATTGAGAGGTTTTTACCCAAAGGTGGTGCCCGCGCTTTTGCCGGCAGGCGCTAGGACGGTTCCAGATGTCTTAATAAAAGCTGCTCCCAGATCCCTCCTACTTAAGGTGCAGTACGACACACCATTAGACAACAAACAATGAACAATAAATATATGGTTTAATGCTGCCCTTGTATAAAACATCCCTTGGGGCACATTCGATAATACTTGCTAAAAACAGTCATAGTTTCTTTAAAAACTGTGTTATGCCATAGAAATATAATTTTAAAATCAATAGTATTGAATACAGTGATTTATTTAATTCACAGAAAATAAGTATTGCAAATGCAAAACACTGTTTATTTTCCTGTAAATACATTTTATGGGTATTAATTAAAAATAAAGTATGAGGAAAAATATCTTTTTTATACCCACAACAATAGCTAATAGCTTAATCATTCCATGAAATGGCAAATTCATTGAAAAAAAAAAGAGCATTTATTGCTATATTTACATATCTATCTATACTAATATAATAAAGCTGAGTCTTTTGTTTGATTGTTTGTTTGTTTAAACACACTAACCTGTGGAACCATCTGTCAGATTTGAATAATTCTTTTTGTATTGGATAGAGTAATGGTTTTTTAAATAGTCCGACATTTGATACATATTAAATGTGTAACTCTTGCTGGAGTCAAGTCCAAACCACTGGATTGAGCCAACACTAAAACTTGTACTTCAACGGAGGTGTCGCTGAGCTTTCATGAGTCCACTCGTGACCACAATCGGTGCAATTCGAACAAAACGTCGGGTAACCAAAATAGTATTGTAACTTATAAATATTATCGCAATGAAGTCCCGAATTACAGATCTATTTGATTGTATGTATATATTTGAAAGAGGAATACTTACTTAAATCACTAAAAGGGCATGACTCTAGCATGCAGTTACAATAAGAACGTTTTGAAAAAAACTATCCGTTTAGAAGTTATGAAAAACGGAGGCAAAAATACCTAAATAAATTTTGCCTGCGTTTTTCATAAAAGTAGGTGGAATTTGTAAAATTAAAGATTCGTTTCCGATTACATTATTTGAAAGCTTTGATAAAGTTATTAGGGATTGTCGCGGACAGAGTTACCTACGATAATGCATCAAATATTATGATGATCAGGCTACAATAAAAAAAATATGCATTTGCAATTTTTGTCCCGTGTGCGGCGAATTCACTCAATTTAGTAGGTGTTCAGGCTGTTGTGTGATTTAGAAGCAGCGGTATACTTTCGGCTATTTCGGGCAAGCGCAAATAAAAATTAATTATCGCAAAAATCAACATTCATCATCACAATAAAACTATAAATAAACCACTTTTGGATTTTTTTGCTGAAACACCTTGCTTCTCTTCAAATTACTCAATACTTAAGGCCGGCAAGGCACTTGTGACTCTTAAGTTGAAGGTGCTCATGGGCGGCGCTAGTCATTTACCATCAGGTGACCCGTCTATCCTAGAAACCTATTCACTCTATCTTCAAACATTCCAGGATTATAATTGTCTGGAAATATAGAAGCTGGCAGTTCATTTCACACTTTGGCGATTCGAACCAAAAAGGAGCTGTTAAAGTGTTTTGACAATGAAAGTTTGGAACTTCTGTCTGCACCTAGTAGTCCGAAGAAAGAATGGTAAGGATTCAATTAATTCAAAGAGAGCTTTCGTAAGTATATTAGGGTCGGCTTCTTAACTCTAACCTGACCCGTTTTAATATGGAGGTGACCATATTAAAACCAGTTGCTAGTATTTATATGACACAAAGTTTGCAATTTACCAACACAATTAGTTTTCAAATGTTTGGGAAAATACAACTACGAGCTCAGACATGAAATTAAAGAAACAAAGTGTTTGCTGATACAACGCTTAAGATTTTTTTTCTCTGCAAGCTGAGGTTTACAGCGCTGCCGTCTTTTAACTAAAAAGCCGTTAAACCCTTAACGGCTGACTTTTAATTTTTGATAGGAAGCGACAAAATTCTCTGTCTTTGTGTATAATTATTATGAATACTATATTGGCAACAATCATTAATCTAAGTTTCATAGTTTTGCAGAAACAACGATTCCCGCGTTTTTTGCTATTTTGCTCGAAAACAACTTGTTGGGATTAACGGCTTTCTAGTTAAAGGACGGCAGTGTTAAACTAGACAACGAACAAGAGTAATTGAATGGATAATTTCAATTCAATAGGCTTTAGAGATGTGTATAGAATATTTCCTTAGTAGTACCAATTTGGTGTTCCAACCAAGGTTGTTTGAAAGATATCGCTTTTAGCGATAAGACCGCCTACTGCACTTGCCGTCTATTCGTAGTTCTTCACCATCATAAAATAGTTTATAATACATAGTACTAATTAATATCTTTATTGCAAACTATAGTAAACATAATATTTAGTTTGACCATTTCGTTAAGTCTAGTAGGTATTCAACTATTCACTGACCCTTGGAAGGGTTCATTTTTTCCGGCTAAGTTTAATAACTATTACATTAAAATATATCCCATATCAAGCATACCGCAGTAATAATAACATATTAAATGCATACTTATTTTTATGATAATGTGGAAAATTTTGTAATTAAAATTATTGTGATGAAATAAAAGCAATAATAA
The DNA here is from genome assembly GCA_949752705.1 of Callimorpha dominula. Classification (NCBI taxonomy): domain Eukaryota; kingdom Metazoa; phylum Arthropoda; class Insecta; order Lepidoptera; family Erebidae; genus Callimorpha; species Callimorpha dominula. The sequence goes on from OX456999.1 coordinate 15,258,519, forward strand.
ACACACAATATATTCTTAGAATGTATATCATAATTGTACCTACTTTATTGTAACTACAACTTGTGTTGTACGCAACTGTGGTTTAGGCTGTTATATTAGCCGAATGCAAAATACTCATATATGTACTGTACATATATGTTATAGACGTAGTAACTTTAGGTATTAAATCTAAATTAATCTAAAAGGTAAGAAATAAAATAAAAAAAAAAATTAACTTAAGGATACTAAAAGTGTTGAACAGCTTCGTTAGCGTCGCGGAAGCAATGCATTTGCGCGGAAGGAGGTCAAACTTGCACAAAATAGCGCCGAATCAAATCTAGGTTTAAACAAAGAGAGAGTTTTTGGTTTAAAAAGCAATGAACTAAATATACCGATTTTTTAGAAGATAATCAATAACCTAACCATAACCGTTGTAAAACTTACTGGTTATCATTATTTTACGTTCAGCCCTGGCCTCGTACTCATTAGCCTGTATTTACTTAGGACAGATCCCAAACAGTCTTTCACACAAAAACTACTGAACCGATTGCGATGAAACTTGGTATGTAGATAGCTGGACACCTGGATTCACACATATGCTACTTTTTATCCCGATATTCTAATGGCACCGGGACTTACGCGGGAGAACCGCGGGACACAGCTAGTACTTATATATTACCAAATACTTACGTATTACAGATAAATTACACCCAGACATAGAACTCATCACACAATTATTTTTTCTTAATTATGTTTGAAAGATTCCGGGAATATCAGTCAGGATCACTAACCAATAGACCAACAGAGTCGTCAAATACAGAACATTAAACTTCAACTACCTATTTATTGTATATCAATTGTGTCAGTTTAATCTATCGTTCCTATCTATCCTTTGTTTAAGAGAAGATAAAAAAGAACCGGGACTTTTAGTCAAACTTGTAATTTTGTTTTAATTTTAATGATTTCGATAATTATTTTTACTAGACCTTGCCTGGTGGTCGAATTTCGACCATAATTCATTAACTTTTAACTGTTCTTTTTTTTTACGGCTTAGACCAGTATAACTTGAACTGTCTTTTTATAGACTTACCGTACCAGTCAGTACGTACAGGTCAACATATATACTGGAATCATGTAGCTTCTTGAAGTCGTTTTCGCATATTTTTTAACTTATAAAATACTAGCTGACCCGCGCAACTTCGTCTGCGTTTGTAAATTTTTCCCTTTTTTGCAACATTTTCCATTGATGCTCCGCTCTTATTGATCGAAGCGTGATGTTATATAGCCTATAGCCTTTCTCGATAAATGGGCTATCCAAAACTAAAAGAATTTTTAAAATCGGGTCAGTAGTACTGGAGATAACCTCGAACATCCAAACTCACAAACTTTACCTCCATATAGTATTAGTACCTTATAGATTGATTAATGTTCTACATACAAACTTTAAGTATTCCAAATTTGCTTAAAAACATGTGTACACAGTAATCTCTTTAATTAATAATAACATAGATAATAATAATAAAAAAATAATAGATATAAATATATGTATAGAAAAAGTGATGAGAAACTTCAAAAGAATGTGCATATTTAATACGTCAAATATAAATGTATTATAGGTATGAAAATTCAATAACGAGCTGACAAGAAGATAATACATTATTTCTGTATTTAATAGCGATAACAAGCCGATAACGCAATTAGTATACTTCTTTTATTTCTTGGTAATTCCCCGCTCCATAATTGATACAAGTATTTATTCTGAGGTATAATTAACAGAATATGACAATATAGGCCCTGTTTATAAACTGTACATACGTGCTTGGCACGTTCGCTTAAGTTTGTCTATAACCATAAATTATGTAACAGTATTACAATTCATAATAATGTAGGTATATAATAAATACCAAGAGCACCCAGTCAAAACATTAGGTATATTTTGTACCAAATCAAAACTATACTTTACTCTATCTATTACAAAGTTTGGTAACACCTAGTTTACCCGTGGTAAATGAAATACCCCATTCCAGATAAAACTCTTAACACCAAAGGTTTTTTTTTCAAAGACAACTCCCGCATTAGGAATTACTCCTGTGTCGCGGGGGACTTTACAAACATACAAACAAGGGACACAGAGAACACCCAGACTCAGGTGGGAATCGAACCCACGACCTGTAGCATAGCAGTCAGGATCACTAACCACTAGGCCAACGAGGTAGTAGGAGAGTTTTGTATCCTACACAGTCATGTTCGAGCTATATTCTCACAAAGTTATAAAGGGGTATCTGTCACACAGAACTTCGAGAGCCGAAAAGTAATAAAATAGATTTGTGATGATAGTCAAGTCACTAATCGTCCTCTGATTTGATCCTCAATAGAAGTTGTTTTGCAAAACGTGATGCTAGTCGTAATAAGAATACGCATTTTGTAGCCATTGAATTTTTCTTACACTAATAAATATTGACAATTAAGGAGATTTTAAATTAAGCCTCTAAAATTTCTGCTAAGCACATGTTTTTTGGGCCGCAGCAGTCAATGCCCCGGGTCTTTGGAGATAATATGTTAGATGTTAGTCTTCAGACACTTACCGATTGCTAAAATTTTTGGGTCTTTGAAGACAAAAGGATTTATTCAAACAACGATTTAGAGGACGTTACTAAATCACTATTTTTATTATTATTAAATAAAATTCTTAAACACATTTTTATTGACTCACCAAGCCAATCCTCAAACAAGTGCGAACAATAATTTTTATGATTAAGATACACCTCACTAAAACATTTTACTCGTGAACCAATACCAGCAGTATTAATTGTTTTAACACCTCATAAGTATTTAGGTTAGCCGAAGTACGAACATACTGTTTATTTAACAGAAACATGAGTACGTACTAAATAATCTTGTGTTATGGACGCGAATATTGTCAAAACACGGGTCAGCTATGTTGAAGACTAAAACAATTGAGCCCATCATGTCACGCGTTAAACAGGTCACCGCACCATCGTGTGGGCATGGGCAAATAAATATATAGGCATGTGGTGCAAGGGACGAAAGTGGAGCGATATACCGTACTACTGCGCACGCCCACATGACGTGCAATTATTGTCGTGTGAGTACGGTTAGCAAACAAAACAGTTGTTGAACAAGCAACACAAAATATATATATTTTTTTTATTTTTTATTTATTTACCTATTTACAAAACCATATACCATAATTACCTCTTATAGTGCATTTGTAAACCACTGAGGTTTGTAAAAAATGCAACAGATGCTATTTCAAGCGATGACGTCGAAAAACACATAGTCAGTACAGTACAAAACACATTCACCATTATGTAGGTAGGTACTCTTAAAATAATTATAATTATCTAAGCGTACGGATGCAGAACAGTGAAGTGAAAATGAACTCCGAGTCAAGCAAGGAGAGGAGGAGGGATTACTTACAAACTTGACTGCGACATGTTTTCCAAAAAGAATCCCTTCAAATTATGTTTGATATTTTTTCCGTTTAAGCGTTCCTTGATATCGGGGGGTAGTTCATTAATTAAACGCGGTACTATGTATCGTGTTGTTCTCTCACCGAACACGTTAACAGCGCGAGCTGTTTGCAACCGGTGCTGCGAGACTGCTCGTGTACATACAGAATGTTCCACTTTATCACCCAAATTATATTATATAAAAGGGTGTTTCATTTTACAATGAGTACATTTCGTTGTTTTATATTTTAATTAAGCTCCTTTTAACAAGAAAATAAATTAAAGTTTAAAAAAACTAAAAAAAAAATGCTTTAGTATCATCAAAGCAAACTAAAAACTTGGAAAACTATTTTTTAATGGAAAAAAGCGCAGGGTGCTTAAAATCAAACTTTAATGTTACAAATAGTTCATTGGTAGATATTTTTAAAAGTAGTTATTTTATAAAATATAGTAAAACTAGCCACCTGCCCCGGCTTCGCACGGGTACATATTATACACCTAAACCTTCCTCTTGAATCACTCTGTCTATTAGTGAAAACCGCATGAAAATCGGTTGAATAGTTTTTCAGTTTATCGCGAACAGACAGACAGACAGACGCGGCTTGGGACTTTGTTTTATAATATGTAGTGATGTACCCCACGCTTTTACAATCTGTAATTTTTAGTTAATTTTCAAAATAAAATTAAGGCTAAATAATGCCTTACGTTATCTACGGGGTGTACTAATAAAGCCCTAAAAAATTACTGCTCTTTTCTGTAACACTTTGAATTTTGCCTTAAATAAAAAAAATATCGTTACCTTTCTAACAATATGTACCTAATATGCAATAATAAATTAACGTTCAATGAAATATCAAGTGTTTTTTTTTTTTTTTGGTAATAACTAGCATATTTTTTCCTTAAAGTAGAATGGTATATGCTAAAAACAAACACGAAATATTTCTCGTTCTAGACTACTGGAATTAGAAGTTACTTTTTCATTAGCTTTTCACTCTCTAATCGATTGTTATGCATTATTTATGTTAATGGTCATTACATTACCGTATAAATAGTTCTTCATAACTTTATACATTACAATAATAAGAGAAGTATATTTATTTCGGAATTGGAGCAAACTGGGTGCAGCAGGAAGTATGTCTCTTACATTTTGTACCACATACTAGGAACTATTACGAGTGCAGATTGGTTACACGTCCGCATGGACCGTTTTAATTCAGGACGAAATTATGAGTCAATGAATATAATCATCAAAGGTCAATAACGATCAATCTAACAAAAAATAACTAAAACATAATATACAAACACATTACAGTAATTGGTGTATTAACTCAAGTCATTAAGTAGGTATTCTTTAAAGAGACATTTTGTGAGATAGATTCTCATCAGTATTTTTTTTATACTAAGTAATAAGTTAGTAAACATGTTACGGTGTTAAACACTTGCAATATCAACACCCGTGTGATCTGTGATCATCATAATGTGTAGTGTTTCGTGCGTTCGCAAACGACGCGACGTGTTAACAAACGACAGAGGTGTCTGAGCTCTGACGTCCTAACTCACCAACAAAAATACAAATCTACGGAAATAGTGCTACTTAACCAAAGTCTGCTCCAGGTTTAAAATGTCGGCCAGAATACGAGCAGAAATCTGCTGTGCTCTATTTGGTCACAAAAAAAAAAACAAGGGGTGTTATGAACCTTGGAAACTTGGGAACCTCTACGTCCGCTTCCTCGACGACCGTCCTCAACCACCGCCGACGAACCCAGAAACTGCGTCCCAGGAGGTCTCCGGAGACCCAGGCAGCGGAACACAAGGGGAAGCCCAACCTGACCCCAGCAAGGGGCCAGGCATCCAGATCAGCCCATCGAAGGCAGTCTCGCCTGAGAAGAGCCTCTCCGGAGAGGCAGACAGCGATCTGGATGAAACGATGCTAGATAGCGATGATGGCGCTGTCAGCTTCCCCCAATCTTAACGCCATTCAAGTCAACCTCCAGCACAGCCAAACTGCAACGGCTAGCCTACGCAGAATGGTGGAGGTCACCACTACGACCGTAGCCCTAATCCAGGAGCCGTAGATTAGGAAGGGCAGGATTTGCGGTCTAAACAACATTGGAGGTAAACTACTTCTCAACACGACCATTGATAACCCGCGTACATGTATTTTTACACCGAAACACGCGAACACCACCTTAATGACTGAGTTCTGTTCCAGAGACTTGACTACCATCAGACTCAAGAACCCTCTTCAGGCCTACCAGAAGTGGTGATGGCGTCCGCATACCTGCTGGGCGACGCAGACATCCGAACCCCGGAACTGGCTGCACTTGCAAACTACTGCGAGCGAGAGAGACTAGAGCTGATCGTCGCCGCTGACACCAACGCGCACCATGTGCTATGGGGTAATAAGAACAATAACCAACGAGCTAAGGAACTTGTTTCTTTTTTACTCACAACTAAGCTAAACGTAATTAATACTGGCTCAGAACCGAGTTTTGTCACATCGAGAGCCCAAACCATCATAGATCTAACACTAGCCAGTGAACACGCGTCGACACATATCTCGGACTGGCATGTTTCGGATGAGGCATCGTGCTCGGATCATCGGTGGATCAAATTTGACCTGAAGATGACTCTCATACCGCCTGAACCCCGACGGAATCCTCGTAAGATAGACGTCCGTAAGTATGGGCTAGTCACCGCGGAAAGGTTGGGAAAGACCGATCTGCCGACTGCTCACGGGACCACAGCGGATATTGATAAACACGTAGATAACCTTACAACCACCTTAATCACCTGCTTTGAACAAACATGCCCCCTTTCGGTACCCAGAACTGGACCACGCAGTAAACAGCATTGGTGGGGACCGGAACTGGAGAAACAACGGCGTAAGGTTAGAAAGTTGTTCAATAAAGCAGAAAATTCTCGATCAGACCATCACTGGGAAGCTTATAAGCAGGCCCTACATCACTACAAGAAGCGGATCAGAATCAGTAAAACTGAATGCTGGAGAAGCTTCTGTACTAACATAGAGAGCAACAATCAGGCAAACAAAGTCAAAAACATCATGTGTGGTGAACGAGAGCACAATCTTGGCTTCTTGAAAAAACCTGATGGGACTTATACAAAAACAGATTCAGAGACTTCAGAACTGTTAATGACAACTTACTTCCCAGGATGTCGCATATCAAATATGGCGGACACATGGGAGGTTAACGAGAGTAACACACCAGGTGAATCTGACTGGATAACTGCCCGCAAAATCGTTAATCATGATAAAGTGCTTTGGGCGATCAACAGCTTTCTTCCATACAAAGCGGCAGGACTAGATAGTATTTTCCCGGGCCTGCTAAAATAGTGTGATGGGGCACTTATAGATCATCTTGGGATCATCTACGGAAGCTGCCTGGCACATCACTACGTCCCCCTGAAATGGAGAGAGGTCAAAGTAGTCTTCATCCCCAAACCCGGCAAAGAAGGTTACACACAACCGAAATCATTTAGGCCCATCAGTCTCACATCATTCCTACTGTTACGAGCTGAGGTTCGGGATTAGAGAATTATACCAGATTGTTACCGAAATAGACACACTTTATTTTAATAGATCACAAAATACACAGGGAAAACAGCAACAACACAATCACAATAATTTATTATCACTATTACTTCTTAATTCACTTACACTTTAGTCGCTGTTAATTCACTTGAAACTAAACCCACTTGACACTCACTTGAAAACTAACTCACTACTCCGCAATGCCACGCTTTATATAGCAAAACGGTATTTCTAGAAACATCGCGACACCTATTGTAAATTCTACACAACAAATAGAAGCCTCTAAAACGAACTAGTATTTTCTATTAATAGGTTACTAACTACTTAGTTCCGTGTTGCCTCAACAGATGGCGTGTATCTTTATTTTGCAGCTCTATACGACTTCCCCAGTCGCCAATAGATGGCGGGTTATTCGTAACACTACTTAAAGTACTGGAGAGACTAATAGACAGGGAAATCAGGAGTACTGCACTAGTCAACTACCCTGTGAACCCCAACCAACATGCTTATTCAATGGGCAAATCAACAGAATCTGCCCTTCATCAAGTAGTTTCATACATAGAGGGCAATCTAAAGAACAAGTTGTCTACCTTAGGAACCCTCATCGATATCGAGGGTGCTTTCGACAAAACTAACTTCACCAGCTTCAGCCAGGCTCTGTCAAGACATGGGGTCGATCCTACAATTGCCGGGTGGATCGACAGCATGCTTAGACACAGAGCCATACAATTTACTGTGAATAACACGACAAGAGGGGTGGTGGCCAGAGGGTATCCGCAAAGCGGAGTTCTCTTACCTCTCTTGTGGAACATTGTGATCAATGAGCTCATTACTCAGCTCAATGACCACAAGTTCCTCACAGTGGGCTATGCAGACGACCTGACCATCCTCATCAGCGGCCCCTTTGAGAGTGTGGTATGCGACCTAATGAGAACCGCACTCAAGGTCGTTGAACAGTGGTGTGAGAAACACGACCTAACAGTGAACCCGACAAAGACGGAATTGATTATGTTCACAAATAAACGTAGTTTAGGAGAACTACGACTACCTAAACTATTCAACTCCGGCCTAGTCCTTACCAAGGAAGTCAAATATCTAGGAGTGATACTTGACAGTAAACTCCTATGGAACAGGCACCTGGACACGAAACTGAACAAAGCCAGCATTATTTTCTACCAATGCAAGCGACTCCTCTGCAAAAGCTGGGGCTTATCACCAAAAATCACACTATGGCTGTACAAAACGGTCATACGGCCGATCATTACGTAAGTGTGGAAGTGGAAGTAGCTCTAGATCTAACACCACTAGACCTATTTATACAGCAGGCAGCAGCTGTGGCAGCCATCAGACTCAAACACCTGGGTCTGTGGTACAACCGAGAGGGTCCCCATTCCAAACTATGGAATGAACTAGTGGAATACCAACCACTAATAGCTGCCCCATGCGATAGGATCCCCAAACAACATATCTTCGAAAGGAGATACCGAATACAGCTATATGAAAACGACCGAGATCAATCTGGCATAAATGAAGTCCGAATATACACGGACGGTTCTAAGATGGGGACAGGGACTGGAGCCGAAATTTTCTCACAAGACTTGAACATAACTGCGGGCGCTCAACACGATATCAAACGAAATTGATATTTTTTCATGTGCACTGAACGAATTCACACGAGTTGCTTATTGTGTAGTATGTAGTGAGTGATTAACTTTGTTTGTTTGCTTCATATTGTGTTTTGTCTGTACACTATGGCCAATCTATTGTATTAGGTAATAACCTATAAAAATAGATAAGGTATAGAAATAAAAATAAATAAAATAAAAAAATAACAGTATCACTGGCATTAGGGCAGCACAGTTCCATATTTCAATGTGAGTGCGTTGCGATAACCTACGCCGCTACCGCGGTCATGTCAAGATGTATAAAGGAGTATAACATCCGCATACTGTCAGACAGTATGGTCGTCCTAAAAGCCCTGGAGGGCAACACCATGAACTCCGGTCTTATATACGAATGCCACCAGACACTAGAACGTTTAGCCTCTGACAACAGGCTAATCCTTCAATGGATCAAGGGGCATAGCGACTCACTCGGGAACGATATCGCCGATGAGCTGGCAAGGAGGGGATCTGCAACGCCAGTAGAAGGTCCAACTGTACTGCTGCCACACCCCTTTAGTCAACTTCGCTCATGGGTAAGACATCGGACTCAGGAAACGCACAACAGCGTTTGACGTGCAGACTGCTGTCTTAACGGACTTGACATCAGAATAGCGGTAGGAACTATTACGGGCCATCTGGCCCTAAATCGACACCTATTCACCATCAATGCGACAAACAGTCCTCTATGCAGAGGCTGTCTCAATGCGGAGGAAACAGCCGCCCACGTTGTCCTGGAGTGCGAGGGAGTGGCCACACAACGGGCAAGTACCCTCGCGGGAGCGAGGTCCCTCCTAGAAGCCTGTGAATGCCCCAGGAGGCTTCTGCGCTTCTGGAAGGAGCTAGGCTGGCTCAACTAGTCAGCCTACCTGAACGCATAATGGACCGCTTATGAGTCTAAATGCGGAAACAGAGCCCTATACCAATAAAGGGGTGTTATGGAAATCGGTTAACGTTATCGAAACTATCAGATATCTGAAATAAGAATCTATCGGAAATTGTAACCTAATCTCAAAAACCGTAATTGATTTTTTGGGAGTTTACTATTAAATGATAACCTGGAAATAAAGCCAAATTATTCCCTATTTGTATTTTCGTATTACAATTGTTAAAAAAATTTAAAATCCGTAAATGAAACGCCGAAACTATGGCGCCCATTACACGGTCGGTTTTGCTGTCAGTTTTGTCATTGCCAGTGATTGACATTTGCATGATGAAATTTTAATGTCGATATTATTCAGTCCATCATGACTTTTGGTAATGATTAACATTTGCATTAGCGTCTAATAGACGCTAATGGTATAACGCGAAATAATGTCATATCCATAACCGTATCCGAAACAGGTACTATATTATTCATATAATATGCGTATCCAGATCCAAAATTTCATATATGTAACATCCCTGCACACAACCACAACCATGGTTACTGATAAATGCAATATATGAAAAATCTGTATGTAACAATAATACTTACCAGAATGTTGTTTGTATAGTTAACCAACTATCTTTATTATTTCTATACATATTTTGAACTCAAAATCTACACTACAATAAGGCGAAATTTGACCCCTATACTGTACTGTTTTCTAAACATTATATTAATTAATTATTATAACCCTTTTTTTTGGTAACAGGGTGGAAGATCCTCATGGATGTCTTCCGCCTTGGGGAGGCCGAAGGGGTCTGTTGGACTCTTACTGACTAAAAAACCCTCTGGTGTTCTGCTGCTTGCCGAATACCGGGGGAACAAGAATCACCATTACATTTTTCCGCAACCCCCAAAAATATATTTTAACCCCTAGTAAAACTGACTGATGGTTCATGAAACATCAAATCAATATTGTGAAAGCAGTCTATGTTCAGTATAGTAAGGTTAATGAAATTATTCATACTAAAGAAAATTTAATTAGTTTTGCATATTAACAATTTCATTAATTTGAGGCAATGCATTGAAACATTCTAGAACAATGTTAATATGTGTATGGCTGTTTCATATTGCATACTTGCATAAATATTTGGAACAAAATAATAAGCACACTTGTGACTGCAAAACTTTCTGTTAATGACAGCAACAACAAAAGAAATCATAAGTTGGGCATAAACGCGACCATGTCATCATTTGGTAATAAATTTACAATAAAATTATTAATAGTTAAAATTACTGTTAAAATTGTATAGCAAATCAGTGTCACATTACAAAAATGATACTGTTGCTCTTTAATAAAAGTAATTTTACACATTAGTCTATTTTTATAACTGTTCAAAGTTGTGATACTACAATTTTTTTGAAAAACCTCTACTACTCGAAAACTATTGACATTTGGGTCATAGAGGGTCTTTGGTTGCAAATTGCCTCCTCTACATCCCTTTAATGTATTTCTGACATATTTCCAGTATCTCTATATTATAAACTGGAAGTCAAAAGTAGAAAAATACAAAAAAAAATGTGACTAGTGATAATGCATATTTTTTTTACTTGAGACTAATTTAAATATATTTAAATTATTTAATTAGGTAAGTGTTCAATCCAAATTCAAATCTTAAATGGTATCCAGTCCAAATTCAAATTGAGGTGGTGGCAATGCCAAAAAGTGGCACACAATAATATTGACTAAAACGTTTTTAGTTTTATAAATAACAAGTGGCAATATGGCAAAAATCTCAAAATATATATTTTAGTTGAAAATGTGTTACCCATATGTTTACTTTGCAAATAGTTAGAACACTTCTTGTGCCAAAGCATAAAACTTTTCACACATGCTAAAGTTGGCTTCTCAATGATTCATCATTGGCATTGTAGATAGTCAAATTTTTGTAATATACTTGTGAAGTTAGAAGTAAGAAAAGAAAAAGGCTCTTTCAAAACTTTTTACTTCTGTACAATGCAACTAATAAACAAAATAGCCTAGATTTGTAGAATTATGAAATGACCTACTTTTCTGACTTACTTATACATATGTTAAATAATCAATTCCTTTTTATATTAATTATATACCTATATGTTTATCCAATATCAGAGATAATTTTTCTATAGTGGAAGTTGTTGTTGTTGGAAGCATTTGAACTTGTAAGATATATCACTTGATACTATTGTTAGAGTTCTCATGACTCATGTGAGTAATAATATTGCTATTATGGTTAGGTTAATAATTTTATGATCATTTTACTCCACAAGACAAGACTTGGAGGTGAATAGACTATAGAAAAGGCCATAAATGAACAACAACTAAACTCAAAAAAGGAAGACCAGCTTTTATGCTTGGGGTATTTACACATATACACACATTTGTTATTATATATTTAAGTCTAGTTAGCAGTATTATTAAGAACAGTGTGACAATTAAATAAATGTGTTTCAAATACTTCATTATTGCTTTTTATACTTTGGAATGACCTACATATTTATAACCTGTAAATTGTTACACAGTCTAATTCACGTTAAAACCCAGGTAAACCTCTAAGCCTAAAACATGAAAGTTCAAAATTGGTAGTATTATAACTACAGGAATTTAAAGTCATTTAAATTTTAAGGGTTTAACTAATTTAAATCATAAACAAACTATGTCTGTCAATATAAAAAGTATAATAGTGGAAATAAAATAAATATTGTTCTGATAAGTTTCCGATATTAGTTGCTTGTTAAAACAATAAAATTAGCGGAATGAATTAACTAATCTAAACAGGAAAATAAAAACACAGTTATACACATCAGATGAAATTAATTAAGCTTTATCAAAAACATAGGTCCTCATTTGTAACACGACATGATCGGATTTTGATTTCTAGTGGCCGGTCAAATGAAAATGATATTTTGTTGGGAAATAAGAATTTACAAGTACCATTTTCTTAAATAAAGCCTATATAAGATACCCATTAAAATAACACAAGCCCCGCATAGGTCTTTGTCTAATTTCAAATATGTACTACTAAAATACTATTAAAAATACTAACATCGACATTGACACCAATTTCAGCTGCCACACAATCTAGTTTTAAATTTAGAAAATAGTAAAAAGTACTTACATGCAATATCTGAAGAGGAATCCTTCAAACAATTATTCACAATGTCACAAAATCTTAAAAGCTCTTATAATTTTCAATGAATTGGCTGTATCATCACATTCATCATCTTAATAACAGAACTAATAACTGTTCTATAAGATATTCTGGGTTGCTCTTACTAAACACCTTAATACTTCTAAAGACAAGCTTATAAAATTAGTCAATTATCATAGCTTAATTATTTTAGGCAACTCATAAATTTCACAAACGCGAACACAATAAATTAAAATAATCATACAACGCACAACGCACAGTAGTAACCAACTGTATAATTTACGATTGACAAGACAAGATGACGACTCGGAAAAAAAACATAACAAAATGATTGGACAGAGACAAGAAATCTGTGATTTAGTCGTTGTTTTCTACTAAGTACTAAACATGAATATTTAATACAAAGTCTAAGTCGATAAGTAAGCAATTGCGGTGAGACAATAATGGGAATGAGACTGGTGAGACACAGCGTTGGCAACTCTATGTTTTGGAGATCGTACCATATACTAAAAAAAAATGTACGCATTGAAATTTCAATATCACAAATTTAAATCAGCAGACTCGAAATCTTTTCAAGGATTAGAAAAGAGCTGGTGATCTTCGAACGGCTAACAGATTATCTTGAATTCTATATAAAAACACTCTCGATCAAGTCGCCTGGTTACTGATAAATGCAATATATGAAAAATCTGTATGTAACAATAATACTTACCAGAATGTTGTTTGTATAGTTAACCAACTATCTTTATTATTTCTATACATATTTTGAACTCAAAATCTACACTACAATAAGGCGAAATTTGACCCCTATACTGTACTGTTTTCTAAACATTATATTAATTAATTATTATAACCCTTTTTTTTGGTAACAGGGTGGAAGATCCTCATGGATGTCTTCCGCCTTGGGGAGGCCGAAGGGGTCTGTTGGACTCTTACTGACTAAAAAACCCTCTGGTGTTCTGCTGCTTGCCGAATACCGGGGGAACAAGAATCACCATTACATTTTTCCGCAACCCCCAAAAATATATTTTAACCCCTAGTAAAACTGACTGATGGTTCATGAAACATCAAATCAATATTGTGAAAGCAGTCTATGTTCAGTATAGTAAGGTTAATGAAATTATTCATACTAAAGAAAATTTAATTAGTTTTGCATATTAACAATTTCATTAATTTGAGGCAATGCATTGAAACATTCTAGAACAATGTTAATATGTGTATGGCTGTTTCATATAGCATACTTGCATAAATATTTGGAACAAAATAATAAGCACACTTGTGACTGCAAAACTTTCTGTTAATGACAGCAACAACAAAAGAAATCATAAGTTGGGCATAAACGCGACCATGTCATCATTTGGTAATAAATTTACAATAAAATTATTAATAGTTAAAATTACTGTTAAAATTGTATAGCAAATCAGTGTCACATTACAAAAATGATACTGTTGCTCTTTAATAAAAGTAATTTTACACATTAGTCTATTTTTATAACTGTTCAAAGTTGTGATACTACAATTTTTTTGAAAAACCTCTACTACTCGAAAACTATTGACATTTGGGTCATAGAGGGTCTTTGGTTGCAAATTGCCTCCTCTACATCCCTTTAATGTATTTCTGACATATTTCCAGTATCTCTATATTATAAACTGGAAGTCAAAAGTAGAAAAATACAAAAAAAAATGTGACTAGTGATAATGCATATTTTTTTTACTTGAGACTAATTTAAATATATTTAAATTATTTAATTAGGTAAGTGTTCAATCCAAATTCAAATCTTAAATGGTATCCAGTCCAAATTCAAATTGAGGTGGTGGCAATGCCAAAAAGTGGCACACAATAATATTGACTAAAACGTTTTTAGTTTTATAAATAACAAGTGGCAATATGGCAAAAATCTCAAAATATATATTTTAGTTGAAAATGTGTTACCCATATGTTTACTTTGCAAATAGTTAGAACACTTCTTGTGCCAAAGCATAAAACTTTTCACACATGCTAAAGTTGGCTTCTCAATGATTCATCATTGGCATTGTAGATAGTCAAATTTTTGTAATATACTTGTGAAGTTAGAAGTAAGAAAAGAAAAAGGCTCTTTCAAAACTTTTTACTTCTGTACAATGCAACTAATAAACAAAATAGCCTAGATTTGTAGAATTATGAAATGACCTACTTTTCTGACTTACTTATACATATGTTAAATAATCAATTCCTTTTTATATTAATTATATACCTATATGTTTATCCAATATCAGAGATAATTTTTCTATAGTGGAAGTTGTTGTTGTTGGAAGCATTTGAACTTGTAAGATATATCACTTGATACTATTGTTAGAGTTCTCATGACTCATGTGAGTAATAATATTGCTATTATGGTTAGGTTAATAATTTTATGATCATTTTACTCCACAAGACAAGACTTGGAGGTGAATAGACTATAGAAAAGGCCATAAATGAACAACAACTAAACTCAAAAAAGGAAGACCAGCTTTTATGCTTGGGGTATTTACACATATACACACATTTGTTATTATATATTTAAGTCTAGTTAGCAGTATTATTAAGAACAGTGTGACAATTAAATAAATGTGTTTCAAATACTTCATTATTGCTTTTTATACTTTGGAATGACCTACATATTTATAACCTGTAAATTGTTACACAGTCTAATTCACGTTAAAACCCAGGTAAACCTCTAAGCCTAAAACATGAAAGTTCAAAATTGGTAGTATTATAACTACAGGAATTTAAAGTCATTTAAATTTTAAGGGTTTAACTAATTTAAATCATAAACAAACTATGTCTGTCAATATAAAAAGTATAATAGTGGAAATAAAATAAATATTGTTCTGATAAGTTTCCGATATTAGTTGCTTGTTAAAACAATAAAATTAGCGGAATGAATTAACTAATCTAAACAGGAAAATAAAAACACAGTTATACACATCAGATGAAATTAATTAAGCTTTATCAAAAACATAGGTCCTCATTTGTAACACGACATGATCGGATTTTGATTTCTAGTGGCCGGTCAAATGAAAATGATATTTTGTTGGGAAATAAGAATTTACAAGTACCATTTTCTTAAATAAAGCCTATATAAGATACCCATTAAAATAACACAAGCCCCGCATAGGTCTTTGTCTAATTTCAAATATGTACTACTAAAATACTATTAAAAATACTAACATCGACATTGACACCAATTTCAGCTGCCACACAATCTAGTTTTAAATTTAGAAAATAGTAAAAAGTACTTACATGCAATATCTGAAGAGGAATCCTTCAAACAATTATTCACAATGTCACAAAATCTTAAAAGCTCTTATAATTTTCAATGAATTGGCTGTATCATCACATTCATCATCTTAATAACAGAACTAATAACTGTTCTATAAGATATTCTGGGTTGCTCTTACTAAACACCTTAATACTTCTAAAGACAAGCTTATAAAATTAGTCAATTATCATAGCTTAATTATTTTAGGCAACTCATAAATTTCACAAACGCGAACACAATAAATTAAAATAATCATACAACGCACAACGCACAGTAGTAACCAACTGTATAATTTACGATTGACAAGACAAGATGACGACTCGGAAAAAAAACATAACAAAATGATTGGACAGAGACAAGAAATCTGTGATTTAGTCGTTGTTTTCTACTAAGTACTAAACATGAATATTTAATACAAAGTCTAAGTCGATAAGTAAGCAATTGCGGTGAGACAATAATGGGAATGAGACTGGTGAGACACAGCGTTGGCAACTCTATGTTTTGGAGATCGTACCATATACTAAAAAAAAATGTACGCATTGAAATTTCAATATCACAAATTTAAATCAGCAGACTCGAAATCTTTTCAAGGATTAGAAAAGAGCTGGTGATCTTCGAACGGCTAACAGATTATCTTGAATTCTATATAAAAACACTCTCGATCAAGTCGCCTTTCAAACAAAAAAAACGTACTTAAATCGGTCATTCGTTTGGGAGCTACGATCCCACAGACAGACACACAGACAAACATACACATCAAACTTATTTCTCACCTCTATATATTACCTCTGGTTCAGTGGCGGATTTACCAATAGGCTGAGTAGGCTGAAACCTAGAGCAGCAGATTTTAGGAGCGGCGAATTTAGGAAAATATTTTTTTTGTCTTACAAAAATTAAAAACCTAACCATATTTACCTAACTACTCAAATTTCAATAGGTACACAAACAATTCAACATGTAAAATGTTTCACCACCTATATAAATGTTTCTACAACTTTCGTAGTCGCGTTTAACCAAACGAGTGACACGACCCTTAACTAGTGTGTCGGGCCAACGCAGTTCGGGTGAGAGAAGATTTTCTAACTTAAAACACAATTGAAAAGTTTTCTGAAAATCTCCCTTAAGCCAAGAACTTTCATAATTTAATCTAATTTAATTTTATCGTCATCATCAGGCGGATTGTTACCAGATAATTAAATATAATTTTTTAAACGCAATAAAAAATATTTTATTATAAGTCTCGAAAGCTGTTCCCCGGGAAACGCAAACAGCAACAGTCCTAACTCTCTCACAAGACTCTCGAGTGAGTAAAATGTGCGAGCTGTCAGCCACTCAGCCGTCTGGCCAGATAGGAGGACATACCTGAAATTGTCCACAGCAAGATAGAAATGGCTCTCGAGCAGCTAAAAAAACGGATCTCCTGGGATGACGGAATTACTACCGAGCTCTAAAGGTAGGCCAGATGCAACTCCTGAAAGAGCTAGAGAGTCTAAGTTAGGTAAAAATGAAAAAGCCGATGAACTCGCCAGAGCTGGTGCAGACAACCAACAGCATGGATCGGAACCATTCTGCGGTGAGCTTATTCAATCATAAACTCCCAATACATATCAATGGCAATTAAGAGATGGAAGACCACGACTGGTCTAAAACACTCGAAAGCCTTCATAAATGGGTATGATAACAAAGTATCAAAAGAACTTCTAGAGCTCAAAAGGTACAAAACCTGAGATCCTTCTCCTTCGTCACTGGACCCTGCGAACTGAACAAGCATATGTTACAATCTAAATGTGGCGAGAACACAATATGCAGATTCTGTCGAGGGGCAGAAGAAACTGCAATGCATATTTTATGCTTTTGTGGCCCACTAATGCGGTACCGAAGTAGTAACCTAGGGTTGCACATTATGCATCCGTGAAATGATCGTTTATCATCGTCGAGGTTTCTCGAAGCCATAAGTCTGAGCAGTGAGCTATAAAGGAAAAGTGCGTTACAAAAGACCAAAAATAGTTGAGGTAGCACTAGAGACTAAAAACAATAATAATAATAGGTAGTAGTTTAGTTCCATCCTTTTTTTTAATGTTCGTGTGGAAACCCCCTCGGGCCGTTACCCCACCGGGGTTTTCGGTGGGGCGGTGTGCCGTACTGCACCTTAAATAGGAGGGATCCGAGAACAGCTTTTATTAAGACATCCGGACCCCCCCTAGCGCCTGGCCGCAAAAGCGCGGGCACCACTTCTGGGTAAAAACCTTAAAACCTCTCAATTAAGCGACGAGGACACCACTTCCTCGCGGGGGGGCACTAAAGCGGGTGAAGGGGAAAACCAGTCCCGTCCACCCGCTGCGACCCCCAGGGCGACATGAGGCGCTGGTACGCGCCTCATGTCGCCTGCCACCGTCACCGGCGGCGAATTAGGTTTGAATGGAGATCGTTTTCCCGGACCCGTTTCGCCGCCACCTTCTGCGAGATGACGTCTCAGAAAAGGTCGCGACCGCGGTAAAATTCTTGTCGCTACCGGCCATGGAGCGTATGACGGTCGCTAGAGATCGCCTCCAAAGACTGCAGTGAGGGACTGACGCTGCGTCGCCCAGGCGGAGTAGACCACCAGCGTGTGCTGAGCCGAGTCCTCACTGCAGTCGCAGTGGTGACAGGTGGGACTCAAGTCTCTCCTAGCGACTGAGTGCGGGTACTTCTCGAAGCAGCCGTGCCCGGAAAGAACCTGCGTCAGCCGGAAAGAAACGGTCCCGTGGTGCTACCCTGACTACTCGATTATGACCGGCTGAAGAGTTTAGTTTCGTCCTCTAACAAGGTTTAACACCTAGGTGTTGTGGCACCGTGAACCGTACCGTACCGAGAAGCATTTTTAGCGGCTGTGTACGGCTTTGGATTACGAGAAAGCCTTCAACTCCATCGAGACCTGGGCAGTTTTGGATACTCTGCAAAGACGACAGGTCGACTGGCGATATATCGAGGTGCTGGAAAGCTTAAATGACACCAACACGATTACCGTACAGCTCCAAGACCAGAGGACAAATCAGAAAAACTTGCAGCGTGGACTTAGACAAGGGAATTTTATCTCCAAACTATTCACCAACACCCTTGGGAAATTGCGTATCAATTGTTTTTTATCACAAGTTGAAGTTCGTCATCTGTAGTAAAAATGGAATTAACGCGGAAAGATTTTTAGAGTTCATTGACTTCACAAGACTGCACAGTTCGTTTTCAAAATACTTTTGGGAGGAAAGCACCTCGCCGTAAGGCGTTTCTATACAGAATTTGATCGTTGCCGTGTTTCTCTCCATGATGAAATTCGTGAAGGTCGGCCCTCAACTGCGATCACTGAGAAAAATGTGGCTACTGTCAGGCAACTACTTGAAGAAAACGGGCGTATTCACCTATGACGAGATTCGAGGGCATTGGTATGAGCTAAATTAAAAAAAAAATACATCAACATTTAAAAGTTAGAAAACTTTGTTGCCGCTGGATTTCTCATGAACTCACCTCAGAACAAAAACGGACTCGTGTCGATTGGTGTAAAAAATGTCGTAAAGTACTGACGTGGCCACAGATAAGATAATAGTTACTTCGTAACAGATACATCACTCCCATACAAAACTGAAAACACCTACGTTATAATAGCCTACAAAATTTAAATAATAATACCTGGCGTTAGCTGCGACCAGAAATATATCTTATTTACGCTTTTCGAAAGTTGAGAACGCCTTGCCCATCTTGAACTTTCATCTGTGTGTGTAGCCGAACTGCCGGACACTCTAGGGTTGTACAAAGTACACAAATAATGAAATACATCCGATATACACTGCGAGCACTGTTCAGTGCTCTTACCGCGCAGAAATTCGTTTCGTTATGGACTGACAGTATACTGCCGCAGTATCCTAGGGAAATATAAGACGTCATAAATTGTCGCCATTTTTGTACTGTGAGCGTGAGAGCTGTGAGAGTGGCGTTTTCGAGGAAAGGTGCTCTCAGTGCTTTGATTACGTGATCAACTACAATTTTTTTCTAGTTAAATAGTAAACAATTATTTGTCGAAATATGTTCATCGCTTTTAACGTACATAGCGATACATACCAATTTAAATATTTCGGTTATAAAGTTATTATGCATTCGGTTACTTGTAAAACAATATTTTCTTTTAATAAAAAGTAAACTTTTATTATGCGAGTAGTTCAATTGAAAATTGACTTGTGTATTAAATATTTAAATATAACTACATTCAAACAATATTTTTTTATGTTGAACAGATAACTTGTACATTTATATGATAATTATTTTCACACACACACAGTATACTGGACTGCGTTCCGTATTAAACAGTAACCAGTATAGCTAATTATGAAGGAACAGCTTCGCAGTATATTAAATTGACGTCACTCCTTATAGTGCTCGCAGTGCATATCGGAACACACACTTGATAATTAAATTTATGGGTGTTGGGTTTTATATAATGAAAAATAAAATTATTTCCCCTATGAAATTTATATCTTTAATTTTTATAGGTAATTAAAGTATCCCTTAAACCTTCGATAGTAACATAAAATGTTGATGCTGTAGACATATACATCACTATCACTACATTACTACATTTTATAAAACAAAGTCCCCCGCCGCGTTTGTCTGTTTGTCTATCTGTTTACGATAAACTCAAAAACTACTTAACAGATTTTCATGCGGTTTTCATCAATACATATAGCGATTTATGAGGAAGGTTTAGGCATGTAATTTGTTAAGGTTTTGTGTAATTGGTTGAAATATGATCACGATTGTTGAAGATGTCTCTGCTACCCTTGCGAAGCTGGGGCGGGTTGCTACTAATAGCTGTTGCGAAGACTAGAGAAAGATACTCTGATAATTTAAACTTTGTATAACATATTATGTTACACAAAAGTATTAAATAACAAATAACTACCTACTCAAATAAAAACCTCAATCCGTGCCGATTTCAATATGTTTTACATTTCAGTAGCTCTTATTATTATTTTGACTATATTTCTAACTATATTACATATTGTGTAAAAGAAGCAGCCGTCAGTTCGCCTTGCCTACAAGTTACAACAAATGAATACGCTGGCAGTTCACACCCACTAAGTTCGTCACCTTTCGTAGAAATTATGGGTTTATTATTATTGACGGTTTAATAGAATACATTTATTACATCATCATCATTTATCAACATGGTATAGAATTTATATAAGCAATATTTATTTTTTTTGAGAAGATAACTATTATTTATTATTAGTACAGCCACGCGGCAATGGCGAGTAAAGAAAAAACACCTGAAGTGGAGATGTTTTTATATTATATTGACAAACAAATAAAAGCAAAAATCATTTTTGCAACTTATTTTTAAAGGATTTCACAGATCACTAACGTCTAACAATAACGCAATTTAACATAATAAATACATTTAGCAATAACAAAACATAATAAGTTCGATTTGACATTTTGTTTTTGTTTAGGGAGAATACCGTTCTGCCGTGCGTGCGTGCTCTCAGCTACGCGTTGTCGCCCCTATTGACACTTTTACCGTGGACGGGAAGCTAAATTGGTAGGTATATAAAACGCAACCTCGAGCGAGTGATGTAGCCCTGACGTGGCCTAGCATGGTCGTTGGGCAAACGGGTCCTAGAGTCGAAACCTGAACTGGTAAAAGGATGGACTGACGAACTGAGAAAGGTAGCTGGGATTGATTGTATGCGAAAGACGGAGAACCGAGTGCTTTGGCGCACGTTAGAAGAGAAGTGGACTGCTATAGGCTGATCGATTGAATGTTTATTGAATGTACATGTGTAAGTAGTATTAAGGCACACCTTACCTCATCTTAACAGTAGTACATGATTCGAGCTTTTTTTTATTAGTTCAGAAATAAAGGTACCATAAAAAAAACAATCAATATTAGCTAAATCTTTAGCTTGTAAAAAAAATCTAGAAACTGAGACATCGATCTCCTAATTCACAATCATACTAATTATGGAAAAAATTATTTGTGTACTAATTACACCAGTAGTTAGTGCACAAATCATTGACAAAAAAAAAGTTGTAATCGAAGAGGAGGTAGGGGCGGCAAAATTTAACTAGCCTACAGGCGGCAAATGTGTAAATCCGCCACTGCTCTGGTGACTTGGTAACCAGTACGCCATGTTTGTTTACTAAATATTATTGGGCTATGTGTGTGTGTTTCTTAAATAAACATTAAATTGAAATCAAAAGTAAATCTAGTGATTTTTAAAAACAGGTGAAGTGATTAAAATTAAACTACGGTTCTAACGAAACTATGTTCGCTGGCTCGCCGACATATCTTGCGTTTGGTGAGGGGAGTGAATCATTTAAATGGTGTTGTAATTCGGGTCTTTTTTTATTGTATTTATTTTATTCCAAAAATGCATTTATTTATTTTTCAGCTAAAAGATTTAACCGATGTATAGTTAACAGGATATTCCAATATATAATTTAAAGTTATTTCCTTTGCCACCTTGTATACAACTTTGAAAATTTATAAAAGACTGTGCAATGTTTCCGTTTGTGTTGAAACAACACAAACAGAAACATTGCACATTAGTCTTTTTATAAATTTTAAAATAGATAGCGTAGCGACATTGTTAATAACTAACACTTCATTACATAATAACCAACCCCAAAAAGAAAATAGTCTGCTATAGTTTTTAAATCAGAATTACAAAATTTTACCCGACTAATTATTAACAAGTTTTGTTTACTTAAATGATCGATTTCTGCAAAACAAAACAATTAAATACTTTATCGACAGAAAATTAGAAATAATCCAACGACGTACAATAACATACCAGAAGCAAGGAGTATACAAACACGCAACCAGAAATTAGAAAATGACGGAACAAATATTAATAATTAATAAAATAAATAATTCAAATCAAAAACCCGACTGCTAAAAAGACAATTAATTTTCTATCGGTTTATAATTTGCTATTGGGTCCCGCCTGCTGTTACACTTAATGCAGGTATTTAACTTAGGCTTTCAGCTCATGATATAGTCTGTTAAACCAAAGTAGAGTTTACTTTGTATATAGTTTACTTTAATTTTGTTTTCTATTCTCAATCTTGTTTCGGTCTTTTTAGTACATTACTTTCAAATTGTCTTTTTTGCAGTCGGGTTTTTGATTTTTTAAACTATTTATTTAAAATAACGTCAAGATTTACGAATATGTCATTTCTACTTATGGTCAGAAATATTTTTTTAGTTATTATAAAATGTTGTTTGTTTACAAATTAAGTAACAATTAGATTTCACATCTTTTGCGGGAGAAGAAATGCGTTACCTTTTTTAAAACTATGAAATCAATAGATTCGGTAATACTAGAGGTAAAAAAAATGTTAATGTTAAGTACATTAGTTTTATGTGCAAACCGTACTTTAAAGTGACAGATTTAGCTCATTGACGTTCCCATATTTATCATAATATACTAGTATTGATTTTCAGCAAAAGTATTTTCTTAATGTCGTCTATCGATACTATCAATAGTAATATCGGAGCAGATCATTTCAACAGAACTATTATTATCGATATTACAATTGATATTCAGGGCCACGATACTATCGCTATCATAACACTGACGGAAACCTGCACTGGTGTTTTAGAAATGTCAAATATGACAAGAATGAATGAAATGTCATTGTGTCATACGAGCAGTTTTATTAATTTTATTATTTGTATTTACTGTTTTTCGAGCTTATACGTGACTTCGAAGATACTTATTGTTTACTAGATCATTAATTCAGATTTGCATAGTTTTTATTACAATATAGCTGAAGCTGCAAAGAAATTAATTCTTTTTTATAATATGGATTCTTCGTCAATTGTTAGTTTTAATAATGATTCAACATTCCAAACTACTCTTAAAGGTGATATTAGCGTTCACGAGTTGGCTTTGCATGCTATGAGAGATCGATGTTTACTTCTTCAAAGAAGAATCAATAGTTTAGAAACCGACAATATGCGTTTGAAACTTGACGTTGTGAAAGCCACTGAATGTTCACCATACATTCCAATTAAAGAAGATGAGAAGTTTGCTTTGCATCAGAAAATAGCAGATCTTAATAAACAAAAATCGAAGCTCTTACACCATGTTTTCATGGTCCAATGTGAAAATAAAAATTTATGGAATAAAATAGCTACTCTTAAGGGACCTGATAAATTAACCAGCAAAGAATACAATAAGCAGCCATTATTACGCACAAATACATACATTCATAGTACTCCTAAAGGTAGTGCAACTTACCAAGAAAAGTATTCAGAGTCTAGCTTAGAAGAAATTTCACTTAAATTGATAAATAGCTACATTCAAGAGAAGTCACAGCTAGTAGAGCAATATGAGCAAATGGCACAGCTTCAGGACATTGATGATGACATGTTGAATGTTGATTCTATTGGCTTCACTTATATGGAAGATCCAGCTACAGATTCTTTGAAAGATATTAGATGTCAAACGGAAAAACTAAATAATATAAAAAAGGAATTAGCGCAGCAAGAAAGTGACTTGAAGCTGATCATCTCTAGAGTTGAGACAATAATCCAGAGTGCGTAATGCTGTATTATGTATATGTTTTATTTTTTGTGTTTCAAAATGTTGATGTACCTATATAATTATATTTATTGTTTTCAGGTGGATACAAATGTCCTACATGTATTGCAAACAATGCAAAGATTGTCACATCAGAACATAAAGAGATAGAAACTAGTGATAGTTTAGCTAATTGGGCAACACCAGCTGATTCTAGTACTTATAACAATAACTACAGTGAACTAAATACATCAGCCTTTAAGAAAAGTATTTTAGAGGAAAGCGAGAAAGATGTTCCAGATGAGCCGTGTGATAAAATATGTCCAATGTGTGGGCAAACTTTTGTAAAAGAAGTATCTTTTTCAGAATTCCAGGCACATGTTGAAAGTCATTTCTTGGGTGACACTGAGCTGGATTCACTAACAGATGATTTTGATAATATTCCTAACTCTTTTGAAAACAATATATAATTTTTTATTATTTAGTGCTTAGTTGAAAATATAACCACAGTCTTTTTACCATAGATGTGAGTAGGTAAATTAATTCAAGAGAAACAGTAAATAGATAAGTCTTTAAGAAGTGAAAGTATAGCTTCTAATAAAGTAGGTAAATAAGTTATATTTTACATTCCTCTGAGATATATATATATATATTATGGTTATTGCAGTACACAATTTGTTGTAATAGAAAATTATCAAAACCAGTATGTCTGTTTAATTGTTTTTATGATTATGCAACATTTCAATAAACTTGGTTATATGTATGTGGACTTCTGATTTGCAGGAACTATTTATAAAAAAATTACAAACTATATTATAAATAAAATTATTCAGTTAATTACTGGTATAATACATTATTTTTATTTATCAACATTATAGATGAACTCTATACCGTCACTACTACACTATTTAGAAAATTACCCAACATTTAATATTAAGCTAAATCAGTAGGTTTTACATCTGTGGCTGTAGATGGCTGCTGTGTTGTTTTTTGAAGAAGATTCTTGCTGAACCATTGTGGCCTTTCCTTTTTCATCTCAATAATTCTTTTGCCCTTCCAAAATTCTTTAGGCTACACAAAATACAAAAAAAAAACCTGTTAAATTTCATTAGATAAGAAAAGCATATCTTTTTTATGTTTCTTTAACAATGTTGAGTAATTTATATGTGCAATTACAACTGTCTAGATATATTAAAGTCCTATAAATAATATAAACATGAAAGTTTGTAAGGATGTATGGATGTTTGTTACTCTTTCACGCAAAAACTACTGAACCAATTGCAATGAAGCTGGAGACCTGGATTAACACAGATTTATCCCGATATTCCCATGGCATCAAGACTTACGCAGTTAAAGATAAATATGACAAAATCAAGATTTTACAGAAACTAGAAAAAAATGTATAGATATTAGAGGGAAAGTGATTTAATCTATTTCTTTATAATTAAAAATAATTACTTGAGTTTTAATTAATGGATTTTATAATAGTATAATAGTCATTTGGTGTAGGTGAAGTGTAATAAGAAAAATGTCATGTTAGTTTAGTTGGGAGTTATATATATGTTATATCCACATTTTTATTTCATGCTGTTGCAATGCAACTGAAAATAGACCTTGGAGATTTCACTAAAATGTATGAATAGTGGCTTTAAATTCAAAAAGCTAAAAAAGTGAATTTCTTGAAAAATTAGTTCCCTTCACCATCAATATAAACTTCTTCCCTTTTCTAAAATCTCGATTATTAAACTGTATGAGGGAAAATGTTCTAAATGTTACAAAAAGTTTTAATCAATAATTTGAGAGAAACAAGTCAGCAACACTTGCCATGATAATCAATTTACTGCTATCTTGATTACCATAGCAGAACACCTCTGGTTAGGTTAGACCCACTCTTTAGAACAGAGAACTTTAGTTTCTGTACATATAGGGTGATATATCACAACCTGTTATGATATATATACATATATAATACTAGCTGTGCCCGCGACGTCGCCCGCATGGAATAGTGTCTTTGGGTACAATTTTTAATTATTTAGGCTAATTGACGATACTTCCATACAACTTTACATCCCCACCTTTCAACCAGATTTTTCACATTAAAAAATAGCCTATGTCCTTTCACAGGCTCTAGACTATCTGTGTACCAAATTTCATTTAAATAGGTTCCGTAGTTTCGGCGTGAAAGGGCGACAGACAGACAGACAGAAAGAACGAGTTACTTTCGCATTTATAATATTAGTAAGGATAGAAACCCTTATAGGGTGATATATCACAACCTGTTATGATATATTCGCATTTATAATATTAGTAAGGATAGAAACCCTTATTATTAGCATTTCAGCTTATACTTAACCCAGATTTTTTAATATAATCCCACCTGATCTGGCAGTGTCTCTCCTTGGTACAGCACAACAACATCATGTTCAACTGGATTAATGCCTAGCTTCTCTTGGATTTTAGCTTGGATTTCCTCGGTTTCTTGCTTCACTTGGGAATAGCAATTTTCTGAAATGTAGAATGCAAAACATCAAAACATTTCCTAAACCAATCAACATCATCAGTGTCATAACAAATTTTTATATTGTCCAACTGAGCATAATGACAGCAAAGTTCAAATAACTCCTGACGAATTTGACAACCATCTCATTTCGCAAACATATTCCTTTATAGGTAACCATTTGACGAAATAAAGATTTTAAAAATGTTTACTTTGCAAATATTTCAAATGTTAAAATATCATTCCAAAAATATTCATTTGCCCAAGTACTTTGTTTGTTAAATTTACAAAATACAGGCTGCTCTAACCAAGTAAAATAGGCAGAATTCAGTTCTTCATTGTGGTTGCAGTTCTAACCTAACCTAGCCATTTCTGTTAAATTGTCCTACCTTACTAATGATGACTGATGATTTTGTACTTGCATTGTTTTACCAATTATCATGATAATAAAAACATTAGTTTGTCAAATGATGTTTTGATGTAATGAAATTTTGTCTTTCAAGTATTTGTCAAATGAGTTATTTACAGAAATAATAGTTTGTTAAGTGATAACTTTATGATATACTTTATATAATTTACCTAACGTTATTTTTAAAATGAAAATTTGTAATTTGATTTTTGTCTAAT
Organism: Callimorpha dominula; assembly: GCA_949752705.1. Taxonomy (NCBI): domain Eukaryota; kingdom Metazoa; phylum Arthropoda; class Insecta; order Lepidoptera; family Erebidae; genus Callimorpha; species Callimorpha dominula. Next base: position 15,286,203 of record OX456999.1, read on the forward strand.
GACGGCACACTATATTTTTTGATAAATCTTGAATATCTTTAATCACATTTTTTAATACATACTTTGGTACATGGCATCATGCTGTTCACATGCCATATCATAGGTTTAACAACATAAAACCTACCACATAACAGTCCTTTTTCATGATGATGACCACAGGTCTGACATACTTTGATATTATTCTTTGGTACAAGCATTTTCCATACATAGTCAGGGGAACCATATTTCCTCTTCCATCGCCTCTCAATTGTTCTTCGAAATTTTGGTACAGCTAATAATATACCATCACCAATAATATCTTTGATTGAGAACTTTTTAGGTGATGCTGTTACTTTATTGTCGTGAACGTATGCCAATGCCAATTCTGAAAGATTTAATATGGTGTTGGATGAATTGATTTGCCGTTATAATACAATTTCCAATAATTATAGTGTAAATCTCAATCTAATACGTTAATGATAACCTTTTGGTGGGTTTCCAAACATGATACGAAACAGATTTCTTTCAACATTCTTTACAAGCTGTAACATATGCGTAATACGTGTAATCATTGTTTTAGTTTTTAATTCTGAAAATACAGTCGCAACTGCAAGCACTCGCTTGAGCCGCTTGACGAAGAAATGATCAAATTAACAATATTATCATAAATTTAGCTTTTAGGTTAGATCAGAGTTGTCACTTTAAAAAAAATCTTAGCAGTAGTTTTTTGATGAACTTTGATAAATATAAAAAAAATATAGATCTACCAGACTTATGGCAAATGGGCAATTCAAAATTCGTAGTGTGCAATACTAGGAAAATTGTATTGAGCGATCTTGACACTGATTCTTTTTTTCATATGTAAGTAAATATCACACGTTTTAATATTAAAGGTAGGTATACCAGATATACCAAGTTCATCCACCACCCTGTTGTCGCCACATCAAAAACTCTTATTTATTTTATTAAAAATAGGGACAAACTATAATGGATGATAAGTTCACTATTTAATAAAAATAAGTTTTTACACATTATTTTGACTGGTTATACCGGTAACGCAATGCTATTGGTCGATTGATAAATATTAATGAATAGTGGGTTTATAAAAGGGTAGAAATAAGTGGAGAACGTTGACTTCAATGCAAACAGAGGTACGAACAACTTGGCAGTTCTGTTAGTTAGTGATTTTCATAGTTTATATCAGTGGTTTTGAGACTGTTTCTTACAGTCCCATAGTATTCTACAATTCTCAATAAACAGGCAAAAACATAAATAATTTTTCAAATGGGACTGCTGATTACTGAGTTTAGCGCTCAACGCATATGTGTGTTAACAAAGTCTTTGGTCTTCAGATTTGTATTAGCTTTACAAATGAAACAGACTTTTTGTCGAACTGGCCACGTCAGATATTGGAGATTCTGTTTCGAAAATTGTTCGGGAATTTAAAATTTAAATTAATTTCAAATATACGCCTATGTATTTATGTTTCAAATTTAGTGATTCGTTTGTTTTCACGCCATTTGATTTTACTTTGACATCGTTTTGTTCACAATACGGAAAACTTAAAATATTATTTCCTCGTTATTTACGAATACGGGTTCCGCCATGGCACTAGCACTACCGAGCCGAAACAGCTCGAAGGATTAATGATGTGTATGGGGAAGCTACTGTAAAAGAAAATGCGATACGTTTTTGCTTCCAACGTTTTCGTTCTGAAAATTTTAACCTATAGAACAAACCTCGAGAACGGCTGGAGTCCCTAGTTGACAATGAAGAGTCAAAAAGAGATCGTTGAAGCGGATCCATCGCAAACCACATCAGAATTAGTGGCAGGTTCGGTGCAAGTGTTTAGTGTTACAATTTTAATCAACTTAAATCAAATTGGAATTGTGAATTGAGGAAGCTTTACATTACTTAACCGTCACAATAACGAGGGGATTTTGAATCGTATTGTTACTTGAGATGAAAAATAGTTCTTGTACTATAATCGAAAATACTCACGAAAGTTGAAAAAAGAAAACAATAGTGAGTGTGGGATGGACCAGTGCTGGTATTTCTCTCTTTTCTTTTTTAGAAAAGACAACTCCCGCGTTAGGAATTACTCCTGTGTCGCGGGGAACTTTACAAACATACAAATAATGAACATAAAGAACACCCAGACTATGGTGGGGATCGAACCCACGACCTATGGCATAGCAGTCAGGGTCACTAACCACTAGGCCAAGAGGCTACACTACAGTTTCCTAAAATATGCCAAGATTGTATTGTCCACAAAGTCCGCAAAGAATGATAGAAAAGCTAGCCGTAAAAGAACCGAGACTAGCCCATTGCTACTTCAGGACAACGCTAGACCACATAATAAACAACAGACGGTTGCAAAATTAGAGGAGCTCTGATTGGAATGTCCCCTATACCCACTATACTCCCCAGCCCTAGCCCCAACAGATTACCATTATTGTTCCGAAATTTGGACAATTTCTTTCGAGGAAAAACAATTGGCAGTCCAAACAGCCTTCAAAGATTACATTGATTCTCGCCTTCTCGAACTGTCTACAAAATGGCAAAAATGTATAATTAATTAAATATGTAACTTCATAAAAAAAAAATACGTTTAAAAAAACCGACTTCAAAAACTAAAAAGTATAAAATAACTTATTAAAGATGTAATTTAATACATCTCTTGTGCAAACCTAATACCTTTAATATTAACAAAATATGTACTATTATTTGTATGTACTACCTATTGATAGGTTTGAAGTCAGTGCCAAGTCCTAAAAAAAATTAAAATTAATATTATAAACTGCTTTTTACTGTCATATATTAAATAGCATTTTTTTAAGTAGCTAGGGGTAGGCCAACGAAAGGTGCCGCGTGCCTTAAACAATGTAGATCCCAAGAAAAGGGAACGGAAATAAATTAATACACAGACCACATGATGACAAAGTACTACAGGAAATGCAACGATTAAGACAGTTAAATCTAGATTAATTGTTTTCTAATTTTTTAAATTTCTTTTTATTTCATCGTTCCGAGATTTTGTGCAATCGTATTGATTATAATATTTCTCAATTTCTCTACTCCGCACGCTCGCTCCACTTCAATGACAGGTAGCCTACAAAATATAATATTATACAAATTATATACAAATTTAGCCTAAGATCACAGAACACAGGTTAATAATAATACATAATTAACTTAAATGAAAACTCCTAAAAAGCCGTACACAAACTAAAATTACATCGTACACGTAAACAAAAATGTTCATAAAAAAACTACTGGGCCAAACTATGTAAAATTTTTATGGGACCAAATGGCAACTATTCCGCATCAAACTAAAGAAGAATCACGTAAATCGGATCATAAATCTCAGCGTAATCGGTGTACATACATAAAAAAAAATACCAATCGAATTGAGAAACTCCTCCTTTGTGAAGTCGGTTAAAAATTGTTTTCCTTTTTCATGTAAAACTCAAATTTTATATGTAAAGACCTTATAATTCAAAGGTGTGAAATGGTGATGATGATGTTAAATACCTACATAGTCTGCAACAAATAATAGATTTTTGTTTTTCCCCTCTCCTCTTTTTAACAAGTGTAGAATATATCATAAATAATACATTATTGTTTACCTGTGATTTGCCGTACAGTGGTACTGAGAACCACTTTTAGGAAGTAAAAGTTATATGAGAATGAATAAAAACACTAAAAGGATCAAAATTACTCACTCCAACTTACCGGTCAACTCTTCGATGACATGATAGGTGACAATTCATATTACCACATGAAAATCTCATTTTGTTGAAAACATCGTTCAAAACGTTTAATACCAGACTATGTTTTTATTACCAGAAAAGTAATCACGATTAACATATACAGTTAGTATATTATAGCGGGTGCCCGCGACTTCGTCTGCGTAAAGTTAGTGCTTCTTAGTAGTAGCACAGAATACATAATAGTACAGGTAGTAGTAGTCTATTGAAGTGAAACTTCTAATGCGACTTCGAAAAAGGTTGCGTTAAACGTTTAACGCTACCATGGAGGGGGTATGAAAACATTACAAATTTTACTTCTTCCGCACGGAGGGACTCAACGCACTATTTTTTTTTCCAAACTTATTAATCCCAATTGACCCCATACCTACTCCCTGTATTACCTTCAAAAACACAGAAATATTCTTAACTTCTTACCAAATGTATTAACATGATAAATTATATTTCTAAAATTACGAAATTAGTGGTCTACCGTACAAACTTTCATTCCTTATTTCACCGCTTTGAAGTTTTATTTTGGTAACAAAAAGTAGCCCATGTCCTCTAAAACGGCATCCTGATCAGATTTGTGATTTAATTGGCTTACAAACAGATTTCGCCTTCACACGTAACAACTAAATTGCCAATTTTCATTTGATTACATATTTTTCTGTGCTAGACGGACATATGTAAGAAAGGTTACCTCATATGTAATATTATCTGTTTTTGGACAAATGAATTATAAAATAAAACTTGTGTTGACCATTGCTGCATTCTCCGTTTGGATATTTAAATTGTTGCCCTTTTAGTTTTTGTTTTCAAAAGTAACATTGTTCAAATACATGTCCAAATTTTTTGCAATAGCTGCATTTCTTTACTTTTTTATTCTGAGGGTTTGCATACACAGCCTTCGACACTTCTGGTTTTTCAATTTCTTTAATTCTCTCTTCCTCTATAAGTAACGTTGCCTGTAAATCATTCATAGTTGGTTTTTCCGGTGATACACTCTCCCACGCAGATATAAAATACTTGACTGGCCTATTGGCCTCGTGGTTAGTGACCCTGACTGCCATAGGTTGTGGTTTCGATTCCCACCCGAGTCTTGGTGTTCTTTGTGTCCGTTGTTTGTATGTTTGTAAAGTCCCCCGCGACACAGGAGTTAGTCCTAATGCGGGAGTTGTCTTTAAAAAACAAAAAAAAATTTGGCAATGTCAGGAGTATTTTGGTAATAATCATTTGATTTGAAATACTTTCTCCGTACTGCTTTAGCTGGCTTGCCATCTCCTCTACTTCATTATTATATTTCAAGAATCTTTCTTGTAAAAGATGAATACTACAAGCACTTTTCATTTCATAAATACTACACAATTTATTATACATTTCAGCCGCGGTTGTGTGGTTTAACAAATGTTGCATTACTTTTTCTGATACTCGGCATACAATTATAGTTTGTGCCTTGACATCGAATTTCTCCCAATCTTTTGTATCATCTTTTTTAACACTTCCATCTACAATACCAAATATTCCCATACCATTGAGAATAATTTTTAATTGGAATCTCCATAACGACCAATTTTCAGTTCCTGTTAGTTTTATTGTAGTTATCGCCCCTATATTCATATCTTGATCCATCTTGTAGTTCGTCCACACGAACCGTTTTGATGTGATGCGATAAAGTCAGGCGGTCCTGACCACCCAATGACCTTGAATTTGACGATTTGCGTTGACACGAACCGATTCGATTGAAAATCTAGTCAAATTGTGTTTGAAATCCTTCCGTGTGTACGCCATGTAATATCCTTCCATCTCTACCAAAATTCATTAAAATTGGTTCAGTTGTTTAGGCTTGTTGACTAACAGACAGACAGAGAGGGTTACTTTAGCATTTATAATATTATAGTAGGTAGTAAGTATAGGTTATGTAAGTAATGTAGTTTTTGTTTATTACTTATGAGTCTTTTGACCACTATTAGAAGTTTTTTTTTTATATATTAATAACTCCACACATCTCACACAAGGCCGTCTGATCCCAAACAAGGCAGAGCCTGTGCTATGGTAACCAGACTGCTGATAAACATACTTATATATTTTTAAATACATACATATTATAGATAAATTACACCCAGACACAGAACAAATTATCGTGCTCATCAGACAATTATTTGTCCTGGGTAGGAATCGAACCCACGAACTTTGGCTTAGCAGTCAGGGTCACTTACCACTAGACCAACAGGTGAAATCAGATTAATATCAACTATTAATCTGATTTCAGTTTGATGTGACCGTTGCGCGTTGGTGTAAAAAAGTACGTTTATTTTTAAGTCAGCTCTATAAAAATTCCAAAAATCGCATTTTATTTCTAACATATTTATTTGCTGTCTTGGTGAGTCATTTGTGGTGTTATTTCTACCAACTTTTTAGGTAGTAAGTAGAAATTTGAGGAACAATTAGAACGAGAACTTATTAATATAATCACTCTTTATGCATCAATAATTTAACTTGAAAATTTAGGTAAATATTAATTTAAATCAGTTACCTCATATTTACAATGAACTTACTTATGTATAAATTGTTTTGTTTTTTTATTATCAAGTTGTCACTGCAATGTTAGTTGGCAACACTATTAAATCATGGCGTTTGACAATCAGCTGTCTAAAAGTGGGGAGGAAAAGCGAATGCTTGTACGCTGTGTGTGTGTTATGTAGTCCATATCGTCAAGCGTTTCGTTGCAGTTGTAGCTATGGCGTGTTTAAGTTCGAGTAGGCTCTGTGCTCGTGTTCAAGATAAGTTATTGTGTCAATTCGGACATAAAGTTCGAAAGCAAACTGTATTTGTGAAACTCAAACCTCCCGGACCATCTCCATTGCGAATATTTGGAAAGACATGTCAGGTTAGATCCTTCTTTAATTCATGTTTTGAATTTCTTTCGATATTTATTTACTTTCGTTACAACATTTAAAAATAGTTTTTTTTTTCTTTTCGTTTTAAATTACTATTTTTAATGATTCTAATAATCAGAGTTATGGTCATCTTTACATAACAGCATGACAGTAAATAACCTCTCTTTGTCAGCTGATCAATCAATCAGGCAAGTTATTTGTATTTCTGAATAAAGTTGCGATCGTAAATTATTACCAAAGGATAGATTCATCAGTGTTGTATATTGTGAAGTAGGGCTTAGTAATTGGAAATGTTAAAAGTGAAATCTCGGGTCGGTGGCCAGTGGGTCGCTTCGCGCACCGCACAGGTTTGTTGGGTTTGTCGAAAGATTTTCACCGTAAGCAAAGATAATCATAACTTTTACTTTCTTCAAACAAAGCAATGTTATGTGCTGTATCTAATTGAACAAGACGACGTTAGATCCATCTTAGCAATGAACGACTAATTTCATTGCTGAAATGCGTCGGCTATCAAAGCACCAATATTCCGACCATAACTAATGACTTGTAGCTTATCCTAGCAATTGCAGATTGAAAATGAAGTTTTTCTTTAAAAAATGGTCCATATCTTCCTTATGATGAGTTTTTAAATATAACCAAATAATGTAAAGTATCATTTGCCAAAGTTTTTCAGTAAAAACTCATAATATTACCCTTGACCGAGGTATATACTTTTGACTAAATGTATTTTCAAAATATGGAAACACTAAGTTGGCAGTGCGCATCGTCGTGCTTTCTCGCGCAGCGTGCGGGCATGCAATGTCCAATCTCGACGAGTCGTATAGAACTTTCTAAGCAACAATTATTATTCGCATTAATATTTCATTTAGTCTTTCAATCGTAATAGAATTACTGGTCGATTTCTTTATCCATACCATAACTGCAGATGTATTAATTTGCGAACAAGCGCAATTTTATTTCACTTTGATCATGAGATCAGAAATCATGTCTCGTACTGGTCATCAATAGACGCGTATTTTTTTTTAGTTACAACTATGATAACAATCTAAAGTCGCATACACTGGCTCACTGTGAGTGAAAGTTGTGTGACGATTCGTTGAATTTTTAATAGCGCGAAAACTGGGTAAGTAACCTGTCAAAGGAGTGCTATAGCCTTTCTTATTTTTATTCTAGTCCATTTGGCGAACATTGACCTCGTTTACGGCGAGACATCATCGTTCATCGCTATTTCTTCAATGTTGCGTGTCTTAAACTTAACATCTAGCGTAGGAAAGTAGACTACGAACGTTTTTTTTTTAATTCTATGTTAAAATGTATTCTGTGTTGTGTTTGTGGTTAGCCTTGTGTCAGGATTTAATCAAGCAGCTCAGATACCTTTATGTCTCAACGACTGTTGGCTTATGGCCTCCGAAGAAAGCAGTATTACTAATGTTAATGTTAAAGCCGTCGTGTTGAAAGTTTATTTACGTAAAAATGAACTATTGATAGTGCTATAAGTGACGCGGACGATGATTTGTTTTTATATTTATTTAGTATTACAATCGTTTGTTAGTTTGATGGGCCGACCGACTCAATCGTGCCGCACGTAACGTCCTGCGTAAATGAAGCTTAGTAGAAATGCGGAACACACACCTATTTGTTCAGTCGACATCATTGTATAAGAGTTTGTAGCAATACTCACGATGTAGCATATGTTATTTTCGACTTACAACATTTACTTCAATCCTAAATTACGTGATGACAATACAAAAGGGCATAGAAAGCTGAAGTGTTATGTTGGCTGGCATATGCACAATTTTGTAATAGATTTGCAAATGCTTCTCGATAAATATTAACACCGGTTTTGATGAGCCCCAAATTTCAAATTTAAACTATTTTTTTTGTAATGTCTCCGTCAATCTATCTGATTCGCTAATCTTTGCATTTTTCTATAATTTACGAAGTAAGTTGCGTAATATTTGAGAACTTTATAAGCGTGGGCTATGATTGTGACATGCGAAGACCACGGCCTTGTGCCGATGTTTGTATACATTTTTATAAAAAAATTCGATTCACAATTTAAATTAATTTAAACCCGAAAGAAATATTACATTTGTAAACAACAGTTGTGATTAAAATTTAAAATGTTAAGTGCTTGTATTACTTAAGTACCTTATTTCTAAATACTCGAATTATGCTTTACGATATTTGCTGCAGAAGCGGTCACCGGTTATTGTATGTCCTTGCTAACATTGCATGCAAAGGCTGGTACAATTGAGCAAGAACGTTTCGGTCGGCACTTGCAAACAATGAACTCATCAACGTTGTCTTTGGAAGCAATATTAATTGCCGTCGCTTGCGCACGTGACGTTGATATTTGATAAGAGACATATTTCGTTTACCAGTGTTTAAGATGCTTATGTATTGTGTAATCTGCCTTGTAATTAACACTGGCATAGTGGGGTTTAATATGTCTGTTTACCCATTGGGATCTAGCTTTTTTTGTTCAGATACTGATAGAAGGGCGACCGTACTTCACACATATTCTCGCAGGATATACATATCTATAACTATGATAGTACATATTGTCTAAGAACATTCATTCAAACAATTCCTGAAAAGTGTAATATAGTAGTTGATAGAAAACGTTTGAAATAAAATTTCTATTTGAAATTCCCTTCTAACTTATTCGAACCGCCAAAAATCACATACTCGCTTACCTAGCCTCTTCTGTTTTTTTCAATCGTCAGCAATCCCAAACTCCCTTAGATCGCGTTATCCGTTATTTTTATGTATACATTGAAACTAATTCAGGTAACTGTAGTCATATCTGTGACTCCATTATTTTATACTGGCCCGATCTCTGATTTCATTCTAAACATTTACAGATTTTATTCATTTGTTTTTTTTTAAACCGCGTGTAGTTATGTTTAAAAACCCAAGAAGAGTGAACAAGAAACCTAGTATTGTGTAAAATTTCAAGGCATTCTAGATAACTGCCGAAGACAAATTACAAAAATTGCTTGTTTAAACGAATTAGATTAGTTCCAGTTTTTAATTTCTGTTTCGTGAATCAAACCCATTATCACTTCAGTTATGTGGCGTATTGTCGTTATCATACTTTGCCCACGTCGTCGTTCCATCTAGTACGAACCCACGCTACAAGAACCATAACCCAAACTGTCGGTAATTCTCCGGAGACTATGTCTTGCCCATTGCGAAATATCCGCTTACGCCAAAAGCTATGTCGATAACTTTACTCTTTGTAGAAAGAGCAAAGTTATCGTCATAGCTTTTGGCGTAAGAGGAGGTTGTCAATTCCGACGAATTGAAAACCTCCTCCTTTTTGGAAGTCTGTTAAAAATAGCTTGCATGTATAAAATGATCTATCTCCTCTCCAGGTAATTAACGTACTCACTATACATGTCTTCTTATACAAACATGAACATCCTTGTGATTCGGACAGGGCCTCTTCTTCGAAGAATGTACTAATGAAAAGGTTAATAAGCGTTTATTTTTGAGAGCGTGACGAATTCATATTTTGAAATACAGTTATTATACTTACCTACCAGTGAGCACAACGAAATAGAATTAATTCCCTAGGTCGATTAACTATTCTATGTAAAAACCTTGTCCTTCAAGTATTGAACTAGAATGGTATCAAAGTTCTGATATAACCTCCCGATTCTCAAACCAATCAATGATTTACTTAAGTACTGGAGTTACGTCGCGCTAGAGTCCTCACCGGACACTGCAAACTGAACAAACATATGTTCACCCTAAAGGTGGGCGTGAAAACGATATGCAGATTCTGTCAAGAGGCAGAAGAAACTGCAATGCATATTCTATGCTCTTGTGGCCCACTAATGCGGCACCGAAGTATTAACCTAGGGTTACACATCATGCAACCACAGGAAATACAAACAATCACTGCTGAAAAGATCTGGAGGTTTCTCGAAGCCATAAGTCTGAGCAGTGAACTGTAAAGCAAAAAGTGCGCTACAAAAGACCAGAAATGGTCGAGGTGGCAGTAAGCATTTCAACAATAATAATAATAAATACGTCGCGCTAATAGCTTTGCTTGTTTGGTTTTTGTGTTTAAAAACCTAAAGAAATAATCAAAGCATTATTGATCTACCCAAACACTCATCTTAAATTTTAGATTTAAAACTCCACCTGTTTTTGGGAGCATCTGCCATTAAATATTTTACTCAAATATTGTGACATGATATCAACTGCTTTGATGTATTACACGTTTTAACACATAAAACCAATGTGTCTGTTGACGTAACAATATCTTTGAAAATGCAAAAAGGTCGGCTAGTTATTTTATAATGCCAAAGTGGTCCTCAGTTTAAGCGTACTCAAGATAGTCTTGCCCAATAAAAAGGCTATCTCCCGCAAAAGTATATTAGTAATCGGGCTGATCGAACCCGAGACGTGCGTTTAGACTTCAGACGAACAAACAAACTTAGTTTTATGATGTTTATTATATTTAAACGAGAGAATGGCAATGCTAACAACTTTGAACGTTATTTTTATCTTGTGATAACTTGTTAAGTATGAGATGGGTATCGGATGGGGATCTAGATTTGTCGAAAAGCATTCGACAAATCTAGAAAAATCCAGTCATTTCGCGAAGAGGCTACATATCGACCTTTGGCCATAACATAAATATTATAATTATACCCGCTAAATTTCTGACGTATCCGTGAAATCGTGAAACCTTTGAGTTATTGTAGTGAAGAGGAGAAACTATAATACACATACGCTACACACACTACATATGGATGATAAAAAAGACGTTGCTACTAAAGTATGAACAAAACATTCTAGTATACGCTTTAATTTGTATAAGTCTTACTTTTAATAACTGGTTTTCAAGGATATTTAAGTTTTTAGCAAAACCCTTCACGACCTGCGAATGCAAGGTCTGATTTATATACTATGTTTACCACATGATTTGATATAATGCCACAATTTACTTCGCTTATAGAATGGAATTGAAGTGGTATTTTAAAATATTACTGTACGTTGTAAGTCTTTATAAGATAGGTTCTAAAGATAAATATTGCATTGTATTGCAGATGTCGATTGTAATCTGTACGAAACAGCTGTAACGACCGAAAGTGTAATCATCATTCCATGATTACTTGTTGCATTTTTAAGAACAACTCATGGGCAATGAGGATAGATAACATTGCGCCGGCTATCATAGAGAGAACCTAAATAGTTTTTTTTAAGCGCATTGTCACTCTTTATTACTTTAAAAATCGCTTTCACTTAGCTAGCTAATTTCAAATATATTTTCCTTCTTTAGAGGGTTCTTCGTTCATCTTTAATCATTATATGATTATACATACATATGATTACATTAAAATGTGAACATCGTTAAAGGTCTTAACATGTACAATAGTTGTTTTAAACCAAAACATATATTGAATTTTATATATTATTAATTACATATATCCAAAAAATTTTGGGCCAGGAACCCTTTGTTTTTTAATTAAGTCATTTGTTTATTGTAATTTTTTCTATATTTAAGTAGCTTGATATATTTTCCTTAGTTTACACAAAATACATACGCCATTATCCGAATATTGTGGATATATCCTGTCGATTCGAAATCTTTATTTAAATACGTTCTTTAATTGGAGGGGAGACTTTACCGTATCGACGGGATGAACATTAAATGTTTGACAGTTATGAAACCCATGAACATTTTGTATGCGAAAATGTTTTTCTTTTAATTTTTGTTTTTTAGTAAATTTTCCAATGTATTAAATAGTTACTCTGCTATTCGGGACGGACACAAATACAACAAATCAAAAACCATAAAAACGGTCCAGCCGTTCTCTAGTTATAAGTGTTCGAACAAACCCGACTTTGTTTTAAATATTAAGATAAGATTGTTTTCTATTTGATACATTAATCAGTTTTCTGAATAAAAATCTGTAAAAATTAAGGTTTTTCACATTTCACCTTCAGAATTACACTTTTACGATATGAGATTAGTTTATTTTGTACTTACCAAATGTCTGTAAAACAAAATATAAAAATTTACGTCTATACAATCGACCTATACATAGAATAAGGTTATACATGATTATAAAATCAAATTACTTTTTTGGTATTAATAAGGTTAGACTTATCTATATAACCCTTATTCAATCGCTATCTTCGTTACTATAAAAGTTTTAGATTTTTTGTTTTAGTAGTCTAATCTTATTAATACAAAAAAAGTAATTTGGTTTTATAATCATGTATAACCTTATTCTATGTATCGCTCGCAATGATGTGACTTCAAACTATAGTTTAAAGTTTACAATTTTAAGAGTATAACATTTTTAATTTTTATTTACTTTCTCTATTTGTAAGGTGTCAGTGTGTCCTAAGTAGTCTTTGGTGAAAGACATCGACAGAAAGCATATTATAGCAGTAATATGTTACAGTAGTTATAACTTTTGGGACCCAGGCCGTTTTAAGATACGAGTATGTTGGTTGTACTAGCAGTCCACGCCAGGCATTAGCACCTGCCTAGACCGGTAGTAAAGCAAACGTCACACCAGATAGAAGAGGCTGCACTGTTTGCCTATTATTAGCTAAAGGACGAAATCTTTAATACCTATCCAAATATACATACTCAAGGTTTATTGTTGTATATTGCTCATACAACTTCCGATTTAAAGTGGAAGTTGCGGATGTATGAATACGAATTATTCTAGTAATTTTAAATTAGGAATTTAAAATTACTTCTCAAGATTTTTTTCTCTTTAAAGAAAAGATATCGTTGAAATCAAACTACGTAACAATTATGATACCAAGACGCAGTTTTGTTTATTGTAAACAAACATTGTGTTATATTGTTAATTGGTTATTAAAATTACTTAATAAATGACCTTTATTAAGTTAACGTTGCTAAATTAGACAGGCAATCTCTTACCTAATTGGTAATAATACTACGTTGAAACAAATTGGATAAACGACTGTGCTTAAAATTTATTCCAAAAATGTTTCTCACGTTAGAATTTGTGTCAACCATTTTCTTCATCTCAACATGTAGCGCACAATATTTTAATACAAACTTTCACCAGTGGCTGCACCTGTGGACTTCTTTTATGATAAATCCTTCGGTGCCAAGCTACTACTTTGTCTAAGTTAAAAAGTAATTAGGAAAAATTGGTTATTTGCATTGCACGTCATTTCCAACAGTGGATGTAGTTGTCGTAATTACATATACCTATTATAAACTGCCAATAGACTGTTTGTGAGTCATTAGACCGCCACTGCAAGCACACAGCTATTCATTTGGCGGTTAAAATGCAGTCTTAAAAACCATGCCTAAACTGCAATTTTGCAACTGGCTTGGAGATCAAATGCAGATCGTGTATTTGCGTGACGATAAAGTCGTACCTACAATTAAACCAGACTTCCTGCACTGCATTTCTTCAGGAGTAATCGCACCGTGAAAACCAAATCTAGTATACAAATAGACTGAAAGTACCAGTGAATAATAAATAACGTTAGACAGTCTCATACAAAACCACCTGTAAGTAGGTTGCAGCTTTATCATTGTCGGTGTATTTCTTGATCTAAACAACATGCAAAAAGCCGTCCTTGATTCAAAAATTGGTGGGGCGGGCACGTCTCAGACTGACTTGCCTCTCGCTGCAGTTGTACAGTAATTACATCTATGATCATTAACTGTAGTGCAGTGAGTAACCTCGGTGTGCTAGGTGCACTTATTGCTGACAGCAAATCTAACCTCCTGCATGTATGCGCACGAGGTCGCTCCAACTGAGTGCCGAATAAAAGTAAGCGTTACACGTAATGTCAATGAGGTCACTCAAATTACTATAGGCCAATTTTTTTTATGCAATAGTTCCATAAAGCTTTTCATGGTATGTAGGTTATTGACTTGGTTGGCCATGACCTTAACATAGATTTTAAGAGTAATGGTACAAAATAGTCGTCAATCTTATTCACAAAAACAGTATTGTCTTTAGTAGTGCACTTGTTGTTGTTGTTGTGTGTATTAGTTGAAATAATCATATTTCATAATCATATTACACTACCAGTATTAAACAAAGCGTAAAGTAAATAAATCGTTTTAGGGTCCCCACACATTCATAGATAAAGACAGCGTTTTACAAGAGTGTTTTAAAAAAAGAACTGTCAGTCGTGGGACTGCATGTCAGAAGTGAAAACAAATGTACACACACATCTATATGTGTGCGTGACGGTCACGCAAGTTCAGTGCTTTTTCCCCATACCAAAAGTGCCCAACGTGCCTAAAGAAGTTTTGACTTCAAAAAAAAAGACATCACAACTCAACTACTAGATACAAGACGCGCCTCTAAAATTATTGCGGTCATGTCATGCGATAACGTCGCATGCACAAAAGTAATTTCGCTGCAAGCCGTCATAGAAAATGATATTGACCCTTTTCGACCCAGGCGAAGGTAGCTACGCATTGATCGTAGGCGATTGTTCTATGAAGTTTTGATTTCATTCGGTCTTTGGTGTCAGCCAGCCTGCGATTGTAAATGCATGTATGGGTACTCCAGTTGAATTTCCTAATTTTCATAAAAATTACGAAAAACACTTAATAATTCAATACTACAATTTAAATTGAAGATTTGGCATTTATAATGTCAATATGTCATAGTCTGAACTTATATCAAAGTTATAAGGACGATTTTGTTTAATTACTATTTTTTTATTTTTAAAAAGACCACCCCCACATTAGGAATTACTCCTGTGTCGCGGAGGACTTTACAAAAGTACAAACAACGGACACACAGAACACCCGGACTCGGGTGGGAATCGAACCCACGACCTATGGCATAGCAATTAGGGTCACTAACCACTAGGCCAACAGGCCAGTCATTTATTCATTTAAACTTTCATTAAGAGATCAGGATTAATAGTTTTGGCTGTTTGAGGTTAGATGCCGCTACTTACATCACCACAAACAAGCACTTTAAAGTTATTTGCGTCAAGATTTTGTTTGTTGTTCATAAGGCAATCAGAATCAACAAGTGAGGCAGGCATGAGTAATGTCAAATAAGCCAAACTTTAATTTCTTTTATTCAAATTATTATAACACTAACCAGTGTTATAATAATTTAATTCCTTTAAAATAATTATAAAAAATATATTATTTTAGCATTTTAAAAGTTAACAACAAGTTTACGTTAATTACAAATCTTAATTACCCTTAATATGGAATTACTTAAAATATATACTCGTGTATATATATAAATACGTGAGAAGAATTCTTTGTACGCATTTTTTTTACCCTCGACAAAAAACGAGGTGTGCTACAATTATAAGTCTATGAATCTATGTCATATGAATCTGTGTATTTGAGTGTCTGTCTGTGGCATCATAGCTCCCAACGGATGAACCGATTTGAATTTTGTCTGATAGGTGCCTTGATCGAGAGTGTTCTTCCATATAATTCAAGGAAATCTGTTCAGCTGTTCTCATCATCAGCTCTTTGCTAATCGTTGATGGGATTTCCGAATCGGGGGTATTTTAAATTTTTGATTATAAGCAAACGCGCACAAACAGGAATGTGGAATACTGAACAAGTTCAAGTTATACAAAACGGTTGACATTTTTTTTGTTACAACTTTAGTTTCTTTTTTTTAATGAACCACGTTATTCCTTTTTAACCGATTTAAAAAAAATTAAGGTTCTATGTTCGGCTGTATGTATGTTCACCGATATTTCCGTCATAAATGGACCGATTTCAAAAACTAGGTGACAATGAGACCATGTGGCGGGCATATCCGCTCCCCACATGGTCCCATTGTCACCAAGTCCGGATCTGCTGATGGTATCTGAGGGAAAACGAGGGAAACCCTCAGAAATATAGGACAGATGTAGTGTTTGTTGATTTTTCTTGACATTAAGCAACATTGACGTTTAAAGTGACGAATGTCATTGTTATTAACAGACTTAAAAAAAGGAGGAGGTTTTACGTTCGGCTGTTTGTACCTTTTCTTAACCCCCGCCGACGCAAAAAGAGGGGTGTTAATAAGTTTAACGTGTCTGTATGTCTGTCGCATCGTAGGTAGGTAGGTAGGTAGGTAGTAAGCTCGAAACGCAATAAGTAATACTTATGGAATATAAACAGCTTAATTAAGAACGGAATTTCATTCTAATGTAATATCAGAATATTTTGTTAATTATTATTAAAGACCAACCGATAAAGTTACTAGTACTAACATATGTGCCGCGTGGACCTAGCCTATTTTTTTTTAAATATAGAAAAAATTGAATACTAGTAACGTGGGTCACACATTACTAGTATTCTTGTTAACCCGTCCAGCTAAGCTGAATGCTTGTGTTAGGAGTGGGTTCACGATGGTAACCACTTGATCGCAAGTCCGACGCCTTAGCCATTACGCTACCGCCGCTGTCTATCAAGTGCCTATTTAGCTTAGCACCGACTTCAAACAGATCAGTAGGTACCTAGTGCCTCTATAACGTTACCTATTATTTAAAAATGTCACATTTATGTAGTCTTTTCAATTAAGTTTGAAATCGATAATTTTTTACTTTTCTTTTCCTACCCTTTCCTAGTGCTTTTTGAAGTCGGTTTTACTTTTTTTTTTTAAGTGGTTATTGCTTGTCTTTTTAATTAAAAAGTCTGATTAACTATACGTACTAAACTGATGTTTCCCGTATACATCGTTTGTTGTTTATTCTTAAATCATAGTTATCTTAACTTTTTTTTCCCTTTAGCATTTCACAAGACAGCAAGCGTTTTGCAAACCGACGAAGTTGTTGGGAAAATAGCAAATCATACAATCTGTCGAAGAGATACACAGTAGAACTTACAGACAGACAGTAAAACATGCTAAATTATGTGTAGAAGTTGACTGCGCTTGCGCAGGTGACGCGTTGATGTCTTTTATTCTAGTCTGAATGCGCAGCCCATGCCGCGATGTTTGTATGTAAAAGTTTTACGCTAATTTTAATATAATACGTATAACAACAGTTAATGATAACGTCATTTGTTTTGTTGAAATGCTATGTAACCTTATTTTTGATGATTCTCGTTTGATTTTGTTTAAAGAAGAACAGTTGAACAGTTTGTAGGAAGAAGATTAAAGTTGAACATATGTATGTAGTTGCCAGCGCTGAAAGTATATTTTCTGCTTGAAATATTATAACATAAAAAACTCTTAGCCTGTATGCCAGGGATAAAAACAGGTTTTTTCGATAATTAAACGTATTACATGTTATTTTTTGTTTCCAACGAACGTAAATTTCAGAAATATTTTTTCTTTACATTTGATGTTGTTTGTTTGTTTGCTAGTTGCTTCATATATAAACTCACGTAATTGTTATACTTCGGTAAATATGTACGTGTGTATTGCTCCTCCCTCCTATTTTAAGCACAGTATCGATCAGTGCGCAAGAGTGTTTGGAACGATCACTTTCTATCGTGTTTTAATTGTTATGTGCGTCCAGTCCGGACACATGCAATTTTACGTGCGCCAATGTTGTTCATCATTTACATTGAACACGGATTTGTCTTCTGTTTTTTTTTCTTATATACATAGTAACAGGTCAAGCGGGTAAAAGTGTCGGAAAATCATTGTTTGATGACGATTATGTCATCAGTGTTGCAGTTGTCATTGCCGGCTTAGGCACTGACGTTAACGGAGGCCACAGATCACGTGAACACCCATAACGCATCTAATTTTATTATCCTTTATGCGTAAGCGTTAAGTTACTTAGGATTTACCACATGCGCCACGTCATGTCAGCGGTTTTGTAATTAAAATTAATCTATATTAATATTAGATACAAAGAAGTAACTCTGTCTATCTGTCTGTTAAATACTCAACCGATTCTAATGAAATTTTACGTACACGTTGTCGATGGTGCAGTTAAGGGTATAGGGTACTTTTCATCCAGAACAAAAGTACTGTTTCCAAGAGATAGAAAAATAACTTTAATGAGAGTAAAGCCGTACAACACCTTACACCCTTCAAGTACACCTTGGAAAAGTATCTTCATGACTATTAATGTCATGATGCGATGATAAAAACTGTCATTTATTAAAAGAAAAATGACACTTGGTTATCATAGCACAGCGTTTCGGAAGGTTATGTTGTCTATAGGTCATGTGAGACATTAACACAAGTTATAGGTGTTTGCAGTATGTATTGCTGATGAACGATAATTGCAGCGTAAAGGTTACATATAGCTTTCGTCTGGTTCCGGGTCGCATGTAAAGTGGGATAGGGAAAGGACAGTGACCGTATAATCACTTTGTCAAGGCTTCGGAATGAACAGTTTTGTTGATCCGACGCTTTAATATTTTGAGAGAGGAGGTAGTATCCCAGTTGCATATATTTGTGTTAATAGGTTACCTACTCGTTTGCTGAAGTTTGACAGCTTTGCTAGATAGTTTTCTGTCCATCAGTCTATTGTAGTCTATTGCTGGATATAGGCCTCTAGCTCTCCCAATGTGCGCCATAGCACCCGGTCCCCACCTCCGCATTCAATCTATTCCAGCTACCTTACTCAGGTCGTCAGTGCATGTAGCTGGGGGTCGTCCTACCTTCCGTTTACGATTCGCTGTCTCCTCTCTAGGACACGTTTGCTTTAACGACCATCGGTCCTTCGGCGGATGTGGATAGCCCATTGCCACTTCAGCATGCATATTCTGCGTGCTATGTCGGTAACTTTGGTATGTGACGGATGGCCTCATTACGAATTTTATCCTTCAAAGCTTGTGGACTAGGTCCACCGTTAGTGTCCACGTCACGGCACCATGCGTCATAACAGGTAGAACGCACTGGTCAAAGACCTCTGTGTTGATAGTTGGATAGTGTGTTTGCTGGTAATTTCGGTGGTCTAGGTTGTTCATTTCAGTTTCGTTAACATATATTTGTTTTCAGTAGTTCAGACTGAATTACGCGACTTAGTTTCCACTTGCGGTTGTGAATTCAGTTCAGTATATCATTTTAAATGGTTTCTCAGTATAATTCTAGTACAATTGAGTGATTAGTTCATTACAACTATTTAAGACAAAGAAGATTGGCCAGTATTTTAGTTTTTTTAAGAAAGGGTATAAAACACGTTATAAATATATAGAAGAAGACGGGGATATTCCTACTAATATTATAATTTGAAACGAAGTTTTCAGCATACTTGTTTATAAGTTTCTTGTTAATTTAGCATTTACTTTGATAGTATCTGTTATACATAAAATGTAAAATATAAATGTCAACATTGTTTTCAAGTGAACTTCTTAAAAAAATCTCTTAGCTTAGTCATCTGAACTGCATAATGCAATCAAGCTAGCTAAATGGCCAAAAATGCCTGTCTCTTTAGTTAACTGGACTGAATAACCAGTGGGAATAAATCAAGTTATCCCACTATTCCACTAATATTATAAATGGGAAAGTTTGGATGGATGGATGGATTTATGTTTGTTACTCTTTCACGCAAAAACCACTGAACCGATTGCGATGAAACTTGGTATGTAGATAGCTGGAGACCTGGATTAACGCATAGGCTTTATATCCCGATATTCCAACGGGATTGGGACTAAAGCGGGTAAAACCGCGGGGTGCTGCTAGTTTAAAATAAATTACTTTGAGGTTTTGGGTATTTCACATATTCTTTTCACATATATACAAGTATTCTTTATATGTAACAAAGTTATAGGAATTACAACTGTCACACCCTCACTCATGGCAATTGAGTGTTTGATCATGAATTTAATAAAACTATGGGTATTTTTTTCATAATATTCATGACAACACTTTTGACGCTTTCTTTAATTTTAATTGACGAATGACACAGTCGTGTACTCACGTGTCATTGTAACTTTTTCTGTTGTAAACACTTTACTATCTTGTGTAATGTCGTTTTTTTGTTCTTAAGGTACTCTCTTAAGGTTAAATCCTTAAGAGGATACGCTACAAGGACAATATTTGTCATATTTATACTTTTATTTATCTTCTTTTCACACTGAAATTATAAGTGAATTAAGTAAATACATATTTATATGTGTGAAAAAAACCGATGACCTTTAGCAAGTATCGGAATGATAAAGTAGATATACGTTAAGTTCCGTTAAAGTGGCAATATTTTAAGTATGACATTCATCGGTATGATTCACAAATTGATTGTCAAGTCTGACTGTACTGTGTACTGTCTCCTGTTTCCAATCTTTTTAAACCCTCGTCTTTTCTTCCATTTATTCCTTACCTGATGGTGGTCATTGGTGCTATTTACTTATAATGATAATAATAAAATAACTTGACCCATCTGACACATGGCCGTCTGATTCCAAACTAGGCAGATTGATACCTGTTGTTTATTTTTACCTTTGATAGTTCTTTGCACACTTTTTTTTCTTTCATAATTAATAATATTACTGAGCGTCTTACGATACACAAATACTAAACACAGGTTACAAAGTAAAGTGAAATGTGTCTCATATTTGCTCACTCAGAATGGTATTTTTTAATCACTTACAGTCGTTAAGCGATTTGAACACAAGTAAGTACCAAATTGATAAGTCACAAGTTTACAGTATGAAAAAAAAATTGCGTTTGTAATTTTTTTTTTCTAATTTTTTGCGTCTTTTTTTTTCATTGCTTCTTATTGGCCATGGTTTGCGCAGAACGGAGGTCTGTTTCAGACTCTGAGCGCTCCGAAACAATCCAGAGACGGCCTCGACTATTTCCTTTCATCACTGCTTTCTTTGCTAGACAAAGGGAATACACACTGAGAAAAAGAGTTATTAAAAATGTGGATTCTTTCTGCTTTGACTATTTTAGCCTGAAGCAGGAACATCTCCTTTGAAGGAAAGGAAAGGCGTTGCTGCTTCTGTTGCTCAGCTTGCACCACCATGAGCTTCTTCAGCCGGGCACTCCAAACTACTGGACACTGTGGATTGATCTTTCTTTTTCGTAATTGTAAATAGAAATCACTTCTTTCCTTTCCTTTCATTGCCATCCTCAGTACGAGGTTTTACACAATAATTTTACGCTACTCTGAAATATTAATTGATGTCATGTTATAAGTATAATCATTATAAGGCACGACCCAATATTATTATTTAATCATTTTAGTGTATACACGAGGGCTTGTCACTGATACATCGCTGTAATCAGTTAAGTTATCATGCAGATAGATATGTTATAATATAATAGTTTTATATGTCATGTCATTGTGTCAGTGTATGATATGTCATTAATACGCACAACTGTAATTGATATTCAGTAAATTAATATTAATTGTTGTCTTTTTTGAAGTTGAAATATTTTACAAGAACGAACGTAGGTTTTTTATTCAAACAATTCACCCTGGTTATACCCTTTTATGTTTGTGTATATGTATGTAAGCATATACTAGTAGTAGGTACATGTTAGTACATATTATATATTTGACACCATAATCACCCACCCTAAATCATTACAGTCCTGTCCATCCAAAGGTTGCCCGGAAGATATTGCTTGTTGTGATAAGGCCGCCCATTGTGCATTTTATGTTTAAGTTGTTTTTTATGTATAAATATTATGTATTTGGTGTACAATAAAGAGTACTTACTTACTTACTTACCCTACCAAATACAAAGAATATTTGTGGAAACCCCCACGGGTCATCACCTCACCGGAGCTATCGGTGAAGTGGTATGTCGGAATCGAACGGACTAAAACCACACGGTGTTCCGTCACAAGTGGGCCAAATACAAAGAATATAGGAAATTCAAGAATATGCCTTTTCCCGTTATCTATTCGAGATTCATATTCGATCATTGTAGAAATATGGCGTTTTTTCTAGGGTTTTGGTGTGACGTTTTAGACTTTTATTGTTATTATTACTTTGAATAATAATCATCATTTATTTCAAACTGCATTTAGATAAATACCTTAATCTAAATATACATACTAAAATTTTCTGTTTTAGTAAATAAAACTTAAAACTAAGTTAGTAACACTTCACTTGCACTAAGTCTTTGTTCGGTCTATTGGTACTTGTCTGCGGAAGCGACGGAGTACTACACCTTGCGGCCAAAAGCTTTCATCTAACACCTGGTGCAGATAACATTTGGGTATTGTTATCTGCACCAGGGTAATTCTATTATAGATGGACTATATCACCAGCTTAGTCACATAAAATTTGAAAAGAAACTTCCATCGCTTAGGATGTTATCATCATATCATTTTCCTAATTTTACTATTGGCGCCCTGAATTTACGTTTTTCACTTCTTAATTTGCCCTATATAACTAGGAATATATGTATAAATATTATATTAAAAAGCTGTGTGAAATCACGCGACAAATTCTCTGGCATACATAACACGTATATATGCCAGAGAATGATATAATATATCGCTTTTATTCTAATTCGGTCCATACATATATATCATAGAGCGTACACAACATTTTTGAAAAATGCCTTTTTATTATGAGCATTGCAGTAATATATATTTGCCAGCCATTACTCATATTTACCATCATAATTGGCCAGTCACTTTTTATAGATTGAATTCAAAAGATCTTAAGTTGATCATTCTTAAAAGTACCTAATATTTATTGTCTAGTTCACAGAACGGTGTTATAATATTTGCCAGTCTCCCAACATTTTAACTTGCGTGAAATCGAATGGAAGTGATTATTATGCTACGCATCAGACGTCACAGTGAATTAAGGATGTTGTTGAAACGGCTACGTTAATGTGTATAATTTTTAATTCCACGTTACGTACCTACTACGTTATATAAGTAGTTATGGATATAAACATTGGTAGGAAATGTATACTGAGGATGCTTTATTTATTGTAATCGACGTGAATTATGTCAAGGTCATAAAATAATAATGTTCATTTAGAGAGATACTTGTCTACAAGAACTTTAATCTATGCACCCAATGTACGCATAGTCACCAGTCTTAGTAGAAAATCGAAATCTGAAAATGGTTTTTTAAACGGCAGTCAATAAATCCAAATAATGCTTCTTCGAATAAAATAAATAATTACGCTTTTAACATTAGTAAAAAAACGCGAGACGGTGTGATCATGTTCACAGTGTGTGTGTGCAGGACGGTGTTGCAGGTTTATCATGTACAGATGCGTCTCCTGAAATGAATCCTAATCCTAACTAATATTATGACGCGATAGTGAGTTTGTCCTTTACGCTTTCATAACTCTTAACTACTCCACCGATTATCATGAAATTTTGTATTCACGTTGTCAGGGGTCAGAACGGTATCTTTCAACCTGAAGAAAGAACCATTCCCGAGGTGTACCCGAAATAATTGACAAAATCTACACTAATACGAGTGAAGTCGTGGGCATAAGCTAGCTTATAATAAATTAATCAATTCAGGATAAGCGGTGCCTGAAGCAATAATACAGTATGTATTGTGGTGCAGTACACCTAATAATAAAATTAAATTAATGCCCCATTACAGTTTTTTATTACTACTAAGGATTACCTTATTCCTGCAGGAGTTGAAAGTGTTAGTGAAGTAAGGTATTGACCCGCGTAAGTCCTGATGCCGTGGGAATATCGGGGTAAAAAAGTAGCCTCTGTGTTAATCCAAGTATCCAGCTATCTACATACTGATTTTAATCGCAATTGGCCTCTAGAAATTATCGTACATCGTTAATATAGCGTCACAATATTAGTATTTTTAATAGAATCAATTAAAAAAATATTTACGCTAAAATACCATAATAAAAAATACAATGAAAACCTGCTCTCTTTAATTATGGCCATGTTTCGAAAGTAAGTTTTATTGTGAGCAATTTATAACCTGAGCCTTTATTAAAGGGTCTGAACTACATTTACTAATAATTTGTTATGAACTTTGCAACACTGTTAGAACTTTATCATCACGACCTCAACAAGCGAGCGATTGGTAAACCTATATACATATAATTGCGAGATTGCGAACGTTAATACACGTGGGATAATCCTTTAATTCCAACTTCAGTTATAGTGTAGTCGGTAGAGCAACTCTGCACAATTACGTTTTTGGTAGGAATCGATCGGGAATAACTTATAGAACAATATGTAGGAGGGGTTGCGCAGTGAATCTTATGGTAGAAATTTTCGTGAAAATTCAAAACCAGCAAAACTTTAATCACCAATTAAACTGGTTCTGTTGATGTTAATCAACAAGGCTCAAAATCTGCCTATCAAATTTGGTTTATTGTCATTAAAAAACTATCGAGTTATGCCATTTTGCAAATAATGCATTTGAAAAGTGTTAAAAAATATATTTTTTGGAGTTGTCATCTAAAATATGGATCTTGGAGCATTTGTAAACAAATCAGGAATGTCGATTGGTCGAATTTGTAGCACTGGCGAAAAATTTAATTTTTCAAAATTCTTTAATCGCAAATTGAATTGTGCAAAAACTATTTTATAATAAACTTACCTAATATTAAACTTTTTTTTTTATTTAACTTTTAAAATTAGGTTGAGTACATAATATATAGAAGCACTCAAATATAAATTTTCGTTGCAAAAACCGTATTCCTTCATTAATTTTTGACTGCCTTGACTTATAGGTACTTTTTTCACACTTTTTCGCTATTTTTAAATAAACATAACAAAAAGTTCAAAACAACTTTGCTCTTGGAGGCTTACACCTGATGTTATTTACAAAAAGGTGTCGAAAATAGGTGTCGCTTTTTTTGGTAAAATTTGCAGTTTTTTTAATTTTAACGTTAATTTCTACCATAAGAATCACTGCGCAACCCCTACATATTGTTCTATAGGTTGTTCTCGATTGATTCCTACTAAAAACGTAATTGTGCAGAGTCAAAATTTTTAGGATATGAAGCTCCACCGACTGCACTATAGTGACTTTTGTCATCTTCATGTCGTCTTTAATTGCCAAGCGTCGTTATTGATTTTAGCCGCGTTCCTATAATCAAGAAACGATTCGTTTTGTTTACGGACGGTAAAATTTTGTTGAAAATTTAACAAAATTTTACCATCCGTTAGCAAAACGAATCGTTTCTTGATTATAGGAACGCGGCATAAGTCTTTTGTTTTAAACAAATGTGAGTGAACCCCAGTGTATTTGTGCAGCACTTGTCTATGGTTTAATGCATGTGTTATGAATCTACAGATTGTTAGTACGTTTGAGGAGGATACCATCTTCCTTTTTTGTTATTCACGTTAACTCGGATGGGATCTCAATGAGTTTGGATAATTTATCTTCCTTTTTTAAAGTCATACTTTTAAAGATTACCTTTACGTTTTCAAAATTATTCGTAAAACTGTTGGTCAATATATCTATGTGGGAGCTTCGGAAGGAGAAAAATTTGAACAGAATGGTTGACGAAGCTTAGATAAAGCTCTTATCTATCGATCTGTGTTTTTTGCATTGAATAGCTCGATAATTAAGCGTTATTTTGTATTTTTCTTTTATGAATGTTACTACCTTAAGTTACAAAAGTAATTTTTCTTAATGCAAAACAGCTGTTTATTTACTCATACTCGGACTACCAGCTACATTTAATAGGTGTACCTACTACAAATAGTAAATGAAAGTAGTAGTAGAGGCTCATGATTCACATAATGGGTAACATGATGAATAAGTGCCAACGTTAATGCCGGAACATCACATGAATATTAATTATTAGGTACTTAGTAGTTAAGTCATTGCGTATACGTCAAGATTTATGTGTTTAGCTAATTGTTTTCTCTTAATTTATAACCACAAATGCGTCCATCTATGGTTTCGTGTTTGCAAACATACGTGTGTCGTTGAACGTGTCGCGGTTTTGCAACCTGCGGCCGTTCGAAGCCCATCGGGCGCGGACTGCACTAGCTTGCAGTTGCATAAACGGGATTGCGAAACCCCGTATCGGGGTCACTGCCGCCGTCGATTCCGCCGTGGTTGCCGTCACTTAGTTAAGGGCACCTGCCGCACCCTTCGCTCCATGTCGGACGCTCACCCGCAAATGAAATGCTGTGTTCATACACTCAACAACTGATGATAAATATCATTGGAATGCGTGTAATGAAATCATACCATTTTAGTACTTGACGGTGTAGGCTACTAGGTAATAAAACCATCACCTGCACTATGATAGTCGTGATTATTGTTGTCAGTCTTTTATGCCAGATAATACAATTAGTCTATTTTGCTATTATACAACCTAGGCGAAAAAGCTGAACTGATCCCTATAAACACTCGTAAAACAGGTAGCATACAGGTATCATTCGCTTGTCGACCATACAATCATACGGAGCACGGGCGACCCTACTCACCAGAAGAATCGAGTTTCTATTAGTTGTACTGATGAAGGTACGCTTACCCACGCAACGAATTTCTTTGGGTCCAAATTGAGGGGCTTACGAAAAAAATAGTATACGGGTATATGCCGATGCTACAACCAAATGAACGGTTATCCCGCTTGTCTTTCTCCGATTTCAAGAGATATTATTACTGTAATATTCTGATCTTTAACCATACCTTTTTCTATTACAGAGAGTAACTACGTGTGGGCCATCATGCGGAACAGGCGGAATCAGCCCCGCTGCTACTAGCGGGCTGGTCCGCCGGCTAGCTT
Source organism: Callimorpha dominula (assembly GCA_949752705.1). NCBI lineage: Eukaryota > Metazoa > Arthropoda > Insecta > Lepidoptera > Erebidae > Callimorpha > Callimorpha dominula. Next base: position 15,313,388 of record OX456999.1, read on the forward strand.
CCAGTCTTCAAAGCACAAGTACTGGCTCTTTGCCAGACTATGGCACACAGATTGTCGATCCTTATCGCTTACTTGAAGACGACCTGAACGGGATATATGAAGATATCAGATCGGTAAGAAAAAGTTTTAACTTAATCTGCTTACATAATTTTTAACCAAACAGCTTGCGACCAATCTAATTAAATAAAACTTAACGAAACATGTATTGTATATTGAAGGTTCAGGTTTTGGGGAGGTCTTTAAATGTGCCAGTCATTGCATCATCATCATTTATATAAAGGAATTTTTACGAGCCTATTGGTCGATACAGTGTCCATTGATCAACAATTGTGTCAAAGTCACGACGTGTTAGCACGTTGGTCAGCTCGGCTTGTGTAATTCGCGCATCGGCGGTAATTGAGATCACAACATATAGTACACAACACTGTTAACCGTAATGTGAATTACGCGCTGAATTTCACAGTTAGTTGGATTCCACAGCATTTTAAGCAGTTGTATTTACAGCTGTACTGGTACTTGTACTGGTGGCTACTTGTCTTATTTTTTATTGATTTTGACTGATTTTGATTTCATAAATTCATACTCGATGAACACGCAGTAATCTTGCAACCGGATCTTTTATACGGTTTATTTACTTTTACAATGTAATCTTTATTTATCTTTTATTGCATACTTACATTATTGTGTGAGTGTTATTATTACAAAATTGTTGATAATTAAATAAAGCCACGTATTCCCTATGAACATGTAGCGGCGACACATCGCTCGACTTTAACCAACGACTCGTGGGACATATTACTCATTGAGATGTCGTTCGAGGAGTTAGTGCTATGTGTTTCGCGGAACACATAGCAATACGCGCCCTCGTCAATCAAACGTTTTAACGTTTAATTGACGAGGGCGACTGTTGAGGGACACGAAAGTTGCGTGACGCTCGCAGACGATCCACTTTTGATATGTCTCTATGTAGATGTTGCATCGTCACGCGACGTATATTTTGTGTCGGTCGACAAGGTCGCAGGACAAATGTCCCCTAGTGGCAACGAAAAACACAATGTACTTGGTTTATATTGTGTAGATTTTCAACGTGGCCTTTAATTCATTCAAACTTAATCACATCCTCCCCATTGTGATTTGTGTCAATTTGTCCGATGTTACCCGATTACGCTCACTCACGGAGTAACTGAATTTTAACAATGAGATTGCAAAACATTGCAAATTAATGTTAGTACTTACGTCTACGGAGAGTTCAGAAATACAATTATCTTCAAATCGAGAAGAATTTTCTTTTAGAGTTGTTTTGTGCACGTTATAATATTCTTATTTCCATATACCGCTTCGTCAAATAACAAAACATGCATTTACAAATGAAAGACGCTGAAATTGCAAGTCAATAATGCTTTGAAATCCCATTAATTACGAGGAAAATATACATTATTTTAGTATTGCTTGCAGTCTGCAACCTCTTAAAAGTCAATTTGCCCGCGGCATAATTAAAGAAAAAAGTAACTATAAATATTTTAAATAAATATTTGGGTGTTACTTATGTATGTAGAGACAACTAGATCAGTCAAGGGTGCAGAAAAACATTCCTGGCTTGAACCAATAGATATAAGGTAATGCCAGTACAATCTAAATATACGGCCCAAAGCCATGATGTCTTTCAGTTCTAGTAGTGTAATAGTTCGAATCGTGAATCATTTCTTATTGTTTTTACAATTTTCTAGATCCTCTACTTATGGAGTGACGGTTTATTTAGAAAAAGCAATGGTTTAATAGAAAGTATATATTTCACTTATATATGTTTTGGTCAAGGTGTTTTCAACGAATTCGAAATTCCGATAAGAAATAAAAATTAGCTAAAGGCAGCGAGAGGCTGCTACCCACACCAATAGCCGTCACGAGGTCGTATCGCTCGCTGTTGCGTTCACGCTAAGCACTCCACTAGAGCGTGGAGTGCAGTATCCTCGCGACAGCTTCCGCAGTGCTGGCACGCAGACGTTGACTCCTGGCCTATGCGACACAGGTGTTTACCGAAGCAGCCATGTCCGGTGAGCACCTGTGTCAACCGGTAGGAGAGGCTTCCATGTCGCCTCTCCAGCCGATCCTCCATGATGTGCCTTACTGCCACAACTGTGGTGTGCCCTAGCGGGACCCTCCATAAATATGATACTAACTGTGATAAAAATCCTAGGTCCCTTGAGATCTCAGATAAAAAGTTTTCACTGTATTTCTATAATATAGAAGATTATCCTAAAATATGTAACTTCTTAAAAGTAGGATTATTATAAATTAGAATAAAACATTGACATACGTAGCTAAATGTCATTGTTTATTTATTATTACTTATCTCAGCAGGGAGAGGCCTATGTGCATCTTGAGGCCGAGATGACGATGATGTTTGGATTATGTGCAATTTTTGTAGGCGGCTGTTACTCGTTCAAGGTCACTAGCATTTGTTGCCTTGTAAACTGTACTTTATTTTATAGTTTGCATATTTCTTTTAGATATATTTATTACTATCTGCGCCCCGCGATTTTACCCACGTAAGTCCCGATCCCGTGGGCATAATGGGATAAAAATTAGCCTATGTGTTAATCCAGGTCTCCATCTATCTTCATACCAAGTTTCATCGCAATCGGTTCAGTAGTTTTTGCGTGAAAGATTAACAAACATCCATACATCCACACATCCATACATCCTCACAAACTTTCACGTTTATAATATTAGTAGGACTAGCTGCGCCCCGCGGTCTCACCCTCATAAGTCTGGTTCCGTGGTAATATCGGGATAAAAAGTAGCCTATGTGTTAGTTCAGGTGTCGTTTTTCAAGTTGTTCAAGTTTCATCGCAGTAGTTTTTGCTTCAGAGCAACAAACATCCATATATCCTCACAAACTTTCTCGTTTATAATATTAGTAGGATTTTATTGGTAACTAGCAACACCCGGCATGCGTTGCAATTCCATTTTTTTTCTTTTCTTGAAATATAGATTTTTTTGGGCCAGGAACCCTCGCAGGGTACCCCAGGAACCCTACCAAAGTTTTATTTCAATCTGATGAGTAGTTTCGGAACCTATAGAGGGCAAACATACAAACATTGATTTTTATTTATATAGTTTTCGCCATAAGAGAGATTTTGAGGAATAGATTTATTGGTAAACTTATACTACCTAATATTATGCATATAGGTGCAAATACACAAAAAATAATATTTTCACTAAAGATATTTTCGACGAATTCTTGAACTCGGAGGATAGAGGAAAATTATCTTAACTGGATTTTCTTTTTCTTTCTTGGTCACCGACATCTACGTTGCAATATTATTATTATTCAAACTAGGACCACATTATATTTAAAACTAAATGCAGAAACAACGTGTATCTAATAGTTAGTTATTTTCTAATAAATTATTATTAATAAGATACAAGACAGAATATATATCGCACTGCTATTACAAGAGCGTATCAACTCAAAATGTAGCTTTTTTCAGAAACGACAGAAAACTGATTAGTCGCTTCCTGTTAAAGATTATAAAAAGTGAACACTGTATATAGATTATTGATAAAATTAAGGGATTTCTGTATTAATGAATTACTTAAATGATTGCAAGTTATCAAGTTATTTCCAATTTTTGAGTTAATACTCTAATATCTGAACAAATAAAAAACACATATGAATTATTTTTAGTTTTGTTGAAAAATTTGGCTTATTACAATTTATTATTATTATTTTATATTTATTGACGCGTGGGGAATTGATATTACGTATGAAAAATGAATTATCTTAAATTTACCCTATTTTGAGTTGATACAGTCTTATAATAGCAGTGCGATATATAGGATAGGTAAGGTTAGTGACGTCAGTCTTCAGTCTCACCGTATCAGCGCTGTTTGTGATGCCAGTTGTCGTTTGCCTACTTTCTGTTTGGAAAACTTGTCTAAAACTAGGCCTCTATGTGAATGCTGTACTGACAAGTTGCGTATTTCTACACGATCATTTCCTTCGCGTCTCAGTTACCCATATCAGTTGATTTCTAGTTTTAAATGCTTTTTTTCATGTGACTTTCGATTTGCAAGGTGTATCTAATGAAATGTTTACTTGACCTTTATTCTTATTGAATTTACGTTCTATAAGACAGTACAATATGCATTTCAGTAACTGTACGGTCATCGGCTGATCAGATTATGCAATTGTAAAGTTTTAACATTTACAAGTAGTGTTTTTATTTAATTTGTTAATTTTAAGATTGAGGGCTGGGGTCATATGAGTGAAGGTAACAGTCGAAATCTACTCACATTTTTCCATTCCAACAATATAACATATGCAATATAACAATATAACATGTTGTTGAGACTGTGCGTATAAGTGTATAAGAGTATAAGATATTTGGCTATGTTCAGATGACGGGCGTTGGCCGCGCTCGACGCGCATTGGGTTTTTGTATAGTGTTCATATGGCGAGCGTTTCTCGGGCGTTAAACGCGCGTTGTTTGTTGAAAATGGGCGTAAAATAGAAAATTAAAACAATTTTTATTTCTTTAAAACATTTTGTTTTCATTTCCTATGTTTTATATATTTATTTTATACTAAAATAAGCTGCGTGAAATGTATGGAATGAAGTGTCACCGAACGCATGCTTTATGTGAACAATGGTATACGGACTTTTATTAAAATGGCGGCATCCTTTAATTAAAATCACGTATTTTATTAGTTTCTTACTCTTTCACGTCAAAACTCGTGAACCGATTGCGATGAAACTTGGTATGTAGATAGCTGGAGACCTGGATTAACGCATAGGCTACTTCTTATCCCGATATTCTCACGGGATCGGGACTTACGAGGGTGAAACCGCGTGGTGCTGCTAGTAACTTATAACATACGATGGTTACTTTAAAGTGATATAAGTATAATAATCTCCAAATAAAATGCCTGGGAAATATGACAGCATGAGGTTATAAGAGTTCAGTATTTTGCCTTTTACCAATGTTAACTTTAAAATAAATGAAATAACCTTTCAGTCGGCAATATGGGTTATAATAAACAGCAATTGTAGTTAGTAATTTTCTGCGTAAGGCTTAATGGTGTACTAAGTCATAACCATTTTTTTCCATAAATGAAGTGGTTAAACATCTTTATTTTATATTTCTGTTAATACAAACAGCGATAGTAAAATTTACATATTAAATGTACAGACATTTAATATGTAAATTTTACTATCGCTGTTGTTTAGTATCGCTGGACAACAGTGTCCAGATCCAAAAATACCGCACCGTCACGCTTCTTGATTAGCAGCTCTTATTTAGTGTTTTTAAAACAAATAAAATATTCACATTTTGATAGTCAACAAATATTTTTAGTATTCTCGTGTTTTTCTTTGGTTTGAGGAGCTTGTGATAACCGAGTAGATTAGCACATTACAAAGTTAAATAATATTAGCCAAGTCAGTCTAGGATGGGTGACCATTCTTAACACATTGACACCCCTCCGTGCCTCGGAGACCACGTTAAACCGTCGGTCTCGGTTGCCATACAAACATCTGTGGCATTCGTTAGGGGTAGTTCGAGCCCTAAAAAGTGCGACAACCTGGTATATCTACAGAATTTCGATATCGCCTAGTACTTAGGTTGTGGAATGTTTTTTGTTTGGTAATAAGTCGCAGAACAAATCATTTTGACATCCGTTTCACCCAATAATATGTTTACGAGTAAAAGCTATCGGTATTTTATTAGCATAGATATCAATATAACTCATTGTGTAGATTTAAGAAAAGATTTGAAGACGTACTTACACATTTACACGTAAGACAATAGTTATCTGTATAGTGTGTTATCTTTGTAATCGAAGTCTGTCTCAATGGAGTAGCAAATGGAAAGTGTGGCGTGGAACGCTAAACATTGGCCTTGTTTTCAACCCAGTGTGCAAAAACAACAGAACAACTATTATCTTTATTTTATTTCCGCTATAGTGACTTTGGACTTGCTCAATTAGATTCCGTAGAAGCTGTTAATTAGTTGCATATTGAAGTTGAAAATAAGTAACGGAATAGGCTTGTCAAGGATCGATCAGGTGTTATGAATTACTTTAATTGGTTCGTCTCGTACGTTCAGTAAGAGACTGAACGTACGAGACATACCAATTAACGTAATTCATCAAATGTGAAACGGCATATTTAATGAGGTAAAAACAATCTCGAGGTACATACACACTTGATTTCAACGAAAGTTGAAAATATCTAGACACTAGCTGACCCGGCACACGTTGGTTTTGCCATATTAATTATTTCTAATGAATATTTTGGTAGTCAAAAAATAACTAACTTATTGTGGGATGGGGTCTATGACTATAAAAATAACAAAACACCAACGTACCAAAAAGTACTTCATTAACTAAACTGACATATTTAAAGTTTAACAGTGGGAGGGCAATGCTTCGGAACGTATGGGCCAGCTCGATCGGCATATCGATAAAGCAATGCTTATGTTGTGTTTCGCCGAGCGAGTGAAGTTATCGGTGGCTCTAACCCTTCCCTCTCTCCATCTTCCCCCCCATCTCACCATCTCCCCTCCTCTCCTACTTAAAGGCCGGCAAGGCACTTGTGACTCTCGAGTTGCAGGTGTCCATGGGCGGCGGTAGTCACCTACCATCAGGTGACCCGTCTGCTCGTTAACCCCCTATTCCATAAAAAAAAAAACGATTATAACAATCGCACTTTCTATTTTCAATGGGTTAAATACTTTAAAAAAATTATACCAATGAAAGTAAAAATACTAATATCGCTGTTAAAAAACAGGGGTTAATCGTAGAGAGTTGAAAATTCAGGGTTGTATGTATTTTCTAATGCTGTATCATAAAAAAATTATAATTTATGTAATAATTAAAAAAACATTTAGGGGCATTTAGCCGATTCTCAGACTTACCCAATATGCACACAAAATTCATGAGAATCGGTCAAGCCGTTTCGGAGGAGTATGGTAACTAACATTGTGACACGAGAATTTTATAAATAAGATTTACATTTTCTAGATGTCTGAAATATGTATGCCATCACTAATGTATTAAACGGCAGCAATATGACAATTAAATTATAACAAGCTTAGTTTAAAATTTCTAAATTTTATTGTTAAATAAGTATATTTCAGAAATAGATTAATGCCGCGTTCCAATAAACACGAAACGATTCGTTTTGCTTACGGACGGTAAAATTTCGTTGAATTTTCAAAGCATATTTTACCGGCGGCATACATCGTATCTAAAACGTTTGTAAGCATATTCTCGTGTCTGGTAATCGGCAGCTCGCCGATCTCAAGTTTTCCATTGACGTGAATTCCCTCTATGCCATGAATATGATTATTTTAAGATTATGATAGATCGGCGTAGGCGACGGTTTGCCTATAGATGATAAATTCTCTTAGCTTTCACGAGACTATATAAGATTTCCCTGTGTTATATGACAATAATTGCAAGCATGTAAACGGACTACGATTTGTCTTCTGATTTCCGATGCAATGCGATTTTTCTATTAAATACGACGGCTGCATCAGTATACACAGTCCAAGATTACCATTTTAATATTTTATGATTGGTGTACCGTGAAACTTTATTGCTATTTTATTATGTCTGTCAAATACAAAATCTTTCACAGCGAATTTGTCTTCATGTCAGGGTACTAAGTAATTTTTGGACAAGTAATATCGTCCATTGAAATCTGTAATCTGACGACATATATGTATCCTACTTGTACTTTTAGACTAAACCGAAGCTAATATGTACACATTCATCTTCAATTTAATCTGAAGATTCTTGCGAGATTTAATTCTCAAGCTGTTGGCAAGAATAGACAATGTTGGTAAGATGAAGATTACTTAGTTCCGTTCCGTCACCGTAAATGCCGTTTCCCGCATTTAAAATGTCTTGTAACATCATTCTATTATGATATAGGTAGAAGGTTACTACGTTTAATTTATGTTTAGGTATTAAAAACTATACAAATGCATATGTACTGGTATCTTAATATTGCGAATAGAAAATTGCCTTAAGTTTGCGGTCCATTTCAGCATAATTATAGTAGTTAATTCAACATTACGCGATCAGTACTGTTGAAGGCCTTTTATTAGTCTTTGAATTGAAGATCGATGATTGGTTTCGGAATCGATCTATTTTTGTTATAAATATGCTACAACGTTCTATGGGTTTTAAACATATTAAAGCGCTTTTGAAAACGACACTAGGTTGTTTTCAGTCAGTTCGTTAGTTTTGTAACTTTGATAACTCATGCACCCCACTTGGTCCAATAGGGAGCCTGGTGATCTGTAACACAGGTCTTCCTACTGCAGACACCAGTCTCTCACAATGGAAACTGTTGCTGTAAATATTATTTATTGTGTAATATAACTGAACTGTAGTTGCCTTTGTGGAAGAAAAATAAAAATAAAATAAAAAAAAAAACTATTGGGTAAATAGAATATGCAAAGCTTTGCATAAGTCTGTAAATATGATGAAAAATGAAGACAGTTTTTTTATGAACAACATAAAACATTCTTGCATAGTACATATATTTATATGTCACTGAACAGATTCGAAATTGACTTTTATTGCTGATCTGATCAATGCAGAAAAAATTAATGTGTTAAAAATTGCACAAACAATGTACCATGTTTTCGTCAGTACTCGTTTTGCAGCCAATTACCTACTGCTTAACTTTTTTGCAGCACACTGTTTTGCTTTCTCAATAACTACGGCACTTGTGATGTCAATACCAAGGATTTCGATACTATTGAATGGTAATGACGGATCTTTTAAGGAAATACTCATAGGTTACAATTATATATAATACTAGCAGTTCCCGCGCGGCTTCGCCCGCGTGTTCATATTTATATATTTCGCGCGGAACCCTAATTCTTTTTCTAAAATAAAAGTAGCCTAAGTTACTCCTTGTTACATCAGCTATCTGCCAGTGAAAGTCCCGTCGAAATCGGTCCAGCCTTTTCAGAGATTAGCCGAAACAAACAAACAAACAGACAGACAAAAATTGTAAAAAAAATTGTTTTGGTATATGTACCGTGTATACATCCAAATGCACTTAGTTAAAAGCGGTTATTTTCATATTACAAACAGACACTCCAATTTTAGTTATTTGTATAGATATTAAAACTTAACATATTAGTTCAAACAGAAGGTTGCATCTGCTTATTAAGTTTCTAGTTCGTTTCCTCAATAAACACTGTGTCGCGAATTCATTTGATTAACCCTATTAATAGAGTTGCACCTTATGTGTCATTTGAATGGCACGAAAAAATACGCTCGAATGCGGTCCTTATACGTCTCCTTCCTTGTGAGCTACTGAAAGTTAATAGTGCACTCCGCCAGGGTCCGGAGTGTCAAGGGCCGTACACCATGACCTAGACGGTGATAATAACATTCCCAATTCCACTTGTCCCGCCACGAAGACCGTTGCGATATTCACAAAGATGGATAGAATTTTCACCAACAAGTTGCAGTCAGTGTACAGTACCACTCCTGCTAATGATGGGTAAAACGTGAGTGATACATGCATTCATTTAACAAGTAAACATATTCTCCCAGGTCGACCCGAACACTGGGAAAATAGAATCCTATTCACTATTTCATTAACACTGCGTTTACTCTTAACTATAGACGATTAATTCATTAAAAATTCTGCAGAGTTATCGAGTTACTTCCACAGGCAGAAAGTGTCAAACGTAAAATATATAAAGGTCTATAAAACAAAGGGAAAACAGCAGGACTGGAGAAGTACCTTAAATAAGATGGCAGCAAAATACAATGAACGAAATATATTCAGTAGTTTAGATCAACCGCTGCCACCCTCAGTAATCCAACAAAAAAATATTTGAGACTATTTGAGAAACGCATACGAAACGAATAACACTGAAAACTGCTACTAATTAATCGCATGCTATAATAAATGCTAATGAAATTGTTTAGCCGGGCATAGGTAAGGACCATGGGGCTGGATAAATGCGGCTTTGACCTCAAGACGAATTGATTTTTGCATGGACAACTTTACGTAGGTTATTCGCAGGTGTAAGCTCAGATAATTTGTTTATAATGGCTCCTATGGGCAAAACATCATTTGTACATACATATATATACTCATGCCTAGATCGTGGAAGGGGTAGGCAGAGGTCCACCTCTAATACATTAAATACCAACATTTTACCAACTATAATTTGTTTCCACTCACGTAACTGGGCAAGCCTATTGCCGTCAACCTGGGAATTACAGATGGGTAAATTTGGGGTATATTGAAAGGGAAAAGTAGTTAAGAAGGTAAGACATGGAAGGAAAAGGATATTGATAATACGGATGAATAAGCGTCCAGGTTAGGTTCGCATACCTGTAACTTGAACTGGTTGTTGCCTAGCCCTAAGTTGTAAATAAAGAAATTCTTTATTTTGCCAAATTTCTTTAGAATAAAACCAGGTTGTTTCCCTAACCAGGTTCAGGTTTATTTATACTTCAATTATGTGCAAAACAATACATCGATTCGTTAATATTGATAGCTTCAATCTTTATATCCGGTTTTCTCATTGAGAATAAGGTTTTTCACGCTAAAAAAAGCTAGCTTATGTCCCCCAACTATCCTTATGTGATTCGTTTCATCGTTCAGTTTCACCATCCTTACAAATCTAAAATGTTTCATTAGTGTTCCTCTAGGGAACTCAGCAATTTTTCCTGCTAACATATTCTAGGGCAATTACGAGTAGCTTAGATTTCTGCGAGTATCTATATAATAATTAGTCATAATATGTCTTGTGTGTAGATCAGCTTCTTCTTATATGCAAGGAAATATGTAGATAATTACTTCGAAATTCCACGCATGTGAAGTCGCGGGCACAAGCTAGTGGGAAATAAATATATGTAGAGGGTGTAAACCTATGCTGTTTAAGTACTAAATGGGTGTGCGATGCTGCTAAGCATTGGAATGGCTAATAGCTGTACATCGGTGAATATTAGTGAGTACCGACCTCGGATTTCGCAACGCGACTGCACGATGATTTGGATGTGTACATACATAGCCACGACTGGAAGTTAAGTACAATATTTGTTTTAATGTTTCGTGTATGAAGAATCTTTAACTTAAGGTCGTGTTTATGTTAGTGATGGATTTGACCCAAAAATAAAATTTTAGGTATTTTTATTTATGCCTATATTTTAAAACGGAACACTTAAAAAGTACATACTTCTAAGAACTTATTAAATTTCACCTGTTTTATACATTTTTCATAAGTAAATAAAATTATGAAAATTTCGTAAAAATTTAGTGAAATTTGGGCGAGGCCCTGTAAAAACTATTTTACTGAAGGAGTGAAATAGTTTTTTGTCCTTTACTTGGTTGACAGGGTTTTACGTTAACAACTTTTAGTGCAGAAAAGACTAATGCCGCGTTTCTATAATTAAAAAACGAATCTTTTGCTTACGGACAGTACAATTTTCGTTGAAAATTCAACGAAATTAGTTAACAAACGAAATAAGTCAGATGGGTTGACGTTTAAATTGTTGCGTGAAAGAGTCAAATCTACGAGGCCGGCACTGAAAATTTCGGGAATCAAGGAAGTGACACAACATTACTATTAAAAAATGTATTTGTTGCTTTTCGAAGTATTCTCCGCGAAATTTGATACATTTTTCCATACGATGGAACCAATCATTGAAGCAACCATTCCATTCGGAAGTTGGGGTCTCCAAAATGGCCGTTTTGTAGGCGTCCACAGCTTCTTCAGGTGATGAAAATCTCTGACCACGCAATTTATTCTTTATTCTACGGAAAGTATAGAAATCATTAGGACTTAGGTCGGGGCTGTACGGCGGATGGTCTTATAATTCTATGTTTTCTTGCTTTAAAAACTCTTTTGTTCTGTGCGCGGTGTGAGAACTCGCATTGTCGTGATGGAGGATGATGCGGCGGTTGCAGTTCTCTTTACGAAGTTCAGAAACGACCTGTGGCAAACAATGCTAGCATACATTTCTGCATTAACCGTTATTTGTCCCTCAAGAGAAATAGTCGCAACATGGCCGGTTTTGGAGACAAACGTGGCCACCATTTCTTTTGCAACACTCCAACGAACGAACAATTTTTGATGGCTTTAACTAATTTTCGAACACCCAAACTCGTGACTGGTTTTTTGTTTCGGGTTCGTACGCGTATATCCAGGATTCGTCACCTGATACGATGTTGTATACAGCATTTGAGGATCCTGCGTGGAATCTTTCGAGAGTTCTGGCGCACCAAGTAACGCGAGCCGCTTTTTGCACTTCACAGAGCGAATGCGGTATCCATCGAGAAAACAACTTTTTTACACCTAATTGTTCATGCAAGATTATTTGTATTTGACTCATGCCAATGTCTAAAGTTGCCAGAATTTCGTTTTCTTGGGTGACTGCAGGTTTTGGACGACCTTGATGGGGATCATCACTGAGCTTGACACGTCCACGTTGAAATTCAGCAAACCAGCGATAAGTTGTGGTTTTGGATGGGGCTTCATCACCAAATGCAGAAATCATCCGGTCAACACACTGTTTTTGCGTTAAACCACTTCGAAAGTCATAATAAATCATCGCTCTTGAATTTTCTTGAGTCAATTCCATTTTTTCAACGATTAAACAAGTTTGACAAAACCTTGCGATAAGACCGAGAATCTTTTTTTAAATAAATAAATGGTATTCGATTTTTAAAACCAAGAAGTTTTCAATTAAAAAGATTTTAATATGACAGAAACAGTGGAAATATTCCATTCCCGATACTTTTAGTGCAGCCTATGTAATTGCGAAAGTGTCTGAGAGGATCATTTATAAACAACTTTACGCAGCCGTTTCTAAACAACAGTAACCAACTTAGCTTTAGTAAGGCTCAGGCTATGGATGATGGTGGACGGGTTGATGTTGTGTATACAGACTACAGCAAGGCATTTGATAGAATTAAACACAATATCTTATTAAAGAAATTACATGACATCGGAATAGATGAGTATCTACTAAGATGGTTCTTGTCATATGTAAATAACAGGTCACAAGCAGTTGTACTTAAGAACTGCATTTCTAGCTATACTGTACCTTTGTCAGGAGTCATCTGGAATATGCGTTTTAGATATGGAACTCTTGTATCACAAATATATCGACCGTATTGAAAATGTTCAAAAGCATTGTATTAAATACTGCTGCTTCCACCAACATATTCCATATCCGTCTAGTAATTATTATCATCTTTGTCGTAAATTTCATCTCTTACCTCTTGATAATGGTCGTGAGATAGCTGATTTTATATTCGCCCTTCGAATATTAGATAATAATATTAATAACCTCGAGCTCTTATCTAAGTTTTCCTTTAATGTACCCTGTAAGTCAATCCGCTTTAACCCACCGCAAATACCAAGTGCTACTACAAATTATAGGCAAAATAGTTATATTGTTAGAGCAAGTAGAAACATTAACAGGCTATGTAGACAGTGCGATATTGACTCTTTTTGCACCAATGTGCCCGCGGCAGGACGGTGTTAGAGTCTAAAATTGTTCAAACCTGCTAATTGATGTGATGTTTCATTGCGAAGTAAATTTGTTTTATGTGTGTGACGTGTTGGTTTTGATTAACTAATGATATATTTTAGTTTCTGGGCGTTACGCGTGACCTGTTTCCTTGAATTTCTTTACATATTGTTTGTTTTTCAAATACCATAAGTGAGGACGGAAGAGGTGTTATTGGCACTATGAAAAATAAATTCTCCATTTTTATTCTATTGTTATATAGCTGTAAGTCTTCTATGCATTCAATAAATGAATAAATTACTCTAGATTCAGTTCTAAACAGTTCTAATCTCTACACATTGATAAATTATCGAATAGATTCAGCTCTGCATCATATGTAGATAGAAAATTCGGGAACTAACTGATATTGAGACAGCCAGATTAGTCTATTTTAGTAAGTAGAATAAGAAGTAAAATATATAAATATATATATTTGTCAAGGAAGTCAGGATCTGATAATGGGATAATGATAAAATTGAGAGAAACCCTGGAAAATCGTAGGAACGAATAGTGTATCTGATTACTGTTCATTACTTTATCAGATATTTGCGTTTAGAAATCATTATATTAAGTAGCTGAGCTGATGATGAAAAAAACTCATAAAATAAAAGTCTTTTTAACAAAAAATTAAACTGACGAAAAGAACTAAAAAGCAAAAAATAAATAAACATTTTAAGTCTTAAGTATTGAGCTTATTTACATAAACTATCAAATTTTATATAAACTTATTTTGAGTCTGCGCCAAATAATAAACTGATACCTCAGACCCATAGCCTAATTACTTTAAAATCCTATCTCTAGTTTTTTTACTATTGATACAAAATATTTACCAATTTTAAAACTTTTGCTACAAAATACTACAAAAGAAGTTAAATAGTACATGAATGTATTATCATATTTATCATTGAAGCTCCAACGAATTTCAAAACTCAAATGAACTTTCAACCAAAGTGCATGTTTGTTGCATAGTAACATATCAAAAGCCTGTATGGACATGAACTTGATCATGATTTCATTCGTGTTAAATCGCGTATATGCGTCAAATACAGAGCGAGTCAAAACGTGCCTGAAAGAGTTGTACGCCTCGAGCGTACAAGTCTTTCACATTATCCTGCACGAACTTGTCCACGCTTATTGAGTTGCCGAGTTTTTCATCTTGTACGAATTTGTGCACGCTTATATGATAGCGATACAAGCTACTAAAATTTTTAATTTGTCCGTTCCTTTTCCGAATTATTCCTTCAGTGCTATATTTAGGAAAACCTGTCATTGGCCTTACTTTATTATTCTGATCTTTTTGTATTATTTACCTCTATCGCTGTTAGTTTTCTTAATAAAAACAAAAAGAAATATTACTCATTCTTATTACAAGTTGGTACATGTAACACAACTTATACAGTATCTTGAAAGTTTCAAATAAAAACTTGTGTATTAATAGGGGTCGATTTTTAGACCTCGTCGACCTCCAGAATCAGTTTTCGTTTATGTTGACCTCTGAAACCGATTTCTACCCCAAGGGGTCGATATCCACTACTTTGGGAATCCCTGGCTTAGATCATCATGCTTTGAAATCATTGAGTATGTAAGTAGGTACAACTATTTCAAAAGACTATTACCCGAAAACGGGGTTTTCGTGTGATCGAAATGATTAAAAAGCAATGGTTTGAATATATAATCGAAGGTGCGATCACTGATCAGTAAAAAAACTCTAGTGACATATGAAAATAATGAATTGAAGATTGTATGTTACACTTTACGTCTTCAAATCAACGTATTCGTATGTATTACTCTCTTATCTCTCACGGTCTTCCGATGTACGCCTAGATTCGTTTCCAAAAGTTCCATTTATTAATTAATTTGGATAAAAAACCTCTCAGTAATTACATTAAAATATGGTCATTATGGTATGTTCAAAATGATTAAATAGTAAAAGTGCAAATGTTATTTAATAAGATCGAAATCTTCCACATGAAGATAATAAAAATTTGTAAAAATTAAATCTTCATCATCTCAGCCATTTAATAGTCGATACTGAGCCTCTCATAGATTTCCACATAGAGCCTTCTGACGCCTCAGTCCATTTCAATACCGAAAATTAAAATAAATTATTACACAGAACCATGAACTTACACCATGCAAATTGATTTTTTATGGTAATTAAACCAAATAATAAAATATTTTTTCTTTATCAATAGTAAATTATAACGTCACAAATCGTTATTTCATACAAGTTTATAAACGATAAATCATTATTTTTTACTTAATAGTATTTCAAACTATTATTTATTTTTGCTTTTTTAGTCTTTAATATTGTATTGTAAAGTGGGTGAAAATCACGTTCAAAGATTCCATTACATACCCGGCTAATAAAAGCTTGTTAAAAACAAAATTGCATGGCTCTTTACTAAGTTCGGGATTTCGGAATTATTTAAAGATAGTCCCAGGATTCCGGGATTGTAAATAGATATTAAGAAAAGTTTAATACATGAAATCAGTCATATAGGATATTAAATGTCCTCAAAGTTTAACTTAGATTTCCTGAAAAAAGATTTTTCCGATATTAAAATAAAATTATTGTTTAAAATAACTAAAAAGAGGTTTTACTGGAATTTCCTGGGCCTCAAATCAAGTCTATATAACAATTTTTAAAATGTTTGCTAGTACCATAAATCCAGGGGTTGATCACATTTAATTCCGAAATGTTCGGGACTGGAACTGATTGGACTGGATTACGATCGGGATCTCGATCCTCTAGTGGCGTTTTGACATTTAATAATAAGTAACTGATTTGACTTTACAGGCAAAACCGTATTAAGAATAACAAAATATACTTGTAATCGTATTTTTTTCATTTTCCGTTTTAATACTCGTTTAATGTCGAACACATTAAGTCGGCAACAATAAAATTGATGTACAGCAATCATAATTGAATTGCAATGCCGAAATTCACATTGTCCGCCACCGCAAGAGGACACTTGCGTCAAGCTTGCGACAACTTGCAGGCGATGGTGGTTACCACACCGACTAGCTGAAAACACCAACCGAGTCCTTCAGGTAGTTGCAAATTATCTCTTTCGTAAAATAGCTTCGGCATTTTGCGTTCCTTACAAATTTGTATCATTATGTCAATTGATATATGTACATTGTACCTATACATAATGCGTAGCATAATGGGAGTAGATGGTTTATTATAATGTTTATTTAAATAAATAGGCACTCTCGCAATGAATAAGTTTGTCAACAAGACACAGTTAATTTACCTAGAAAAAAGCCTTTTTACAGTGACTGCTATAGATCGGTACTTTTTGCGACGCACTAAGGCTGTCAATAATTCACCTACAGCTGTACACGTAGGTGACGTGCGGCCCTACTAAGTGCGTCGCTGGGTAGCTTTTAATAAGTATCTTTAATAAATTGTTTTGGAAATACTTAAAACATTCTAACCGATAAAATCAAAAGCGGAAATTATTGTATGGTTGTCGTTACTAACTTGAAAAACTCAAAATAAGTTTATATAAAATTTGATAGTTTATGTAAATAAGCTCAATACTTAAGACTTAAGGTCTATTTTTTTTTTGCTTTTTAGTTCTTTTCGTCGGTTTAATTTTTGTGAAAAAGATTTTTATTTTATGGTTTTTTTCATCATCAGCTCAGCTACATGATGTGATGATTTTTAAACCCAAACACCTGATAAAGTAATGAAAAGTAAACAGAAACATTATTCGTTCCTACAATTTTCGAGGGTTTCTCTCAATTTTATCAGGATCCCATCATCAGATCGTGACTTCCTTGACATGGGATCACCCTTGAGGTATACCCTATCTAACAAAAAAAAATCTAAATCGGTTCATAAATAACGGAGTGAGGGCTGAACAGACATAAAAAAAAAGAAAAAAAAAAGAATATAATACGGTCGAATTGAAAACCTCCTTTTTTTTTGTCGGTTAAAAACCAAAACCCAGATTTGGGCTTTTTGAAGTATTTATAAAATGTAGATATGTGTGTTGGTGTAAACACGAAAATTATATTTATTCATTTAAGACACAGGGTGACACTTATCTACGTTAAAATTTTGCCCACGGCCATATTAAAAATTTATTGCCAGATTGGCAACACTAACTGTTTAGGAAAAACCTTGCAGTATAAACATGCGGCTAATATGTTCATTGCATCAGTAGGATATTTTACTTTATGATATCATTGATAACATAAAGATAGTATAGGCAATAAGGAATCGGAAAATATTAGTTTCAGTTTATAAATAACGAACTTTTTTTATGGGAAAGGGGGCAAATGAGCGGACGGGTTACCTGAAAGTAGTTGACCTGCACCTCAAGACCTTGTTACACCTGCAACTCAAGAGTCACAATAATAATACTGTATAATTCATTTTAAAGTAATCAATTTTTTTATCTGTTCTACAAATATGTAAAACGGAAGCCATCTAGACGTTACGTCATCGCGCAATAAAAAAACGGAGTAAATTGTAAGTTACGCTGTAAATTTTTGAATATTTTATCGCCTCCTCCCGTGTTTTTAACCGACGAAAAACAGGAGGTTCTCAATTCGACCGTATTATATATATTTTTTTGATGTCTGGTCAGCCGTCACTCCGTTATTTACCTTAATATAACAATGGACAACAGTTTTTGTATAGAAGGGGTAGTTTTTGTAGGAAACCCCATTCACTGTAAACCCAAAGTTCCATTACCGTCTAGAGTATTCTAATTCTTGGTGTCGACATTTCTGGCGACGTCCAGGTCCAGGCTGGCATCCAAAAAGCTTGGAGGGCGTAACAGAGCGAAGCGGTACTTCACCCCGGGGCGAAGACTTATAATTATACAAGTCACAAGTCCATCCGTAAAAGAAGAAGAGAGGATATGCCCTAAGAACATATGTATTAGGTAGATTTCGAAGAAAAGACTACCTATTGGTTTTGTACCACTTGTCGAGTTTTCCAAAAATTTCTTCACAGGAGGTCTAGTTATGATCCCTAGACACCAAAACAGCCGTCAATTAAAAAAACCGGGCCCGCAGTAGGCCCGCAGAGGTAATAAAAAAAATACATTTGTGTCTTTTTCACTCGTGATAATTTTTACGTTTGTAAAAAGAGTCAGTATATGATAAATAATAAATATCACATTTTTTGTCGCCATTTTTTCGTAAAGGTCAATAAGCTCCGCCTTTTTTGTGACAGGGCGCTATTTTAGGGTTGCGTAGTTCCTGGTAGTTTATCTATCATCAAAAGCATTCTACGGAGTTTATTTTCTTTTTTTTTTAACAGTGAAACGTGGCCAAAGTGTTACATTAGAGGGTGTAATACAAATTCCCTTAAAAATTCCGACGAATCGTAGATTTTTAGGTGAGTTAAGGTTTTTTTCATATTTTATGTATAATTGGACATTAAGATTGGTTTGTAATGTTATCTAGATTGTTATATTACTACTATCAACTAAATTAAAACGAGTAAAGGTATTTGATATTTTAACATACAACATAGTGTTGTGTTCCTGTTTCGTTATCATCGATTTAAATAATTATTATGATTACTATCAAACTTTATAGTATACCTGTTGTTTGTGAAATTAAAGTGAATGCTCTCATTCAGTTTAATTGAAACCTTAATAGATTTCATATTGATTTATATCTAAATTATAAATTAGTAATGAAATACATAGAACGTAATAGGATTTTATTCTTTGTTTTAGAGAAATACTCTCAGTCGGTGAGCCTTGCTAGTCGATGGCGTAGTATCCACTAACCGGAGCTTATAAAAGAATCGCAGTGACGATATCTAAATGTAAACTAAAAAGATCTAATTTGACTGGCCTGTTGGTCTGGTGGTTAGTGACCCTGACTGCTATACCATAGGTCGTGGGTTCGATTCCCACCCAGGACAAATAATTGTGTGATGAGCATGATCATTTGTTCTGTGTCTGGGTGTAATTTATGTATAATATGTATGTATTTAGAAATATAGAAGTATGTTTATCAGCAGTCCGCTTATGATAGTACAGGCTCTGCCTAGTTTGGGATCAGATGGCCGAGTGTGAGATTTGGTAAGTTATTATTATTATTATAAATACGAAACAATTGGTTTCATATCGAAAAGATATCTTGTTGAACTATTCATCAGTACTTTGTTTGAGCCTTCATAGTGCATCATCGGAATCTAGTTCGAAAATATTTTTTATTGCAGAAAGGCATAAACAAGAACGTTTATGTAAGAAACAGTCTCACAACCACTGATATAAACTATGAAAATCATTAACTAACAGTAACTGCCAAGTTGTTCGTACCTCTATTGGCACTCAAGTCAATCGTTCTAAATATATTCCTACCCTTTTATAATCCCACTATTTGTTAATATTTATCAATCGACCAATAGTTACTGGTTAACCGGCGTTACCGGTGTAACCAGTCAAAATAATATCTATTAACTTATTTTTATTAAATAGTGAACTGTGTTATCATCTTTTATAGGTTGTCCCTATTTTTAATAACATAAATAAGAGTTTTTTATGTGGCGACAACATTTACAACTATATTTTCATAGGAAAAAAACTTAAGTTACTCCTTATAAGGCCTCGGTCTCGAAGTCAGCATGAGCGGGGCGGCAGCGGGTCCGGCGCGGTAAGCGGCGCGTTTCGATGCAAAAAAGGGTGTATTACCCTATTACAATTTTCATAATATCAAAATGTAGATAGCAGAAAGTAGGTGTTGCCACTATTACACACGAATAGCGGTTTGATTAGGTTTGGGTAGCCTTTCGCTAGAGACCATGGTTCTGTCCATGGTGCAATCAAGACGTGATGTTGGCCAATCAAGCGACGGAACAAGAATGGAGAGGACCTCCTTGAGCGCTGGCGTGAGGGTAGCTGGTCGGGCCAGACAGTTGCAGACCCGAGACGGTGGCGCGACGTGTTACAGTGTGGTCCATACTCAACGGTGTGGTGGCCTGCTGTCAGGCGGCCTAGGGTATACCCGGGTCCCCTGCAATAGACCCACTTGTGACCGAACACCTTGTGGTTTTAGTCGGTTCGATTCCGACATAACACTTCACGGTGGTGAGGTGATGACCCGTGACCGGTTTCCACATGAAAAAAGAAGAATAGCGGTTAGCTACATTAAATTGCACAATTATTTATGTTTTCACTAGTAATTTATAATCGGAAAATCCTATTAAAGAAGACGTAAGGAGGTAAAAGGCACTTCGTGACAAATCAGTGATGATGAGTGTGTGACTGATCAGACGTGATTGGATTCATTAATCATTAATTTTTTTATGGATCCACATTTGGTAACTTTCAAACACTTCATTACGCTAATTACATACAGGTCCAACATTCATCTTTAGGTAGTTGACTTTGTTTTCAATTAAGTTAAATCATCTCACTTAACTCTGTGTAAAAAAAAATGTTTTCAATTTTCACTAGTAATCTATAATCGGAATATCCTATTAAAGAAGACGTAAGGAGGTAAAAGGCACTTCGTGACAAATCAGTGATGATGAGTGTGTGACTGATCAGACCTGATTGGATTCATTAATCATTAATTTTTTTATGGATCCACATTTGGTAACTTTCAAACACTTCATTACGCTAATTACAGGCAGGTCATCTTTAGGTAGTTGACTTTGTTTTCAATTAAGTTAAATCATCTCACTTAACTCTGTGAAAAAAAATCGTTTTTAATTTTTCATAGCTATACACATTTTATAAGTAGTTATAAAAATCTGTTATTTTTGGTAATTATATTACATTTTTAAATATTATTATTATAAGGAAAATGTACCAACTCGTTTTGTTTGTCAAAATATAATATATGTTATATTGAATCTAAGTTGATTTCTTTTCACTATAGACGTGTGAGTTCTCCATTGTTGTTTTATTCCCATTTACGAGTTTCACGGCGACCGTTGCCTAAAACTTACACGTACCTAGAATATAAATGCTAGATGCTACTATCTCTTTTAGTCCAGTACAAACAGATACTATTTATCTCACTCTTCCCACAAGTAAAAAAATCCGGTCCCGCAGCAGGCCCGCAGAGGTAGATTTCGTGTTTTTTTTATTTTTATCTCCAAAAATATAAGTCGCATTAAAAACTTTTTTAGTCTACATTGTTGAGTAAAATAAAAAAAAATTGATTTTTAGTTTATAGTTTCGGAGCTACGAATTTTTTTCCAACCAATTTTGGTTTTCCCCCCCTCCCCAAGATAAGGATGGAATCATTTAGGGTTCATATTAAAAAATGTTCTTATTTACTATGGGCATGCTATTAATGTTAAACGGTCCAAAAAATTTCCATAGGAAAAAAGTTATGCTGAAAAAACTGACTTTTGAAAATCTACCCCCCAGTCTCCAGTGGGGGAATATTCCCCATTCACGAACTTAACCTTCATTTTTGCCCTGTTGATTTGTCGTCCAAGTTTGAAAGCAATCGGTGCATAATTGCGACCTCTATCGTGCCCGTAAAATTGAGGTACATACGTATATTCATATATATATATATACTTTTTAACTGGCGGTTGTTTTGGGGTTTTGGGACTTTTCTTAATTTGACTTTTCTTCGAAAAATCTACCTAAAAGTGTAGCCACCTCAATGTGCAAATAGAAATTGCAATGTCTATTTTAGCAACACAGCTAGAATTGAACCATAAGTGAAGTATATATAAAGATCATATTCAGAAAATAGTTTGGAAAATTTTAGGGCTCTTTAAGTGTACTCAAGGAAAATGTTGTTTTTTTCGAAACAACTGCAGTTAAAATACTCCGTTCCTGTTGTCTGCCCGTTGTGGCTGGGCATATCTAAAATCATCTGGACCAAGTAACGCGATTACTTAAGTCGCAGTTATATTATAAAAACGAACTAGCAGTTCTCACGCGGCCACGCTCGCGTATATATATTTAAACAAGCTGTCCCCGCAGTTTCACCTGCGGTTTTATGATCACTGCTCCGCTCCTATTAGTCGTAGCATGATGTGATATAGCCTATGGCCTTCCTCAATAAATGGGACATTCAACATTAAAATAATTTTTCAATTTGAACCAGTAGTTTCTGAGATTAGCGTGTTCAAGCAAACAAACAGACAAACTCTTCAGCTTTATAATATTAGTATAGATTTTTTGCGCGGAATCCTAATTCTTTTTCTAAAATAAAAGTAGCCTAAGTTACTCCTTAAACACCAGCTATCTGCCAGTGAAAGTCCCGTAGAAATCGGTCCACCCGTTCCGGAGAAACTGTACAAACAGACAGACAGACAAAAATTAAAAAACAGAATTTTAGGCAGGCATAGGTATCGTGCAAAAATCTGTATGAGTATAAAAAGACTATTATTTTGACATTACAAACAGACACTTCAATTTTATTTATTTGTATTAATTAACTAGTTAAAACATATCCAATGAGTAATTAAGTATATCTCTACATGTATATCTAATGTTAGTTATTCTGAGCTTCATTAATGCTATTAAATTTTACATTGCTTTCATTGAGTGGCTTTCAATATTTAACTGTACAAAACAGGTTACTTGCGCATTTCGTAGCACCATCTACGAACGCGTAGCACGCGAAATTCTACATAATTTTTTCGTAGAATTTTTCAACAAACTGCAGTCATCAGTAATACATGTATATATCTTTCATCTTAGAAAGCCTGTTTAATTTAATTTGTGAAATTGTATGATTTCTTGAAATCTAATATACTTAGTAACATGAAAACCGTGAAAAGGTCAATAAAACACAAAATGTTAACTTTTCTTCCAAATTTATTGTATAGCCTTCAAAGTTGCCCCCTTCAGAAATAATAAACTTACGCCAACGAATAATCGAGTATTCAAAACATTGTTTAAATGCATTTTCTGGAATCGACCTCTCGCCGCGAATTCTCTTTGACATCTTCTATCGACTGAAAACGGGTACCTCGAAGTGGTAATTTGAGTTTAGGAAAGGAAAAAAGTCGGCCGGAGCCATATCCGTTGAATACGGCGGTTGTTCGATGGCATTTGTTGAGTTTTTGATCAAAAATTCGTTCAAAATGATAGCCATGTGTGCCATGCATGGCGCGTTGTCGTGGTGTAATATCCAAGAATTTCCTTTCGACAAATTTGGCCTTTTTCGATGACTTTTTCTCTCAAACGCCGCTTGACGCTTAAATAATTATTTACAGTCTGACCTTCTGGCAAGAATTCCGAGTGCACAACACCTCGATAGTCAAAGAAAACAGTCCACATGACCTTGACGTTGGCTTTTTCGGTTTTGGTTCAGTTGGAAGTCCCCATTCCGAAGCTTGTTGACTAGTTTGCATGTTAAACTCGCAACCTCATGTCTTATCACCGGGGTCGGAATTGACTCGTTCTAGCATGTCTTCAGCGACTTTTACGCGATTGAGTTTTTGAAGAAAATTCAGATCTTTCTATTTTCAGACTAGTCGAGCGGCAACGTGTTTCATGCCCAAGCGATTGTTTAAAATGGTACGATTCGATTCGTGAGACACAGAAAGTTCAGCGGCTATCTCTCTCAAACTTGAATAAGGATTTTCAGTCACAATTTCCTTCACTTTAGCGATGTTATTTTCAATTAAAGACGTTGATGGCCGACCGGAGCGAGGCAAATCTTCCCACGAATCTCGACCGCTTTTGAATGCACTGTACCACTCATATCCACGAGTTTTTGATAAATTTGCTTCACCGTATGCTTTCTGTAACATTTCCAGCGACTCTTAACAAGAAATTCCATTTGCAATACAAAATTTGAGACAAACTCTTTGTTCGATGTTTTTGCCCATTATAAAAATCGCAAAACACTCTTGAGACGAGCTTACAAAATCGAGTACTGAAAACAAACTAAATGACAGATATTGCTTAAACAGAAATAATATGTTTTAGTTTGTGGCTCAAACTTCGCGCGGTATATTCGCGAAAACTGTTGTGCCAACTTAACCACAAAAAAGAATTATTTGGATTGAATTTGGAATTAGAATTAAATTTACAATTCCCGATACTTTTTTGACAGAAAGTATGTAAAAATGTATCTTAATATCACTACATATTATAAAACAAAGTCCCCCGCCGCGTCTATTTGTCTGTCTAAACGGATTTTCATGCGGTTTTCACTAAAAGACAGAGTGATTCATGAGTAGGTTTAGGTGTATAATTTGTTAAGATTTTGTGTAAATTGATAGAAGTATGTTGATTATTGTTGAAGATGTCTCTGCTATCCGTGCGAAGCCGGGGCGGGTTGCTAGTTTTTTATAATATAAATAAAAGCTAAATTTCGAGTTGTTTCGTGTACTTCTTAATCAATTAAGTTGTTATTTGATCGATGTCTCGGTAGTAATATCACGATTTCAGATACTAATATCTATTCGTCATCAGATTGCATAATACAATTTTTACACACTTATAAAACGATTTTTTCTTAAAATACAACTATTTATTTACTGCCACGTTGGTGGTCTCTATTGTGTTTGCCATCCATGAGTTTTTTTAACTATTACTTCTCCAAATTACTATATTTCAAGAGTTTGTTGCTTGATTTTAATATTTTGCGGCATGGCATGTTAATTAAATTAATTCTAAATCTGTGCTTTATTAGTCATAGAATACAGTTTTATATTATAAATTGAGATTGGATCCCAACTCGACTGTAGCCTCTTTGACCGACAGGAGCTGGAGCGTAACACAAACCAACCAGAACTAAACACCATAGCCACATATTACTTCGACGGGCAGGGGAAGGCGCTCAGGCCGATGGTCGCGATACTAATGGCGAGAGCCGTTAACTACCACGTTTATGGAGAAAACAGGTAAGACCTTTCTTGTTCTTTTTTTTATTTCATTTTCGTCTTTCCTGAAACGAAAAAACAAAAAATTGTTATTGTTTTTATTTTATAGTTAGTTAATGTAAGCAAATAGTGAACATGATTTATGTAGGTCAATATATTTTAAGTAACAGAGTAGATAACTATGTTCTAACCTATATCAGATCAGACCAACGTATTGACTGTACTTGTCTCTTTTTTGTTAACTTCAACAATAACAGTCTCTCTGAGACTGCTATTGTTATGTGTTGAACATTATATGTGACTGCTTGAAGTTCCTTTCGTGCGTAAGTAAGTGTCACTGCAAAATTCGAGCTGTCGTAGGTCAAGCACACGATTATATACACACTCTACTCACACATTACGTGCAAAATGCAATGTAAGTAGTTTTATGCTATTTACTAAGTAAATAAATAGTATGAAACTATTTTAATCGCAACTGCGCACCGCAATATAATATATGTACATTATACGTAGAATAACCGCTATCATCTTTCAATACGGTTACGTTAACAACTATTAATCATTATTAACTATATATTCGTTTTTACGTGAGTTGTATTTCTACACTAAGTTTGTGAGTTTGGTGTTTTTTTTTATGTTTTTTTTCATTTTATTTTTTTAATTATATTATAGAGGTCAAACGATGGTGTATCCAAGAGATAATTTTCTACTACTACAGTAACTGATCCGAGGAATTTTACATAAATAAAACTGTTATTTTCTTCAAAACAATTCTTCCTTGGGTATCCCTGAACTACATAAGCTATTTAATATATCTTGATCTGGAAAAAAGAAAACAATAATCCGGCTAGATATATCAATTAATTTCTTGAAAATAACTTAGTTTTACAAAATTTTATTTAATCGAATGTGCGTCATTCAATTTTTATGCATACACACTTTAAGAGGATGATTATTTAACTGTTTACGGTCTCACGGCCAAAGTTAATCTCGATTTGTCCAGTTACTGTAAATAAACATATTGTGTTTGCAAGAAGTAGATCTGTATTTCAACACAAGTTCCGCTGCAACTCTCTGTTAAAAGATGCTAGAAGATGCTTGGTGAAGTTTGTAATCTTTAGTTTACCGAAATGAACCAAACTAAAATAATTATGCTAAAATAGCCTTTCTAATAGCTATTCCCAAAGATGAATTACTGGTGCACTTACGTGCTGTTGTGCAAAGAATGCTTAAGGTTTTAAAAAATTAATTACTTTAGGACCATCTCTATTAGTATTTAAAAACCAGAAAGGTTATTTGTTTCTTTGAACTCGTTGGTATCTGAATCCAAACTCTTTTAGCCTAAAAGTCTGTTTACTGATGAAGGCTTTGTAAGATCATCCATCCATAGGAGCGAAATAGTAGTCTAGTAAAATATATACCTATTTACCTATATAATATTGCGTGCACGTACATCTGATAAAGGGTTCAAGGTTGCCTATTGTTAAAAAAATTACTATTACATTTTTTGCACTATACATGCAACGAATTTAGCGTGCGAAGGGTCGGGGAAGGAGGTAATGACACCATCTAGTTGCAAGGCACGAGCAGAAATCAATTGCTATGCTTTGTGAATTATCTGTGACTAGACAAACAATAGATGCCAACTCGCATTTTCTTAGTGCAAACCTACAAAAGCGAATATCAATCAAGACGGGTTAATCTTTATTGTTACAGCAAGTGTTACCTCATTTACTTAGGTTAGTAGACTTTTATAGTGGCAAGAGTCCTTTACATCGTGCTCTATCACGAACACGCGTCGTGGTAAGAAAGCGAAGAAAGTTAGAAAATACTCGGGTCAACCCACAGTTTCTGTGTAATAATAACCACAAACGGTTATAAGCGTAAACATTGCTTTATCACGGTCTGCGTTTCAAATTCCAATGTCAATTGTTTCTTACTAAATAAAGCGATGTTCTTATAAAAAGAAGAGAAAAACCTTAATTTTATTTGTAATTTAACTAACGCAAATGAGGCATTACTGATTGAATAAAAATTAACAGTTTATCCACTTCTTGCACTCTTCACTCACATGACATTAATTTTAAGAATAAAACACTAAAAAATTACATACTGCAATACTATAAATTTGCTTTTGGATTAATTCTAGCCTGATTTGGAGAAAAAAAATTGAGTACTGACGTACCACAGCTTGTCTCCGAAACAAAATCGGAGGTGGTGATTCATTTTGAAAGTGGAAGTGCCTAGAGTCGTTGAATATTGTAAATATTTCTTAAGCCTTAATTCATTGAGCTTGTTGCTTAACAATGTCTCTTTGCCAACGAGTTTTGATTGCGTTCGGTCATCAGACTGAACGCTTCATAGTTCAATGTCTCGGCGAAGACCTTGAATAAATGATTTTTTAAAGCTTTTAATGCCACGATCCGATTTGTTGCAATAAGTCGAAGGTCGCAATGGTTTCTTATAATTGGGTTAAAGAAGACTGGGTAGAATTAATGCATTATAAGTTTTGTAAATAAATAAGCATGTCTAGTTTAACATTGATTGTACGTTAGTTCATACCAAAATTTATTGATGACCTGAATAGAAACGATCGAAATGCTAATTTGAATAAGTTCCAATCTCTGACCCGTTTCTCACTATCTTTATACGTTTTTATCATGACAAGATCAGTAGCTATAGACTGTTTTTATTAATATCGGCCAAATATAATTAAAAATAAAAACAGTCAGTCGTAGGACTGCACGTCAGAAGTGAAAACATAACTTCACAATGTATTTGCATATACATACACACACACACATCTGTATATATATATAATTAGGTTAAAAATAAAAAGTAGGTGATAACATATCTAAATCTATACATAGGGTACACTGGAAGTTCTGCTGCGCTCCTGGCCGCTCATAAATGTTTGAATTTCGAATGTTATATTTTTTTAAATATAAGAAACTCGGCTCCGTCTTACGAATTTTCCATCAGGGTCACGTGTCCTGACGCGAGTTTATAATTTTTTACCCATCCCAAAAAGTGCACAACGCCGCTAAAGTAGTTTTCACTTCAAAAATAATATTATTACACAATTATAATGATTATTGCACGTTAGTCTAAATATTTTACTGTATTTTTAACGATGGTCCTAACTTGTTTCTTTCTAATTAAAATAACATAAAAATGTGTCCACGGCATAATACCTATACTAGATCATAAAAATCATAATACTGAGTACAATAAAACTAAACGCTTTGGCTCAAAATACATTTTGTATAAGAGAAAAATGAACAATAAGAATATTCCAAACGTGGCAATGTACTCTGATATCTTAAGGAAAATCTGTATTTCTGTAAACCACCAGTATTCTTACGCTTTTGCATTCAGTGCAAATAGTTTCAACAAACGAATAGTCAGTAAATGTCTTGCGCACGCATTGTTATACGTCGTACATGTGATCTGTCCTGCCATGATAAGAATATTCAAATTCGCAACACTAAACGCGAATTGCTGGTGTAATTTAAGAATAAGCGGCGGTAGCGTAATGGCTAAGGCGTCGGACTTGCGATCAAGTGGTTGCGGGTTCGAACCCCACCCAGTGCACTACCGGCGTGAACCCACTCCTAACACAAGCATTTAGCTTAGCTGGCCCCTCCAGCTTAACACGAATACTAGTAATGTGTGACCCACGTTACTAGTAGTCTTTAAAAAAAAAAAAAGAATTAGTTGAGCTGACCATGACTTACCTAAGAATCACGTTGCGCTTGCCTTAAACACTTGATCAAATTCAGTATATAAGTTTTATGGAGGCAAGTTAGATTTTTTTTTACGCGATTTAAATAATTTATTTTAAAGCTTTAGGAGAACATCATTCGTAAAATAAAGACTAGTCTATAATAAGTTCTCCTATAAGTTCTTCTCTTCTATAAATCCAGTGCACTACCGACGTGAACCCACTCCTAACACAAGCATTTAGCTTAGCTGGAGGGGTTAACAAGAATACTAGTAATGTGACCCACGTTACTAGTAGTCTTTTTAAAAAAAAAATATGATTATAATTTCAATATTCTCAATCTAATAAGCTCCCAATGATTGCCCAGTGTATTATCGTTACAGGTCAAGCTTTTTAAATATGGTTTTAATTTTTTAAATGGTAAGACTAACGTTTAGATCGCGTTTAGTAAGGAGGAAGTCATACAATGGCCCCAATTCTGTTGCTTCACTCGCTAAATTAAAATTCACTAAATTTTCTTCATATAAGAAGTAAACCTTGCACACTTAGAAACAAGGTCTTATTTCAAATTGAAACAAGTAGGTAACATATGTCGCTATCGAAATAAGCAATTTATTTGTCGACTAAAGTCTGATACGCTTAAATAAACTTTAATACCACGTAGCGAGAGCCGCTATCCGTTGAATGCCATCTCTTTTGCTCTGTGTTTTTAGTAAGCGTCTTCGTAGGTGTAGATTAAAAACACGTCATCCTTGTTCGTTTTGAACAAGTTTTTATACGGCAATTATACAGCGTTTCAATAAATGGAGACTCTCGCTGCGTGGAAATAAAGTTGAGTATACGTTGACAGGTTTTATTGAAATTTAGCGGCGCTGAGAAATAGATGCTAGTAACAAATAGACCTTATTACGAAGAACACTAGGTTGATTTCATATGAAGAAATTAAGTCAGGTTTTAGTTTAGTCGAGTGTACAATAGAATCGGCACCAATGTATTGAGCATAATATCAATCTTCCTAAACAAAACAAATTTAAAAAATTAAAATAGTATAATAACAATAAAAAAAAAGTATTAATGTGTAAAATTTTCTCACTATCGAATGCAGCCATCATGAAGAATTAAAACACTCATAAATACAAGCATCAGTTTGTAAGTATCATCTTCGACCTTCAGATGAACTATCTCGTACATCGAGACGTATGCGCAACCACACCGCTGTCCAAGGCTGTTCTAATCTCTTGAGGCAATAATTATGGTCTGTGTGTGGTATAATATATTCTTCAGCCTGCTACGATTTGGGAATATAGTGAAGTAACAAAGAAAATTGGTTGCATTCAGAACCTTTTTTATAAGAATGAACAACAAACACAGGAATAAGATTCCACAAACCGAGCACTGCGTGACGTACAACAAGATATGCAAAGACTTATAAATAAGCACGTTTTTAATGTAGCTCTGTTATAATAAATATAGAATAGATTGTTTTTTAAAGTGAAAACTTCTTTGAACACGTTGGGCACTCAGATTACGTAATATATACAGGTGTGTGTGTATATATCGCACTGCTATTACGAGACTGTATCAACTCAAAATAGGGTAAATTTGAGATAATTCATTTTTCATACGTAAATATCAATTCCCTACGCGTCAATAAATATAAAATAATAATAATAAATTGTAATAAGCCGAATTTTTTAACAAAACCACTAAAAATAATTCATATTTTTTTTGAAATTTGTTAAGACAATAAAGTATTGAGTCAAAAATTGGAAATAACTTGATAACATGCAATTTCTTAAATAATTCATTAATACAGAAATCCCTTAATTTTATCAATAATCTATATACAGTGTTCACTTTTTATAATCTTTAACAGAAAGCGAGTAATCAGTTTTCTGTCGTTTCTGAAAAAAGCTCCATTTTGAGTTGATACACTCTTGTAATAGCAGTGCGATATGTATATATATATATATATATATATATATATATATATATATATATATATATATATATATATATATATATATATATATATATATATATATATATATATATATATATATGTAAATTATAAAATATATATATTATGTTCATTGCCTATGTTTTTCACCTATTGTAAATACTGTTAGCTATATCCCTAAAGTATACTCAATATTTTTTGTGTGGTGGGCGGTATTTTTATGTTAACATAATTATTGTTATCCAGAAAATCGAGAACTTCTCTTTTTTCTCGTTTAAATTGTACATATCCTTATCTCATGTAATTAAATTTTAATACAGAAGCTGAAATTAGAAAATCTTTAAAGAGAGAGCCATTAATAACATTAAGGGTTATTATTTAGTTTTTTATTTATAAATTATAATGTTAATGGAGAGTTTAACAATATTAGGTAAATATATAATTGAACAGTAGTTAGTTACAAAATCTTGAAACGCACCAGTGAAAATTCGTATTACATTCAAATCATGTGCGTGTTTAGCAGATATTTGTATCTATTTATAAGTCCTTCACGCTGAAAAGGCTGAATAGATTTTAATGATTTATTGCTCCCCATTTATTATTCAATAAATAATTATTTCGTTCCTCGCTTGGAACCCATTTTTGAGGCACCGAAAAGAATTCGATATGGTTTTTGGATACCTCAAAGTTACTTTTTTAAATAATTATTAGTAGTTTTATCAAAAAGCAAGGCTTGGAATATATACTAAAAGTATTGAAAAAATCATACAAATATACTTCTCTTGAATAGTACTTGAGTTAGTACATTTCTAACATGAGATTTAAAGGTAGACTTAAATTGTAAAGTAAAGGTCTGACTGGCCTGTTGGTCGAGTGGTAAGTGATCCTGACTGCTGAGCAGGAGGTCGTGGGTTCGATTCCCACCCAGAATAAATAATTGTGTTATGAGCATGATCATTTGTTCTGTCTGGGTGTGTAATTTATCTTGTATGTATTTAGAAATATATAAGTATGTTTATCAGCAGTCTGGTTACCATAGTAGGTACAGGCTCTGCCTAGTTTGGGATCAGACGGCCTTGTGTAAGATATGTCAAGTATTATAGTAAAGGAAAGGTAATATTTGAAAATTTTACAGAAGTAAAAAAGGGGATTGAATGGAAAGGAATCCTGAATCAAGACTCGTACTAACCATTACGTCAATAGTCTTAGTGTGTAAAATTACTGTTATTTATACTTTTTTAAATGTTGTCTACTTGTCGCTAAACCTAGGGGGCAAAATTGCAAGTATTGTTTGTGTGCGAATATTGTTTAATCGCATAATAGATTTCTTTTGATGTATTCCGAAAACCGACTGTTCTAGAAACTAGTTTAGTATAATTAAGTATTGTGTTAACAAATCGCGTGCCTTATTCCGACGTGCGTAAGTGACCTGTTGGAATGGTACAATGAGCTATATGTAATGCTCAGGATTTAGACGTAATCAATGCAGTTTGTTTGTAATTGTTTGCCTTTAAATAGTGCTCAAACATTTGTTTCTTTATTATTCTTTTATTTTATTCTGCATGTAAAAATAGCCTGATTGTGCACGTCTCTTGCCAAAGCTGATAATGATGGTTTATGAAGAATCAGTTCGAATGATGCGAATCCGATACGACATTCAAACCTTCAAGAAAAGAGTATATTCCTATCTCAAAGGCCGGCAACGCACTTGTGACTCTTGAGTTGCAGGTGTCCTTGGGCGACGGTAGTCAATTACCATCAGGTGACCCGTCTGCTCGTTTGCCCCCTATAATATAAAAAAAAAGATGTGATGTTGTTTGAAATTTGGGCCCAGAGGGATGGATGTACGAGTTAGTACTCAAACGACCAGCAACAGCCTACAATTTAAAAAATAAGCCTAGGATACCAATGATACTTCAGAATTTATTTATCAAAGAAATTTATTTAAACATAGTTTTTCAATAATATTTAATTTGTTTTTCAATATCTTTTATACTTTGTGGTTGAACATATTTAACACGTAAAGAATTTAAGAAAATGGATATTTGAAGCACATCAGCATTTGCTCCTATTTACTCCCAAATCAAATCAAAAAAATATTTACTAAAAATCCCAATTGCGACAAAAAAAATGCAGGAGTAGGTAGAAAAAGCTCTGACTGATCATAGGGACCTTAATAACGCTGTAACATTACTAAAAGACATTCACACGCAATAAAAAGGAGATTATTTAAAGTGGTTTAGAGGTCTCTTAGAAATCTTGGTACATAATAAATAAAAGTTGAATAGAGATCCGCACTCTCCTCAGAAATCGGCTGAAGAGGTCGATGAAGCGGGTCGAGCTTACCTACATTTTTCATTTAAGCGGAAATACAAAAGTAATAACTCTGATGGTACAAGCTAAGCTAAATAAATGTTTAGCAATCAAGATGTTTTACTAACAGCCATATTTACGGCTTAGCTTTGTTAACCCGGCGCCAGCATTCATAGGCGTTTGTCTTCCAACTCACTTGAAGGAAAGTGAGGAAGACGAACGCCTACCCAAAAGAAACCTATTCACGAAGATCCAGGAAAGAAACAGAAGCTTATTGTGTAATTTCATGAATAGCTAATATTGTTATTTATTTTATTTTGTTGCGCAAGACACTAAACTCTTTATAGACAAATAAACCTAACGTCCATGATTAGTACTTACTATTTTATTGCGTGATTGTATTTAGTCGTAAAAGAGGTGGATTTAAATGTCTCTAAGTCCTTACGATGATTTATACATCTAGGATGTTCTTTGCAAGGCCAATCAATGTTGGTTCTGTCGATGGTTGTATTCATACATTATTTAAGCCGTAACGGTCGCAGATGAACATTAAACAACTGTTTATACTGTAACAACTGTTTGTACTGTTTATATGAATACAAGCTGTCGCCTGTGACTTCTTCCGTATTTATTCGGTATAATTTCTTAAAATTCACATAGGTGACGCATTCGAGTAAAAATGGAAATCAAATAGCTGCTTAACCTAGACTTTAGATTAGACTAAAATTCTTACAAGATACATTTTACATATTAATATGATAAATTTTAGTTTTGTCCGTAATTTTAAGAACCAATTAACTTTATCAAGACTTTTAGATACATACCTAGTTAATGTTTAAAATTCTTCTGTAATGAAAGACTTCGTACCTTAAACTTATTCGATATTTTTATGTTTTTACATTAACAAACTACAGTAGGTATTACTTTTTTATTAAATTTTCATAGTTATATATTAGGGATATAATCTAACTTAACAAGCAATGACGTAAGGGAAAAATGAACGTAATATTCGTGTAATAGTCGTAATTACAACAGCAAAAAAAAAAACTTAACAAGCAACATTAATCATGTAAATGCATGCTCCACTTTGCCTCTGATACTTACATGCATTTAATCAACTGTGACATGGAAAGTACAATTATGCACCTTTGATTACCATTTGAAAATAGTCGCCCTTTGATTTATATCGAGCTTAGATGTAGGTATAAATCGATATATCCTTCATTTAAGTGGGAGTGGACGCACAGAGCGAGGGTTTTAAGTACCTATACCGGAGTATTTGAACGGGAAAATACATCTGGGACAGAGATATCTGACGTTTGAGTATAATGTATTGACAAAGAACCCACTCAAGAATTTGCAGGGTACAATGTAGAGGGCTTTTGTAGTTTTGAGTGTTATATTGTCATCAAAGAAGCTGTTACCGTCGTAGTAAGTAGTACTCAAACGTAAAGTAGAAAAAAATTAAACTTGAACGTATAGGAATTTCTGTCAAAGGAACAACGATATCATAGCGAATGATAGATGAATAGGGATAAAACTAGATCTGTTAAATAATGAATAAACGGCATGCTTCAAATGTTCCTAACCTCATTAACACAGGCATCATTTGCTTGTGAATATATTAGGCCACAACTACAAATTACCAATACTATTTTCGGTAAAAAGTTTTATTTTGTCCGATAAAACAGATTCAAAGTGCGTTATTCAAGTGTGTCGATGTTTTTAAGTCTTTTATGAGTAATTATAAAAAATCTATCTATTAATAGTACAAGTAAGCGGCGGCGGCGGTAGCGTAATGGCTAAGGCGTCGGTCTTGCGATCACGTGGTTGCGGGTTCGAACCCCACCCAGAGCACTACGACGTGAACTCACTCCTAACACCACCACTCAGCTTAGCTGGAGGGGTTAACAAGCATACTAGTAACGTGTGACTCACGTTACTAGTATTCTTTATTAAAAAAAAGTACTTCGGGCACGCGGTACTGTGAGATTTAGCATTGTTACAAGTACTGTAAATAAAATACAACATTCATTGTTTACGTTTATACTGCCAGTGTCAATAAAATATAGTAATAACAAAATTCTGTGCTTAAACAGTCAGTTTAGTGTGAAAGTAAAAAAGAGTTTATTTTATATATCTATTACGTAGGTTATGTTGAAAGTCAAATAAAGCTTGTTTACACATCCGATGCAGAAGGAAATAATTTTGTAGCAGAAATTTTTACTGGGCCACCACTAGTGATATTTTATATCGAAACACCTTTCGAGATATAGAGTAAAGATATAAATTTATTGTACCTACTTCACCCATTTCTGCATCACCGTAGAGTAGACTGGTAGAGAATGCCAATGGCATTAACACCGCTATTGTACTTTTTTGTGCATTAAGTTTAAATAAACAAACAAAGATATCAAGTTCGTTAAAGACTTCATTTGTTATATTTCTATTTCAAAGTACATTTACCAATATCACAAAAGTGATGCAAGATTAGATTTTCTTTAGATGTTATATTAGATTACTAACTGATGACTGATCTTTTTCCATTAGTACTTGTAAGGTAGTAGTTCCTATCAATTTGTATAAAACTATAGAAGCTAATGGCTTAACCGATGATTAATAAGGAAGCAACTTGTACATTCCTGTGCCGTACATTAGTACATTTAGATTTAATGAGCGTTACTGTGTGTAAGTAGTTACTATAATACTGATGATGTAACATTGTGATGCAGTGCATTGCTGCCATCCCAGCGACAAGTGGCGATGATCAGCGAGATGATACACTCGGCATCACTGATACACGATGACGTCATCGACCAAAGTGATTTTCGTCGCGGCAAACCCTCCGTCAATGTGCTCTGGAACCATAAGAAGGTAAGATCTATCTTTTTAGTTCATAATTTCATATAAAAATGTTTTTTTTTAGTTTCTTTTTACGCGCATATATTATGTTTTGCATGCAAAGGTTGTTCATAACAAAATTACATATTATGCCAAGTCTACTAAAAAAATTTGTCTAAAATATATAGTTATGTAACCTTATGCGAAATTCCGTAGTATTGAATCTAACTTTCTTTATCCCACTGGTGAAGGACGGTAATTTTTTGTCTTTATCCTGCTTAAACGTATAAGGGCGAATACGGATTTCACATTACCTTATCTTTGGCAGTCGTACTATAAGCAAAGTATTTGTTGATATCCAAGTTTCTTTTTAGAAAATTGTAGTTCCATTATTTAGGCTCATTGAGATTAATTTCCTTATAAGAAACGCCTTCTTCTAACAACTCCATTCTAATCTCATTTTTGTCTCGCGTCTCTTGTTTCAATAAATTATCGTTATAAGTCTCAGAAACGATATTAGGTTTGCATTACACGTTTCTGCTGCTTTTATTATCATCAACAGTTTTTATGTAACGGATACACGTCAGCTTTTAAAAATACCACGTTGGTATGTATGTATTCTGTGGTTTTGCCTCCTAGAATACGAATAGATTGATATATTATGCATGTGATCTACCTTATGAAGTACATGTAGTACATGAACTCATCACATTTAACCAGGTTTACATAATGAGTATTGACGCATATTACACAATTATCTTAACGTCGGCACCAGTTACCATAGAAAAAATTGAGCTTGATAAAATAAGACACGTGGCTGAATCACAAGAGGTATTTTTATTTATTGATAAAACTAACATATTAAAGTAAAAAGTGTAAATAATAGTTATGAACTTCAATTCTCTTAGGTACAAGAGATGACAATTTAATATGTTGGTTAAACTTATGCAAAAACTTATGGGATTTCCTTTTTATTAACCGACTTCCAAAAAGGAAGAGGTTCTCAAATCGTCGGAATCTTTTTTTTTATGTATGTTCACCGATTATTTGAAGAGCCTTGAACCAATTTTAAGAATGATTTTTTTGTTTCAAAGGGTATACTTCCCAGGTTGTCCCATTTAAATTTTATCGAAATCAGTCGAGCGGTTTCTTAAAAATCAACAAATATCTAAAAATACATCGATGATATTTTCGTTTGCTCCGAAACATCGCTGTCTCATTGGAGCAGTGCGTTTAGTTTGCCTACCCATACACTAAAAAGCACATTGAAGTCGGTGATACTTTTTTTTAAAGGTAATTAATATAATTATATAGAAATTGCATTTAGGCATGTACTCAAGAGAATGTTGACACTAATTTGGTCTTGCAAACCAAATTTGGCTTTCTGTGCCGCCCTACTGTACGTGTAACTTACAGTATATATGAATAAATATATAAAAGACACCGCCACCACAACGCCTTTTCGTGTGTTTCATATATATATATATATATATATATATATATATATGTCAACTATTATAACTGACTTCGTGCAGTACGCATATACGCTGCGTACACGTTGGTTTATTGGAATAGACAAGAGCGATTTAGAGAAAGGAATATAATGAGCAGTGAATCCTGTATGGACAAAAAATACAGATTAATCGGGTTGAAAATCAATAGAGAGAATAGTAACACTTTTGTTTTATTACTTAACATTAACATATACATCATTATTGACTTACTTGACTTATGTTCCTGTGTCCCCTAGATGGGGCAGAGGGAGTTCGGTCTTAAGCTTAACTTAACATTATCATAGACATCATTATTACAACCAAATTAATACGAAACAGAAAAAGAAATATTATGCAGATATTATTGCTAATTGTGATTACTGCTTTAGAATTCAAATCAATACTCTCGATTTTCTTGCGGGTGACGACGCAACAGCTACAAGTTCATAATAAAATTAAAAAAAACCCATATTATGGGTTTTTAAAATATTTCGCATACACTGATAGCTCTAACAAGTTATGACAACGTAATATGCTAATATTTGATAGTGTTTCCAAATATGCGAAGATGTTACTACCTCAACCACTTTCAAGGTTGATTTATTAAAGATTTCTATTAAAAATTCCACATGCAATTCTATCAATGTATCCCACATTGATCGAATTCCTTGGGAATTTCCAAACGTGATGTGCATGTTAAGGTGAATTTTACTGTGATGATAGGTAATGCATTCGGGATTCTCTGCATGACAATTTATGTGATATAAAACCTTGACATATTACACTAACGTGACACAAAATAGAATGGTTTTGATTCCACAGTATGTTAGTGGGTAGTGTATTAGGATAAAGCTAACAGCTTATTAATATGTGTAGCATGTCTTCTCGATCACGAGTAGAATGGAAAGTGCAAATGGGCTATATAAATAAGGTGCGGCTATGTTTCGACAACCATTATGGCTGTTGCTAAGGAGGTGCCGAATTTGCGTCAATCGATTTGCTTGGAACTTTTTACCGAGTGTAGTCTACAGGTGACTAGATTTTAACCGACATCAAAAAAGGAAGACGTTCCCAATTATTCGGAATCTTTTATTTTTTACGTATGTTACCTGATGATCACTCTAAGATTATATTAGATCTTTTTTTGTTTAAAAGGGAATACTTGAAGTATAGGATTTTTTTTTAGAAGAATACTAGCAACGTGTGTTACACATTACTAGTATTATTGTTAAACCCTCCAGCTAAGCTAAATACTTTTTTATTATAACTTTGCCCCCGCAAACGAGCAGACGGCTCACCGCCACCTGCGACTCAAGAGTCACAAGTGCTTTGCCGGCCTTTCAGGGGGGAGTAGGAGAAGGGGGGAAGAGAGAGAGTGGTGGAGTGGAGTGGGAGGGGGAGAAGAGGGGGAGAGGGAAGGGATAGGCCTAATTTTATCTTATTTTTAAAATCACTGGTTGAACCATTTCAAAGCTCTAGTAGCCCTTCTACAAAAACGATAGGGCTCTTTGTAGTCTCCATGCTCCACGCTAAACTCATTTAAGTGCTTCAAACGCGGTGCGGTGTATATGAAAATATCGAACCTGTACGAATACTTTTAACTACAGTAGACACTTGGACACAACGTATTCACACTGGCGCTGATGCAACAATAATTATCGGGGGACAATAAATTCAGCAATTAAAGACACGCGTTCATACAGAGACACTTCGTGTATACACTAAGTGTACTGTCTATGTGTCGTAGTCTAAACATAGCTTTTAAGTTCTGATTAATTTATAAAGGTATATGATTAGCTGTATAAAAAAAATCCTATTCATATACGCTGATAAGTAATAACATGCAAATTTATTTCTTCAAAAACAAATTTCTACAAATAGAATAAACCTTTCTCTGCAAAATGTATGTAATATGTATGTGCATGTATAATAAGGCTTTTATTACAATAAGATCAACTGATGCATGTTTTAGTCAAAATTGTGTATTACATACACAATTTTGTAGATCTCCTCCTCTCCTTTATATCATCCGGATTGACGTATACTTCCCTCACTTCATTTGCAACTTCCCTTTACACACATTTTCCTGAGAAAATACTTATTTTAACAAGGTCTGAAATAAACGAGATATAAAAGAGACCACCATTTTTTTTATTTTATTAACCAGTCCCAAGGCCCCACCAACTTTCATTGAAATAGTAAGACAAACAGAGACAAAAATGAAATAAAAAATAAATATTTGTTGTCTTTGGCAATATTAGTTTAAGCGTTAAGCCGGTATTTATTATTTACCCATTTGTAGTCCAAATATTAGTCTTTGTGGATACACGTCTGTTATTTTAAATTTGTTTTAGCTCCACTAGAAAGCTGATTATTAACAAGCTAATATGTTTTTGCATCTAAATAAATACATTATAATTTTAAAACTTTCTCATGAATTTAATTTTATGCTCAAGTGTAATTTCTAAGTATTCTAGAGTCAGTTTCAGTTCAGTTATATAGGAGGTACCAGTTTAACGCAGCTAGATATGGGTTTTTTCTCAGTATGAGGGAGGTAAGACGGTAATATACCAAACTGGCCTAATGTGCATTGGTACACTCGACAAACCTTTGAGAATATAATAGAGAACTGTTAAGTATGCAGGTTTCCTCGCGAAATTTCCCATTATTGTTAAAACAGTTGACATACATAATACTATCGAAAACAATCACCAGCATAAATAATACAATATTAGGTATGTCAACTTATTCACCTCTGTATGTGTGGAAGTTTTTTGTAGGTATTAAATATAAACCTATTTAAAATTTGACCTACATCTTAAAAAACTAAGTTCAGGTTATTGCCCCAAACATCATGTTTGTGAGAAGTAGCCCGAGACACGGCTGCATCGGTGCGTCGACCGTTGAGGTTTTGGTTGAGGTAAAATTTTGTTACAAATTGCTCGGTTACTCCTTTCTTTCACTTTATGAATGAATGAGATGTAGCTATACGTCTGATTCAATACTTAGTAAACGTAGTATGTAGTCGCATGGTTGTGCCAGACAACACTCACATGGCCGCAGTGGGTCAGCCAAGCGACCATCGGTGAAAGTACTTCGTGGCCTCACTTTATTAGTTTTTGTATGTTCAGTATCCTTAATAGACGTGTTTTATATACTTTTGTTTACTATTTTTATTTATTTCTATTTATTGTACACCATCCCAGTAATACACAGTACAGAATTTATTACAAACATTTACGTATCATTCAACCTTTGTACGGATTTTATTAAGTCTGGGTTTGGGGTAGACTGTGGTACAATTATGAATGTCATTTGTACTGGTAATAAATTTAATCACCTATAAACCGCTTTTCTGCGCATAGGCTAAAATTTAAAAACAAATCTAATAATTTTTTTAAGTTAGGATGTTCGCCAAACGTTGTTACTAGTACTTTTTGAGTGTACACAAATACGTCACACATATATAACAGAAGCCTAAATGTTTGTATGTATGTAGGCTTATGTTATATGTGTGACGTTTGTGACAAATTGTGTAATATTTTCCTTTAAATGGATATATTTGTTAAGCTATTATGGTTGTTAGATTGGTCAAGGTGATTTTCGTAAGTATTGTCAGACAACAGACCGATATTAGGATGGACTTTCGATTTCAGCACATATTTTTAAAACTTTAAAATACAACAAATTCTGTCAAAATCGTATTTGTTTAAACAAAGAACAAATGTGATTGGAATAGAGATTAGGGTAGAACAAAACAGTTTTCAACTATTTGAATGTCACGCACTTGGATGCTGATTGTTTTTTTTATTGCATTCTATATTGCCAGATATCCTATTATATCTTACTTGTAGGCAACTTGCGTTTACATACGTCCTTCAAGAACAAGGCTCCTAAATTATAGCATGTGATCTTCCGGCGTGAGTACGAGGGCTTCGCGTATTTCGGTGTGAAACGTTTAGTGAATCGACAATGCATTAGATCGTACTCAGTGTTCTGTATCTAATCATTCAAGACTTCACGAATATCCTATACATATTCGTCCAATCATGAACGGTTCTCGTACAAACGTGGAATGTTGAGAAATTTAGGTCGACATGACCTTTGCCTTTACGTGTATTTTATGATCATAGATGATAGTATTATAGAATGAAATATGGTAATTATTCTCAAACATAATTTAAATTTTATGAATTATATCTTAACCAGATTATCTATCATAAATATTCATGTTGAGTTTTTACACAGTTAATATGTGCTTGTTATGATTTACTTCAAGGTGATGTTGCGTCTTGTGTTGGTTAATTAATAAAAAAGTGTGCTTTCGAAAAATTAGTAACTATTGACCGTCTTTTGTTTACAACTTATATTAATGTCATGTCATCAAACTCATTAAAGTAGCAGAAAAGTTGAATGAAAACGGATGTTGTCACAATACGCTAGTACTTACTAGTGTGAGATCTGATAACCTGTATTTAAGTTATATAATGCAAACATCCAAACGTCGGCCTTGCTAGTTGCTAGACCTGCCTCCTACCCATATACGCAGTGTATGTACATACATTTTATGTAAACATTAGTTCATGGTAACAGGGCGTGCCTATTTACATTTCACTCATTTATGACCATGTTACAGACGGATATTTAACTTTCAGCTACGTGGGCAAAATCTCTGATATAATTTGTTTCATATTAAAATCTTCACCCTCAATTCGATCTCTGATGAATTACGTCTAAGATAGTAAAAGTGTTATGTAACGGAATATTGGTATGACAAAGCTCCTTATTCAGTCAATGACCGCAGCTGCGGCTTTTATAAATATTTATATATTTTTACTCTATAAAGCACTGCATTGTATAGAATTGTGCGACAATAGGCAGGGAGTCTACAACAACGTCAGTGGCGAATTTCCGATTCCTATCGTATGTGCACCATTGTTCAGAATATGTCCCGGACCTCATTGTTCACCTTGTCTGAGCTATGCTAAGGTATGATAAGTTTAAATGCGGAGCGTACGCGTTCAGAATTTATGTAAAAATATTGTTTAATATTGAACAAATCTTAACTTCTGGCTTGTATTATCCGACTGTGCTTGTATGACATTTATGATATATAAATATGTAGGTTGTTGGGGCCCTTGTGTGATGATGACATCTGACCGAATCACCGAGCCACCTGTCTTTCTATAATATCGAACGAGTTCGAGCTGATGCAACAATGTCACGCGTTTAACAGTATTCCAATGTTGTTAAAGACAGTAGATACTCTTATAATGGATACTAGTGAAAGGAAATAATAAAATAATTATCTATTAGCTAGTTCAGTGAATTAGCAAGAATTTTTATAAATATAAAAAGGAAGCAAAAATCTAAACATATATGGTAATTTTATAAATCTTAGGTTTTTTATAGTGCTAAGCAGAGGTTGTACCAGTCCGAACTGTTTTTTTTTTTTCATATTAATAATACTTTATTATCAAAAGAGCGAAATACAGTTTGTCCATCTCATCCAAACTTGAAAGTACAGTTGTATACAACGCTTATGTATATTTTTTTTTAGTTTTTTTTTAGTGACAGAGTTTAGAGAGAGAATTCGTTTACTAAGGAATGTCTAGCTACGGTCCATTGCTACGAAGCATTGTTCTTATAAATTGAACGCGACTGAATCTATGGTCGATGGAAGAATTTCCTCAGAAAATAATAGTAATTAAA
Source organism: Callimorpha dominula (assembly GCA_949752705.1). Lineage (NCBI taxonomy): Eukaryota > Metazoa > Arthropoda > Insecta > Lepidoptera > Erebidae > Callimorpha > Callimorpha dominula. The sequence continues at coordinate 15,356,779 of OX456999.1, forward strand.
ACACATTTATAATGAAAAGTAATCTTTGTGTTTGTTATAAGGCTTTCCAACATAAAGGTGACACAATTTAAAGACACAAACCGGCATAATAAGTTGTTTTTTTAAGCAAGTCGCCTTAAGCAGTTAGTGTAAAATCGTACAATAGGTACCTTTTTAGATACTTTCCAATGCCTATTTAATTTTGATACACAAACCTAACTTCTCCGATGAATATCCTATTATTTTGTATGCTCTATGATATTAATACACTCCAGTATTTATATCCACTAGTTAATTACAGTATTTTCGTACAAGATTCTAAAAAAAAACTCCAATAGGAATTTAAAGTTAACAATAACAAACAAGGTTAAAGTTCGGTTTAACTGATTGTCGAATGCTTTCTAATGTGCGTCGATTAATTGGTGGGAGATGTTGTGATGGCAGGACACCTGTTGAGCCGGTGGTAGCTTTCACCAGCGGGGCGCGCGGGGCGTGGTACTATCATCTGTCAGCGGCGGTGCTCTCAGGTGCAATCGGATGTTTCACACATCCGAAGCTCGCGTAACAGTCGCTCTAGACGGCGTGGCTTGGTCAAGCTGCTAATTTTCGTTATTTAATCTATCTGACAAACAAGTTTATGATTACATACCATCGGAGTTATTAGAAGCCATCAAATTTTCTCCATGCATATTAGCCCAATAAATCAGTGGAGCTGTCGTCGTATACAACTTTTTTTTTGTAAACGTAAATCTTAAACTAGTTTGTTACGAATCAATTACGATAATGTTTATTATTTTAAGAGAAAATGCGTTAATCAATTACATTTAATAAATTAGTATAATAAGTTGATTGATTGTATTGAAAGTGAAACTAAATATCAAAACATCTGTTAGGCATTCCAAAATTATTACATCGTCGTGGTGAGTGAGACAGATTTCCATCATCCTGAGAAAGATTGCGAGCGCATAGACTTAATCCTTGTGTTTCCACCCCAACAGACTCAAACTCATATTCACGTATAAAATTAAATTTTTTCGTTATTGAACAGCTTTCATCGTCGTAGCAGCGGCGTCACTGCAGAGTTTTGGGTCTGTTTCAGTTTTATGGTATGGATGTAAAAAAAAGACTGAATACATACAGTAAATGTTGGCAAATTGCGTGAACACGATTATTATAGGTTTACATTTAGTTTGTTTGACGACAAGGATATGCTGTTGTTACTCTAATGATAAGCTAATGATAATACATTAAACAAATTAACTCTGATTTATCTAGAATTTGTTTCACTTTAAATGGTAAATAAAATCTAATCAAAATAGTATTTCATTTTTAAACTAATATAGTGTGCTACTCGGATCGAAAGTGTTTACTCAGGCTTGGCTATGTAGCTATAACGGCTAAAAATGTATATACGGTAGCGGATTGTCCTTAAGAAGTTTCGGTAATAATAAAAGAAATGCTTCATTAAAAGTTCGAGACCTTGTTTCACGTGAACCTTTCACTTAATTTAAGAACAGCAGAGCATTGCATTGGATTATATATTTACTACAGTTGACCTAATTAGTGGGCCCCATACAATTCATTAGATTTATCGTGAAAATTGTCATGACTGAGGTTAGGTGTAGGCTGCGATCCCGACCATTACCGTTCGGCGTTATGCTTTGCGTCGGTCGGAAGACTGTCAGACCATATTCACTTATCTGTAGATCCAAAGATTGCGAATTCGTCTACCTCGTTAGCGTTTCACCAATATATCTGATTGGTATCAATGAAAATCCGCTTATGTGACCATGAAAACATCGTTATGTGTATGGGATGTCGTAGACTAACAGTTATTAAGAAGGATTTATTTAAATACTCATAATGAGAAACCATACCACAATACTAGGGTAAAAAAATTAAGTGAACATGGTTGCGTGCTTTTAGTCACACTTTACAAGTTTTGCGGTTGCTAAAGAGGTCGCGTGTCCATTGCTACGGTAGGTACTTATTTTTCCTTTTTTTTTATATTTCACTGGCTTTTGCCCGTAGCTCCGCCCGTTTATCGCGAAAATGGTAGGCTTCCATCGCTTTAATATTTTTGATGATATTATGTAACCTGTCTCCACACTACTTTTTTGAACAAATTTCTTTACATTAAGTTCAGATATGTAATCGTGAAAAGGTAAAGTACATTAGTTGTAATGTTTTAAGTAGGTACAGTACAATCCTGAGAGGTGTCATTACACCAAGTAGTATAATATGTCAATTGATTTAAGATGCATATTTGAACCGTCACTTGATGTCATAACTTATAGTTGTCCTCAACGTAGCAATTTAACAAATTAAATATTTAACATAACCTTATTTTGGTGCGATAATTAAAGGGTTTTTCATGCCACGCTTGTTATAGTACTGTATTCGTAATTGCTCATAATGTGTGAGGTGATTAATGACTATTGTAACAGTAAAAAGCCTTTGTGTATTTCAATGGTCAGTTGTTACTTTTGTAAGAAAGGAGGCTAATAGCATATTTTAAAGTAAGGAGGACTAAGTCACATACTTTTTAAATGTTTCTTTTGCAAGAAATACTAAAACATTCCTATTACACAAGAATTAACTTTGAGTCGCTTTGATATATTATTAAAGCTACCAAAATAGTTGATTTAATATTGAATATTTAATAATTAGGTTATTAGCGTTTGTACCGCAGTACGTTAGTAGTATGTTAGTTTGATCTCAGTCGTTTGTGATATTTCCTAAACTAACAGAAGTTTCGAGTTTTTAATTTCGTTGCAAACTTAAAAATAAAGTAACGAAACTTTAACAACTTTTAATATAATCATCATTATCGTTCTCCGGCTTTCTTCCCAAGACTTAGGGCCAGCGCAACACTTTTGCTTTGGTTTCTTCTTTTTCTATATCTTTTACCTTAAAAACTTGCGATTTTTTGGCCTTAGTATCTAATCTGCTGCGGGTTTTGTGACCACTCGGGTTCTTATATCCACTGGTGAGTAGCATAAGTAATATCGACTGTGCGGTGTATGTAAATGTTGACAATAAAAATATTAAAGCAACAAAACTTGAAAAACGTTTAATAGTAATTCAATTATAATGTTTTTTTTATTTGTAATCAACACTGCAACACTGGTAACGAAAACTATTAATAAATATTCATTTAAAAACACATTGTTGAAGGTCTACTCATTTTTGTTTTTTTTTTATGTAAATACAGTTCTGCATATAAATACATTTTACAAATCCTGATGTTTTAAAGTCAATCGATTTATTACCAACTCAATATAGTGTATATACGCAAGGTAATATCAGCCGTCGAAAATTGACTAAACAAACATGTTTAGAGAATATTGGAATGGGAAAATGAAACGTTTTTGGCCATTTGCAGTTTTTATTTTCATTTTATTAACACTGGATTTTAAAATGAAAAAGAATCGTTGTATTTATTATCTTTTCACTTAGTGATACTTATTAAAGTCAGACTTAAGCAGTTAACCATGGCAATGAAATTTAATTAGTAAATAGTACAGTGGTTGCGCTGGCTCTACCAAGTTGCGGAGTCCCCTTTGTAAATATATATTATGTTATCTTAGTTGCAATCTTGAACTTACCTCCCCAATGAGTTGGTAATAAATTTTTCTCACCTTAAGATACAATTAAGATACAGAGATACTAACGAGTAAGCGTCACGATGCTAAGAATGTTGATACATCTCCAAAGAAAGACCCATGTCCATACAAGTCATCCATATATAACCAAATTAAAATGGTTAATCTTACTGGAATTTAAGAATTATCATTATTCATTACGTGTGAGGCCATCTTTAGACATCAATATCTTCCAAGATTAATACAAGTAATTCATTTCTTGCATCTCCTGCAGACAAGATTAAAAAAGGGTCAGTCACCTCGACTGTACAATTATGTATTATTCTCTGATCATGCATTCCACAATATTTCTTCTTGTCCGTTTTTAAGCGATAAACCTTCCTTTTAGACAACTTTTTTATACTTACTACCAAAATAAGTATCTGTATATGGCGTGGGCTCAATCATTCTTGTTTTTGTTTTTATTTTCTTCATAAAAGACATCGTAACATTGGTATTGGTCGTATGTCTATTAGTCAATTGTGAAGATGGCATAACATACGACCTTCCGTTGTGTTATAAATTATTCGGTTTTAAGCATTTTTGTCGTGTTGTTTAATTACGAAAAGTCAGACATTATCTTTGAAATTTAAAGCGTATTGTTGTTGAAACATTTTATTATTAGTTTCAGAAAGTAAAACTAGTACCTTTCAACGAACTTAGCTGATATAATGTAAACCCAAATCGATTCATAACGTTTAATGAAAGCTATTAAAAACGTAATTAGAAATTACACCACATACATTCGTTTTCGAAATCGGTTTACTAGAATACGACTTTGACATTCAATCTGACTTAAAAATATATTCGTAATAGATGTAATAGATAGATAGAATATAGTCAAAAATTAAAATACCCACGACTCGGAAATCCCTTCAACTATTAGAAAAGAGCTCATAATCTTTGATCGGCTGAACAGATTTTCTTGAATTATATCAAAGAACACTCGATCAAGTCATAATAAAAAAAAAACCGCACTTAAATCAGTTCATGCGTTTGAGATCTATGATGATCACAGACAGATAAACAAATACGCATACACAGATACACATGTTAAACCTTTAACCCCTCGTGTTTAGGTTGGGGGTTCACAAAATAATATTCATAGGGAGAAATTGTATGAAAAAAAAAGATACCTTTGGGATTACAAATACAATACAAAATACACAATCTAACTTTGAGTCGAGAGAGACTCAAAGTACATAATTATGACAGTCATTGCAAGTTGCTTCTAAAGTTAATAAAAAGTGATTTGACGACATTTTAAATACTTTCATGGTCTTGGAATTTAAATCTGTCTAACGTAATATCTTAAAATTATAATTTTAACGTCTATAATTAAGTGGTCGTAATGTTAATCAAGTAATTTGTGGAGATTTTCATTTCAAATTCCACTTATACAAAATTGATTTTTGATGATCTCACTTTAGTGACGGAAACATTTATAAGTATATCTTTGAAGTATTTTACCTTCACTACTCACTACTATCAATCGTAGCTGTCAAACGTAGTCTAGACTTTGCTCCTTTAGAGTTTTTACAAATCATATTAAAATCAATTAATTCGCATACGTGATCGTACACCATCAACTATTACTTTCTTTTAGTTCACACTCATCACCGAATGATCCGTTGAAAGCAAAATTCGTCCAACACTTTCCTCAAGTGACCTACCGCGGTGTTTATTATAGTGTAAACTAAAAACTGGTCTTAGTAACTGTTCTTTGCGGGGAGTTGGTAAGTAGGCGCGGGAGGAGGGATGTAGGTCGAACGCGCGACCACGCCGCCAAGCCACGCCGCGCCGCGCTACTGCCTCCTCGAAAACAGTATTTAGATTTTAATTTTGTTATATCGAGAGATTTCATTACTTTTGAGAACATGATGAATCCAATGCCATGAACAAAATTGTGTAATATTCAGTTGATACGATTATTACTTATGCAAGTATGACGATACAGATGAACAAACAGCCTTGATGGCACCGAGTCAAGGTCGCAGCATTTGTCCCCTTAGCTGTGTATTATAAGTTTGTTTGGCTTTTACTTATTGTGTTTGTATGTGGAGAAAACACTTGTGCTGTATACATGGATTGAGTAAACAAACGTATATAGATGACAAACAAATATGTACATATACATAGCTTTTTATGTTTATCGTTTGGAATATAGAAACATTTAAAAAATGGGAACTGCTCCGACAGCAAAAAACGTTTAAATTGCATGAACATTAAATACTTGTATAAAAATAATATTAATACATCGGTATTTTATATAAATATATACCGCTGTATACTACTTTTAACTATTGATATAAAAAATGGGAAACCCATTTTTGTTTGCCGTATTAGAAAATAAGAATGTTAAAAAAAAATTACACGAGGTAAAACTGAAGTAAATACCTACTTACCTATAATTCACATTTGGAGATGTTGCTAATTTACCTATGTGATTTTAATATGATATAAAGCTTACTGTTCATTTAGGTACCCTAATAGAACAGATAATATCATTCTCACATCACTGATATCAATTTCTTTAATGTATTTCGTTTGCTGGTTATAACGCCAAAAAAGGTTTTCAACCAATTATTTTCGTTTGTGTTTTTAGTTTCATTGGTGCCGATTCTATTGTACACTCGACTAAACTAAAACCTGACTTAATTTCTTCATATGAAATCAAACTTGTGTGCTTCGTAATAAGGTATATTTGTTACTGGCATCTATTTCTCAGCGCCACTAAATTTCACTAAAACCTGTCAACGTATACTCAACTTTATTTCCACGCAGAGTCTCCATTTATTCAAATGCTGTATAATTGTCGTTTGAAAACTTGTTCAAAACGAACTAAGATGACGTTATTTTAATCGACACCTACGAAGACGCTTACTAAAAACACAAAGCAAAAGAGATGGCATTCAACGGATAGCGGCTCTCGCTACGTGGTATTAAAGTTTATTTAAGCGTATCAGACTTTAGTCGACAAATAAATTGCTTATTTCGATAGCGACATATGTTACCTACTTGTTTCAATTGGAAATAAGACCTGGTTTTGAAGTGTACAAGGTTTACATCTTATATGAAGAAAATTTAGTGAATTTTAATTTAGCGAGTGAAGTAACAGAATTGGGACCATTATCACAGTAACTTTTATATCTAACAAACCGATTTCTTACATTTTTTTTTCATGACAATTTTCGTATGGTATCTCGTGATATTTGTTCAGAACGTTGGGTATGTCGAAACGAAACAAAAAATATAAATTCTTGACATTCCATAGAAGTAAAGCGTGGTTGATTCATATGCAGATTCAAATTGTCCCTTATTACATAAACCGGTTTTTTTACGGGTATGTGTGTTTACTATTCGGACAGGTGTGTTGAAACGATGGCCCACTCCTCGACCGCTAATCGCCACTAGATGCCCATAGGTTTCGCAACCTCGCCGGACCTTCCACTCACTCGATACGAAATATTCTGATAAATGATCAACTGCAATGCGAACGAAATGTATCGATCACTTTGTTGGAGTACTATATATTTATTTTAGTCTTGTGATTATTATATAAAAATATTACTGTTGAAATAGTGGTTAAGTTTAATAATTTTGCAGAATATATTAATTTATTTTGGGGTTTTTAAAGTATTTGGCATACTAATTTTTTTTCTAAGTTTTAGTAGTGTCCTAGTTTTAATGTACATAGTCATTACAAGCACATTTGGTTTTTTCTTGTAAATATAATTTATGTTCATATAGTTTTTGTAAATATATCTATGTAGGTAACATAACAACAGATAAAGCGCTATAATTGCTTTTGGTGTATCTTAAATATTGCTTGATATTTTTGATTTTCTCTGGACAGGAGATTCGGTGTTGGTGTCTTGAATACTTCGTGATAATCTTGAAACTAATATAATCCTTAGTGTGAAGCAAACAGGCATGTTTATTTACCCGATGTTTGCAAAATGGAGACGGTGTCAAAGGCAGGCTCTAGAACCTGGAAAACTGATTGTCCGCGGATGTTTATCCACAAGACAATATCGTTTTAACATCTTCTAGGTGACAATATGCTAGATATAGGTACGAACTGTAAATGTACATTATTTAGGTTGATCAATGGTTTTTCATGTAAAGTAATGTAAAGACTTCAAAAGTTATTTCCATAAACATTGATGACAAATATTATTTACAATATTGATAGTATTATTGATGTCCAAAAAAAAAAGGGTAGAAAACGAATACGAATAATTACGAATAGTTAGTTGTTTCGATAGAATCGTGTGCGCGTCAAGTTCCTTTCGGTAGCTGGTACCTAAATGGCTGGTTTGCAAGGAGGATGAGGGGGGAGTCAAGGCCGGCCGCGTGACATAGATCCCGCCACATTCACCTTCCGTCGGACGCCGTCGCCGCCACCACTACCTGCCGACCACCACTGTCAAGGCTACCTTGCGAAACGCAACCGACTGCATACATCGAGTTATACGAGATCCGCTTGACGAAATAATGTCGCAATTATATCCAACAGCATGTGATAACGACCTTCGGTTCCTGCGCAGGACATTTACTCCTCTGAATAAAGACTCATTTACGCAATTATTCACTATAGGGTGAAGTTCCGTGTATAATAAATATGAATATAAATAGCTTTTACCATATCGGCCATGGTATTCCCCGCTGATGATACGTTTCCTTACATGGGACTTCGTTTACAAGTGCCGACGATGCGGAAATTTTTCGGTATTAATCTTTTTTACTTTTTATTATACGGAAAAGTTCTTTGTTACCGGGGTTATTGACAGTACCTTGAAAACTGACTTTAAAATTATAATTATAAATTACTTTATCGATCATAATTTACAAATATTTTATGGTATGGCACATATTTGCGTGTTATAAGGGTGAGGACAACATTAACCACAGGTTTAGTGATTCAGACAAGGTTCGAACTTGCATTACAATGTATAGGTATAGGTGTAAATGAATTACAGAATAGAAACTACGACGCATTCGGAATTAAGTTAGCGTGAAATCGTAGAGATTTTTCTGGTAAATTATTCATGTGGCTCACGTTGGGCAGACTTTCAACTAGTTCTTGTGAAAGCCTTTCACTCTTATCATGGGAGTTGCATATATGCATTGCTTATAAACAAATGTTTATAATCCTACATATTGCGCCGTAACATAAACGTTTCGTTGACTAACCTAAACATTAATAAGGTTAAGTTAATAGGTACCATTTATGACGAATGTTTTAGGTTAGATATGTTTTCTTATAAATTTAAGTGCAGTATTTTCCTGTTCGTATTTCAATGCTCCGTATTTGTTGTGGTGCAAGATGGACCGTGTGCTCGTAACGGATGCGATTTTAGCCCAGTTAGTGGACGGCAGAAAGTGTGTTAACTCGTACACCGTACTACTCAACGGAGCGCATACGATACGCACCAGCACACAATTCCCGTATGCGATCCCGTTTCATATATACCTATCTACATTCTATATTGAAGCTGAAAATATAACTCTAAAAATGGTTTGATACAATTAATGTCTGTTATTAATTTATTCTGCCTTACAGAAGGCAAACTATGAAAACTGTATGTGACAAATCTTGAATCAAATATCTGAATTTGTCCTTTTTTTTATTTTTTTTTTCGTGTGGAAACCCCCACGGGTTATCACCTCACCATGGCTATCGGTGAAGTGGTATGTCGGAATCGAACCGACTAAAACCACATGGTGTTCTGTCACAAGTGAGTCTATCGCAAGGGACTCGGGTATACCCTAAGAAGGAAGTCCCAAGAGAACCCAGGCAGACTTTGGCCGCCCTCAAACAGAAGGCAGCCACACCATTGGTAGCGGAGGGCCTTGCCCTCCTTCCGATTTAGAGAGGCGCACGAGTAACACGTCGTGCCACCGTCTCAGGCCTGCTTCTGCTAGGGTAACGAGCAGCCTCACCCGTTACCCTCAGGCCAGCGCTCATGGAGGCCGGAGATCATTCTGCGCTCTCCGGCGCCTGGTGCGTCTACTGCGGGACGGGAGAGTACTTGTCCTCTCCCGTTCCCTTTCCGCCGCCTCTTTAGCGGACATCACTTCCTCACAAAAAGAAGCGGCGGATTCTCATCTGAATTTGTCCTGATATGTCCGTAAAAAATTGCGAATGCGGCCAAGGCCGAGTTGAACTTGCGTGGAGAGGGTTGAATACCGTACGATGAATATGTATCTACCTTATTTTAAAGAAACCTAACATTGTAGTTGAAGACCATGTTCTCCCATACATTCCAACTACTAAAGTTTGTATCACAATATTGAGAGATATACTTTTTATTTTTTTAAGATCATAGACTGCTTATAGGTTTTCTGTAATCTAGAAGTAAAGAACTATTTTCTGTATATATTTTTTTTTATTTTAGGATCAGTATTTTTGGTGAAGGTTTGAACCCCTCACAACAAGCTCTTGAATTGTTCTAATTTGACCCACTTGGCAAAAGTGACCCACTTTTACTTTATTCGAATATAATCTATAGATTATACTATACCATATTCGAAATTCATTAACTTAATTTTCACATTTGTGTTTGGGTCACAGGAATTGATGCGTGGACCAAATCAAACTGAATGGGTCTTATAGATTCCGAGCAAATTGGCTCTGACAGACGCACAAGTGATCCTATAAGGGTTCCGTTTTTTTCATTCGGACGTACAGAATTCTAAATATATATAAAATCATTAAAATTGACATGATGAATCGATAGCCATTCTTTATAAATGTCTACATCAAATACAGCAGTCTCGGCAGAAAAACAAAATAAAAAAAAGTTAAGTCCAATTTACCATTTCAGGTCATTTATTGGCTATACATGACCACGTACCAAGTAACAAGTATTACGTAACACCTTGCAAATGTGACTGATTGATTGAACATTTAATTCAGTACTTACCCTTATTCTCTACTGCCACCTTAACGTAGAGAAATTTGATAACTGCTATAATAACTTGCTTTAAGTTTCCCATAGTTTCGAAATCCCAACCTTTTTGTTTTGTTTAAGTGGTTACTTAAGCCCCCACATTATAGCAAACCGAAACCTTTCTTGACAATTAGAAGACATCCTAGAGTTCTAGAACGTCTACAAATCACTAATGTGGGTGTGGATCGTATCATCGATGTCCCACCCATTGTTAGACTACTTCAACGTTTTGTATTCGCTTTACAGCTTCGCTTAAGAATACTGTAACCCGAAATATGTTTGTAGTTTTATAGAATACTAGCAACCCGCCCCGGCTTCGCACGGGTAGCAGCGACATCTTCAACAATCATCAACATATTTCAATCAATTTACACAAAATCTTAACTTTAATTATTCACCTGAACCTTCCTCATAAATCACTCTGTCTATTAGTGAAAACCGCATGGAAATCCGTTCAGTAGTTTTTCCTTTTTCCACGAACAGACAGACAGACGCTGCAGGGGACTTTGTTTTATAATATTAAGTGACGATATTATATAAATTGCTTATAACAACTCATAAAAGCTAAAATGTTTTCCGACTACAACAACTGCAACCTCCCTTTTCATACTTTATAAAACTCTGTTTTTTTCACACCTGTTGCCAATAAGTCTTCACAAATCGCCAATTGCATGTCTAGATTACATAAAATTGGTATTGGAGATTATATAACATTGTAGTCAATCATGTTAAGTATATAATCAAGAGTTTTATCTTTCTGTCTATCCATCTATATAACCTTGACTTCTATATATTATTACGTGATAAGAATTATTCGTACCCCTTTTTAAGCAAATTTCGCAGACAGAGCGATCTGAAAATTGAAATTCTTAAAATGTATAAAACATATAAATTAATTGAATTATGGTCAAAATTTTACCACCAGGCAATCGCTAAGATCTAAATAATATATAGAATCAAAAATAAAATAATATCGAAAACTAGTCTGAGCAAAAGTTACGCTAAAAATCATTACGATAAATATCACCGTCTGCAGTACACACAGGTGATGCAGTGATTAAATATTTATCATCTCACCAGCTGTCATCGCGATTGTGCGATTTACATAACTGATTTTGTGCCTGTTAATGGTATGTTTGTAACTCCGCGATACCAAGAATAGCCCAGTGCGGGAATATATATAAAACTTTTAGCTAATTTTTTATTTCAAATCGATTATAGTTACATATTAATTTAAAAGTTATTTTATGATTTCCTGTTAATATCCGTTTTATAGCATCGTTTTAATTCTTGAAAGCAATCATTACCTATAATGAGTTATCGACGTCACCTGTTCAAACTCAGCCACTCCCCTGAAACCCCCCACTACAAAAGTCGATATCCCACCTAAACCTTTATATAACACACGTTAACATTCCATGGGTATGTGCAACTACTATATGAAAATCGAGGTTAATGTCTGTTATGGTCACCAATAAAATGAGATGAAATTGTATGTAAAATCCTATCATAGACCTACAAAGCGTAACGAAATTTACTCGATTTTGTGTTCATCATATTATTAGAATCGTTGTAGGAGATCCGACCGTAACTATGTCCACTACGTTCATAAATTAAAGGCATTCTTGTATATCATTATAAATATATGTATTCCTTATCCGTTGCCCTTAAAAAAGTGATTAATAGCACTGTCTATATATAACTGCAAGTCTTCTGTCTAATTTATTAATAAAGTGTACGAAAACATATATTATCTATTTAGGATTAAGTAGTTGCCAACCCACTACTGGTTACCGCAACCAGCGTTGAGAAATATCAGCCCAAACTTATTAATATGCCCACATTATGTCTACGAGAAAAGAATAATCATCTAAAGGTGCGTATGGGCAATATTTTTACTGCGATATGTGCCTACTATATTTGTTAACTGTAGTCCAGCCATTTGTCCCTGACTTTGTAGACCCCGTGTAAAAAACAAGCAAATTAGCCATATTTGTTCAAGACATATTGCCGAAATATATATTTTTCAGATAAAATCTGCATTATAATGTTTTGTCATGGTCGGACTACAGTTGACAATATTGTAGCCACATGTTGCAGTAAAATATTTTCTGCTTAAAGGATGCTCCTAAGTCACATAACGAATTAAAAATAGAGTTGGCCTAGCAATTCGATTGCCATGCGGTCGTCCTGCATTGTGCCGGTAGCACAAAAAACAACATCAGCCACATTAAAAATATGTGGGTACATGGCTAGGCCATACTCAAAATATTGTCGTATATTGCATAGTCTGGCTTTAATTGGAAGCAATGTTACCGGCAACTGTATTGCAGCCATCAATCAATCAATAATCAACCTATGGCCGTCTACTGTTGGAGGAAGGCCTTTTTTTTTTTTTTTTGTGCGTGTGGAAACCCCCTCGGGCCGTCACCCCACCGGGGTTTTCGGTGGGGCGGTGTGTCGGAATCGAACCGACTAAAACCACACGGTGTGCCGTACTGCGCCTTAAGTAGGAGGGATCCGGGAACAGCTTTTATTAAGACATCCGGACCCCTCCTAGCGCCTCCCCGCAAAAGCGCGGGCACCACCTTCGGGTGAAGAACCTCTCAATTAGGCGACGTCCAGGCACACGCGGACGCCGCCTCCTCGCGGGGGGCCACTATAGCGGGTGGAGGGGAAAAACCCGTCCCGTCCACCCGCGGCATCACTCAGGGCGGCATGAGGCGCTGGTAAGCGCGCCTCCGCCGCCCGGTTCGCCGGCGGCGAATTAAGTCCGAGTGGAGGTCGTCCTCCCGGATCCTTTCCGCCGCCTTCTTCTGCGAGATGACTTCCTCACAGAAGGTAGCGACTGCGGTAAAATTCCTGTCGCTACCGGCCATGGAGCGTATGACAGCCGGTAGCGACAGATCCACTCCGATGACTGCAGTGAGGGCCCGACGCTGCGCCGCCCAACTGGGGCAAACCGCCAGCGTGTGCTGAGCCGAGTCCTCACTGCAGTCGCAGTGGTGACAGGCGGGACTCAATTCCCTCCTAGCGACCGAGTGCAGGTACTTCCCGAAGCAGCCGTGCCCGGAAAGAACCTGCGTCAGTCGGAAGGAAAGGGTCCCGTGCTGCCGCCCTGCCCACTCGACGATGACCGGCTGGAGCGCCTCCACGGCTTCAAAGCCAGCACGTGGAGCCTCCAGCCGGGACGACCAACGAGCCATCGTGGCTCGGCGAGCGGCCTCACGCCACTCGCTGACCTCTTCGGGCGGGGGCCGACTGCCGCTTCCCGCCCGGAACTCAGTCGTCCGCCGATAGACTTCGGCGAGCACTTCCGCCTCCAAATCCCACGGGTTAGGTTCCGGCAAACGCGCACGCCGCCTCCGTCGACACGGTGCGGTAGCCGCGTATGGCTCTAACCGCCATAACCCTCTGAGGGCGCCAGAGGCGCGCCCTATTCTGGGCGGTCAGAGCCTCCGCCCACACCGGTGCACCGTAAAGTGCCATTGACCGGACAACCCCCGTGTACAGCCGTCTCGTAGCGACGCTGGGTCCACCCAAATTGGGCAAGAGTCGCCCAAGGGCGGACGCAGCGCCGACCAGCTTTGGAGCAAGCTGCAGGAAGTGCTCGTCGAAGCGCCACCTTCCGTCAAGGATCAGGCCCAGATACTTGATGTGGGCCTGAACCGGTACGAGGACCGAGTTGACCTCAACAGAGGCGCCAGGGGGTGGACCACGACGGGGCCCATGAAATAATAGGGCCTCCGTCTTATCCAGGGCCACCCGCAAACCCAGCGCCTCTATGCGCCCGACCACCAGAGAGACTCCCCTGGTGGCCAGGCGCGCCGCCTCCTGAAAGTTCGCCCCCCGGGCTGTCACCAACGTGTCATCGGCGTAACAAATTACGCCGAGCCCGGGTTGGAGGAAGGCCTACCCCAAGGAGCGCCAACTATACCGGTCTTGGGCAGTCTGCATCCATCTGTAACGCGGCCATGCATTGTAGTAAAAGTATTACCCCTTTAGTATTGTAGTAAAAGTATTATAAGAGTTTTTATAAGAGCCTGCATTAGCGGCTATCTGCCCTAGTCTTAATCAAACGAACATACGCCAGTGACGTTAGCGTACAGGCCATGCTTGTTAGCCAACTTCGTGATAAAAGAATAGGTCTCTAATGAATCTTTTAACGATAACCTCCTTATCCATTTATATAATTACTATAAATTCCACGCCCCGTTTCCACTGCGTAACGGCTTCACTTTATCTTCCACGTATCCTTTTAAATTAGAATTGATCTAATAAATATATCAGTAATATACTTGGCACTAATGAGATTCAAAGTCATAAACAAAGCTGCAAACAATTGCCACGCGATGAATTAATAAAGACTTTAGTCACGTTCTTCTGTAGTTTTAATTATACAAATAGTGGTATCTAATTATATAGCTGTTTAATTAACAAACATATCATTGTTATATTTGTGTGTCATCGACTGCAAACCGGACCCGAGGCCGGATGCCTTCGTTCATACCACCTTATGGAAATACGCATCGCGTCATCATTGACCACTTTCACATTTATTAATTTCCACCGCTTAGATGGCATAGCGGGTTCTTTGGCGACAAATTCTGTCGTAATTTTACGTGATAAGAAGTATTCAGAGATGTCTAAGTAGGTCTCGACATATATTAGAATTCCAAATTTTTAGATCAGAATTTACTTCGAACAGATTATGTAATATTTTACTACAATGTTTATTTTGATACAACGATATACTTAATTTTGGTTACAAAATAGATTTAAGATTTTTCAAAATACTTCGTAGTTTTAATGTGATCATTCTGAATCCACTTGTATGTATGAACTGCCTGTCGATAGTTTCAAAGTGCCAGCAGTTGTGTATATTATATGGTACGTTTTTAATTGCTAATTAATGATCACAAAGAAATTCTCGGCAGCTAAGTTTAATAATTTATACTATTCATTAGCTTAAAATGCTATTCAAAATCTAATGAGCCGTCTTATGATAATAATTTAATAAAATTAAAAGTATTGTAATTGGTTAAAGAAAAGCTCGATTGTCGACTCGCCAGCTCAACTCTTAATTTATTTTTAGTTGATATTGAGTACAGATCTCTCTTTAATTTCTAACATGACTAGAACTTTATTTTTTTCTTAACATTATGTTTATTTAGGTACTTCATATCAATACATAAAATTCTATTGATGTGTACACTTGAGTCTTCCTTTTTAATAGGTCTTATAGGACGTTAAACCCGGCCACTGGATGTAGGTTAACAAGTGTCCAGTGAGTTAATGAGAAGTGGTTTGTGGTTAGTCCCAGTGAGCCGGCGCGCGATCCCGCGCCCACACTCGGAAACGGCGCGCGCGCCGCCGGCGAAACGTCGCACCGACATTAGTATGCGACCGAACACCGCATCACAACTTTCTCGACATTCTTGCCAACAACTGGAGAAATGCGCCATCGATACATTTATTTACAATCTATGTTATTTACCGAAACATTCATATAGTGTTTTTATTTCCTTAACTATGGTTTATAAATGTTGATGAAACAAGGAAAAATATATAGCTTTAATATTGTTACTTGTTACTAGCTATTGATTTAGTTAATTACATACCAAGACTTTATATGTTGGTTCATCACTACATATTATAAAACAAAGTCTCCCGTCGCGTATGTCAGTCTATCTATTCGCGATAAACTCAAATACTACTGAACGGATCTTGCGGTTTTCACCAATAGATAGAGCGATTCATGAGAAAGGTTTAGGTATATAATTTGTTAAGATTTTATGTAAATTGGTTGAAATATGATGATGGTTGTTGAAGATGTCTCTGCTACGCGTGCGAAGCCGGGGCGTAGTAACAAATAAAGGAATCTTTTTCGCCAAGCCATCAATTAAAATTCGCTTTATGTATTTATTAGTTTTACCCCGCAGTTTCACCTGCGTTTATGGTCACTGTTCCGTGTCAGGAAGTTGCCGGTCGTAGCGTGATGTTACATAACCTATAACCTGCTAATAATATTCTATCTTATACAATAATATTTTTTTTTTACATCTGACTGATAGTCCCAGAGGTTAGCGCGTTTAAACAAACAAAACTCTTCAGCTTTATAGCAATATTTATATTAGTACTAGCTGTACCCGACTGGTTTTGGGCCAGAAACCTTCGCGGGCGTGCGCAGAAGACCTTGCCAAAGTTTTATCACAATCTGATAAACGGTTTAGACATGCATAGAGGACAAATATATTTGCATTTTTATTTATATTAGCATAATTCTTAAATATATTTACAATTCAGTTTTTACAACAACTAGACATTATATAAAGAACTACAGTTTGCGAGCACACCGAGAAATTAATAGAGAAACAACAAGAATGTAATAAGTCTCGGTAGGAATCGTAGTTGCTTGACTATTTTTGAACTCCTCACGATTCGTCCAGCATTTGATGCCTAACAGAAACACTACGTCAGCGCTAAAACTATGTTTATTAATTGCTCAATGTTAAACGTATCATGTAATTGTTTTCAGGTGGCGATGGCCGGCGACTTCATCCTCGCCGTGGCGTCGATGATGATAGCTCGCTTGCGCAGCGACGACGTCACACTTGTGCTTAGCCAGGTATTATTACACATATTATGTTACAGGCCATCAAATTACAATGTGTGTATAATGTTAGGGAAATTACCAACCAGGCATGACAGTTTCACAATGTATGTGGCTTCTGGGCCAGTTTTTAGGTACCTAGTACCATAATTAATTAAATGCTACTAATATAGCATTTAATTAATTATGGTAGAATTTCGACGCCTAGATTAAGAAAACTGTGTCACAGCGTTCCAATAGATGTTGATTATAATTTTCTGTACATTGTGTTTAAAAAAAAACAATTAAGCAGAGTCATTGAAGTCATTGTAAAACGTTATTTAGTAAATATGTGTCACACATAAGGTAACCTTTATTACGAGAAAAATATAAAAAAATATCACTATCTATCTTCTAAACGTAACAATCTTGAATGAAACACGCATCGCGTAACTATACCCTTTTGTAACGCGTTGTATTCAGTATATATGGCATAAGTAACATACCAAGGAAGGAAAATACTAATTCTTAGATTCAGTTTATTGCTATTAACGTCAATAAACACCCAAAAAAAAGGTGTATGTGGACCACAAAACAGCTACAAAGCGAACTTAAGACATTAACTTAATGTACAAGCAATTGAGATCAATGCAAAAAGAATAACAAAAGTCAATGTTTTATGATGTAAATATTCCACATTTATGACGAGTCTGGAAGAGTATTTTGTAATACTTAATGCGCTGTAATAGAATTTAAACGCCTTTGAGGCGTTAAATCTTACTTTATGATTCTATGTCATCACTTCGAGTATCGAGGTACTCCTATTCAGAGTTCCTTGAACAGTAGCAAGGCGTAGTCATTACTTTAAAGCAGCCTTTTAAGCGATCGTGTGAGTAGGTCTGTATGTACAATTGGGGTCGCACGTTTGCTTAGAATATTCACTCCTTCATACTAATAGATGGACCACGAATTTATGACTCATGATTGTATTATTTGCATGCCTTTTGAAATTATCACTACAACAAGTATAACATGCAATGAATAACCTACTGTTTCATTGAATACCTGGTCCTGCGAGGCAGCATGGCTTGAAATATATTATGGTCATCAAAATGTAAAGCTATGGATGATGATGAATATGGCTAATATTTATTTCCTGCGATGTTCCGTATTGCCTCCTATTCATTGATTTAGAATTTTAGACAACAACCAAAATCACTTTACTGGTGACTTTGAAGTTCTATCTATCGCAAGCAGTAGGTTAAGAAAATGCCAGATCCTGCTGTCAAGGACTTTGACAGGAGAATCTTACTTTGGATTAAAAACACTCAAGTTCAATCCCGATAATTCTGAATTGTGGTTAGCTCAACTCGAGGGACAGTCCGTATTGTCCAACATAGCGCCGATGTTTCAAATCTTTACTACATGTTGGCACATTCGAATCGCACCAGATAGCTGAGGTATCAGATTTTGTAGTCTTCCCTTGAACGCTGTATCCCTATTGAGGCCGAAGATGACTGGATCTTCGGCCTTAACAGGGAGACCAACGTCCAACGCGGCGTCTAGTCACAACACACTGCAAATACGATCCATGTAAGAAGAGCATCTCTCTCTCTCGTCTAAGTAGCAGCCTGCCACTATGCAGCAAGCGCCCCTGCGAACTGGAGAGTTCATCGCATTCTCCCCAGTACTGCACCTAACCCTGACTCACTGGGGCCAGCTGACTTGATGACCCTTTTGATTGTATGTAGTATCCGCTTCAGCTATAAAATAAACACACATCAAAAAAGTCTAAGCAACATGCATCATTTACAGAAACTTGTTATTTTATTTTTTTCTTTGATATTTTATTTTATTCTTTGATATTTTTTATTTCTTAGCAAAGTAGATTGGTATACAATCTTTTTTATTCTCGGAAACATATACAGGCTGATTAAAAAAATAGAAACTTTTCGATTGTGTTTTGTTTTCATTAAAATAAGAGCTAATTATTTTTTCCTGATTTCATATTTTCGTTTTGATAAATTTATTATTTATCTCACTTTTATCATTTTGAGATATACAGTTTTTGAACAAATTTAGTGGCGAGTCATTTTTTATGTCATGGAGCGACGCCATTTTACTGTTGATGAAATGTAGAGAGCTGTAGGAATGCTACAAGCGGGAAGAAATGAGGGGAGGAATGGGATACAATTTTATTTAGGGATGAGACCCGGTTTAGATTTAGGCCTGATACGAGAAAGGTAAGAGTGTATCGTTGTCCCGGTAATGCTGAACGGCTGAGATACGTCCAGGAAGTGCACCCTTACAGTGCCTCCACAGTGATGGAATGGGCATGTATTATGAAGAACAGACGAACTGAGCTCGTTTTTGTAGATGGCAATATAAAGCTGAAACTTACGTTGAAGATGTCCTCGGGCCTTATGTTCACCTATTTGCACAAAGTCTTGGCTCAGATTTCACGCTGATGCATGACAATGCGCGTTCGCACACAGCTCGGAAGACCAGAGAGTACGTGGCCTACACAATCGCCAGACCTCAATCCCATCGAGCACTCATGGGACATGCTCCAGAGACGTGTTCTAGGGAACCCAGACGGAGTGTCGACAACCCAACAACTGAAAGACTTGTTAAAATTTCATTGGGTGCGATTGCCGCAGGATCAGATAACGAATCTTATAAATTCAATGAATAATCATTGCCGACAAGTTTTAAACAACAGAGGCGGTCACACTTTGTATTGAATTACTAAATAATTAAAAAAAATGTTATTTAATTTTCTAAAACATGAAAAGTTTAATTTCGTTTTAACTATATACTACGAATGTTACGCTACACATATTGTTAACTAGCAGCGTAGCGCAGGTTTCACCCGCGTAAGTCCCGATTCCGTGTATATATCGGGATAAAAAGTAGCCTATATGTTAATCCAGGTCTCCAGCTATCTATATACCAAGTTGCATCGTAATCGGTTCAGGAGTTTTGGCGTGGGAGAGTAACAAACATCCATACATCCTCACAAATTTTCAAGTTATAATATTTCTCTCTCTAATCTTTCTGTCTATTAAATATTTAGAATCGTAACGCATACATTTAGGGCATTCTATCGGAATAGCGTAATAGTAATTAAGCCTATTCCGGTGGTGTAATTGATTACAACGCATCCGACTTCCGTACATGTTAGTTGCACTAAGGTATCCTTGCGATTCCCGGATCCCTCCTACTTAAGGCGCAGTACGGCACACCTTGTGGTTTTGTCGGAATCGCAAGGATTCCGACACACCGCCCCACCGAAAACCTCGGTGGGGTGACGGGTTTCTACACGCACAAAAAAAAAGAGGTATCCTTGCGATAAAGAAAACCTTTTGTGTAAATAAAATATTTTCTTAAGTTACTTATACTCTGATGTATGTATACCTATATTATTATTTTTTCTCAAGTTATAACAAATTGAAAAGAGCGTACTCCTCCCACCTCAAAGGCGGGCAACGCACGTGTGACTCTTGAGTTGCAGGTTTCCATGGGCGGTAGTAGTCACTTACCATCAAGGTGACCCGACACAATGTAACAAATTAAATATAATATAACAAATTAAAACTATATTGTAGGTAGGTATAATGCATTGAGTCTGCTGTGAAGTGAAGTGATTTGTTGTTTTTTTGGATGTAAAATAAAAATAAATTATTTCAACATCGTTTTCTAGAAGTATTTACCTACCTAGGCAACTGTAAAGATTAATTTGTCTGATCTTATGTTTGTTTTATTGCAGGTCGTGACAGACCTTGTTCAAGGGGAGTTCATGCAGCTCGGCAGCAAGGAGACAGAAAACGAACGCTTTGCACATTACCTCACAAAAACATACAGGAAGACCGCTTCACTCATCGCCAATTCTGTCAAAGCGGTAAATCTGTTCTGTTAAATCAATCTTTTTGTAGATTATTCGTATCATAGGGAAGTATCTCCGTGTGTATGTGGAGATAAACTAACAACGCACTGCTGACTGTACACAGAACAGAAAGATATATCGTTCTGTTCTGTGTGACTGTAGTTCTGTAATTCATCGAAACATTTGTCACCATTGTTATTGATGGGTATCCACAAAACATGACACGGTGATAGTTGGTGACCAGCTTGTAAGTCTTAAAAAACAAGCTAGGCATAGTTAGCAGAGTTCAATTTCGATACACCGCCTCTCCGAAAAAACCCGGTGGTGGTGATGGTCCTGGGGGTATTCCACACGTAAAAAAGGCGTAGTTGGAAGAGCTAGGTGGACTCTCAGCACCGACGATCCACGTATACTAGGCGCGGTATGTAGCAGGTATTCAATATCGACATACAGCCTCACCGATAGCCCTGTTGAGGTATCCCCCATAGGGATTTCGCCACGATTAAATTGACATAGTTGGATATAAAAATTATTAAAAAATGCATGCATGTCTGGTTTTAGCACCATACAGGAAGTTATAAGTTACCTGATCTATCATCGTGATACTTTCCTGGATTCTAAAACATAAGTAAAAATCATTGTATGCCTAAATGTGGTAAATTATATTATCGACATCTACTAACACATCTTGCCCCTTATTGCAATACCAGGACTTACAATAGTACAGAATTTCAATCAAATTTCTCAATCTCAAAATCAATTTTCAAAAAAATTCAAATGCTTTTTTATTACAATTCATAGAGCAGGATCATACACACATACATCACAAATATAACTTTTTTTATTTGCTTTGTTTTGATCAGTAAACCCTTTTTGTTATATGCAAAAGAAAGCATAGCTTACTTTATTATTGTTTTTTATAACTTAAGTCAACAAAATTCAAATCGAAGTCAACAAAATCAAAATCATAATATAACGCTCAGATTAACGCTATTAACAATATTTTCTTATATTCAATATTAACTTATATGACCATGTCTGTTCACTTATGTCTATCTTCTTTTTTCCAGGTGGCCCTCCTAAGTGGAGCAGACGAAAGCACGAGTGAATTGTGTTTCCAATACGGACGCAACCTCGGTCTATCGTTCCAGCTGGTGGATGACCTGCTAGACTTTGTATCTTCGGCGCAAGCGATGGGCAAACCCACGGCTGCCGATCTTAAGCTGGGGCTCGCAACAGCACCTGTACTCTTTGCTTGCGAAAAGGTGAAACATTTTTCTAAGTTATTGCTTCTTGGAACACACACACACACACACATGAAACTGTACTTGTTCTCAAGATAAGTGACTAGGTTGGGTTCTTTGGTAAAGGCATATAAACGGAATCCATTAGACTTTCCGTATGGTACAGTAATATTAAAACAAATCCTAGAGAACACTTGAATCCCGCAATGAATTTACATCATTCGTGTACATCATGGCATCCTGAAAGTTTTTAATACTGTGATAATAAAGAACGAAAATTGAAATAGGTACTTAAAGTTTGTGTGTAGAAGTGCAGAAAGCTACAATTTTTAAACAATATGTGTTACAAATTTGATAATTACGTGATCCGGCTACATCAAGCTACACGCGTCCAGTATATATATTGACCCGTTATGGTACGTAAGTCTATACAGTGATAGTTCAGGTTATACTGGCCATAGAAATAAACCAAACATGAATTATGGTCGGAATTCCACCACCAGGCGATACGAAAATATCATATTAATTAGTCTTTAAAGATGCTTAAAAAAGTTATGAAAACTTCTATTCATAAACGATTACTTTTACCCGCGGGATCGCTCGCGTGGTTTCTTTAGAACCACGCGAGCGATCCCGCGGGTATAAGTAATCGTTTATGAATAGCAGTTTTTAATTTCGTATAATTTATAACAAGTGTAAAAGTAAAATGTGCGAATAAATTGATCTACTCTACCTGTTTCTTATTTAACCGACGAAAACAAGGTCAAGGTTCTCGATATCGCACGCAAACGTTTCTATAGAGTAATCCGATGTTGATGATTTTTTTTTTTAGTCGAAGTTGGACTCATTCGAATTTGTATAAATATCTCTAGGATAAAAAAAATCGTTTATTGAAATTTGGCACAAATATGTTTTTAATATTGTCATTAATATTTGTAGATATGAAAAATATTGACGTTAAGGAAAAGTGAAAACCATAAAATAGTTAGTAACTTAGCTCCTAAATTTAAAATAAGGCATTAATTTCGAGTATTTCAAAACTAAAAAACATGACGCAATTGCAGTGTAAAACACTGTAGATGTAGTGGTTTTCGTTTTAATATTATCATATTTTTTGTAGTTTTTAGTGTAGGTATTTAGCGCTGACTACGAAACGATAAAAGTTGTTACATTTATAGGCAAATTATTTATACTAAAAATCGCCTGACGGTTCAATTTCGACCATAATTCATTAAGTTATAAATGTTTTGTTTTTTTTTTACCAGTATAACTTGAACTGGCTTGCCGTAACATGATAGGTTATCTTATATACTGGACCTCTGTAGTTTTTGTAGCCATTCTAATAATTTAATTTTGTAATGTATAACCCGTTTTGTTTAAAAATGTGCATTCTACACTTAAGACTTATTCTCTATAAGTGAGGCAAATTTTCTTAAAAAGGTGTAAGTGAGTGAAATTTTCTTAAAAAGGTGTAAGTGAGTGAAATTTTCTTAAAAAGGTGTACCAAGAATTCTCTTCACGTTTTAATATATAGGTCTTACTTATCAAGATCACGTATAAACATATTTAGAACAACTTTACGCTATTGCATTTTGTATTCGACTCGAAAGAATAAAACCGGTCGGCCTGCCTCAAGTCACTGAGCTCGTACCATAACGAGTGTTTACACATATTTGCGTAAAACTACTTACGCAATATATATGTTGGGCCACACGGGGTCATTTGCACAGTATTGCAAAAAATATTAACATTTTAGTATGTGCGGCATCTGTCAGCTTGGTTTCGCAGAAGTGGGGACAACATTCCGTAGGTACACAAAAGATTAATTCGTGAAAGTTAAATGATACCGTCTTTTTTTATTGTTGCTCATGTGTTCTAGGTCTAGGTCGTTTGCGTTTAATTACAAGTTTATTAAACTCCACACGCTAATAGGGGCCTGTTTTCTGTATAAGATTTAATGGAATTTTGTATAAGGATTTAATGGAGATTTGCCTAAACTCTAATACTGATAAGTTTTTTAATATACATATTTATTCATTTTTAAATACAATAATACTTAAACTCAGTTTATCAAGTCCCAACTACGAAATAATACAGAATGCAAAATTTACGAGTTTGGGCTACTGCAAAAATGTTTCAAAAGGTTTTTACAGTAATTTACAAAGATAACCTTAAATATTTACTAACATATACATTTTATTATGTTTGTATTGCAGTATCCAGAACTGAATCCGATGATAATGAGGCGATTCCAAGAGCCCGGGGACGTGGAGAAGGCGTACGAGTTGGTGCACAAGTCGCGCGGCCTGGAGCAGACGCGCTTCCTCGCGCGCAAGCACGGCGCGGAGGCGGCGCGCCTCGCCGCCGAGCTCGCTGACTCGCCCTACCAGAAGGGACTCGTAATCACCACAGACCTTGTGCTCAACAGGATCAAATAGTACTTTGCGACGAAGTAACTAGTATATTCCATGAAAGGCATCCACAGTTCTATCGTTTGCACTGCATTCGGCAGTGCGGCATCGACCGCCGAACCCGCGAGCGAGCGGTCGCTGGACCATTACTGGACCGAGATTGAATTTTCAAAGTAGTTTTTGGTTATGTACTATATTTTAGAATTTATTTATAGCTAAGAGTACCTACTTTGATGGGTGAGTTAATCGTGCACAATCTTTTCGTGAAAAGGTTAATGCGTGGAACCTGAGAATTCTGGATACCTTTTCTGAAAGGCGACGGACATTATATTTGTAATGATGTATGTGTTCGGTGCGCGGGGCCGGCCGCGGGGCCGAGCTCGAGTGAGTGAACGCGAGTGAGCAAACGCGAGTGAGTGCGGGAGCGACTTGCGCCGAAGCAGGCGACATCTACCGTAAATACTTTACGCGAAGTTATACCGTGTGCGCGGATAAATAAATTAAACTAAATTCATATACGTGAAATAATTAACTATGTAGCTCATTGTTATATTATTGTAATCAGTCGAACTGATTTTCAAATAATTATATGTTACATAATTTAAAAGTATATATTTATATTAGTATTTATATAAGTATTTGTACTTGTGTCTTTCACTTGTGTGACCTGATTTATTTTAAGATGTTTTCGTGTACGTACGTGCACACGACGAGCAGCGGCCGAGAGCCAGGAGCGGGCCGAGGCCGAGGTGCGTGTAAACGACTACTCGTTACCAAATACGTTGTACATACGTGTACTATAATATATTATTATGCTCAACTGATTTACGAAATACTGACGATTACGTTTTTTTTTTGCTAAGTATGCGACTTTGATATTATTGTATATAACTTGCTAAGGCTTTGTACGATTTTGTTTTAATCATTCTTATACTTTTGTATCGTGCAATCTTTATTTAGCTGTAGAGATAGAAAGTACCTGTGTTTTTTTGCACATATACGGTATAGAAGATCATCACAAAATTACTAACGGTCTGTTCTACGAGTTGGTTGATTGTTTCTTATTGTATGTTATTATATGATGTGTAAATACTGAGAGTCATTGGATAAGTTACCCGTGTTTTATCTTCAAAACCAATTACCTCAATTTCCTTAGAGTACACATTACATACTAGAGGTGTATGTTATATTCTGAAGTAGTATTAAATTTTAAGTATTTTACGAGGCCGCACAACAACTTTAGAAAAAAAAAATGTTAACGCCCTTTAGGAGATTTCGAAAATTTTGTTAGCCAATTAGTACATATTACATTTGTAAATAATACTAACAATTATATCTATTCAGTGTAACTGAGATTTATTTAGAGAAATGGGATACCAGAAAAATGGAAGGCATGCACCATCAGCGCAGTATTCTTTCAATACTTTTCGTGGTTATATTTAACAAAATATCAGTCAATAATAGATTAAATAATGTAAGGCTGTCACAACGATTGATGCTGAAGATACCACACTCTAAAACGTTATACAATGTTTCTAGTAGGTAGTTATAGTTCTACAAATTATACTATTTTATTGGTTAATACTCAAAATGGGTACAGTCACACACTTCAAGTACAGTCAGCAACAACACAAAGTAAAGAGCGGACATATCTAATATCCCAAAGACTTTCGTCAAACATTTATTGTATAGTGAAAAGGTTAGTCTCTAATGGCCGTGTGATCAGACGCTACTCAAATGTAAGATGTCATTAAGTCTTCTTCTGTATGTACTATTATGAAAACTATATATTTTACTACACTTCGATAGGATCCATATTTACAAGACTTTATAATTTGGGTACAGAGTTTTATGATCCTTGATAACAACAGTGTGTTTTCACGAGTTCTTTTAAATATATTGTAAAAGTATTTCAAGGACTATAATATTCAAATTTAATAGGGTCATTTACCTTCAAGTAACTGTTAACAGTAGGAGACTTACCAACGTCTTATCATTTGAATGGCATTTAATTATTTGGTCGTAAAACATTTAATTGTTAACTCTACAATATTGTTTAACGCCAATTGTTTTGAATTATTGTTATTTGCATGTGTGCGTGTAAGTTTCTACAATCAGTGTTGTGTTGTAATATTACAATTGTATGAAGCAATACCTACGCACACATGCTTAAACAGTGTTTTAATCAGTTTCACTACATACCATAGTCATTCCTTCATACCTTATTAAAATAGTTATATTCGTAATGCATTTCCTTTGTGCGTTTGTTTCGTCCGCAGCACGATATAATCGCCGCAAATACATAATTGTTTTGTCCGTGAAAACTGATATTAAATATAATTTCTGACAAGTAACTTGACATGAAATATGGTTTAAGCGGAACATGAACCATTTTAACACTAGTTTATTGCACATTGGAAATGCATCAATGGAAGTAATATCATGTCTTGGTCGTTGTGTCAGCCCATACAGTAAACGGAGATGGAGATGTATGTACTTTGTACATTAAAAATGTTAATCAATGGGAGTCAATGAATTTTATTTATATGTATGTAGACATACTGTCATAGATCATATGTTTGTAAATATTATTACTCTGTAAAATGGTAAATCATGAATAATTTTTAATATAAACAGTAGTTACAAAATCTTGTTTTATTTTATTTTTATAACATCATTATCATCTTTAAACTTTAGCGTTCCATGATATAATGATGTATTTATATGGGAATTATTATTATTATTGTTTTGAGTGCCTGGTGCTACCTCGACCATTTCTGGTCTTTTGTAGCGCACTTCTGGTTTACAGTTCACTGCTCAGACTTATGGCTTCGAGAAACCTCCAGATCCTATCAGCAGTGATTGTTTGTATTTCCTGCGGTTGCATGATGTGCAACCCTAGGTAAATACTTCGGTGCCGCATTAGTGGGCCACAAGAGCATAAAATATGCATTTCAGTCTCTTCTGTTTCTTGACAGAATCTGCAAATTGTGTTCTCACCCAATGTTAGGTTGAACATATGTTTGTTCAGTTTGCAGTGTCCGGTGAGGACTCTTGTTACTGCACAGGTTTTGTATCTTTTGAGCTCCAGAAGTTCTTTAAATACTTTATTATCATAGCCCTTTATTATGGCTTTCGAGTGCCTTAGACCAGTCGTGGTCTTCCATCTTTTAATAGCCAATGATGTATATTTGGCGTTTATGATAGAATACGCTCGCTGTTTGTTATACGGGAATTAACGAGATCACTAATTAGTTATTACATGCCTCTGAATTGCCTCACGTGACGTTGACATAGCCTGTGACCACGGCCAGTGCAACCTGGTCGAAACGTCAGTCAATTCACAGGTATGTGGTATGTATAATGTAATAAACTGTTATTGACATAGTTAAAGCATATCAAAGCAATATTCAACGATCTCCAGGAGTCACAAAGTAATCAAAAGGTGTCAAGAAGTAAAGAGCGTACATTTGAGAGAACGCAGGCATTAGTTCGTTTTCTACCTTAACTATTGCGACATTGTACTGGTTTAACAGTAGGGTAAATGTACCGAATTTACATCTATACATTGGTTAATATATAAAAAAATAGGCAGTCATGGGACTGCCGACAGAAGTGAAAATAAATACTTATAATAAATATTGTAAAAAGACGAAGTTACAGTTGCGCCATCTGTGAAATTTGCCTTAATATATGGTTATTTAGTATGTATCAAACTACAGTAGTATCGCGCAGAATCCACAGATGGCGTAAAAGTATTTTTAAATATATGAAACTTGGACACATTTTCGATCAGGGTCACATGTCCTGACGCGAGTTTAACATTTTTTACTTCAAGCTTCACTTCAATAAAGTGTATTCTACTTAGTAAAAAGCTATAATCACCATATTGAACTACGGATAAAATCGCACAGTAATTGGTTGGTTCAGTTCAGTTCTGTTTCTCACTCGATCAAGGACATTGGCAAGTTTCCTTCGTACCGCTATTTTCGGGGCGATTTTTTTGTATAATCCATTCGATTCTGCTACTAATAAAAAAACACTAACTGGTTCAACGCGCTAATCTCAGAAACTACTGTTTTGCATTGAAAAATTATTTTAGTGTTGGATAGCCCATCTATCGAGGAATACTATATAACATCACGCTACGACGAATGTTGCAAAAACAGGGAAACATACAAATGTAGACGAAGTTGCACGGGTCAGCGAGGGTAAAATATGTTAACCGTGGGTACGTAATTTATTTAACTATTTCAGTATTTTTGCTAAAATAAACTCGATTGTTATTTTTAGTTGAATTGGCAACGTGTTAGGTCATTAAGTAACTGAAAACTTATCGAACTGTCAAAAATAATGATGACTTAATGACAGTATAAAAAAATTAATAATACTAAGAAATAGCACGTTTTAGAACCGTGACTCCTGTACACAGGATAATGGTAGACCCACAAAAACCCATCGCATCTGAGGTGTCCGTAGGGATATTATTTGAAGTCAGTTTGTCGACAAGTTGTGTCAATGTACATCAGTTAAGTTTGTCTTTCTTCCCTTTTTCTGTCTGACTAATCAGAGTAGACGATACCACAACGTTAAATATTAGGTATTTTTAATATATCTTCCGGTAACATACTTTCTTAATAAACAGTAACAATTAATTATTAAATCAGTTTTAAAAGTTTTAATAAAATAAAAGACTAGCCGTCCCCGCAGTTTCACCTGCTTTTATGGTCACTGCTCCGCTCCTATCGGTCGTAGCGTGATGTTATAAAGCCTATAGCCTTCCTCAATAAATGGGCTATCCAACACGAAAATATTTTTTCAATACGAACCAGTAGTTACAAACAATCTCTTCAGCTTTATAATATTACCTATTATTCAGCTTTATATTATATTAGTATAGATAACCCTTGCGATACCATAAACCCATTACTGACAAATTATTGGGAGCTCCAAAGAATATTCGTTGCATGACAATGATATTGACCAGGACACTGGTGACAGTTAATTTATACCTTGTCCTTGACAAAACAGTAAAAATGTAATCATGGAAATTATTGGTGACCCATTTCCACGGCATCCACACCCCACCGCATGCAAGATATGTACCTATATGAATGAATGCAATAGGAGTCGTTTGAACTGCGTGATTGCGGCAATCGATCGCTCCGCGCCCGGCACCGCCAGGACGAGCCGAATGCCAACTGAAAAATGACATGAAAAATGTATACGACCTACTACTACACTAAGTACCATCATCATACTATTAGTAATACGATGTTCCAATCAGATAATTATAAACCTTATTCCTTTTAAAATAAAGCACTTACTACAAATAAAATGTAAAATGTTAGTGAGCATTGGTAATTATACCAAATACAATTTTAACAGTGTTATTTGAGCACGTGAAAATTACACAAAAGAACAGGTGTAGTGTTAAAATTGTAGAATGTTTTTCTAAGTAACAAGCACAAAGCAGGATGCCAATAAAAGCTTCTAATCTTGTCCTTTTCCGTGATGGTCTGGCTGCCCTTCTCGTCAACGCCCACAGAAAACTGCAAGGAGTATTGCTTTCCTTAATAAAAATCTCTCAACAGACTCTCAACAGGTTGTTTTTAGAGAGAATATCTCTAAAAACAACCTTGAAATTCCAAATGATTATATTATATTTTTACAAGTTCCGAGGCAATTTTTATGACCCTGTTAAAGTTTTGCCTTTGGTTACCTCGGTGAATATGTTTCTTGCTCGTATATTTGATGTAGGAGCAAAACGTGATGTCGCCTTATGTAAATTCGCAAATTCGGATAGGTTTTCTTATTGATTGAAGATGAGAGTTTACTTTTTGTTTTACTTAGCTCCTGCCAGACAGAAAGTTCCTTTCGACGACAAGCATACCTATTCTCGGTTTCAACTGAATACTTACACATTAACTTATACAATAAAAAAGTTCTAGATTTCATTTTACAAAATTGATATCCGTACCGTGTGGAACCAGGGACACGTTTTGTAACTTATGGTAGGTTATGACTAGGTTAATCAAGCAAACTTTTGACCTACTCATGCCTGTTAATTCAGCCATATAAAGAGACACAAAGGATGTAAAAGAATCGATGATTTGCAAAAAAGCGTTAAAGAACTGTAATTCAGAAGTAACCGAATGGTGTTTAAGTGTAAACGTGTCCGATGGTACTAATTGTTCCACATAAGAATTTAGTAAAAACAAGGTAAGATATTTTTTCAAATTATATATTTTGAATTATTTTTAATTAATAATTTTAAGTATGACACATTGTGTCATACTTAAAATTCACGTTGTGTACTGTAGCGAGTATAAATATATATGCCGGGAGATGAGAGTTCCGTTTGATATAGGGTTCCGTTTGAATATAATATATCATTGGATATTTTATTTATCTCTTTTAAGTGTGAAGGTTCAGTTTAAGCCGTTAAGGATAACAATACCAGAAGTTTTATTTGTGTTGTAAAAACCTCTAGAAGATAGTTCTGCGACAGTTAAGTTCCTCCTTATCAAATTTCTTCTAAATTTAAGTAGTTATACCACTTTGCCCTACTTCACTTACTAGACACTTAATACCTTAATCCTTGTAGTACTTGTAATTTTTCATAAATTTTCTTTCTTTATTTATAGCTCTCCTTTAAAATTTATTTTCTCGTATTTTAGTTCAATGGGATAGATGGCAAACGAGCAGACGTACCTAATGGTAAGTCACTACTGCTGCCCATGGACACCAGCGACTCAATAACTTTAATGAAGAATTTTAGTTCACGACAACTGTAAATAATCAGCACCAATTACGTGGTTTGAAGAATTTACAGACATACATACAAATTTATTGAATAGCACTTATGTTATCTAAACAGGATAGGTAAACTCCTGTGCTATTCTATCAATTTCAACCCATGTCCAAGTATTTTGATATTACTATTGAAGGTATAAGTTGTAGAACATATCTGTTTCGAGGCGCCTGACAGTTTATTGATATCTTACTTATTGTTACTAGGGCAGGCTTAGCTATGATTAATAAAATAATAAACGAGTTCCGGATTTGTACAATTTATTCAATAACAGTATTTGTAACTACGATATAAAATTGCTTGTCTGTTTTCTAAATAGTAGGTATATGGTACCTTAAAAGACATTTCAAGCTATCGAACTAGAACTTGTTCTAGTTGTTGAAATTCTAGCGTTCTTGTACAAGTAATAGCGGCCCCGTGTCCTATAAACAATCGAACGTAATTTTATAAATTTGATCATTATTCCAGGCATAGGACGTAATAGGCTTTTACGACTTACTAAAATATAGATAGGTACTATTCAAGTGTCTAATAAGCTATTTAAGTTTCATAGTTCATAGAAAAGTTGGTTTGTTTTGAAGCGATTCTAGTTATTTGTCTGCAATAGACATAACTTAATAACATTTCTATGATATTATGTATTATTAAATATATTTTTAAGATATTCCAACATCATTTACTTTTAAATCATAAGTACGTGTAGTTCTTTTTATATGTGACCTTCAATTCGACAAATTTTAATGCTTAAACTAAGTTTAGGCTCGTGCACTGACCCTTTAAGCTGATTGTGAAAACTCAACCAGTAAGGTTTTTAGTTGTAAGTGAAATCCAGTCTGTAGTTAATTAAGAAGACAATAATATCAATCCAGAAGCCATATGAACCAAAGCACTAAATTAAACTGCAATACCCTCCACCACGTGAAACATTCCGTGGCTTCAACTCTCCAATCCCTGGACTTAGTAGGCTGTACAACAAATCTGACAAACAAATAGAGTCTTTGGCTTATCCATATATAAATTTAAGGCATAAGTCCATCGCAGAACTAGTATTAAACAACTATTAGAATTGTATTAATTTTATTTTAACCACATACTTAATAAACTCACTGTATTGTAACCCTTTTAAGAAAGCTGTGTTTTTAATTTTGATATGGGGCACTTTTAATAAATCAAAGATAATTTATTAAGTATATTATTTGTGAGAAAAAGTGTAAAAGTTGTAGACGAACCAATAAATAAATAAAATGTGTCTCGCATTGATACTTGTGTAACAAAAAGATAGATAATTTTATGACGGTAGACATTTGTTTAAAAGTCCATTAGGAAATACCAGCCATGAAGCCTTTTGGAATCCTCATTACAATTTCCTTTTATGGTCTAATCAATTAACGATATTATTGTAATTCATTATAACAAAGCACGGCGTATTGAGGATTATTCAACGATTATTCCTAGAAGAATAATATTATTACTTTAAGATACCAAACACTGAAAGCTTTTAGACAGAAAAAAGTTTCCTCTTGCCTTTCATATTTGTACATTAATTTCAAAAGTTGCTTTTAATCGCCAGTAAATTTTATTGTAACATACACTCACGCCTGTATCAGTAGACAGAGGCGTATTTGTAACCTTTTACATTAATATGTATTAAATATAGATTCATCAGTTAATTATTATTTCTTTTGTTGCTACTTTTATTATGTTTTTTTTTTCAGGATACATTACGTTGTCCAATGGAAACATTCACGAAAGTAACACATATTTCGGTTCAGTAGAAACGCTCGCGATTTCCGAGACGCGCTTTCAGTTGCAGGCGAAAAGCCTCCCTCGTCAGTATACAATTGTACAATGCCGAGATGATTTTATTCAGTGTTTTGACTTTCTTCCCAGCGTTTATATTCTTCAGAATTTGTTACGTATTCGGTTATGTGATATGAAGTTCTTTTGTTGGGTTAAGTGAAACCATAGTTTAAATGTTTGCTTTGCACTCAAGACGATTGCGTAGGTAAGACAGCGTTTTAAAATGTGCGGAAAAACTTGTACTTTCTTTCTTTCTGAGTAAATAGGGTTTTGTAAATAGGGTTTTGTAAATACATTTTTGTCGTGGTTTACATACATAATGAGCATTGTTTAAGAGGGTTGAGTTATTTAAAGTTGCTTTCGTATGTGTCTGAATTATAAGTAGAGTCAAAGTTATTAAAAATAAACACCAATTTATGTTTGGCTAACTGTTTTTAGCCAAATGTTATGTATCTATTATTTTTAAATAGAAATAAGTAGATTAATGATTAAAAAGAAACAACAATTGTTTTTATGTTAGTATAATATCAGGCAGTATTGATGTCATTAGATTAAAAACAATCAATTAAACGGGAGTCGTAGTTGTTGACGAATATTTCATTTCTAAATTAATTATAATTTAGAACACTAAAAAAACGCTTTAAAAGCAAACTAAATTAATAAGTAAAAAAAACGTTCTATTATTCACCTCTCCATCATCCGACTATCGTTTATAAGCCCACTCTGTTGGAATCGTCGTTCGAATCGTTTACTAGTAGTCACTGAAGGGTTCCACTAACCACCTTCTGGCTCCATCATCGGATCCACTTCCAGCATAGTATTGTCATCCGAACTACATATAGGTACTTGCAAAGTTTTATTTCGATACGGCAATTAGGAGTACGTTAAAATTTACTTCCAAGATTTCTTTACATAGTTTAGCTCGTTAGTTAGTTCCAAAAAAATTGCATTCCATACAGGACACTGATTTACCTAATGGACAGCAATATCCCAATGCTTTTGCAGGGCTTTTTTGTTAATTAACTGCATACAAGTATTTTAAAAAGTATATCAGTCATATTAATATATATGGTGTGAATTTTACTTGAAGGATGTACAACATACACTAGATCTATCTTCAATTTGGCAAGTCCCTTACCAACTTTTTAAACAGGTTTGTTATTTTCGCTTTCGTTTTGTGGTCTCATTGATACAAAAAAAACTGATCAATAGCATCAGTACAAAAAGAGTTAAAAGGAAGATATCGCGATTAATAAAATTTGTATCGCCAAATAAATCTTTCACATTTATCTAATTCTCTTTCATATTTGAATGTTCCATAGAACTCCAAGAACTAGATGTAATAGATACACGGGCCATACAACGGACCAGCTCGTACCACATATGTTAGTCTAAACAGCGTGCCCTATAATAAATAACAAGAGAGAAATATATTTCCTTGTCATATTGTTAGAGTTAGAGTTAGAGTTACGGTTACATAAGACGTCGTATTAGGTATTTTGTCCGGTTGTCCCGGTCATATGGGCCGATGCCGATTGTTTAGT
Organism: Callimorpha dominula; assembly: GCA_949752705.1. Classification (NCBI taxonomy): domain Eukaryota; kingdom Metazoa; phylum Arthropoda; class Insecta; order Lepidoptera; family Erebidae; genus Callimorpha; species Callimorpha dominula. Next base: position 15,391,649 of record OX456999.1, read on the forward strand.
TTTCTACAACCAGCTACAAAACATATTTTTTCATTATGAGTCTGTCTGTCTATTTTTGATTTTTACATTATTGTGTACAAATAGAGATAAAGATTATGATATATCAAGTAACTTGCAGTATTTTAGGAAATTTACTGTTACATGCCCGGTCACACGGATTTTTTAATCACATAGATATTCTAAGCTCGCGATCATAATTCGCCAGTCTGCTGTCTATTACGGACAGTAGTTCAGATATGGTCCGCCATACTACGGTTAGTAGTTTCAGTTAATCATTTTGCTGACTCGATCTCATCCTAACAATTGAGTTATTGTAATTAAAAATATATTACAATAATTATTATGCTCCACAGGAGGTTGAGTGTTCCGACGTCAGGTTCACTGCGTCGTCGAGCGCGGGAGCGCAAGCGAGCTGAACAGACACGGGCTGATGGAGAGCGAATAGCTCGGGAGAAGCGTGAGCTCCGAGCCAGGGAGAAAATTGAACAACAACGGAAGGTAACTGTCTATTACACTGTTTTAGGTAGACACACAGAACCACAGAAATGGAGGTACCGTATATTGTGGCCTATTGTAGGTATATTCCGATCGTTTCAGAGCAAATACTGATTTAAACAGTATTTGTAGTATTTAGTACTTATATTTGTAGCACATACCTATTAATAAGAACTAGAGATCACCTGGTGGTCGAAGTTCGACTATGGTTTATTTCATTGGCAAGATTTTTTTTTGTTAAGCACCAAGACAGGTCAACACATATACTGGACTTCTAACTTGATGTAGTGATTTTCACGAAATGTTCAAATTTGTAACACATAATAAAAATAGGGCTTTCTGCACTTCTGCTATATAAAATTCCACACGTTAATGCGTTCATGAAATTTTCTAAAAAAGGGGTACAAAGAATTCTCTTCACGTATTAAGAAAAGTAGGTAGTATTCTACTTATTTATCCAGTACTTTATTAGCGTAATACGTAGTACTAATTATCACTAAATATTATAAAACAAAGTCCTCCGCCGCGTCTGTTTGTCTGTTCGTTATAAACTCAAAAATTACTGAACGGAGTATTATTATATTATTAGCAACCCGCCCCGGCTCTGCAAGGGTAGCAGAGACATCATCTTCAACAATCATCAACATATTTCAATCAATTTACACAAAATCTTAACAAATTATACACCTAAACCTTCCTCATAAACCACTCAGTCTAATAGTTAACACCGCATGAAAACCCGTTCAGTAGTTTTTCCGTTTATCACGAACAAACAGACAACACAGACGCGGCGGGGGACTTTGTTTTATAATAAGTAGTGATTTTTTTTTTTTTTTTAAAAGACAACTCCCGCATTAGGAAATTACTCCTGTGTCGCGGGGGACTTTACAAACATACAAAGAACGGACACAAAGAACACCCAGACTCGGATGGGAATCGAACCCACGACCTATGGCATAGCAGTCAGGGTCACTAACCACTAGGCCAACAGGCCAGTCAGATTATCAGATAGCGAGGCAGTTGGTTACCAACAATGGGATCTATTGCGTAACATCTGGTTTTCACTAAATCTACCTTAGTTTTTAACGCAAATATACAGGATATAAGTACCTACAGTATTTCTTGCGTACGTATATCTGCGCCTGTCTATGCGTGTCTTTATTCCATTAAAAGGGTAAAAGCGTATTAAAAGGGTTTTCGCTATTATCATATATTTTATTTCTATCGCAAAAGTTGTCATCAGTCATACTTTCCCTTTCCGCACAATATTGGTAACGATTTGTGATAGTTTTTTGGTAAGTTTATCATTTGGATACTCTATTTTAGTAGTAACTAACATTTCAATATTCTGTATTAAATACTTGTATTATCTATTCCATAGTTAGGTAATTATATTAATAAATGTTATAATTGACAGGCATATGAAGACTTTATAAGATCTATATGATAACAGCAATTATGCGAAAAATAATTATTTACGAACGTCAATCCTTTTAGTTCTGAAATTTTAGTGTTTTAGGGTTCTGGACCTGATTGGTAACCAACGGCAACGGCAGCTTATTACTAAGCCTCCGCTTTCTGTCGTCCGTCCCTCTGTCGGTCTGTTTGTCGTCGGGCTGTATCTCATTAGGTAGACAGTTGAAATTTTCACGCCGCCGTTGCCGCTATAACAAAAAGTAGTAAATTAAAAACTACCTACATAGTATTAAATCTTGTACGATGGTGCGGAACACTTTAAACGCGAGTGCGACTCGCACTTGGCCTGTTTTTTTTATTAATTCTTAACCGAAATCAAACATTTTTTTTACATCACCCGTAACCCTGTAAGGCGCTTAAAAATCCGAATGGTTTTAATTTATTATCATAATGTGTAAATTATGTGTTATTTTGTCTTTTAGCAACTTTTTTAATTTAATGATTTATTTTTACTTTGTCACACTTTCAAAGTACTTTCCTATATAATAAGATAACACCGTGTGGCTGCCTATGAGATTATCATCTCTTGCCTCCCACGGATTCCACTCACAGGTACTGATGAAATATTAGGCGCGGTGCGACTCACATCATACTAAGAATTAATGATGGTGTTTAAACAATATATTAAAGATTAAGCAAAAAAGGCCCTGGGCTATGGTGCTTTATTGAAAGGTCATGGAAGACACCGAAATGCCGTATACGCAGATTTTACGCAGCTTTTGAAATGAGGTCTAGATGCCTTGTAAATGTGTAATATTACTAGCTGACCCACGCAACAACGTCTGCGTTTGTAAATTTTCCCCGTTTTTGCAACATTTTTCATTGATGCTCTGCTACTATTGGTTGTAGCGTGATGGTATAGGTAAAGCCTATAATAGCCTTCCTCGATAAATAGGCTATTCAAAACTCACATTTTTCAATTCGAACCAACAATTCAAAATTCAAAACCAACCAAACAAACAAACAAACAAACTCTTCAGCTTTATAATCGACAGCACATAATGGTTGCCTGGAAGAAATTGCCTATGATAAGGCAATTTCTTCCAGGCAACCATTATGTGCTATGCGATAAGGTTGCTAAATACTTTTCGCTCATTACGATTCGCAACTAAACTCCACTACACATATATATATTTCAGTGAATCCACGGAAAATTTGATCACTTACAGATGTGTAATTGTAAAATTCCATTCTCTTAAATCCATCTATTATTTTTTACTTATATTTTATCTTATATTATTATCCTAGTATAGTTGTCCCATGTCAAAAAAAAAACATTGAATTACGATTTTTTTGTAATGGTGTCTCTTTCCCTCCCTATCGAATACATACATTACATATAGGTAGAAATACATCTATTCTTTGATGATACTCTTGTACAAAATATCAACAAATGTTTATTATAATAGAGATAACTGATTAAAATTTACAACATTATGTTTTTTTTAATTGTGAATTGCTATAGGCAATGGCAACTCACCTGATGGAAAGTGACAATGAAGACGAAGATGGTACACGCCTATCCAAGAGAAACCTATTCACTCTATACTTGAACGTTCCAGGATTATAATTGATTTGAAAAACAGGCGCAGGCAGCTCATTCCACACCTTGGCGACTCGAACCAAAAAGGAGCTGTCAAAGTGTTTGGTTCGACTTTTTTTTCATGATAAACAAATCGTGTAACCATTTGACAAACTAGAAAAATAACAGAATGAATAAAAATCAACTCAGTGGGAATAACACTAGTTCTAATAATTAATTATCAGTTACCTGATCATACCTGATTGGTATGATTCATAGGAAAATAAAACCAGAAAATGCGATTTATATTTTTTCCTATTGAATATAATGTTACACTATCTAAGGTTTTGTGTTACTGTACAGGCTCGCGAAGAGCTGGCGACATACCAGCCGTGGGGCCGCGCGGGCGGTGGCGCGCCCAATCCTCGTGGTATACGTTTCACAAACATCCGTGACAAAGGAATCTTTCCCGAAGATGAACTAAGGGTAAATACCATTTTAACATTACCTATGATAAGAAAAAAATAAATTGTACGATATTTTTATAATACCTCTATTTTTATTCATAGCTACCAATGAACTACTTGTAACATTTAACGTCAAGCATCCACTCTTGTTTTGTTTGTGGCTAATAGTTCAAATTAGTCGGATAAAAGTCATTATGATTGTCAATAAATAATAATGACAATTAACAGAAAAGAGACAGGTCTATATGAGTAGGCAGGATAGAAATAGCTGCCGTATTTTTTTGTCCACGTTTCATACATTTGTTGCTTTGTATGAGATTTGCGCAAGGCTGATTTACGGGAAAGAACAATACACTAAATAATAATAGGGTAGTATTTAATCGTATAACTATAAATCCCTTTTTTTCCACCAAAATATTCGACAGTAGCACCAAAAATACTGAATTGGACACTAAATATGCACACAAATAAAATAAAATTCAGTATACTGTTTAATAGATGAAGCAAAACTGATTTACTATGTAATCATCTGTTAACTAAAAGTAAATCTAATAATTCTTTGATTCACAATTAAATATGATATCTATTTTATGAAAAGTTATTATCTAATACTTCGAGTGTTCAAAATATTGAACGTTTGTTACAAAAATTTGTGATTTTACAATAGAATTCGGTTCTGGCACTCGCCGGCCGGAGCACGCTCGCTCGGCTTTTGTGTCGTGGTCGCAGTTCTAACCTAACCTAAACCTGGCCTATATGTACGCTCTGTGGAATGTAATTTGGTCGTGGATACATTTATTATTGTAAAGCAAGTTAGAAATCAATTGTAGAAATCCCATTGTTACTTTAATAGTTTAGTGTGGAAGTCTGTATTTTTGTTATACAATAAGTATTTTTGTTTTAAAAATAGTATGTCTGTTGGATCAGCTAAATGTTAATTAGATAAAAAAGGTAATCTTATTTTAACTAATTTTAAATATTTTTTGAAACTCAACATTTTGAACATATTTAGATACTCAAGAAGATTACCTATTGCCTGAGAAGCCATTTTTCTGGTTTACAGTAAGTTAATTAGCGGAGACACTTCGTTAGCTTAAATTGAAAATAGAAGTGCTGTTAAAATTATCTCATAATACTACACTACGTACGTACGGGTGACTTTTAATAGGCACTTGTTTACTTCATTACTTTGTATAGAGAAAGCTCAAGACGAGAAACGCCTGTAGCGGTATTATTTCAACATCAGCCTTTGTAGTTGCACGCATGACTGATTAAAATAACCATGTAATCAAAATCTATTAACGATTATAAGATCTGTATTCAAAAGTTGCATCATATATGTGTGTGTCACTCAATTAAAAACTACATCTGTTGCGTGTTCATAAGCTATTAATTAAGGCAATAAAATATGTCTTTGATGAAATTAATGTTATAATCATATAAGAATGAATTTTTTTATACGGCTTGTAGTTTATCGTAAATAGTTTTGGTTCATGTATAAATTGTACATTTATAAAATCAGAACGATCAAATTCTGGTGCCTTCTTAGTACAATATACCCGACTCGATATCACTCTTTCACGAATTGTCACAAGGTAACTGGATTCATATTTAAGAAGGCCAAGCGTGTGCGGAACAAAGTTGACTACGAACTTCAAGCCCAGGGTAAGAATTTGGTAGAATTGGAGCAGATTTATAAGGATCAAAGGACAGATAGTCATATCTATTAATTCAGATTTTTCAAAATTGGTATAGAGGTTTCTTGTATGCATTTCCTATTTTCTTTAATGATAACTTATATCTTTGGATGGTTTGTTAAAAAATATGCCGCAACTATAGGAACTTCAATCATATTGTCTTCATATTTAGATTTTCACCTATGACCTATACTATATTAAATATCTAAGTAGAGAAGAGTATTGCTCATCACTTAAATACAATTTTTTTTAAAGTACATGTATTGATATCAAAGAACACACCAATAAGGCTAACGTTAGAGCTTCAAATGGTAAACGTCAATATTAATGAAAGCACAATGACAATAAAATGATCGACGTCTTTGTCTTGCGACCTAAAGTCAAGAATTTCATATAAAGATAATGAATAGACTGTTCAAAGCTATTTTAGTATGAAATACCATACAGACGTCCATGAAACAAAATATAAATATATGCTACATATTTGTATTACTACATTATAAATTTCCTAAGCATCTTTGCCGATTAGTAACGTCCCCAGAAGACTACCAGCTTTGCCAAATTAAATAGTAATGCTATTTCTTGCGCAAGGGAAAACTAATCTTCTGGTTAAAGCATAGGAGCTTAAGTCGAACTTATTATACTCATAATTATGTCACTTACACATGATAGTACCTACACTTGAAGGTACTATCATGTGTAAGTGGCTCATGCTTTGGAATCTCAGTAAGAGCGCTTACTATATGGTAACTTATTTAACTAATTGCTATATATAAGTAGTTGCGTACTGCGATTGACCGATGGTTATAAATCTATATAAGGTAAAGGGTCATTCGTTACCTGAATGTCATTAAGGCGGGACCACACCGTTGCGTTACGTAACGAAGATGAATAAAAAATGTGTGAATGGCTACCTTTTGCCATATTGAGGATATGAAATTTGTTGACATACATTTAAAGTATTTTGTATTTTCGTCATCGGTAATTTCCTCTTTTAAAAGTTGTCCGTATTCCTTTAATGTAATTGCCATAATTATGCGACACCGTTTTCTTACGAAATTCCAAGTTGACACCATGAATATTATGGTATCAAGAATGTAAACGCTTTATTGTAGTTTCCATAAATTTTCTATGAGAAAATTGCTTTGATTACCTTTGTTCGTTAACTAATTGACATATAACAAAGCCGAGGATAGGCAATTTGCATTAAGGTTCGATTTTTACATAACTGCCAAGAATTGCGTAAATATACTATAGGCATATACCTCCAAAGGATGGGCATATAGTAATTATGTATGCAACACTCGACATTCCTATCTTTCAACGTCTTTTATTGTAGGTAGGTTTGTAAATACAAAAAAATGTAATTTAAGAAAAGTTCATAAAAATTTACTTAAAATTATGATAGGTATGGGTAATATTTATTATTTATACCTACACTAAATTAATTAAATTAAACAACAAAAACGAAATCAAAAAGTAGGTGCCAAACAAATTATAGGCCTACTATTTTTTTTGAAGTCAGTGCTACCAGATCGAAGCTAAAAAGGGATTTCGCTAAAAGGAAAAACTAAAAACTTGAAACAAAAAGAAATAAGTGCCAAACAAATTACTTAGGGGCCTTCTTATTCGTATGGCATCTACTTTTAACTATTTAAATATTTAATAATTTTAAGTAACTTTTTTGTTGTCGGTTTTTATTTTTTAATTCGTAATTTTCATTATTAATAAAATATGGAATAGTTAGTTAGTTTTTTTAATATTTAATGTTTTCTTAATAGTTCTCTTAGTTGATACGTGTGTGATGTATTATTAATAAAGTAGGGAGCTCTTTGTCAAGAGGTGGTGCTTAAAAAGGAAGATTGTCAAACACGAATCGAGTCTTTTTTTATTATGTGGAATCCACGGTTCATAGTTTTCGCAGTGAAGAGGAGGCCTCTGGAGGGTGAGAGATTATAGCGAGTGTTTGAAACTCTTATTTCGAGACTGGAGATGTGATCGAAACGGTTACTACAATTAAAAATATTCTTAATTATCATTGCTATCCACTCTGAAAAAAGAAATTGTTGCTTTATTCATTATTTAATCCACTTTATACCTAGTGTTTTCTCAGTGTCACTACTATGACAACAAGAAGTTATCCTATCTTTTATGGACGTAATATTTTTAAATACCTAATACACAGGGTGCTTCTTTACACGAAGCTTGTAAGCGATGGTCATCTACGCCACGCCGCCAACGCCAGGCTCCAGTGAAGTTACGAGAAGACCCACAGATATGTTATGCTGATCCATTGAAACAGAGCGTGGACAACGACATACGGTATAGACAAACGCCCGACGAACAAAAACATTATAAGGAAATTTTAGGTATGTGAACACACAATTACCGGACAAGCGTGAGTGAGATTACTGGAGGCCCTAATCCTTCCCTCTTCCCCCCCCCTTCCCCCCTCTTCCCCTACTCTCACCTTAAAGGACTTGAGTTGCAGGTGCCTATGGGCGGCAGTATTCATTTACCATCAGCTGACATGACCCATCTGCTCGTTTGCCCTCTGTACCATAAAAAAAAAACCCAAAATACACCCAAAGTCAGAAAAGTGTCTTTGTGATAGTTGTACTTTGTTTTACAAGAATGATTATGATACTTATTATGGTGTGTATTAAAGAAAAAAAACCTTAATTTTATAACTTTTAATAACATACATGTAAAACACATACATGTGAAATTAGAATGATTTTAGTTTAGTAACACTAAAAACACGCTCTAATGGCGAACCGAATTAAGAAGTAATAAAGAGTTCCACTATCCACCTCCTGGCTGCATCATCAGATCAGCTCCAAGATGCCAAATTATAGTAAATATTGTCATCCACAATACATATACATCTTCTTCTTCGTCGCTTCCGCATTGCAGAGGTTCGTGATTCTTTTTATCGAGTTTGTCAACCAGCTGTCATCTGTAACCTGGTTGACAGGCATCCCGAGCTGCTTCTTTATCTGGTCTGACCAGTGTTTAGGACTCCTACCTCTAGGTTTTTTGTCTTAGACTTTTCCTATTATCATTAGGCGTTCTAGGTTAGCAGTATACATATGCGACGTGGCCAAAGTACCGCATTATGCGATGTAGACAGCTTGTGGAAAGCCGCTGTGTCTTTTAGTTGTTTAGTTAGTTATATATATATATATATTCCAAAATTAGTTTACATAGTAACTTTTCAACTTTCGCGTTCCATGATATAATTATCACTCTCTGAATTGCCTGACGTTTCGACCACGTTGCACTGGCTGTGAGCCTGGTGGAAACGTCAGGCCTTTTCGTGGTAGCGTCAATTCCCGTACACGAAATACATACAAGTAAACCCATTAAAAGCGCGTAAAAAAGTGTGTGAGTGCTAAACACTTATTGTGTAACGATTGATGTTACTAGCATTTCTGTTAACCACTCCAGCTAAGCTAAATGGTTAGGAGAAGCATCATGTCGGTAGTCTACGGGGTAGGATTTGAACCTTCGCCTACCCGATCGCAAGTCTTTTAAAGCAGAAATAAGTGTAAGCTACACTTGACATATCACAGGTAACCTGTTGAGTTATAACTATCATTTTATTAGGAACACGCATCATTAGTGAAGAATTTTGAGACATCCACATAACAGAGTGTGATATTTCACAGCGTTTTATTTGGACAGGTTTCATTCACGACATATGTTATGCAATCGTTGTCCACCTCCATTGATAAACTTACCTTAACTTTTAAAGATGCGAGCCTTGGGAGTGATAAACGAGATGTAAATTATTTGAGTAAGGGTTAACTCATCAAATATTTTATTTCCATAGTTATGATGACTTTCTCTTATTTTTTGAGTGGGGACGTTGAGAATCAGCCGTGAAGTCACAGATAATTTACAGTTTAAAAACATAATTTCTAGAGGTCTAAATTGATACTGAATTTCAGCAAAATTACCTACTATTAAACCACTTAGTATACTAGTCTATTCTAATATTAGAAATATTTTCATTTTAGACGAAATGGTGATAAAAAAGAAAAAAGCAGCAAGAGAGGAGGTTAAGCAGAATTTAGAGTATGAGCGGAAAATGGTAACAATAAATAATCACCAAATCATTTAATAGCATCATTTAATAACTACTAAGATTATTATATTTTCAGCACGCTTTGGAAGGGCCTTGGGGTAAACCTGGACCAGGTGGTACTATGTGGAGGAACCCTCGAGATATTGGGCTAAATTTCTCTAAGTCTATGGTTAGTTAAAAACTATATTGATTTCTTCTGATTTATTTTCCCTGCACAATAATATTTTTGTTCTGAATTGTATTTTTAATGGATTATGAATAAATTTGGAGTATAGAAATATAATTTCGTTTTGTTTATGATGCGTCTTTGGCACAGGGTTGGACAGACAATGAAATTTTTACACAATTAAAAGGGGACCACGGGCGTTATAGAGGATCTTCGCTGGCTTTACCTAAAGTAAAGGGAGACGATGATTTAAGAGAGGATTCGCCTAATAAAGAAAATATTAAACCATCAACAAAAGTTGATAAATTACCGGAAATTAACCATGTCAGCAATCCAAAGGTGAAGATTACAGAGTCCCGAAGATACAGCGTTGAGGTCAAAATGAAAAATGATACTAAGGGTAATGGAGAAGTTAGACGAAGTCCGAAGAATACCAGATTTGTGAAAAGATTGACTAATGGGGATAAAGTGAGAAGAGTTGTACTAGATGACAGCTACGACAGCGAAGATGTTATTGTAGTAGACAAGAAACCGACTCCAGAGACGGCCATTTTGCACGTCACAGGAGGTGTAGAATTGGTACCACTTCTAGCTAGACGAAGACGTGTTGGTGCTCGTACTCTTCCGTCTAGTGATGTAACAAGACCGCCTGACCAGTCGTGTCAGTACGTATTAAAACTTTTTTTTATTTACCATAACTATTAAGTCTACGGCTTGCTTGACCCAGGAAGGACTTATTTCTTGAGGCATTTGTGGTCATCTTCACATGTTAGATACCTTAAGTACATACCATCGTCCATCTGTGTAAGTTCACGTTTTGTTGACTTTCATAATTATAGACTACCGAACGTTCCTAGTATGCTTCAAAATAACAAGTAAATTAAAGACTTTTTTTAACAATTAGAGTAAATAGTTTTGTTCCTGAAATTTAACGTAAAATATTTATTTTATTGGGAATATTCATATAAAGCTAGGGTCAAAAACCCAGTTCAATTTAGGGCACTCATACTCCTACCACAGGGGTCATGTAGGGTATAAGGGTGGGGATGACCTTCAATCAACGTCAACTGTGTGGTGTGATATTTTTGTATTCGGTTCGGTATATCGAATTTTTGATATATTGTAACTGTTGGCCGCCGAATACAGATTCGAGCAGCATGGTAAAAGAAACCAAGATTTCCACCCTGTACATTACACATCCTGCACCTGTAGTTATAATGTAGAATAGTTTCTGCCACTCCATCAAATACTAAATTACGTATTCAATTTAAAAAAAAAAATTTGCGATCTTAAGCACCCATTCCTAAGCATGTTTTTATGTTATCATTTTCATTAGGGATCACCACAGACTTATAATAATATCATATAGAAGTGGATAACATACTATTCTTGCTACTCGTATCCTCCAACTACACTTAATAGTTGTCCTGGGAATAGAGAATGTAGTCTTCTCTTACATTTGATTGCAATTGCTCTTTCAAAATTTTATGTTACCATTACTGTAATCATTACGCTATGGACGTTTGGACGTCCAGATTTTGCGTGATATGACTTATCTAAGTTATTGCTAACTTTAGGCTATCTCTTAAGGTAGCCTAAAGTTAGCAATAACTTTTAAAGTTCATGAGGACACTATAATCAATGAAGAATGAACTAAACTAAATTACAAATTTAAGTAAAATATCGACACATATAATTATATCTACATTATCGTAAAATCATTAGTGTTGGAACCAGAGGGGCACGTGATGATCCAGAAAATAATATAATAATAAAAGGATTATGGTTTGAATTGAACACAAAAGAAATTAAAGCAGTCAATTGAGTCGGCGTTGTAGTCTGAATTGCCCTTGAACTCGTTTGCAAGACTTCCTGCTTTAGAGAGCGCATAAAGCTCTCAAGTCCAGCTTTTGCGAATGTGGATGAAAGTCTTTATCTTGAAGTCAGGATCCAGAAAAATAAGGATACACTCGTGTAACTATGAATTATATTTTTCCCTGCAAGTTACTGACTTGAGGTTCAAGATAGCGTTAGTCATTTCACCCTTTATAGTTTTTAGACTAGGAAAATGGAGCTGTTTTTGGGGACATGTCTACTGTTGAATGGTATAGAGGTACAGGTTCTATGCAAGATGTGTGAAACAAGTTGTATATATATATACCTAGGTACTACATTATGTAAAGTGAAAAGTTGAACTATCAACTTTCTTGGAGGACACTTAAGAAATATTACACAACACTCATCTATTATATGTAATCATCTCACTCTAATTAATTATTATTGGTTAAGTCATGTAGTCCAATTTATACTTCCGCTTTCCACGACTGTTTGATCATGAGTTTTCCTATTAATATTTACGCATTCGAGTTAGGTAAGTGTTTTACATACTAACCGGAGAAATTTTAGCTTTTGAAGTTTTTGGCAATTGTAGGTCCTGTGACACACTTTACACGGATATACTTGCTATAGGTTACGAAATTTTTTTTAACCGTAATTAATATAAGCAGGATTTTCTTATTATAATGAAAGAAAAAATAAATCGAACTTAAGAACATGCCTCTGGCAATTCAGATTCCAACGGTGGGTAATGTTTGATCACCAATCCGGTATGGTTAGGTATCTATGATTGCGTCACGGCTTTCTAGCGGTCGGAGGCTATATGACACGGCCTAAAAAGAATGCTTTTTATTACAACGAACCGCGCGCCCCATGACTAGCACTTGCCGGTAATGATCGTTGACACATGGCGATGAATATCGAAGAGTGTGTAATTCTGATAAATGGTGATTAGTTCACTCTTGCGATTGAACCGTGACCTTCTAATAGAGATAAGAACATTAATGTACGACATCTTTTCTGACAGACGGATTGCGTAGTGCTAGAGGCCTTTGGTATAAACATATGCAGAGTTTAATTTAATAAAAATCGCCAAGGTTATGTAGCAATGGACACGATCGCGGTGACAAAGAAATAGCCTAGCTCTGACCAATACCTTCTTTTTTATGATAGGTTTAAGTGATACTAGATTTCCGACTTGGCTCGTAGGAAATGTGGGAAAGAAAAGAAGTAAATACCACACCATGCGACGAAGAATTCAAATACGCGATCGATCGCTCTGCTCTAAATACATAGGGGATTATATTATACGTTACGTCAGTTTATTTTACCAATTTTCGTTAAACAAATGAATGTTAAATATTTTAAGCATCGTTTTCGGTGCAGTCTCGTGACTGCAGTTATTACTTGCGTTATGGTAATATGTAAATGTTAAATGGTACATTATATTTTGACAGATGGCGGGAGATGCTCAACATGGATTACTTGAGGGAACTAAAACATCAAATGCAGGTGAAATGTATACAAAAGGAGGTAAGACGTCTACACAATTAGACTGGCCTGTTGGTCTAGTGGTTAGTGATCTTGACTGCTGATCCAGAGGTAGTGGGTTCGATTCCCATCCAGGACAAATAATTGTGTGATGAGCACGATTATTTGTTCTGTTCTGTGAGATGTGTCAAGTTATAAATTACACTCTAAATACCTAAAATATAAAGACTTCATAGTAAACTCTTTAGTTCACTATCCCGTTTTTGATAGGTTTTGCTTGTACTTAGAAACTACTGTTTTGTTATAGCTACCTTGTTACATATGGTATTTGACTATATGGATAACAATATTTTTTGTAATTTACATTTTTTTCCAAATTACAATTGAATAAAAAATCAAAATTACTATTTAGTTATTTTAGTACCGAAAAGACCGCAATAAAGGGGTAATGGTTTCCTGGTAAATGTTTTCACACAAGTAATGAAAATGATATTATTACAATAAAAACGTTCGTGAGTGGTAGTCATGTTTATTAAGGAATATACAGTTTTACTCATGTTTGTATTTCGGGGATGCCCGACTAGTTTCGGACCCGACGGACACAACATACATGTAAGTATGTATAAGTCCTGTAGTGCCTAATTGTGCATGAGCCCTGCGTAAAAACATTTTAATTCTTCAACGATATTTGAACCGTTCAACATAAAACGTTTACGGTACCTAGGTATCTCTTATAACCAGTCTGAGGTTTCTTCATAAATGTAAAGTCGAGCTACTATTTCGGTTTCCTAAGCTATACCGCTATCGCTCACAAATAGAGGTTTTTGGAATCATAATTATAACAAAGTTACTGTCAGCTCGAGTGTTTTGCGTCAGACATATGTATAGTTCATTTATTATGTACATAATATTATATGTACCTATAATACGAGTATATCAATGGCTGTAACATAAGGTGAATAAGAAATAAAATAATTTTTCAGTTTTATGCTACAGGAATCCTAATCATATTAAGAATTATTCTACATGGTTAAACTAAAAATTAGAAGTATTTATTTCTAGGAAGGAAAAAATTGTATATTCTATTAATGAATATTATGTTAATAACAGTTGAATGTAACATAAGCAACAGAGAATCGATGCAAAATCCGTTGATTTTACTATATCTATCTATTATACGAGAATATTTTATAATATTTTTTTCTTTATATTTGTTATTTGTTCAAATTAGTGATGGTCTGTTTTTAATTTCATTGATTTTATTCGACATTGGCATTTAGGTATCAATTAAATATTCATCTAGTGTGACATTCTGCTGTAAAAAATAGTAATTGTGCAATCTAAATATACATAAAACATTCTAATATTGAAATAAATACGTCGACATATACATATACATCTTAGCACCGACCGCTTACTAAGTCATATACAAATTATATTTAGGCTATTTGACAACCATTTAAGTTATAGGTTTGTTGTATTTTCTTCAATTCTTAATTCAAGTTAACCTAATTCCGTATATTTATATATGATACGCAAATATAATTAAAACACGACTTGAATAATGTTGAGCTGATAACTAACCATTTAATTTGCAGGCCAAACGTCTAAACTCAGCAGAGAGTGTGAAACGTCATCATGAAACCTGGGAGTCTTTGTGGGGAAGACAGGGGCACGGTGCTCCACTGCGTGGCAAGTACGCAAGGAACAATCTTGCTCAACTACTCTACGTAGCGCCTCTGACCAATGTTCAATAGATAAATATATATGTAATATAGTAGTAGTTCGCATCAATGCAGTCAAACATTAATTTGTCTTATTAAATTAATTAGTCTGGCACCTGCAACCGGCGCGGCAGGACGCCTCACCCCTTGATAAAGGGCCCCCGTCGGGTCCGAAACTAGTCTGTCATCCCCGAAATATACACGTGAGTAAAACCGTATATTTTAAATAATATTAATTTGTCTGTATCTCTATCTCTCCCGTTCCCTTTCTGACGCCTCCTTGGCATACATTAACTTCCTCGCAAAACGAGGCGGCGGAATCCCACGTACTCTCGCTCTGGCCCATGTACAAAATCATAGCTATCCAACGAGAGGCTACCCACTCCTACGGCTGTCGCGAAGTCAGCACACTGGTGCGTCCATGTAGGGTACTCCACTAGAGTATGGAGTACGGAATCCTCGCGGCAGCTCCCGCAGTGGTGGCACACAGGCCTATCCGACACAGATACTTCCCGAAACAGACGTGTCCGGTAAGCAACTGCGTCATCCGGTAGGAGAGGCTGCCATGTCGCCTCTCCAGCCAATCCTCAATGACGGGCCTAACCGCCACGATCGTGGTGTGCCCTGCGCTCGGTACGACACAGGGAATCCTAGAGTGGGGCCCAATGTAATTGAATCAAAGATCTACTGTATTTTTTGTTATAAAACTTATATACAATATTTTGAAAATAAATTATTATTATTAAACATCAATTAAAGAAACAGGCAGACAATGTTGAAACAGCCAGATTACTTTATTTTTGTTATTTTCATAGTATAATTTCGTACTCTACTGTGAGGGAATGCCGCCTGATATTCAATCTATATTCGTGCTGCAGAAGAGGGCTATTCGAGCATTTTATAACTTAGGCAATCGAGATTCACTGGCAGAAATTTTAAGAAATTAATATAATGACGGTAGCGTGCCAATACATTTATGAAAACCTGATTTACCTTCATAAAAATAAATATCAATTAAAGTGATATACATTCTTTTTAACCAACGAAAAAAAAGGAGGTTCTCAATTCGACCGTATAATATATTTTTTTTTTTTATATGTCTGTTCAGCCCTCACTCCGTTAGTTATGAACCGATTTTGATTATTCTTTTTTTGTTAGATAGGGTATACCTCAAGGGTGGTCCCGTGTCAAGGAAGTCAGGATCTGATGATGGGATCATGAAAAAATTGAGAGAAACTCTCGAAAATTGTAGGAACGAATAGTGTTTCTGTTTACTTTTCATTACGTTATCAGGTATTGCGTTTAAAAATCATCATCATTTTTCATCATCATCATCATGATGATGAAAAAACCATAAAATAAAATCTTTTTAACAAAAAATTAAACCGACGAAAAGAGCTAAAAAGCAAAAAATAAATAAACCTTAAGTCTTAAGTATTGAGCTTATTTACATAAACTATCTTATTTTATATAAACTTATTTTGAGTCGGCGCCAAATAAAATTTTGATAATTAATCAGTTTGTTGTTTGGCGCCGACTCAAAATAAGTTTATATAAAATTAGATAGTTTATGAAAATAAGCTCAATACTTAAGACTTAAGGTTTATTTATTTTTTGCTTTTTAGTTCTTTTCGTCGGTTTGATTTTTTGTTAAAAAGATTTTATAACACGCGTAATAAACAGAAACTTGTTGTACCTGCCTCTAGGCTCCAAAAAATTACCAAGTCGTTTCGAGGTCAATGTGTGCGATATTATAATAAAATTCCAGATAATATTCAAATGTTAAGTCTAAACAAGTTTTAAACTTTCGCGTTCCGTGGTGTAATATTATTTTTGTATTTACGGGAATTAACGCGATCACGAAATGGTATTACATACCTCTGGATTGTCACAGGCTGAGTCGCTGAGTCAGCCTGTGACGTGTGATCGTGATCGCGTTAATTCCCTTAAATACATAAATAATATTAAGTCTAAACAAGTTTAAGTCAACAGTAATACTCAAGGGTTATTACTCAGTAGTGTATTATATACAGGATAAAAACGCTTGGGATTGAATTGTATTGAATTCACAGGCTATTTCATATATATAATAGAAATGTAATGTAAGCTGATATGTTTCTTATTTTCCATCTATGTTTTTCTTTTGTTCTTTTTAATTTTTTCCTTAATTTTCAGTTTCTCTATTGTCATATTCTTTTTTTAGTTTATTTACTTTTAATTAAAAAAACATAATAGCACATAATAAAAGGATGTAATGAAATTTACTGAACATTGTTCAAACTGTCTCTTTTTTCAAAAACAGTGGCCGTGAGTTTGCCCGATTTCTTCTCACAAGGCTCAACCATTTGGAAACGGGCGGTTATAGATCGACTACTTATTCAGATATATCTACAACATACCGTAGACTCAAAAGTACAATTTGCTATCATAAACTAAAATAATTACCTACCAGCATATAAACTTTTAAGCAGAAATTAATTATAAGGCACACGTAGGATGGAATATAAATATGTAACTATTACAAAAACACAAACTGTCCAATGTCATAATTAACAAAATATAGTAAATGAAATAAACATAAATAGCGAAAATGATATCAATAATGATTTGTTACAGTGGCATTTATATGATAAGTCTAACATTATAAAAAATATACAAAAAATAAAAATATAGCAGTAAACTTAACTATTTATGAACAATTTCAGTGTACTTTTAATTATTGTGGTTCTTAATAAAATCGGCAATTTTTTATCACCATCATAGTAAGCAACCTGAGTTTAAGTATGTCAATCAATCAATCAATCAATCAGCCTATCATAGTCCACTGCTGGACATAGGCCTCTCCCAATGTGCGCCACAGCACCCGGTCCTCCGCCTTCCGCATCCAGTCCATCCCTGCTACCTTCTTCAGGTCGTCGGTCCATCTGGCTGGGGGGCGTCCTACTTTCCGTTTGCCGATTCGCGGTCTCCACTCTAGGACCCGTCTGCTCCAACGGCCATCGGTCCTTCGGCATACGTGGCCAGCCCATTGCCACTTCAGCATGCTTATCCTGCGAGCTATGTCGGTAACTTTGGTTTAAATTTGAAACCACAGAATTGATAATACCTAAGAAGTGCGACGCGAGTGGGACACGCGCGCCGATGCTGAGCAAACACTCATAGCTTCGGAAAACGCGTGCAAACATTTTCGTTAGTTGTGCTGTAATTATTTATCGATGAAAAGTTAGGGCTGGAAGACACATACTCGTTAGCTCTCTATTGAGGTACTACTGTCTCTGTGACGAATTAGCGTAGAGTTCTGTATGTGTACAAAATAATACTTTTCGTCTAAGCGTGTGCAACTGGTGACACATGATTTGGAACAAAATACAGCTGATTGCATTTCTAAACAAAACTTGCTTGACATATAATGTATCAAGCAAGTTTCAAGCACAGAACTGAGAATATGTATTTAGAAATGCAATCAGCTGTATTTTGTTCCAAATCATGTGTCACCAGTTCGAACGATCGATCGAAAATCGATGCTAACGAATGATGAATGTTGTGAATTTCGACACAACCGGTGATGGTTCTATTTTGTCAAGTATTTCGGGGTAAGAACAAGAGCTCTGTACATAAGTGTGTACACTCGTACACACTTATGTGTGTACCTTAATGACTTGTCTATAGATATGATAGTACCTACATACATAAGACATGTGATGTCCAAGAATCTTTACTATATTAACTGTTAATATAATCGTTATATTCTCTGATTGTGATACCGACATTGTTTTATTGTTTTTTTTTTCTCAAAGCTAAAGCTAATACAATTTTAGGTCTACATGAAAATTGGCTTTGTGTCATACTCTAATTTATTAGAGACTAGCTGGTGCCTGCAACTTCGTCTGCCTAGAATAAGTATTTCGGATAGTCTATTTTTTGTGCAAGCTTTCATCAATTTCTATATTAATTAAATAGTTATAAAACTATTGTCTACGTCCATATATATAAGTAAAAAGCACAGTTTGCACAATTTAACGTATTTTTGTTTTTTCCATCTTTTGAGGGTTTTATAGTCCTGAGCACGCCACATGTAGTTACCAAATTTTTTTTTTAATGTACACCTTTTTTAAGTATGATAATCCCCACTGGTCATCAAATGGGTATGTTGGCGACCTGACCTGGTCGACCTCGACCTGACTAGATTTCAAGATTTATTTTCGCTACAAAAAGTAGCTTATGTCCTTTTCCAAAGTCTCCTTTATCTCTTCACCAAAATTCAATTTAATTAACTCGACAAACGATTGGTCCACCATACAAACTTTGATGTCCTATTTTGCCACCTTCAAGGTTTTTGCTACAAATGTCCTTTTCCAAGGTCTTGTTTATCTCTATACCAAAATTTATCAAAATTGGTTTAGCGGTTTAGGCGTGACAGAGACAGGCATACAGACTCTCATTTATACGCTATTACATTTATCGTTACTTCAGCATTTATAATATAAGTATGGATAATTCTTTAATATGCAGTAAATGTATCTACAATGTCTTAAAAATAATTAAGTATTCCATTAAAATTAGTTTAACTTAGACTGTTATAATTAGTTGTATTTATTAAATAAATGTATTAATTTTTTATATTTCTTTTTTGAGAAATTTCTTATCCCTTTTTTCGCATATTTCTCAATATTCTTCTTATTTTAACTAAAGTATCAACAAAATTTACGATTCTCTATCGATAAGCGATTTCTTGTACCTATAAACATTAACAACACCAGCGGTGCATAGCCCGTTGCTAACCTTATACCTACCTAAATAATAAT
This sequence comes from Callimorpha dominula, assembly GCA_949752705.1. NCBI lineage: Eukaryota > Metazoa > Arthropoda > Insecta > Lepidoptera > Erebidae > Callimorpha > Callimorpha dominula. Next base: position 15,411,418 of record OX456999.1, read on the forward strand.
AATAATCACAAATCATTTATTTCTCACCATAACCAAACCATACATGAAGAAATAAGTGAAATCACCCACAGAAGTACATCATTTTGGTCGTGTGCTGTGTAACCACAGTTTTGCAAATTTAAGTCAAATGCCGCGTTACTATAATCAAGAAACGATTAATTTTGCTTACGGACGGTAAAGTTTTCGTTGAAAATCCAATAAAATTTTAATCGTAAGCAAAACGAATCGTTTCTTGATTATAGGATCGCGGCATAAATCTATCGACGATTCCATCCTCCATAAACAATCGGTATATCCGTAACAACTATTAAGTCGAGTATTAACTTAAGCACGTAAATTTCTTCAATCGTTGATTTACTAAGATCGTTACAAGAATTAACTGTCAACTTCCCACACAAATTTACATAAAATATATTCAACGGCTACACCACAAGACCAAAGGCTATTAAAGTATCAAAGCACTTAATTTCATTTAAAAGTGCCGTAGCGTATCATGCTTCACAGTGATTATACCAATTATATTATTATTTAAAGAAAGGTCAGTAAACCCAGTGGCGAAATAATCATTAGGTCAGAAATTGTTACATTAGGGTGATATACATAACGAATAACAGATTAAGTAATAATTGAGTTACATTATTGCGAGTAAATGAGACGAGAAAAAAAATTTTTTTTTCTCGTCTCATTGTATTGTCGTCTGACATGGTGTTTATAAATCAGTAACACACGAGTAACCAGGGCTAGGAAAAGGCAGTACGTTACAAGGACAATTCTGCAATCTATCTCGTAGGGGATAGCCATTATACAAACATTTATACAAGAGAGATATCATCTATGAAGAAAATGAATTATTGATAAATTATGCTTATCCAAGTATGATATATTTTGTGAACATATCGCTCCAGTATAATATAGAGATACCGATTCTTGCAACACGTACTGCTATCGGGATATGTATGTCGATGTTTTAATCTTAGATACCTTGACTTAAATAATTAATATAACAATAAATCGTAAGCTGAGATGGGGCGTTATAAAGGTATCTATTTTAAAAATTACGTTTCTTAATCAGACCTCTCTAAGATCAGAACTGGATTTCATAAAGAGTTTCATCGATATAGCTTCACTGCGTGACACTTAACGGTGTCAACATCGGCCTCCCTTATTCCTTCGATACAAAAAAGCCTAAGACTGGTGAAATTAATTACACATTTTGAAAAGGTTACTCCTTAATTTTTTTTTTTGTTTATTGTTGTATTTGACACTTTGTTACGGTTGAATTTTCTACTTTGAATTTAATGGAGGTGTGCTTCTATAGTTCATTCAGAGTTGATGTAATGTCATTTTTAATCGACGTCAAAAAGGAGGAGGTTGTACTAACTTTTAAACTTTCGCGTTCCATGGTATAATTATGTATTTATACGGGAATTAACTGGTTGAAACGTCAAGCCATTCAGAGGTATGTTATACCTATTTCGTGATCGCGTTAACTCCCGTATAAATACATAAAGGAGGAGGTTCTCAATTCGATTCATTTTTATGTGTAGTTATGTATGATTTCAGTAATTATTTTTTAAATTGAATTGGTTGTACTCAAGGTTCCATTTAAATTTAAAGAATATATTCCACCTCTAAAGGTGAAAAATTAAGGGATGAAGATTACAGCTTTTTACTTTCAACGCATCACAGTCGATGATATTTATTTGCAGTTTATTAACCTACTTCAAAAAAGAAGGAGGTTCTATGTTCCACTGTATACTTTTTTTAATGTATGTTCACTGATTACTCAAAAACGCCTCAACCGATTTGGAAAATTCTTCTTTTGTTTGAAAGAATATTCTTCCCAGGTGGTTCCATGGTCATTAGGTCAAGATCTGATGATGGGATAGGAGAAATCGAGCGAACTCATCAAGTTTTATAGGCACACGTGAAGCGATTTGGATATTTTGAGGCGCATTGAAGTCGGCGATACTTTGTTTAAAAGATAATTATTGTTATTTGATTCAACTAAACCTCACCGATATTCTGAGGCGATACTGCGGCGATGTGACATAGAAGACACTCAACGCTCGCTTGATAAGTCATATTCAAACACATGGATAGCAGAATGCTGATATAGCCCAATTCTTGTGCCATGCATGCCCAGGGCGAAGTGTGGAATGATGGTTAATTCTCTTGTACCATCCGGTTTACTGGTAACGATTGTAACACTTTGTCTTCCGCACATTTGACAACAAGCATCTAACTTTAAAGATCGAGGAAAAGTGCCTGAAGTGAACTGCTGAGCTACTGAGCAGTAATAAACATACACTTGACTAAAACTTCCTATGCATTAGTGTAATCTGTTTAATTAGTGCAGGGAAACTTCCTGTAAAACTCATGCTATTGTTATGGCTAGCTTAGTAAATATTTTTTTGATGATATCCGCTGCAACGATTTTTTGGATCGGAGTTATTTCCCACGCGACTCGTATGTGTATGTTTTGCGGCAAGGCCTTTGAAATACAATATGACAAGCGAAGCCACTGACAGCGTTAGGTGTGAAAAAAAAACCTAGCAAAAGCAAATAATACGAAGCACCTTTATACAACGGTTTTAATATTATTGCATGAGACAATAGTTTCCAATCATTCTTATTTTTTTTTACTTTAATGCTATAAAAAACCGGACAAGTGCGAGTCTGACTTGCGCACCGAGGGCCCCGTACAACTCTCCGTGGGAGAGTCATGCTTCGGAACGTATGGGCCGGCTCGACCGGAGTGATACCACGGCCTCACAGAAAACCGGCAGTGAAGCAATGCTTACATTGCTTTTCGCCGAGTGAGTGAGGTTACCGGAGCCCTAACCCTTCCCTCTCCCCTCCTCTATCCCTCTTCCCCCCTTCCCCGACTCCCACTTCAGTGCTCGTTTGCCCCCTATACCATAAAAAAAGGTTCTCGAAGATTTTTGCCTGTTTTTTTTTCGAAAGACAAACTAAACTTTGTCGTTCTATAAATACTCCTATATCGCAGTCAATTTTCCAAATTTAAGTTTGTAATCGCAAACACATTTTTTATGAGATATAACAAAAAAATAACGATTATCGGATTTGTCTATTACTTGTGCTATGAGATCTTGCTTCTTGCCAAATTTCTTGATTCTAGGTCAATGGAAAGTACCCTGTAGGTTTTGATGTATCTGCAAAATGTTAAAATACAAGACTTAAATGGCCGTATCTTTAGATCGCGTTGATTTTTTATGTATTGGATGTTAATTTCAACTTGATACCTTCACGAGTTCCTGAGAAAAAGCGTCTTGACAGACAGGTAGACAGACGGACAACGAACTGATCCTGTACCTTTTTTCTTGAAGAGGGATGGAACCCTAAAAAGTGTGCATCTCTTATGTCTACATATAATTTTTGTTTATGAATAGTTTTTTTAATTTGAATAAAAAATTAAACACTTAGTTCTTATCAGTAATACTGTAATGTAGAAAAAGCAAAAATGTAAAAAAGATAACAATCAGTATTTTATGAGCTTGAAACTCGCTTTTATCTTGACGATTTTGTATAATTATGTACCTGTGTATAATTAATTTATTCGTTTCTTCAAAATGGCTTCGGCATCAGCAACATCAGTGACAGAGACAATGAAAGCCAAGAAATATGTATCTAGTTGTTACTAGCTTTCACAACGAGGTAAGCTGTACTCAAACCTGGAATGTCGCCAGTCTTATCTTGATTACGTACTCAAATTTTAAACATTCAGAGCTCTTCTCACAAGTTATCTGATTCAACTCATTGTCAATCAGTCAGTTTTATCTGAAGCAAACAAGTAAGAATTCCTTTCATGATATAGATTATGTTCTCAAGTCGTCCTTGAACTAACAGATTATTGTTCACTTAGATCTAAGTAAGCTACGATATAAATATAACACAATGGATTTGGCCACCCATAGAGCATAGGTTGCGCAATACAGGCGTGGAGACGCATCGATTGTCTTCTTATGAACTTTCCAAGAGGAACAGGTTCACGGAGAATTTGATGGCACCTGTGTCGACGTTTGAACAAGCTATTATTTATAGTAATCTGACTTATAAAATTAAAGTTTATTTTTATTGGTGTAGTATGATAGCTTTGGTAATGGTTTGACATACTTTTTTAGTTATTTGGTGTTGAAAAAAAAAACGGAGAAGTATTAGGTAAGTATCCTACTAATATTATAAACGGGAAAGTTCGTGAGGATGTATGGATGTATGGATGTGTGGATGTATGAATGTATGGATGTTTGTTACTCTTTCACGCAAAAACTACAAAACCGATTGCGATGAAACTTGGTATGTAGATAGCTGGAGCCTGGACACCTGGATTAACATATAGGCTACTTTTGATCCCAAAATTTCCACGGTGTCGGGACTTACGCGGGTGAAACAGCGGGACGCAGCTAGTTGTTGAATAAATGTAATTCTATAGTGGAATTGGAATGCATTCGCTTTTGCATTTTAGTTTAAATAGTAACGAGCTTTCAGAAAAAGTAACTTACCGGTAACGGTACCTTCCACTGTACAGAAATAATATACGTACATATATACTGATATGTCAGGTATAAAATATGGGATATAAAAGACTATCTACCGATATAACCATTTGTTTACTGTCAATATTGGGTTCCGAGGGTACGGGACGTCCAGATTGCCGTGCCTCCTTTATTTATTACGAATGAATATTTGAGCATTTTCATTAAAGCGTTCTACTCTTATATGGCTGATAATGATCAATGAATACTTGATACATATATAGATATGTATCAGGTATTCATTGATCATTATCAGCTGTATATGTATCATATATATACAGGCTGCTACATATAGGTGTGGTCACATTATAGGGTCTTTTAGTAGACCCCGTGAATAACGTAAAGCACTATCAATTTTAAGAAATTTTAATACAGTAATTTTATTCTTAAACTGAAAAATGAAACTTGAAAATTTACTAATAAAGTTAATATTTCGTATGATAGAGGGCTGGCATGAATGAAACTATAGGTATTTAATACCAAGGATGTTGACAAAACAAAATCATTGAGATTGACATGAAAATTAGTAATGTGTTGTTTAGAAATGTCCACCTACATTAAGCAAAGCAAATGTAGAAGAAAAAAAAACTGTTATTCTGAAAATATTTTTTTTTTTCAAGCTAAATCAACTATTTGTCGGCTACATATAACACTCCTAAAATTTGACTACACTTTTCTTTAACACCTATATATCCTACTAGTCCTACTATGCCTACTAATATTATAAACGTGAAAGTTTGTGAGGATATATGGATGTATGTATGGATGTTTGTTACTCTTTCACGCAAAAACTACTTAACCGATTGCGATGAAACTTAGTATCTAGATAGCTTGAGACCTGGATTAACATATAGGCTACCTTTTTATCCCGATATTTATACGGGATCGGTAATTACGCGGGTGAAACCGCGGGGTGCTGCTAGTACTCTTATATATTTGTTTAAATTTTACATATCATAAATTACGACACATGATTGCGAAACAAGACGGGCTGATCATTTACAACCTATAATCGTAGTCGTCGCGTGTTGAGCACAATTAAATTCGACTTCTATTCTTAGCTCTAGCGGTCAAATGTTAAACTTAAAATTAAGACTTCTATACTAGCTTGTTATTACTCGATAATGTCACGAAACTTGAGCCCAAGTGTCATAGCAATTAATTGACATTAGTCTTTAGGAACTTAATATAGTTTTTAGAACGATATCCTTAAATCGTCTTATATCTCTATCTTCGAAAGGTAACAGGGAAGGGACAGTGACCGCTTTTCGTGGAAATAAAAATGTTTTCGTTAAGTATTTACAAATGAATTAAAAGCAAGGAACATCTTACCAGGTCTCGTACTTAACTAGCACTGTTTAACATCATAGTACTAGATGCTTTACGTCTTGTTCTGTCATAATTTACAGCCGCAGTCGGCAACTTATGAGTGGCTCCTCTAGTGTTGCTAATTTCAGGCAGGAGGACAACGATACCATATGAGACCTGTGGCTAATTCATTATTACATTTTTTAATTAGTGCCTTCTGTATCCAGGGCCTTTTGCTACCCGGGCCCCCTTCGAGTCGGGGGCCCGTGGCATTTTGCCCGCTCTGCCACCCTATTGTTAAGCCACTGCCGGAGAAAATAAAAGCGTAAAAAATAATGAATAGTAGGTAGGTACTATTGGCCAAATATATCATCTACTATCATACTAATTTTTACGTGCAATAATATTCTGACAGTTCATTGTTAGAGATAGGTTCAACCTTATTGCTATTGTGATTACACAGAATCTTGTCAAAATTGGTAGACCATTTTTTTTGGTCGACTGTACTTAGTGTTGCCATGAGAATATTAATACGATATTGTAGCTATTTATGAGTTATTGTTGGATTTACCAACAACCGCACTAAATATGCTATAAGTTATTTTTGAGAAGTTTAATTAATTTGAATAGGTACTGTGATTCTTATAGTACATAATTAAAACAACTACAAAGGCATATTGATACACATTATAAATTTTTGTAACGAAATAATACACACCGTTGCGATTCAGACCTTCCATTCTCAATCATCTCTGGTTTTATTATTATTACTTACTTTATTCTTAATATTATTATCGCTTCACGCATAATTTTAACAAGTAGGTAAATTACCCAAGAACGTTGTAATGGGTGATTATGACAAGCATGAAGTAGTAAAACCATCAACAATGTGAGGGCAAAATGTGTTGTAAGTTTGCTATGCTCAAGTGAACTAATGATTTTTTTTGTTTCAATTTTTATTTTTATTAAAAAAGTACTTACATCACTACATCACTACATATTACAAGACAAAGTCCCCCGCCGCATCTGTCTGTTTGTTCGCGATAAACTGAAATGCTACTGAACGGATTTTCATGCGATTTTCACTAACAGAAAGAGTGATTCATGAGAAAGGTTTAGGTATATCATTTGTTAAGATTTTGTGTAAATTGATTGAAATATGTTGATGATTGTTGAAGATGTCTCTGCTACCCGGGCGAAGCCGGGCGGGTTGCTATTGGTATCGGTGTAGGGCTCTGTTTCCGCATTTAGACTCATAGATGGTCCATTATGCGTTCAGATAGGCTGACTAGTTGAGCCAGCCTAGCTCCTTCCAGAAGCACAGAAGCCTCCTGGGGCGTTCGCAGGCTTCTAGGAGCGATCTCGCACCCACGAGGATACTTGCCCGTTGTGTGGCCACTCCCTCGCACTCCAGGATAACGTGGGCGGCCGTTGCCTCCGCGTCGAGACATCCTCTGCATAGAGGTGCCGGTTTAGGGCTAAGTGGCCCGTAATGGTGCCTATTACGGGCCACTTAGCCCTAAACCGGCACCTATTTACCATCAGTGCGACAGACAGTCCTCTATGCAGAGGATGTCTCGACGCGGAGGCAACGGCCGCCCACGTTATCCTGGAGTGCGAGGGAGTGGACAACTATTCTGATGTCGAGTCGGTTAAGACTGAGCAGTCTGCAAGTTAAACGTGGTGAGACCTCCGTCAGCACCAGTTTAGACTGCCTACAGCCCGGTGTGTTGGCCCAACGGCCGTTGTGCGCTTCACGAGTTCGTTGTCTTACCCATGAGCGAAGTTGATTAAAGAGAAGTGGCAGTAATATAGTTGGGCCTGCGTCTGACGTTGCGGATCCCTTCCTTGCCAGCTCATCGGCTATGTGGTTCCCTAATGAATTACTATGCCATCTGATCCATTGCAGAATCACCCCATTGGCAGAGGCTTAACGCTCTAGCGTTTGGTGGCATTCATAAATGAGACCGGAGTTAATGGTGTTGCCCTCCAGGGCCCTTAAAACGGCCTTACTGTCTGACAGTATTCGGATGTTGTACTCCTTTATATCTTTCGACATGACCGCAGTCGCGGCGTAGGTTATTGCAACACACTCGCATGGAAATATGGAACTGTGTTGACTGAGCGCCAGTGATATTTTTATATTTAAATCTTGTGAGAAAACTTCGGCTCCAGTCCCTGACCCCATCTTGGAACCATCCGTGTAGATTCGCACTTCATGTATGCCAGATTGATCTCGGTCGTTTTCAAGTAGTTGTATTTGATACTTACTCTCAAAGATGTGTTGTTTCGGGATCCTGGCGCATGGGGCAGCGATTAGTGGTTGATATTGCACTACTTGATTCCATAATTTGATATAGGGACCCTCTTGGTTATACCACAGACCCAAAAGTTTAAGTCTAAAGACTGCCACAGCTGCTTCCTGTTGTATATACAGGTCCAGTGGGGCTAGATCAAGAGCCACCTCAAGGGCAGTTGTGGGAGTTGTGCGCATGCAACTAGTGACGGCAGTACATGCTAGTCTCTGGAATTGCTGTAGTTTGTTTCTGACAGTGCTTAGCTCCGTTCTCTGCCACCAGGCAATAGCACCGTATGTGATGATTGGCCGTATAACCGTTTCGTACAGCCATAGTGTGAATTTCGGTGATAGGCCCCAGCTTCTGCCGAGGAGTCGCTTGCATTGGCAGAAAATAATGCAGGCCTTATTTAGTTTTGCGTCCAGGTGCCTGTTCCATAGGAGTTTACTGTCCAGTATCACTTCTAGATACTTGACCTCCTTGGTAAGGGCTAGACGGGTGTCAAATAGTTTAGGTAGCTTCAGTTCTCCTAAATTTCGTTTATTTGTGAACATAAACATCTCCGTCTTTGTCGGGTTCACTGTTAGGTTGTGTTTTTCGGACTACTGTTCTACGACCTTCAATGCGGACCTCATTTGGTCGCATACCACACTCTCAAAGCGGCCACTGATGAGGATGGTCAGGTCGTCCGCATAGCCCACTGTGAAGAACTTGCGGTCATTGAGCTGGGTAATGAGCTCATCGACCACAATGTTCCATAAGAGAGGTGAGAGGACTCCGCCTTGCGGACATCCTCTGGCCACCACCCCTCTCGATGTGTTATTCACAGTAAATTGTATAGCTCTGTATTTAAGCATGCTGTCGATCCACTCAGCAATTGTGGAGTCGACCCCATGTCTTGACAGAGCCTGGCTTATGCTGGTAAAGCTAGTTTTGTCAGGGTTGAGCAGGTTCAAGGTTGGGCGGGTTGCTAGTTATTATATAAATATTATAAGTCATTCTTGAGTACCTTACCTAATTATGTAATAAATAATATAATATTAAAATAAATTGTAGTTTTCCTAGCCCAGACAGTGAGTTACATAAGAAAATCACTGTTTCAGCTGTTTAATTCCTGTAGGGAAAAATAATGTAATAATATAATGTTGCAATGACGTGGTTTAATTGATGATTAATGTCCTAAATATGCTTGAAATATGATTTATAAGTGTTTTGTTGTTTTAGAAATAGTTTATCAACAATGTGTGTCCTGAATGTCCTTATAAATTTGTACGGAATAAGTTCTATATAAATAAATAAATTAAAGCATACTCTTGGTTTTTAAGGTAAAATTATATTATTATATATAATATATATTACCTTATTTATTATTAACTATATCTTAGAAGTAGACAGCTTGTCTACTTATAGTACTTATAAGGAGAATGATTACTTATTCAAAGTAATTTATATGGACAAATCACTTCTAAAATCATTTACTTATACATTTTCATTGTACCTACTCAAATCAGAATAGATAGTTACGCATATGCTTAAAAATTCAATGGCCACTTACTTGAATATTAAGTTAGTGTAAACAATTCATGGCTATCAAATAGTTCTAAGCCCTCGAGACCGTACGGCGCGTCGCGTGGGTCTGTGACACGCATTGTATGGTGAAATCTGTAAAGTAAACAGAAGTGTCTCTATATAGGCATGTATGTGATACGACAAGAGAAAGCTGAAATAAGGAAAAAACGATAAAATTTAAAAAAGAATAATGCATCCGTCAGATATGTCATATCATAACCAATCAAACTAAATTATTGTTATGCCCATGTAATAATTTCTTCATTTGATGGGTCAACTGTACCTTCCTACTTTCTTATGATTTTTTAACTGTTCCCAACATGTTTGCGTTACAAAATTAAAATATACAAATTCTATTCAGATTAATCAGATTCTATTCAGATCATGGCACCTTAAATATGAGTACCTTCACTTAATCCCATTTTCGCCACTGCCACTGCAGAGTCAACGCCAACTTCGGGTGATGCATGTACATTGACGAAAATGTTGTAAGTTATTACTTATTTAACAACAAAAATATACAATATTATATTTTTTAACCTGACAGATATACTTAACATTATATTTTTAACACGCTTTTCCATGTAACTAACCAACAAGGTACGTAGGTAAATCTAGGAAACCAATTATAAGCTACCTCTAATCTCAGTATCGACTCGACGTAAAACTTTATATGTACACTAGCAGCACCCCGCGGTTTCACCCGCTTAAGTCCCGATCCCGTGGGAATATCGGGATAAAAAGTAGCCTATTTGTAATTCAGGTCTCCAGCTATCTACATACGAAGTATCATCGCAATCGATTCAGGAGTTTTTGCGCGAAAGAGTAACAAACATCGATACATCCTCACAAACTTTCAATTTTTTTTTACGTTCAATATCTTCACTACATATTATAAAAAACAAAGTCCCCCGCCGCGTCTGTCTGTCTGTCTGTTCGCGATAAACTGTCAGCTACTAAACGGATTTTCATGCGGTTTTCAATAATATATAGAGTGATTCATGATTAAGTTTTAGGTGTATAATTTGTACCCGTGCGAAGCAGGGGCGGATTGCTAGTATATTATAGAAATGAATGTATACAGAGCCTTTTAACAAATCGCTAGTGTCTTGAAAATTCCCATTACGGACACAACCGTCAACAACGTCTGCCCTCACGCGTCTGCTCCCGTCCGGGTCCCGGGTGGCTCACGCCACGCGGCGGTAAGCGATGTTCCCCCCCGCCCCCTCGCCCGAAGTTTTATATTATGGTCGTAACTTTTAAAATATTTGACCAAATTACGTACTTCAATAGACAAAGTTTATCTACTTTAAATATCAGAAGCGATAAAAGTATTTATTTTCATAAATATCAATTTGTTACTGCTAAATGTGAATTAGAAATAAAAAATCAAATTTATATCTATTATGGTTCACTATTTTGGTAATAATGGCTTACACATAAAAGATAGATAGATATACTGTTGCGGACTTTTTTGTAGAACTATTTAGGAGGAACAATCCCACCGTACATTATATTCGTGTAACTCTTACAGTTTTCCCACCGCACGCCACAATAGCTCGCAGAGGACAGATTTTTTTCCGACTTACTTTACATAAATTATAGCCTATGTGTTATTCTGATATAAAAGCTATATTATTGTAAAGTTTCATTAAAATCCATTCAGTAGTTTTTGCGTGAAAGAGTAACAAACATCCATACATCCATACATCCATACATCCTCACAAACTTTCACGTTTATAATATTAGTACGATATCATTATGTGTAGTTCGAAACTTGGGATGACAATACTAGACAATATAACTATTAATAGTTTATACGAAAAAGTATTGGCCATAAATATCCATCCCTTAAAGACAAAAGACTACACAATATATTGGTACTGCAAAAGTTGCGTTAAATCTCTACTACCTATACATGTATTAAAAAAACATCAAAATATCCTACTAACATTTTAAACGTGAAAGTTTGTGAGTATGGATGTATGGATGTTTGTTACTCTTTCACGCCAAAACTACTGAACCGATTACGATGAAACTTGGTATGTAGCTGGAGACCTGGATTAACATATAGGCTACTTTTTATCCCAATATTCCTATGGGATCAGGACTTATGCGGGTGAAACCGCGGGGCGCTGCTAGTACACTGAATATAATTCGCATAAACAACACGGAGCATCCATGTGCGTCGCACTAGTGCACTAAAGGTTCCTTCATTAGTGCTTGCGAAAATGTCGTCTTGCACATTTACAGTCCTTATTATTTAATCTACGGTTTTCTTTTATATGTACTCAGAATACTTGAATTACGTCTGGCTAGCTATAGACAAATGAAATTGCCTCCAAAGGTGTAACTACGAGTAGCTAATATCCATTTATCGTCAAATAAAAATACGTATGTGAGTAAATAAAGTCGTATCGGGTGCATAAAGTAATAATTACAGACACACTTAACTCTATAATTAATTCGTTAATACATACACTGTTAACTCCATATGCATCATAAAAAAAAAATGAATTTACATGATTAGGTAGGATAAGCAAAGTCAATATCTAACTTACGCGATACGCTAAGAAGTGATTCTGATGACACAATGAACTACTCTAATAGAATTATTTGTTTAGTAATTTTTATACTTACTTCAAAATGCGGTTTTATGTGGTTTCAGGTGGGAAATAGTGACACAGATACTTTGAAAGCAGCATGAGAGTAAAAGTAATGCGTATTATTGAATAGATAATTATGCGAATTATATTAAGTGTACTAGCTGTGCCCGCCGCGGCTTCGCTCGCATGTGCATTTATTTATGTTTTTTTTGAGCGGAACCCTAATTATTTTTCAAAAATTAAAGTAGCCCAAGTGACTCCTTATAATATCAGCTATCTGCCAGTGAAAGTCCCGTGGAACTCGGACCACTAGATCCGGAGAGAAAAATTTTGGTCTGGTTGGTTGTTCCGGATATGATATACCTACATTATCTTATTATTGATATATTTTTTTAAATAAAAAAAAATCTACCTCAAAACAATCTACATCAAAAGATTATATCATTTAATTATTATCTCTAGTCGGATGTCAGTTTTAAATTTGTTTAACTTAAAATAGTTTGACTTTATACTTCCAGCATAGGTCCTTTACATTTGTAAACAAATAATCACATCATATTAATGAGTGATTAATTGTTATATAATATCTATTGATAGACATGTTAAACATTAAATAAGTTTTCACTTCAATTTGTCATTTCGTTGAAGTTTGATTAGTACTTCTCGTTAATGAACACTTTCATAATTTTTATGTTAAATCCACTCTCTCTTAGTTTTGAACAGGAAAGTAATATTTGATCAGAAGCTTTGTTAACACATTAACTAATGAATATTGCTCAATGTACGTTCATTATGTAACAGACGCACCTTTAGTATTTTTATTTTATATATTCAAATTAAAGTGACTACTTATTTTAACCGACGATAAAACGGAGGAGGTTCTTAAGTCCACCCGTATATTTTGTGATATTTTTTTTTGTGTATGATCAATATGATCATGCATAACTTTTTACAGGGTCGTCTAATTTCGATAATTATTTTCTTATTGAAGTATACCCTATCGGGTATACTTCGAAGTTGGTCCCAAATAAATATTAAATAACAATTTAAACGTTAAGGATTGAAAAATAGGGGACGAATGTTTAGTCACCCATGGACTTTACACCTCTTAATCGATTTTGTTGAAATTTAGCACACATGTAGTTCTAATGACACCACTATACAACATGAGGGAGACCTGTAATTGATTTGATGTTGGATCGGGCAGTCATTTGAGGGAACTCCTCAACGGTTTACGTGAACAAAAATTGTTTTGACACTTATAGTGAAGCTGTAAAGCTGTAATCAAATGTGACTAAGAACGGTACAAGTAGTTTAAAACGTCGCTTCGGCTAAATATCGTATCTGAATAATGAAGCCTCAAGAGCTTGGTAAAGAATTCCAAAAATGAAGAAATTTATAAGCATACAATTCAAAATACGTAACTATTGATAACAGGAATACAACAGTTAAAAATAACACGAGTAGACAGCACAGAGAACAAGAAATTAAATTCCATGAACCATAATCACCTGTTACTTACTTGTAACCCTATTTGCTTATACATGCAGAAGCAGCACTAACACCTAGATCTTCCTAAATCAAAGAGCGTGAAATGGTGCAGGATGTCGAAATAAGTTTATTTTATTACATTTAATAAACGAATGTATTGTGTCAATATAAAGATTAGTGGTCACCTAGAGATTAAAATTCAAACGTATTTAATTATATTATTCATAAACACGTCGTAAGTATAAATAGTTGAAATTACCATCAAATACTTATGTCAGCGGTCTCTTGAAGCTGTAAAAAGTTCAAGCTTCTAAGTCAATTTAATCAAAAGAAACGGCCATTAAGCCTTAGATTTTAACTAATTTGAACATTTCACAGGTAAAACAAAACCTACAGGGTACCTACCATTGACCTAGAATAATGAAATTTGGTAAGAAGCAAGGTCTCACAGCACAAGTACGAGGTTAATATGATGTTACATGACATTATTTTTTTTTTGTGATTACCAAATTATATTCTGCGGTTGAAAAGTTAACTATGTCGTGCATCGATGTATGGGAGAGTATTTTTAGAACCGTAAAGTTAAGTTTGTCTTTCGGAAAATGCGGGCAAAAATCTTGGAGAGTTGATTCCCGAGATGGACGTACTGTCTACGTACAATTTGTTTGCTTACGGAACCTTCAGTGTACGCGTCAGACTCAGACTTGCTCGGTTTTTTATGACAATTTTTAATTTTCTACGACATACCTATATGTATACAATATTTTTTTTAGTTTAAAAGTGGACAGAGATGGTTAGGGTTAGTAACGCATAACTGACACCACTGGTGCTGTGAGTGTTTATAAGCAAAACTACTGTACCGATTGCGATGAACTTGGTATGTAGATAGCTGGAGACCTGGATTAACGCATAGGCTACTTTTTATCCCGAGATTCCCACGGGATCGGGACTTACGCGGGTGAAACCGCGAGGCGCTGCTAGTAAAAAATAATTTAGGTATATCACAATCGGTTTCGCTTTCCAATAGAATTTTATTTCGGATATCCGATAGTTACGGTTACGGAGCTCCGTAACATGATTGGCTCAGGAGTTTTCAAAATCGTGTTAAATATTTGTACCATAATTTTTTGTGTGGCTATATTGTAAGATAGGTACATGTCATAGGCATTAACTTAGGTCACATGATTTCATAATTAATAGAAAATTTACATCCTCTGTCATCGGTCATAACCGGTCGTCGGTTCATCTAAGAAATGTAAATAAGAGCAGGTGATACCAGAATCATATCCGCTTTAGATAGAGATGAAATCCTTTCATACTGTTAGAACTTTCGAATAAATCTTTATAGCCGCGTAAAGATCCGCTCTCGCCGCGCCTGTGGAGTGTGGAACCGCTTTAAGGTTACGGAAAAGAAAGTCCATACATCGCGGAGAGCCTGCGGACGGGCGACGCGCCGCGCCCCTCGCGGTCAACGCGATTTGACCTGAAGCCATTACATATACCACCGTACATTTTTATTTGATTACTTTATAAAATTAAACTGAACGTTAGAAACACAGAAGGTTCCTCACCGTGTGTGTCTCTTCACGGCTTTTATTTTTGTAAATAGGCGTAACGACCGAACCTACTACTATACGAGTATCTACATTCATTTCACATGTTTCGCGGAGAAAGCAATTGATTGTACGAGCGTCTGTAGCTTATTTTATCGGTTGCAAATTAATTAATTTGTAAATGTTAATTTACATTTAAATAAGAGGTGATTCAATGAGTATTGCGTAGACAGCGAGGCGTTGGTCTAGCCGAGATATTTTCGTACACAGCGTCTTCTATCAAAGCTGCAAAGGCATGTCGACCTACTTCGTAACTTGTGATTCTGCATCGCTCAATGAAAGTCATATGTATATACAAATTGTATTTATTTTTATATAATACGACTTTATTCATTCGAAGTCCGGTATTTTGTCCGAATTTCTTACGGTACGAAAAGAAACGACCATAAAATTCTTCTTAATGTATCTCGAATTAAGAGGCTAATGGGGAGACAGAGATAAAAGAAGCAAAGAGTTATCCGATTACGCCATAATAAAGATAAAATGAAAATCAAAAAACCGGCTAATGAAAAGTCGCAGACTACAGTAGCAATGTTTTGTTGACGATTTTAGTAGTCCAAAAAGCACCCTTTATGTTGAAAGAATAACGCACCTCGTTTCTTCCCAGGCATACCACCATAATACAGTAATATAAAAGCACAATAATCAATTTTTTATAATAATTAAGTATGAACAAATTTACTTGTCATATTACTGTAATAATGTAGTACCTACTTATGTGTGTTACACAATGAATGGAACAATTTTTAGCCATTGAAAAGAAACGAACCAAAATACTGTGTTTATGACATCGCTTAGCTTCATGCTCATTTTCTTACTATTAGTCATACCTTCTTAACACGATGTTATTACAGTATAGCAGTAAGCATTAACAACGTTACTTAACCATATCAAATTTTAGTTACGAGCCTCGAGAACATTTGCGCACTTGTTTGCACTCAACATTTACAAGCTGTGTTGTTCGCGGTAGCAACATAATCATATCGGTATCTTGTGCCCGGTTCGCACAAAGTACTAAAAACACTACAAGTGAAAATGCTGTTTAAAATTCTACGGTCATTCATTCGTTTAAGTAAACCACAGATTGTTACATAGTTTTGTATTATTATGTAGTTTCGGAATGTAATGGTTCATTTCTAGCAAACTGCGAGACTTACGCTGTAGCCTAGGTCTCTGGGCTGATGAGGTTGAACTGCATCTGAGTTTCAAAAGCGCTGGCCCGTTAGTAGTATAGAAGATAAACGCGTTACTCAAGAAGAAGGAAGCTGAAATACGTGACGCAATTACAAAGCCTAATTTTAGTTAATATGTCATTGGTTTAAGCACGAAAAAAACCTACCTACCATTTGACTTTTAAATGTGCTTTACCGCTAACCTTCATCAATAAAAGAATTATTTTAATTAGATGGAAACTATTTAGATTAGATATAAACAGAATACTTTTTATTACAATAAAACAACTCTTTCTCTAGGCCATTTCCTGTTTCACAAGCAAAATTCACGGATGTAAAATACCTAACATCACAAACACAAAACAGATGCAAACTGTCGTGTGAATATTCGTTCTTGGTGAACTTGTGATGTGACCGAGTATCTACACCAACCCGTTTGTTAAGAAATGTTTGTTTAATGGGGGATCAATCACTTGATGCGAAATGTTATTTAGTCTGGTCCACACACCGCAAATTTTGATCATCGCGAGTTTTAACTCTAATTTTGATAATTTACACGGAAAATTTATGTCAAAGAATTTAAACTTTAGTAGGCTCGGTCAATCATGAACGCTGAGTCTTGGAAAGACTTTTTCTCACTGTCCAGAAAATGTTGGCCTGCCTCATCTACACTCTTCGCCGTGCATCTTGCCACTTCACTCGATGCTTAATAAAACGATCTTATTCGCTTACTGTAATAACTCAAATTAGGGCTGTAAAATCTTACTATGTCCTGAGTGGTCCGTTTCTTGTCTTCTTAGAATATGTAACTTAAAAAGGCTGCATTCCTTCAACAATGACATAGGTATAAACGTTATGTTCACATGGGTATAAATAGCATTACAAAAACATAAATAATAGGCGTGAAGAAATATTTTTAAGTGTCAATCACAATGATAAATAGTTCGTAAAACCTTAAGGTGTTCTGTCGCGTCAAAAGTTCGTGTCTTACATGGCAGGTGGCGCTACCTATCATCATTTTACTGTCAGGTGAATCTGTTATTTTTTTGTTATTTGGACGTGTTAGTTCCAACACTTACTTACAAAAAAGCGTGACCGCAAGAATTGATATGTCAGTGCGTGTGAGGCCTCAACTCAATAGTGTGTAATGTTACGCTTAGTTGAGGTGGCACGGCACGTGGCCGGTTTTATTCGTGTTTCATGTCTGGCTGTTTTTTTTTTCTTGAATTGAACGCGATTATGTGTTAATTCTACTATCTAGGTAGCTAACAACTCCGTCAGACGAAAACTCGCACGTTATCCAGCCTGAATTGCAGCCCTATCAACCCCTACCATAGACATTCTAATACTAGTGTTAATACGCAGTCATTTATAAATATGGACAAGATCTTAAATATTGGACTAATTTTAGGTATGTAGCATGGTACAGCATATTTGTAACATTACAACTACTGTTTTAGCACATTTAAAAATATGCATAGGAATTCGGCTTTTTATAGGAATCTAGGGCTTACTAGAAGGAGCTTTTAATCTTAATGATTGACGTTATGTCTGGATTACATTTACGACCTTTATAATAACACTGATAACTTTATAGTTGTACAGACCTTATAAAATATGCTTAGAGAATATAATTTATCGGGGGAGAGCGTTACTTCGGCACGAATGGGCCGGCTCGACCGGAGTGATACCACGGCCTCACAGAAAACCGGCAGTGAAGCAATGCTGACTTTTGCCGAGTGTGTGAGGTTACCGGAGGTCCTAAACCGTCCCACTCCCCCCCACTCCCCGTCTTCCCCCCACTCCCTCTCTACCCCTATAGCCCTACTCCCACTGTCCATGGGCGGCAATAGTCACTTACCATCAGGTGACCCATCGGCTCGTTTGCCCCCTATCCCATAAAAAAAAGAGGGGAAAAACAGTAAAATAATTCCTCCTTAAATATTTGGTTCAGGAAATAACCCACTGATGATCATTCCTTAGTGTAGTGTAATCTGTAATCCTAAATATAATTTAATATTGCATCACTCGGCTACTTTGACCAGTTGAAATTCTTGCCGTAGTGGCCTCACCAATCACAAGAGGGACATTCGGGTACGTAACCCCGGCCTCTCCGAACTACAGTAGTCTCAGTCACTTTTACACATACATACACTTGCGGTATCCCTTACCCTAACTCCCTCGTCCTATCCATTTTTCCTGCCTTCTTCCTTTGTCCCATCTGAAAACGACTACATTCAATCCTATTTTTGAATATGTTTGTCTCTTTTTAATGCTGTACACTTGTATTCTATCTCATTCTCTCGCAGGCTAAATCCTATTGTATTGTGTTTGTCTCTTTTTAGTGTGACTTAAAGCTTCGTAGACGCAAAGACAAAGATTATAGGAAACACTGTATACTTGTAATCTTTCTCATTCTCTCGCAGACTAAATCCTATTTAAGAATGTTTGTCTCTTTTTAGTGTCAGTTATTCGTTTCATCGAATTTCAAATCACAACGATTCTAAAGAAGTTTCACTGCAATAATAATAATAATGACTGTATGACCTACACATTGCGCACACCCCAAATAAAATTGAGGAAAGAGCAGGAAGATGATGATGAGATGATGATTGCATCACTCAATTACTATACATGTTGTAATATACATATTTTTAGGGGCACAGGGATGGCAAACAATTAAAAATATTGTCATAGCATTTAACTACTTGTTTTCTTTTTTCACGTGTATCTGTGTGAGATTTAAGTGATTACGATGAGATAAGGTAACTAGGATATGTATAACCGGGTGATAGTCGCTATATCGTTCGAGTCGTTCGTTCGTATCGAGGCTAATCCTAACTACTATTATAAATGGGAAAGTGAGTTTGTTAGTTTTGTTTTATCATGGAATGTAGCATACCTACGTGTTTTCAGCTGCACAGAATACCGTAGGGTACTTTCATCCCAAAAAAAAAATACAATTCCAAAATAATAATAATAACTCCACACATCTCACACACACGGCCGTCTGATCCCAAACTAGGCAGAGCCTGTACTATGGTAACCAGACTGCTGATAAACATACTTATATATTTCTAAATACATACATATGATAGATAAATTACACCCAGACACAGAACAAATTATCGTGCTCATCACACAATTATTTGTCCTGGGTGGGAATCGACCCACGACCTCAGGCTTAGCAGTCAGGGTAAATCTGAATTGATTGACATAATCTACATTAACATAAGCGAAGCCACGGCCAAAAGCTAGTTGAACGTTGAAAAGTGTGTTGAAATACGAATTCAACACAAACATAGAGAACAAAACAAATTTGTAATCTCAAAATTCCAACTTAAAATGATCTGAAAAAGATGTAGACTGATTTCCACATTAATCCTGGAATAAATAAAAAACTTTACGCGAGAACATTTTCCCATGGAAGCTGCAATAGTATAGCGAGAATAATTACCTTTCATATATTCCTTCATTTTTCGATTACTTAGATGACGTAATTATATTAAGCACTCATTACTTATCCAGTGCTGTAGCTTCAACCTTCTAGATACCTCGTAGTAAATCATTAAATATAAAACTGTAATTGAATACTATTTTATGTTATAAAAATAGTACTATTAGTAAATTGAATCAAAATAATAGGTAGGTATATCACTTACATAAGTTAGGTATCTTCAGGTATGACATTCCAAATAATGTTACGTATCGTATCTGACCTGATGGTGGCACTCTTTTTATTATCACCTTATTAAGGTTCTCAGGCGAGAATTCAGGAAAGAATCACGCCGCCTCCTTAATTAAATTAAGCAGTAGGGAGGGACTAATAGAGTACAATACAAAAGTAATTTTTCTACATGTTCTTCAAATCCTTTTAGAGTTTCCAGAGAGTTTATTAATTTTTACGTTTTGTGAATCTCTCACAGGTTAAATTTTGATAAATAATCAAGTTTATGAATCGAAGACTAGATGTTCGAATAATAAGGGGTTATAAGAAGAAATTTTCCTTTTTCTTCTAAGCGCAAAAACAACAATTAAGATTTGTAATAAGCGTTCATATCAGATGTATAAAGATTTTGAAGAACTTCGAATTTTAACTCTGAACATAATCACATTTTTTTTCCATCGAGTCACTGACACCGTTTTCTGGTGTTAAAACTAGATGAAGAAGGAACTTCGACTCTGGAAACAGCTGATTCTGGACTTTCCAGACTATTCCAGGTCGACACCTGGGAAAACCTGGGACACCCCGCAAACACCACAAAGAAAATTGTCATTATGTCTATCCATACATTTAAAGTGAAGTCAATCCACCTAGCAGTAATGCATTTGTACCTACCAATTGGTACTCAAACAAGTCATATTGACCTTAGTAACGTTCATTTTACAAATATATATAACAAGTTGTTGAAATACCATAAAACAGGTAATTAATTCTATTATTGGCTAACATCCATGTGATATATCTGCTGCCATAAAAAAAACTTGTACACAATCGGTGGATGTTTGGGCGACATTGCGCGAACGCATGGAGGCAGGGCGCGAGCGTTTCTCAGATTCTCACGCAGGCGCAGTACACGCAGATACCGGACCCAGTACACACGCGCGCGACATCAAATTGGCATCTATAGTTTTCTCTTGCTGTAAGATAGTGCTACAAGTGACCCCTGAGAGCCGGCACGATGCGCCCAGTGAGTACCAGTGACATATTCATTACAGTGATTTTAACTGGTTTGTGCGTGATTATCATAACGAGGCAGATGAGTTATTAATTTGAATGAGTTTTACCGCCTTTTTTATTTCATTGTTTATTTGTGTTTGATTTAGTGATAGCTTAGTGGTGGATTTTATAATGAATATTAAAAAATATGTATCTTTACGGCTCCTCCACATTAATTGCATTAATACCTATATTTTATAGATTTAAATATGCAAAATGAAATATTTTTTGTGCGGTGCTAGTCCCAGTAACAAAAATAAAAAAGTTTGAAGACTAATCTATAGAGTCGTACTTATATGCCATGTGTTACTTAACTAAATATACATTATTCCGAGATTGTTTTCGCTGAGACGTGATAAACACACCGAAGATTGCCATAACGAACGCTATTCGCATTTATGTATAACCTTTCACCAAACTGCACACTATATTATTCTTCATGTCAAGTAAAAGTTACACTATAATATGTTTCACAAACGAATGAGTTTGTATAAAAACGATATAAAGAATGCTACAATTGCTCACCGGAAGAATCCCAACACACACTTCTATGTATACCATACAATGCAGACATGCATCGCACTGTAAACATAATATATGTACCTTTGTAATGTGAAATTGCAATGCCCTACAAACACAAACTGAAACTTAGAACAAAAATAGATCCAAAAATATTTCATCCTTTGATCCGTCTTAAATAAGAAGTCATAAAAAATTACCGTAATTACATAAGACTCGTGTTGGGTGTGGTAATGCATAGTGTAATAGTATTCATTACCCAAGTATCCTGTAATAGTTTTATGAGCTTCGTAATGTGCTATTAACCATTAAATATATATCTTCGCGTATGACTCTGAATAATAGATTTGGAAAATTAACAACAACGGCTTATTAATGACTGGCTCTGTGTCTAAAATATTCCAGTCATTCGAATTTATTTAATATGTGAAAACGATAAATTTATCAATACACTTTCCCTGTGTGACGCAACTGGTGCGTGATGATGCGGAGCTCGTGTATATGAACAGACGGAAGAGATGACGCTATAAAGGATTTATTAAGAGTTATACACGCTCCAACTCCAGACTGTGTTATCGGTGAAATTTTGAATTATCTCATAATATTTCCAGTTTTAAGTCTAGATCGAGAGTGAGCGTAACGCAGAACGGCTGCACCTTGCTCATTGGTGTGTTTGTGTTAAACTTTCAACTTTTATCGTCTAATAAGTATTATGTCATACAAATCTTTTCTCTTTTTCTAATATACATTTGTGCACTGAAAACACCGTTGTCATCCTCATTCTGACCTATCGAGGACTTCCATCTCTTTTTGATATTCCATCCTATCACTGTATGCACGGGAATGATTTTTCTTATGAATACCACAGATGCCACTTAAATTATTACCTTTCGAACGTTCAATTTGTTCAATTTGTCAGAAAGACGTCATGGCCCCCAGGTCAAGTCGTTTTCATTACCACAACAAATTAATGTAAAATTTATAAGTACGAGGATCCTCTACGGCTCTATAGGATTGTGGCAAAAGTGTATGTGTATTACATACTCTGCTGACAACCCAAAATGTAATTAGTGGCACACGCCCAGGTACTACGCACAAATTTAAAATATGTTGAATCGAATCAGAGATTCTATCTACACTACAAAACTGAAATATCACTCAATTCCCAGGCTTTTGCTTAGTGAAATTTTAATTGCTAAGCCGAATACGGATTTCGACAGTGATTATGTAAACAAAACAATATTGTTGTTTTCATTAAACAATAAGCCAGCGGCGCTTATTTTTAAAGGGGATCAAACCATTGAATCTAAGTAGATTGAATCGAATTAGTTTAAATCTGAAGTAACTAAAGTGTGTAAATTTGAACTTTTTTTTGTCTCCGCTATCCGCTTCATTCAGAAATTCTACAAATGGTACAGCTCTATTGGTATTCTCAATGTAGTTATTTGGGTTGTCTAGTGGTCAAAGGGTTGATGTTGTGATATTAACACTAAGATTGAGGAAACTAAAACGGAGTTATCAGGAAATGTACCTGAAGTACTGAAATATAAAGAGATTTCAGTTAATTTTCCTGTTGATCTGTAAATAAGTAAGTGTTTATTTATTAACATTTTACAAAGCAGAATTGGATTGAAAACCGTTAATAAAAAAGGTAAACACGTAACAACTATTTAAATTATATTTTATAATCTACACTTAGAGCTAGGAAAGAAGAATAAGTTAATAATTACGATATATGTGATAGTTAATAAAAATATCTGGATTGAACGGCGACGCGTTTTTAATTTTATTGTAATCTAAAAAATCAATCATCAATACAAATAAATAAAAATTAAGTGTCTGTTAGCAATGTGAAAATAATATTTTTTTAAGCTCGTACAGTTATTTGCACGATAACTATGACTAAAAATCTGTTTTTTTTCATTTTTGTCCGTTTTTCTGTCTGTCTGTTTGTTGAAGCTAATCTCCGGAATGGGTAGAGCAATTTCCACGGAACTTTCACTGGCAGATAGCTAGTGTTATAAGAAGTAACTTAGGCTACTTTTACATTGGAAAAAGAATTAGGGTTCACCGCAAAATATATTAACACGTAACAAATATATGTATACGCGAGCGAAGTGCTAGTTTCCAATAATATGACAGGTTAAAAAGAAGTTTGATATTGATTATGTGAATCTTTTGTTTGTGGCGATAGTTCACCAATAATATTCTTACCATATTCAATATTCAAAAGAGATTGTTACACATTTATATTTTTAATATGCTTAAAAAACCATCAGTCTCTATAAATTATTCACTTTGCTTGATTTTCATTCAATCGATTACGAAACATAAGCATTTAATCTAATTTCAAACTCATAAGTTTGTAGATAGTTTCAAGCTTCGCTTATGTAATTTAAAATTTCTTTTATCAAAAGATCAAGGGTGCATTCACATTAAGTTGCTGATTTGATTGCAGTATGTTTTGTTACTGGTTTTAATTTAGAACGAGGTTGCTTGCTTACGAGCTGTACAGAATAAATAAATAATAAAAATCAAGAAATTTTGTGATACCAGAAAATGTACCAGAATATGAAGGGCCGGTATTCAACCGGTATCTGAGTTGAATTTAATTCTTACTTCTATGTATTCTTACTTATTTAAATATAGGGTACTTGGGAGACCGAGTTTTGCTCGGTAGCTTTTTGTAAAATCGTATTTTCTTTTTTTGTAAAATTGCATTTTTACAGGAAATACAACTATGCAGTTGAACTTAAAATGCTAAACTCTATCTGTATACAAAATTTCATCAAAATCGTTGGAGCCGTTTCCTAGATTCAGATGTTATATAGTACATACATATATACAAGAATTGCTTGTTTAAAGGTATTAGATTAGGGTATTATAAAGTATTCTCAATATATTTAAATGTTGAAGTTTGTGGAGATCTTTGTTACTCACGTTTATTCTAACAGCTGAATGGATTTGGAAGAAATTGACCCCGAGACGGGTTTCTTTGGAATAAAACCAATACGAGAAATTATATCCACGCTGGTGACAGCTAGTGTTTCGTATTTATTTCTACTTGTTTATAAATTTCCAGTTAAATTTCACAAAGCAAAGCAAAACAAAGTGAATCTACTAGTTATTTACCCTGTTAGAAAACTTGTTACGCATTTTATTTTTGGTTCTGAATTCATTTTAAAATTTCAATGCAGTATAGTATTCCATTACATAAATATTTGTTTACAAAATGTCAAGAAGGATGTGTATACATCCTGACCAGTTTTTTACGTTTGTGGAAAAGTAATTATATCTAAGATAGGATAACCCACAGCGAGCGATCCATCACTCAAAGAAAAATATTTTTTTTTTTATTTCCAAATTTTGGTCTCCTACTAAGACAAAAAATGGTATTTTTGAAATATGTAGAAAAACGCTAAGTTAACAGGCTTCAGGTAAAACAAATCTTTGATTTTTACATGAAATGGAGGGAACCATCCGTCCACAAAACTGAGTGTTACTTTTCTTTGACGAAGACATTTGGTTTTAATCACAAGAATAAACTTAAAATTATGTATATATGCTGATTTTACCAAACCTAGCTCCTATTTAGGCCAGCAAAAAGTCGCAAAACCTGGTTGTTCTAGCAACACTTTTATGATTAACTCAACTCTAATGTGACAAAATTAGCACTTAAACTCTATCTTTTCTAGTCTTTCTCAGGCGAAACGGAAGAAAAAATAAGTGTAGTAGGTAGGTACAGTAGTAGTAGTAAAGAGATGCTTGAAGTTCGAATCCAAGAGTTCTTACAACACTAAACTACTTAGGCAACAAAAAATGATGTTTACTGACAATTGGTTGTCTGTCTTTGATTTATTACAAAATTTTCAACAAATAGGTATCAACATGTCTCTACAAATGCATTTATTTCACTCGTACTTTGATTTCTTTCCTGAAAACTCGGACATATCAGCGAAGAGCATTTTCATCGGGACATTAAATTTTTTGAGCAAAATTATCAGGTATATTTCGACCAGGCCATGTTAGGTGCCTACTGCTGGTCTATTGTAAGAGACACAGATACAAATAAATACAGGAAAAAAAACAATGGCAGTTCATTTTTAATTTCCTTGCAGGCATTCTTCTTGTGAATAAAAAAAAAATTGAAAATTGAAAAAGCCGGTATTTGAAGTGAAAACTTCTTTAGGCACGTTTTTGCAAAAGCACTGAACTCGCTACCGTCACGCTAATAATACATGTTTAGATCCACTAGAGGGCGCTAATCTAAACATTGAGTTCTGTCAGCTCCTTATTAATTAATGTCACCAACCGGCTAATGTGACGTTTTAAGTTCGCCGCTTCGTTTAAGTTTTCACTTCTGTTGGCAGTCCATTGACTGCCTATTTGTTTTAGAAGAAACACTTTTCATGTCAATGACAATGTAAGAAAGCTTTTACGTATTTTAAATTTCTTAATTTGCAATATTACTGTTTATTACTAGATTTAGTTAAATACTAATGTTTTATTTTTGGAATTTTAAAATAATTTTCTACTTATTACTTTCTGGTTTTGTGAATCTAATCATTTGATGAAGCTAGTCTAATTTAAAATAATGTTGGTATATTAGTGACTTTTACAGCTGCATAAGATTAAGCTGTAATATAATTTATTGCACTTCAACTCACCACTTACAATTTTATTACTGGCACTGCATCTAAAATTTTCGATCACTTATATTGCAATAGTGAACATAATAGCGTTACAGTGTTAATATACGTAATAATAAGCAATCGCATATTAATTTTCAAGTTTAATTAATTTAACAGATAAAGCAGAGACATTTAAAAAAAATCATATTCAATTTAATTGTCTATTGTACTATTATATTATTGTATTGTGTATGCGATATTTGGTGTATATTTAATGAAATAAAGGTGTAGGAATTATACATTGGCCCCAATTCTGTTACTTCACTCGCTAAATTAAAATTCACTAAATTTTCTTCATATAAGAAGTAAACCTTGTACACTTAGAAACAAGGTCTTATTTCAAATTGAAATAAGTAGGTAACATATGTCGCTATCGAAATAAGCAATTTATTTGTCGACTAAAATCTGATACGCTTAAATAAACTTTAATACCACGTAGCGAGAGCCGCTATCCGTTGAATGCCATCTCTTTTGCTCTGTGTTTTTAGTAAGCGTCTTCGTAGGTGTAGATTAAAAACACGTCATCCTTGTTCGTTTTGAACAAGTTTTTATACGGCAGCGTTTGAATAAATGAAGACTCTCGCTGCGTGGAAATAAAGTTGAGTATACGTTGACAGGTTTTAGTGAAATTTAGCGGCGCTGAGAAATAGATGCTAGTAACAAAAAGACTTTATTACGAAGAACACTAGGTTGATTTCATATGAAGTAATTAAGTCAGGTTTTAGTTTAGTCGAGTCTACAATAGAATCGGCACCATTATCTGCTTAACCTTCAACATACAGGAACAACAGTCTAATGCCGACCATGGACTAGCGCAGTTAGTGTCGATGATACGATGCTCAATGTGGAAGACAGCTAGTTTGTTTAAGGTCATACTTTAGACTAAAGGAGTTTAAAGTGTGTGCCTAGCAAGGGACTTAACAAAAACCCCCAGTTTTCCGTTGACCATTTTTGTGCATATTTTCCTACGTCCAGAGTTTTTCGTCCTAGTAACGCCTGGCAACACTATTAGTAGCACAAGACCAACCAAGGTGGAGTCTGTAGGAGCTCATTGAACGTCCCAAGAGTAAGGTGACAATTATTGATATTATTTTTTTTTTAATTTGTTATTTGACCTGTCATTGGACGGAAAAAGATTTATGAGTATACCTACCTACTTCTTTACACACTGAGATATAAAAAGCGTTAATTTATGTAGGTACTTAAATAAGCGATTCGCGAAGCAATTTCCATTTAAAACATTTATTTGTTTCCAGTTATTACAAGTTAGTTACATAAAAATGTGTTTTACATTCCTTGCCTCCTTATGTATATACTATGCTGTACTACTATTGCGATCGTTGTTGACTAGTTTTATGCGGGATTAATGTCATATTAGATGTGTAAATAGGGACTGTATGTCCGTCCATTAAATGTTAACCCGACGTTACAAGATATTATCGCAAATAAGTCCCCATTTACACATCTAATATGTATAAAAGTCGCGAAAGTTTAAAAATAATTATTGCAAACCGCTACGGGCCGGATTAATATCAGTCAGAGTCGGTGGAGATCTTTTTGATAAGCTGAATCATCGCAGTAAAAGCTATTTTGTTGTTAACTGTCTAGTTTTGTCCGTGAGACAGTGAAAGCTAAACAGATGCGGTATAACTTTGAACAATATTTCACATGAACTCTTACTCACAAAACCCTGCTCGTCATTTCTAAATGTAATTTTACACGATTTGTATAATTAGTCATTGTTTGAAAAAAAAATGTTTAGAAAACAATGTATCTCTTAAAGTATGCTAACTATTACATAACTCAATAAAATCATAGATTCATGTAATAAGTATGGGCTTTTTTAGTATCCAGGTTGTAAAATTAATTCCATGCGCTAAATTGCCATTGTTAAAATTAAATAACTATTATCTGTATTGAAAAAGTAATTTTATTATGAGCTACCTTATTAAATGCCACTTATAGTTGAGGTGTGTTTAAATTGGCTTGAACTTGAGTAAGCCTGCGAATATCGTCGTTTAAAGGTGCATACGATTAGGGGATATATTTGGACTACGAAAAACTTAATAAAGATAATGTTTTTACGACACGGGTAATGAACTACTATGTTATTATTACAGATATGTGTAAGAAAAGATGATAATAATAAAAAAGAATGAAATAGAACCAAAAACTCGCAGTTCAAACCGATTACTGAGAGAGAAACTACTTTCAAACAATGCAGATTTAATAGGTACCACATTGTGACCTCTGTACCTAAGAGGGCTAGTACTGTACACAGCTATTGCATTAACAATACTCTAGGCTAGTAAGTTTTCAATTTTCGCTTAGCTATTATTTTCATCAGATAAACAGAGAAGTATATAGCGTAAGTAAACGAATCTTGAAAGCCTATAAAGGTAAAATTTACTTTATCGCAAAACCGATACAGATGTTAAAAACTGATAATCTTTTATGAATTAGATTCCTGAGAGATATATTGTGTTGTGTTTTATTGATTGATTGCAGATAAACAAGAAATACAATAGCAATCAACTTCTTTTGATACGAATAAATGATGTTTCCTACAGTACGTTACCGCCCCTTAAATTATTTCCTTTGATTACAAAGATTGAAGCTTGACCTTTGTGGCGAACCGTAAATCCGTTATGTTTGTGCTGTAGGCTATAACTTACGGTGAAATTTAGATCTGGTTTAATATCCCTAAGCACTATATGATTTATTATATAACAATTTGCCATACATATTGGAACTAAGAGGACTTTCAGAGCTTGTCGATCTTCTAAGTAGAAGGCATATATATTTAGACATGTCTATCATGCGACGCCTACTAATTGTACTTGATGCAACGACTCGTCTCACATTTAAATAGTGCCATTTACATGACATCACTGCCGATAGCCACGAGGAAGTGAAAGATTGTGTGATCTCTTTGGCTTAGATAATACTAAGACGATAAATTTCGTGACATCATACCACTTGTGATTTCAAACACGCGAACGAGTCAGCGTGGCGAATGAGCTTTAGCAACACTCGTTTGTTTGGGTTTTTTAGAATACTTTTAGGTGTTAAACTGTGAATTTACGGTACTTTTGCATCCCAAATTGAATATTTTATAAATGTTGCATAAGTAAATCTTTTGTAATTAGGTGCATGAAATTGACACTTACCTTGTTTATTCTATGATAAAAACAAATGTGTGGATAAATACTAAATCAAATCAAAACCATTTATTTCAATTAAACCAATAATAGGCATTTTTTAATTGTAAGGAGTAGGAGTCAGTCAGACTAAGTCAGTCGATGGAGAAGAACAAGCAAGAAACTCCATGGACACTATTTTTTATAATGTTTTTCACATATTTCTGGTTACATTGCTTAGAAGCGTAAATGAAATGTGAGGACAATGTAACATACCTATTATTCTAAAATATAAACAGACGCGCTAATTACTACTATACATATTTAAGACCAACCCCGACCAACGGCATCCGTTCACGAGCATGACGCACACGCCTGCCATCGTACAGATCAATCATATTCAAGGTAGCCGAACGACCCGACACATCGCCACCATCGGCAGGACAACAATAGTAAGACAGACAATAATATAGATAAGCAACCTATTGTCGATGAAGCACGTCTCCAGCAATTTATGTATTTCTACTAGAACACTTGCTTTGGAAGTCAGATTTTCTTTGTCATTGCAAAATAGTTTGAAAATCATTGCAGCTGTTTGGATGTGATATCACTGATATCATTCAAAACCGATTAACCGAAAAAAGGATTTATAGGTGTAGCCTATTGATACTGTCTTTATATGCCTTTATATGTAGAGTGGAATTGAATACTAAACAATATATTTGCCACGCAAAAATGATAGCTGGACAAATATATAAATGGTTTTTATTATTATTGATAGACGTCTACATATAACCAAATTTATTTTTGCAACTTTTCAGCCGTTTTGGCACGGATCATATTTTATAACGAATAATATCGTATTATCTAGCAACAACTAATTAAAATGTCACGAAATAACCATTGCGCAGTATAGAATTAAGAAGTTTTCGACAAAGCACACAATTAACTTTAAATTATTATGTTGAAATAGTTCATGGTTTTTAGACAAATATTGTATAGTTCTGATGACTGTGGGAATACAGTTTAACGTAAAAAGCTTTTAATTCATAAAACGTGAAACGGGCATGATAAAATTATTGTATGCAAAAACTTTCTATAGTTAGTCAAACTTTTTAATATTCATGAGTGCCGTGAAGTTTCAAATAAATTGACAATGAGACTACCTTACTGAACGACAGTGTGACATCTTGAGTAATTACGTAAATTGATTGATGATCAGAGAGTTGAGTTGTGATCTGACTTCAATGTGTTCAAATACGTGTATTAACTTTGTAAAGTATGTTACGTGTTCCCAGTGATAGATAGCATTAGAGTACCTAGAAATAACTATCCGCCTATCTGGCACCGCAAACCTATTTCATTCGCAGGTCACCTCTTTGCGAAGCCCTTTACGTTTAAGCAATGTAATAAAGAGATTGAACATATCTTGAGGAGCCTCCGTTAATGGTTCATCTTCATACGTACATAGTATTACTGACAACTTGGCGATTTCAAGCCAACTCATAGTGTTAAGATATGTTTATCTAGCAGTGTAAGGCTAATTTATTTATTGTTACGGATTTGACTGAATTTTGAAAAGGATCTCTCTTGAGGCGGTAGCGTAATTAGCGTAGCGACTTGAGCTCAAGTGGTTGCGGGTTAAAACCCCACCCAGTGCACTACCGACGTAAACCCACTACTAACACAAACATTTAGCTTAGCTGGGTTAATAAGAATACTATGAATGTGTGACCCACGTTACTAGTATGTTTTAAAAAAATATATCGCAAAAAGGTAAGGTATAAGAAAACCACGCTTACGAACTAAGCACTCTTGTGCACAGATTTCAGCTTGTTTGTTACGCTGGCCGGCTGGCAGGGCACGAGTAAAGAACCAAATATCTGTTCAAACTACTGAAACATGCTTCTTGGCGATTGCCTATGATTTCTTTTTGAAAAGAGTTTAGGTAAGCAGAGTTCTTACAGATTCAAATAGCTTGTTTTGTTCACGCGGCGTAATAAACTTTGCTTTTTCATGTTACCAATTACTTGGTAAGTACTAATTGTGGATACTTTGCACGTAAAATGACAGAATACCCGTTTATTAATTTTACATCCACTGTCTGTCTATTTAATTGATATTTTTACTGTTCATTACTGTCTCGGACTAGGTATTTAAGTTAATCATTATCTTCTTAGTTTCAGGGATTAAACTAATTAACAGTTAAAACTAAGCAACGTAATCAATGTAATGGTAATCAGCGGTAATACCTGACATAACACGTACACGGTACATAATATAGTTTTAAGTTATATTTTTATTTATGAATAGTTCACACTGTAATCGTTTTATCGTTAAATCATCATTAATTAGGCCTATAGAGACAATGAGTTTATCTCTTAGCTGTGAGTACGCACTCATAAAATATTGCAAATCACACGAGATACCGAGTTATAAGAACATTGTAGACAATTCTAGGACGCAAAACAATGCTCATTCATAACTAGGCCTTACTTAATGAGATGGTGCAAGGTGTATCCATATCTGTTGAGGTTAATCCAATTTGTACCGCTTTTTTTTTGGAACACAGTTATTACATCTCTCGCGAGGTTACAACCTCTTCACACATTTTTGACGTGAATTGTGCACCTTGCGCGGTATGCTGTTTATTAATGAAACCATTACAAAGCAAATTTCAAATGATCAAAGCGGCAGACAACGACTTCTCAATAGGTAAAGGAGCTTTCGTTTTCACTGTAATACCAGACAGAAGTCATCTCCTCTCTCGCACAGTGAATTATTAGAAAAATTCACTTACATAATTGCCGAAGTCAAAGACTGGAATCTACGATAGAAACGGTATGCTAGTTAATATATAGAAAGTTCCTAGTAGATTGAAAATTAGATTCACTCATACTTTGTATTTCTGTAAATTAAGTTTACTATAATTTATCATAATAAATTATATTTTCGTTAATGTACACTCTCTTATGCATGCTCGATGCTATGCAAGATGCATTCCTTATTGAGACATCTGATGTGATTTTCAATTCAATGTCTGTCATGTTTCCTGAAGTGTTTTACAAAACGTTATAGGTTTTATACATATTCATTCATCGTACTTAAATTATAATTCTTAAGAACTACGTGCAGAAGGAAACTAACTAACACGGCATTCGGTAAAGAAAGGCGGCATACGCTCATTATGCAGTTGTTGACTTCCCAGGTATTTCAACGGTATCTTGCCTCATTTAAATTTAGTGTTTGTGTTTGTCTGTAACTTTTTTTCATATTCTTTAAAGGGATGGGAATTGAAATTTATGCCGCACGTATTCATTACTTTCATTTATTATTACGGCTGTCAATTTAAAAGCCTTAACTCGTATAGTTAAACGTGCAGAAACCAAATATTACATAACATAAAGGTACAACAAAGTATGCAAATTTTATTTCATGTGCATACACAATTCCTAAATTGTTTAACAATTAATAACTGCGCAAGCTATTTCTGGAACGAAGTTTCTTTATCGTACGTTACACTTCAGACGCTCCGCGGATAGGGCTAGGCGGAAAAAAGTGTTAGCGGAACGAAAAATGCTGACCACGAGTTGAGTTACTTTATTTACTTCGCGATACTACTGTACTTTGATATATTAGTTCGGGCAACTTTCACAGATGGCGCAATTTTAATTTCGAGTTTTGATACAGTCCTTTATTTTTCCAGTCAGTTAGTCAATCATAATCCTGGAACGTTCAAGTGTAGAGTGAATAGATTGCTCTTGGGTAGGCGTGTATCATCTTCGTCTTCATCATCACTTTCCATCAGGTGAGTTGGAAGACAAACGCCTATTCCATTTCATAAAAAAAAAATATATACATATATCCTACTAATATTACAAACGCGAAAGTTTGTAAGTATGGATGGATGGATGTTTGTTACTCTTTCACGTAAAAACTACTAAACCAATTGCGATGAAACTTGGTATGTAGATAGCTAGAGACCTGGATTAACATATAGGCTACTTTTTATCCCGATATTCCCACGGGATCGGGACTTACGCGGGTGAAACCGCGGGGCACTGCTAGTATTTATATATAGCAAAAGTATCTTCGTTCCAACCGGGTATCCCACGCATTATTTTTTTTTTTTGAGGATTAAATTAAAATTTTCAATATTTAAACTGCTAAGTCTCATCGCACGTATTGTAAGTAAATTCTAATAAAATACGTTGTGGTAAACACATTGTGGTCGGTCAACCGTTACACAACGAGAAGATGAGTTCATCTCATTGAATTATTCTTCATACAACCTAAATTCACTTAAATACTACCTACCTATTCAAAGTGTTTACTTAATGCGGTACTTAAGTGCGTCCTAACATTACCGTCATTGTAATCATTCCCTTGGCGGGACGCGACGTGTACGAACACTATACAAGAGGCAATTTACGCGAATTTTGCGCGTTGTGATGACGTAAACTTTCACTGTCAATGTGAACTAATGACTCTAGTTTGTCCGCCGTGTGCAGACGTATTTAATAGGAAAGTCCATAAATAAATGTTTATTTGTCTCTTTGTATTCATGTATTCAAGTTTGTCAGTAATCGTTAATACAGTTTGTAAAATGTTATAGATACTTTTTAATAATGCTTCATCATTTACGTATTTTTACGCTTTAATGATAAAGGCAGATAATGACTATCTATCTGATAAACTCCCAATTTTTATTTTATAATTTTTTTGTATTCTACCCTTTTATGTTCTTGTTTTTTTTTTTTTTTTTTTATTGTTTCTTGTTTAAATTGACGTGTTTGTATGTATAATTCTGTACCAAAATGTCCCAAAAAAAAAACTTATTCTTTCTTTCTAATTATTTTTACAAAATCTTATACTTTATACCAATCTAAAAGTAATCGGTAATAAATGTTCTTAATTAGTATTAAGAAAAATTATTACCAAAGTAAATTGGCCCTTGGAAAACCACCACTGAGGCTAAATCTCGTTGCATTATATCAATAATAATCCTGTAAAAATTATAATAATTATTATAAAGATATAACAAAATTACCTAAATAATTCTGTAACCAGCTGCGCCCCGCGGTTTCACCCGCGTTAGTCCCGATGTCGTAGGATCCATGGGTATGGATGTTTCTTATTTTTTCACAAACTTTCGCGTTTATAATATTAGTAGGATTTCCTCAATCGTGGCTACAGAAATAATACAAGGTACCTACCACATTTAATCCCGATTAAGGTGAATCTAATACTTAGTTTTAGTAAATATAGATAATTTTGTTACCTAATATAAACAAGGCCGATGTTTGATTTGAATAACTCACTAGAAAATCTTGATTGCTTAAATATAATGATGATGTAGAAAAAATAATTATGTAATTAAGGTTCTATAAAACACAATCAGTAAAATTCTTGTTTGATCTTTTATTACTTAATTAAGATTTGCTATTGACACAGTAGCATAACCTGCGTCTGATTTTTTAAATTATAGCTATGGAGTAAGTTAATTCAAATCTATTTTACAGATCACGATTCTTCACTTACGAAAAGTGAAGAATCGTTATGTGAAAATAACATCTTAACATTGCGTATAACGCCGAAAAAACATGTAATAATAGATATTAATCAATGTTCGGCCATATGGTGGGCTTTTATGGCAATTTTGATCTTTTATTGGACTTACTTCCTCATATTGCGCAGCCTGCCCGCAATGTTTCTAATATAATCTACGTTTCATAAATAACAGGCTATGTTATACTGGCATATTATTGAACTAACAGGTGATTGAATTGAAACCAATTCCTTTTATTACTTTACAATGTATTACATTTGTTGCATAACAATTTTTTTGCAATGTGAACACTTTCGTTAATGGAGGTAAAGCTCGCTCATAAAGTAACAGCCACTCGAGAACCATATTCCCATAGTCACTCCAAAACAAAAGTAAGACTGCTTTTTTGGGAGTGTTTAGTATAGGTCCATTAGCAGGGGATAATTTAATATTTGACTTTGCTCTGTTCAATTGCTATCGTGACCGCCTTTGCCGTGTTTACTGCAATGTGCTAACTTTTCGTTTTCACTACGTTGAAATTATATTTTCTCTATATATTATATTGTTGACTCTAATTTATAGCTCACTGGGGTACAACTATATGATGTTTAGTAGGTAGATACCAAACGTTTCGTCAGTTTCACTGGTAGGTAATCTTTGGGATAAATCTAAATTTGTATTAGATAAAATAGTTACATAAAACAAATGTGTTAGGATTGTGTTTATGTTACAATTTAGCAAAGAAAACTATGCCTTAACTTTATTTTTTTTTTTTGCCATGAAAACAAATTTTTAAACGATATGCAGGTTGAAATGGACTGCTTTTAGGTAAGAATGACAATTCCTCGTTAAATTCGTTCTGCAGATTCTCGGAAAATCCTAAAACCTGGGTCAATTTCTGTTATTTTATCTGACAAATCCGTCGATAAAAAATAAGATTCAGTTTCATATTTAAAAATATATATATTTACACTTAATATTATTTCAACATTTCCTACTAATACTATCATAATTACTAATAAATAAATAAAAAGGTAAGATATAGTTGAATAAATTTAGACGATTACTTATTAAACACCAAAAAAATTACCATCATCAACATTATAATGTAAATGTACTCATATACAATGAGCTTGAAAACCAGAGTCTAAAAAGTGAGTTCTATCCATAAACGTAGCACCTATCTGAAGTATATTAAGTTTATGATTCTATCCATGTTGTACAACTGATAAGTGACCCCGTGGTCAACCTGGTTTTTAGATGAGTGTATTAAAAAATATATTAGTTTCGGAAACTTTTGACATTGATATCTAGGAAGAGTAGGAAGTTGTAATCAGACCGTACTGTCATAAACACAATAGTTGTAGGTTATTAATTAGTTGTAGATAGCATGCTGTGCACAAAAACAAACGGATTACATGATAAAACGCAATAAAATCAAGTTTTTGTATATAATTGCCTGACTCGCTCGTTTAGAGAATTGACTTGTGGATACGTTCTCAGAGCTAAAATTCCCACAGATTGTATTACGAATCACTGAGTTGTATAGTCGTGTTGTTAGATGGATGCATATCAAGTTTTGAATAGCTCAAGTCATCTTTCAGTGCACTCGCAGCCAATGCAAGTCACGAATTTCTCGCAAGAGATATGTACGTACACAGCATATATTTACACATGACTAAACTTTAAGAAGACAAAAGACGCCGCCACCACCGGCCGTCGCTAGAATACTTGAACGTGAGCTACAATCCATGCAATCCAGTTCACTTTCATTATAGAATAAGGTAATATTGCACAAACAATACGTCTTTGTATCATCTTAGGTTATATTTTCGAGATTTTTGATGTGAAAACTTCTTGAGGCACGTTGGGCACTTTTGGTATGAGGAAAAAGCACTGAAATCGCGTGACCGTCACTCTCAGATACATATATATAGATGTGAGTGGGTGTGTGTGTGTGTGTGTATATATTTAAATATATATGTGTAAGTTATGTTTTCACTTCTGACGTGCAGTCCTACGACTGACAGCTTTTTTTTTAAGTATTTATTTCAATAGTGCCGTAACACGAAGTTTGATAAGAAAAGTCTTGTATAATCTCTTTCGCAAGAAATTTCGTAAACAAGCATAATGCACGTAGCTCGCGGCACATCTATTAATTATGATTTATGTAAATTTACAATAAGCTACGATGAAAGAGAAACCCATAGTGAGTTGGCCGGCTGAGTGGCAGCCAATTAAGTTGTTGGAATAAAAGTAAGTCATCTATTTTGGCCTTCATTAAATGGGTAGGTACAATAATTTCTGATAAAAAAAATGCGTTCAGTGTCTTTGGGACCCGTCGGTTGCAACGACGTTTCTTTCGCTATTTATCAATAATAAATATTGTCAAAACTTCGAAATTAAAATTGCGCCATCTGTGAAAGTTGTCCGAACTAATATATGGATAATTAGAATTAGTCATACAACAACATCAAAGTACAGTAGTATCGTACAGAATCCATAGCTGGCGTAAATAAAAAAAATCAATTTGCGATCAGCATTTTTCGTTGCGGCAAACACTTATTTTCGCCGAGCCGCCATCCACCGAGCGTCTGAAGTGTAATGTACGGAATAAAGATTTTCTATGTAACAACGTCTAGTAATTTCTTAAAAAAGACAACTCCCGCATTAGGAATTACTCCTGTGTCGCGGGAGACTTTACAAACATACAAACAACGGACACAAAGAACACCCAGACTCGGGTGGGAATCGAACCCACGACCTCTGGCTCAGCAGTAATTGATGTAGCAGATCACAATGTCGCATTGATATTGCATTCATGCTGAGTTTGGATGTTCGGGGTAATCTCCGGTACTACTGATCCGATCTTAAAAATTCTTTTAGTGTTCGATAGCCCATTTATCCAGGAAGGCTATAGGCTATATAACATCACGTTACAACCAATAGGAGCGGCACATCAATGAAAAATGTTGCAGAAACGGGGAAAATTTACACAAGCAGACGAAGTTGCGCGGGTCATCTAGCGCTATCATAAAATGGCTAGCTTCAATCTCTCCACACTATACTAATCTTCACTACATCACTACATGTTATAAAACAAAGTACCCCGCCGCCTCTGTCTGTCTGTCTGTTCGCGATAAATATCGTGATGTCGGAAAAAAATCAATATATCCTTTGCTACCGGTGCGAAGCAATAAACTTTACATAGGTACATACCTGCAATAATCCTATCGATATTATATTGTGAACAATCTTGTTTCTTAAAAACAAATGAATCATAATATGAAAACACGAAGATAATTTACATAGTTGCATGTTCCATAAGGATTACACATCCATGTTATATCTGTCATGGTCAAAAATAGAAGTATTATATGCAAAAAAGAGATTTTAACATAAAATCTAAATCTAGATGCAGTTGCTTAAGACTTTGCATAAGTTTGTGAAATAATGAGCACGAGATATGATAAATAATATGTTTAGCTAAAGTTTGAATTAGTAATTAAATATGAAACATTGTATTGGGTAATAAAAACATATTTCACAAAAGGAATTTAAATTAGGTAGTTTGTTTTCCTTATAATCAAACTAAACAAATACTGTTTAAATAATAGCACAGAATACACTAGTAATAATCACAAAAATTATCGTGAAGTTCAATGTTTAAAGTACAAACAAGAGACGAACCTCATTATTCGTCATCACTACATATTATAAAACAAACTCCCCGGCGCATCTGTCTGTCTGTTCGCGATAAACTGAAAAACTACTGACCGCATTTTCATACGGTTTTCACTAATAGACAGAGTGATTCATAAGGAAGGTTTAGGTGTATAATTTGTTAAGATTTTGTGTAAATAGATTGAAATATGTTGATGATTGTTGAAGATGTCTCTGCTACCCGTGCCTTGCTAGTTATTTACATTTATGTTTTTTTTTGCGACCAAATTAAAATAATTATAAAAAAGCATATTACACAAAAGGAATTTAAATTAGGTAGTTTAAAGAATGTATTTTTTATTATCAGACTAAAAAAGACACCTACGGTTTTAATAGTGACAAACACATAATTGAATCGATTATGTATTTAAAACTTGACTTTTTCATACATGACCACCTGATGATAAGCGGTAACAGTCAGCTCTAAAAGTCACGCAAGGGACGTGATGCTGTCCTTTAATGATAATTATTATCTAAAAAAAAGAAAAGAGCTCGTCTCGTTTTCTTGCAAATAAGTGGGTGTACATGTAGCGATACTAGATTGAAAGCTACCGGATAACGGATACTGGATTGAAAGCCGCTGGATACCGCAAACGGGATGCTAGTGTTCACACTTTGCCGGATCCAGTAAAAAGCGATCCAGTAGATCTTTGCTCTTAGGGTTTACACAGCAAACTGGATGATTAATACATTTCAACATAAGTGGTCATTTACGAGTGTTATGAAGTTATTACTTAAAGCAATAATAAATTATGATATTTTTTAAAGAAGCCGTCTGACTCAAAACCCTCCCAACCTATAAAATTCAACGGTTATGATAGTCAACGATTTGACGCGGAAATCCGAGACTCCTTGTGGACAAAGTGACGATATAGACAACTGAATATTCTGTGGTGCACCACAGAATGTTGAAAGTATTTTGTAATGATTAACATAGGTACGGTGTAGTAAATAGACTAGTAAAGTGGCAACTTTTTACCTATATTAGTTAAATTAAATACTTACGGCGTGGCACCGAGGTTCCCCGTAGGGCATCAACGAAATACACCGTTGATCATGAATCAACAATATCTAGTTATTGCTTTCGGGTTTAATATTTAATAGCTTTATTAATTTAGTATGGCTGCTTCAGCGGCTCAAGGGCCAGTCGCTACAGTAGCTTACATGTATGTACGTATTGTACATATGTCCGCCCATATCACACAAGCTAAGTGTTGTTCTGTTACCTAATCGTTGTTCTTTGCGGAACATTTATTTTATCGCACGTCATAAAGCTTTGAAAGCATACGTGAATAGGAAAACATTTCATTTCTTATTATGCGGTTGGATTTCTAACGACTCGTGCCATTCCACATGATGGTTTTAGAAAATTTTGAAGTATGCTTGTAAGCAGTGAGTACAAGCTACATACCTACTAACATTTCACTAACAAAGCACACCATTCACAAATGTTCTGTAGTGTACATAATTTTTTATTTCATTCAAAACATTGGTGAAGAGTTTAAAAGAAACTACTTGTAACGTGGCCTTGTGTCACACATTGTTAGTATTTTTGTAAAACTCTCAAACTGCGTTAAATGCTTGATTTGGGAGTGAGTTTACGTTGTTCATATGCTCGAGTTCGAACCCCCAACCGTTTTGATCGCCTTTGCCATAACAATACTAAAGTACTGAAACTGAATTATCTGAAATAAATAAAATTAAACATTCTTGTAGAATACAGCAAATTTGATATAAAGTTCATTTTCATGTAATACTCGAAAACATTTATATAACTGTTCAGCCTTTGTTTTAGTACTTTTCTATATCTGCCGTGATATACAGTTTTGTTATTCAGGAGTTTTTCTACTTCCAAAACTACAAATACGAGTAGGTAAACATGAATTTGTTAGTTATATTTTTTATATAACTAAAAGTCAAGAAATAATTATAATCTTTTAAGTTTTTTTAATGTAGAAACGGGATCACACTTTATTAAATTGCCATATGTAAATACAAATTATAAACATGTATAGTTGTAAAAAGATGTATATAGTCCATTTAATAAGTCGAAAAGTCTGGAAAAGTGGTGGAGCAGCACTGTTTCTTAGACCTTCAGGAACATTCATCAACACTAGCCTCTGCCTTGGTATGAAAAATAAATAAATTAGGGTAGTTTTCCCACCCCCACAGCACCCCCAAACAGTAAAAGTGTTAAAAAAAAATTAAATTTAAAATTTCACCTCGGCAATCGTCTCTCGGAGGTTTTTGGGGTCGCTGATTACGAATCAGAGGTCAAATAGCAAGTGAGGGTGGGTGCACCCCTATTAAAAACACCCCTAGAAGGGACAGAGACTTGTGCTTTGGGGTGGTGAAAACTACACAATTTTTTTTATTTTTCATACCAAGGCAGAGGTAATGGTGATGAATGTTCCGGAAAGTCTAAGGAACACGTACAAACAAGAATTTTTGAAATCGGTGCTGTTTCACCACTTTTCCATATTTTACGGTATTTTCCGGCTTATTCGCTGTATTAATAGTAATTTTATTTATATGGAAATCGGTATATAACGTAAGTCTTGTGTCGTTTCACAGGCATGCAACTTTTAAAAAGTGCGTCAATATTTCCTACTTCCGATAAGTAGAGTAGCCACATTAGGTTCTTATAAAAAAGGTCATGCACATTTATTGAGTTTTTAATTATTGAGATCAAAATAACATATCGACGAATTCAAGAATAGGAAGAAGATATGTGCTAATTTAATTTTATAATAAATTGTACAAAATGTTTGTTTCTATAAAACATATCACCATCATTCTGTTAAGTACTTTCACGTGTACACAATCCTAAATAATGAATGAATACTATTATTCGCTGTAAAACAAAAGAAAAACAAGTAGCAATTCAAGCAATTAGTGTTTAATATAAGGAATTGTACACGAACAATACACTACATGTATGTTTTGTTGCACAATGATAAATCAACTTGTGCCGTTATAGCAATCAAGAATAATTGTTCTTGTTTCGGAAATAATAGCATCGAAGGCGGGTGTCACGCAGAGCTAGGGCGGTCACTGCTCTTATGGTAATTATCACAAGCAATCACTTCGCCGGATCTTCGGTCTTGTCATTTGCTTGCACAATAGACGACGCCTAAAGAGTAATTGGTGTAAGCCGCAGGTCGTTTCCGTGTAATCGATAACTGTAATACAGTCTACGCTCATCACCTTCATTGTACGTTTGTGTAGGTGTCTTATTGTTCGGGTATTGCAGTGTCATGTTTCTATAAGATTGTTATGTGAGCATACTGAGCATTATTGCTAGTAGTTAGATGTATCTGTAACCGATGGTAGCACATTAAGTTTCGACGGAAATATATAAGAATATAACATCTTTTTGCTAAGTGAAGTTTTCTATAGGTAATCTTTACAAAATAACTTTATAGCTTGAGAATAAGGTTTCTGTGTTACACGATACACGAGCCTTCCTCTTGGCCTCTGATTTAAATACTATGTTCAACAAAAATCACAGGCCTGGTGTTCTAATGGTTATAATAGTGATCCCGACTGCTCAATCAGAGATCGTGGGTTCGATTTCCATCCAGGACAAACAATGTGTGATCAGCACAATCATTTGTTGTGTCAGGGTGTAATTTATCTATAATATGTACTTATGTATTTAGTAATATATAAGTATGATTATCATCAGTCTGGTTAACATAGTACAGGCTCTGTCTGGTTTGAGATCAGACCGCGCCGTGTGTGAGGTGTATCAAATTATTTATTATTATAATATTATCATCTATTCTTTGGTTCCGCTGACTTGTTGATAGCATACGATAAGGTCAGATTCCGGAACATCAAAAAAGAAATATGCAAGGCTTTTTTTACATGTTTTAGTATTATTTAATTTTTTATTAAAATTAGTTATGTGTATGGACACCACCTAATTTTTGTAAAAAAATTAAACATGATATTTTGTGAAGTCTAATAATTACTTATTAGGGTCGACTCAGTGTTATACAGCAGTCACTTCTTTATTCCTTTTCTAGAATATCGTTCCTCTATCATTAAAATCTTCCTTTCATTCTTAAGTAGGTACCCACTCTCTATTCAATAATATTGTCACCCCTTCTAGTTACATGTCGAATTGCTGCTCATCTTGTCATCATTTATTATCTTAATGCTTACATTCACATCGCATAACTGTCTCAATATTCGCATCACACAGCTACATGCAATCACTTACATCAGAAGTCAATGTTTTTGTAGCACATCACTCCGATCCATTCAAACCAGCGTTGCTGAGGGAACCAGCTGAGGAAAAATCGGGTCGCAAGTAGTACTCATTTTATCCACCCTATGATAATAATGTTATTCACTGTACATTTGTACCACAACACTACTGTACCCTCTTAGTTTCTCTCCTTCGATAGAGGGTGTATTGAACGAGATAAAACAGAGCAACTAAGACCTGACCCAGAAGAAAGGCGTGACGCTGTGTTAGTGGTGCTGTTAAACCTGAGTTTGTTCAGTTTCGAAGAGAAATATTTTGTAACTACTTAATTACCTCTTAAGCAAATGACCTCTATGTAATGCCTCTATGCCTATAGATTTTAGTA
This sequence comes from Callimorpha dominula, assembly GCA_949752705.1. Classification (NCBI taxonomy): domain Eukaryota; kingdom Metazoa; phylum Arthropoda; class Insecta; order Lepidoptera; family Erebidae; genus Callimorpha; species Callimorpha dominula. The sequence goes on from OX456999.1 coordinate 15,454,972, forward strand.
AAATATTACAGGAATAAGGGAAATTGTAGATGAAGATATCTTGTGGATGATGAAAGAATGATATCTTGTGGATGAAGTCGCTACACACACTAGGTATACATGCATATATGGACAACGATGGTCGTATTGTGTCTTATATCATGGACGAGGATATTCAGGAAAGTATTCGAAAATAATTATTATTAATCATCAAGAAATAATTATTTAATATCGTCTGCGACTTCACTCACGTGAATCTAAGAAAAAGTCGTTAATTTCTAGATATAAAAAGTAGTTTTTATATACAAAACTCATGAGTAGTTAAGTGTAGTAGCTAAGTGTATCCATGCAATAAACCATACATTGATCCCTTGCTATATGAAAGAAAGACAAACCCAAGCAACATTTCACGTTAATAAACATTAGTAAGGAAAAATAAATAATATTTATCTTTTCGCCATAATACAAAAACAGCTATTTCGAGAAGACACGACTTTTATGCCTGTGAAATGGACAAAACAGTTCCCTTTTTCACTAAGCTATTAACGATGTTTTTACAGACCAAATGCAACATTTGCTATTCAATGCTATAAAAATGTTAAACGTACTTCACATGTGAGATGACACTTTTTTGTGAAATTACTCTTTTTTTCCCGGGAGGCGGTTTATTAAAAGTACAACTGACTTCAACGCAATTCATTGCACTTAAAACTTTTATTAGTAATTTAACAACTCTCCGCAACTCCGTTCAGTACCACACTGGCTATATAATTTATCCAATAAATCCCGTAACATATGGACAAAAATCACAAGTAAAATAGTCGATTTAAAAAACTCCTGTTTTGTTTTAGTCGGTTAACAATAGACTGACAATTATCGGCACTAATTGAAAATGCACTGTCTACGTCTAGTGAACACAACTATAAATTTATATAGGGCATAAATAAAGACATTTACGACCCTGTTTATATTCACGTACCTATTACAAAATCATATAACTAAGGATTGGTGTCTATTTACACATCGTTGATAGTTAATCCAGTCCGACCCATTCAACAGTTTAACTGATATTGTATTCAAAGAGTCGATGAGATGAATGCGTTGTCAAAAGATTACAATCGATACGTGCACGATGAATACAAAATCCTTTGATGCAACAAAGTAATCTCTGCCAACTATAGAAAGCCAAATTTCATATTTGTGTCCTACAGTAAATTATGTAATTGTGTGACATTTCGCTTTAAGTGTTGACATGGTCTATAGACGCAATGAAAATACACATATTTCTGGAAGTTGGAACCGGCTTTGGTGTGTCAGTTCCCACACGCGCTTAAGTGCATCACGTAGGAGGAAAAGCGACAAAAACAAACGACTGTCGTGGACCGGTCACTCACAGTCATTGCCTACATATTTGTTTATGTATTTATAGAATGTCAATGACCTTGGATAATCAACATGAAATTAATAAATATCCAACGACACCAGTGCACCATTTTCTCTTCTGTTTATATTGATGGGTTGAATTTCGACTAGTGGAGAAACATTTGTAAAATGAATGTAACGTACAAAATGGTACTCATACAGTATTTATTCACTTTATTCATCATAATTATCGATACTTCATTGTTTAGATGGATGGGTGGATGGATGTTTGTTACTCTTTCACGCAAAAACCGATTGCGATGAAACTTGGTATGTAGATAGTAGGAGACCGGAGAGTACATATTTAAATAGTTGGCTATTTGGAAGGTAGGTGGTAGTTAAAGTAGTCATCTCGATAGGTGCCAAAGAGCCGTGTTTTGTGGGTTCAAGTTTGATGCCTATATATGACAACTTTTAGTCTCGATCACAATTAGACGTTTTAGTTCTAGGTGTTCTTTGTGTTCGTTAATTTTTAACAGACGAAAAAAAGGAGGTTCTCAATTCGACCGTATATATAAATTGGAGGCTCGGTCACTAATTGTAGGCTTTCGCAGGAGTAAGGGTGAGAAGTAATATGACACACAACACAGTTCCTAGGCTTCTACACTCTTTTACAACAAACATTAATTAAAACTATTACAAGGAACCATATCAGTTGCCAGGACACGTTATTCTGACGTTTGTGTGTCGTTTCACAACTGTATTCAGGATTCGGATGCGACATATATATATATTTTTTTTTAACCGACGAAAAAACGAGGTTCTCAATTCGACCGTATACCTATGTATATACTTTTTTTTTTGTTTGTTCAGCCCTCTCTCCGTTATTTATGAACCGATATTGATTATTCTTTTTTTGTTAGATAGGGTATACCCTATGACACATGACACATGGGACCCCTCTTAAGATATATCTCAAGAGGGGTCCCATGTCAAGGAAGTCAGGATCTGATGATGGGATCCTGGTTAAATTGAGAGAAACCCTCGAAAATTGTAGAAACGAATAGTGTTTCTGTTTACTTTTCATTACTTTATCAGGTATTTGCGTTTAGAAATCATCACATCATGTACATGCTGAGCTTATGATGAAAAAAATCATAAAATAAAAATCTTTTTAACAAAAAATTAAACCGATGAAAAGAACTAAAAAGCATAAAATAAATAAACCTTTTAAGTCCTAAGTATTGAGCTTATTTACATAAATTATTTACATTTTAGTTCTTATCGTCGGTTTAATTTTTTGTTAAAAAGATTTTTATATGTTTATAGAGTCCTACCCAACGAGTTAGTGATTTCTCTAGTCTCAATAAAAAAAGTAAAAAAGAACATTGTAAGTTGATGCATTTGTATAACAGCAACTTAATCCTAACTAATATAAATATATATATATAGGTACCTAAATAATTATAAATGCGAAAGTAGGTTTGTTTGTATTCTACGCTTTCACGCCTTAAATATTCAAACGATCATCATCATGTTGTCAAGAATTCAGAAAAGGCAATAGGATAGGGTATATCCAGAAAAAAGATCGAAGATCGAGAAATACCTGTATTGATTGACAAAGTCTATATTCAGGTAAGCGAAGCCGCAAGCAAACTGGTACTGAATAAAAGAAACAGTCTTAAAGAATTTATTCGAAACAAAAGCAATCTTTGTATCTTAGGTTACTCATAGGTAGCATTTGCGAGTAAGGGCACAATGGCGGGTCAAATGCACAATTTAAAGTCAACTAGTTTCTCCGATACTGTCCCACATACTTAGTTATATAATGTACACTTTGACTTGTAAACAATATTACACAACTTCATACTTAAACGTAAATCTGGAAAAACTTAGCAAAAAAGTTTCTCTCACAGCAAAAGAAAGTCAACAACCAATTTCTTCAAGTTTTTCAATAAGACCTTCTTTAATAAATACCTTGTGGATGTCAATTTTGATACTCAGTCCATCATAATGACTTTATACGTGACTGCCACAAGAGAAATGAATTGACGTTTGTTGTTTGACATATGAAATGTTCACGACCACGAGTTTACCTCTGACCTTTCGCATACTAATAGTCCCAGTCATATCATTTTTACACTGCTTTAGGGCGGCTGGCCTAAAGCCTTTCTGCTTCAATCATATAAATTATACTGATTTTACAAATTCCTTTCAAAATAACATAAGTTTCGAATTCCGAAATAAGTTTTTTTTTTTTCTACCTAATGCGTTTAGTTTATTGTTTCCTCAAAGAATGATTGTATGTATGTGCGTTTAGCGCAGTTAAGAACAGTTCGATAATGGATAACCGCTTTATACAGATTTTTTGTTTAAATATTCCTTGTTGTCAACAACATATACTTACATAAAGCCGTATATATTTAATTAGCCTATAGAGTAATTAAAAATGACATGCATGAACGCAACGTCTAAAATCAGTCATTCCTGGTGACAACCCTGACGGTTTATTATCAATTAGTTACATCTTCAACAGTTCACCTTCATTATTGTGTTTGTAGACATACACATGAGACGCGTGTGAATCAAGTCATTTTTCAAGCCATTTCCGACTCCATTCTCATCCGGATAGTTGTGGGGTAATTAAAGAAATACCTAAACACTGAATACAGTGTATGACAATAGGTATAAAGTTATTTAGGTGAATTCTTTTTACGAATGAGACACCCTCAACCTATTTTAGTGTTTTTTTTTGTAAATACAAGTTCCAATGTTGGGAAGAATTTGTATAAAAAAGATCATATATCGAGACGATTAAACAGTTTAAATAACTATCTACAGATTTACTGTGAATTTCATAACCCAACCAGGGTTCTTATTACAACATATTTTTATAGCACTTTTAATTATGACATTTCACTCTTCACTCTAGAGAACAATAAATAAAAATATGCCTTGTTAAGAGACTAAGGGACTTATAAAACCTATAATTATGGGTATATGAAAGTATTAAAAAGCTATCAATAAAGATTTATGGTAAGCATGTGTGTTACACTATATCATACTATATCAGTAGGTATTAAATGACCATATAATGACATTACTATAACAATAAATCACTTTCTAAATTTATTCAACATTCGTTCTAGTGTATTATGAATATTTTCGAGCTTTCCTGACAGTATTATTTATGAAATTATTTGTTTTGTTATGCTCTTATGCAAGTTTGAATTTCGAATGTTATCATACATCGAGTTACACCCACGACAAGCCGTTTTCAGTCATTTAGCAAATAAAGCTTGCAAAAGTTGTAGCAATTATTTGATAAACGTTGTGTAATTTCGTTAAACCATGAGTAGTGTTCGGGCATAGAATGCTTCCTTCTGCACGAAATTTCAAAATGTGCAGATTTTTTTATTGGGGCTATGGTCAATTAGCCAAACAATTTCACCACACGAACGCCGCTGATTGTGAACTAAGTAAATGTAAGTAAGCCTTCTATTTCATATTACAACATTTTTGCATTTCTTTTATGCATCGCGGTCGTTTAAAGAGGGTTTATAGGAAAGCAATATTTAATGCGGAATTGCTTATTTGAAAAATAGGGAACACAATTCAAAATCACGATTTTTGAACCGACCTCAAACAATAAGAATTACAGCATAAAAGTTTTTAAAAATATTCAGTATTTAAAACTCACCGAATGCAATTATTGTATTCACCGATGCAAAAATATTAGACAAATCTAAACTGGCACGGTCGATTCGTTGTCTCGAGCTATTCCTGGTCTCTACAATTTTTCATCATGAATCATTTAGGTAATTAAGTCTACTGTACAGCCGAACAGCATCCACAATATACTTCAATAATGTTCACGCATTCCGATACAAGATAAAAGCAGTTTCTGAAGAATGCGCAATAAACGTATGTCGTTGGGTCACAGAGTCACAAGATTATGTCATTGTGCGTGTTTGTGGGTGTGTCAATGGTATACTTACTATTGATTTGGACATACGACGAGAAGCGTCTCTTTAAATGATGGTTGGTGAAAGTGCGATTTTCGGACAACATATTGTGTAATTTTGCAACAAGTGGTCGCCTGCTTCCATGAATCAAAACTTAGTCACCCGCTCATCCTGACTTTTTGTTCAATCGGCTTCACTGATTGACCTACCAGTGTTCCTCTGAAGGGTGTTCTACATACAGTAACCGCGCCACCTGACCGAATTAAAATTCCTATAGCATAGCATCTATTACATTCACACGCCAGCAATACCAACCCTATGACCGTGTACAAACGCGGAAACAGCTAAGCACAATCGTTTAGAAACAGCGTTGTATGATGTTGTCTTCGGCACGTATGAGCTGGCTCGACCAGAGTGATACCACGGCCACACAAAAAACCTTCTTCCCTTCCTTGCACTCTCCCTCTTCCCCTCTTCCCCCACTCCCACCTTGGTCGCACTTGTGACTCTTGAGTTGCAGGTGCCCATAGGCGGCGGTAGTCACTTATTATGAGGAGATGGCCATCGACTGCGCCCGGGAAGTACTGTACCATATTGAACTTGCGTAAAGAACTACTAAGTTTATAATACGTTTTAATGAGCTTGACTTGCGCCACTATTGTGTTGCTCCGCAGTTTCATAAAAAGAGTGAACACAAACATTAAAATATTTCAATGTTGTGGGGCATTTCACATCACTATGTTAGCTAAAGGGCAAAGCTCGCAAAACTTCCAATACTTGAGGCACAATGGAAATCTTACAATAAGATTAACTATCTGATGTTGATAAATGATGTGTGTGTTAAGAACAGCTATGTCAAGCATATCATGGGTCAAGCATGTGCGAAACCCTACCATGGAGATGAAGATAATAGATTTTATTCATGTTACGAAAGTTAGGTATATGCAATGATATATATTATGTTAATAAAAGCGTTCAGAAGTAACTTGTCGCCACATCAAAAACTCTTATTTATTTTATTAAAAATAGGGACCAACTATAATAGATGATAAGATAACACAGCGCACTATTTAAATAAGTTAATAGACGTTATTTTGACTGGTTATACCGGTAACGCAATACTATTGGCACAGATAAGATAATAGCTATCGGTCGATTGATAAATATTAAGGAATAGTGGAATTATAAAAGGGTAGGAATAAGTGGTGAACACTTCACTTGAGTGCGAGCAGAGGTACTAACAACTTGGCAGTTACTGTTAGTTAGTTATTTTTATAGTTTATATCAGTGGTTTCGAGACTGTTTCTTACATAATGAACATTAATTTTATGGAAAGATTTTGTTTCAACCGGGCCTTAATACGTGCAGTCTAAGAAGCACAGAGCAAATCAATTAATATTTACATGTACATACGAAAAGAAAAAAATAACTGGACAACCTGACTCGCGCACCGAGAGTTCCGTACAAACAATACGACCTTTTGACAATAGAAACATCGAGTAACCAAGAGACCTACCTACCTTTTAAATATTATCGCGATTAAGTCCCGAGTTACACATCTAATATGTATCAAAGTCGCGAAAGTTTAAGTTACTTCTTACCGGTCCACCATCATGGCACTTAAGTTCAACTACTAATAGTCCTACAGCCAGAGCTATCCAAATGATAAACAAATTTTTGCAAGAAAATCGAAATGCCGACATTATTCTTCGACAAGCTTGGTGTGATGACAGGGAATGTACTGATTTATCTGAATAATTGTAATTTTTAAATAATAATCGTAATCTTTAATTTAATGTAATCTAAGTGTGTTTTAATCTAAGAATGTGTTAATTAAATGTATGATTTTCCATTTTTATTGTACAGCGTCAACTTACATATTGCCTTGGTGTAAACTGTAAGCTTATACTGTTTTATTTGAAATGAATAAATAAATAAATTAAAACAAAGATTTTATACGACCATCTCGACAATCGATTCTCGAAGATTTTTGCTCGTTTGCCGTCCTGACTTCCTGATACTGGTCTGATACGACAATGCAATGAAATATTGTAGTTTAGATGTATTTTAAGTTTTTTTAGTTAAGAATATTGCTTTACAAATAGGGTAAATACTTACTATGTGCATATCAAACATTTTAGTTAAGTTGACTGGCTCGTTGGCCTAGTGGTTAGTGACCCTGACTGCTATGCTACAGGTCGTGGTTTCGATTCCCACCTGAGTCTGGGTGTTCTTTGTGTCCGTTGTTTGTGTGTTTGTAATGTCCCCCGCAATACAAGAGTAATTCCTAATGCGGGAGTTGTCTTTAAAAAAAAACGTGTTTTACTCATTTTATTCACAGACTAATATAAAGTAAAGAAAGAAAGAAAAGAAATGTTTATTTTTTGGCAATAAAATAAAAAAAAATTAAACAATTTTGCAGCTGTGATTACCGTTAGTGCCAAAAAAACGGACCCAATTCAGCATTGTGCCAGGCGAAAGGAAAAGTAATATATCGCACACCTAGATCGTAAGGGAGCTAACTCAAAATTTAAAATTGTTGAGTTGTGCACACCATCGAATTCCTCAATACCTACCGACCAATAAAACAGATATGAAAATATCACCATCACTCGAGGCTAGATGCTAAATTCACCAACACGGGCTCAACTCAAAACGTAAAACAAAAGCAATAGGGAAATAACTACAAAAATCCATTCAGCCCCAAAACATGATTAAAACACAAGATTCCTACAATATCTTTCTTCTAGCTGCATATAAAAAGCATAAATCTACACACACAGTAATTAGTTTTTCGCCTTTCGCTTTTTTTAGTTAATACCTGTTTAGATTTAAGTGTGCGATATGATTTACGTAAGTAGTAGACTAGTTTTCTTCCGCGGCTTCACTCGTGTGAAACTACTTCTACTACTAACACGTACTTTTTTTGGGATGAAAGGTACTCTAGGTATGTCCTTCTATACCCTTGACAACATGTACCATGACTATGTGTAGGTATGCACAATTTCATAGCGTGAAAGCGTAAAAAACAAACAAACTCGCATTTAAAATATTAGGTAGTAACGATTAATATTAATACCTATAACCAAAACTAGTTATTCCTACCAAACTGTCTTCAGCATCATCATCCTTATTCGACGAGCCTTTTACCAACGAAGTTGGGGTCAGCTTGCAGCCAAACCTTTTTCTTTTTTGAAAAGCCGCTATGTAAAGTACAAGAAAATTAATCTACTGTAACAGTAATCTACCTACTAGGTAAAATTTCTATGGCATTCGATATTTTTCTTCAATTATTATGTCACAAATATTAAGAAATAATGTTCTCAACTCGGGATATTAACGTTGTGTAACGGATATCTAAAAAAAACATCTATTGTTCTATATTGAACAGCCAATGTAACCAAGGAGGTGTAAAAACTTTAAAATCTTGGAAACGTGGAAGTATCAATATCTACTTATCGTAATTACGTATCGACTTCTTAACACACTACCTGCGTAAACCCGATACTATTATAACAAATGGTATTCTTAGTAACTGCGAGTTTACTTTTCAACTTCCAATTAAGTACATTTATTCGATGTCCAATATCCGAAAGTCCAATATCTGTTTAGCCAACATTTCATAGTAGGTATAGATGGATCACAATATCGACAACCAGTAGCTCAAATTTTATTTAGGCGATAGTTTTATCTCTCGAATAGATACTCAGGGAATAGGACTATCGATATTTGAAGGTACTATCAATACTTGGCTCGATATTTCAGGGTAGCTATATCAATTTGAGCGAAGTGGATAGAATATAAAATGTTCGTCATGCAAGTGAATCAAAAACATGAAATATTCAAATAGAGTAGGTACGCAGGAGAAGGAAACAATTATAAGAACAAACCTGTACGTTAAGTAATCAATATTTTCTATTTTTATCATTCTAAGCATCAGACAAGAACACATGTCTGAAACAATGAAATAAGCAAACGTTATTAATAATATTAAAGAAGTTTTAGAAAGGCACTTGAATACATAGACATTATGAATGGCAGAAGTACTCTTTAACGCTATACGTATGATACGTATTTTGGATTATTTACCAATCTTATCCCGTAATTCAGTTGACACTACATGTTTACATGTTCTAATGTTGCTGTGAGCAGCACAAATTACATCTTTCGTTAACTGTTTGAGTTTTCAAATAAGATTATTAGAACAAACCTCTTACAATAGGGATGTTGACATATTTTCAAAACTGGTTTTATTTTATACCTAGACAGTAACGATTATCTTATCTGCGCCTAGACCCATAATGAACGCAATAAATAATATTCTGTTAAAAAACACTAAAATTTATCAGAGAAATTTGAAAAAATAAAGTTACTTTTAAATTTTCCCGCCGAAACACTCACTTCAGTTTGATTACGTCATTATCCGAAAAACATTATTCAACTGTCAGCCCGTCACAGTAATAAGTGTTCTTGGTGTTTGTGCTCGCGGTTACCTTCACGAATATACCAAATTTAAGTGCTTTTCCTGAGAGAAATGGACATAAAGTATTACAAATGCTGTGCAGTGCCCAAGTGCAAAAGCACAACAATCAGCACACCGGAAAAACTTTTCATAAATGTCCCAAAAAATAAACAAATAAGGAGAAAGTGGCTAACACTTGCTGGAAGAGAGGCAGCGTCGTTGTCAACAACAAGCGCCAGGTATTGGAGATAATTCACGCAATGAGTGACGTTTTCTATGTTAATATTATTATGATACCAACTGACAGCTGCTGACAGCTGGCTGTCTATCAAGTATCAACTGTCAGTCTCTCGGATAATTACTTAGTAGAATCTGATTGGTGTTTTCAGTCACGTGGTCATGGTTACTATTTCAGCCTTTTCTAATAATCTAAAAAAACGTTGTTTTAGGTTTTTATATATTACAATGAATCATTTAGTTAAAATGCAATATAAATTTGTGATTAGTGTCAACATCCCTATTAATTTTGTCTACATTTCAGTTCAATCACAATCGATAATGATTACTGACAAACTAGAGAACATATCACTGACTGTTAGATAGATAGATGGATGTACTCTTTATTCTACACAAAGCAATAGGTTACAATATTGTACATACTTACTAGCTAATGTTATGTTTAATTGGCGACCTTATCGCAATTTGCTGCATCTTCCGGGCAAAGATTGGATGGATAGAGAAAACATAGGTGAAAAGAGGGGCTGCAGTGTAATGTGTGTGAAAAAAATAATAATAATATATAAGTGCTTTTAGGAGATACTTTGCAAAATAAATATTAGGATACTTACAAACACACATATACATATATATATATATACACATACATACATACATATACACAGATACATATACAATACATAGTTAATATGGAGATACATAATAGTACCTACCTAGTATGTCGCCCACATGTCACCATTCACGAAGAAATATATTGTTCTTTCACTATTTTTTTTTAATTTGTCAACATTTTGTTCACGTCTGATGACAAGTGGCAATTCATTCCACAGACGGATAGCCTTAACTGTGAAAGATTTGTCCATATTTACTGATGAACAGACCAAAATACCAAGATTTTAAATATTTCTGTTTTACATTACAGATGTTGGCGTTGGTGGTTGTTTGCCTTTCCCTTCTATTCGCGTCGAGTTTGGCTGAAGATACTACTACAGAGGGCTACAATGACCAGTTAAACACTATTGATTCTACACCTTCAGCACGTTTAGCTCCGTATATAAGAAAAGCACTCCTTAAAGCTCTAAGCGAACTTGAAGAAAGTGATAACGCTACAACAGGCACCGACTTCACAGACGGTACCACTGCAGATGAACCAGATTCCTTGACAACAGCCAGGGATGATTCTGAACCTTACACGGATAAAAATGAAGTCCAAATACATTCATTCATAGTAGACGGACAATCTGCCTTTTACAACATAACTAATACGCCTACAAAAATTGATAACAATATTTCTATATTAAGCACCACTGTAGGAAATGTTGAAAATCAAGTAACAGCAACACTTCCAACATCTGCCCCCTTCTCTGAAATTTTTCAATCTAAAGAAAGTGGAGTAAATTTTCCACAGACAAGAAGCATTCAAAGTACTGTTAAGTCTAGTAAAGATAATAGTGTTAGTCCTAAAAAGACTACATTTAAGCCGTTACCCTCTACCACAACAACAACTACTACCACTACAACGACGACCACTACCCCAAAACCTACTCACAATGATGATGGAGAAAATATAGAAGAAGTGGGTAAAGGTGACGTTCAAGTGTTCCAAGCCCCCTTAGTTGCGGCTTTTACTGTGCAACAAGATTCACAAGGAATGCCGAAAAGTGTTATACCACTTTATCAACAAACAACTAGTCAAAACTTTGTACGCCCACTACAAAAACCGGCGATAAACAATCTAGGAACAGTTCCTTCTTTGTCTGGTGGCCAAATAATTCCAAGTGTAAATATAAATCAACAAGTATCTCAAAATGAGTTTATTCATCAACAGTTAATGTTACAAAAACAACTGGAAGAAAAACAACGAATTCTTGAAGACCAACTGCGTTTTTTGCAATTTCAACAAAGACAACAAGAGGAGTTGCTAAGAAAACAACAATTTCTTTTACAACAAAAAGAATCACAGCGACAACAATTTATTTCTAATACACCCAAATTTCAAAGTCAAAGTTCTGTAAATAATTTTCAAATTCAGAAAAGTATTCCGCAGAACCAATTCATAAATCAACAAAATTCACCTTTTCGAAACAATAATGCTCAGGTGTCAATTGTACCCAGTTTTCCACTTGAAGCAAGCAGTACAGTAACGAACCAGCAACTACCCAATCGCGAGGCTGTTGATTTCCTGATACATTTACGTAGCCAACAACCTGGTCAGTTCCCATTACAAGACAACCATTTACCACAAGGAATAAGTAGTTTCCTTCAACCAAACACTAACACGAACTTTCAACAAGGTATTAACTTCAATCAAATAAGATCTGTAAGTGATCAATTTGGACAACAGAAACAGCACCACCGAGTGTTTCGGCAAGAAAACGGTGTCGGAAATTTTGGACTCAATAATCAAAATTATAACACATTTAACACTTTCAACCCGATGTATGCAAACCGTTTCTTTCCGCCGAATGTACAAAATCCATACAACGTTGACGCAGAATTAAAACAATTGTTAGTACAAAACGGAGTGAATGGAAGAAACCAAGAAGACATAAATATCGTATCAAAAGTATTATCACTAAATCATGGCCTTGCGCTGAATAATCATATCTCTAACTTCAGAGCGCCTTTTGACAGCCGAAGACACACACGTCCTCTTTTATAAGACTATTCTATTAGCTTTATAATTATTACTATATATTAATATTTCGTACTTATATTGGTAAAAAAAATCACAAAGCTAAAATTTCAGGTTATAATATATTGTAATGACCAATGAAATGAAATGAATTTAATATCGGGGATTACTATACCTACTATTCTTGTATCTATAAAAGTAAACTATAGTACCTTGTACAATATTCTGATTAATGTTATATAACCAAAGAAGTAAAGACACATCTATCTTAAAAAAAAATATCCCCTCTGTTTTATATTCCATATTACGTATTACGATATAATTAGATATAAATATTTATTTATTTTACTGTAATGTTTATGAACTGCCATAAGTAGTGTAACTAAGAATACGGTGACATTAATGAGGAAAAACTTAGGTTACACCCTGCAAAGATACCGTAAACGTAATGCCTCATTAAAACATTAATGTTATAGCTGGTCACATTTCAAAATCAAATATGGACATATTACTTAGGTTTCTAGCTCAGAGGATTGTCAAAGCATAGAGTAGTAGCACAATGTTCAATTTCCTCTAGGTTATTGTTTCTTTTTTTTTTTCATTGCTTTCTTAATGTCAACTGCGTTAATTTTATGACCTAATCTATGAATACATATAATGTGTATTTCTTTTTAATACGAAATTTTGTGTAAATTATTGAAGAAAGTAAATGTGATCACAATTTAATTAGGGTCTATGCTTTATATTCCTTAAGCACTAGAGAAATGTTAGCTTTTTATTTTAATGTGACCAGCTTTTTTAAATATGCTTTAATATGTGTATCTTAAAGTTTCTTTTTAAATCATTGAAAAATCTAGAATCTATTAAAATGGTATGCATCGCAAAATATAATTATAAGTGATTAGGGTTCGTTATAAGTTTATATTTAAGAGTGTTTTAGGGTATAAGCCCATTAATAATTAATTTCATTCATTAATAGAAATAGTACATCACATCATACCACTGACAGAAAGAAAAAAATGCCGCTCTAGCAATATTTATGGCGTACCTACATTTACATTGCAAACAACCATACTACTTTGTCTACTGTAGTTGTAGAATAATTACTAGCAGATATTCCATCTTAATACATACAAACATGTACTTACTTATGTATTATTGGATAAGTTAATCCTTGTCGTTAATAAATAATTTTATGCACGCCAAGGTGGCTCTCGGATGAGAGAAAATTTTCCAACTTACTTGACATCGTTATGTATTGACCATATCTATACAAATAAATAAAATTGAAGTGTCTGTTTTTAATTAGTTTGACTTTATAATAATAAAAAATGTCTTCCGACAAAAGATAGCAGTATTTACAAAGTATTTGGATCTAGTTATTGTAATATACTAAGATAGCATAAGACTAATATTGTATACTCAATTTTAATTCTTAATAAAAAAAAAGTTCTTATTAAGAATTTTATTCTTAGTAAAAAAATATAGATATTCATGTTGAATTTATTAGCCCCTTAGATGCCCCAAGAATAAGCGTACTGGTTATGAATCATTTAGCCTCTAATTGTGTTGAATATCATTATGTTATAAAATAAAAATTATAAGGTAGTGTCATACATTCTCGTAAGTACCTCTTAAATGTAACGTGTAAATATATTATTGTACACAAATATCTAAGAGTTTTATTTCTAGCGTGGTTCAGCCCTGCCCTACAGATTAACAGTATGGATTCATCGCTATTTTAATTATCTGCATGACATGTCGCATCTACATAATTGGTCTCTATGGCAGCGAACTCACAATCGAGTGGTTGAGGGTTCCCATTCAAACTCGCAAATTTAAAAATAAATATTACTAGCTAATTTATTAATCTTTACATAAAAAAAATGTAGGATTTTTGTATTCTAAAATATTTGAAAGGAAACATAAGCGTTAAGTAGTTAATTTAGAGCAGCATTTTTTTAAGCATTTTTTTTATTTTTATATTATACTTAGTATATTGACATAGACTCCAGTGTCTATATACACGGTAATTACCGTAGATGCACCGTAGTCTGGTCTCTATCTACCGTCAAGGTAATAAATATTGTATTACCGTGTCAAATATCACCGTATTACCATTAGAAATTTCGTTGTTGTAAATATTTCAACATTTACTGTGTAAAACGAATCTAAACAATAAAAGGGAATATTTTCACCCAGCAATCAATTAAAAGAAGTGGCACAAACTGTGTGGACTTCAGGCTAACTAACGACATGTAGTCAAAAATGAACAGATCCATTTATCAAAAAGACACTGTCGTGCTAGGAGAGTCTGATTCAGATTAATATTAGGTTCCACATGTTTTTCTTCTTTGCTATTAATTAAAAACAAATATATTCAGACTTGATTGGTTCTTAATGTTGATTTTTCCTTTGAAAATATACACGGTAATTTACACGGTACACTTTTAGCAAATTCACCGTATTTTTTACTTGAAACACCGTATTTTTACCCTTGCAACACGGTATCTCTCGATTTACATATGGAGACACTGGTGGGCTCTAATGCGAGGCAATATTATTCTTGTTTACAAACATGTAGTTTCATTTTCGCATGTAGCGGTCGGCGGCACCCGAAAAGAGTAGCCTATTAAACCGGTAGGTATCGATATTTTTTGTAGGGAGTGATATACCTGTTACGTAGTAACTACTCAGTAATCTGTGCTTATGGCCTTTCTGGTTGTAAGCGCATACAATATTCTAATAAAAAAGCTTGCAACACCCAGGTTTTGGTCCAGGAGGGGCAAAAATTATTACACACATTACTTTAATAAACTTATTCTACGTAAGCATACTAAAGCCTCGCCCTGGTTACGTATATACAAAATACCACGTAGGGGTATCATCATATTATGATGATACCCCTACGTGGTATTTTGATCTAATCGGTGAGTATACCCAGGGAGTCAAAGCTCTTTCTTGGTCTTATTAACTTAATACTGCTTGAAATTCAAGTGCCTACCTATGAAGTTAACAGGCATCGTTTATTGAGAATAGTTATAGTATATTTGAAACGTGTCACCGAGCTTGACGGTTTATGTTTAATATTCTTTTTAAGTTACAAAACTAAAATAGAAAACGGTTAACATAAAATAAAATTGACGGTTAACGGGGGACTGTCAACATAACATAATCATCAAATGACTTGCAATTTATATGATTGTATCCTGATTATATAAAAAAACATCAAGACAAATACATTTTATTAAGTATTGAAACTCGGATTTATTGTGTATGTTCCGATATACACTGAGAGCACTGTAAGGTGTGACGTTGATTTAGTATACTGCGAAGTCGTTCCTTATAGTTAGCTATACTGGTTACTGTTTAAAACGGAACGCCAGTATATTGTGAGTTGTTAATTCAAGTCAATTGTCAAATCGCACACCACACCGCACAGCACCAAGAGCACGTTACCTCGAAAACTCCAGTGCTCACAGTACAAAAATGGTGACGTTTATAACGTCATATATATTGCCCTACTGTTCCAGTATATTATCAGTCTATACCAGAACTAATTTCTCCCCAGTACGAGCATTGCTCTCAGTGTATATCGGAACATACCCTTCTTTATTCTACGAGATTCTAGTTTTCCATATATTAAATAAAATTTAATACATTTTGCAGCCACGCCACGTTATCAACTTAGGGGTGTTCCCCCTAAATTTCAAGTGGAATGGTGTTTTTCAAGGGTTTTATATTTTTATAGATTTCTTGATATACAAGTATAGGGCCTAGGGTTGTCATTTTTTCTCTTGCTCTATACGGGGGGCCTAGTAGGCAAAATGTCACAGGCTCCAGGCCAAAGGGGGGCCCTAGGCCTTAAATGCCCTGAACACAGGATGCACTTTCAATTTAATCTATTGAAGTTACCACCGTTACAGGTGGAATGTTTCCTTTAAATTTAAATAATCACCAACCTTGATAACAACCAATACAAACGAAAAAGAATGATTGAAACCGATTAAAAAATAGTTAAGATATCGCGTATATAAACCATATACTTACACAACAAAAAATCAATCAAATTGAGATCCTGCTCTTTTTTAAAGTCTGATAAAAATGGTTTTTGTATGGTAAATTGGTAAGTGTTATTTTGATGAAATTTGCGAGGATGAACGTTTCCAAGATCTGTATTCTATCGTGTTTTGGACTTAATCATTAATCACCTGAGATCGCGTTTCCTAGCAATTAAAGAACATGACACCACACCAATATTGATCGATTGACTTCGATAGATCGATTGGTGTGGTGACCACTTATGATCGCCGATCGAGCTTGGAGCAGGTCGCGCCTCTGTCTCGGGCTTGCTTCTTCAGTTCCAGAACTAAAAGATAGTTTTGTTGCATTGTTATTTTGAAATGATCAAGATCAACAACATTAAATCCAGAATGTATTAAATACCCTGTACCATAGATTCACCGGTGCTATCGAATAGATAATTTTGAATGCGAGTGACTTTAATAATTCGGTACTGGAAAAATGAATTATTTTAGAAATATTGAATAATTTGTAATTAAAGGTTTTTATAGTTTAAGTAAATTTTTAAGGAATTATCGACTTTAGTTTAGGGGTAAATAGTTTTGGGAGTTGGTAACTCTGTTCGCGTTGTATTCTATTCACTAATTCAGTAGTTTACAGGGCCTTGACAGCTTTAGTTCCAACTGT
Organism: Callimorpha dominula; assembly: GCA_949752705.1. Classification (NCBI taxonomy): domain Eukaryota; kingdom Metazoa; phylum Arthropoda; class Insecta; order Lepidoptera; family Erebidae; genus Callimorpha; species Callimorpha dominula. The sequence goes on from OX456999.1 coordinate 15,472,322, forward strand.
TCCGTATGGCGCTGCAGACGCAAATAAAGACTTGACGCCATTTTGATTGAGCTGTCAGTCAACTCAATGTATTATTGTCAATGTCATTGTCTAATCAACATCTGAGTCGAGTGCCGGTAAATCTCGTTCTCCTCGCATTTCTGCTTGAGTTGAGACACCTGATACACCAATTTCTCCTCGGTTGTTTGAGACAATAGTGCCTAGTAGTTCTACACTTAGTGCCTGAACATTTATTGCGCAATGGCTCTCTTAAAGTGCTGTGTTGGTGGTTGCAATGCAACCAGTGAAACCCATCGCCTATTTTGTGTGCCTAAAGACGATAAATTAAGGAGTTTATGGATGAATTTTTTAGTTCCCACTAATCCTTTACTCATCGGACTTACAACAACCCAATGGCTGAGAAAACGAGTCTGCCACAGACACTTCGATAGACGTCAATTGGATGGACAAGGCCAAAGAACGCGCTACTCATACTCCTGCCTATTTACCTCCAAAGAAATAGCCCACGAAATACCATTAAGTTCCAAAGGTGCGTACATTCATTCGTAAATACCATTTTTTAATTATCATGACAGTATTGGTCAGTGTAGAAGGGAAAAAATATTCCCTACTACATCACTGGCTTGTGTGGTTGGCTAGAAAGTTAAAAAATACATTGAATGGTTAAGTTGTGAATTTTTTTTATTTGATTCAATAAAACTCATTATTTCTTAAAATATAATACACTTGAACCTTTGAATTATAACCTTTCTTTTCCTTTCAGAATATCATGTTCTCTCTGAACATAATTATCATTAATCAACTGTTACTGATGACAATTATGAAACATTATTGATTGTTAAAAGAGCAGGTATGTTACATCACATTAAATATTACATAAATATATATAACTACAAATTATCATATATTCCAATTCACTCGCCGGAGCTCTCATATCCTCTTTTTGCTTTATAAGATCTTATTCAGCCCTAAAGTTATATATTCTTATGTTAGTTTTTGTTGGACAAATTTTGATTATATGTTAGTAGAATTTCCCCAGTAGATAACACTATAATAAACAGAGGACAGTCATAACAATAATTAAATAATTAATATATAATTAATATAATATAATTTAACAATAATTTAATTAAAAACACTACCGGCCACATTTTGATAGGCAGCCTGGTAGATATATATTCTTCTCATCATAAATTTGTTATAAATAATAGATAGGTTTTTAGCAAATACTCGATGAGCGCACTAGTTCTACAGCCGGATCTCGTACTAACTGGGCAATCTCTAATTAAATAAACTAGGATATTATGATCTTATTTTCCTTAATTAATTACATTTAATATGATGTTGAGTTGACTTGTTCCCTGCCTTTTAATTTAAAATCCTCCTAATTTCTTCCTCCAAATAAAAAAAAAATGTTATAGGATTCAAATTTGTAGAAAAGCAGGATAGGCATACCTTTGATTTTTCTATATATTACAATGTAAAGAAATTGTCTATCCCCGGTTTTAAACTTTGATGTTTAATGCTTCAAGAAAGAAAGTAAATAAATGTTTCATTTGCTATTATTTTTATTTTAGACTTAAGAGGCCGTATACGAAATTTTGCAAATTTCGCTGATTTACGTGGTTTTACAGACGTGATTTTACAGTTAAAATACTTTATTTCTATAAGTTTTTATAAACAACATAAAAGATCATTTCAATTTAGATCTAATGTATGAGCCACTTTTTTACTTTTATTATTCAATTTGATTAATCGACCTCAAACCGGTGACTGTTTTGTAAATTTTGCCGTAAGAGGTTTAGAATATCACATATTTACGAACTGTTTTGAAGTACCAACGGTATGACAGAATTACAATGTATTGCTGTAAAAGTCGTCTATATAATGTATGAAACACTTTTTACAATTTTAATATAAAAAAATTGAGTAAAAAAATGTTTAACTTAGTCAAATTTTACAGAAAATGGACAAAGTTTTGCTTTTGATTTCGGCTGCGTGGAACTTGCATTCATAAAATTACAACAACAGAAATAAACTTCAGTTCAAAGTTAACCCATTTTCTGAAAAAAAATTGCAAAAAATTTAAAAAATATGGTAATAAAAAATGTTTTAAAACAACCTAAATCTCGCATTATTATTTTTAATAAAAGTAAAAAAGTGGTTCACTCATTAGATCTAAATTAAAGTGATCTTTTATGTTGTTCATAAAAACTTATAGAAATATAGTATTTTAACTGTAAAATCACGTCTGTAAAACCACGTAAATCAGCGAAATTGGCAAAATTTCGTATACGGCCTCTTAATCTAAAAAATAATTTTTATTTTCAGATATTCGTAACACAGCGTTTGAAAGTAACCAAAACACAACAATGGCTACAACAGCTGAAATCGTGGAATTCTTTGATCAATTGTTTGACAGTGTTAATGGCTTACCTGGATGCTCGAGGCGAGGAAAATTAAGGAGTGCTGTCCGAAGAGGCTCACCGCCTGTGGAGTTTTGGCAACAAGCCATCCATACTTTAAAAAATATGCAGTACCGAGATTGTAATAGCAAAGTAGCTATCCAAGCAGGACAACCACGTTTACTGCGCGTTCCCTGTCTAGAAGGCTGGATAACAACTTTTGAAAGTTTTATGAGGATCACCAAGTTATTGTTTACAGAATATGGAGTTGAATATTACTACCCTCGCTGTGTAAACCAGGATCCACTGGAAAATTTCTTTGGCAGGATCAGGGCCATTAATTACAGAAATGTTAATCCTGACGCACATACATTCATTTTGTCTTTCAAGGCCCTGATTTTATCAAATATATTAAGTCCACACTCAAAATTTTCCAATTGTGAAGAAGATGATGGAGAAACATTAATAAATTTAAATTTTTTATTTGAAGATAAAAAATCAAATAAAGAAAATGTTTCACCAACAATGTTTCCAATTCCATCATCTTCACAAGAAACAACGTATATGGCCACCAAGATCTAGGGACTCAGGTGCTGATGGAAAAAATTTATGTACAATGTTCTGCATACACAGCGGGGTATTTATGTAGAAAAATATCCCTAAACATAAAATGTGCCGCGTGTGTCAAAACCTACACAAGTACTGAAGTTGACTCCATACATAAATTTATCCAATTTAGGGTTAATTTAGGGGTAATGTTAAAAAATTAAAAAACAATAACTTGGCGTATCCTAACGAAAACTTTTTAAGATTATACAGTGAGGCTAGTCAATACATACACACATATTTGAATATGTATTGTTATCAGAGACATATAGGCAAAAATATTAGGAATATTTTGTACAAAAATTGCACTTTACTTGGTTGGGATGTAAAAAACACAAACCTGATGTAGTAAATACATTTATAAACATTACTACTCGTCTGCAAGTACACAATTGGTGCAAAATTGCTAATAAAATTTTTAAGGGAGCTATCGAAGAAAAGTACGTAAAAAAAAATGAAAGAACCACAGAAAATGGCATACAAAAATATGAAAAAATTAAATTAAAGAGAAAAACTATTAATAAAATAAAGAATTTAAATGTATAACAGTAAATGTTGTTTTATTTACTATTAAGGCATTCCCCAAAGCGCAAGTGGTCCTCATGCGTCTGGTATCGATAAAAGGCACAACACTAGTGTACCGATATAATTAGAGAAAATTACGTGTACATCACTACATATCATCAGAATTATTGTCATTATTTTGTCAATTGTCAAATTGACAATGTCGTGCGACAGCAGCGACATACGGTACACTTTGAACTAACAAGTAAAATTGGAACTGTCCTATCTGTACGTAGTACAATATATAGTTATCTGTGGTAGTTTATGGTCTTATGTCATAACAAATAAATGTATCAATTTAAATTTCAAGATTAATTCAATGTTTTATACAAATTGCACGAAAACCTATTGCAGTATATTAAAAACTTGTCATCTCTTCACTAGTTTTTAGTACTTTGTATCTTCTAGTAATCTGTAAGTCCGTTATGGTTATCATGGACACCACTGAAAGTCTTGGAAGTTTGGAAGAAGAAGCGCATAAAAGGAAAGAAAGGCTAAAGAACCTTAAACGTAAGAATCCTGGTGGTGATAATACATCAAATAATGAACCAGGTGATGTGGCTCTACTTCCTAAGTAAGTACCGAAAGAGGTTATGTATTACATTGGCCTTGATTGTGTATTGAATTGTGTTGCTGAACTTCTCTATTTATTTTTGTTATTACCTACAATTTTTGTGTGAATAATAAGGTAATGGAAGTTTAATGTTGCAGACCCAAATTTCGAAGTTATAAACCACAAGACGAAAAACTGAAAGAGGCAAAATTAGAGGATGCAGAACCTGCCACAGTAGAAGATGAAGTTAAAGATTTAATTGAAGCTGGTAAAGAAAAGGTGCCTGTTCATGTTTTCCATTATTGCATGTCAATCCGGGTTTCGCTACACTGTTAGCGAAACCCGGATTGACATTGACGAAAAAGATCATGGTCCTTCGACGGACGTTCTTATCGTAGGTGATCCTCTTTTCATCACCAGTGATCAATCTTTTCAAAAATTCAAAATGAGTACACGATTCATTAAGTTTTTTTCAGTGAGCTGGTGTGGCTCCCATATATCGAGTTTTTTTGAATAGCAAGACTTTTTCAAATACGTCAAAACTGTTTTGTGGTCAATCCTCCTCGGCTATGACGTAACTACACTTTTTTAACACTCTCATCGACTCTATCGACTAGAGTAAGCTGCATCTTTGACATCAAAATTCCCCTACTAAAAACACTTGAACCAACTTTGTGCTACTCTTACTGACATTGCATTAGGTCCATATACAGTGGCTTTCAGTAAGTCTGGGTGTTTAAATTCAAGGTCACCGCGAAAATTTCTACATGAAAAAATAAGAAAACCCAAAGCAGCTTGATGTTTTCATATAATTAACCATTGATTAAGCATATCAGTATATTTTATTAAGATGGATTCAGGTAGCTAGGCAACAGACAGAGCGAGCTAATATATCTAATAAAATTTAGATTTTAGTTGGGATATTGTAGGATACCAGGAAGAGGCGGGAGTAGATCTTTGTACACTAAAAATAGTTGTCTGTTGGTGGTTATGACTATTATTACCATTGATTAATCTGCATCATCTCTTAATTTTTACAGGTAGTCTTGCAAGACTTAGACATTTCCAGTTTAGCACCACGAAAACCAGACTGGGATCTGAAAAGAGATGTAGCCAAGAAGTTGGAAAAATTGGAAAGGAGAACGCAGAAGGCTATTGCTGAACTGATATGGGAAAGATTAAAACGAGGTAATGAAGATAACTTGGGAGCGATGGTTTCTATGACGGATAACAGACCTACAGAAGACGACTGATAATAATTTTTACTTGTTAATTAATATAAGCATTTACATAATTAGTAAATAACCGAGAAAATAGAATTTGTTTTATTTAGGAAAGGTAATAGCTTCGTATTCTGTATGCAAAAAAAACTTGGAAGTATGATTTTAGGCTGCTATATGAGAATATACCCATTTGAACCAGAAAAAATATCTAGGGAATTAATCCGTTCGTCCTTAGTAGTAACCTTATATGTAAAACTAAATTATATTTTTTAAGCCTACATCGCAAGTAGACAAACCCTTCTTCAAATCAAATCAATATAGAAGCTAAAGCCGCGACCCACGCATGTTGCTGCTTCTAGAGATCACCACTCATTTATAGCGTGGCTGTGGAGCAGGACCAACATCTCACTTCTCACTGTACTATGTGAAATTAGCACTACTATACTGATATTACTATCTAACCACTGTCCTCTCCAGGCTACAGGTCTACCCTATTCGGGAGGCTCCATTCAATAAGAAATTCACTTTATCATTTTTAAAACATATCTTCTAGACATGTTATACCTACTTTTTAAAACATATCTTCTAGACATGTTATACCTACTTTTTAAAACATTTTTACCCCGGTTTGGTGCTCTCGGCCTGTCGGCGCTGCTGTACCTTTGCGATGGCAGATGTAGCAAGGAAAGCCAGAAGAGAAAGGGACCTTAGGTCAGGCGGTTCACACACCATGTAAAATAAAACAAATTATGATTTATTAGTAAAATCTATTGCACAGTCGTTTTATTTTCACACGAACAATTAGTTTAATATCACAGAACACATTTATAGTGTACATAATTACTATCTATTTTTTTCTTGCTGGAAACAGTTCATCATCTCTGTCATAAAAGCTTACAATAAATGTTTTCAATGCCGTCACGAAATCTCAACAAATATCATACTTTGTTTAATATTACTCTGCTTAAATTATGGTAATTTTTTTAATCTTACGGGTAGTATTAATATTGTTTAAAATGCAAAATATTGATATTAAAGACACGTCGTTTTATTAATTTATTATAGATGCTATTTTTGTTCTGGGCAACATTTAAACACTCGACAAACATATCACCCTATAGACAGCCTTGTAACCAATATTAATACATACATTTTTTATTATACCTACTAACTATATATTAAAGTCAGAAGAAATATTATTATACTTATCAGGTTTTTTCGATAAACTTGTTTGTATGTTTTACATAATAGTTCTCTGTATCTGTTCTTATTGGTATATTTATATGCGTTTCTAATAAATTCTTGTTCATTCAGTTTTAATTTAATAAGCTGCCAGCAACTCAAATTACATTCCTTAATAAAAAGAAGTTTAATAAACATTGAATTGGCAAAATTTCTAATTATTAACGTCTAATGTAATAAAACATTACGTTTGCTATTAGCTATTTTCGCTATTATTCGCGTAACATTAATTAAAAAAAAACATTATATTTTTTGTTATTATTACACATAAATAGAAGCAGATGTTACTAATTTCTATGAGTCATATTGGTATTTCTTTCAGCTATCTCCTTTACTAGGTATTGCTCGTTCAAATGTTATGAGCTTAACTTAACTCTGTTCTACAGGTGTCCTGTTCAGCTATTAATCCTAATCTTTTCAAATTAATCTCTTTCTCCTTTACGATATAATGTCATAAATAGTATAAATATTAGTTCTCACAAACTCACAACGAAATCCTCCTTCATGGATCTCTGTTCCAGCGTGCCACTCAAATGCGTTTATTGGTTTAGTTCACACAATTTTACATTCATCGGTAATGTTATAGGATTAGGGTAGTAAAATGACATTTATAACTTAACAATAACAACTTTAGCCACCTCACACATGGCCGTCTGATCCCAAATTAGGCAAAGCCTGTACAATGGTAACCAGACTGCTGATAAACATACTTATATATTACAAAATACATACATATTATAGATAAAGTCTACCAGACACAGACCAAATGATCGTGGCTCATCACACAATTATTTGTTCTGGGTGGAAATCGAACCCACGACTTCTGGCTTAGCAGTCAGGATCACTAACCACTAGACCAACATTCCCGTCATATATATTCAAGATATGACGCCGGCTCCGACTATAACTTGGTTGGCAAGCTTCAATTATATGTAGGTATATTTTTCTAGCTTCACAAATATAGATTATAGTCAGAGAACGGAGGCAACTGACCGCTACAGCTCAGTCAAGGACCGTTACATCGTTTTTTATTTCTATATTGTTTTAAATCGATATTAAATCGGTAATCCAAAATTACACAACTTGCCATCATACTTAATGCTTAAAAATTATTACTGAATTATTTTTACTTTAAACAAAATTTACCTACATTTTATTTCAATACCTCTCATGTAATATGTACCTACAAGTTACTATGCCATCAGGTACATTACTTATGTCGATAATATAAATAATACCAGACAAAAACAACGTGAGTTAAGCTACAAGGTTTTAAAATTTCATCACAATACAATAAACAAGACAAATATGAGACTAAGTGAATGTACAGTCAATGGAAGGGCAGTAACAGCGCTATTCCGATGTTTTTTTCTTTTAGACGGACTAAGAGTCGTGGCTTCAGGTTCATCAATCTCGTTGTAAACATAGTAATTGTTATCTATATTGTAGAAAACTACCCTGTCTCCAATAGGTTGTATGGGTCTGAAGTTATGCGTGATCTTGCCATGCGCCGATCTGATTTCTCGGAACGCTTCAATCTGAAACATTACAAATACAAGGTTGTTGTATTGCACAAACGTAAACAACTATTCTGCTTTTTTGTTATAATTGTTCAGTGTGGCTCAAACATTTCTAATATTACTAAATCAACAATTAATATTAACGAAGCGGAACTTTATTGTGAAATCATGAGAGAAATCGGATTACACGACGGACATCAATGTATTAGGTACTTTATCGTTTTATTATATTTGTAATACGATAATAACTTCTTGTAACTATGTACTTTAACCTGTATCATGAAGGCGTAGCAAACATACAAGTGGCAGGCACAAAGTAACCATATCCAGAATCAGAACAGACCAGTTATCGTTTTGCTGTCTGAACTGACAACACACCATAATTATGTGTACCTACTGTCCTGACCATAAACATAGTATGTAAGTTTATGGTCCTGACGTTCAATCAATTATCATATCACTGTTCTTAGATAACAATAAATTTCCACTGATATTATCTGTGTAGAGATCTTAAGTTTACTACCTCAGAACAAGGTTTAATTGGTGCAATGTGACAAGGTTTGGATTTTATTTCAAAGTTCAATAAAATATCGGATTAAGTATAGGTACTTATTACAGAGTACCTTTTTATACTTATAGTTTTTGGAATTTACGCGCCTGTTTGAATCGTTCCGCAACTTTTCATCGCACGTATCGCATCGTTTTCAAATTGTGATTGTTGAAAGAAAATACTGATGTGTTGATCCAACTGCTATTCAGCTTTTACAACAAAGTATGGACAAAACATACATTAATCTAGGTTTTTAAATAATAAGGCATTTGATCAATTGGAACCCTATAAGTAATCATTAATAAACCAATTTAAATACCCCCGACTCGAGAATCCCTTCAACGATTACAAAAGAACTGATAATCTTCGAACGGCGGAAGAGATTTTCTTGAATTATATCTAAGAACACTCTCGATCAAGTCACCTTTCATACAAAAAAAACGCAATCAAATCGGTTCATGCGTTTGGGAGCCACGATGCGACAGACAGACACACAGACACGTCAAACTTATAACACCCCTCTTTTTGCGTGGGGGATTAAAAACGATTAAAAATCCTGTCGCTTTTTTTCGGCCATGGAAAGTTACCTCTTGGTTCTTGTACATATACCTTTTGGTTTTATATACCTATAGTTTGACGGACAGATCATGGTCACTAATCAAAAATTTTATAAGAGTACATTATCTGCACTTTCAATACATATCAATTGTTCACGTAAATATAATCAACTATTCTATGCTCAAGGTTTCTTTAATAATGACGTCGTCTTACCTGTTCGTGTTCAAGCCTGATAGGCTGTTCAAAATCCAGCCATATAACAACTTCGGAGCACGGCGGCGTGGTGAGCGAGCCTCGGTAAGTAAAGTACCTTTTAAGATCGTAGGGCAATATGTTGAGGAATGAGAACGGGTGGTCCATTACTACGCTAGTGTGTGGCTCTGTTACGTTCACAAGGGCTGATGTGATGTCATCGTAAGCAGGGTGTTGGTGACGATCCAACTGGAATCATTAATGATATGGTCAGTATGAAAATAATCAAAACATTATTCTGTATATTGTGTTTGTACTCGTAAGGCGTTAGTTCGAGATACGTTAACCGTGAATTGACCTTAATGTAGAGAAGTTATACGTACCTATATAATATGTAGGTAATCAATACAAATAAATAAAGTTGAAGTGTCTGTTTGCAATGTAAAAATAATAGTTTTTTAAGCTCATACAGTTATTTGCACGATACCTAGCCTTAAAATCAGTTTTTTAAATTTTTGTCTGTCTGTCTGTTCTGGCTAATTTTCTGAACGGGTGGACCGATTTCCATGGGACTTTCACTGACAGATTGCTCACCAGCTATCTGTCAATGAAAGTCCCGTGGACATCGGTCCACCCGTATATAATAAAAGTAGCCTTAAGTTACTCCTTGTAACACCTTATAAGGAGTAACTTAGGCTACTTTTATTTTGAAAAAAAAAGGATTAAGCGCAAAATATGTAAATGCGAATGTGAGTTATAAATTTGCGAGTTATAAATGAGAATGTGAGTTTTTTTGTTTGTTGTTTTTCCACGCCTTAACCACTCACCCGATTATCATAAAATTTTCATACATGTTACATAAAACTAATATTATTTATTCTCTTTAATCCTTAAAAACTTACCAAACTATAGGTGGTTAACCTTAAATATCTTTAGTTTGGTCTTTGTTCTAGAACAAGAAACCTTATCATTAGCTTGCCGCATCAAGCAGAACTGCATCCGCATTTTTTGGTTATAGGTAGCCTACAGTGACCGAAGGAGGTTATAGGTAGCCTAACGTTTGTCACGTTGACACACGTTAGGTGGTTCTTACAGCGCTCTGGCAATTATAGTGGGTTGTGGTATTTAATGTGGACAGAAATGTGAGGGTAAATTTCTAGATATGCGGTTATGCAGCCGATCTCATTGCCTCATAAATGTAATTATTCAAGCTCGTACACGGAGTTGTGGCAATTAAAAGAACTTTACAGGATAGATGGAATAACTCCTTATGTATTTCAAATGTTTTATTCAAACACCTAGAACCTTCTAACGTCAATTAGCTTACTTAACCGTTGCCGCGTTTTACTCAAAAGATAGATTAACAAATCGTTGTTTTACGAAAGATGTCTCAATAGTACCTACCTTTTGGTCTTCTTCTAATCAATCTAAATTCGTTTAAATATATAATGGTGCCGATTCTATTGTACACTCGACTAAACTAAAACCTGACTTAATTTCTTCATATGAAATCAACCTAGTGCTCTTCGTAATAAGGTCTATTTATTACTAGCATCTATTTCTCAGCGCCGCTAAATTTCAATAAAACCTGTCAACGTATACTCAACCTTATTTCCACGCAGCGAGAGTCTTCATTTATTCAAACGCTGTATAATTGCCGTATAAAAACTTGTTCAAATCGAACAAGGACGACGTGTTTTTAATGTACACCTACGAAGACGCTTACTAAAAACACAGAGCAAAAGAGACGGCATTCAACGGATAGCGGCTCTCGCTACGTGGTATTACAGTTTATTTAAGCGTATCAGACTTTAGTCGACAAATAAATTGCTTATTTCGATAGCGACATATGTTACCTACTTGTTTAAATTTGAAATAAGACCTTGTTTCTAAGTGTGCAAGGTTTACTTCTTATATGAAGAAAATTTTGTGAATTTTAATTTAGCGAGTGAAGTAACAGAATTGGGGCCAATATCCCTTTTTTAACATTGCGCAAATAGTAGTCTAATTAACCACAACCTTATTCTACAGTCAAATGACGTTAATGACGGAATTCTAAGAAGAAACTTGTTGCCGTCGTATTTCAGGGTGTCGAGTTCATAATGACTGTCAAAAATGAGCGATCGTGTTAACCGAATTTCATCAAAGCAATGCATTCCATAAACGGATAGTGTGTACCGCGAATGCTATGTCTATACGTCTTGTTGTGTTTAGTCAAAGGAGTACTTCCTAGCGTCTCGTTAATACTTATTTAATTAATTTCATAGCATATAAAAACAATATTATTATTATTTTATACCTATTGTATTTTTCTATTCTATCTTATTCTACACTGGCAACCCGCCCCGGCTTCGCACGGATAGTAGAGACATCTTCAAAAACCATCATCATATTTCAACCAATTTACACAAAACAGTAACAAATTATATACCTAAACTTTCCTCATGAATCACTCAGTCTATTGGTGAAAACCGCATGAAAATCGGTTCAGTAGTTTTTCAGTTTATCGCGAACAGACAGACAGACAGACGTGGCGGGGGACTTTGTTTTATAATACTCATATGTAGTGATAGTGATATTTCAAACCTGACCTCATAAAAGAAAGCAAGGACAGTTAGGCCATCGGAGTGTTTCACAGCTTCACCAGGTGTTTGATATTCCTCTTTAAAGAACACCATGTGCAGTTCCATGGGAAAACTGAAAATTTAAAACAAAGTCTGTTAAGGTGCATCGATTACCGAATTTACATAATGTCCTCTACCTACTATTATATAGGTACTTTACGATACGACACAACACATTCTCACAGGCAAGTGTTAGTTAGCTTTGTAGCTGTAATTGTTTTTATTAATTTGTTTTTTTTTTTTTGGTTTTTTAATGTTATCTTTGATACGACGGCGACGGCGCAAAGCAATCGGCTAGCCGTTCCTTTATAGATACTTATTCATAGAAACAGCACAACCTATCAATATATGAGAATAATTGGGATCAGAAAGCCGTGTGTGTGATGCGTGGAGTTATTATTATTATTAATGTACTATAAAAACAATCCCGATGAATAAGTACGTTACCGACAATTACAACTAATTACTTGGAAATGATTCTTAGTATTATGTGTTTATTTGTATCCGTGCCATAATTACCTAGTTGCGCTACAATTTTACCTACTGGTACGTGCAATACTTACCTAGAAATTACTTATCCATGGTACCGACCTATTTATATTTAATTAAAGCAACATGTAAAACCAAATGCTTTTGTTGAAACAATTAACAAAAATAACTTTCATATTTTAATTAATTATATTTGTTCATGTTGCTTACGAACTTGATTAAATAAAAATATGAAACTATTTATAACCCAATCATACTTAATAGGCAAATGCGATACCGCTTTTTTATTTAATGACTAAAATCGCATAAAACCACAACCACCAACTAGCATCTTATAAGAACGGACCTGCTAAAAGGATTTATTCAGGAAAGTATGTTTTGTTTCCCAACGACTGCCGCGTTCCAATAAACAAGAAACAATTCGTTTTGCTTACGGACGGTAAAATTTCGTTGAATTTTCAACGAATATTTTCCATTCCGTAAGCAAAACGAATCTTTTTTTGTTTATTGGAACGCGGCATCAATAATATTTTTTTTAACATGATTTTATTAGCTTCACTTATAAATAACTAACAATGTTAATTAAACTTGAAAGTCAATTTTAACCTAGGCACTTCTAATTGTCGTTTCGCAATAAAACGTTGTATGTATTGTATATGTAGTTCGGATGGCTGTGTTAGAATTTGGCATCTTGGAGCTGACGTAGATATTGGAACTCTTTTTACTATTAAATTCGTTTCGCTATTACCTAAAATATGTTTTTAAGTGTCTCTAAACTATAAATTGGTATCATCATTCGTGTTCTTTACCTTCTATGGTTGATTTTGTCTTCTGACCCAATAGTGTCATTGTCACCCCAATGAAAGTGCATTTGACTAAAGATGTAATCACCGTCGAGTGGACCGCCCCTTACACGCGGATGCGGCTCATTCTTCACCTCTATTAACACTGAAAATGCAGTAGACAGCGGTTATAATAATAAAAAAGTCACGTAAAGTATATTTTTGAATATTAAGTAGGTACATTTAAAAATATAAGTACTTTACGTGAAATTTGGAAATCTCAGAGCCCCAATGTGATGTAAACGTGATTTTAATGTTTATTTTGAAAATATTTATTACATTGGGGATATGTTCTTGTATCTGTCATTGTCAGTATATTAGAATTATACTAAAGAACGGTGACAAGCCGACAGATGACCCTAAATGATATCGATTGATCACACAAATGGTATGAGTACAAATATAAATGAACCACACTAATAAATGCATACAATAACCATGCATCATTAAATTCAGTTCAAAGCAGATACCTGTATGTCCATTGTTGGTGACGTGGACATTATCTATGGAGTCATCGAAGCCCACGAGCACGAGGTCCGGTAGCGTGACTTGTTTCACGCGAAGAACGTTGATGTTGATCGGGCTTTGATGCTTGCCTGCACACTCGCGGTATCGCTCACCCCAGTGCAATGGCCCTGTTGGAACAACTATATTGTAAAAACGATCATGTAGAAAATACTTTGCGAAAAATAATATAATAAATATAAACTAAAATAAATATAAAAAATAATAAATATAAACTTTGTTCTAGCAGTAAAAAATGTATCAACTAATTTACCCATTCACCTAAAACGGGCTGCGTTCATTGGAACCACGTGGCGTCACTTGTTATAAAACCTAAATCAAAGCGAACAAGATACAATAAACTATTTTATTATTTCACGAGTTGCGCATGTTCCTACAAATAATAACGATAGTAATAATAATCATAAATTAAAAATACCCCGACTCGAAAATCATTTTAAGAACACTCGAAAAAAAACCAGACTCAAATCGGTTAATCCGTTTGGGAGCGACGATGCCACAGACAGACACACAAATACACAGACGCGTCAACCTTAAACATCCCTCTTTTTGCGTTGGGGGTTAAAAAGAAATTACGATAGACATTCTACGGTTACCAAAAAATTAAAAATGCCTATAAACTAGAAATCAAGTAAATTAAATAAATATTTTCGAAAATGTTTTAACTCTCGTATATTCATGTAGGTATGTTTGATTGTCTTTGATTTAAGTTGCGGAGTCAAGTTTATATCTAATACAGTTCCTAATTATTACACATAATATAATATACTATGTAAACCATGTATATGGTTATATGGTTGGGTGTGTATGGTTCGTCATGCTCACTAAAATGTCATTGCTTGCGGCGTTGTCATGGGGCGGGTCATTTCTTTCCCTCTGTTATGGCGAAAGAGATGATGGCTGATCTATGCGTCATACTCGTGAACGGGTGCTGCTTGGGGTGACTGGTTGGCCTAGTCAGCGATGCTTTAGCCTATACTATTATTTTGGTTCGATCAATCGATCTAGCTAGGTTTCATTTTTTTTTTTTAAAAAAACCGAGCTAAGTTCGGTCATCCAGGTACTACTTATATATAACATCAATAATATGGCGACTATTTCCCACCTAGTTTTCTAACACTTATCAACGCCATCACTAAACCACGGTTACGGCAAAATTGAGTAGGTATGTTTTAGGAGAACGAAAAAAATATTTAGAATGATACCTACTAAAGTAATTAAAGTTATCTAAATATAACCTTTCCGATAATGCTTTTACTTTCGGACTATAGGTATGTGACGCTCTATTTATAAACAACTAGGTTTTACTTCGCTCGCACAAGTTATGATTTGGTCTTCTATCAATTAATTAATCTCCTGGGAACAGTTCTTTTATTCTTTCCTTTTTCTCTGGATTGCAAAATTTCACGATTATTGTTTGAGTAGTTAAGGCACAGATAAGATAATAGTTAAGTTAAGGTGTCAAAGCCTAAATAACTAACGAACTCTCATTTGCATTCATAATATTAGTTGGGATAATGACTTATGCCGTGTTCCTATAAACAATAAACAATTCGTTTTGCTTACAAATGGGAAAATTTCGTTGAATTTACAACGAAAGTTTTAACGTCCGTAAACAAAACGAATCGTTTCTTGATTATAGGAACGCGGCATTAGTTATCCTATAGGACGTAGTAACTACTTAGTAATCTGTGCTATAGGTAACTGTAACCGAAATAAGTATGTGTAACCTTGCCATACAGTCACATTCTATTGCAATAACTTGATACGTTGGTTCTTGGGGGACAACAAATACAAGAATGTAATTAGAATAATTATATGGGTATGATACCTAATTAGGTTATTTTTAGTAGGTACAGAATGGAACCGTTTGAAAATAGGTTATCGTACACAAATATAATCATTGTATTTTTATATTATAATACCCGACAAGTAGTGACTTATTGAATTGTGACGACTAGTCGTCATGAACGCAACTAGAGATTTCTTACGGGGAGCCGCCTGTCTATTGTAGGTTTTTTAGGGTAAATCTCTTGTTTGCATGGATAACGATTGTATATTTTAACAATCATGTAGTAGCAATAATGACAATTATAAAAGCATAGTTAAACTGGACAAACTATACAAATAGTGATTACTAGTTATAGAAATGTCATCCGTTTCGTCAAACGCTTTCGTGATTGGTGCGTCGACAATCTGAATGAATTAAAAAATAAGTAATTTTAAGTAGTCTGTGGATTTTATTTCACGTCATAGGCTTCAATAATGTGTGTTTAACAGGGTGTATTTAAAAATGGAACACTTACTTCAGCATGCAGTTACAAAAATATTCCGTTTATAAGTTATGACTAGAAATCGGATATTCGGATGCATATTTACCTAAAGTTGAGATGTTGGCTATTATGGAAAGCACTTTTTTATCGAAAGAATCCCGCGATTCCAGGAAATTCAAATTTAAGTGTACCTATACTCCGTGGCATGTAATAAACCCCAGTTTGACACAAATGGCACTTGCTCTGTTACAACGTATAATGGTTGCTTTTCCCTACTTTTATTGTCAGTGATTTTTGACGAAGCAAAAACAACCTTATTACGTTGTAACAAGTGTCAAATCGGGCCTATTAAACCTCAGGAAAAGTAAGCATTTTGTAAGAGTGCGAGTGAGACGGGAAATTGTACTTGCTCGTGCGCAAGTAGCGACGCGACAATACAACTGCATTCGTAAATAAAAATATACTTAGAAGCCGCTTCCATAATTTGTTATCCAAAAAATAACTTTAGGTAAATATGCATCCGATTATCCGATCTCTAGTTATGACCGTTTGAAATTACCGATATTTTTACTTCCGTTTCTCATAAAAGCAGGTGGAATGTGTAAAGTTAAAGATTTTAAATCGTACATATTTTATTTATTTTGGCACTACTCACTCAGTTATCGAGAAAATTCATGAAAACTAATATACTAAGTTTTCGCAGTTAGTTTCGCAGTTCGCAGCTCAATTAAAAACTTTGGGACTTTAAGGTTTAGACTTGGTCTACTGTAGGATGGAGGTATCTGTGAACCCTGCTTTATTATACAGGTTTACCTTTTTTGTTGCATTTTGACCTTGAGATAAACTTCAAATATGTAGGTGTAGCTGCAAAATAATCTTTGCTACGTGGGATCAAATATAGAAAAACCGCAATTAGCTACATTTTTGTAATATTAAACATAGTTTTACGTTATATTTAACCTTTATTACATCATAATTCAAATGTAAAAAAACTGAATTACCTACAAGTATTGTGTTTTTTACCTGTTAATGAAATAAGTTCATGTTAGTGTAATTCGTTTTTGTTTTGCTATGTAATTATATATCTACTCACGTCATTATTTCTTAATCGAAGAAAAAAAAAAATATTATATTTAACTGAAAGTTGTAACTTAAACGCTTACCAATTCAACAATAATATAATTGTAACTTTGCAGTGCTTGGCTAGAGCGACGACACATCTCTTTCCTCTGGGAAGACTTAAGCGATGAGAAAAGGCCCTTGGTAAAAGATTGCTTGCAGATTTTTGGCCAAGAAAGAAAAAACTTCGGCTAAAATTACTCAGCTTGGATGGGAGGATTTGGTGTCTATCCCCTGCCTCTGGTGAATTATCGGAAGCAGTGGACACGGTCTGACAGAGATCCCTGTCTTACCAAACCGTAACTAAGACCAACAACTGACAACAACGGTAGGCCTTTGATGCTGAGAAGAAGAACACCTCTGTAAAAATTACCCAAATGGAATGGTAGTGGCGGAAAGGGCATCGTGACACGCGATTGGTTGATGGTGGTGGTGAACCGGAAAGGCGGTTGGTGTCACGTCAACGTGGTCTTCTCGGAGTATGACATAATCGTCTCTTCGTGTCCCCGGCCAAGTTTTATCGGGTTTTAACACACTTCGTTGTTCATAGACAATTATGTTTGTAAGAAACTAAAGTAGTATAAAGAAAAAGATGTGTTCAAGTTATTGTTGTATAATTAGGTATAAGCACGTCATTAATTATTTCTATAATAATCAAAGTAAATACTTGGAAAAAACCTGCTCTTGAAGTTGCACATAACCCATACATACATTGCATTTGAACATACATTGTTTTTCAACTGAATTGTTCGAACACAAGTTTGGCATGAAGGAAATGCGTAGAGTTACTAGATGAATTCAGGTAATGTTGGAGCTTTCATTAAAATCTAGGATTTTTACGTTCCCTGCGTCATCTTAATAAACCCATCCTTTATCAAACCTCTTGAAGTCTATCAAACTAAACTTGGAGTCGACTTTAAAACAGAGTTCCAACATTTGTTAAGAGGCTTTAATGGTTCAGTTTTTATTCTAATTGGAAGGGTGAAAAGTTATTCAATCATTTATTTTGGGGCACCTTGTCTATCGTGTAGTAATGCCAAAAGCTAGAGCGTCCGACGAAGGTCTACACTTACATAACATAACAAACTACAGTTAGACCTACCTTCAAAACAGGTTACAACAAAAAATTTACCTGTAACATCAAGGTTTCCACCAAGCTGCTTACGAATAATACGATCTATGTAATACCTATAATTACAGGAACAGCTCTCAAACCTTCAGGTGATGACTTTTTTAACTAGAGTCAGCGTGTAAGCTATAGAAAGGAACATAAAGAGTGAGAAGCTGTGAATGAAGCAGTTGTGTAGAAGATACGATATTGAATCCTTGAGTCCTTACCAATGTTTCCATCGTAGCCAAATTCCTCACCGACTATGATTCCTGTAACAAAGTAAAATGTAGTTATTAAAATGGCAATACAAATTAAGAAAGTATACATTTATTTCAAATAGGCAACCGTGCGACTCAAACGACTAAAGCAGTTTAGCAATTTTACTACAGGCTAATCGATAGATGGGCTGTTGTTTAGCCAACACAAGCATTTAGCTTAGCTGGAGGGGTTAACAAGAATACTAGTAGTGTGTGACCCACGTTACAAGTAGTCTTTCTAAAAAAAAACAAAAAAAAAGTTGAGGCTCTGTGAGAACGTCATGAATATCGCCGTCCTTAAGTATGGTCACTTGCATCGGCCGAATGGGTTTTCTATGGTGATTGTTCAGATTACGGCGGCAGATAATGCAATGACACTTAGGGGACCATCATTTCCGTAATAGAGAAAATAACACGGTAGTAATAACAATTGACGGCCTCTTTTTAAATGCCCAAACTTTTTTTGTGTTACGTTGTTTTCATTTTAGCTTACGAAATGTTACATGATCATTTGATCATGTACATTACTGTGATGCAGTGTTGTCTACTTAATTGGTTTAAGCTTAAGCTTTAGCGGTTTTGTGTAAAAAAAACAATTAACTTTAAATTTTGCTCTTCTTATTTTTATCGGAAGCCAGATTTACAGCATATCAAAATTAACCTAAAGGAAAATTCCTCTAGGTTAATTAATTAAATATAATTTTTAATCGATTTTCCTAGTCTTAAAGTTTTTAAGGCTTTGGAAAAAATTTAGGTAGTAAGAATGAAGTTGAGTTCAAGAGTTAGCAACACTGAATTTATATTTGAATATCTATATACCTATTTAATTATATTATGTGAACTTGAATGATCTACAGTGCAAGTACCTAATTCTTTAAGTCCACGTTTTCATCTGATCCATGTTTTATGCCATTTGTTTTATTTCTTTTAGTAGTGTTCATTTCGATTAATTATTATTCTTGTCCTGTACGCTACTAATCATCGAATTTATTTCTCTTTCAACACAAATGTAAACATATACAACGGAAGACAAATAAAAACGAACTACAATTATCAAAAATTATTTGATTTGATTTTTTATAAGGCCAAAAATTGTCTAAATCAGCAGCAGATCACGTAAGTAAATTAAATTTAAACAAATAAAAATTTCAATACAGTGAATTCAATTCAAATTCAAATCCAAAAAAATCTTTATTTCATAAAATTGACCATCAATTATTCGAATTCGTCGATTTAATAAATAATTATTATAATTAAAAATTATAGATCAACACACACAGAGTCACCGCAACAATAGTTTGCTTCGTCAAATGTAAAATGATTAAAGAAAACAAAAATGGATAACATAATATCACATCTGCCTGTTTCGATCTATAACCGCCCGTTTCCAAATGGTTGAGCCTTGTGAGAAGAAATCGGGCAAACAAACTCACGGCCACTCTTTTTAAAAAAAATACCAGACAGTTTCAACAATATTCAGTAAATATCACATCATTTTGTTGTGTGCTATTATGTTTTTAAAATTAAAAGTAAATGAACTAAAAAAAGAATATGACAATAGGGAAACTGAAAATTAAGGAAAAAATTAAAAAGAAGAAAAGAAAAGTGCTTACCTAATTCATTAATCTGTGATCTATTCTTATTACTTACAATCTATACTAACATTAGAAAGCTGAAGAGGTTGTCTGTTTGGTTGAACGCGCTAATCTCAGGAACTACTGGTTCGAATTGAAAAATTATTTTAGTGTTGGATAGCCCATTTATTGGGGAAGGCTATATGCTATGTAACATCACGCTACGACCAATAGGAGCGGAGCATCAATGAAAAATATTGCAAAAACAAGGAAAATTTACAAACGTAGATGACAGCCAGTATTATATAAATAGAAATCAATGAATGCTATAAATTATTGTTGAGTTTATGTTAGTCGTTCACTTAAAATACATTTCATTAAATAACCATGTCAGAATCTTATCTTTCTAGTGTCTGTTCTCAGCACACGCAAGACTAAGAATTATCCCGTTACTCATAAACTGTTATTGCCACTTTAATGAAATTATACATTCATCCTTATCAGAAATCATGGTCTCACAAAAGAACGAAAGTTAACAGATAGACTGATTGTACTAAGAAATATTTGAAATTATTTCTATTTGAAGAGAAAGGAATGGTATATTTGTAGGTTAGAATAAAATTTCAATTATTTCTACCGATTAGCGAGATATATTTACTATTTTACAACTTGCGATATTGTGGGTGTTAAACTATTAATGTCATAATGTATCACAAACCTCAAACCAAAGATATCGTTAGATAATGCAACAATTACTTGTGTTAGAGGATAACTTCGGTGTTCACGCCTTTTTTAATCTACATTTGAGATGGGTCTTTGTTAGCGGACAGTTGATAACCAAAAAATCCTAATTTACTTACCTACGCTATTATTAGTTAAAAAAACTGTTAAGCAAATGAACAAAATCGATTCCTCCATTTTAAAATAATATTATATCAAATTTGGGATACAACATAGATCTAGGAAAGACTACTAGGTACAGTGGTACTCTCCAAACTTATTGGCCGGCCTGAAGTTGGCGCATCTTCTCTCATATGGTACAATCGAGTGGAAATTACTAACTTAATTTAGTATTAGATCAAAGTTCCTAAATAGATTTTAATTTTATTCCATATGAATGACATAAGTATAGAGTATGAGATGAGAATGATATGATATGATAGTAGAGTAGGTTAGCACATTACAAAGTTAAATAATACTAGCCCGGTCAGTCTAGGATAGCCGACCATTCTTAACAGATCGAGACCCCTCCGTGGCTCGGAGAACACGTTAAACGATCGGTCCCGGGTGCCGGGGACAAACATCTGTGGCATTCGTTAGGAGTAGTTGGAGCCCTAAAAAGTCCGACAGCTTCTCTAACTATAGAACTTCGATATCGCCTAGTACATAGGTTGTGAAGGTCTGATGGCAGTCGCTTCACGTAAAATATAAAAGTTCAGCCGTATCGTACTTGGACTAAAAGACCCCTACGGCGCGGAGGATGATGATGAATAACATAACATAACATTCAGGCCCGCCAATATGTTTGGGGATTGCTGTACATCTATTTGTTACGCATTACGTATGGTTTTTAATTGGAGCGGTTGAGTGGGGCGCGTACTTGGTTAATAAGTGGTGAAATTCGAATAAGTACAATAAGGTCGTGTATAGCCTCAAATTCAATTCTCGAGAAACAGAAGTTAAGTAGTTAATTTATAGTTTACATAAGGAGAATATTTTACATTATTGTTAAATTAAATAGACAAAATGATATTTAGAAAAGATAATTAAAAATTCTGAAAATATTTATGTTATCCAAGTACAAAACAAAAAAATATTGAGGAAACAGGAAATAGAAATGAATGCCGAACAAAATATACCACATTTGTTTTATACCTGTTACGCGGAAGCAAGCCAACTAGTAATGAAGATAAAATGGATATAACATTGACAAAACACACAAAAGACTATTTGAATACTTACTCAAGAGTTCAACTTAGGTATTAGTTGAAGTCTCAGACTAATAATGTACTAAAGAACATCGTTAGTGAAAACAGTTTGGTTTCATTCAAAAGCTACATCTTTCAATCCTGTCTATTTCCTTCATAAATCAAAATTGAAGAATGTCAAACAACACAACAGTGCGTTCAACACTTCAAAAGAGGAGGCGCGTTTTTCATAGATTACGCGATATCTAACGGTATTTATCATTGGTTACCCTTCCAAAAATGTAGCACTTAAAATGGAAATAGAAAGTTTTTGGCTTGTACCATTCCGATACAATTTCATAACACACATATTGTTATGTTACGTTGAATTGTTGGCGTGTTTGAGTCAGCCTTTGTACAACAACGGAAGATTATCATTATATTATCAATTGAGCCACGTGGTTTCCTGAATGAACTCAGGCTCTTTGATTCCACCAGGTTCTATGACGGACGACTTCCTGAAGCCATTACCTAGCATTAGTAATGTCTGTTTTGCCGACATAACATACGTATGTAATCGTTAAACAATGACTGCGAAGCAAGTGTGTTTATAATTCATTTTACAATGCAGATCATGATATCAGTCTATGCACTACTACCAATAGACAACTGTGTAAACAGTTTACATCTTAAATCTAAATAGGAAATATTTCATAAACGAATGAGTAGTTCGAATTCTAGATAAAATAATTTAAAGTAGAACAGCTTACCATTTCGGCGTGTACATGACCGCTCTGGCAATGATCCCAATAAATGTCAATCGATATTTGACACTTTTACCAAATCAGAAATGGTTAAATAATAGCTGCTAATAGCCGATATTTAAATTTCAAACCTAGAATTAATATTAAAGACAGTGGGTATGTTTGTTAAAGGTACATTTTATATTTGTTTTTAGATCAACTTGAAATATTTGAGAGAACATAAAAATCAAACTTCAAAATTGTACTCGTAATTCTAGATGACCTGTTTAATGGCAAAGAATATACTTAATTTTTACTTGAACTTTTATTTTTCTATAGTCAGAAATGAGACCAAACAGCCAATTCCTTCCCGGTTATCATCAATTTCTTTTTATTAGTAATCTCCAGTCATTGCTTACTCTTAACGTGCATTTTGAATTAAACTACTAAATTAACATTGTTAAAGTACTTAAGTGGTACTTACCAGTATTTATCAATAAAGCAACAAACCATAACTGAACTAAAAATAGCACAAATTTAAAACGAATTTCGAAAATAAAGGCAAACGAGCAAGCTGGTGCAATTTTAACATGAAGAAAACGAGATGGCCATGGAAATAAGACTTCTATTAATTAGGACTAGAACTATACTTAGAACCTCTAAAGAAAGTTATTAAAGCAAGTCATAGTATTTTCATATAATTCTGAAAGCAACTCAGGAAGAAACTTGTGGCTAAATGGTATTAATTCCGTGATCAAATTAAAAGCCTGACTATATTTTACTTTACATTAGAAAATCAACATCTAAGTAAACATTTTGTTATGAAATATGTTTGAAACGTTCAACTTTGAACCATATTTTACAAAAAAAATACAATTGAAATTGGAAATCAACAAAAACTCAATTGAAATACATTTTCCAGCATGTGTTTCCGTTTACTGGTGACACCATAGAACTATGTCTAAGTATATATTTGTAGTTCCAATCCTAGATTAGTAGATCTCCTTTTGTATAACCTACAAATGTAAGCCTGTGTAAATTATACCGGTAGCTATAAAAACATTTCCATATTTAAAATAATATCAGTGTCATCTTCCGTTATTAAGGAATAAGGTTTTATACTACTATAAAATTTATAAGGACATGGCTTAACACATCTTGCTAAAGTGAAGTAAGATGTTGCCTTGGAGTACGATGTCTTCTCAGTCACCTTGTGGCAGCGGCTCAAGGTTGTTAATTAATCTTTTTTTATTAACAGATTTTTTCCGCGACCAAATGTACATACCAGCAGGCTGTACGTTAAATTTATTTACAGTAGGAAAAACTTTATATTTCCAGCTATTTTATCTTTCCAGTCCCAGCAGTTAAATCTAAATATTAGCTTGTTTAGTTTTGTTTTATAAATCTGTATCTTCTAGGTAACGGCAACGCACAAGGCGTGGTATAAGTATGTGTCTATTCATTGCTTGCTTGTGGCGATACGAACCGTGAGCCATAAGAAAGACAAAAAAAAAGTCATTGGTATTCGGTAAAACCTAATAGCAATAACTTATTGCTCTGAGGGTAAAACAGTAGAGTAGAGGTAAGGTAAGGAGTTTCTACAGATAACCTAAAAACCTTCCCACAAAAAGGATAAATAGGTACACAGATCGTGGTCACGGTTAGATAATAGTGATCACGATCGGTGTAGGTACGATCACAGATTACAGATAGAAATCTGTGATCTATCCGAAACACCGTGTGATTTTAGTTGGTTCGGGGCCAAAGGTATGTGGGACCTTACCGTTTAGCCCCGGTGGGGTGACCACCTGTAGAGATTCCCATAGATAAAAAAAGCATTAAGGGTAAGAAGTATTATTACTAGTGGTCGTCTAGGCGTCAAAATTCGTCCGTAATTCATTATGTTATTGTTACAAAGCGCCGTCAATGGCAGGGAAAAAACCCGTTACCAAATATTTTCGTTGATCATTCGTCAGTTCAATGCTTATTCTTTTTTTGGGAATATCCTCTTTCACGTAGTCTATCTAGCTTTTGTTTGCTCGTCCTTTACTCTTGTATCCGTCAACTTCCATACAACAAACTCTCTTTACCACATTTTGCTCATCCTTTAGCATCACATTTCCATACTACGATAATCTTTTGCTCCTCAACTTTTCATCCACTGGTGCTACTTTCAGGCCCCCTCTAATGTATTCATTACTCACCTTGTCCATCCTAGTCACACCATACTCCACACACATCCAACTCAACATTCGCTTTTCAGCTATATGCAGCCGTCTCTCATCCGTTTTCTTTGTTGGCTAACATTCAGATTCAAGCAGGACGACAAGTCTGATGATCGTCTTATAACTTTGTCCTTCCGGATATTGTTCCTTTTACCTGCCTTCACTTCATCCAACCTGTATTGATTCTATGTTGTACAGACCGGTCTATTTCGCCATCGCTTTATCGAGCCAAGTTACTTGAAATCGATACGGACTGGTATCGCTATA
Source organism: Callimorpha dominula (assembly GCA_949752705.1). Taxonomy (NCBI): domain Eukaryota; kingdom Metazoa; phylum Arthropoda; class Insecta; order Lepidoptera; family Erebidae; genus Callimorpha; species Callimorpha dominula. The sequence continues at coordinate 15,497,691 of OX456999.1, forward strand.
CCATTCAGACTGGAAAGACCGCCGAAATCATAGAACATGTATTCGGTTTTGGTTCTGCTGATTTTCAAGCCAAGATTCTCCAGCCTTTGTTGCCATTTTTCCCAGTCTGTGCTGGACCTCGGAGCCGTCTTCACCAACGAACACAATATCGTCTGCAAACATCCCATGGGCGGCGGTAAACACTTACCATCAGGTGACCCGTCTGCCCGTTTGCCCCCTATCCCATAAAACACACATCATTTTAGCAGGAACACATAAACCTCAGTAATGTTTGTGTCAAATTTAGTGCTTAAAGGAGTTAAAATTAACTTCGATGCATCAAAAGATCTTGTCAATAAAATAAAATAACCCGTTATATTATAAAGTAGGTACAGACAAAAATAATTTTCACTCCGATTTAGCATAAAGGTTCAATCATTTACAATTCATGCAAATACAATTGTACCGTAACGCCTACTGACGCGTGTAAATTTATCGATAAAAGTAGGTAAGTTTTAAAAGATAATAATAGAACAAGCGACCTTATTCATTTTAGAACTACAGTGATCATGGACGTGAAAGCGATATCATTGTACTTTGTTTCTTTTGTGGTTCTAAATTTACTTTCAAAAATCCCCATACGGGTGCGAATTAATTTATAAGTGTCTAATATTGAATCTAGTGAAAACTAACTTGGCATATCGTTACCTACTGTAATTATGAAAATAACTCGCATATTTTTATCGAAATACATCACTTACTTTCCCAATTCATAGACACCCTTATCTTAAACTGTTCATTATAGCATTATAAACATGTACTTTCCTTTCACTAAAATTGCTTTATTTTCTATAAAAATTACTATCAAAATTCAAAGTAATAAAAAGCGCGCCAAAACGCTAAATACGCCATTCATGCGGGTCACAGAGACGGCATGGCATTTTGACGTCAACAGCTCGTAAAAAAAACATTTGCTGTCAAATCGTAATACACCTTACATTAACTTGTTGTGCGTAGTGACACAGTTTAGGTTAATACATCTATTAAAACACCCGAAAAAAAAATTGTGAGCTTTCCATAGAACACAAAGATACATAATTTTGATACACAAAATGATAATTTGTCATAAACGCTTTTAAAACAACAATCTTATACCCAACATCGAAAAGCCCAGTTGTCCACATGTCCATAAATGATTACTCAAATAAGAATAATAACAAAACTTTTTAGGATATTTTTATCTATTCTATTATTTAAAAGTATATTTTACAATATGCAGGCCATATGCATAAATTTACAGTACTGTTTTCACATAATTTAATTAGAAAAGTTGGGTAAAAATGAGGTTGTTTTTAAAAAATATTCTTGCCATTTTAGGGAGTTTTCTGCTATCAGATTTAACAAAGTTTGTCTCATTCGTACTTTTAATAACAATAATAGTTAATTATCTGCAGTAATTGCAGATAATTTCTCACTTTTTGTCATTAATAGAAAATAATACTTGGAAAAACAAAGAAATAATACTTAAATTAACAGCATGTACCGTACAACATCGACTGTGAGCAAGCGATTGATGTCACTTCACATTCAGCAAATCCATTCCTTGGGTTGTTATCAGTTATCAATAGAGATCGGATAATCGGATGCATATTTACCTAAAGTTATCTTTTGGATAACAAATTATGGAAGCGGCTTCTAAGTATATTTTTATTTACGAATGCAGTTGTATTGTCGCGTCGCTACTTGCGCACAAGCAAGTATAATTTGCCGTCTCACTCGCACTCTTACAAAATGCTTACATTTCCTGGGGTTTAATAGGCCCGATTTGACACTTGTTACAACGAAATAAGGTTGTTTTTGCTTCGTCAAAAATCACTGACAATAAAAGTAGGAAAAAGCAACCATTATACGTTGTAACAGAGCAAGTGTCATTTGTGTCAAACTGGGGTTTATTACATATCACGGAATATAGGTACACTTAAATTTGAATTTCCTGGAATCGCGGGATTCTTTCGATAAAAAAGTGCTTTCCATAATAGCCAACATCTCAACTTTAGGTAAATATGCATCCGAATATCCGATCTCTAGTTATCAATCATGAAAAAAAATTTATTTTTATTAATGTATTTTTATGAAAATCGTATACATTTTTTAATATTGTGTTCAATAAATTGATTTAAAGAATGTAGTAAACATAGGCTAACAGTCTTTTAATCTATATTTTAATTTTAGTTAATCAAACATCCCTTAGATGTTTTATTTAAAATGTCATAGTCTGTTCCTGTGTTTGGCAATAATTTAGTAACGAGTATGCATATATTATAATATGAAATGTAAAACCTGTATTCTCCTGTATTAAACCGAGATTATCGAAGATACAACGAACCTACTATCAGCGCTGTTCACTTAAAATAATAGTATATTATAAATATCAATGAAGAAATCAAGCGTAGAAAACCTTGAATATTATTTCATTAAATAATAAACAAATGTGATGAACAAAAGTACCAAGGCTTTTTTTATATTGATGTGAAAATGCAGTTTCTTCATAATTCAAGAAACCCCGGACTATTATATGTAAAACTAAATTTTAGTTCAAAAAGCGTTGCTGACATTTTTTGTTCACTTGATCATAATTTTATTATTGAAAGATGGTAAAAAGTTATATATTGGCTGGTATTAAAAAGTTTCACCAACTATGAGCACTATGTTCAACGTTTCCTTAAATATAATACTTTACAAAGAGACAAACTACTAAACCTCTAGGTACTACTAATATTACAAAGAATCTGAAAACGCCGGGACGGATTTGGATGATTTTTTACACAGGTATGTAGATGGAGTTAACCCATAGCTAATAGCTTACATATTATAGTATAACCCATAGTTACGTAGTAACTACTTAGTAATCTGTGCCCATAGGCATACGATATCAAGATGAAAGATCTACGTGGTTGAGGAACCGTGAGCCGACAAAAGTTCTTAATTACTGTTTTTGGAACTGCTTTTTTTACTTAAGAATTAACTTTCACCACTGCTGGAAAACCAAAATAAGTATATATAACGTGACAAGTTGCTTTATTATTTCAAGTGCATCTAATGTAAAGGATGAACATTGTTTCGATTTCGAACGGATATAAAAGCCAATTGTATTGTGACGTGACGTGATGTGAAACACTGCGCACAGTTATATATTGTTTTAATTCGCTAATTGCCTTCGGAAAATTGAAGGTCCATCGCGTCGTCTTGGTATGCCATGCCTAAAGAAAATAAGTTTTGTTCTATTGTATACCGGCCGGTTGTATGGTTTTTGTAGGCTCACCTTGGCGCCCAATGTTTGACGTTATTAACACTGCTTAAAATTGTCAGTGTCCCAATTCTTAGAGGTTACTGCAACATCAGGTGCTAAGAATATAGACATGTCCATAATGTGGTCAATTTAAATACAATTAATTGGAACATTATATCATTTCACTTATATTAGTCAGGTATCTTGGTAGCATTTCGTTTTCGGTTATTAACATATCTTGCGAAGGTAATCTTTACTTCAAATAATCAAATTAAAACGTCAGCAAAATAGACTTGAATACATGAACCGTACTCGTAGTTCAAATAATACTTACGGTGGGGTTTTGTTTCACTCAAATAATCTTATGTGTTATTATTACGGTACGAATATTCGGTTGTTGGCTGTTTTGGTGACTACGAATATTTGTGCGTATCGCCACTTCGATTTTAGTAGCTAAAGCTAAGGTCTCAAAAATTGTGGACGTTTGAGTAGGTAAGGTAAGTGACAAAATATGCCTATATCAAGACTATACATTTGACTTATTAAACCAATACCAAACATCAAAAAGTATGCTTAGAGAAGTTTGGCTATGAGACTACTTATACTCAGACAAAAACTTAATAATATTATTACATTCAGAAAACGTGCATGAATTGATCTAAAAACTATTTCTCTAGTAACGAGGAGGCCTCGTAAACCATTGCACTAGTTTTCTCCCAGAGAATTTAACAGTTTGCATGAAACAAACGGGTCATACGAATGGGCCTTGCTAGAATCTTTACTCCTGAGTGAAGGATTTTGAAATCTTTGAGAAATTGCAATTCGAGGATCCAGGAAAAAGTTCTATGCTTCATTGGCAAACATAATAACATCAAACAGATTGATGAAATGCATATTATTATAGTCAAATAAAAAAGTTATCTATATAGATCAATAACAATGTTGCCTTTATTAACATTTTTACATAACCTAACAATAGTAATACTTTATTGTAAAATGAGAGCTGCCGTTTGTGTAATTATCTACTACTATCGATAAAGTATCTGTGGAATTCTGTTGTGTATTTTTCCATTACGGGTTCAACGTAGTCATAAGGGTTCGGACTGTTGCTTTACAAAATGAAGAACTAACTACTCTTATTATATACGAATACAACTATACTGAGATGAGTTGATCACATCTTCATTGGAAAATTCCAAAGACTTACAAAGAAGACTGATTATATAAAAGCTTTGTCAGACGTTTACTCTTTTTTATGGCACTGATCAGAGGCGCAACAACGAGGGGTATCCAGGGTGTCCGGACACTCCTTAAAAACCTGTAGACACCCCCTTCGAGGGTTTCCAAATATCCCTATATAACCCAGAGGACGATGCGCCGAGGAGTCTGCGAAAATTTTTAATAAAAATGTGAACCAAAATAAATTGTAATTAATATGTTGTTCGCCGTAAAAGAATGTTTATCGTAATACGTAATACGTCAATAAAGTATTTTGATGACAGGTGTCTTGTTGCGCCCCTGGCACTGATGATGAAAGAAAATTGGATTTACTATTTTCACTCCTGTTAAATTAATATCTTCATGAATATGTAAAATTGTAATTAAATATAAATACAAAACCGGACAAGTGCAAGTCTGACTCGCGCACCGAGGGTTCCGTAAGCAAACAAACTGATATATACGTCCATCTTGGGAATCAATTCTCAAAGATTTTTGCCCGTCTTTTCCGAATGACAAACTTAACTTGGCGGTTGATGTACGACAAAGTTAACTATATAATAATATATATAAAGACAATATAAGTTTGTAATCACAAAAACTGTTTTTTTACGTGATATATACAGGTAAAAACAAATTAACGACAACGGCCGTGGTCACAGGCTGACTGAGTCATATAATAATAATACTTTTTAGTGATCGCGTTAATTCCCGTGGAAATACATAATTATATCATGGAACGCGAAAGTTTAAAAGTTAATGCCGTATCTTTTCATTACGTTGGCTGTACGGTCTCTAGAAGCTTGATTTTTTTACAGCTTCAAGGGACCGCTGACATAAGTATTTGATGTTGATTTCAACTTGATGCTTCCACGGGTTCCTGAGGAAAAGGCTATTGACAGACAGACAGACAGACGGACAACAAAGTGATCCTATAAGGGTCGCTTTTTTCTTTTGAGGAACGGATCCCTACAAACATAAAAGTAATTTAAATAATCCGGTAGACATTAAAATCTGCTAAATTATTTGCCTTTTTTTTCTACATTTTCAATCTAAAGTTCATCATATTTAAACACAATGGTGGGTAATCCTGAAAATACTCGTAGGGCGATCGAGAATGTCTATAGCTTTAATTACGTTACGTTTAAATAACGAATAACTATCTTTAAACTAAATCCTTGGACATCTGGTGTAAAGATGGACGGTTCGCGGTACAGTTCACACCATCATGTCGAACCTGTTTCTGCTATGACGTATGTATTGTACAATATTCTTTCGTAAGTGTATTTATGATATTGTGTTATTATCACTGTAAGTACCTACACTACACAATTTGTTCTAATTATGTTAAAGCTCTTATTATTATTATTCGACTTAATGCCATATATTCCTACCTGTTATACGTGTAGTATGTGTCATATCATTATGTGTTGTGCCTTTGTTTAAAACATTTAACACATTACGATTACCGGTGTTAGACCGAGTCCATTGTGTAAATTAATTATAAACCCTGTCATATGCCATCTGTAAATTCATAGTGGCGGTGGATATAATATATCTTCCAGAATCATGTTATCCATCAACCATCTTCCAGAATCATGTAATCCATCAACCACCTTCCAGAATCGCGATAGTATTGTTAGACAAAGTTTCAAAACCCCTACCTCAATTTGGTGTCTTACTTGGACGTAAACTACATACATCCCTTTTTTACCAACACCATTCTGTGATTCGATATCATTGAACCCTGGCAGAAAACTACAAATAAATCAATCTTGAAAAATAATACTACTTTTTATATATATAAATCCTTTACTTTAATATAGGTATTTTTATATAATTACTCCCGTAAATCTTAGGAGGTGTAGATAATACACCCAGCAGGCTGTAAAGTATAAAAGGCAACTCTTAATGGTGGATTGGTTGAAAAGGCGACATGGCCACCTCTTCTACCGGCTAACGCAGGTGCCTTCAGGACACGGCTGCTTCGGGAAGTACATATGTCGCATACGTTGGGAGCCAAAGCGAGTGTACCATCACTGCGGTAGCTGTTGCTAGAACACCGCACTCCATTGATTGGTCGTGTGCCCAGCGTGGTTAAGATAACGCCTTGTGTGATGTATACCCGTACGCTTACACTGTTTCATAATTTGCAATAGCGGGCCTATTGCAGTCTACCGTTTACAGTTTTTTTGTGTTACTGTTGAGAATTTCCTGCATCCTGATACAAGGATCCCACGACCTCACGCAAAAGCTAAGTGTTAACTTATGCCAAGTGACTAACGAGTATTATAAGTATTTCTCAATACAAACGGTTGAATAATACGGTTCTATTTGTATTGACAAATTGACGTCACAGTTTCTATGGCAGGTAATTGTATTTGATTACTGCAAAGACAATTTTCTTTGATTGTTGACATGTCACATGACTAATTATGTAAAAATTATGGATGCACCTTGTTTGTAGACCAAGTTGAAAGAGTAAATACGTGTAGATATTCTATAATAAATATTCTATACAGTTCTATTTGACCACTATTCCCCCCTTAATGCGGACTACGTGCCCTTAAGCCCATGACTCGCCTGATCGTTTATTTGTACGTATAAACGATTTTTTTTTATCCAAAAGCCTTCTTTGAAGACAGTGGCGTGACACGTTCATATTGTTCATATTCACGGGCATCGTGCGCACAAACGAAAAGGCTGACGAGGGATTAATTTAGTCATGATATTATTATTTGTGCCTCCTTCGTTAGTGTTGTTATGTGTGAAGGAACTAGGCACAATATTATCTTGTGTCTTTGTAGCACCCTTATAGACCGAACAGGTAGGTGTGTACGTGTTTAGATCACACTTATCACATCGTACCTTGTTATGTCCACGTAGAAAGGATGTACCTACATGAGGAAGACCGAATAGAGGAACCGTTGGAACCAGAACATACTTATAATTCAATTTCAAATTTAATTTAAAATAATGAGAGATGTATCATCATTTAATTCCCGTTATAATTCAATATTATTTTGTGAATATTGAAAGCACTACTTAGTATTTATTAGTTACATAGTAGAACTTGCACGTGTTGTTTTAATGATCGTACAAACTACGTCAGTGCAGTACCAGAATCAATCGCTACAACACATTATCATGAATTAAATAGCATTACCTTTCTCTGTAACAGCGTATGTCACGCGATATAGTTACGTATAACATAATGGCTAGTATTTTTTTAATAAAAATGGGGTTAAAACCTTCTCCTCGGCACTAGACAACTGTTTTTTCCCGTGACCTTCAATTTATTGAAATCTTCCTGTGCAAAATATATCCTGGTGAGAATATATATATAGGTGGTAAAAAGAGCATCACATCACACAGACCCTGGATCTGTACGATGGCTGGCGTGTGCGTCATGCTCGTGAACGGGTGCCGTTCGTCGGGGCTGGTCATCTCCGGACTGCTATTACTTAAGTATGTATAATAGTAATATTATAATAGTAGCGCGTCTATTTATATTTTAGAATAATAGGTACGTTACATTGTCCTCATATTTCATTTACGCTTATAAGCAATGTAACCAGAAATTTGTAAAAAACATTTTGAAAAAGAGTGTCCTTGGAGTTTCTTGCCTGTTCTTCTCCATAGGATCTACGTGTTGGAACAAGCAACTAGCTTCACGACTGACTTAGTCTGACTGACTCCTACTCCTGACAATTCAAAAATACCTATTATTGGTTTAATTGAAATAAATGGTTTTGATTTGATTTGATTTGATCACCACGTCTAACCAGTGTTTTGATGGCTCTGTGTCCGTTTGTCGTAAGTAAGCAAGTAAGCCAAGAGTAAAATACTCTCTAGAGCCAGCCAGTCGTTAGAGTTTCTTATCTTCCTTCCTTATCTCTGATAAGGTTTTTAAATACAGCATTTATGGTATATATGGTGCTGACCACATTTGATTAAAAAATTAAATGGAAATATTCGTATATGAGGGTTTGTTGTAGGTTTGTCAGATGGGAAGACAGAAAAAGAAGAAATATCTGAGCAAAATAAAAAAAAATGTCAGGATTTTGGGAATATTGTCGGGACAAATAAATAGATACCTATAACAATTTACAAATCTAAATGTTAAAATAATGTCAACAACTTTTTGGTACATTGAGAGCATCATGATCATGATGCATGTTTAAAGTTACTACTATACTTACCCTTTTTTTGTACGTTGCCACATGTACCTACTTTGCATTCGATTTCACTGAATCCACCAATTTCGATCCTTGAGAAGTACTAATATATAATATTTTGACTGATTTTTGATGTAAACTTCAAAATTCAGTCCAGGGAAGGGATTTTGAAACCGCGCGGTAATTTTAAATTTCTGTTTTATTAAAACATGTTACCAGAAGCTGTTTGTCGGGGCTATTTGTATTTCGTCAGGAGTCTGGATTAAATCAAATGTGGGGACAATCATCCCGACCACCTAGCGACTCTTGATGATCCGAACATCAAAATTGTTTAATGTTCCTTCAATAATACGACAAAAATGTTATGTAATCGATCAGATTAATATCGATCCATTGAAATCGCCGAGCCACGTGTATATGGATATTTTGGCAGTAACTCATTTTATTATTAGTTATTGTTGCCCTGCGAAATAGTTGGCTCACCGAGATATAATAAATTTTAATTTCTTGCTTATATTCTGGCATTGAATGTGCATAAAATCCTCTATAAAATAGGTAATAGACAAACGGGAATTTCTATCTCTTCGGCCAAGGTGCTGCATTGCGGAATTGCACACGGTGTTGCCTCGTAACCTAGATGGGAAATCCTTGAACCGACGACTGACCACTTCGACCCTGCTTGCTTCTCAACCCGGTGCCTACAGAGCTACACCACTCAGAAAGGTCGAAGATCATTCAGTGCTCTAGATGACGCAAAATCGCGCTTTCAACAACATTGCTCTTTTATAGGTCTTTTGAGAGTGAAGGCCGCGTATTATAACCACACGCCTCCCTAAGTGTGAGGGATAGGATTGGATAGTGCGATTTCACAATCCGGCATTAAGCAGTAACATCTTCAACGTTACAGTACGACAGGTAGTTTTTATAAACCATTAACAAGAATAGATATTTCGCAACCAATAACCATTATATTTTCCCCGAAATAGTAATACTTTAACTTGCAGTAATAGTATCGAACATTTACGGATTACATCTGTAAGAACTGATAACTGAACTGAATAAGTGATTCAATTTACAGCAACGGCAATACGTCCGCTACTAATGGTACCTACAGCACCTCTTACACGAATTGATCACTATATGAAGTCATGAACGTAATTTAGGTTTACTTGTAGGTTTATGTAGTGCAGGTATTGCCACACTCGCTAATTCACAAAACGCAGCACTTGACAATGAATTGAAACACGAAACATTCGTGTTCCCGGTAGAAATATTTTTTATTAAGGCTACAAAATCACCCCTATGTATGACTATGATCCGATTGCGATGAAACTTAAGTATGTAGATAGAAGGAGACCTGGATTAATACATAGGCTACGTTTTATCCAGATATTAATACGGGATCGGGACTTACGCAGATGAAACCGCGAGGCGCAGGTAGTATAAAAATAATATTACAACTTATTTATAATTTGAATGCATCTCTCTCTTATTAGCTGCGCCCCAGTTTCATCGGGATCGGTTTCGTTGAAAGAGTAACAAACAACCATACATCCATAAATCCTCACAAACTTTCACGTTTATACTATTAGTAGGATTCCATTACTCCGGCTTAATCGAAAATAAAATAAAATTAGATATGCACATGTGCGGTGTACCCCATTTGAAATATAAGTTAAGCAGCACCACAAAGTTAATAAACAGTAATGAGGAGGTGGTTAAAATAAATAGGAGGCTATATTTGTCCTCTACGCATTTCTAAATCGTTGATCAGATTGTGATGAAACTTTGGTAGGGTCAAAAAAAGGCTTTACTTTTAAATAACAATTAAAAAAAACGGTTGAGTGCCAGGTGTTATGTGTGTGCGTGTTTGAAACCCATTATTAGCATTTCAATATATTTTCTATACCATACTACATTATTCCTAAATATCTCCGTTCAAGCGAAAGCAAGCCTCCAGGAAATATCAGATTGCTAACCACTTCTTAACAAATAAGAGTTAACAAAAGTAAAAGTAATCGCGGTGTAGCACGACCTGGAAACATTTTAAGGCAATTATGCACGCTCGTGAAGATACGAGCCTATAAAAGGATCGTTTTAACAATCGTGACTCGTACAGTAGAGACAAAATATTTCTCCTTTTGGATAAATGCTTAACATTGGTAGTGGGTAGCTATACCATGTTTACATTCTAGAGTATTTAAGCTTTAATCATTCAATCAAAGGAGTTAGTAGAAAGTATCTATCCATGTTATGTACCACATGGCTATATTTTTGAGAACGAAGGAGCAGAAAATTGAAGTGGCTGCGGGCAGGGCATATAGCACGCAGAACGGTTGGCCGATGGGGCCGAAAAGTTCTGGATTGGAGATCACGGACCAGAAAGCGGAGCGTAGGACGTCCACCAACAAGTTGGGCAGACGATCTAGTAAAGATTGCAGGTCGTCAGTAGATGCAGGCCTTTTAAACGGTGTTTGTCCAGTAGTGGCCGTCCTGTGGCTGAAATGATGATTATGTTTTTGAAAGGGATTTAAAAAAAAATGCATTAAAAAATTAAGATGCATCTCATTGCTGATACAATGAAAGATAGCCTATAGCACTCGGCGGTAACGTTTTCTATTCTACCCATTAGTAAAAGAAATGTCAGAATCGTATCAGCAATTTTAAAGATTACTCCCTACATCCAAACTTTAAAACTTTACATTCTTAAGAATATTAGTATAGATTTTACAGAAACCGAAGTAATGTCAGAAGGCGGGCCACAGCAGCATTTGACTTCACTGGATTTTATTAAAGAGTCAACGACGTTAAATAAAAGTGATTTAATATTCTGCCAGGGCTCACGGGGTTTCCTTCCTAGAGGTCCCAACAAAAAATCCCGTGACTGTCCAAAGTACATGTTTGATGCCCTGGTGCGGTGACGCCCCGTTTTTCACGTCAAAAACAAGTAAGCTATAACCACATATCTCTGGTGAGGCTGTTTGGCTTGTGGGCGAATGGTCTTTTATCAGTGTAAAAAAGTGATATTTTTTGCACACTTATATGATTTTAAAATCGACTCTATATGCTTGTAAATATTATAATGTTACCTTTGTTTGCGTAAATGGTCTTATAACACTTAATTTGAGTAATGCAGTTATGTAGTTTTATATTGTTCCATAAAGCTCCACTAGGCAAGCACAGCTGGCAACGACCTGTGAGGTGAACAACTACTGCACTACATACAATGGTCCCCTCTCCCCTGCATACTAATGCGGAGACAATTCCTGTTGTTTCGGCCGTGGCTGTGCTCGTGACCTAGCGGTACTTTTATTGACGGCAAGGCACCATACGGACACGTGTTTATGTATGGCCATATAATACATATTTTGTACAGATGCACTCAATTGAAAGTTAAATAAAAAAAGTACTCGTCAAACACATGATGGTGTTCAATATAACCCGTACGTCCGCGTCCACGTCCGCATTTCATAGCTTGAAAGTTATAAAAAGAAATATATTGTTTGTACTGGAGGCTAAGTTTGAGAGAAAATGTAGTTATTTGTATACATAACATTCTAAATTGACGTGCATTTTGTAATGTGATGGTAACCAGTGGTAAAAACGTAAACAAAACATACAGTTAAGACCAGGAGGGCACTTCGAGTCTATCGCTGCATAGCACAGCTGAAAGCTGCTGCGACATGTCGCGCCGCACCTTTGTAACATTGAGATTTCAATATAATGGTTTTGCACGCAATTGACGACAAGTTACGATTCTGGCAACTTTTGAAGAAATCGCTGGAGCTAAGTAGGCTACGGGAATTTGATGCAGCATTGTAAAACTTGCTTATGTCTATTGAGGCTTTAACATTGATTGATTTTCTGCTTAATATAAAATTATTTTTGATTTTTATTGTTTCCTGTTACACGTATTTTTATATTCTATTCGGTTTTATATTGTTATTTCTTCGTTATACTGATTCAAAAACCTATATATTATATAGCTAGTCTTCTAGCAGTTGCATCCGCATACTGTGATAAAAAATAATAATAAGGATACATAAGAAGTTAGCCTTCTAAATAAATTTAAAAATAAAAAAAGCTTTTTGGAAACAGAATAAGTACTCTTCTAAAATTACAGTGTTATAGAAGTGCTGTTTTTTTGGTAGTCTACAACTCTGCATAGTATTCCGAATCCTGCTATTTTAAAATACACACATTCAATGATATATATTCCAAACGAGTTTGACCTACGTAAGTAGGTCTGGCCTGTAGATCAAAAACGACCCTTAATATTCTATATCATATAAAGTCCGTGCATCTTTTATCGTGATCCTCAAAGCTGGAGCGAGAACATCAATAACTGAAAACCCATTTTTGTAATCATACAATGAGCACACGTCACAGTGACGCAAAAATCATGTCTGCCAATGTTTGGGAATGTCAGTGTGCGATCTCTTTTATGTCCACTTTTGAATGCACGATCCGATCGACCTTGAGCATTGACTGTGGTTAATATATTAGAAATAACCTCAAATCATAGAAACAACAACAACAACCTCCTTGTTTCTATGTTCCGAGGAAATAACCAATAGCATTTGATTTACGAGAGCAACTTCCTTTAACGAAATGACTGCCGTAAAATCAAATGCCATTGTATATTGCAATAAAACAAACATAAACATAGGTTTATAGGTAGGTAATTAGTTTTCTTGGTTCATATCCAACTGACATAAATTCTTTGACGCGAGATGCAACTGAGCGTGCTTCGCCAACATTTAATTTAATTATACCTAACGTTTAGTTCCTACACGAACGAGTCACGAAAGATAAGATCAGGTGGACGTGAATCAATCGATTGTTTCGTTTCGTAATCGAAGTGTGAAGAAACTACTGGTTATCAATAAAACGTTACAGTCTTGGCAAACAAGTTCTTTTACAAGACTGCAACTTTCGGTTACTTAATGTCCATGTCGTGGCCAGATCTTAGACTTCATTATGTGTCCGAGCATTTCATGAATTTCACTGCACTTTTTTCTACTTCTTGCACCTTCATAATCGCTTCTAAAACAAAATTATTGTCCGCAGCCATGATGCATCACAAAAACAAAACGATTTCAGCGCCTCTAAATTGTTGATCCTGTAACTATTTTACGATATGAAAAGCTAAACGCGCACTTAGCTGTTCATATTTTCATATAGTCAAATGCTGACTATTCATTGATTTGACTAGACCAAAACATAACGTGACCGACCATTTCATGAAATACGACTACTACATGAGATGGTCGGACTGATCAAAAGATCTGGCTACGAAATCTAAACGGAGCCCCATGTAGCTTTGGTCTTTCATTTAAGTGCCATACATATTACAATGTTTTAGAGTTTACAGATATCGCTTCAATGGTTTGTGCTTAGCAAAACAGAAAAAAAAAAATAAGCAAGAGATTAAAAAAAAAAATTAAGAGTAGTTAATCTTAATTTAAGCATTGGGTAAAACCGTGTACCTAAGTAAGTTTATAAAAACACTCAGGAATCATAAAATTGATTGCAGTCGCATCACTCCAGTTGGTATAGATTTCATTTTTCATAATCCGTCATTTTATATATTTCTAAGTAAATCAGGATCCCTAAAAGACTATGGCTATAAAGAAATACTAAATTTATATCATTACGTCACAGAAACTAGTAGGTATGCAAATACATATAGGTACTAACTATATGTATATCTATTTTAAGGTAACAAGTGAGTTCGTATTCGTACCGTGACAAACTAAATTATTAATCTTCGCTCTCCTGTCCTTTAAAAAAATACAATGATTGACAATATACAATTACCTACGACACATTTAGATAATTATGTTGTTCGGTAATTTTGGTTACGGGTGTAATTTTGTTTTGTACAATTTGGGTGTTTGTCACGAAACATTATAAACACTGTTATTGTTGTCAATGTAAAGTTATAATAAGTATAATAATTACAGTAACATTGACAAACAGTTCTATAAGTGTAGTTATTTAAAAATTGAAATTCAATCCCATACCTATTAATTTTTAAACATCTAAATTGGCAAACAACGCCATTGCCCGCTGGATGGAAAACAATCACCGGCCACTGAATACTCCTAAATCCTAACACAAGTAACGTCACTTGTTCATTATTAATCCTATCCTCCTCTTCTATGGAACTTTGAAGAGCCCGCTCACCAGTAGATTAAAATTTCATCGCGCACTCTTTCTGCGGTCTTCTGTAGGATTTAGGATCCTGTCCTGACTCCTGTCCTACAGCTCGCTTTCGTTCAGAACTTTACCGTGCCCTACCTCCATGAAAATTAAAAAAATATATTTATTAAAATGAAAATATTACCTATTTCTTAAAACTAATTAAGATACCTTTAGTAATTATGGATTTAAAAGAGTCTCGTGACTGATATTGTTTTTCTTTTAGTAAAAAATATATCTAATTAACTGTTATTTTGGATATTTTAAGGGTTCCGTACCTCGAAAGGAAAAAACGGAACCCTCATAGGATCACTTTCCGTCCGTCTGTCTGTCTGTCAAGATCTTTTTTCTCATTAACGCGTATAGGCATCAAGCTGGAATTTACATCAAATACTCAAGTCTACTGTCCCTTAGAGCTGTGGAAAAATCAAACTTCTAAGACAACGCAATCAATAGATACAGCCATTTATGCCGCAAATTTCCGCAAATTTTCGACACTCGCAAGGGAATCAAAACCTACAGGGTACTTCCCGTGAACTCAGAATCTTGAAATTTGGTACGAAGCAACGTCTTATAGCACAGATAAAGGAAAAATTGAGAAAACCGTAAATTTTTAGTTACATCATATAATAAAAATATTTTACGGAACCCTCGGACTCGCACTTGATCGGTTTTTTTTTCTTTTCCAACTAAAATTTATCACGTGGTGAGCATGTGACTACCAACACAACACTACAATCTATGTAAACAAAAATAAACAAATATGATGACATTATTTTTAAAACATCAGCAACAAACCAAAATAAAAATTGGCTAAACCCCTTTCAGATCATCACGTGATTTGAAACGCTTTTACCAAAAAAAAGATCACCCAGTTTACTAGTTTCAATTGTATTTGAGCCGCTTGTTACCTGTCAACAAGCAACCGCAACCCGCAACCGATAGTTGTAAGTGACCCCACATTGTACTCGTATTAATAGACGACAAATGACACTTCTAACTTATAAATTTATAATCCTACTAGGAAATAATAGTAACTTATAAAATATTTAAATTATAGACGGCGTCGTTCCATCGCTTTTAATGTTTGAAACTGTAACGTCGTACAATTGTTGCAATTTGATGGAAACTTCGAATATTTAAGTACTGTTATAATTTTTTTCTTGTAAGCCCTCACCTCAGATTTAAAGTTTTCATTGTAGGAACTGGTTGTTTTTGCATTTTTTTATTATTAAAGTACTGACTTGCTATATGCTGCCTTTAGAAATTGATAAGGTGACCAAAGAACCCTAAAATTATTAATTACAAGTTTAATGTTATATTTAAAAAAAGTAGAAACTTCAATGATCCCAAATGATTCCTAGAAACATTCCCACAACATTTCAGGTCAAGAAGGAACAGACTGCATCTTTTAAAAAAAAAATTGAAGTTTATCTGGAAATATTATAATATCGTCAACATCTATTGTCGTGGTAAAGCACATAAGCTGTGCAATACCTTCTATAAGAGTTAGATGACTTTCACATGTTTATATTTAGATCAAATCCGTATCGAATACGCACTTTCTACCAAAAAAAAGCAATTCTTGTAATCGGAGCACTTGTTAAAGAATTATCGCTGAACATACATGAAACAAAATAGTCCCACAAATTGAAAAGTCTTTCTTATTTTAAGTCAAAATTTACTTTATTTATACGACACCATAACATATAATATAATGTGTGGCACACATTACATCAATGACGCTAAAACAAGGTAAATAGTAGCGTTTTGAACTTATGCTAAATGCTACGCCTTATCACTGCTGTCATAGTAAACAGCGGAAAACGTGTAATTGTCTTCTTTTTTGTCATTTAAGTAGTTTTTTGTCCATCAATGAACAACGGAAGAGTTGTTCAATTGACCACTGGTTCAGCTTCCATCGATAGTAATCAATTGATTTAACACAACAGGATATAGATAATAAGCCGCTTATAGTAAGACCATAATAATATTTTTTTATGGTTGTAAACGCGAGCTTTTTCTTACTTCACGGAGAGCACGATAGGTTATGATACTCGCTAGTCCCTATTGTTGTATTCAAGATAACTTAAACTCACTCGAAAATTTTGCAAGCCGATTACTTTTTTAAGCAACCGACTTGCCAAATTTTCGAGTAGGTTTTAGCTATTTTAGCTAATCACTGTAGATAGATCATTGGGTAAAAGATTTATTGCAGTCTAGACGCTGAACCAACTCACAGTCGATGACCACCGAAAAGAAACTGTTTCGAGAGAAAATGGTTCATTAGTGTTGCACTTTGTACCTAAATGTAAACATTGGCTATTTTATTAGCCTTAAAAAAACACAGGTTTTGTATTCAACTCTTACATTTTTGTATGTTCACTATTTTTTACAAACGAAACACTTTCATTATTGTAAGTAATTCAAAAAATAGATGCATAGTATATCTATATTAATATATAATACAAAACCGGAATGAAAAAGAAATTGAACATCCAAAATGACATACTTATAGCAACAAAAAATATAATTTTCCTTTTTATTGGCGTCAACTGTGAACTTAATTTTAATTGTAGTGACATGGATCATGAACATCGCGATAACCGCGTATTAAATAATATCAACGTATCAATGTTATTGTTTTAATATTGTAAGTGAAGTCGATAACATTAATTTTCAAATATTTTATAATCTATAGAATCTTGACATACCGTAAATACGGCACGCACAGCTTACATATTTATTGTGTATTAAAATCAGAATAAACCATCATAATGTTTATGATTAAATTATTATTTATAATTTCGTTTGTTAACATTAAAATTGTTTTATTGTCGAGAGCTCTATGTATGACCAGCTGTAGATGTATTGTTGTTTACTAATAAACCCGTCAACCTGTAACGGTGTTAAATAAAGGAGCGGCTTTGATCGGTCGGTCGTTAAGACTCGAGATAGATCTCACGGGTAATAACAGCAAGTGTAAAAACTGAATAAAAGAGATTATACAGGCCTATTATTTAGTTTTTCTTTATTGCTGAATTCTATTTAAAAATACATATATATTAGGTATATCTTCATAAAGTAGTTAAGAAGTTTTTATATTTTTTTGTGGCCTTCTATGAAAAAAGGAAACCTCCCTCTTCTCTTTTAGGATTTCGTTCTTCAAAAGGAACAAAAGGAACTACTATAGGATCACTACGTTGTTCGTCTGTCTGTCTGTCAAGACCCTTATCTAACCTAACATTAACAAATTACGATTACAAATTTATATTTTGCACTTGGATAATTGACTGTGACGTTCATCGATGTACGGGAGAGTATTTTTAGAACGGCAAACTTTATTTGTCTTTAGGAAAAAAACGGGAAATAATTTTCGAGAATCGATTCCTGAAATGGACGAACTATCTACATACAACAATCCGTGCGCCAGTCAGACACGCACTTGTCCGGCTTTATATTATGAATATTGTGTTTCTTTATACATTTCTAGTTTCATTTAAATAATGCATTATATTCGTATTATATTTGATTGCTAGAAATCACAGACAGTTTGTAACAATGATTTTACCTAACCACCGCATTATTTCTGAAAAGTATGAACCAACATAATTTACATATATTATGAAACCTAAACGGTTGGCTAGTTAGTTTGCTAGCAATCAAAAGTAGGTAACCTAGACTGAACGGACTGACTGAACTAAGTATATGCTGAGTTTTATAAATAATGTGTTTTAAAAACATTTTTGTACTAAAGAATCATGGTGTTAGTATTTCAATATATAACGAATGCTGGTATGGAAAACTTTCTTTACTCTCTTCTCTTTCTTTGGACTACGCTTCATCACCTACGGTCAATATGACATAAATTATGTTGACTTGGATTTTGACGTTTCTTCGCAAGGCTAGCCATAGACAATGTCGGCACTATCTTATTATAACAGAACTAATTGATCCCTAAATGTGTCTGAAAATATCCATGTGAATAAAATATAAATCATTATTTCAATCTTTATATCGACAAGAGGCAACCTTTCTCTTGATTGATGGACCAGTCCTACACAACTATAATATTCCCAACCATAAGTAAATATTACTGAATAGTTACTACGTAACCGTAAAACCTGTTTAGGGTCTGATTTAAGAGGCTTCCTGACTGACCTGAAGTGCTCCCCTTCGGACCTATGCGGAGACCTCACACGACCACCGAACAGGCGTTGGGAGATTTGTTTTCCCTACCGCCATTATATCGTAATCGTCGTAGTTACCGACCGACCGAGAGCAATAGTCTTGGTTTAACCTCCAGAATCTCGAGGAAGAAAATGTGTCAAAAATTGTACCTCGGATCCCGTGTGCTTGTGCGAGGCCAATGTATGCATAAACTGTTTAGTGAATGTGTGCCAACTTAGTACTGGTTTAAAAAAAGTAATAAACCAGCAGTAATGCTAAACCGCAATAGGACAAAAATTTATTAGTACAGTGTGGTTAAGCTAAATGATTATTTACTATTGCCAAACCGTAACTACTGTTTGATCTGGCTTGTTTGTAATGTTTGTATTCGGTGTGTACATTTGAATTGGGTCAGTTGTTACTCACACACAACAAATAGATTTAATAAAAAGCGCAAGTCAGTTTATAGACGCGCGGTGGACATTATTCGCACTAGACTAGTGTGGAAAAGTTCCACCGCGCGTTGATCAGTAGGTCCGTCCGACTCACGTTATTTCACTCAAACATTTTACGGTTACAGGGAGAGAGAGATAGCACTCACTCATTCTCAATCCACGTTAGAGGGCTAGGATTTCCCGGCAGCAGCTAGTTCAAATTACAGAGACCCTGACCTGCTAGAGCTATTGTTTACACCCCCTAATACCTAATAAGCAAAATCCCATTTCCTTCCATCACCTTTCCTTCTTAGAGACTTCAATTTCAATATACTCCTAATGTTCCCATCTTTAATTCCTTATATACCCAGTTGACGGCAATAGCCTTGCAAAGGGCATTATGTGAGTGGGACCTATTTAGTAGACAAAATATGGGTGTTTAAAAAAAATATGGGTGTCTCTACCCCTTCGGGAATGAATGTTTCTATAGGCGACGACGCGGGCGGTTGCATTACAGCACTAGGGGTGGCTAATCTCGCCTGTAGCTACTCGACTGCTGTCTTAGCTAGAATATGTGATAAAACAAACATGATATTAAACAGTTATGTCATATATTATACTTACTTATTGTACAATAAATGTTGATTGTATTGTGGTAAAACGAGAGTGATAAAAAAATCATTAATCGGTGTTTGTTTGAGAGATAGATGCTCATGAAAAATAATCTTAGTTAAAATAAAATTATTTAAATGATTTAATTTTAGAGTTTCCATGTGTGAAATGGATGAAATGATGAGATGGGGCTTTGTTATTTTGCTATTTACAGACCCACAAATTGATATCATGCTTAAGCGTTCCTCCTTCTTTAGGCGTTATTTTGTGTTTTTATTACTTTTGCCTTTTACATTTTAAGAGTCCGGATTGAAAATATGTACTAAGCAGATCGTTTATTAGCTATTGCCTGTTTATGGCACTCATAAACAATAGTATTAATATTATTTTTATGTGACAACACTGATTAAAAAAGTATTGTAAGAAACGAGTGGTAGCGGCGTGTGTGCAACTGTGCTCTGTAACGTTACCTCTGTAAAAGTGTTAAGTGGCAATAATATAACCACCTCAATCTGAACCAAGGATTTTTATTTGCAAGCGACCCAATAAAATAAACTACAGTCCACTGCCTCCAACATTGCCAAATATGTAAAAGTACGTCAAATATGTGTTTTCCAATATTTGTACTTCAATAAAACTAAAAGAACACGTTTTAATGGCGAACCGAATAAAAAAGTACAAAACAGTTCCACTATCCACCTCCTGACTTCATTATCAGACCATCTTTACCAAGCCCAATCTGTTTGACTCGTCAAAGCGTATCCTATAAGCCCAAACAAGGGTTTACTAATATCCACTGAAGAATATCATCATCAGATCAGCTCCAAGATGCCAAATTACAGTATTATCATCGAAACTACATATACCTACAATATATACATATACATACAAAGCCAGGTGACCAGTTATCACGTCACGCCGCGACCGCCAACCTAACCTTCTGTCCAGCGCACATGGGGGACGAAATACGAGTATGTACTAGGTGCACACATACATGCAGCAAAGCAGCATAGACATAGATGCAGATGGTATTTAGAGTTGTTTCAATGAATAGTATCCTCAATACTTTGATACCTACTTTCACACAAAACTGCAGGACAAATACGAAATTAAAAGTGAGTAATAAATATTACATTTTACATAAATTACTGTATTAAACAAAAATAACCCGAATTTGACAGTTCTGTGAGTTCATTATTTATTGTAATACACTTGCACATAATGCAAACGTAATGAAAGTAGAGTATCGTAACAGTGATCGTAATTAAAACGATTACATTAGGCAACACTCAAAATTTCCCCAGTAAAATTTGGAACGTATTTTGTAGATAATTATGCATCTGCTACCAGAAAAAAATACATTTATTTCAGTCACATAACTACGTAAGGTAAAGAAGATGTTCAATTTTATTTGCAATTCGATAATACAATTGAGTGAAATTAAAATTGTTGCCAAGTTGACATTAGGCTGACCGGCAGAATTCATCCGTCTGCACTATGTCACAGAATACATAATATTACAGATATGTCCATGAGTACAGACTATGACAAAATATAATGCGACCTAGGATCAGATTAGCCTCTGGCTCTAATTCCTTCATGATTAAGATATGCTATCATGTCGATTGTCGATATTCAAGTTACTATAAAACCGATCAAAGCCGCTGCTTTATTTAACACCGATACCGGTTGACAGGTTTATTAAACAACAATAAATCTACAACTGGTCAAAACAATTTTAATGTTAACAAACGAAATTGTTCTATATATAATAATTTAATCATAAACATGATGATTTATTCTGATTTTAATACACAATAAATATGTAAGCTGTGCGTGCCGTATTTACACTATGTAAAGATTCTATAGATAATAAAATGTTTGAATATTAATGTTATCGACTTCACTTACAATATTAAAACAATAACTGATACGTTGATATTATTTAATACGCGGTTATTGCGATGTTCGTGATCTATGTCACTACAATTCAAATAAGTTCACAGTTCACGCCAATAAAAAGGAAAATAAATTGTAGTTTTTGTTGCTATAAGCATGTCATTTTGGAAGTTAAATTTCTTTGCATTCCGCATTTTGCTTAAAAACAAACGATTTTGTTTAGAAACTGTTTGAAACTCACTGAAAGACTGACAAACAACAACTAACCCGTCGATTTTTCAGGAGGTACATTTACAATTTGTTTTTCGACGGATTTTTAAATGTCATTATTTCGGTCGTTCATGATGCCCTATCTTTTTTAATGTGTGCTTTTTTTTAATATACTCTATAATAATATATACATGAGGAATATGCTTTCAAATCCACAAGCGATTGAAATTATTCATATAAGTCTCTTTAGCAGCGGTTTTCCCAAAATGATTGTTGAGTTGAGTTGCGTAATTGAGTATTTATAGTAAGGTGTTCGCAATTGAGCGATGTTTTTTTGGCCGCCGTCTTCAATAGGATGGAGCTAATCCCTGGTCTGTCGGCTTAACTCAGCTCTAATTTAACGACACATTATGTTATACGAACATTAGGTATACCATAACCAAGTGTTACGGTTATGAGTAAATGAGTTGATAATTTAATAACATAATTATGTCAAAATCTTGAGCTATGAATAAGGAGTACTAAATACTGTGTTCCCCAAACGCCTCACCCATCCTTCGCATTAAATCGAGAAATCATTGGATTATTTATACAAGCCAAGCAAGACTTTGAATACAAACGTCGGCGTTTGTCCAACCGCCAACGATAGGAGGTGAACTAGCGATTTACTACAAAGTTATTTGCACGAATACCTATGCCTAAAAATCAGTTTTTAGAATTTTTGTTGGTCTGTCTGTCTGTCTGTTTGTTTCGGCTAATCTCCGCAACGGGTGAACCAATTTCCACGGGAGTTTCACTGGCAGATAGCTTGTGTCACGAGGAGTAACTTAGGCTACTTTTATTTTGAAAAAAAAAGGATTAGGGTTTCGCGGAAAATACATAAATATGTACAAGCGAGCGAAGCCGCGCGGGAACTGCTAGTATGTATACAGCTAAATTAATTAATAACAGACATTCGCGAGAACTACCAGCCGATGTGCAAAAAATCTAAAAGCGCTCCCGTGTTCCGTGATTAGGTTGGATGTGAGACCTCTAGGTATAAATGTTTAACTAGCATGGACCTATAATTAAATGCTTTTTTTTTATGAACTTACGTACTTCTTCTAAAACAACTGAGGCTTACTCCACCACGTATAAAGCTTGGGGCTTTACGGTAACCAGTCACAATAGGTTATATCTAGAGGAGGAAAATTAAAAGAGCAGGCAAACGCACTATGCGATATAATCAGGATCAGATTATTCATGTAACAATTATAACTTTCAACAAATTAATTATAAATAATACTTCTTGAATTATTCCGTGCACCTTTGGCACGACAGTCGTCACGACCATCTACACAACCGCCGTTTCGGGCCTGCTTCTGCTAGGGCGACGGGTAACCCAGCCCATCACCCTCAGGCCAGCGCTCATGGAGGCCAGAGATCATTTTGTACTCTCCGGCGCCTGGTGCGTCTTCTGCGGGAGGAGAGAGAGGTAGTTCTCTCCCGTTCCCTTTCCGCCGCCTCTTTGGCATACATCACTTCCTCACAGAACGAGGCAGCGGAATCCCATGCACTCTCGCACCGGACCATGGCCATAACCATGGTTTCTAGCGAGAGGCTACCCACACCAATGGCCGCAACGAGGTCGACGCGCTGCTCCGTCCACGCAGTGCACTCCACCAGAGTGTGAAGTGCAGTATACTCGCTGCGGCCCCTGCAGTGGTGGCACACAGGCGTTGGTTCCCGGCCTATGCGACACAGGTACTTTCCGAAGCAGCCGTGTCCCGTAAGCACCTGCGTCATCCGGTAGGAGAGGTTCCGTGCCGCCTCTCCAGCCAATCCTCCATGATGGGTCTTACCGCCACAATCGTGGCGTGCCCCACGCTCGGTCGCTCAAGTCGTTCCTTCCACTCAGCCATGAGCCCCTGGCAAAGCTGGGACCTGAGCTTCGACTTCGCCACTGGTACAATGTAGCAAGGGATTTTGCCTCCAGGTCCCATGGCGGAGTCCCAGCTAGGAGACTTGCTGCTTCGAAGGAGATCGTATGGTATCCCATTATGACCCTGACGGCCATAACCCGTTGCGGACGTCGCAATATTGCGGGTCGTCAGGGTCTCTGCCCATATTGGGGACCCGTATAGGGCCATGGACCGCACGATCCCAGTGTAGAGTCTCCTACAAGAGGCGTCGGGCCCTGCTAAGTTGGGCAGCAACCGTGAAAGCGCGGACGCCGCCCCCATAAGCTTCGGGGCCAGACTCCGGAAGTGAGGTCCGAAGTCCCATCGGCTGTCGAGTACGAGTCCTAGATATCTCATAGAGGACTCGATGCCGATGCGAACACCTCCCACAAAAAGGCTAGATCCCACAGTCTCTTGCGAGGCCCAGTAAACCACATAGCTTCTGATTTGTTAAGATCCACCTTGAGACCCAGCCGCTGGATTCTTGTAACGACTTGAGCGACTCCAGCCGTGGACTTTATGGTAGCTTCGCGGTGCGTCTTGCCTCGCGCCGTCAGGAGGGTGTCGTCGCCGTAACACGTTACTACGACACCTCCCATGAGCACACCGCGTAGCACCCAGTCATAACCGATGTTCCACAGAAGAGGGCCCAATACCGAGCCCTGTGGAACACCGCACGACATATCTCGCCGACCGTATCCTACCCGAGTCGGGCAGTCGTCTCTTTGTCAAGTATGCCCCGACAATGCGGCGGAGGCAGAGAGGCACTACGTGATAAACAAGTGCCTCTTTAATACAACTCCAGGGCAAGAGTTTACTCACCTCGTCGAGCAATACAATGGGCCGGTAGGCGGATGGTGAGTCCGCCGGGCGCCCCTCCTTTGGGATGAGGACCAGTTTCCCCGTCTTCCACAGTTTTGGAAACTGGCCTCGCTCAATACATGCGCTAAAAAGCCCTCTTAGTCGGGGCTCGAGAGCCTGAAGGGCCAGGACCCACGCTCGGCCTGGAATACCATCGGGTCCTGGAGCGGTGCTCTTGGTTTTAAGCCGTTGCACCGCCACCCTTAGTTCTACCTGAGTGACTTCGGGCACGTCGTCGTTGTCATCAGCCACTTCGGGCGCTTGAGGTGGAGCCATCGGTGGCGGAACGTGTTCCTCCGCCTGTGAAGGGAACAGGGAGCCTACAACTCCTTCAAGCAGCTCTGGCTGAAGACTCTGGGTCAATAGGGGCGCCCACGGGCGTAGTTTACCCCTCACCAAAAGATATGGTCGCCCCCACGGATCTCGGTCCAGAGTCTCCAGTAGTTCCCGGTGGGCTTTTCTCTTGGCCAGCTTTATCGCCGCTTGAAGGGTTCTTTTAGCAACCCTGTAGCCTACAAGAAGCTCCACCTCACGGGCTGCCGCATCATCTGGGCGGCGACGCCTCCTGCAAAACCTGGAGTACTGGCGGCGTGCCCCCACGCACGCTTCCCGCGAGCTGCGCTATCTCCACCAGTATACCTGGCGCCTTGCAGGCCTCGTCTGAACCCTAGGCATACCCGCGTTACAGATATGCGACATTGCCTCCCGGAACCATTGCGCATCTACATTGATATCGATGGAACTACCTCGACCGGCGCATTAGAGGTCTGGGTAGAGACGTCGAACAGAATGTATCGATGATCGGACAACGTCTCCACCTCCTCCATGACGCGCCAGTTTAGGACACGGCGCGTTAAGGCAGGGCTTGCAAAGGAAATATCCACGATCGAGCTGCCCTGCTGTCGCACGCACGTGGCGACCGAACCTCGGTTTAGGAGGACTAGGCCAGATGTTACGGCCAACTCCTCCAGTGCCTCGCCCCTCGGGTTTGTGGATGGGGATCCCCAAGCCGTCGTTTTTGCGTTAAAACCCCCTAGGACGAGAACAGGGCGAGGTCGACACGCCAGCTGATTGAGCCTTGCCCTTGCCTCGTTGGGCCGGGGGGAAATGAGATGACATCTAAATTGGCGCTAAGTTCAATCGAAACAATTATATTATTTTTATTACTTGGCAATTTTTTATTTAATTATTTACATAATTATTTAATGTTCTTATGAAGGTGACTTAACTGATTGACATTACTAAACATTTTATTCGACATAAAATTTGCCAAGTTACAAAATTGATATCGCTTTCAGAAAGTTACCTCCGCTGCGCCTCGAATAGGTTAAAATTGCCTTTCAAGATTTATTTATGCCAAGTTTCTTTAACAATAAAAGCGTGTTAAAACATTGTTATATTAAGACTTCTCTGATATAGAAAGGGTATTTATATATTAATTACTGTTTTGCTTGGTGCGTGACCTTGCCAACATACTATAGGAAGGGGATTGTCACTGGGTCCAAGTGTTTATAAGCATCAGGAACCGCTTACCGTCAGATAACTCGTATGCCTATTTGCATATAGACGGTATAAAATACCTGAATAAACAGATTACAATAATTTAAAAGCCTCGTCATATTTTGTTTCATGCATTGCTGATTACAACCTAGATATATTATATTAATTATTTGCAAATCAGCAGACATTGCCTCAATGAACCTTGACTTATTTCTTTTGTGTTGTGTTTAGTGTTTGAATTGTGATTGTTGGGGTAAACTGAGCCACAAAATCTGTTTTTTTAAAATACTATTTTTAATGCTAACGCAATCAAACTGTTTTAGAATATTTAGGACTACGTATGATATTCAGGGACGCAAAACTTTTTTTTCTAATTAAGTTCTGAGATGTTTAGATTTAGAAATAGGTACAATCAGGCCAAATAAATAGTCTTTTTAACCGGATCCAGAAAAGAAGCAGGTTTCGAATTTGTGGTTGCACTGTGATATCTAATAAAATCTACAATTGCAGACAGGTTTTAAAGATCGGTTTAATACAATGAAATGAAAAATTACATGAATGAAAAATCAAATCAACATCATTATATCTCAAGTGGTACAGAAATCATTCTATCTCCAGTGGTCCAATAAAATTTGAAAAGAAAATCACAGTTCACAAGGAGGTTTACACACTTAAAGTCAATACATAATACACATGGGCTTCTCTTAAAATACATCCTGTTTTATAACTTACCTTTAAAAAGTAAATGGTGTAATGAACTTTTTGTGGTTCTAAAAAGTGCTAACTCATCGAACCAACCACAAGTTCATGGTTACTAAAACAAGCTCTGTACGTAAAAACCAAATCAATACACTTTAGTAGTTAGAATAATAATGATATTATTTTTTGTTTGTCCCACTTTTTACACTAATTATTATTTATTGGCAACTTCTCTACATTATATCGTCACGAATGGACGGTCACACAAGCGAAAAATAAAAGCTGGCATAAACCTCATTTTCATTTAATTTTACTTGATTTGTTGTTATTGTCATTGATAAATGATTAAAAGTAACAGATTATCATTAGGTCAGTGATATGTATAAAATAAAACTAATAAATCTATAATACAAACATTACAACATTACAGACATTACACAACATTGATTAACTGAAGTATATTAACAAATTATTCCCCTCAATTAGATCTAAAGAAAAGTGTATTACACTATATGCATACCTATTAAGAACAGCTCGTGCTGAGTCGGTAAATTCGGTTCCACTAAAGACTTACCATTATTTCTCTTTTAAACGCACATTTTGTTAACGCGTCTAGATCGATCGCCTTTTAAAGTTACTTTTATTTATTAAACAATAAACAATGCATGCCACAATAATAGTTTTATGTTAAGAAATTAAACGACAGGAAATTATACTTTTACTTTATGAGAAATTTTATTTTTCCAAAAAAAAAAACAAGTGATTTCGTAAAACAATGTTATCTAATAAAAAACCTAAATTAGATATTTAGAATGGGAACCCTGGAAGGGTTACCATAGTTTAAGTACCAATTATTTCACTGAAACTCAAAATGTTTTTGACTTGAAGTAGGACAAAAACTGAGTAAAGCAATTCCGCCGTTTAACAATTCAAACTTTGAACTACGATCGAGATCGGTGACTGCTAGCCGGGTGGTGCGGGCACAGGGAGCTAGATAACTTTATTGATAAATTAGGATACAACAATTAGGACCGGTTTTAGGACACTTCTGGATTTTAACTTTATGCCACCTTTTACTCGTACTTAATTTTCGCCTGTGTGGCGCGGTGTACGAATAAATTATAAATAGCACAAACCTATCTACGTACTGTTTGATTTATTTACTTTCTAGAAACTCAAATGTAATCTAAAGTTGATACCCCGAACGTTGTCCTGTTATGTATTCTGGGGCCCTTATATATTAGCTTAAAAAGTTTCTATTTGTGATGATTATTGTCAAATCTATCCACACATTATTTTAGTAAGCCACCCTATTCGCCCGCCGTTAGCAAATTAATGGATATGGATAACTCGACGACATTCTTCGTAGATGTATAATCTCATACTGAAGGTACACATTAAACGGTATCCAGGTTTTAAATACATTAGTAACAGTCTTTAGGTCTTTAATATGCTTCCTATGTACGGCGTCTCATGCGATGCCAATTATTGACATTTATATAAGGCATAACGCGACAGACAGGCTTGGTTTTAATAATATTTACTTAGTTTAGTTCGTTTTAATAGCATAATATGTTATAAAAATAATATATTCTTTAAATGATACCGCTCTATCAGGTTATCGGTCAGAATGATGCCATTTCGGCAACAGAGCACATGGTATAATTTATACGAATTTAAGGTTACAGAGAAGTATTTGATACTAATGATAAATTAATTGACCCGCGCCCAAAATCGAACTTATGACATAAAACATTTTTTATTGTGTGCTTTATTAATCAATGATCGGATGGATATGCATGCAAAAACAGAGATAATAAATTTGCCTTTAATATGTTTCAAAATTTAACATTTAGTATCATTGGATATTTGACATTTGGAGTTTGGATGACATTCAAGGAAGCGATTAATATATTTTTTATTAGGTATTTGGAATCAATTTGTATCTAAATATGAGGCTTAGAATTGTTATTCAACTGTATTTTTTTTTAATTTAAATTCACAATAAGTTACTAAGTATATCATGGTCACGTTCGGTCACGCGTAACTTTTATTTTGATGTCTGTGGTTGCTCCACAAATGCCACCTTGTTGAATGAATGACACTCCGATGAATTGGCCTTTAGAGGAGTCTTAGAATCAAATGGTGTCTTATACAATACAATACAAATAACCTTTCTTTCCGACAATATATACTTGTACTTTTTATTGCATCATAATAAAATTATCATCTTTTGTAATGTATTAATTTACATTAAAGTTTCATGTAATTACTTTAAATGATTAGGTACTTTAAGTATTGAAGGCGACCAAGGTCTGCAGGGCTTCCCGGAGGACTCCTTCCTAGGGTATACCTGGGTCCTCCTGCAATAGACCTCCTTGTGACGGAACACCGTGTGGTTTTAGTCGGTTCGATTCCGACATACCATCTTACCGTTAGCTCCGGTGAGGTGTGGGGGTTTCAAAAAAAAAAAAAAGGTATTTTGAGTATGTTAAAAATTATAATATTATTATTATAATAGTAATCATTCGAATCTTTAACATCGGTAACATTATTATCAGCTGGCATGTTGGCATAGCCCTCCCCTAGGCCTTTCCATGATTTACTATTTGCGGCTTGTAGGTACATAGGTACTGACTCGATGACCGCGACCTTTATGGAGTCTGGGTGTCCTTCGTCTGTGTAGACCAAAGACTCTTCAACGCAGTGAATTTGTTTGATCTTTTTAAAATTAAATCTCGTTAAATATCTGACTTTAATGGGTGCAACTAAAGTCCACAATTATTATACCAAGTTCTAAATTTGAGTAGGTATTATAAAATATGAAAAAAAATCATGACAGCACTATTAAAAAATTACACATCAGGACCTTGATGACGAATATTTAACAATTACGTCAAGTAAGGAGCTACCTATATACAGAGAACGACCTACCTACTTATATCGCTCTTGGTTTCACGAACGCTTCCATTTTGCTCCCGTGGACACGGTTCTATCGTAAGTTCGTAAGGCTATAATACCAAGTATACACGATTAATAGAACGAATTAAAATGAACGATACGTCTAGGAACCGCTATTGTTGAATGGTTAAATGGTACTGCTATAGAAAGAAATGAAATGTAAAAACTTACGTCTTAAGTAGTTTAAAATATTAATTGATATAAAATACAAATTTACACCATAACAAAAAAAAAGTTTTAATGGTTTTATCTAAAATGTGTTCTTGCTTTTATACGGTTCAGTGCGGTAAAATTTCAATGTTCTTGATTTATCAGACTTATCTTAAAATAGGCAGCAGGTTTTGCTATTTTAAGATGAGAGCAGAGACACCTTCAACAATCATCATCATATTTCAACCAATTTACACAAAACCTTAACAAATGATACACCTAAACCATCCTCATGAATCGCTCTAACGATTGGTGAAAATAGGGCTGCCATCACTTAAATCGATGCCGGACAATCTCTTCAAAAATCACGAACATATGTGTGAAATCGAGATTCTTTCCCGAACACCTTCAAAAAAACACCGATTCCATTATTTTATTAAATTAAACAGCTTGTTCGTGTAATAATTATAAGTTGCCCAGAGTGTCCGGGTTTAACCCGGACGCTTTTTGAAAACCCCGCCCGGACACTCCCCGGACGCCTTCTAAACTAGGACAAATCCGGGGAAACCCGGACGGATGGCAGCCCTAGGTGAAAACCGCATGAAAATCCGTTCAGTAGTTTTTGAGTTTATCGCGAACAGACAGACAGACGTGGCGGGGGACTTTGTTTTATAATATGTAGTGATGAAATCACATATTAGGAACTCATAACAGTCATCGTTATCTCGCCTAGCCTCAATTTCGTGCGCAGGTGTGAATTTAATAAAAAGTTGAAAGTAATGCCTGTGCAATGTGGGAGCAACCACAAAAACAAAGGTGCTACAATTAGAAAGGACGTTTCTACTCCAAATCTAACACACACACATCTGCAGGCATAAAAAAAATAGAAGTGCGTTGGCCATACGGGCTGTTGTAAGTATCATAATAGGTTATTAACCTAAACTATGCAAGCGCAGGTGTTTGGCAACGGAGACGCTGTCGTGATCTATAATTAAAGTGACCGATAATACGTACGACATCTATAATTCCGTTGTGTCACATCAATAAAAGCCGAGTAAGCTGTGAAAGCCGAGTGACCCATTGTTTTCTCACGCCGAGAATTCAAGTTTTGCCCAGTCACACATCTCTAACTTTGCAAAGTTAAAGTATGCATTGCTCTAATTATGAAAGAAAAAATGTGGTAAGCAAAAGTGCATTCTATAGAATTCTCCAATATGTTCTAGTAGGGTTGTGAAGTCTGCCAACCCACACTAGCCCAGGGCTGGACTATGGCTTTACTCTTTACCATTTTTATACTGAGCTGAGGTCCATGGCTAGCAGTGGAACAGTTTATAAAACAGTACTGATATCGGAAATGCCTCACAGACAAGCGGGGCAGCGATGGCAGCCTTGACGGGAGCTCTGTTTAAATTTGTACGGTAAGAACTATTATTTATTTCGGAGACCTTCAAACAAAGACTAAAACTTAATCCTGAAGAGAGAGAAAGATATCGGATGTATTAACCGGCCTATCTATGGAGTTTCAAATGATCGACACCATCACAGTTGCCGCCACCGCAGCCCACGCTGCTCGTTTTTTTTTTCTACATAATGGTGAAGTATTTTACATAGTTGTAGATATAGCCTTTTAAGGTGTATTAGAAAGTGACAGATTGTTAGCTGAATTCTCTTTAGTTTATGAACATAAGCTCGTAACAATAGGACATCTGAAGAAAAACTTCACACAATCTCTATCAAAAACAAATTTATCTTGCGAACGTTAGACGTTTGCGTAGCATGATTATACTATTTACTTGTACGTTACGGAATTTTTTAACACTTTTGACAGAACAACTGCCGGTAAATAGCATATGGTGATTGTTTTTTGTGGTTATCGAATAGGTACGCGATGTCAGTTGGCGAGGTGTTGAGTTAGACCATGAGTCACCCCCGCAGTCGTTGAAATGTCATACAAGTTTTGACCAGCTTGTGCAAGACGTCAAATAAACTGAATTAAAAGGTTAAAAAACATTTCTAACATTCTACTCATTATTTACACACACTAATATAGTATTTATATACCAACATCTAAACTGAATAAAACCAAAATAACGACATATTTATAAACATGCATCATAAAATTCCCAGTTTATCCCAGAAGACATTCAGCATTGTCACTTTGAATGCTTATTCCCTGTACATGAAAAAGCCTAGCGCCAGCCAAAGCGCATGTGAAAGGGTCAATCGTTCGCTTAGACAATTCCATAGCAACAAAATGAGCACCTGCAATCCATAACCTTAATGTCTGAAAGCCAAATGGTTTAAAAACATAATCACAAACTAATGCAGCTCTAGTGGCATATCTACTTATCCAGCTGTGGCAAAACTTCTTCCAAAGCAGTAAAAGATGCCTTCTAGTCTCTTTATATAAAGAAAGAAAGAAAGAAAACATGTTTTTATTTCCGAAATATCCTATAACTATTACAAACAAATTTTTATAACCAAAAAAAAAAAAAAACACTTATATAGTCTCGTACCTTATCGTTAATTCCTTTGATACAAGATAGAAAGATACATGTAGTATTTAACTGTGTAATTCTTTCTTTCTTATTCTTGGAAATAATTGCAAGCAATTTTTTTCACTGTCTGTTAATTTGCGATAACTTACACTTAGATTCTTTACAGTAAGCAACTAAACACCGTTTCGTATTAGTGATTTATTCACTTTCTTAAATAATGATGGTAACAAGCAGTTCCCCTAGCCTATAAATAGGCCGTAGCCTGAAATTTAAGCCAGATTATCCTTAGCCAATCGCAGACCGTTAACCTATTCCGTTATTGAGAAAATCCATAAAAATTATGCATGTTAGTTTTATTTAATTTTATTATCTATCATTAATCATGACACTATACTCCGGTATTTTAATAAGTACACACAATAAAGGTAGTTGATTTTAAGTACTTGTTCTTAACTCATGTTTCATTGAAAGTTACGTAAACTAACGAAGCCGGCTTTATCAGATTAGCAGGAGATCATGAATTTATTGCAGAACTGGCATACTACCAATTAATGTCACTCGGAGTTAAACACAAGACTTACTGTTGCGACGACTAATAGTGGAATAGATTTCTTACCGGGACTTTCACTCTAGACACACAGGCGTCAGTTAATAAAGTCTCAGTATTAATCATATTGTGCAATGTAGTTTAATCTTAGAACTTAATCTTATAGCAGCAAAACATACGTTAAACTAGTTGGTATATACAGTCATTTACATACTACCTAGATATTATATCTGAATTAGACATTTTATAATTTTTGAAAGTTATAGAAAAAGAACGTTAATTGCCAACAAAGGTAAACTTTCGATGATTTTTATTTAAAACTCAACGAACTTTATGTAACCAAATATATTATTATGTGGTATACCTTTCAGCCGTCACGAAACTGTTGAACACGATTTTTTCTGTTTCATATGGTTATAAAACTTATTCTTTAATAGATTTATATAATATTTATCAAAAATATGCAATTATTACTTCAGAGATAAATATATTAGTAAAATTAAGAGACATCTGAGTTCCTGATCCGTGACGCAACGGTTTCCTACACTCCCTTTAAGGTAGCGATGAAATTAAACTTAATATCTTATAAGTACCGTTTGAGTATTTGGCATTCGTGGTCACAGTTATAAATTTTCAAAAACAATAAAACAATGGCTATATTTTCTATTGTTATTCTGTTAGAAACACAAAAGTGTTTACTCCGTTAGTCCAACTAGTAGACAAAGGATTATAAACTTATACATACATTTATTACACATAAATCACAAGTAAAATGTAGTCAATTGTCCAACTATTCATCATATCATTAATTTTCACTATGTTGTATAGAGAAAAAATTATAAATTGTCAAGAGCATGGCACGTGGGCGTGATGGAGGGAATGCATGGTAGTAAGACCACAGAACTCAGAATATGTATTTAGGAATGCCATCAGCTGTATTCCGTTCCAAATCATGTGTCGCCAATTGCGCACGCTTATACAATAATTATTATTTTACACTCATACAAAACTTTAATTTGCTACAGAGGATTTATTTAATATGAATCCTAAACGCCCTTGATCAGTATAAGATAGCGTTTCGTATACATATAGACTGGCAGCGGGATACGTTAATAGAGAGCTAACGAAGGTGCACCTTAACATTTACCAAATATTTTCGTGCAAAATGTACAGCAATATTCCTGTAAGCAATATAGTTTATTACGTGCTCTTAAATTTTCAATATAGTTAGTAGGGAAGTACTCTTATTTATAACTTTTTTAGAAGATTAGACCATAACGGGTTTCTCTCTTATAAATTATACATAATACTTGTGATTTTGTTTCGTTATGTAAGTAACGTTATGTAAGTTTTTGGACTCACCGAAATGATATTCTTACTTTGGACACACTGCACACTGCAAAACAAAGGTAGGCCACCTTTGTTTTCGACACATAATGAATGCGCTATTCGGCATAATTATATTTTTTTTACCTAGCTACGTCTCGGGCGAAGTTATATACGCGAGTACGAAAATGTTTGCAAGTATTTTCCGAAAACGTTTGCAGCAGCATCAAGCTCATGCCCCACTCCTATGTCCCCATCCCACTTCGTACTCTCAGTTCTGTGAGTAAGACCGTATAAGTATGAAATACTTTCATCTATATAAGTTACAGTCAAAAATCTTAATCAGTCATAAGTACTTTTGACTGAACAGGTTGTTCAAAGGTACTTTCCACTGAAAATCATTAGTTAATAGTTGTTTTCACTACAAATTTATGGTATAGTTGTTGTCACTACTTTAGACTGACGCTCTTAGTCAAAAGTACTTTAAAGTACTATAGCATCACTCAAAATTCACTTTTAAAGGGTTAGAATGTAAATAAAAATATCTAACCTAACCTAATTATACTTTAAACTAGCTCCATTGGGCAAAAGTAATTTTGACTGTAATATCAGTCAAAAGTACTTTTGTCAAGAGCCAGCGGTCAAAACTACTTTTGACTGGTTAAGAGTTTTGACTGCAACGTTTATACCGTTAGTTAATGTCTATAGCTCTGTCGTTACTCTATATAATTATAACAGTTAACTTAAACTGGTTTGGAAAATGTATTATGTATGAAATTGCGTTCATGGGACATTATTATTTTGTATCTAATCTTGGCGTTCAACAAGGAAG
The DNA here is from genome assembly GCA_949752705.1 of Callimorpha dominula. Lineage (NCBI taxonomy): Eukaryota > Metazoa > Arthropoda > Insecta > Lepidoptera > Erebidae > Callimorpha > Callimorpha dominula. The sequence continues at coordinate 15,533,198 of OX456999.1, forward strand.
TCGATGATACGTTGTATCAGTTTTTAATACTACTTTTGCTATTTACATAAATAACTCGTTCTTCTTTTTAGACCTTCCATTAGATCCTAGATAAGTATAGTATGAACTGAATGTTTGCACCTAAAAGATCCAAAACTATGATGGGTTTCAGAACAGTCAAAAGCGTCTCATAAAAGTTATAAATATGGATCCCTAAAAGGTGCAGAATATGATATATGATTATGTAAGACGTTAAAGGAATTGTGTTAGGTTTAAATGCAATAAACACGCAAAATTAAATCTATTCAATGCACTCTGCGATGGAAAAAATAATAGTTCTTTATGATGGAATATCTCAAATGTAAGAAGTAATGTTGCGTTACTTAAATGTTGATTTTGTATACTTACTAATGCTTATATAATACTAATAACCTGTATAACAAACGTAAAATATTACCTACTTATTTTTTTATTTTCTTTGCTTTAGTGAAAAGTTTTCTATTGTTTTCGAAACTTGGTTTTCCACGAAGTCCTTTTTTACCGCCGAAATGTCGTGTGCAGTGTAAAATTTAATAAAGATTAGTATATTATAAAGTTAGTATATTATTTTTCAGCATTTAAAGAAGGGTCTTCTAATATAATAAGGGTTATAATATAATAAGATTCGCGACTCTCATCCGACCGAACCTAAAGCGCTAACACAATTCTGATACCAGCTGAGAGATATACATATTGCACTCCTAGATTTAAACAGATATTAATTAAAAAACCGGACAAGTGCGAGTCTGACTAGCGTCCCAAGGGTTCCGTAAGCAAACAAACTTGTATGTAGATAGTACGTCCATCTCGGGAATCAATTCTCCAAGATTTTTGTCCGTCTTTTCCAAAGACAAACCTAACATGGCGGTTCTAAAAATACTCTCCCATACATTGATTTACGACAAAGTTTACTTTTCAACCGAAAATAATAATATATATTTTTAATGTGATATAACAACAAATTAACGACTTTCGGATTTTTTCTTATTTTTCTTCTACAAACTTGTGTTATCAGACCTTGCTTCTTACCAAACTTTAAGGGACTCCTTACATAAGTATTAGATGTTAAATGCAACTTGATGCGTCCTCGGGTTCCTGAGAAAAAGGGTCTAAACAAACAGACAGACAGACGGACAACAAACTGATCTTATAAGGGTTCCTTTTTTTCCTTTTGAAGAACGGAATCCAAAAAGTACTTTTTTCAGAAAAAGCGAAAAACTAATTACTTTGTGTGTAGATTTATAACTTTTATATGCAGCTAGAAGAAAGATATTGTAGGAATCTTGTGTTTTAATCATGTTTTGGGGCTGCAAATTGGAGTTGGAGTTTTGTAGTTATTTCCTATTACTTAACAATGTATGTATATTTGTTTCATTTTTGTGAGTTGAGCTCGTGTTGGTGAATTCAGCGTCTAGCGTCGAGTGCATATTTGAGTTAGTTCCCTGTGGATCTAGGTGTGCGATATTAAAGTCCTGCCCTTTTATGATTATTACAATCTAATTCAAAGTAATAGATAAGAATAATTTCATTTATAATTATAGTATATAAATATATAATATTTATATGGAGAAATGAGGGACGGGTCTATTACTTATTAATATATCCTACTAAACTAATAATATTATAAACGTGAAAGTTTGTGAGGATGTATGGATGTTTGTTACTCTTTAACGCAAAAACTACTGATCCGATTGCGATGAAACTTGGTATGTAGATAGTTGGAGACCTAGATTAACACATAGGCTTTTTATCCCGATATTCCTACGGTACCGGGGCTTACGCGGGGGAAACCGCGGAGCGCTGCTAATAATTATATAAATTCGTATCTTTGGAATTTTATATATATCTCTCTCTCTCTCTTCTTTGTTTTCTCTCTAACATGTTTTTGCACCTACCACTTTTATTTCTACATCACCCCAAGGTTGACTGGCAGAGAATGCCTTAGGCATTAAGTCCTTTGTACAATCTGTGCATAAAGTATTAATAAATAAATATATTAATGTAAGCACTTTATTAGCAAATTAAATCCTGTCGCCTGTGTAGTTATACTAATGACTTTCATACTTGTACTCGTACCTCTAACGCGGCCTTTACTAAGTGATAGTAAACATTGCATATAAGGAATTTAAGAATGACGTAAATACATAATAATAAGTAATGTTACTGACTTTTTCGGATATTATGAAGGCTCTATCGTAATCAAGTCAATGCTACATAATTATATACAACCGAACTTTCTCATTGCAAGGTATTGTCCAGTGCCAGAAGGTATAAACAATCAATTTTTTATTAGAATTATAGAAGAGGAATAATAATCTCATGTAGAGATTTGTCCGTCTGTCTGTCGGTAAAGACCCTTTTACTCAGGAACCCGTGGACGCATCAAGTTGAAATTAATACCAAATACATCGGCGGTTCCTTGAAGCTCTAAAAAAAATCAAGCTTCTTAGTCAACGCAATCAATAGATATGATCACTTAAGTCTTAGATTTGACCACATTTGAACATTTCGCAGATAAATCAAAACCTATAGGGTACTTCCCATTGACCTAGAATCATGAAATTTCTTAAGAAGCAAGGTCTGACAGCACAAGTAAAGGTAAAAAATCCGAAAATCGTTAATTTGTTGTTATATCACATAAAAGAAATGGTTTTTGTGATTACAAACTTATATTTTGCGGTTGGAAAGTTGACTTTGTGGTACATCACAACCGCAAAGTTAAGTTTGTCTTTCGGAAAAGACGGGTAAAAATCTTCGAGAATTGATTCTCGAGATGAACGTAATCGTTCCTTTCCAACCACGCTTGTGTTCCACATAACACATAAGCGTGGTTGGAAAGGAACGTGGTTCTGAGTTCAAAAGAGCTGAAGATTGACCGCCACATATCCCCGATCTTAACCTGGTATATATGATTTATGGTCTCTGTTATAGAGTATGAGTATTCTTGGAGAATACTCATACTCTATTAATAGAAACCATAAATAAGTAGAAATAAACGTAATTTATATGTTTTTTCTTTATTTGTCTATTTTATTAGTTTGTTATTTCATTAGATCAGTATTTATTGTTTTTTATGATGAATCTCTATTAAATGGTGAATGTGTTCACTTCGAGATCTATGTGTACACACGTGTAGGTAATCTCATTAATTTGCACTGTGACACAATGTTTTGTTTCTACACTAATCGAATAATTACTTGGTTACTTAGTCGATGCAAGGACTGCACGAAGGAACAAATCACCGTAGTAACCGTCCTTGGTCATATTTTTTCTAGATTTGACTTAAGAGTAGTCGTCGCATTCCTTTGGCTACTCAGTAATACAGATTAGGTACTGAGTAATTACTATGAGATAGAGACAACAGAGGAGAGGAAGATTTATTTATTTATAACGCCCTCATGACATGTTAGTGTTAACGACAGCCTTTTCCGGGCCGGCCTTTTTGATTGTTTGTTTGTTTAAAGGAGCTAATCTTTTTGTATTGAATAGAGTAGTCCATTAAAGGCCATGTAACATCACGCTACGATCCTTAGGAGCGGAGCAGTGCCCATAAACTCGGGTGAAACTGCGGGGAACAGCTAGTGTATGGTATATTATTACAAATAGGTTTCTTTGCACAATCTAGAATCTAGAAGGTTCCATCCTGTGCACATGCCCAAGCGCGCAGGTTATAGGGTACTTTTATCCCGGGTTAAACTTTGGTTCCCACATGAAAATCAATGAAAGCTGTAATAACATACAATGTTAGTAGTATGTATATACTTATTTCGAAATAAATTACAGCGAGCGTTTAGCTTATATGTAGAGCACAAATTCAACTAGGTTGGGTTCCGGATCGAATCCTTCTTTGACACTCTTTTCTTTTTTTGCATTTTTTTTTAATATGTAAATTAATTTACTTTTTAAAATTAGGTATCGGTTTTGACAGACGAAAAAAAGGAGGTTCTAAATTCGACCGTTTACATGCATATTTATTTTTTTTTATGTATGTTCAGCCCTCTCCGTTATTTATGAACCGATTTTGATTATTCTTTTTTGTTAGATAAGGTATACCTCAAGGGTGGTCCCATGTCAAGGAAGTCAGGATCTGATGATGGCATTCTGATAATATTGAGAGAAACCCTCTAAAATTGTAGAAACGAATAGTGTTTCTGTTTACTTTTCATTGCTTTATCAGGTATTTGCGTTTAGAAATCATCACATCATGTAGCCGAGCACAGTATTTTGACTCTCGCAGCCATTAAATTCATAAATATGTTTCAGGGCATTAATAATAATAACAACTTCACACACCTCATACACGGCCGTCTGATCCTAAACTAGGCAGAGCCTGTACTATGGTAACCAGACTGCTGATAAACATACTTATATATTTCTAAATGCATACATATTATAAATAAATTACACCCAGACAGAGAATAATTCGTCCTGGGTGGAAATCAAACCCGACGACGACGACGACCTCTGGCTCAGCAGCCAGGGTCACTAACCACTAGACTATCAGGCCAGTCCAGTAAATATACATATATTTATAAATAGAGTTATAGAAAAAGAAGATCCAAACTTTTAAACTTTTGCGTTCCATGATAATATAATTATGTTGACGGGAATTCACGCGATCACGTATTTAAAAGTATTATACAGGCCTGTGATCACGGCCACGACCACGGCAAAGCAAAGGTATGTCATACCTTTTAAATACGTGATCGCGTTGATTCCCGTCAACATTATAATATTAGAATAGAAAAGAATTTTTATGTAAAGCATCTATGACTTAGTTGTTAGTTTAATGAAGTTTGTGAGTATTACAGTATTTTACTATACTAAATGCATGGCAGACACTATCGCCAAAAAATTACATCTAAGCTGAAATATTGTCATGTAACCGGTGAAGGTTTCTTTACACTTTCAGATCATTTATTTTTCGTTCGGTTACAGTAGTATGAAATCTTAAGTTACACCGTGACTAAATAAAACTCAGAAGCAAACATTTATCTGTTAGGTATACCGCTGGGGCCCATAGCTTCTAGGAAGCAGCACTGACTGACTGACTACAGCAAAGGTCTCCCAATTGGTCGGACGAATCGAGATGTTAGGTCGTCACAGTTGTTTTATGACGATTTTCTGCGAGGAAAACAACTCTCGCGCAAGGAGGAGGTGTGGATTCGGTAGAAAAACTTGAAGGTGGAACCTTTTCACTCGCGCTCTCATGCGTACACTAAGAGTGGCCGTGGGTGTATGAGACGAGTTTTATGTTCTTCACCCGAAGCAGAGTCTCCCGTGAAGAGGGTGTCTGGACCTTGCCCAGTTGCCGTCCGCTAGCCAGCGCTGGGTGGGATCATTGGAGGCAAAACATCGCCGTACCGACGACGGTCAACTCATAAACGGTGCTGTGATGAGTTGACCGTCGTCGGTACGTGTGCCCACCGTGTGGTTTTAGTTGGTTTAAGCCTGATATACGGCCTCACCACTAGCCCGGTGAGGTGAGCTTCCACACCAACAACAAATGAGTAATGTTACCACGGCCAAATTGTGTCTTTATTTCACGTGTAAGCAACCAAAACAACCTTTTTTGTACGCTCCAGGTTGTTTCACCGCCAATACAGTATCAGAAATACTGCCTGGAGAAATAGGTACTATGCAATAAGCGACAAATTGTTTTTTTCCGAAAAAAAACCCGAACGAAATCGCGGGCACAGCTAGTCTATAATATGTATGTATTTAGAAATATATAAGTATGTTTATCAGCAGTTTGGTTACCATAGTACAGGCTCTGCCTAGTTTGGGATCATACGGCCGTGTGTAAGATGTGTGAAGTTATTATTATTATTATTAAAAAAGAACAAAAGGCCCAAAAATGTTACTGACTCAGCTTTGCTAAAATGATAATGCAATAATCTCACACACGGCCGTTTAATCGCAAACTAGGCAGAGCCTGTACTATAACAAGACTACTGAGAAACATACTGTAGGAACTGTATCTCTGGGATCTTAGACTAACATAACTCCAGTTGTTAACTATGGAATGTCCAGATTTACCCATAATTGTCAATCACATCATAGTTATATACTAGCATGCACAGTATATCTACACAAAACCTTTGTTTTCAAGTTCTGAGGCTAAACAGCTTCATTGTGTTGTACCAGTACCGTAAAAAATACGAACTGGCGTAATGTACCTATTGACAGTACAATATTACGAACCTAATCTTGCACTTCATAATGTTCACATTGTACCTGAACACTCATGTAATATACACCCATACTTAAGTTAGCTAGCAATTGGGAGAGTAATTTTTGTCACTAGGAAAGCCGACAAAACTTAAGCGATAGTTAAGTGTTAGCAGACCTAATTGGATGAGACCTATTTTTATTTTAATAAATAACTTACCCAAGACAAGTAATAAATTGTTAAAAGAGCCGATATTTCTGGTATTATATGGGTACTTTGACGCTATTACCTTGGCAATAAAGATGTGCTTAGTGTGTACATAATAAGAAAAAAATACAAATTACTTGTGGATTATGAAATTCAAGCCCCTACAAACGCGGATGTGAGTTTGGAACAAAATCGTTATAATCAAAAAGGATATGACACTTACACACATACATAATAGCCACTTATCAGAAGTACACACAAGAAATAGTCTACGATTGTCTGGCTACAAAGAAACCATACAATGTCTTCAGTAAATGCAATATCCCCTTTTAGCTTAAAATCTTCATCTTAAGTCCGCCTTTTGCAGTATATTTTTGCAGGAAGTGTTAATAAATAAATAAATAAATAATCCTTACGAATATTACTATAATGCAAAAGTGAGTTTGTTTGTTTCACTTTCCTTTCGTAACTACTCAACTGATCATCATTAAATGTTGCGCACATATTGTCAGGGAAACAGAAAGGGGTATACTGTTTTTGAGGTAAACTTGAATTTATTGACAAAAGCCAGTACCTCTATAAAATAAACACATTCCACATAAGACGTTACGATACAGAAAGCAAACAAAAAGGTAAAGCCAGAGAACTCTTTCAAAAACAGTAATTCATATACTTACATATATTATTCTATTGCGTAAATGCACTTGTCCAGTTCTATAAATAATTTGTACTCATTATAAAAAAAACCGGACGAGTGCGAGTCTGACTATCGCACCGAAGGTTCCGTAAGCAAACACACTTGTATGAAGATTCAAGATAGTAAGCCCTTCTTGAAGATTTTTACCCGTCTTTTGAGAAAGACAAACATAATTTTGCAGTTCTAAAAATACTCTCCCATACATCGTTATACGACAAAGTCTTTCCAACTGCAAAATATAAGTTTGTAGTCTATTTTTTTATGTGATATAACAACAAATTAATGACTTTCAGATTCTTACTTGTGTTGTCAGACGGGTCAGACCTTGCTTACCAAATTTCATGATTCTAGGTCAATGGGAATGATTTACCTGCGAAATATTCAAATTTGTTAAAATCTAAGGCATAATAGCCGTATACTTTGATTGCGTTGACTTAGAAGCTTGATTTTTTTACAGCCTTAAGGGATCGCAGACTTATTCGTAAATAGTCGTAAGTATTTGGTATTAATTTCAACTTGATGCCAGACAGATAAGGGTTCCTTTTTCCTTTTGAGGAACGAAAGCCTACTTATTAGGGTATTATTATGGGAAGGGTTTCACTATGTTTCTTCTGATAGCACAGGGTATAGTGCCGTACCAACGAGAGTCTGACAGTTCGTCGTCTACAGAATAAAAAGCTGCGAAGATGATCTGGAATGTAATTCCAATGCCCATGCCATAACCCTAACCGGCAACGAACAGGAATGGTGATTCTTCGGAACTGTGGTAACACGCTCGCAAGAATAGAATCCGTTCTCCACCAAGTAGAATGATGTATCAAATGGAATGGATCTGCTGTAGGGGACAGTATGGTGTCGGTGGATGCTTCGTCTCCGACATATTAGCTTCTTTATGTCCTATTCTAAGATCTCCACACTCAGGAAAGGTACAGTCTTATTATTTACCACGGTAAATTATTCTATTATTGATTGGATACTTAAGTGCCCTGGCACTAGCATACAATATGACTGCGCAAATCTATTTCTATACCTAAGTATACCTATAGTAATAAAATAGATATGGAAAAGGTTAGACATGTTATAGTTCTTACTTAGTTAGAATTGAATTATTCAGTTACTATACTGTACCTATCAAAAGTCGTTATTTTTTAAATAAGTATACAAAGATTGTCTTGAAGAGATCGCCGTGAGCGATAAGACCGCCGATTGATATACCTGAATATTTATATGGTTTTTGGATTGTATCTCACTTAAAAGGTCTACAATAAAGAGATAAATAAACAAATAAATATTGAACTCAGTTAGAAACATGTTCAGAAATATTGTTAATATACTTTTTATAATATTATAAATTTGTCAAATATAGGTATTGTAAAGTTATTTTTCCCTTACAATATACCATTGTATATTATCTAATCTTACTACATTAAATTCATGGACAACATATTTTTGTTGTTAACAACTTATTAGGTTACCTTAATGAACCTTATGAAAATCTAATAGACACATTACATTATAATTAAATTAACCAAACTCAGGACGCGAACAATTACAATGTTTTAGTGCACATACCTAGTACTTGCCAATATGTACCTGTTTGTAATTGATACCTAAACTATATAGACAGGATCCTTTAGATGAAACACGAAATTGATTTTTTTTTTATATAAGTAAATAGCTCTAAGTATTTAATTTTAAAAAATCTTGAATTTATTTTTATTTGTTAATAAAAATCATACAGTTTATATTTTAATATTATAAATTGATTGAAATTACAGATGCACCTACCTTGAAAAATCGCGAAGACCAATAATAACGGGGCTAAATAATTCATTGTAGTCACTTTTTTCTCTTAATACTATTTAACCACTGTGTCTTACTGCGAGTTTTCTTGATACGATAAATTTATTCACGTTTCAAAACAGTTCCACGGTGTTTACAAATAATACGCGGAAAATAATGTCGCGTCCGAATAATTTACTCCAAGCGGCCGAGAGCGAACGTGTGTGCGGCGTAGACAGCGCTGCACTGTGACAGACAATTGTGCGCCACCTCCAACTTCCCTTGCTTATAAATTCTTGTTTATAATGAAAGCACGACAGCTGTTTGAAGTATTAAGTTTTCCGAGACATAGATAAGGCGTGTATGTGTGAGTGTAAGGTGCATGTCCTTCTAAACTCGAGAGTCCTTCAACTGTTGAAAATATTTTTTGACTTACAGTTTTTTTATTAAAGTTATTGACTCTAAAAAGGTTTGTACAAGCTTCAATTTATAAGCATTTTGAAGACAATGTTCTTTATTTATTATATTGTATAATAAGCAACTGACGTATTAGAAAGAAGAAAATAATAATAATATCTTGAGACATATTACACGTCGGTATCTAGTCCCAAACTAAGCAGAGCAGAGCTTGTACTAGGGGTTCTGAAACACGGATAAACATACATAGATACATGTGGTGAAACACTCAGACCTATGCACACGCATATATACATACTCATGCATATTTGCATGAAGCGCGAATCGAAGCCGCGACCCCCGGCGTGGCAGTCGCATACACTAACGCATCAAAGAATAAGATAAGATCATAAGATCTCAACCTGTGTCTCAACTCAACATTCAGTCAACTTCAACTTTAGCTAATCGATCCATATCTGATTATGATTCAAATTAAGATATAGGTACCTACATCATATGTATGTATTTAAAATATGCTACGCAATATGCATCATAAGGTATCTCTCTTTTATATATATGTTAGAATGTTTCAGCTGAGTAACAGGTTAAACAACGGGAACTATAGAAAATTTCATCTCATCTGCACCAATAAACTGTACCATCTGTAAAAATAATAAAACAAGCCAAGTGCGAGTTGACCTCGCGTGGAGAGGGTTCTGGATTAACCCAAGAACAAACTTAACATTATAGTTGACGAGCATGTTCTCCCATACATTCCAACTGTAAATGTAAGTTTGTAAGCACAAAAATGTAACCTTCACAACGGGCCCTTTCATTTGGTATGTCAGTATGTCACCTGTACACTCACACCGCACAAAAGTGATTTCAAAATTTCTTAACACAAGATTTACCCAAAAAATATTTAACAAAAACAGCAACTTATGCGCTCAAAACTCATTGAAGGCTACTAAAGCCATTTATGGATTGATGTATAAAAGGATGATCCTACATGCAAACATACTCGAAAATCATTACCTTCCTTTTTAGGACACCGGATAATACTTTATGTTGTCAACCTGACGGTTAAACCTTTGAAAGGTATCGTTGAATACATTGTTGTTTTAAATGTTGTAATACCTACTACAAATCCAACATTAAGTACGCGACGACCCTGCTAGGATACAATACGTAGGTACAGCATTTTTGATTTGGTCGACATAGGGCTACATCACTCGCTCGAGGTCGCGTTTTATATACCTAACAATTTAGCTTACCGTCCACGGTAAAAGTGTCAGTAGGGGCGCGTAGCTGAGAGCACGCACGCACGGCAGAACGGTATTCTCCGTAAATAAAAACAAAATGTCAAATCGAACTTATTATGAAGTGGAGATGTTTAGTTATTGCTAAATGTATTTATTATGTTAAATTACGTTATTGCTAGATGTTAGTGATCTGTAAAATCCTTTAAAAATCGGTTGCAAAAATGATTTTAGCTATTACTTTTTGTCAATATAATATAAAAATACTTTAGGTGTTTATTCTTTACTTGCTGTACTAATAATAAATAATAGTTATCTTCTCAACAAAAAATAAATGTTATATATATATATATATTCTATACAATGTTGTACTAAATCAGGTTTTGAGTGATTAGCCAGAGTGAAGTTGTAATAAATGTAGTCTATTAAACCGTCAATAATAAACCCATAATTTCTACGAAAGGTGACGAACTTAGTAGGTGTGGACTGCCAGCGTATTCATTTGTTGTAGCTTGTAGGCAAGGCGAACTGACGGCTGCTTCTCTCACACAATATGTAATATAGTTAGAAATATAGTGAAAATAATAATAAGAGCTACTGAAATGTAAAGGGAGGGAGGGAGGGAGGGAGAGAGAGAGAGACTCCAGTAAATTGTAAACTCCAGTCGTGCGTCGGAGCTGACACACACATATTTTTTATTTGAGTAGGTAGTTATTTGTTACTTAATACTTTTGTGTAATATAATATGTAATACAAAAGTATTAAATTATAAGAGTATCTTTCTCTAGTCTACGCAGCAGCCATTACTAGCAACCCGCCCCAACTTCGCACGGGTAGCAGAGACATCTTCAACAATCATAATCATATTTCAACCAATTTACACAAAACCTTGACAAATTACATACCTAAACCTTCCTCATAAATAGCTATATCTATTGATGAAAACCGCATGAAAATCCGTTGAGTAGTTTTTGAGTTTATCGTGAACAGATAGATGTCAAACGCTACGGTGTAAAATGTAGTGATGTAGTGATAGTGATGTATAGGTCTACAGCATCAACATTTTATGTTACTATCGAAGGTTTAAGGATATTTTAATTACCTATAAAAATTAAAGATATAAATTTCATAGAGGAAATAATTTTATTTATCATTATATAAAACTCAACACCCATAAATTTTATTATCAAGTGTGTGTTCCGATATGCACTGCGAGCACTATAAGAACTAACGTCAATTTAGTATACTGCGAAGCCGTTCCTTTATAATTAGCTTTATTTTTTTTTTTTATATTATAGGGGGCAAACGAGCAGTCACAAGTGCGTTGCCGGCCTTTGAGAAATGGTTACTGTTTAATACGGAACACAGTCCAGTATACTGACATCTATGTTTTTGGCGCTGTTTTGACGTGAAAATAATTATCATATATATGTACAAGTTATCTGTTCAACAAGAAAAAAAATTGTTTGAATTTAGTTATATTTAAAAATTTAATATTCAAGTCAATTGTCAATTGACCATTACTCGCATAATAAAAGTAAGTTTACTTTTTATTAAAAGAAAATATTGTTTTTTAAGTAACCGAATGCCTAATAACTTTTTAACCGAATTATTTAAATGGGGTTATGTACGGTAAAAGTGATGAACATATTTCGACAAATAATTGTTTATTATCTAACTGGAAAAAAATTGTAGTTGATCACATGATCAAAGCACTGAGAGCACCTTTTCTGAAAATCGCCAGTGCTCACAGTACAAAAATGGCGACGATTTATGACGTCATATACTTCCCTAGGATACTGAGGCAGTATACTGTCAGTCCATAACGGAACGAAATTATCCCCAGTAAGAGCACTGAACAGTGCCCGCAGTGTATATCGGGATATACCCCAAATAAATAATTTATTTCATTATTTGTGTACTTTGTACAACCCTAGAGTGTCCGGCAGTTCGGCTACATGCACAGACGAAGGTCGCGCGGTGGGCATGGCGTTCTCAACTTTCAAAAAGCGTAAATAAGATATATTTCTGGTCGCAGCTAACGCCAGGTATTATTATTTAAATTTTGTAGGCTATTATAACGTAGTTATTTTGAGTTTTGTATGGGAGTGATGTATCTGTTACGAAGTAACTATTGTCTTATCTGTGACATAGGTCATTAAATGCATCCGTTCTCATCATGTAGATGCACTTACATAGTTTTTAAAGATGGAAATTCCCTTTCTAAAATCAAATCTAAAACCCAAAATGTACTGCGGCAACTTTCACATACAGCAAAAACATACTTCAACATCATCTAGCTAATACGACCTACGTAGTAACTACTGATTCTTTATCGCACAATGAAAGTTCTCGCACGGATAAATATATATAGAACATGTACCAACATGTACCGATGCGCGATGTGGTGACTTCCACATGCAGCAAAAACATACTTCAGTATCATCTGGGGATGATGAGCTGAACTGTATTTTTTTATGACTGTTCCTATATAACTAAATGCCTTTTGCTCTTTACTTGTATCATATACCAAAACTACCCGTTATTCTTTTTTCTATTTTCGATTTTGTCAACCATAGGTTGCCTGTAAGAGATCGCTCTTAGTGATAAGACCTGTACATATCCACTTTGTGCATTTTTTTTAGGCAATATGCCGTTGGTGTACAATAAAGATTATTCTTATCTATTCTATCGCTCGAATAATAGAGCGAGAAGTGTATTTATAGTAAAACATGTCTTGCTTTACAGCCCCATATAAAAAATATCTAACTTGGGCCATTCCAAAGAAGCATCTTCTTTTAGGGTGGTTACAGTCGTACAAACTGTCAACAACAGGATTAATATCAGCATGTAAATGACTGCCGTCGAAGCGCAGGGAGCGGCCGTTATTAACACGTACCTAACGTCCTAACTCAGAACGTTGCAAATGCGCACGATGCATCAAAATGTCGAAGCGTCCCAGAGCCTCAATTACACCCTCCAGGCAGCGCCTCGAGAATAAATTAATGTGGATTGACGACAAAAGCAGGAGTTACCCCTGTTATTATATACCCCTCTACTTACCACTAAGTAAACTAGATTTCTTTTCAGAAAGAGAGAGAAACAAACTTAAAAACTCATGTGTTTTCAGATCTTTTTTTATAGGTAATATATATGTATAAATTGAATATCTATTACTATGCAAATGGAATGAAAATTGATTATTAATCAAGGTTACGAAGTGTAGTACCGACAATCAGAAGGCACATTTATATTTATCGCCGTGTTTTCAACGTAATTGAGAGAGCCTATTACAAGTAAAGTACACGTTAGTAAAAACTTACAGCCACTCCTTCAAGTTCAAGTCGAGCCGAGTAATAATGTATTTACAATTGAGTACCTAGGTACCTAAGGTTGTAGTGAGCAGATATACCACAATAATATTGTTACGAATAACCCGCCATCTATTGGCGACTGTGGGAAGGTGTAGAGAGCTACAAAATAAAGATACACGCCATCTGTTGAGACAACACGGAACTAAGTAGTTATCCATTAATGGAAGTTGTCCTAGTATGTATTAGACTGTTCTATTGTTTTGTAAAATTAACCAGAGGTGTCGCAATGTTTCTAGAAATACCGTTTTGCGATATAAAGCGTGGCATTGCGGAGTAGTTAGTTAGTTATCAAGTGAGTGTCAAGTGAATTGAAAGCGAGTAAAGTGTAAAGTAGAAGTGAATTAAGTGTAATAGTGATAATAAATTATTGTAATTGTGTTGTTGCTAGTTCTCCTGTGTATTTTGTTATCTATTAAAATCAATTGTGTCTATTTTGGTAACGACTTGGTGTAATTTCCTAATCCCGAACCTCAGCTCGTAACAATATGATCGAAAAGAGTAAGAGTGTGAGGCGTTGCAAAGAAACACTCAAGTATTCAAATAAGAATAAATTGAGATTATGTCCGTCACCACCATCACTTACCTACTTAAAATTTGCTTTCTGAAAGGTCAGCTCACAAGAGCCACAAGCTTTGTATTTGCTAGAAATACTTTAACACTAAAATTAAGCCCACGCATCCTACTAGTCCTACTAATATTATAAACGTGAAAGTTTGTGAGGATGTATGGATGTATGGATGTGTGGATGTGTGGATGTATGGATGTATGGATGTATGGATGTATGGATGTTTGTTACTCTTTCACGCCTAAACTACAGAACCGATTGCGATGAAACTTGGTACCTATGTAGATAGCTGGAGACCTGGATTAACATACACATAACATATACACGAGGCTACTTTTTATATCGATATTCTGACAGGATCGGGACTTACGCGGGTAAAACCGCGGGACGCTGCTAGTAGATAATAATAATATATCAATACAAGTGGTAAGTACTTTTACCAAAATTAAGTGCATCAATACAAATAAATAAAATTGAAATGTCTGTTTGTAATGTCAAAACACACGTTTTTTTTAAGCTCAAACAGTTATTTGGTATGTAACAGTAACATAACAGTTAATGGTATTGTGCAATACCATTGCCTAAAAATCAGTTTTTTTTTTATTTTTGTTTGTTTGTCTGTCTGTCTGTTAGTTCCGGCTAATCTCCGGAACAGGTGGACCGGCAGCTTGTGTTATATCCTTATAACAACCTAAGTTACTCCAGTAACTTAGGCTACTTTTATTTTTGAAAAAGAATTAGGGTTTCGCGAAAAAGACATAAATATGTACACCCTAGCGAATCCGAGCGGGAAAATATGGAAAATAAATATTGATAACCATAAGGGGTTATCCATAAATTACGTTACATGTTAAAAGGGGGTGTGACTAAAAGAGACAAGGTAAGGAATGATACATTACAGGGAGCCTGCAAGTGGCGTCAACGGATGAAAGTTGAGGAGCAATAGATTATCGTGGTATGTGTGTGTAAAGAGAGTTTTATGAGTGGAAATTGACGGATACAAGAGTGGAGGACGACTAAAGATAAGATGGAGGGACTGCGTGAAAGACGACATGGTTAGACAGTGAAATGACGAATGATAGAGTAGAATGGAACAAGAAAACACATTGCGCAGACCCCAAATAAATTTGGAAAAGGGGCAAGAAGCGAGTTGTAATTTTTTATATTTATTTTATTATCTAAGTATAGATTTAGGTTGATTATTATGAGCGCATCAAACTACAGTCTAGCCTACTCATTCACGTTCTTTGTCATTGATTGATAATGATCAAAATATCAGTTTAATTAGATATGAAACTTGCATTGTGTTAGTGAACTCTTTTGACACAAAAAAGAGAAATAAAATGTCAATACAAAACACAAAGAATAAAGTTACTTATTAAAATTGATTAAAATCGCATTTTTGAGGAAAAACTGACCGAAAAAGATGGAAACAAAAATACTTATGAACTTAAAAAACAAACTCTTTGTAGATTATTACTACATATGAATATCGTACTAGAAACAGATTGATAATAGTATCAATCTGCCTGAACCCAACATAATTATCTGATCATTGATATGCGTGATTTTCTCAAGCCTAATATTTAGGCGTCCAGGCTGAAAATCACATCTTAGGGTAAAGATACAGTATTATGGTTTTCTTTAGGAAGAAAGTCATTATGTGTCTAAATGAAGCCATAGTTTACATTAGTAGAAAGTATTTTAGTGATTATAAAAAAAATATTCTTTATATCATTTCTAAGTTTGGTGGCTTGTCCGCTATCAGTTTTGCTGAGCATTAGCACCGTTTAAACGAAACTACGCTAGTTTACTGGAAAGGACAAATTTAATTTGAATTCAGCAATACTTTTTCTGTCTATTGAGATTTTAATTTGCTTATTTAATATCATAGTTTATCCTAGAAAAAATCGAAAAGAACTGTCCACGTGTAATTCTAAATTTGGGTGTGATTAGGAAAAACATGAGGAGACTTGTAATGATTGAACATAAAGGAACGATACTACCATCGCCCGATCCATTAAGTAGGGTGCTCACGCGCTACAGTGCCGATCGTGTCTTATGATGTTACGATTCGCCGCTAGAAAAGTAAGTAACACTGTTTCTGGTAATGTGACAAAAATCCTGCAATTTTGGTGGAGAAATTTTAAAATGTTTTAAACCAAATTATAGGTTTTAATATGCGTTTATAACAAAAAGGTTGGGTTTCCATTTACAACGATACCAATAGAATTATTATATTCTTTTTAGTATTTCTTTTAATTATCATATTTTACATGATTCTAATTTTGGTGGTGCAATTTTGGTGGTTTTGGTGGTATTTTACTTTTCACCAAAATTGCTTAGTTACACAAAAATTGGTTTACACAGTTATAAGCTTTCTCAGTCAGGCAAGATTGGGAGTCCATGAAAATGAAACACATATTTAACCAGAAAATACGGTCACCAGGGTGTTCTTCGAAGCTATAGAGAAGTATAATACTTCTATAATACCTCAACTTAGGTATTGGAATCAGTTTGACGTGGATATTTAAAATGCCATAATTCTGCACGAAATAATTAGTCAAAGACTTAAGAAGAGTATTTAGAGAAGAAAAGGATTGCAGAGAGGAAGAGAAAACAAAAAATTGGAATAATCCTGTAAAACTAGACGAATTACGAAGAAAATTATAAATGCCGATATCAGAAATGTTATCATGGGCAAATGCAGCGACGGCACGGGATGTAAAAAGCAGCATATTAAGGAACCAGCTCAACTTTGCCTTCAAAATAGACATTGCCCGAGCGAAGTTGGAGAACATCCGCAGAATTGGTGAGAGACTGGTTAGTCTCCCTTCCGAAACTCATGCATTTTGGTCTCTTGTTAAAGCTGTCCAGGGGAATTTCTGTAGACCATTTCTTCCATCCCTGCACATGGGCGAGAATTCGTTGGCCCATGACGCTAAGCAGAAAGCCGATCTTCTGGGGAAACTCTTTGCCTCAAACTCGACTTTGGATGACGTGGGAAACATACCGCCGACCATACCGCGGTGCGAAAGCCGTATGCCAGGAGTCCGGCTCTTACAAAGCTCACTACATAAAGCACTTCTCTTCAATAATCATAAGTCGAGTAGCCCTGATGGAATCTCTCCTATCGTGCTGAAGACGTGTACCCCAGAGTTGGCACCGGTTTTAACGCGTCTAGAGAGTAGGAGAGCCAATAAGGCTCTCCTACTCCGAAACTCGAACACACCCCGAACTCATGGAAGACAGCTTTAGTGCACCCGATTCCTAAAAAGTAGACCGCTCCGAACCGTCCAACTATAAACCTATATAGTCATAACCTCCTTGTTCTCCAAGACAATGCAATCCATTTTCAACTGCCAGCTCCAAACCAGACTTAGAAGACCACTAACTACTCAATGACTAACAATACGGTTTCCTAGGAGTTTGCTCAGCTAGTGATCTTCTTGTTTAGCTGGGCGTGGGCGAGTTTGCGAACAAGACCAAAGGGAAGGCGTTGGCGGTTAGTTTAGACATAGTGAAGGCCTTCGATCGGAAATCAAGCTTCGAGAGAAACGCTTTGTGCCGACAAAGCGTTTCTTTCGAAGCTTGATTCCTATGGGCTTCCCGAGAAACTGTGCAACTGGGTAACCAGTTTTCTGACAGACAGAAGCATCAAGGTTGTTGTCGGCGGTGCACGCTCTGGTTTCAAGTCTGTCAATGATAGTGTACCACAAGGGCGTGTGCTGTCATCCACGCTGTTTCTTCTGCATATTAATGATATGCTGCAAACTTGCAGCTTTCACTGCTATGCAGATGATTGCCTTTTATACTGGCGGTGCCAATATTTCTCGTGAAACCGTCATTGAGAAATCAAACTTGCGTCAAAGCTTCCTTAGAAAAAGTTTCAGATCCAGAACCCCACAAAGACACAATGATACCATTTGTCGTATCACCTCGCTTTGCGAGCACTTCCCTAACTGCCACAGCCAGCATCGGAATCCTTGGCGTCGATATAGCGAGCGAAGTCCAGTTTCGCGGTCACTTAGAGGGTAAGGCCAAATTAGCTTGGAAGAAGCTTGGTGTGCTGAACAAATCTAGACAGTATTTCACTCGGGCTCACCACCTACAACTTTGTAATGTGCAGGTTCGGCCACATATGGAATACTGTCCTCATCTCTATGCAGTGGATCCCCAGTACCAGCTTCTCTCTCTGGACCGCATTCAACGGAGATTGACACGAATCGTGTGTTGCCAGGATATTTCGGATCAGCTTAACCTCTTGGCGTTGCGCAGAGATGAAGCTTTACTCTGCATTATCTATCGCTTGTATTATGGGGAGTGCTCAGAAGAATTGTTCGGATTTATACCAGCCGCAGATTTCCGCCATCGTTCAACGTGGTAAAACATCCGTCACCATCAATCACTTGGACAATTTGCACTCCACCACTGTGCGCTTCTCAAGAAACTTTTTGCCTCGCACAATTAATCTGTGGAACAAATTGTCACCTGCGGTAATTTCGGACAGATACAACCTTCAAACCTTCAAGAAAAGAGCGTACTCAGACCTGAAAGGCCGGCAACGCACTTGTCACTCTACAGTTGCAGGTGAACAGGTGTGTGCAGGTAGCGGTAGTCACTTACCATCACGTGACCCATCTGCTCGTTTGCTCCCTATCCCATAAAAACAGAAAAAGACTGAAAAAATAATGAGACTGTGTCATTGTGTATTGTACAATAAGTTGTAATGTACATTAAGAAAGAAGAAAGAATTTTATTTTTTTAATGGTTACAGCTCATTTTTAATTGATCTTATTATGTTGATTTATAAAATATTTTAATAAAACATTCAGTATAATAATGCTTTTAAATTTTTTTATAATTTTGGTGACAGAAATAAATTTTGGTGCTGACATATCTAATTTTGGTGTCAAGATATCAATTTTGGTGCCTTAACAATTTAGGTGTCAATTATATTCCAGAAACTGTTAGGTTTAGACGAATTCTTCTTACATTTCATGTAACTAGAAACGTAATTCTAATATGCCAATGTACAAAATTACCTAAATGTCAAAAAACAAAAACGTCCACCAAAATTTGGTAAAAATTGACACAGTTGTTTAAATTCACTCATATACATCATATTAAAGCAGCCAGCGGCGGCAAAACAATGTGACAAAAGAATAATATCGAATAACGGTGAGAACCTTCCAATCCACCATAATATGGATTATGACGACATAATAATATTAATTTCACATTAGTGAATGATACCTATATATTGGTGTAGGTACAAAAACTATTGACATTAATTAATAGAACATGCTGGATTTAGGAATTGGAACGTGACGTTAATTCCAACATAGGCATTTAAACTGGCTGCAAGGTAGGTATGTACTTATGTATGCATGCTCCCACATAACTTCCAAGCTTTAAAACAAGTGAGATATCGTTAGAAACGTGTTGTATATATTTGAAACGGGCCATATACTCCAGCTATCTACATACCAAGTTTCATCGCAATCGGTTCTGTAGTTTTGGCGTATAAGAGTAACAAACATTCATACATCCATACATCCTCACAAACTTTCACGTTTAAAATATTAGTAGGATACGTGTTGTACACTGAAAGCTTTGCGTAACTCATGAATAAAACAATTTACATGTAAAGTAATAAGTACATTTACTGCTTTTCGAAGTATTCTCCATTACATGTTAAACACTTTGTCATTCTGTCAAAATATTTTTGAAAACGTGAGGACCATTTTGTCTAATGGCATGTTTTTCAAGTCTTGGTTGACAGCTATGACGGCCTCTTCCGGCCCCGTAAATGTCATCCCTCTCATCAAATCTTAAACTTTTGGGAAAATAAAGAAATCGCATGGTGCCAGGTCTGGACTATGTGCGGGATGGGTCACAGCTTTACTTTTTCAGAAGACAAAAATTACTTTATCTTGTTCGCGGTGTGCGCCGAAGCATCGTCATGGTGCAATAGGATGCGACTTCGTGGTCGTGTTTCCTTAACTTTTTCAAAGACATTGGGCAAACAAATGGTGGTGTACCACTCAGCATTAACTGTCTTTTGTTCTTCAAGTGGGATCGAGCGGACAGGAACCGTCCGGGAGAAAAAAAACGCAATAATTTTTTTGCCGTCACCTTCTAACACCCATACAGAAGACTGTTGGTTTCTTTCCGGCATGTGACAAACATGCCGGAAAGAAACCAACAGTCTTATATCCATGTTTCATCTCCTGTCACAATGTCATATATAGTATTTGAAAGTCCGTGATCGTACTTTAACAACATTTTTTTACACCAATCAACACGTGTCCGTTTTTGTTCTGGGGTGAGTTCATGAGGAACTGGATTCCTCAGGCCTGCCATCACTTAAATTGCAGACACCTGACAAAAAATTAAAAAATCTGGACACATGGGTGAAATCGAGATTCTTTCCGGACACCTTAAAAAAACGCCGATTCCATTCAAATTTTTAGCGTGTTAACGATTCATCTAACAATTATAATTGTCCCTTGGCACAGAGTGCCCCCGCCCGGACATCCCCGGACGGATGGCAGCCTTAATCCGGCTGAAACAAAGTTTTCTAACTTTTAAATGTTGATGTAAGATTTTTGAACTTTGCTCATACCAATCCACAAATGTCTTCGAATCGACTCATGGATTTCTACAATTAGTTCCCTGACAGTAGCCACATTTTCCTCAGTGATCGTAGTTAAGGGCCAACCTTCACGAATTTCATGATGGAGAGAAACATGGCCACGATCAAATTCTGCGTACTAACGCGCCTTACGGTGCTCAAATGAGGTGCTTCCCTCCCAAAAGCGTTTTGAAGACGAGCAGTGCAGTCTTGTGGAGTCAGTGAACTTTTAAAATCATAGAAAATCTTCGCCCTAAAATCTTTTTGCGTTAATTCCATTTTTACTACGGACGATGAACTTCAACTTGTGATAAAAAAAATTGACACGCGATTTCCCGCAAATTTTTTTGAAGTATCCCAGCAATTGAATTGCTTGTTTAAAAAAATATACATTCGAAATACAAACATTTATAAGCGGCCAGAAGTGCAGAATTTTCAGTGTGCCCTATGTATTGCGAGTCAATAATAATCGTACTCACGAACATTTAAGTTCATTTTCGCATGCAGAATTCGGCGCTCAGAAAGAATAGGAATATTTAGACAAATAAATTGTCTGTGCACGGAACAGCATCATATTTCATTTGGCAGTCCATCATCATCGGCCTGTACATACTTCTTATTTTTATTATTATAGTACGCGATCACACCGCTCGATACTGCAGGTATAAAATTAATGACCAGTGAGTATGCAATGCATTAGCTTCGGGTTGCCTACAAAACATTAGACGCAATTACCTGTAATTAAATGTAGTGTAATTAATTTATTTATATAAATTGCAACTATACAGGGTATTTGAAAAAGGAACACTGAAAGGGCATGGCTCTAGTTCATCATTTTTAAACTGACAACCATGAGTTGGACGTTGATAAGCAATACAGTGTCAAGCCACACATACTTGTGTGCGTTCGCGCAGCGGAATGTTGTTGAATTTAAAGATTTTAATTATGCAGATATTTAGTGTATGACGTCGTGTAATTGTGTATGGTAAAAAAAAATTGTGTATGCAGCCAATGTGGAGAAATTCGCTAAAAACTGATTCCACTGGGCGAACGTTGTCCTGGCGGAACTTTTTTTAATCCATGGACTTAGAAGAAAAAAAATGTGTCCAAAAATTAGTGTGTATTTGTGTGTAATTGTGTATGTATGAATGAAATTAGTGCATGCATAAACTTCGGAGAAATTCAAGTTTCCGCTACGCGAACGTTTGGCCATTAGCTAGTTTTCGTATAAAGCGCTTATATAGAGAGCTGTAGATTTTTACATACGTTGTTTTGAATTTGTTTATATTTGTTTAAAAAACAGATTTAGAAAAAATCGTAGGGTTTAAAAGATAAAAATATAAACGTAAAATACGCTTTTTAGGTCTAAGTTCGTAAAGTAGCAGCAGCAGTAGTAGTGTATTTCATTCAAGAAATACAATTGTTTTATTTTTTCCTAACGCTTATGTACCCAACTGTACCACATTAATAAATACTATACTGGAATGTTAAGAACGTTACTTAGATATATGGCACGGCCGCTTTTTTGTAGCCATCCGAACTTGGTCGGGTTATGTAGGTTTTCGATGCTTTGTCAGTATTTTAATTGTTTCTCTTTAATTACTGAATTTAATGAGATGAAATTTTGCATGTGAGTAGTTGAATTAATACACTAATTATTGGAATACATTTTACTATGCAATTCCCTTAGAACGTCGTGATATTTGACTGCTTCGTAAACAGTGGTTTATTCATGGTAAATTGTCCTATAACTCCTTAATTACTAACGGAACATCATTGATACTTGGCAACATGTTGCAGACACTTACAAGGTTTGTATAAACGTGAAAATCTAGACCCCAAAGTGCATACTTTACGAACTTAGACCTAATTAGCGTATTTTACGTTTATATTTTTATCTTTTAAACCCTACGATTTTTTCTAAATCTGTTTTTTAAACAAATATAAACAAATTCAAAACAACGAATGTAAAAATCTACAGCTCTCTATATAAGCGCTTTATACGAAAACTAGCTAATGGCCAAACGTTTGCGTAGCGGAAACTTGAATTTCTCCGAAGTTTATGCATGCACTAATTTCATTCATACATACACAATTACACACAAATTTTTGGACACATTATTTTTGGACACATTTTTTTTCTTCTAAGTCCATGGATTAAAAAAAATTCCGCCAGGACAACGTTCGCCCAGCGGAATAAGTTTTTAGCAAATTTCTCCACATTGGCTACATGCACAATTTTTTTTTACCATACACAATTACACGACGTCATACACTAAATATCTGCATAATTAAAATCTTTAAATTCAACAACATTCCGCTGCGCGAACGCAACGCTAGCGTTTTACGATGTCATACCAATTCCTAATCAATTTGTTTGAAAAAATTTCTATTCACCTTTTAGGAAGATTTTTAGATATTTTTCAAACAAATTGATTAGGAATTGGTATGAAATCTTAAAACGCAATTTTCTCTAAATAAAGTATGTGTGGCTTGACCATAAACTTAATTTTACGTATTTAAGTTTATGGGCTTGACACTGTATTGCTTATCAGCGTCCAGTTATCGTGTATGATGTAATATTTATTAAAAAAACAGATGACTGTAAATAATTGACTGGCCTGTTGGTTAGTGATTCTGACTGCTAAGCCATAGGTCGTGGGTTCGATTCCCACCTAAGATAAATAATTGTGTGATGAGCATGGTTATATGTTCGGTGTCTGGGTGTAATTTATCTATAATATGTATGTATTTAGGAATATATAAGTATGTTTATCAGCAGTCTGGTTTACCATAGTAGTTTCTGCCTAGTTTGGGATCGTAAAGCAGTGCTGGCGTGTAATCTTTCACCGATCTCCCAGCCCTTCGCTCTAGCAGAAGTGCCAACCAAACCAATGTCTGAACAACCGACATCACATCGAGGTTAAAAAAATTTGGTTTATTATACCCTGATTTTTTAAGTGAAAACTTTTTAGGCAGGTTTGTGCACTTTTGCTATGGTGAAAAAGCACTGAACTCGTTACCGTCACGATAATAATACATATATAGATCCACTAGAGGGTGCTATTCTAAAAATTGAGTTTTGTTAGCTCCCTAGTATATATATATATATGTGTGTTTATGTTTTTCACTTCTGCGACTTTTCAGTCCTGCGACTGACTGTTTTTTTTGTTGTTCGATTACTACGTGACACTGCCGAATCATGATTTCCGTAGAACGAAAAATTAAACACTTACCTCAAAGGGATATTATAAAGAAAAATATGTAATTTGGACTTCACACATTTATTGTATTTTTGTCTAATAAAAATACTTTATTATATAACTATCATAGAGAATATCTACAGCAATTGACAGTCTTGCTGGTTGTACACACTCATCAGAGCACAACATAAACCTCCCGTAATGCATTTAGTGCACTTGACAGGATTTTTTCTTCTCTAACAAAATTATTTTTAAATCTTAATTTACAGCCCTATTGCATATAGTTTTGAAGAAAAACTGCGTATTTTGCCAAATGAACACCATTGAATGGTTATATTCACATATTGCACTATTGAATGAAGAAGATAGGAAACAGTAATTGGGTCTACAGAAATATTACAGTATATATTATACCAACAAGTACAGAACTCAACGTGTTTACGTCTCAAACTAGAGGGCGATTTTATGTTCTTTATATGAGAATCCAGTAGTTGTCTGTTGAATGAATGCTACACAGCTGGTTAAGGTAAATCTCACATTTGCGTATCATTTAAGTCAATAGCAAGTGACAAACTGTTCAGAAGTAATTACTTCCAACAAAAAATACATTGTAAGTTAATGGATCCTGCGTCAATTGAAATATACAAGACCTTTCTCGGCCCTCACATTAATTTTAACAAATTTCCACAATGGCATTAAGTACTTAACTGATTTAGGCACAATCACGTTCTCTTCGAATCGTTTTCTCATCTAAAGTAACATTCTAAAATTTAAATTCATTAAGCTCTACAACACATACATCTTGTTTACCACTTAGGTACATTATAATTTGTTATACATTTATAATCGTTTCAAATACATACAGTTCAGTAACTTTTCATAAAGACTCTCACTTAAGCATGGTGGAATAGTTTCAGGAAAACTTTCAAATGATAAACATGACACGAAAAAATATATAATAAAAGTTAAATAGAGATAAAATACATTTAAATCATTTGTAACATGGCATGTGAATGAGTCGCACGGTCATTACATCATTTATAAATCGCCTGTCGCCATTACATGCACATCGTAAGTGATTTCAAGTGGACTACTTAAACCTAAGTAAGTTATTATGTACACAGTGTACTGTAATAAATTGGCTAAATGATAATAAACTCATTTGTAACATTCACCTTTAATAGAAAATTAATATTTAAAAATAAATTATAAAAAACCAATCGTTATATGTATACTAGTTTCCGACAATGATAGGCTTTATTTAATATATACTTCGTTTATTAGGTCGTTGAAATATCATAACCGATGACGATATAGAAGGAATAAACATACATTTAAATGTACACAGTTGCACCATCCACAGACCGCAACATGTCCCCTAACAACAGACAAGAGTCGGGACAATCAATATGCATTCTACACCCATACCTTACATACAGCTGATTTCTCTCAAATTACAATTTATTATTATATTAAAAATAATCTGTGTACTTCTGTTTTATTCTACAAACTTGTATTACAACTCTAAGAATGTGAAACAATCTACAGTTCTACACACAGCATACATAGTATGTACAATCGTAACTATATACACAAATATAACATGGCAGAGATTTCGATCGAAAGCACCGTCGCCGTACTTTGAACACGCATTCCTATCCCTAATTTTTTTTTTCTTTAACAAGAAGATTGACTGCGATTTGGCTATAATAATAAAGGGTCAGTTAGTGGCCGTCAACGCTCCTCATCGTATGTATCGAGGCATCACAAAGAGATTATCTATGCGTGTTCAGTGTGCGACCTTGCAGAGAATTGGTAACTATCAATTCTTATTGTCCAAATAGGTGTAGCATTACAATCCTACCACCCCCAAATATATGCTCGACATTAGTCTTACATCAATACTCTGTATAGTTTCGTATTGTTCGTAGTAGCATAAGTGTTATACATGTCTATTATTGTAAATATGACAGAGAAGCCCCAATGGCGTTACAACGAAAAAGTATTTGTACTCATGTGATATCTGCACATAGCATTTTTAGAAAATATTAATATACTATATGCACTAAGTATATTATGTACAGTCATAAAACCACAAATTAAATTAAAGGTGAATGACTCACAAATAGCAAATAATATAATCAAATCTGTCTTCAATCTTTCGAATGTGGATATAAATGTAATAATTTGTGCGTATCTAATACAAAATATATGTAAGTAAATAATAGTGAACTAAGTGCCTATAGTTTGGGGAACCTGAACAATGATGACTCGATGAATTTGGTTGATATGTTCGTAAATTGTGAGTGACATGATGCAAGAACTGTGTGAAGCCCCCCATGAGCACAATTCGTAAAACACAATGTATGGAAAATAGCTTTATGCCACTACTATTCACCTACCTATACACCATGTCACAAAAATATTTCATTTACACTGTTGTATATTTATACAATCATAAATATAATCATTTGTACATTACACATGTGATTTTTACGTTTAGAATATTTACAAATAAACACAACATTTCAACCTTCACCGCTATTCACAATTTTTAAAACCTAGAACACTAAATTAAAATTATCAGGGCTGTAAAACCTATAAACTAAAACTAACTACACCGTTCAAAATAGTCATTTACTTGTATCTTTAATATAATTATGATCATGTTGTGATTGCTATTTGGAATTAGCGTATTTTTATTAGAACATAATTTAAACAAAATAATGGTAACTTTAAGGTGAAGTTAGGAATTTTCACTATTTGTACTCGATAACTTTCATACGAGATGGTATGCAGAGAAGGAACAGTTTATTAATGAGACGTAGTAACGACGTAACGTAGTACAATCATACACATAATATAAATAGAGTAGGAAAACTGGCTATGGAAGCGTAACAGTGTTAGAGAGAAAAAAGATAGAGCAGGTCTTGCATCTCTCTCCCCACTTTACTGATTGGCTGTCACAGTCTCCTACAATCGTGCTTGTCCCAATTGTAGGGGACTGTGATGCAAGACCTGATTTTAATCTCTTTTCTCTCTAATGCTGCTTCGATTCCACATACAGGCTAACATACGGCTAGCTGCCTCTATTTATGTTATATCTATGAGTACAACACATCATTCACATACATAAACTTAAGTCCAACAATATTACACAAAAGTTCCTTCCATCACCTTAAAGTCACCTTAGTATAAGCATTGACCGGTATGAAATGACATTGTTCTATAATTTATTATATGTATCTATATCATACCTGATCATAAAGAAATCTATCTAGCCATTTGGTATATGAATACTGCCCTGAAGAATATCTGCATAAAAATTTGATCTTGGCAGATCATAAACAAACCAAAAAATAACTAGGACTATAAAGATCCCATAACACTCGACGCATTTGCTTAGAAAAATTCCATCAAAATGTGACTAGGCAGCTCTATTCTGTGGTAATGGATTGACAGATTCCTGTGTGTCGTTTGTGATTTTCTAAGAATATAAATATTATATGGTAGCAATTTTTTATGTAAATGGTCATTCCAATTTAAAAAAATCTTTTTTGATTATTCTAATGCTACTACAATCCATAACTCAGGAAATAAATGTATTCATGTAAAATGTGTGATGAAGATAAATTACTTTTTATCCAAAAGCATTCTTGAAAATTAGTAAACAGGTATACCACCTGTTTACTAATTTGCAAGAATGCTTACTACATCATTTTTTGCAGCAGAATACTGATTTCATTACGATCCATAATATTTTTTCATTTGTTTACGACAAGCCTAACATCAATGTTAACTCAGCAGTAGTTGTATATCAATCAAAACTATTATATCTAAGTGTTAAAATATTTTCTACAATTTAATATTGCAAGTAATTAAACAACAATATTAATTTGATTTATATTCTTTTATCTTATTGGAATATTCCTGTTTGTCTAATTGCAAAACCGACGCAAACCAGTCAGTAACTAAAATGTTTATGTGCATAGCAAGTATTATCATAGTCCACAAAAGTAACCAACATTAAATATTACTATTCAATAAAACTATAAATCTTTATACTTTCTACGAGCTAATGAAAAATATTTTACAATGGACTTCTGTAGTAATAATTTAATTTCTTTCTTTCTAATGTTTATTGGCTGCGGAGCGTCGTACGTATATAAAACGTTTATTATTACTTAACAATGTTCTGGTCTACGCCCGCGTCAGCAGCAGGTTGCCTGGGAGACCCCGCTCCTAATGGTACATTCAATGCTATCTCTATATAACACAACGCGTCAACCAACCCAATGGTCTATGGAATAGAACACTTACACGACTGCATACACGAAGCAGTCACGCTCGTGTATAAACCATGCAAAGCGAAAACCCGTAAAGAATAGGTACAAACACCTATTCAGTTCATTTACCGATATTATGGACCCCGAATAACCGCATCTACCACTAGACATATTTATATATATAGAACAAGTTGTTTGTATAAGAAGGATAGTTCAAATTAAATGGACACAATTTGAAAATATAGAAAATGAACACTTGTTTGAGTCCGAACCGACCTCATAACCTTAAATATAAATTATGGAACATATAGAATTTCAAACAAGAAAACTAAATATATAAATATAGCTCAAAACCTGCAGGTTTATAATATAATGTTCAAGTAATAAATATACCCAACGACAGACAATACGATGATGATCAGGGTCCTCCCTCACCATTATAAAGTCGACCACAGATCTAGTAATAATGATCAATTTACCAAAGATTCGAGATAATTCTGCCGTCGTCTGGCCGAACGGACATCGCCGGGTGTCACGAAAATATAAGCTTGGATGTAAAATAGCCGGAAACCCAGCTCACCAGGATACTAGGACGCACTGGTCATATGACAACCGTAGATGCTGAGCCGTGGCCTGCGCGGAGCTCAGAGCTTGCGCGGGCGCGTGAGGCGGCGCTTCTTGCGCTCGGGCGTGCTGCCGCTGGCGTCGGCCGACGCGCGGCGGCGGGACGGCGGACTCGACGTCGTGCATTCCATCGCAACGTCCATCTTCGGCTCCGGTTTACACTTCACTTCTGGTTTTACCTCTGGTTTAGTTTTTGTTTCCGCTTTCAGCTCGGCTTTAATCTTGGTCTCGACTTTGGGTTCGGGCTTGGCTTTGCCGTCCGCTTTGGGTTCGGGGCGCGACAGGTCAGTCGGCGTGTCGGGCACGGTACTCGCGGCGGCGACTACCTCGGCTTCGATGATATTCGGCTCGGCCTCGGTAGATTCGGTACTAGAGCCCGCGGTCCACTGAAACAATATTTCGGAACATTAACTATCGCACACTTTTGCACGGATTACTAGGAGAGATTAGTCGAGGAAAATAGTAACTGACTATAGGTGGTCTCAACTGATATACATATAATAATTAATGAAATAATATTAAAAAAGTTTAATTATATAACTATAAAGATATTAACAAAAACTTTTTGTCTGAGTGAGGTTGGGGAAGTAGTGGAGAGAATAGAAGGGTGTACCTGCGCGAGTGAGGCGGCGGGCGACAGGCGTAGCGCGGCACGGCGGGGGAGCGCGAGCGCCTACGTTGAGGTAGTGGAGAGCATAGAGGGGTACCTGCGCGAGTGAGGCGGCGGGCGACAGGCGTAGCGCGGCACGGCGGGGGAGCGCTAGCGCCTTCGTTGAGGTAGGTGGAGAGCATAGAGGGGTACCTGCGCGAGTGGGGCGGCGGGCGACAGGCGTAGCGCGGCACGGCAGGGGAGCGCGAGCGCCTACGTTGAGGTAGTGGAGCGCATGGAGGGGTACCTGCGCGAGTGAGGCGGCGGGCGACAGGCGTAGCGCGGCACGGCGGGGGAGCTCGAGCGCCTACGTTGAGGTAGTGGAGAGCATAGAGGGGTACCTGCGCGAATGAGGCGGCGGGCGACAGGCGTAGCGCGGCACGGCGGGGGAGCGCGAGCGCCTACGTTGAGATAGTGGAGAACATAGAGGGGTACCTGCGCGAGTGAGGCGGCGGGCGACAGGCGTAGCGCGGCACGGCGGGGGAGCGCGAGCGCCTACGTTGAGGTAGTGGAGCGCATAGAGGGGTACCTGCGCGAGTGAGGCGGCGGGCGACAGGCGTAGCGCGGCACGGCGGGGGAGCGCGAGCGCCTACGTTGAGGTAGTGGAGAGCATAGAGGGGTACCTGCGCGAGTGAGGCGGCGGGCGACAGGCGTAGCGCGGCGCCGCACTCAGCACAAAGCGGCGGCACGGCGGGGCTGCGGGAGCGCCAGTACTGCAACTCCGTCTTGCACTTATTCAGCTCCTGAAAAGTCACATTGTAATATTTTAATAAATGTAGTAAATTCAGTATAATTGTATGAATTCCCTATTCGAGTGATATTTTCAACATAATGCTAAGAAGATAACATTTAATGGGAAATGGAAAAGCTGCAGCTTTGGTCCATTTCGAATAAACTTCTAAATCACCTGAAGTAAGGTTTGAAACTTGCGACTGGTCTCCTCATTTTTTTTATCATAATCGTCAAGCCGATTTGCATATTCCAAAGTCTGTTTCTGCTGCTCGGCAATTTGCTTCTGTTGCTCAGCAATCTGCTTTTGCTGGAGAGCGGTCTTGCGCTTGCAACTACGAAGATCACTGCGTAGCGCTGACAGCTGATCATTGTACCTGAACAGATTAAAGTACATTCATTAATACAAGTAAAGCGTGCAAATTGACTCGCTTTTTGTACACACATTCTAGTATTATATTGGAAGTGGTCACCACAAATTTTTCTATGCTTGTCACATGAAACTACTCCTCGACTTCCTTTAACAAAAGTGATTAAGACCTGCTATACCATTGCATAGCAGGTCTTAATCATCTAATCAATTAATTAAAAACAATGATAGCTAAATAAAGTTAACATTGTTTATACAAATATGTGGGACAGACGACCTGGTAAAGATCGCAGGACGTCGGTGGACGCAGGCCGCTTCCAACCGGTCTTCTTGGAGGTCATTAAGGGAGGCCTATGTCCAACAGTGGACGTCCTATGGCTGAAATGATGATGATGATGATGACAAATATTACCTATCTTCTTCATATTTTTTTTCTATCTATTCTGGTAATAAATATAAAGAAGAAAGCCACTTAATATCACGCAATAATAACTCTGGTGGCATCAGATGAAGCATAACAATGGGTCCTTATGCTTCAAACCTCAGGCGTGCTGCTAACCAATATTATTAGCTTAAGAGAGAGGCATTGAGCTCTAAGCATTTTGCTGCGATGATATTTCGCTCTTACCAAAATGTGCCTAAAGTTTTTGCAAAATCCTGATAAAAAGGAGGTTCCAATTTTTATGGACTAGCTGTGAATGACTTCTTTACACAAGATCAAATAGCCTACGAAAGAGACCTCTCCAAGAGTTATACTCCGTATTTTCGTAAAATTTCGTGTCACGTTGTTTGTTCGCGATGAAATCCCAAACTAATGAACCAATTTGAATGAAATGTGTGCAATTTGGTATAACTTGAGAGATAGCATAGTTTTTTTTATATATTGCAAATTTCCTAGCCACAGTAATGCGTGGCCGGATAGCTAGTTATTAATTCTTTGAAGCAACCATTCTGTATATTTAAGTTGGACACTACTAGGAAATCCCACAATACCGAAGATGAAGGGTTAATCACCCCTACCTACTCAAATGTAATAATATTAACTTCACACACACACATTTCTACAGGTGATTAGGTTGTAGGTTTAGCGACCCACACCGACGCATCACCCAATGCGTAAAGCAACAAAGCTATCGGGCCCTAAACTAGTTGGGTTACCCCAATGCGTTTATGTGTACAACCATATATCTTTAATCATTGTTCCTTGGCCTTGTTTTAAAACAGTTGCTATAAAGATTGCTGTTACATTGTATGAATGTCACAGAAAACCGCTTAAAAAATATACCAGATGATGGATAAAACAATCTTACTTCTTCATTCCCTGTTTAATGCGATGTATCCGCTTCCTTAGCACCATGTTGCTTTGCGGTGGTGGTGGGGATGGTGGGAGGCTCTCCTCCATATACATGTTGAGTGAGGATACGCGACGATCTGACACGCTGCCAGCGCCCGCCTGCTGAGACGAAGAGGACTCGAAGCCACTCGGCGGTGGGGAGTCCAGGCATATGTAGGATTTACTGCTCTCGCCAGCTGAAATAATTTTATTGCATGTTGTAGTAAGGCAAATGGCCAATTACAATAGCGTGATAAAGGGGGAAAAAATATTATTAAGTTGACGATATAGTTATGCAACATCTGTATTAACGAAATTAATCAATAATGTGATACACATCAAAATGATCTTACCTCAGACATCCTAGTAGCTTTATTTCCAAGTATAAAATAATCCGTTTCAGGTTCAAGTCATGAAATGAGTTGCGGAAGCTAGGTTGCGGGCAACCCGACTTTCGGAACAGAAAAGGATAAGGACGTGCTACTAGTTATTATCCTGAATATTTAGTCATGATTGACGCAGACTGGAACTGACGGATAGATTCATGACCGCCGGAGCCGACGAGATTATCACAAAATACCGATGATATTGCCAATATAAATAGAAATAAATCGAACATGTGCTGAACGATAAAAAAAGTAATAAAAGTAATAATCCTAGTACCCCACTAAAAATATAAAGTAATTTTTTTTTTTAATTTACTAAATGATTTTTTAAATAATTAAAAATATACTTACGTGAAAATGCTGTAGTGATATCAAAGAAATCTGTACCAAAATATGTGATCTCTGGCAAGTTGGGTTCAATGTGTTCTTTGAAGTATTCCATGGCCATTGTAGTCAAATCAAAGAGTTCATCAGTTACTTTGTAGGGTCTTGCAAGTTTTGTTGTAGTTTTCAAATAAGATAAAATACTGTATACCTCATCCAATATCTAAAACAATTAAATATAGAGGTAAATTCGCACAGTTTCAATCTAGATAACTACTTTTCTAAACACCATTCCATAATGTCTGAAAACTACATTTATTTTAATAGGCTCAGTCCGAGTGATGACACAATAAAAATTAGCGCCGACTCAAAATAAGTTTATATAAAATTTGATAGTTTATGTAAATAAGGTCAATACTTAAGACTTAAAGTTTATTTATTTTTTGCTTTTTAGTTCTTTTCGTCAGTTTAATTTTTTGTTAAAAAGATTTTTATTTTTCATCATCAGCTCAGCTACATGAAGTGATGATTTCTAAACGCAAATACCTGATAAAGTAATGAAAAGTAAACAGAAACACTATTCGTTCCTACAATTTTCGAGGGTTTCTCTCAATTTTATCAGGATCCCATCATCAGATCCTGACTTCCTTGACATGGGACCACCCTTGAGGTATACCCTATCCAACAAAAAAGAATAATGAAAATCGGTTCATAAATAACGGAGGGCTGAACATACATAAAATATATATATATATATATATATATATACGGTCGAATTGAGAACCTCCTTTTTTTTCGTAGGTTAAAAATAAAAAATAAGGGGTACAAAATAAATGCGCCTACTCAGTAGCTACATTGGGGAACTTTACAGATTTAGTTTTACAATTGGTGCAAGGACTTGCAACTAGGCAGAACACGCAAACTAAACTAGCATTATAAACGCAGGTATCCACAACGTAGGTAGATTTATTAAACGAGGAGTACCCGACAATAAGTTGGTTTGGTGGTTTGGTTGGTTGGTAATGCATTAAGAGGATACTCAACAAGGAACTTCACGAAAAGATTTTTCTTCGGAACGTTTTGGTGAAGCTAAAGTTTAAACTCTGAATAATAAAAAGTAAAACGAGTTAACATTTCGCGTCATTGATCAGTCACTTAGGTCTGTTTAATCAGTTGCATAGGCGAGACCTAGAACATTTACTAATTAATAGGGAAGATGCAAATATAGTATTTATAAAAAAAAATCTTTAAAATGTTATAAAAATACAATAAAAGACGTCTCTGTAACGGTTTTATTTTAGTTAATATTGATTTTTATCAATAATTACGATATGAAATAGCGTGAAAGTAAAAGTATTTTAAAACACTATCCACCGTCTAGTGACGTCACTTCTGTTACCTCACCTTGTTTGAAGTTATTATTGTGAAAGTAAATATTTTTTGTTGCAAATATTAATTAAATTTTGCTAATAAAAGTGGAATGTGGGTTTATCAAAGCAGCCTCCTCAAATTTGGCCTTAATGTCGATATAGTTGTCTTTTATTGTAGAAAGTGTAGACAAAGCACAACCTTTTGTTGCGGTGACATTGTGTTAATCTATATTTTTTTACTTGAAAAAAAGAATATTTCAAGAGATTTGAAGGATTTTTTTGAAATAAAGACCTTTGACTTCGTGCAGTTTTCAATGGCGAAATAAATAGGACTAACTGCTACGGTATGTGTAAATAACAGTTTAAATTTTTTATTTTAGCTTAACAAGGGAATCTTAAAAGGTTTGTGAAGCGAGTATTCTTCACTATGTTTGACAGGAACAACAAACTAATAAGTATTCATAAACTGTGTTCAACTTGATTGCATAGCTGGATTCTCCCCAATCATTTCTTAAAATATTGAATTGACTACTGATAATATTAACGTGATTTTTTTTCCACCACCAAACATCAAAGTCATTCAACATTTGCTGTTTGAATTCAGGTAACTAGTGAAGGTCTAACTTAGTTTCATAGTTACTTAACGTAAACAATCATGAACTTCAAAAATATTCACAAAAACATAAAAAAAGGAAAAAACAAACTCACTTTCATAAATCTGTGTGTAGCTGCTATACGAGGGCGGCACTGAAAATTTCGGGAATCAAGGAAGTGACAACATTACTATTTAAAAATGTATTTATTGCTTTTCGAAGTATTCTCCGCGAAATTTGACACATTTTTCCATACGATGGAACCAATCATTGAAGCAACCATTCCATTCGGAAGTTGGGGTCTCCAAAATGGCCGTTTTGTAGGCGTCCACAGCTTCTTCAGGTGATGAAAATCTCTGACCACGCAATTTATTCTTTATTTTAGGGAAAGTATAGAAATCATTAGGGCTTAGGTCGGGGCTGTACGGCGGATGGTCTAATAATTCTATGTTTTCTTGCTTTAAAAACTCTTTTGTTCTGTGCGCGGTGTGAGAACTCGCATTGTCGTGATGGAGGATGATGCGGCGGTTGCAGTTCTCTTTACGGAGTTCAGAAACGACCTGTGGCAAACAAATGCTAGCATACCATTCTGCATTAACCGTTCTTTGTCCCTCAAGAGAAATAGTCGCAACATGGCCGGTTTTGGAGACAAACGTGGCCACCATTTTTTTTGCAACACTCCACAATTTTTGTTGGCTTTAACTCATTTTCGAACACCCAAACTCGTGACTGGTTTTTTGTTTCGGGTTCGTACGCGTATATCCAGGATTCGTCACCTGATACGATGTTGTATA
This sequence comes from Callimorpha dominula, assembly GCA_949752705.1. NCBI lineage: Eukaryota > Metazoa > Arthropoda > Insecta > Lepidoptera > Erebidae > Callimorpha > Callimorpha dominula. Next base: position 15,568,966 of record OX456999.1, read on the forward strand.
CAGCATTTGAGGATCCTGCGTGGAATCTTTCGACAGTTCTGACGCACCGAGTAACGCGAGCCGCTTTTTGCTCTTCACAGAGCGAATGCGGTATCTATCGGGAAAACAACTTGTTTACACCTAATTGTTCATGCAAGATTATTTGTATTTGACTCATGCCAATGTCTAAAATTGCTTGAATTTCGCGGTATGTCACATGTCGATCTTCCTCAATCAGCTTACGCACAGCATCAACGTTTTCTTGGGTGACTGCAGTTTTTGGACGACCTTGACGGGGATCATCACTGAGCTTGACACGTCCACGTTGAAATTCAGCAAATCAGCGATAAATTGTGGTTTCGGATGGGGCTTCATCACCAAATGCAGAATTCATCCGGTCAACACACTGTTTTTGCGTTAAACCACTTCGAAAGTCATAATAAATCATCGCTCTTGAATTTTCTCGAGTCAATTCCATTTTCTCAACGACTAAACAAAGTTGACAAAACCTTGTGACAAGACCGAGAATTTTTTTAAATAAATAAATGGTATTCGATTTTTAAAACCAAGGAGTTTTCAATTAAAAAGATTTTAATATGACAGAAACAGTGGAAATATTCCATTCCCGATACTTTTAGTGCAGCCCACGTAGTATAGCATAGACTTGATTGGCATATTGACATGTAAAAAATTAGATTTTTGCAGGTGTGGAGGGATCACAGGTTCAAGCTCAGCTTGTCGAAGTAGATGTCAAAACTTTTTACAGGAAAGGTCTTTAAGAACATTATTTGTATTGTTACGACTACCTGATGTTAATGAATGATCAGGATGGTATACCATTTTAAAAAGTTTACAGTTCCTGATGTAACTTATAGAAAAAAATAGGCAGTCATGGGACTGCCGACAGAAGTGAAAACAAACTAAACGACGAACTTAAAACGTCACATTAGCAGGTTGGTGACATTAATTAATAAGGAGCTGACAGAACTCAATGTTTAAAATATCTTGAAAGTATAACAATATAAAATGAAAAATAAATTAAACTTAACGAAAAGACAAACAAGTATTTATGACCAGTGAAAGTCACGAGTGATGTGTGAGTCACAAGTCCGTTGTCGCGATTTGTGAATTGTAAGTAAAATGTAAGTTACAATGTAAACTGTATTTTTGGCAATAAAGTGGTTTAATTCTGTAATATACATTTCTATTCTACATGGAATTGTTTAAAATGAAAGCAAAAATAAAAATATTTCATGTTCTCTAGTGTTGCAAAAGAAACCAAGACTAAAAGCAGATAGATAAAAAATAAGGATATAATTAAGAACTTTAAAGGAATTTCATAGTGATAAAGACCACTGCATATGCTACATCACTACATATTATACAACAAAGTCCTCCGCCGCGTCTATCTGTCTGTTCGCGATAAACTGAAAAACTACTGAACAGATTTTCATACGGTTTTCACTAACAGACAGAGAGATTCATGAGGAAGGTTTAGGTGTATAATTTGTTAAGATTTTGTGTAAATTGATTGAAATATATTGATGATTGTTGAAGATGTGCTGCTACCCGTGCGAAGCCGGGGCGGGTTGCTACTTTCACATAATTTCAAGACCACTTTTATGAGTGACGCTCTCTAAAATATGTGATTTCCTTGAGGATATTTTCTTTCATCGTATCGACACCAAGTGAAAGAGAAATAAATAGCAACTCTTGTTTCGACATAATAAAGTAGCAAATTTAGGTCGCACAGCGCTAATTACCCACAGTAATATTTACCTAGAGGTTGCCTCTCTTTCTATCGCGTAACTGTCTGTTCTGACTACGCCGCGACGTTAGAGGTTATCTTTTTTAAAGAATTAATCTGAATATTTAATTACCAGTCACTTATGTGCCTATTACTATATTTTTTTGAACAAATAAACCTAGGCTAGGTACTAATGACTCAATAAGCTAGGATACAAACGGATGGCGCAATGTAGCACGTTGATCGAACTAATGTGCGGCACGGCCGGCGCGCGACTACCCACTGAATTTTGACACGTTTAGTCGACCTCACCGTGTACTTGTAGCCTTGTACCTACTCTGCGGGAAGACCTAGCCTGCCCCGTAGCATTTTGCCCACTCTGCCACCCTATTGTTACGACACTTGTCTTGATAGCAATTCAAGTGGGAGAGCCATGCATCGGCACGTATGGGCCGGCTCGACCGGAGTTATACCACAGCCTCACAGAAAACCGGCAGTGAAGCAATGCTTGCATTGTATTTGGCCGAGTGAGTGAAGTTACCGGAGGCCCTAACACTTCGCTCTCCCCCTCTCGGCCCTTCTTCCCCTCCTTCCTCTACTACCACAAAAGGCTGCCAATGCACTTAAGTTGCAGGCGGCGGTAGTCACTTACCATCAGGTAACCCGTCTGCTTGTTTGCCCCCTAACCCATTAAAAAAAAAAAGTGAAATGTTTTAAATGTTAGAATGGAAATTTATTATTTTGTTTTTTTAAGTTTAGTTATTTTCTTAATATTAAGTAAAATGACATGAACAACAAGTATTACCAATAACTGTCTCAAAAAACAAATTCTATACATCATTTCTTTTCCGATTGCCATGTTCATACATTAGCTAAACTTTCGCATTGTTTCTTGAGAATTCAAATGCGAGTTTCAAACAACAGATCCATGATTCGCAGATGTGTGTATATCATGCTCTGAAGCTCACTGAAGTCAATACAGATGGGTGCTGTCGGAGTTACTAAAGTATTTAATATTGACCATGTGCATAACAAAAGCCAAGGTTGATTGAGATAAAGCATTCAATTGCAGCCTACACCAACACGGTCAGACTGTGATGGCCTGCCAATTCTATATTTTCATATTAAATATATGGACTGACCATATGCACATAACATATGCCATGTTGTATATACAAAAAAAATCAGATTGCTGGATACATTATTTGTTAATAAAAATAAAAACAAAACATAAATGGAACCTACATCAAAAAATCCCAAGTTTTAGTAAAAAAACATGTTTAAGTTCTATGCCAAAAAATATGACACAATCTGTGGTAACTTATGGTAGTTGCATGTCTTTACAACATGTACAGTTATACTTTATAAATGCAGCATTGCATCAAAAAAAGCAGAATGCACATCATATTTTAAAATAATTTTACATAATTATCAATTATCATAATGGTTTCTTAAATCTAAGAAATCATTATGATATTTTAGGTTTTAAAAATGAAGTGTACGGTGATCAGCACAACTTGAATAATTTTTGACCATAATAAAACAAATATTTAACATTGTTTACTGACCTCTCCTGGAAAGAAACAGCAATGTTTCCTTTCTATATGTTTACCGAAGGTCATCTGCAAGAGACTCAACCTCATATGCAGTGTTTCAATGATGTCTGATTCACAAGCTAACGGATGACTTCTACGGGCAGATTCTCGCCGTGGCATCTTTGCTTTGATTGATTGAAATCTATGCAACATCTGATTTTGAAGTCGTTGAAATGTAGAATTAAGTATAGTGCTACATATTGAATTAAGCTGTCGATTGACCTGTAAATGACCGTAAAATTATTTATTTATTATTTTAATTATTTGTTTTTTATGACAAACTAAAAATTTAGTACATTTACTTTTGAGGTTGTTTGTAGTAGAAAATAGAGACTAGCTGGTTTATTACATTTCAGTATTTTCTCTATAATTAGAAATAGAGTTGTAAAACCAACACTTCAATGAACCCTGACTGTCTACCTGAAGTTCGCTTATATTTAAATCAATAACGGTGTTAAACAGTAAAGTACCAAGGGTTTTCAAGCAAAATAATTTAGCTGGAGCATGATACCAAGATTTAAATTAATATGTAATCTTAAATTTAGAGGAAACACAATATTTCAACTAGGACTAGTAACTTCCAAAAAGTGCTCAATGTACAACCAATTAAAATTGAAATATGCCTAAAACAATTACTGTAAATTGCACTAAGTACTGATGATAAAAAAATGAGTATCTAACCATTCTAAGATGTGAGACACTCTTGAATCCCAAATAGCAAAAAATTTTCTCCATAACTTCAACTGGCAGATCAAGTATGTTCGTAGTGTAGATCTTAGGAGCGGGCATTAATGCAGTACATTTGGAGGTACTAGCGTGAGGCGATGAACCCCCCGGCATCAAAGCGCTTGAGTGACGAGTGACGCGAGACACTGCCACGGGCTCCGCGTGAGAGGGACCTGCACCATCGCTACTTCCACTGCCGCCTCCAACGCTACTCATTTGTCTCGTCGACACCATTTTCGCCACAAATTTATTCTTCACTTAGATATTTCTGAAAACTAAACTAGTCTATGGAGCCACTCAAATACATTTATAAAAATAAGTATTTCCTTATTTTAAATCCGATCCCTAAAATATTACACTATAAAGATAAAGAACTGAAGAAGTTATTACTCAAGCTTTCAATAGAAACTGCTCATCTTTTTCATACAAGAAAAATAAATTACTTCATAGCACCACCGAGTAAATTCTAAAATGGTGGCCATGGATGACTAGATCGGTACCTAATAGCTTGAGAAATTAAGACTGATTTGACGGATTTCGACTTGAAACTATTACTAAATTTCAAATAAATCACCCACTGAAGAATTCATGCACATCTTTTGTTAATTAAATCGTGATTTTCTTCAAAAACAAAATAATAATTAGACGCAGTAGTTACAAATGCGATACGCTTTCACAAAAAATATTCTTTTTTTTAGCTGGTTGTATCATGGAATGGAATGGACTAGGATGCAATGAATGAATGAATGAAAAATTTTGAATGAACAAACAGTTAACATTTAGGCTATGCTAACGCTACGACGCCGACGTTACTTTGTACACAACAAAATCTAAATAACGAACGAAACGATAAAACGAACCGAATCAAAAAGTAAAAAAAAAGTTTCACTATCCACCTTCTAGTTTCATCATCAAACCATTGTCACCAAACCCAAAAAAAACGTCAAAACGAATCCTATCAGCCCAAGTTCCAGAGGTTTTCTAGTTTCAACTGCGAAGTTCCCTTATCCAAACATCAAATTATAGTATTGTCATTAAAACTACATGGTTATTTTAACCTACTTATTATCGTATCGAAATACGAGGAAGTACGTTAAGCGGTGGTAGCGTAATGGCTAAGGCGTCGGACTTGCGATCAAGTGGTTGCAGTTTCGAACCCTACCCAGTGCACGTGAACCCACTCCTAACACAAGCATTTAGCTTAGCTGAAGCGGTTAACAAGAATACTAGTAATGTGTGACCCACGTTACTAGTATTCATTAGTTACTCAAAAAAAATAAAAAATTGCATTCCAAGACTTGTTTACATGACTAGTTAGCTACAAGTGAAGTTCTGTAGACAAACAAACAGATAGACAGACAAAAAAGAAATGGTTTTAGGCATAGGTATCGTGCAAATAACTGTATGAGCTTAAAAAAACTATTATTTTGACATTACAAACATTTCATTTCATTTAAGACATTACACTCCAATTTTATTTCTTTCTATAATAAAAAAATATTATGATAAAAATGATAAACCTTACCCGCCGAAACCACAATCACGGTGTCGAGGAAATGACACCATTGTACGAAAGTGTGAATGTGTAAAAAGATCCTTAATTTCTCTTCATCATCTCAAGACAGGTATGAGATGATGAAAAGAATCACTTGTAGTATGCTTTTTTGACTTTAGTTGAAGGATTTAAAGCATGATCAAAAACGCTTTCACCGTTTGTTCATAATCATTTGGGGGGTTAAACGCAAATTCAAATTCAAATTCAAAATCATTTATTCAATTAAGACACTAAGTGACATTTATGAACGTTAAATTGAAGCTAGACTTAAAATCATAGATCGGCGCAAACAGACGCCACAGCATGTACTGGATTGTCGAGGTAAATTAGGTGAAAACACCAAAATCTACTGCCTGCTTGTGTCGATCTATAACTTCCAGTTTCCAAAATGCGTAGAGCCTTATGAGAAGAATACTGGCAAAGAAACTCATAGCCACTCTTTTTAAAAGTCAGATCTTCAGGTACAATAGTGTTAGTGTTACACGAAAGGTAAACAGGATGCAAGCTGATGCCACCTGAATTTCATTTTATTGAAATGCTCCAAAAGCTAACGTACTAAAAAATAAAAATCACTCAGTGATACCGTTGAAGGTTTGAACTTATTAAACATAGAAATCATTCAAGGTGCACCTCTACCTTCATTCAGTTACAAAATCTACTGTTAAAAATAATTCGTGACTGGATTAAGAGGCTAGAGTTGCAGTTGATCGAACCAAAATAATAGTATAGGCTAAAGCATCGCTGACTAAGCCGACCAGTCACCCCAAGCAGCATCCGTTCACGAGTATGACGCATGGACCAGCCATCATCTCCTTCGCCATATCAGAGGGAAAGAAATGACCCGCCCCATGACAAGTTAGAATGGCCACACATTATTTACTTATTTTTTTAGTAGGTAAGAGTCCGACAGACCCCTTGGTTCCCCCAAGGGCGGAGGACATCCACGAGGATCTTCCACCTCGTCATCAAAAAAAAAGGTTATTTGTCGATAATTTTTGAAACCAAAAATAATAATATAAGGATGAAACCCATTGGAAAAGGAGGAGAACATTATAAAAATGACGATCTGAGGTCGGGAAGGGGAAGGGGGTGAGTTTTTAGGGGAAAAAACGGTTTATCTCGATTTCCGGCAAAACTACAAGTCCTATGGAAAAAAGTCAAATGGCAAAGTTGTAGGTAATAAAAGGATCTACAACTTTTGTATTTACACTTTTTTCACATAACCTCAAAATTCAAAAACACATAAATTCAAAAAACCAAGATTTTGGTTTTTTATTTTTATCTTTTACAAAACATTTTTTTTTTTACGAAATTTGGTGAAAACTTACCTTTTTATGTCCCAAATACACTGTAATTTATTTGATTTGAAATATTTATTTTTTCACCTTATTTTGACTTAATATGGAAAAAGCACCCTTATTTTTAATCGAAAATTCATCCGTAAAAATTAATTTTACAGCTTTTTTCAAAAAGTAGGTGTGCCTTCTGTTCGTCGGGGGAAACCTAGGATAGTCATACTGGGCTCCATATGAAGCCATTAAAACAATACAACCTTTTGTAGCAATTATTTCCGATTTGGAAATTATGTCTACTGGCCTATATGGAACCAAATGATAAATAGTAAGACATTACAAACAAATTTATTATTTTACTTTACTTTAAGAAAAATAAGTTTTTTTTTTATATGTGTAAGAGTGAATGACAATTTCCCCTTTTGATTCTATGGTCAGTTTATGGTTATTTTAAGAAAAAATGAAAGATGGAAAGTTAAGAAGTGTCGTTTGACGTTTACATAATAAAATGATTTCATTTGAAATGATTTAATGCGTAATTATTTGCAAATAGATAATTGCTTAGTGTAATATAAATGTAAATTATATTTACAGTGTAGTCATGTCGGCATCACGTTGCTTGTTTGGATTACTAACCTAGTTTAAGCTTACACCATAACATAATTAGTTGATAGTGATAACAGCACACAATTTAAGATTTACTGCATAACTTTTTGTTTAGAATCAGTTTTATGATATATAAAAATGTATCAACGATGTGGTAGTAATGGATCTATTCAGAACATACATCAAACACCTTCATCTTCTAACCAGAACACAGGTAAATATATACTTTAGATTGTTTATTATCGAATTTATTGTTGCCATTGTTTTTATACAAGTGCCAGTTATTTTAAAGTTTTCATAGCTTGTATTTTTATATTTTCCTGATGATTGGTATTGGACTTACTATTTACAAAGAACACAAAAGAAATTTATTATATTTAAAATTTGTCAATATTGTCATTAAAATCTAATTTTCATTTAATTCTATCAAGATGTCTAAGATTTGTTAATAAGAAAGTTACACAGAAATATATTACACAGTCATCTTGACTAACATATATTATAACATGTTGTAAATAACTTAAAATATATCTATAATAATAATAATTGACTGCAATCTATGACTGTGATACAATGTTTGAATACATTAGTACAGGTGCTAAAAATTTCACATTATATTGTAAATCAAGTTATTCTCTGACCCATATTTTGAAAATATAACAATATTGTAAACCTTCATGCTGAAAAAAAATAAAAATTATTACCTACTAGCAGCGCCTCGCGGTTTTCCCCGCGTAAGTCCCGATGCTGTGGTAATGTCGAGATACAAAGTAGCCTATGCGTTAATCCAGGTCTCCAGCTATCTACATACCAAGTTTCATCACAATCGGTCCAGTAGTTTTTGTGTGAAAACATTACAAACATAGATACAAAAACACAAATGTTTCCTCTTGATAATATTAGTTTAGATTACTATCTCTCTCAATTCTTTTTAGGATTATTTTCACTAATTTGTTAATTAATATTTTATTCAAGATCATAAGGCCAATGTGCATAACTGATTATTTTCATCTATTTTCACTCTGTTTTTAATATTATAGAAGATGAAGATGACAGTGGGGACAACAAGGCATCTGCCATCAGCTTTAAGGAAAGGAGGAGAGAGGCTCATACCCAGGTGTGTATTTAGTATTGACACTACTTAGATATACAGTTTCAAACCATAATTCTTCTAATTTAAGACAACTTTGAAACTTTTGGGTTCCATGATAAGTCATTACATTAAGTTTAATGTGATGGTTTGGGTTCTACATTCCTTTCAACTACCTTACTTTTTGACCAGGTTCTGTATAACCTGGTCAAAAAGTAAGTTAAGTCAAAAAGTAAAACAAGCATGTTAACAGGCTGACTGGTACAGCAATGTTCAGCCTCCATCGTTAAGTCTTTGAGAAAAACCTGTCACCTCAGCTAAAATATAGAACAAGTAAAAGGCTGTACTACAAGGTTTTGTGGCTCGGTCGCCAGAAGGGAATTGAGTCCCGCCTGCCACCACTGCGACAGTAGTGTAGACCCTGCGCAGGATACACATGTGGTGGTGGTCGTGCGGGTTTCTAGACATAGGAAAAAAAAACGTCTAGTGAGTATACTGAGTGTGGTAAGTGATAGTTTCCAGTCGTAACTTCTTTAGTTTTAAGACGACTACTAACAGCGGTAGCATTCGATGTAAATGAAAAAACGATAAGTGCTTTATGATGAATTTTCTTCTACTGCGGCTTTCAATTTAACGTTATCGGATTTCGGGCGAGCCTCATTGTTGACATCAAAATTTCAAGAACAAAAGCGATCAATCCATAAACTCTTCGTCCGTTGACTCACCTGGTACTTGGTATACACAACTTTGGTAATGCGTGACGTCTGTTCTGCGTTGGTGTCACGTAGGAGTCCAAAAAAACCTTAAATCAACATTTTTTTAGTCACAGAATCGGCGATATCTATCAAATATCAGTTTGAGTATGTTCTACACAATAAAAACAGCAATCATGGAACCGCCTAACATCAAGCGCGCCGCATGCTGGCAGTTTATTTTACTTTGTTTTTACGAGTTTATCTGTGTTTCCAAATAAACATTTTTAACACGATTTTATTTTAGCCTCACTTAACTATGTAAACAAATCTTGGAAGTAAATTTTAACCTACTGCTAATTGTCGTATCGAAATGAAACTGTATGTATGTAAATGTAGTTCGGATGAGAATATTATAATTTGGCATCTTGGACCTTATCTGACGATGGAGCCAGGAGGATAATGGAACCCTTAAGTGGCTACTAGTAAACCCCTCGACTTTGGGCTCATATGATTCGTATTGACTACTCCAACAGATTTTGCTTAGTAATGATGGTCTGTTTTAATTTGGTTCGCTATTAAACCGTTTTTTTTTCAGTTTTTCTAAACTATAATTTTTTTTTTACTTTAACAGGCAGAGCAAAAAAGAAGAGATGCAATAAAAAAAGGCTATGATTCGCTCCAGGAGTTGGTCCCCACCTGCCAGCAAACAGATGCATCTGGATACAAGCCTAGTAAAGCAGCCGTAAGTTTTATCATTAGTAATATGTCTGTCATGATTAAGGTTATCACTTATCACAATTTCGCTATACCGACCGTGGCGCAATCGATTCACGATGTTAATAATACTGAGCTCTGCAATATGTGTGTTTATGTAATGTTACTTGTACAATACCATATTGAGGAAAATTTTCATTACGTTCTACACCGACTTTAGAAGCATAAGACTATCCATTACACAAATTGATTACTAAGAAACCCTATTTTACTTTTTTTTTTTGCGTATGAGTAAATGTGTGCATAAATCCGAAGAAAAAGCGTAAGGTCTAATGCGACCATTTACACTTTATACAATATTACTACTAGTTTATGGTAACTGCTCCGCTCCTACGTGTTGTAGCGTGATGTTAAATAGCCTATAACATTTCTCAATAAATACTCTATTCAACTAGATAGTATAGATATGTATTATTACAGTAGGTATACGTAAAAAAATGGAATTATAAGTATAGATTACACCTGTTTAGGGACACGTTCTTTCCAAACGCTACACTTTCACTAAAATACAATATACACCTTCAAATTTTTGGTGTTTGTCTCAAGTACTACAATCATTACAGATATAAAGGGCGTTGATACCACTTACTTCATGAGTAAATTGCATGCAACACCAACGTGTTGGTCTAAAGGTCGCTCGTCATTTTATATAGGAGACGTTACATATATTATTTTGTTGTTTATATAAAACAGATTCGCAAAAAGTTTTATCTGGAGCTGATATGGGACCTTGTTAAAATAATTTATAGCGTCTGTATTACTACATAATAAATAATAATCAGGAAAAGTTGGCGGAGATATAAAATTAATTAAACAATAAAAATAATAATATTAATTTTATCAAGAATTATAGAGACAAATTCAAGTTCAAGAATTTTCTGTTTACACATTATACAGTATGCACGTGAAATAGGTACTAAAAGAAGTTTAGAGGAAATAAAATAGTGCAGTAATTAAACTGTCAATGAAGAGATAGTATTTTTTTTTACAAATTCACAATCAGTATTCAAGCGAGGCCGAAGCCTATTATGGCCATTCTTATATTAATAAAAAATAAAAAATTTCATATTCTCGATATGATATCGAGTGTATGTGAGAGTAGGACACGCTAATTGGCAGCTGTAGTCTAAGTCTAGAGTAAAGCCACTCTCCCACTTTGGAGGCACTCCCTTTAGGCTGCAAATCTGTACCTGACAAGTGACAAAACAATGTCCACTAACTACTCAGTTTCAACCAATCGTGAGAATGTCAACGGAAAGTAAGGTTGTTTTTCCTTCTCCATGTATTCTCCTTTAACTCTTGAAAAAAATATTTTGTCTTTATCGTCGAAATAGGTCGAAATTACGCTTTTTCCCTCGTCATCATTAGAAAATTTCTTCCCTCGAAGTTTATTTTCGAGAACAGATAGTAATCCCTTGGGGCTACCCTCTCTTTGTACAGCAGCCTCTGTAATTTTTGCCTTGCGCAAATTTTCCCGCCTTTTCTCGAGTTCTGTAGTGTTCTTGTAGAGCAGCGTAGTACTCTCCTGTTATAATGATACCGTTTTCTTTGTAGTCAAAAGAAGGATTCCCTTTGTATCCCAGAAATGGCCACTATGGCCATAAGTTTCTCAGCCGACGGGGACACTTTAACTTTTCTCGGGGCACAGTGCCCTTTCTGTGCCGGAGTCCTGTTTAAAATCAGGTTCATCATGATGAACTGTATCCTCCTCCTCTTCTAAAACTTCGTCCTTATTTTTACCAAAGAGAGTCAAAATCTCTTGATGACAATCAACTCGAAGCTGCTTCTGTTGTGGCGAAAGTATTCTTAACACCTGCCTGTTGCGCACCTTTGACATGCCAAGATGATCGTCTAGGATGATGTTCAAAATGGCTATAGCTGACACTTTGATCAGTTCTAGCTGTTTCTCCTTTAAGCAACTTCCAATAATACTTGTCGCTTCGGTCTCGGATCACCTTTTTCGAATCCCATCCCAAATCATAGTTTATAACACACAATCTATTCAAGCAAGGCATTGAATAGCTCGTGTCACTTGTAAACCATGGTTTCACCAGGGCAAAAGTCCCCATAAACAGATGACATCTCTTCCAAAATAGTCTGACGAGGTTTTCCTTGATGACTGTGCGAAACTCAATAGTCGCCATGTTGCTAATTTTCTTCTGGATGGACTTTTTTATTAAACTGTATCTCAGTGAATACTGACCCTATTTTTATAAAACTTTGTATTTATACTCTAAACGAGTGTCAATTAGTGTCAGGTACATAAAAGCGCACCAACCTCCTACCATACAACCCGTTGCAAACCTTTTTAAGTCTTCATGTAGATTTATTCAGAATTAACTGAAGAACAAATGGTCGGGCGGTTATGGGGATTTTAAAATTACTCCATGTTCAAAAGTATTAGTCATCTGCTCTTGCAGGTTCTTCAAAAATCAATAGACTACATCCAGTACTTACTTCAACAACGCAGACGTCAGGAAGAAGAACGTAATGCGCTTCGGAAAGACGTGGTTGCACTTCGTATCATGCAGGCCAACTATGAACAGATTGTCAAAGCGCAGCACTCGGTCCCGGGCCATAACGAACAGAGGCTCACGGATCAGGATAAGTTTCAAGTTGTAAGTATTCCTTAGCTACATCATGTTTTTGTGCACCGTGTACGCTACCAATTTAACGCTCGTTTGCCTCCACATAATGTGTGTTATATAAAAATATATTTAAATGTTTTGACTGCACGGATGGCGCATTGGTTAAAGTGGTGATCTCGCCACTACGTCACGCAGACTGTTGTGGGTTTGATTCCAACACTTAAACACAAATTTGGGTGATCCACAAATAGTTGTCCCGAGTCAGGGTGTTCTTTATGTCCGCTGTTTAAATAATTGTAAACAACATTAATCACTCCTAGTGCGAGGGTTGACTTTTCCAACACTTTTTATTCACGTTAATACTAACTTAGTTGTAAATAATTATCTTTTAAATAATGTCAGTTACAGTCCACCGACTGTGACTGACAAGCTGTATTATTAATTCCCTAACTCTTCTATCCAATGGAAATGGATGGTCAGATTTAAATTTTGAGTAAGTATAACCAATTCAATTAAAAAAAGAATTGTTGAAATCAGTTCACAAAGGGTGAATTTCATCTACCTATACCTAGACTTAAAAATATTTGTGCCGCGACTGAGACGTACGAAAAGCTTTGTTATTAAATTTAATAGTATAAAAAATCTATTGCCATATTAAGTAAGTACTTGTACTTATTTCAATCAAATACACAAATCGCAAGCTTACTGCTTACAAAAGCATCACACCGTTCGTTCGTCACTGGGGCGCATTCGCGGCTGGTTGTGTAGCGCTATAGGTCGATGATTACCAACTTCTTTTGGCCTGAATTAGATAATATGGGCACCAATGACATGTGGTTTCAACAGGACGGCGATACTTACCACACTGCTCATACCACATTTGACATTCTGCACGAGCGATTTGAGGGCATGGTCATCTCCCATGGAGGTGATGTGAACTGACCACCGAGATCGTGCGATTTGACCCCGTTAGACTTTTTCCTGTGGGGTTTTCTTAATCGCAGGTCTATGCGAATAAGCCACAAACCACAGCAACCTTCAAAGTCAACATAATCCATGCCATCGGTCAAATTCAGGCTGATTTACACAAAAAGGAGGAGGTTTTCAGTTCGTTACGATCTTTTATTTAGATTTTTAGGGTTCTGTTCCACAACAAAAGAAAAAAAAGGAACCCTTAGTGGATCACATTGTTGTCCTTCTGTCTGACGAGGCCCCCTTTTTCTCAGGAACCCGTAGACGCATTAAGTTGAAATTAATACCAAATAATAATGTCTGCGTTTCCCTGAAACTGTAAAAAAATCAAGCTTCTAATTTCAAAGATAAGGCCGTTTAAGCCTTAGATTTAACCAAATTTGAACATTTCGAAGATGGTTGGACCGATTTGGAAAATTATTTTGAATACCTTTGTTGTTTGAAACGGTATGCGGTCCCTGCATCGGACAAATCAATATTTTGTAAATACGTGATAATCTTCGCAAGGGTAATATTATCTTATCCAGTATTCTATCTTCATACAAACGATGTTTTCGGCAGATCTTCCGTTTTGTCGTCGTACGGGTGTTGGTTCATTGTTTACTGAACCAGCGGACTCAATTATCTACCACACTGCGAATAGTCCTCTCGGTAGGACGATTATGGCGAGCGTAAAATGGGCGAAGCGCGCGGATCGTTGCCCGAACAGAACACCCATGATGATAAAACTATTTTATAATTTGCACGTATTGTTGAACGCTATATCCGTCCATGGTGATTTGGCAAAATAGACTGAATAATTAATGTCAGCCAATTCGACAGCTGTGGCTTCAACAATATAGCTGCTATCAACTCTCAAAGTTCGGAAGTATTATAAGACCCTTTACCTTGGTGACTTTACCTTGGTTGGGAACGTTGACCGTTTACAGTTGAATACTTACACTGGCTAAAATCAAGCTTTTTCTCTCTCTTTTGCGGTCAAAACAACAGTTGAGTCAAGCCAGCAAGCGTGTAATGGGCTGTTTACACTTCTACAATGCATGTTCTATACTAAGTATTTACCATATACACTACCGAACTCTTGCAATAATCGAAGCGTAAACAGGTTTGTCAAAATAAAGTAGACCCACTACATAAATGGGCAATATAGGGAAGTATCACCACCAGTTATCTATATTGGTAGGTCATATTTCCGGAAGCCTCCTCCTCCAGATCCGCTGTCCATTGTGGGACATATGTGTCAGTCTCCTCCCGGATCTCAGGATCTACCATAAGCTATATGCAGCTTGGGTTTACAAGTTATGCTCTACCGTTATTTATCTTATCATATATAGTAACAATAATTTGTTTAAAAGTTTCAGGGCATAATGGATAAACTATTCGAGTCGTTTGAGTCGGTTCCCACGAATAACTTCGCAGAGTTCTCAGCGGGTGTGTTCAACTGGCTCGAAGAGTACTGCAAGCCTCAGTCACTTAGAACCATGGTCCACGGTGTACTGAGGGAACAGAACTACACACCATAGATGATAATTTGTGTTTTGAAAGACTCTTGAGGTGTTGCGCACATCATAGTTGGTTTAATGTAGGGTGAGTTTTTAAGTCCCGTATAGGGATTTTCTAAACTTTACTTAAAAAAATGTTAATTATGATACTACAGCTTACAGGTCTACACGGGTGTATAAGTGTTTTGATAAAATATTTACTACAAAAATTAACTAAATCATTAAATTTGTCTATCTCTTGCTAAACAAAGAAAGCTATTTACACGTTACAACACATAGTAGAGACCAATCTATTTAATTGCGATAACTATGAACTAGAGATGGAATGGATTGCTATTCATTTACCACACATGAGGGCCTCGTTTAAAGTTACATAGAAAGTCGTTTACCTTAAGCCAGTTTAACTACTCGAAGCAAGATTAAAGATGCAGTTGGGTTGTTGTAGTTCAAGCACCTAAACAAACGATCCTATTGGATGGATGAATAGACAGAGTCCTATGTATTTCGCTAAACTTGCGACAGGGCTATGTGCTTTAATTATAACAAATGAAAACAAAAATAGTCCGTCCCACAATAAAAAAAAAACACAATTCATGTGAAATTGTTTTTTACTTGAAGTCAATGCGAATTGGTCACGACCATGACCCTTATTTAACTAGCTTTTGCTCGTGGATTCGCTTGCGTAACTTATTTTTCAATCCCTCGGTGTCTGTACTTTTTTTTCTGGATTAAAGAACACAATATGTCTAATACCCCTGACACTTAAGCCATTTTATACATTAGTCTTTCAGACCAACATTGAACTTTATTAGACTTCGATAGCTAGCGGAGTTTAATAGATACGTTACTTTAAAAATTAATTAGTAGTCACAACTTTAACATAGAATAATGGCTTCTCGATCGATTTTAATCAATTTCTCAATTTTCTACATAGTCTCTTACTAATATATTATTATACATCTAAAAGTGTGGTTGATGCATTTATATTACTTTGGGACCTTGCCCAACCTAAATTCCACTAATACCACAGATAAAATTATAATTACTTCGTCCAATACCAACTAGCAGATTGCCAACTGACAGACTTATGTGACTGACTTTGTCAAACAAAAATAGACCAACATAAAAACAGCTGCTGTCTTTGTGGTATTTTATTGATTTTCTTTATCTTACATTAGTTTTTTATTAATACTCGTATGTTTTATTAATTTCTCCACAAAAGGTAATGTGTTTCTTTATTGCATTGAGAGAGAATCGATTGTTTATTTATTTAATAGTATGTAATCACTGCACTATTGCACATTGTCACGTTCCTTTTTATTGATTATGGCGAAATGTAAATATAGTAAAATATGATAAAAATACGTTTCCACTAGCTACTGCTTTAAATTTATATCATAGCAAAACGGTATAAGGTGACTAATATAATATTTTTTTATTCGGAAACATTTTGGCGGAACTCCTCCGCTTGAGTAGTTAAGGTGTCAAAGTATACTAACAAACAAACTCACATTTTTAATATTAGTTAGGATGGTCGTCAGATAATGCTACACAACACCCTAACTTAACCAAATTTTTCAGAAGTTAAATGAAAAATCCAACGTGCGTTGGTCGGTTGGAATACTACAGCAGTATACTCGTGTTCAGCGAGAAACTTTCTGCTGAAGCTGGCCTTGTCTGTCATTCACCATAATTTGCCCTTAATGCAGTACAAGTACTAGTAATTTTGTTGTAAATTAAAATATACTGCTTATATTTGTTTTGACTCAATGTTTTTCTATTAGCCTATTCTAGTCCACTGCTGTACATAGGTCTCTCCCAATGTGCGCCATAGCACCCGGTCCCAGCTGCCTTCCTCAGGTCGTCGATCCATCTGGCTGGGGAGCGTCCTATTTTCCGTTTGCCGATTCGCGGTCTCCACTCTAAGACTCCACTCTAAGACGCTCTAAGACTCCAACGACCATCGGTCCTTCGGCATACGTGGCCAGCCCATTGCCACTTAAGGGTACATGTGACTTTTTATTTTATTTATTTATTTAGGTCCACCAACAATTGTTTACATTTACACTTAAATAGGGTATATACCTAAACCTAAATCTAACCTACCTACCTAAATCTACTATCCGATATCCGGATAGGACGTATACCGGAGAGTTACCGGATATCCATTTCATCTGTCCTATGAACCATTGCTACATTTTTATATTTGACAGTCTCAACAATAGATCTTGTAACTTCTTACTAATATTTTAAAGGCGAGAAAGTTTGTGAGGATGAATGGATGTTTGTTTGTTTTTCTTTCACGCTGAACGGATCTACGTGAAATTTAACACAGAGATAGATTATAGTCTCGAAGAGTACATGACTCGGTTCCCATGGGATAGATTTTACCCAAAAAATTTCACGCGAACGAAGTCGCGGGCTAGTAGATTCTTTGTTATTGTTAACATCTTCAGCAACAAGATTTTTGAACAATGTTCTTTAATAAACAAGTAATTTAAATATGTACCCTATATGTTATGGTTAACATCTGCTGGCTTATTTCAATGAATAAATTGCGTCGGGTTGTGATTTCAATTTCTTTAATGATCTCGAAATAAAAGCAGCATTGTTTCTTTTCGTTCTAATTATTTTATGTTTACAAAATCTAAGTCAACATTTTATTTAAACTGTAAAGACCATAAGAAAGTAAAGTACAGGAACGTTATAAACAAATATTACTATGTAAGTCTACTTCTACTCTTGAGAGAATCTTGAAATGTACCAATGAACTGCTGAAATAAAACCTTATAAAAATCCACAGTGAGTGAACAGGGAGCTGCTGAATGGGGGGTCCATTCAGCAGCTCCCTGTTCACTCAACATCGAAAGCATCTTACTATGTAAAAAAAAATATTTTTAGTAGGTACCTAAGTTTATAAAAATACCTATAAAAGTCATTATACTTGTGTTGGAAGGTGTTCCTCGTCCATATATATATTGAATTATTACGTTTGCATGATGTGCACAGCACCTATGTTATTATATATTAATGTTTATATACCTTTGAAATGGTTTTGTTAAAAAAAATATTAAATACTTATTAGTTCAAAATTATATTTCTTTATGTACCTAATCATTGAATGGGTTTTCAACGTTTTGTGAACCAGGTAGTAGAGTTTTTATTGATAATATTTATTATATAAATGGGTATAAGTTAAGGCAATTCAATGCAATTTTGTACTTGAAACAATACATTATTTTGTTTCAAGCCTGGTACATATTATTACATGTACAATGTACATATAATTTCCATTTTTGTATAGTAAAACTGAAGGAAAAATATTCGAAGTGCGTGATATATTGTGATACAGTAAGATTATATAAAATACTACCTATGCCGTTACATTTATAAGAATAAAATGTTAATAACTGAAAGTGCCTTCAACAGTTGCCTTCATTTAAAATAAATGATGTTTCGGTAAATGTATGCTTCTTATTTATACTTACCTACATAATATCGTAAAACGAGTAGGTATTTCCTACTCATTGTTTATTCCACAATGGTGCCGATTATGTTGTTACTAAACTCCTGTCTATCCCACTAGTTCCATTGAGTTGTCCCATCATGGGACAACTGAGACGATTACGACCCAGTAGTTCCATGGGACAAGTGGAACTAATATTTTATCATATTGTTGTCCCAGTAGTTCCATTGCCACCTGTTCTCGATTACAAATCTCACCTTTGGTAAGGCAAAGGCATAAATGTCAAAATTCTAAAAGAGATATTTAACTACTATAAAGAACAAGAACCGAATTACAAAAGTATGGGGCTTATTTCATACAAAGCACAACCACATCAAGGACATGTAAGCATAATTATACGACATTGGATGTAAAACATTTAAGATAGCTCTTCGTAAAATCCAAAAGGTGCGGTTATTCTCTTGTCTTACCGAAGGTGCGAAGTGATAAAGATTTTTTTTTGGTCGACGCTGTCGAATTCTGAAAAATAAACTGGTTTTGTTTGCCACAACCAGGCTAGGCCCACTCCGGTCAGTAGGTATGAAGCTGCAGGTACCTAGCAGCGGCGACGAGTCGGACGAAATTCAGTGGGCTGCCACGCGCCGACCAGGTAGCACGTTACTTCGATACTCACTCACGCGCTACGTCGCCGTCGCTTCGTCCGTTCGTCGCTTACGAATTACGTTTCCCGTATTCACGTACCTAGTTAGATTATATTATTAATTATAATCAGTATACTTAGTTAGATATTTACAAGGTCAAGTTTAGCTGTGATAAGTATATTTATTTATTAGGACCACAACAACTGATACACATCTTCTATCTATACATCTATACTCTATAGAAATAAATAAAATTGCAGTGTCTGTTTGTAATATTAAAATAACCGCTTTTTACTAAGTGCATTTGGATGTATAAACGGTACATATACCAAAACAACATGTTTTACAATTTTTGTCTATCTGTCTGTCTGTTTGTTTCGGCTAATCCCCGGAACAGGTGGACCGATTTCCACGGGACTTTCACTGGCAGATGGCTGATGTTAAAAGGAGTAATTTACGCTACTCTGATTTTGGAAAAAGAATGAGTGTTCCACACAAAATATATAAATATGTACACGCGGGCGAAGCCGCGCGGGAACTGCTAGTAAATAAATAAATTTGAAGTGTCCGTTCGTAATGTCATAATGACAGTTTTTTACTAAATGCATCTGAATGTTTACACGCTACTTATACCAAAAAAATATTTTTCACGTATTGTCTGTCTGTCTGTTGGTTCCGGCTAATCAACGGAACGGTTGGACCAATTTCCACGGGATTTTCACTGACAGATAGCTGGTGTTATAAGGAGTAACTTAGTCAAGTTTAGCTTTGATAAGTTTAGGACTACAACAATTTTGTCTGTCTGTCTGTTTGTTCGGCTAATCTTAACAACGGGTGGACTGATTTCCATGGGACTTTCACTAGCAAATAGCTGGTGTTATGAGGAGTAGGGTTCCGCGATTTAATTTGCATATACCTACCTAGCTAAACACCTAAAGGAGATAGTTTCATTCCAAAGTACACACAAACGCAATGGCATGGCGAATGCCTATCTTCTTAGAGATTAAAGTATCTATGCAGAGGTTGTGAAATAAAATAGTTTTCTTTAATATAAGTTACATTTACGTAGGTACTACTAAGTAGGTAAATACCTAGCCTAGGTTTATTTAAAACTTCATTTGTTTACAGAAGTAAAGTAATAGGCACATAACTGGTTTTTAAATATTTAGATAAATTTTTCTTACAGAAGACAACCTTAACGGCATCAGAACAGATAAGAGTTATGCGATAGAAAGAGAGGCAAGTTTTAGGTTAATATAGCCCATTTGGAATTAGCGGTGTGTGATCTGAATTGCACCTTATTGTGTCGGACCAAGAGTCGCTATTTATTTAACTGGTATTGCGAAGAGGTCCTTCTGTACTAGTACTATTATGTATTCTGTGCCACAACTATAACTGATTAACTTACTCATCATAGTCTATAATTGATTTATTCCTATCGTCTACAAGGGACTACAGTATGGAGTTCTTCAAGAAAGGAGTGTACCCACGGGTTTTTTAAAATGCGAGTCCCCTGGAATTGCAAGCGTCCATGCGCTTACCACCTGGATTTGCAAGCGTCCATCCGCTTGCCACCAGGCGGGCCGTATGCTTGTTTGCCACCGACGTGGTATAAAAAAACATCAAACTATTGTTAAACGTCATCAAAGCAACAGCACAGTTGACACAGCCTCAACTAATCTTTTAAATAATAGAAATTAGTGATAGTTTAGCTATCTATGATAGAATTGGCAGCAGCATTTACGTTAGTTCATCCTGATCATGGTTTAGTATTAAGGCGATTGCGTGGAGGCTGGTAATTTATACCTCCATTGCTTTCCATAAAGGAAGAAAACGCCACGTGTCGTAATCGTCCGTTCCTAAAGCTAAGTTGTAAGAATTAAGTAATGATTGAAGTTTTCGCCTTGTAGTCTTCCATAGGAGTGCCTCTGCCAGTGTCTCTGCTTCTGGTATAATTTCAGCTAATAACCCTACACCAAAAATCTTTAACAAGCATTTTTAGTATATCCGGTCAATGATGATTTTTAAGAATAAAATAATTTCTTAACTAGTAATTTAAACAATTTGAAATATAAAAAAACGATTATAAACAATAAAAAAAAGTAATTAAGAAAAAAAAAATTTTTTGAATCATTATTTCACCTATACATATAATTATTTTTTTAATTATTAAAATAAAAATTATTTTTTTACCATCTTATTGGTAAAAAAATAATTTTTAAAAATCCCAAAACAGTCTATTTGTTTATAAACAATATCTTAACAAATGACGTAATTTTTTTTTTTTTAATGTTAATTAAAACCTATATTTGATGGAAAACCAGTAATAATAAGATATAAAAAAAAATAACTTTTTAATAACAATTTTTGTTAATTAAAAAAAGTCATAATTAACAAAATAATAAACTTTAATAATTTTTTTTTGCATTACTTTATTAAGTACCTATATGAGAAGAGCTCCACGAAATTTATAGGCCAATTATTTAAACTTTTATGCCGTAATTTATAAAAAGAGAGATTGGAAAAAAATTGTTAATTAACAATAGTGTAACTTTTTGAAAAATTGACAAAAACTTTTGTTTTGGCCGAGGTTTTTTTCGTTCAAGTGTCTAGATTACACCATAATTTATTTAAATTTTTTAATTGTTATTTAATACTATAGAATTTTGTTTTAGGTGATATACCGGCTTTTTAGACGGCGCGCTTATGCCGTCCTGATCGCTATTTTCAGCATTAAAATAAAATTATAAATAATAGAGATAGAGTTTCGAGAGTTAGGACTTTTTTATTGGAAATTTCCTCCTCTTTCTGGATCTTTTTTCAAAATTCCTTAAATATCATTATTTTGGAAGTTATTAACAAAAAACGAAATACCTTTTTTTATCTTATTATGTTAATAACAATCGCATTTTTTATGTGCTAATAAGCCCATAAAAACACTTTTTTTAAACTTCATTCCGAATCGAATGAGCTATCGCACGTATTTTTAGGAACTTTATGTCTATTTAACACGTTTTTGAACTTGTTGACTAGACTATTACAGGTATAAGGGATTTATTCATAATTATATATAAATCAAACTACCTTATTAGGTACATATATCTACGTTTTTGTTTCTTTTAAATTGAAATATTATTACAAATGTATGGATAAGTAATCATTTAACCCAAACAGGCACATCAAACAATATATCCGAGATGATATCAGATGCGGTTAAAGCTGTAAATATGCGTCAAAAGTAAGTTACAATCAGAAGGCTTAAAACACGATTAGTGCTAACTATATTTCAATAACAAAATATTTGCGACTGCCAATATTTTAACATACTCAGTAATAGCATTTATTTAATTTTATTATAATAAGATACTTTTATTCAGGTACCCTTGGCCATGCAATATTTGATTTTTCTTGTACAGCATCTAGGGCTCACAAAAACTTATTTAGAAAGGTAAGATTTTACTAACGAGTGTATTTCGAGTTATCGAAGGGTGGAGCCACCAGTGTACAAGAACAGTAAACTTGCTATCTTTAGCAAATATGTTTTTACTCAAATACATACTTTGAACTTGCTTTTAACGTAGATTTCTGCCTTATTTTTGTGTTTTAAATTTAAACATTTTCTCCTAACGAAATAAATAAAACTTTTTACTAGTTTGTGACAGGAATTAAAAAATGCCATTACAAGTCCATTGAAGTTTTAGGTCCAAATGTTATAAATAAATAAATTACTTGTAATTTAGCGGGTGAGAGAGTAACAGTTAACATTGCTAACAGGCTAAAGGATAATTTCAGCACTCGATCATCAATGAGTTGGTCGCTGCACGTGCTCGATGATGTGATGTCTGGTGTTGGTGAAATGCTGAATGTGAGAATCTCAACTAAGAAGATTTCTAAGATAATTAGAGGTATGACTAGAGGTAAATCTACGGGCCACGATGAACATCATCGCAGCTCGAGCACTTGCAGCACTGCGGAGTACATACATCTGCCCAGAGTTCTATCGATGCTTTTCGCTCTATGCCTGTGGCACTGTCACATACCCAATGATCTCAATAAAACTATAGTTGTAACTATTCTTAAAAATAAGACTGGAGATACTTCAGCCTATAGGCCTATTTCTCTCGCCACCAACACAGCCAAGTCCTTTTGTTTCTTATGGCAACTGAGTCAACTAATGTCGACTAATTCTGCCAGCTTCAAGTTTGTAGTTGATGGAACACTATTACACGGCGACTTTTGTAGGTGGAAGTATCTAAATAGACGAACACAATATTGTTGTTAGGTTACGTTTTTACATATACCTATACAATATACATATTATACCTAAATATAAAACCTTCAAACAAATATAAATATAAACATAGATAATACATATGTTAATTATATTAAAATTGAAACTATTATCATTAATGAATTTAGCTACCTCTATCACATAGTTTTACGGAAAAGTGAGTTAAAAGTGAAGGGAAATTGATTTTAAGCGGAATATTCAATTTGGTTAGTTTAGTATAAAAAGAAATTGATTTATGGTTATTACGGCAGGCAAAGAAAATATGATCTAGTGTGCCCTTCTTTTGGGCAGCTTTCTCTTCTTAAAGAACCATGGCTTTGAGGGGATTTCAGGCTGGACTGCGGCATAGAAAGATCCCTTTTGTTTTGAGCTATGCTCCCATTCCAAAGCCCAGTTAATGAATAGTTTTTAGTTTTGATTTGAGATCATATCCTTGAATGGCATAATGTTTTCTATCCACATTATGGCAGACGGTATATTTAGCCAGTGCGTAAACACACTCATTACGCACACGATTATGCCGGAATGGCTAGGAATTTAGGCCAAAGCCATATTTAGGTCTTTTTTTGAACACTGTAATATGGCATTTCTATAAAATGTCCATAATTAGCTTGCTGCGGATTTCACTTTTTAATTGGTTTTGATTTATCGCATAAATACTTCTAAGAGAGTCCGAAAATATGACATTGCTTTATGTTGTGGGAATCAATGTATAAAATAGCCTCCAGAATAGCTGTACATTCACTTGTAAATACAGATGACTCTGAGGGACATTGAAACTGAAAGGCAATTCCGGAGTTTTGGTAATAGACGGCAGCCCCTGTGCATCCTGTTGGCGTAAATTTTGAAGCATCTGTGTAAAATAAGTGCCATCCCTGCCAACTATCTCTCATTAATCCATGAAAGTCAGCATTTACTGTGGGGGAGTTCTTTGCAATAGTAATTTCCAGAACAAAAAGTGGGAGTATTTTGTATTGAAGTTAAAAGAGGACACCCGGGGGAGGAAGTAGTGTCTTTATGTAAGTATTGGTCCACTCAATCAGTATAATAGGTGTGCAGGTTCTTTGTCTAAAGCATATGGTTTGGATGCTGGTGTTAGGATTTGATGTCTCCTCGTGTCTTCAACCTTAACATCAACTGAATTGAATGGCGAGCTTAGCAAAATGTGTTGGATGTCATGTCAACTTAATATGTGTCAATAACATCATCTACGCGGATGACATGTTTTGTTGAGCCCGCCGATCAAATTAATGAGGAAATTGATCCAAATTTGTGAGGCCTATGGGGTCAGATATAACGCGAAGAAGAGTGTGCTCCTTGTCTTTCAAGCAGGAACAAAGACTTCATGGACCTGCCGCACGTATCGCTGAATGGAGCTCCTCTCACTGGGTCACCGAAGATCTTACTTAGTGACAAACTAGACGTTGCAATATGTTGGCTCGCAGATTTGGACCCTGCACCAGAGAGGCGAACTGTCAGTCCCTCTACACGTGTAGTCAATTATAAGCAGCGGGCATACAACGCCCTGGGAGTTCAATAGGTATAACAATTCCTTCAGGGTACTGAGAAATGACATGCATGGCACTGTAGTGCATCAGGCATGTTTGCAGAAGCACATACCTCCAGCTTTCACGGTGTAATTCGTTCCTATTTTGTTTTGTAAATATGTCAACCCACGGTACTCATAACCTCTAGAGGTACCAAGAAGCCAAAGCCATATAGGTGCACAAATACCGTGCAGGTGGAAATTATCGGTTACATCATATTAGGTGAATAATACGTATTGGTTCCGAAATTCATAGTGACATGCAATACATCTTTATGCCTTCTATCCCAACAAAATAATGGTTCTAATTAGTGTTAACGTTAGTAGTGTATCGTGAATCGATTAAAACCATTTGTTAGAAATTGATGACTGATACAGTCACTCACTAGTAGTAGTTAATCACAACATTTACAATAAAATACTTCATCTAAGTAGGTATTTCATCCAAAAAATATATTTTAGTAAGCATTAGCTAAATAAAAATTTGCGCTACGGGTGAAATATTTTGCGGTACCCAATTGCATTATGCGCAGTTCCAATGAGTGCCTATTTGTTCTGTCAGATGTTTCATTTCTTACTTG
The DNA here is from genome assembly GCA_949752705.1 of Callimorpha dominula. Lineage (NCBI taxonomy): Eukaryota > Metazoa > Arthropoda > Insecta > Lepidoptera > Erebidae > Callimorpha > Callimorpha dominula. Next base: position 15,594,612 of record OX456999.1, read on the forward strand.
AATGGTAGATATTCAAGTTTTACTGTTTAAAATATCGCTCTAAAATACTTTCTCTAAGTTCGTTAGGAGCGCTTGGGCTATTAGTAGATACAGTCAGCATGTTGCAATACATCTTTTGAGAAACAGTTCTTAGGTAAAGAACGTAAAGTGAAATATTTTTGATACTTTCATGAAACTTTAATCAGTTTAAGCGCTTATATCTTTTTAAATGTAGATATATTAGCAATCCATTGTTATCGTTCGCGTACAATAACTGCATTTGGCATCGGGTCATATAATCCTAGATGATTTTTCTAATAATCTGTAGAAAAAGTAGCTATTTGATCATTGATTATAAAACTAATACATTAAATGATATTTATAATCTTTGGTTCAAATGAGTCAATAACCTAAATCAGTCTTTTGGGAATAATATGTGTGGGAAATTTAAAAAGACGGACCATCTCCGTCATTTGTCGCATCGGTTTGTCTTGTACCAAACACTATTTTTATAAATTCTATGGTTTCTTAAACCATACAGATTCGAAGAATTTGTTAGGTCCCCTTTTCTTTTATCTGCAGAGGAACAGGTGTTATGTCCGTCCAGCACAAAGGTAAGATCCTCCGACTTTGCTGAAAAGCGACATTCCTTAAGTTGGTCGTGGGACAAGCAACCAATGCTAAGATAGATAATGTGGCTCTGACCTTTATTAATAGTCATGGCATAATATAGGCTGAATAAGAATTCACAGGCTTGTAATCGATCGAATGGATTTTTTTTGGAACTGGGGGATTCTGGGAATATCAAAAACTTCATCGTATCAGCAATCTTTTAATATTTAATGTCCTATGTAGTTTTTGTATAAGATTTTTTACTTATCGTTGTGCCGTTTCAAAGTTTCGGAGGATTTAGTTTCTGAGAATGATTATTAGCACTCTGATTTTTAAATACATCATAGGCGCTGAAAGACCCGGTACATACCCTTAACATTCAGGGAATCTTAAAACTCAAAACTCTATTTTGCTTTTCTGTGGTGACTGTGGTCGGTCAGTCATGTTGCCTTATAATATTATCTACGTATTTACGGGAATTAACGCGATCACGAAAAGGTACTACATACCTCTGAATTGCCTGACGTTTCGACCAGGTTGCACTGGCCGTGGCCACAGGCTGACTCTCAGCCTCAGTATCAGTAAATACGTAGATAATATTATATCATGGAACGCGAAAGTTTAAAAGTTAGTTATGTTTTGCAAAGACAGTTGAGAATCGCGATACCAAATAAGGTAGTCTTGTCTTGTCACAACACTCGGCGCGGCGTAGTGTCGAGGTGACCACTTACACCATTGCGCCATCCGTGCAGTGGGTGGGATTACACCGTCTCGTTTTGCAAGGAGGTGATGTCAGCTAAAGAGACGGCGGAAAACGAACGGCAGAGGACCAGTAGGGGAACTTGTTGTACGTTGGACAGTGTTGACCTAAGACAATTGTATATTTTTTAAAAGTCCTGCGCCTTAATATATTACTATTATTAGAATAGAAAGATTTTTTTTGTGATGTTGTTCCTTAGTCCCCCAAGTAACTGTGTTCCTTGGACATTGGCCAAGGTACCCTTATATGGGATACCGACAAAATAAAGGAAAATGTTTGCTGCGTTTTAAGGGAGTTTTCAAAATAGTTGTCGAGAAGAGAAGAAGAAATATTATTTTGAAATTTAGAACCTAAGAGCTTGACTCGTTCTTCAGCATTATTAAATTCAATACACATTTTCATTGACGTTCAATAATTATAAGCAAGCATTATAATTTTGATCATATTTGCAAGCTGCTGATATATGGAACATAGATGAGTTTTAGTACTTCTATAAATAACTAAAATAGGGAAAAATTACTATGATCATAAACGTGAAACGTACGGAGCATAAACTTAAACAAGCTGTAATTGATATAGTCTGTAGGATAGTCTGAATCTAGGTAGAACAATCCTGAACACACGATTATTTTGAGTACACGATAAAGTTATAATACGCTCATTCTAAGTTGACCGGGTTTGTTCGGGTTAGCTACTGAATCAAGTTATTGCGGGAATCGCTGCCAGGAAGTAGAGTGCTATACACCTTAGTCTATTCACTCGTCACTGACATTGCAAACATCTAGAGTCTAGAACTCTAGACAATCCATCTACCGATTTGGTTTCTTAGCATAAATAACTGCTTGCGTCTGCAAATGTGTGCACAGTTTCTTGAGTAGGTAAGTATGTATGTATTTAGGTATGTACGACAAAACAAAACATGTTTCATATAGGATACAATATAACATAGTAACAATAATATAATTAATATGGAAACAAAGAACTTTGATATGTCATCAGAGAACAGATTTTCGATCGTACATCACACCTACTCATAGAAACCCACAAACTTGTAGATTGCAAGTTTGTGATTTTTTTTAGTCTTTACAAGGAAACAAACATGAAAATATTTTCGAGATCTCGGTGTTAAAGTAGGTATACAACAATAATTCTACAAGTATTGTATCAAAAATTACATTAGTCCATCAATGTGTCTAAAGTTAAATTTGATTACGCTTAGGTACTACTCCATGCTTTAATAATATCTCTGACAGGATCAAAGTGGATATTTGGTTAGGTCATCTTGTTTTTACTTCATTTTGTATTTTACGTAATTCCAATTTTAAACGCGTTCGCTCTCCGTCTGTTGAGAGAGTAACGTGACGTCACCCATAGGATAGCTTTCAGTTCTCCTAGCACACGCCACATGCTTCGCTCGTTCTCTTGGTGTACCGCAGCACAGTCGCTTAAGAACACACGCATAGCACATTAAGAGGGAGAACATGAGAAGCAGACCGATGACCACAGTCACCACTAGTAATATTCTCAGTTCGCCATTGGCCTCCGCGACACCGCCGCCGCCACTGCTGCTTCGGCTCATCGTTGGATCTCACCGGGGCCTCATCTGAAAAATTAAAAAAGATCTTGTTAGTATCTCATACTTTTCATACATCATATTTATTTATCATTATTCCTTATAAACGGTTTCTTATAGGTAATTAAAAGCCTTTGGGTAATTCGGCAAGGCACGGCTAATCAGGTTGTGCTTATTTACATTATCAACCCCAGTGTTGTTTTTAACCTTATCCCTACCCCCATTGAATTCTGGTTACTACTTAGATACCCTACTCAGTAGGAGAAATACAACACGGTAAACTACGGTCTTCTGGAGGATGGAAATGCAGCTTTCTTGGAGTTTTTCTGCTGGCGAGTTCGGTCACTGGAGTTCCTTGGAAGGGGAGGCTAGGATTGACAAAGCAAGTGACGTCATCAGTGATTCAAGTATTTATGGGCACAGGTAACAGCTCAAGTCAGACGGGACATGCTTCCGAAGTTTGTCGTAAAAATAATAAGTTAGAAAAAGAAAGGGAACTTATAAAAATAGCACCTAATCCAAAAAGAAGAATTAAATGTCAGGGACAATTTTTACGCCTCGTGAATTAAGTAGCCTCCGAAAATATCTAAAACTGTATATTTAGATTTATTAAGGTTTTTTTAATTAAGTGAATTTTTGAATATTTAGTGTTTACCTCTTGGTAAACACTAAATATTCAAAAATTCACTATCGCCACGTCACGCTAGCCATCAGTAAGTTCTTACTTACTGATGGCTAGCGTGACGTGACGATACGTTTTGAGATTTTCTTGTACCTATTTCTTATATATTGCAGGCGTTGTCCCGTAGTGCTTAACGGTGCCTATAAAAACGCTTTGATGTTATTTGTGCATTCCCAACTCCTGTGCGTCTCCTCGTCCCACAGAGCTTTTACAACCCTATCTACTATCATTGATAGAAAAAGAACAGTATGCTGTTTTACTGCGGTCTTCTGACGAACATTTCTCCTTTTTTTAAATGATATTATTTGACTGGGTTACAACCAGTGGCGTAAGAATAGAGGGGCAGAGCGGGCCGGGCCTACGACCCGAGGGGGCCTCCGGGCACCAAAGGCCCTGAACACAGGAGGCACTAATTACAAAATTAATTTAAGAAAATATTGATTTTGTATTTAATAAACATAAGTTATCTAATTTAATAAACCTAACAAAATACATGAGTTACATACTTAAATTAACTATCAACGTTTAAACATATCGTAAGAAAATAACGGCCAATTGCGAGTTAGACCAGAGGTAGCAGCTCGACATCCGCGGCCAAATAGGTCGTCGAAATTTAAAATTTATTTATTACTAGCAGTGCCCCGCGGTTCACCCGCGTAAGTCCCGATCCCGTGGTAATATCGGGATAAAAAGTAGCCTATATGTTAATCCAGGTCTGCAGCTATCTACATACCAAGTTTCATCGCAATCGGTTCAGTAGTTTTGGCGTGAAAGAGTAACAAACATCCATACATCCATACATCCACACATCCATACATCCATACATCCATACATCCTCACAAACTTTCACGTTTATAATATTAGTAGGATAATATCATAGAAATATTAATCGCAGTAATGAAACGTTTTTTCGGGATGTTAGAAGGAAATTTCTCCCCCTAGATATGATTGAGTCTTCACATTCTCCACAGGACTGTAAGGCACTTTTTGTAATCAAGTAGAGTATTATTTTAAGTTAAGCCTTATTTAGTTGCACTTTATTAAGTAGAAGTGATAAATGGTCGATAGATTTCTCGTTTTATTATATAAATAAGTAACTGTGATTTATCATGACAACTCATAGGCACTCGTATGTTTCATATTGAACATCAAAGGATGCTTCAAAATCATATTTGTGATTCCGTGAGACACCCAAATACGTATCAACATCAACTGACGTGGACGTAACACGATTGGCTCCAGAACCTATAGCTGTGTATGTTTGTAGGCGAATTATGAGCTGGAGTCACGGGTGGTGCGGTGCGAATGCAAGAGCAGAGCAATAAACGAATACTCGTTTTGTTTGAAGTAGCAGCAGCGAGGTTGCGCGAAGAAGAGTGTGTTATTCATATGGATGTATGTATGTTAATCCCAAGATCATTTTATAAGTCTACTAATACTTTTAATACTTTTTTATTACTTTACTAGCAGCGCCCCGCGGTTTCACCCGCGTAAATCCCGATCCCGTACGAATATCGGGATTAAAAGTAGCCTATATGTTAATCCAGGTCTCCAGCTATCTACATACTAAGTTTCATCGCAATCGGTTCAGTAGTTTTGGCGTGAAAGAGTAACAAAAATCCATCCATCCATACATCCATCCATCCAAACTTTCATATTTATAATATTAGTGGGATTAGTTAGATAATATAATATTAGTGGGATTTGTAATATTAGTGGGATAGTGGGATTTGTTCCTGTGAAAGTGTTGGGTACTCCGCCGAAGACACAATGACGTAGGTTTACGTCGAATGTTTATAATTATACGGAGTTTTCGAAAACATTGACGTTTAAGGCAATGAGTATATTATTGTTATTACGTCTTCAAAAAGAGGATCTACGTTAGGCTGTATGTGTCTTTTTTTTTCTAACTCATTGAAGCAAATGGCAGGCAGCAACTTTAAGCAGACCGAGTAGATACCTAGTGCATTATAAATGTTACCTATTATAATAATGAAAAGTGTCACATAAATATTGTTCTCTTTTAATTAAGTTTGTAATCACTTATTTTCACCTTTTAGAAACAAAGAAAGAAAGAAAAACCGTTAATTTTACACAAACATTGGACGCACACAAAACATTAAGCAAAAAATATGTACACAAGAAAAGAAGAAAACAACTAATAAAAAAAAGTGCTTATCCTTAGCCTTTTAGTACCCTTTGTTAGTGTTTGTAGTTTTTTGACGCTTGCATGGTTTAACTTTTTTTAAAGTGTTTATTATTTATAACATTACTAGCTTTTGCCCGCTTCTTCGCTCACATGTACTTTTTTCTGGATGAAATTGTACTTCTGTGTATCTCTGGCAACGTTTTTTTTTTTTATGATATAGGGAGCAAACGAGCAGACGGGTCACCTGATGGTAAATAACTACCGCCGCCCATGGGCACCTGCAACTCAAGAGTCACAAGTGCGTTGCTGGCCTTTAAGGTGGGAATAGGGGAAAAGGGGAGAGGGGAAAGAGGGGGGGGGGGGGGAGAGGGAAGGGTTAGGGCCTTCGGTAACCTCACTCACGCGGCTTAAAACAATGAAATCATTGCTTTACTGCCAGGTTTTCTGTGAGTCCGTGGTATCACTCCGGTCGAGCCGGCCCACGGTTGTGCATAATGGAAAATTTAGCCTGTACTTTGGTACCGCCACTGACACATGTACATTTATTTAGAAATTTATACCTGATATCCCGTTTTTTATATGGTAGTTTTTGACGCTACAGTTCGCTGCTTGAAATGTTCAGATTTCATAATTTTTTGAGGTATTAAAAATCAAAAGATTACAGTTGTAGCAGTTGAACATGTTAGTAGACTGTCTCACGAGTATGCAGCATTTTTTTTATTTTTAATCCATTAAAAATTCGGTTGAGGAGAGAATTTTGTCCATTATGCACCACCGTGCGGCCCATACGTGCCGAAGCATGGCTCTCCCACGAATAAATTTCAAAACGATCGGAAAAGAACTTTAGTGGAATTGCGATGTTGAACAAACAAACGTATTTTTAATATTTATAGATAGATTATGTTGCATTTAGTGATACGAATATCTATCTAGTACTTGAGATAATAAACCAGATAATTAAATATCAAAGATAAATCACACTGGAAACATGAGTGGGTGAATGGCAAGCTTGTAAAAAAAGTAATAAATCGTGGAGTAAGTGGGAGTATTGTTACAGCGGAACATCTAATAGTGGGTGAGGAGGAATGTCTGGTAATGGCCTTTGCCCTGCAATAGACCATAAAATAAGATATCAAAGTAGCCGTTATAAAAAGTTGGCGGACAATGACTTTTTCTCCGTGGATTACTGCGTTAACTTTAAATACAAGAAGACCAGAAAATATTTAATGGATTCCATAACATAAAGTACTACTTTATTAGAATTTAGTTACGTGATGATAATACAAATCACAGTCACAGTATGGTAACGTTTTCACAGAAAATAACATCCGTTCATAAAAGTAAAATCGTAATCCAGATCTTTATTTGAAAGCGGGTTGTGTACTGGGTGGGTCAATGTACAGATATTTTGTACCTTGAGCCAAGCATACTATATTTTATTAAGAACTTTTGGTATCAGATGGAGGTTTCAATAACTCATGTAGCTACTGTTAGATGTGTGCAGCAAACTCTAATAGCAAGAGTGCGCTATAAAAGACGTGACGTGACGAGACGTCAGTTGGAGAAATAAGTAAATAATGGATAATTTTTATTGTAAAACAAATTTTTGAATGTTCTATTTCCGAATCCCTTTATAGGTTTGTAAAAAACGCAATATTTTTTAAAATTAAGATCATGTGGGTTAACATGAAGTGTAAATGAACATTTTGCACTTTAACTTTTGATATGAAAGGGTAAAAATACACAGGAAATCAAAAATATATATGTAAGTAAAAGGAGTAGTTGGGCGTGTTCCCTTCACAGCAAATGATGAGTTATGTCCTAAACGTATTATATTAACAAGAGAACTTGACACATGGGTGTGTGTGTCGACAGATATATTTAATAAATCCACGGACTGAAGGAGATCCATCATTTCTCTGTGTTTTACGATCACAAATAAACAACATTGATGGGTGTGATTATGTAGAATATTGAAATAAAGTAAACAAAAATAGTTTAACTTGCTTTTTATTTGCTGCTTGCCTTTAATGTCTTTTCGCGCGTAGCGCTAAATGAAACTGTTTGTAACTATGTTTGTGTCCAATCTGTCTTCAAAATCATCTAACAATTTTACTGTAAATCACCTTTAATACAAAAGGGTCGCTTATTTATGCAATTAAAAATATTTGCTTTTTATGGTAAAAAAGACCTAAAAATACCACAAAACCGCGCCAAACTTAATTGAAAGTATTGTGACACTCGAACGTCTTTCGAGTGTTGCGGGAAGTTGGCTGGTAATATAATATTTAAATCATTTCTAAAATGAATTTGAATTTGTATAGAATCAGTAGAAAGAAGAGAGAAGCAGTTCAGCGAGCAGTCAGAGTCAAGGCTGTCAAGTGGCCGGACCAAACCGATGAAGCCTTTGTAAAGTTCTACTTATAAACGTAGTTAATTCAGTTTCCAATATACACCAATTATTCCACAGCCTTTTTCAATTGTTCTCTTACATCAACACCCCATCTCAAAACCTCTCAAGCCAAGCGAGGCCTTACATTATATAGGGACATATAGAGTTGTGGTATTTTAATCAGAGGACCTATGTATATTTATGTAGTATCTACACGTTAGTCATGTAAATTGTTTATTCTACACGCCAAAGTCGCCGAAGGTGTAATATTAGGTACTCGTATGGAGAATGGCATTGATACGCGTTATACAGATTTTTAAACGACAACACAAAGGAAGAGGTTCTATTGCATCTGAGGAGAAACAGATCAAAGCGTATTAACTCCATCAATTAACTTTTGAGATAAAGGCATAATCCATAATATTAATTATAATTTTTATTACATCCGTACTGGGATTTAATATTGTTTGAAACGTATTACGTTGATGCGTCATAATTTGACATGAGTTAGTTTAAAGAAGATTAAAAATCTGTTTCGTACTATCTTATTTCGGTGGACAGAGTTAATACGCTTTAACCTACACACTATGTTGTATTTTGTGCTGTAGTTTTATTTATTAATACAATATTATACAGACTTGTTACTCCTCATCTATATGTGAACCAGGCGACTATTTAGCAAATCTTACATACATACTTACGATAAATAATTAATTAACCACAGATAAGATAATAGTTACTTCGTAACAGATACATCACTCCCATACAAAAGAGAAAATACCTACGCTATATTAGCCTACAAAATACCTCGCGTTAGCTGCGACCAGAAATATATCTTATTTACGCTTTCCGAAAGTTGAGAACGACTTGCCCACCGCGCGACCTTTGTTTGTGTGTGTAACCACTTTGCCAGACACTTTAGGGTTGTACAAAATACACAAATAATGAAATAGATTATTTATTTGATAATCAAATTTATGGGTGTTGAGTTTTATATAGGTAATGAAAAATAAAATTATTTCCCTAACCTAAATTTAAATTTTATAAGTAATTAAAATATTCTTTACTTTTAATATTGGGTTCGATTCCCACCCAAGACAAATAGTTGTGTGATGAGCATGATCATTTGTTCTGTGTCTGGGTGTAATTTATCTATAATATGTATGTATTTAGAAATATATTAGTATGTTTATCAGCAGTCTGGTTACCATAGTACAGGCCTCCTAGTTTGGGATAAGACGGCCGTGTGTGAGATGTGTCAAGTTATTATTATTATTCTACGGCAGACAGAGTAGACGGGAGAAAGATACTCTGATTACGATTTAATGCTTGCTTTTCTGTAATGTATGCCAAATGGCGGGATTATAGAAAAGGGCTTCTTCAATCAATTTGATAAAAAAAATTTGCTCCTCATGTATAGTTTGTATAATACATTGTATAGAATATATATAAGAAACATTTATTATTTTTGTTAAGAAGACAATTATTATTTATTATTAGCACAGCCACGCGGCAATGGCAAGTAAAGAATAAACACCTGAAGTATTTTTTTAAATTATATTGACAAAATAAGTAATAACTAAAATAATTTTCGCGAATAATTTTATTTTTAAAACATTTAACAGATCACTAACATCTAGCAATAACGCAATTTAACATAATAAATACATTACCAATAACAAAACACGTCCACTGTACAATAAGTTCGATTTGGCATTTTGTTTTTATTTACGAAGAATATCGCTCAGTGCGTGCGTGCTCTCAGCTACGCGTTGTCGCCCCTACTGACACTTATACCATCCACGGCATGCTAAATTGGTAGGTATATAAAACGCGACCTCGAGCGAGTGATGTAGCCCTGCTTTAACTAGCAACCCGCCCATCTGCACCGCATTCGCACTCGCAATATTTAACAATCATCAACATATTTCAATGAAGTTACACAAAACCTTAACAAATTATATACTTAAACCTTCCCCATAAATCGCTCTATCTATTGGTGAAAACCGCATGAAAATCCGTTCAGTAATTTTTGACTTTATCGCGAACAGACAGACAGACAGACAGACAGACAGACGAGGCGCGGGACTTCGTTTTATAATGTGTAGTGATATGATATACACACCGGCACTCGTAAATTTAGTGTAAAACTAACTAATAGAGGGCTCGGATTTTCTAGCAATAGGCAGTTCGAGTTAGAAGTTGTATATATGCTAATCGGCGCGAGAACTCTCATAGCGCGATGCAAGATTAGTAGGTTGTAGATGATGTTGGAGTATGTTTCTTATTGCAGTATGTGGAAGTCGCTACATACGTAATGTTTACCTTGAATACTAACAATTAATAAAACTGTTACTAAACCTAATACTAAGCACTAAAACATAAGTTATAATTTTTTTAGATAAAAATAAATCGTAATACATATCAACTATCATGACACGTCCAACTCTGGAACTGCATCTACTTACACCTAAATCTGTGAAGGGGATCATGAAAAATGTCGAAGACGTAATCGCCTGACAAAGACAAAGAGCGTTGTACTCTGAACAGATGGGGAACCAGGGAAGAATTTTTGCCAACATTGGTTCTGCAAAGTGGTATGCTAAAAACTGGTATTGGGTGTTTATCATTTCTGCTCACTGGCAACACTACATCTTCCGTCTAACTACGCGGAAACCGCCTCCATAAAAATATATGGTGAAGGCCAGTATTGTCAGTGAGCACAATTTTACACAGAGCGGTTTAAATAAAATACTTCTGTTTTTGCGAAATACGGAACGTGGTGTCGCGGGGGGTGCGCAAAGACGTTTGGCCACATAACTGCAACGACTGTGTATTCGAAAGTATGCACTTTACGATCTTATATAAATTATCTTTTAAAAAATGTGGGTATATAATCGTAGGTATATAACCGTAGGTGTATAACCGTAGGTGTATAACCGTAGGTGTATAACCGTAGGTGTATAACCGTAGGTGTATAACCGTAGGTGTATAACCGTAGGTGTATAACCGTAGGTGTATAACCGTAGGTGTATAACCGTAGGTGTATAACCGTAGGTGTATAACCATAGGTGTATAACCGTAGGTGTATAACCGTAGGTGTATAACCGTAGGTGTATAACCGTGGGTGTATAACCGTAGGTATATAACCGTAGGTATATAACCGTAGGTGTATAACTTCAATGCGCCTAAATCATGATAAATTGTAATAAGCTATATTCTTCATACCTTTTACGAAACGAGCAGACAGGTCAACCTTAATTTTCTCCTGGCATTTATTGAAGAGTTCCTGACACTGTCTGTCTCCGAAACTCTGGGATGGGATCATTTCGAAATTACCTCTTTCGAACAAAAAAAGAATTTTGCAAATCCGTCTGCTTATATATGACGGAGTTATGCTCTAATATACATAAAAATAATAAATATATAAAGTTCCGAATTGAGAGCTAAGTGGAGATACAAAAATATTCTTGTGTAATTTAAGAATTTTGTTACTAATATGGTCCCAGCCGCTCGCGCAATTCGTTTTTAGGGCAAGTATTAAGCGTTCTACTTCTGATTCAGACGTATCAAATAGAACAAAAGAATTACAAACATTGTTGTTTGAATGATAGTTTTGGATATTTGTATTAGATGTGTACAATTGTTTCTGATAGATATTATTTGCTAGTGAACTTCCTACATTAATAAAATAACTATTGACTTTATTTAGCGATTCTTCAGGCGAAGTCGATAACATTAGCAGTTATTTAGACTGTAAATGTTTTTGTGCAACAATTGAGCAACATGAACAGCAATGGTCAGTTGCTGCTCGGTCTTTGTGCTCAATGCGGTCTGGCAATTACAAACACTATTTAGACTCGCCGCCAAGTACAAGACAACATGGATGCACCCAAGATCAAAGCATTGGCATTTGATTGACTATGCAATCGTGAGGCAAAAAGATTTCAGCCAAGTACAGGTCACCCGCGTTATGCGTGGTGCACACTGCTGGTCTGACCACCGACTAATTGTCACTAAGCTGCGAATCCGCCTCCGTCGCCCGCGTAGATCTCCTGTAAAAAAGCTTGCGTCTTTAAACGTGGATAAGCTAAAAGATCTCGCGGTCAGGGAGAAATATGCTGAAGCCCTGTCTGAAAAGCTGTTGCCAGTTACTGAGCTAGGTGATGTCGATGCTGCCTGGAGGACTTTGTCATCTCATATCATGGATACCGCTTCAACTTCACTTGGTGAAAAATTCCGTCGTAACGAAGACTGGTTTGATGGAAATGATAGAATCCTGCGGGCAGCGTTCGACAAACACCGGGATCTCCTGCGACAGCATAGAAGGCAAAGAAGAGGCATTGCGATTGTTAAAGCTAGTGACCTGGATTTGCGCAAGCTGTCTCGTCGCATGAAATGGCATGGTATGTGGTGGCAGGACAAAGCTAGTCACATGCAATGGCTCACTGACACAAACCAGCTGGGAGAGTTCTACAGTGAGGTACGTAAGCTGATTGGTACATTCTATCACACAAGGATGCCTTTAAGGTCTCTAGGCGGTAGTCACCTGTTGACGAGCAAGGAGGATGTACTAAAGCGCTGGGCGGAGCACTTCAATACTCTGCTAAATGTTGATCGGTCAGCTGATCTGTATAGTATCGGTTTAATGCCTCAGCTCCCGTTGCCTTGCCCTTGCCTTTGAGCTGGACGAGCCTCTAATGTATGACGAGGTTGTTACTGCCATCAGACAGCAACAAAACAAACGGGCGACTGGCATTGACCTCTTACCGGGAGAGATGATAAAATATGGCGGAGAGAAGTTGCACACGTTGGTGTGGGAACTATTTGTTGGCATGTGGAAGGAGGAGCGCGTTCCAGAAACCTTTAAAGTATCGCACATAGTGCTCTCTACAAGAACAAGGGTGACCGATCTGACTGCAACTTTTACCGCGGTATTTCGCTCCTTATAGCCCCCGGAAAGGTCTTTGCTAGAGTTCTCTTAAACCGCCTAATGAAATTGTCTCAAAAGGTTCTGCCTGAAACCCAGTTTGGCTTCCGACCGGACCAAGCCACATGCGAAGCTATATTCTCTGTGCGTCAACTGCAAGAAAAGAGCAGAGAACAGGGTTGTCAGCTGTACCTTTGCTTTGTTGACCTGGAGAAAGCCTTCGATAGCGTACCTCGCGAAGCTCTATGGTTGGTGCTAAGTAAGCTCGGGTGAACGGAAAGGTTTGTGAGACTCCTCAGACTCCTGCATGACGACATGCAATGCTGCGTTGCTGTAGACGGTGAACAGACAGACTTCTTCCCCGTCAGCTGTGGGGTGAAGCAAGGATGCGTCTTAGCGCCTACTCTGTTCGCCTTATACTTTGCGGTGGTAGTTAGAGAAGTCTCACACACTGTTTTTCAAGGAGTCCGCATCCGCTTTCGCACGGACGGCAGCCTTTTCAATTTGGCTAAACTTAAGGCTCGCACTAAAGTCTCATATGCACTGATCACTGAGATCATGTATGCAGATGACTTGTGCTTCCTAGCAGAATCCCCAAACGGCCTGCAACAGCTGATGTCCGCACTCCACCAAGCCTGTCGTAAGTTCGGCCTGAAGATCAGTGTCAAGAAGACGGAGGTGATGTCCCTGGACATACACGGTCATGAGACACTGACCATAAAACTTGGTAAGGATGTACCGCAGCTGCGGCATTCGGTAAGCTACGCTCCAAGGTCTTCTGCTCGCATGACCTTAAGCTGGCGACTAAGATATCGGTGTATATGGCAATTGTGCTGCCAAACCTCCTATACTCCTCTGAGACGTGGTGTGTATACCGCCGCCACATTCGCACTCTGGATCGCTTTCACCTTAAATGCCTCCGTACCATCATGAAGATCAGATGGTCCGATAGAGTGCGAAACACTGAAGTTCTGCGACGAGCCAATGTTGGTGGCATTGAGGCCTATTTAATGCGTCGACAGCTTAGGTGGTGCGGTCATGTTTCTCGTATGGCAGAGGAAAGAGTGGCGAAGCGCATCTTCTACTCTGAACTGGAGGAGGGCAAGCGGAATCATGGCGGTCCCCTCCTCCGGTACAAGGATGTCCAAAAGCGACATATGAAGAGATGCAACATAGAACCATCTCGCTGGGAACGTTTGGCAGCACAGCGGCCAGAATGGCGCAGGATGGTGAACAGCCAGGTACGCGAGTTCGAGGTTCTGCGTAAAGCTGATCGTGATACCAAACGCGACCGGTTAAAGGCTCGGCCACCTGCTGCCATAACATATCACTACGAGAATAGCGTACTCACATGCCCTCACTGTGCACGGTGTTTCGCCGCGAAGATAGGCTACATAAGCCATCTTCGAGCGCACCAGCGCTATCTCTCCGCCTAGGGGTCGAAGTGGTCGCCATGGCCGAAATCGGTTGGAACCATCATCATCATCAAGTAAAATATAATATAATATAAAATATAATAGGTAATATATAAAGTATAAAAAGTATAATTGCGTGGCGGTTCTAATTATCCGAAACTTTTTACATACAACAATATCACCTATTCAGGTGGCCAAGAAATTTGTGAAGCGTTTAATGACAGCTCTTCCAACCATCCTGAAACAAATGTTGATACAATTACTAACCTTCAGGTAACTCTGGCATTTGTGGAGAAATTACTGAACGATTTCAAGGTAGACAAGGGACGTGACTGCAATGGAATTCCTTCAATATTCTGGAAAGGTTGTGCGAAATCTCTAGCAAACCTTGAATATATTATTTTCAACCGTTCCCTTAATTTTTTCCAGACGTTTGGAAGAAAGCTCATATCATCCCTATACACAAGAAGGGTACTCGGTGCAAAGTAGAAAACTACAGAGGTATTTCTATTCTAAACACACTGGGTAAGGTTTTTGAAAAACTAGTGTACACAGTACAATTCTATTTATCTACATATTATTGCTGGTGTACCTAAGGCACAACATGGTTTTCTTCGAAAAAGATCGACTATCTCCAATCTATCATGTTTTTCAACGTATCTACTTAAAAATATCGATAATGGGGGGTTGATGTGATCTACACCGATTTTGAAAAAACTTTTGAACGTGTGGATCACGTGTGGGTGTAAATGCCTGCGGGGACACAGGCATGAAAGTATGTATGTGTCAGTATTTTTACAACTAATGATAGCAAAGGCGACACACGCACAACCTTATCCCGGATTAACCATTAGGTTGTGCGTCTAACTTCCAAGACATAAAACATTAGAAATTCCAAATACAAACACATTTGGAAGGTATATTTGTATGTAAATCTAAGAATTATCTTTTCAAGAAGTCGTTGCAAAGAGGATGTACTCGTACTTATACGTTTGGTAGTATAAAATAGTAACAAGATAATATTGAGTTGATGATAGCTAAGGAACATTGAAACGACGATACAGAAGTGTTAGACGTGTATATAAATTCATAAATCTATCCACGTCACGAATCACACTGAAGGTTACGAGCCTCGCGTCATCGCAACGAACCAACCATAACACTCAGTATAATAGTCGTAACAGTTCGATTCGTGATATCAATATTTATGATTCAGTATTAAGTCCCCATTATTCGCGAAACGAATAAAATCTTTACGACAGACAGAAAGGTCGAGCTTCCGAAATAGGTCAATTAGCAGTACAGAAGTTGGATAAAAGTCACTTTTAACATTGATGATATACTTATTTTGTAGAATAAAAATTAAGATCGGAAAAGTTTAATTATATATTTACTCCACGAACTCATAAAAATTCCAGAATTATAATTACGCACGTATTAGGTTCATGAATTATACTGATTAGCTGCTGAACGTAGCTGAAGTGGAAAAATTCAAGAAAATAACCTTTTTCGTTTTATATCAGCTTTTATCCGTGGTTTCGCTTAAGTAGTTATACAAAATGAATATCCGTTAACTATGTTCATCAGAACCAAACCACAACACTCCGCGCAAAAGCAGATGGTGAGGCAAGTACTTACGTAAATCGCTACACCGTTCGGCGTTCGATCAGTTCATTACTGGGGCATTTAGAACTCTAGCTATCTCGGTATGGGGCGTATAATAAGGCTCTCTTGTCAAGTCTAGAAATTTCAGGAATTTATCGGGATTTAAAGTGATGAGTAAAGTTATCAAATTCTTATAATTTTGAGTCTACGTTTATACTCACAACTGGTTTTTGCTAATTAATGGGTAGGTGACTTAAATACAAAGTATACAATCAATAACTTTTTAGAAAATAGCAAAAATTTGTGAAAAATAACTATTCCTCTTAATCATTTAAATTCGAGAGGTCAATATTACTCTCACTGACTGCTGTCGATTAATAAACATTATGGCAGTCATGAGTAAGCGGCGTGATATCTACAAGGAAGTAACCACTCACGTACAAACAAATAAGAGATCACGTCCACTGCCATAACAACAAATAAAGCCGTCAGCAGAATACAGTTACACGAGCAAAACCCCGCTCTCAAGTTAATGTAAATAACTAGTATATAAGTCACTGTAAATAAATCAATTAATTAATATTCGAGAGTCACAGAAGTCTTTCAATACCTCCGCCAAAACATCATAAATATTTACAAGTAAACATAGTTTGAATTCGATTTGATAGATAAATGCCTATCTAACCTACATATCTATTGTATGTATGTATAGTATATAACTATGTACGGTAACTATAGAGCAACATTAGTCTATTTATATCTTAAACGTAGGTGAAAAAGGATCCAGAACATTCTTGTGCTTTTAAATCGATGTTAAAGAAGACATTCGCAATACCTGTTGCATAATGACCCCGTAAAAACGATTTCCACGCAGATTTTACTATAATTTCAGTATATTATGTGTGCCTTATATCCGATTCACCTGTTACATGTTCCAAACGTGTTTACCGTGAATTTCTAAAATATATTGGAAATTGCAGAGATCCGCAAGATCAAATTTTCCCTTCTTCGACATACAAGCGTTATCCAAATCCCAACGGATCTTGGGTGTCCTAAACATAGGTTCGGTTGTCGTGTAAGTGAAAGAAATAACTACACAAATTGGTTAATCACTAAATGTGAACAAATTTTGCTCACATAATTCAATATGAAGTTAGTCAACGTGAATGAATATTAAAATCGGAACTTAATCATGAAAATATTTATACCTTTTAAGGCTTATAAGTCGCGAATTTTGGTCATGAGTTCCATGAATCCCAAAGAAACATAAACTTTCTTAAAACCAACATTAAAGTAATTCATTTTAGATTGTTCTAAGAAATGCTATAATAGTTACATTATATTGTAATGACATTTACGTCGCTTCAAAATAATTTGCAAATATTTCCCGGGCTGTAATCTATACCTCTATACTTCTAATAATATCTGTAAATATGAATGGATCTTGAAAAATTTTGGCAAATTACGAACGGTTCCTAAAAACTGCAGACTTGGATAAATGTATAGGAAAACAATTATAACATTTTCAGACAATAAATAACTACAAGGGATTTCGATAGAGTTAATGTTTACTTAAACTGTATTTAGTACATTATCAGCGCTGCTTCTGCATTGCTTTTAGATAAAGCAATAAATAAGAAAATAAATAAAAATACAATAAAAAGGAGTTTCCACTTGAGATCATTTGTGTTACTGCCTTACTGGTATTTTGTTTTTACGACGTCTCATGCACAAAGATATTTATTCAAATTACAATAAATTTAGTAATCTATTATTTACTAAAGAAGATTGTAAGCAATAATCGTGTTTGTTCTCATCGAAGTGTTTATTACATACTTATGTACATGTAAATCTTGAAAATTGAAAAAATTTAATGCAACCTCAGTTAAATGTAACGTCGAGCTTGTTCGAGCACTTGTTATATCATTCACGTGACGTAGGAAATTGTGTAGAAATCTCTCAAAAAACCAAATATAGAACACGTGGATGTAAAAGATGTTTTCATATCCGAAGTAAAGTACCGCAATTATAAGTAAAGAGTTTATTTATTAGCAATTTCATTCGATACAAGCAGACTTTAGACTTTATTGCAAGACTACTTGCACGGTGGTGTGGTGGTTGAAAACACAAATCAATTCTGAATTACAGTTTGAGTCACTACTTAAATCACTCATATTAAACTTTTAAACTAAACTTTACAAATAGATTCGTATGACAGTACGTGAAGGGTGGATAAAACATGTCGGGTTATTTTCTTTATGAGAAATATTTGCTGCTTTTGATTAATGTTAGACATTTAGAGTTAGTCAGTTTATTATATTATATATTACGGCGTCAAACGATCGCCTGACGAAGCAGGTTGCCGAGCTGAGCGCTCAGTTTGCCCAGTTTCGTGCGCGTTCGGAGTGCCCTAAGCCACCGTGTCTGGTTGCGGCGCAGCCTGCTCCCTGCGCTCCCTCTCCATCCGAAGATCCGGATGGAGAGGGGGCGGACCCGCGTCAAGTTATTGACGCAGTGTGGAGAATGATGGACGGGCGCCTCGCGGGCCTGGAGGCAAGCCTGCCTCCGGCCCCCATCGTTCGGCCGCCACTCGCCGCGGACAAGAGGGCTGCGTCGGTCACGACACCACTCCCCGTTACGGATGGTCGCGTGACCGTATCGTATGCGACGGTGACGTCGGCACCAGCCCCTGCAACCGCGCCGAAGGCCAGGCAACCGGCTAAGGCCTCGGCTATAGCAGCGACAGAATTCCCACCGCTCCCCACTCCGACACCTAAAGGGACGAGCGCCGCAGTCTCTTCTGGTGCTAAAACTGTGCCTGGCCCCTCCACATCTGACCCCTCGGCCTCGGTAAAAAGTCCCGAACAAGGGGTAAGAAGGCTACCAAGAAGGTGGCCTCTACACCGTCATCAGTGGCAGTGGCCATTAAGAAATCGCGGAAACTGCAGACGCCAAAAACGGCGGCCGTAATGGTCACCGTGTCACCGGAGGCGGATATCGGCGGGCTATCATACGCGGCCGTATTAAAAAAGGCCCGCGATAGCCTTGCCGGTGAATTCGGGGCCTCAGGTGTGAGAATGCGCCTCGCCCAGACGGGAGCTCGAGTACTGGAGTTCCCAGGGGCTGAAGGCGCGAAGGCAGCCGATTCATTTGCTGAGAAGCTGCGGGGAATATTCCCTACAACAGATGGTGTCAAGATCACCAGGCCCACCAAGTGCGTAGAGCGGCGCATTACGGGCCTGGACGACTCTGTCATAGTAGAGGATGTCCGCGTTGCGATTCGGGAGAAAACGGGATGCAACGCGGAAAACATCAGGGTTGGCACGATCCGTCCCGGTCCTGGGGGCCTTGGCGCGGTGTGGGTGAGTTGTCCCGTAGCGTCGGCCAAAATCCTGGACGACGCCGGCAGGCTCCTCGTCGGTTTCGTGAACGCCAGAATTACAGTTCTGAGGGTGAGACCGATGAGGTGTTTTAAATGCCTGGCGTCGGGACACACCTGCGTCAAGTGCAGTAGTTGCTTTGACTGCAGCGGACTCTGTTTCCGTTGTGGTCAACCAGGGCACAAGGCGGCGGACTGCTCCGCCGCCCCTCACTGCCCAGCGTGTGCAGCGGGTAACCTGCCCGCCAATCACCAGATGGGGCAGGGGGGCTGCAAGCCTCCCAGCGCATCTCAGCAAACATCGGGGGCAAGCCAGTCGACACAGGCTGCCTCCGATGCTACTCGTGCGTCATCATTGGCACCCATGGAGGAGGCTGTAGAGATGATCCAATAAATGGACCGAGTCTCCAGCCTTCTTGTCCAGACAAACCTAAACCACTCTGCCGGTGCGCAGGACCTATTCCTGCAAACCATTACAGATTTTATCGATTGGTGTGGCCGTAGCCGCGGAGCCCTATTACGTTCCTCCCCGACCAAACTGGTTGGGTGACTGGGACGGCTCCGTGGCAGTCGTCGGTTCCACGGGGGCTCATTCCCCGCCCTTGTCGCTAAGAGACAAGGGTAATGGATATGTTGCTGCCGAATGGGGGGGGGGTCACCGTATATGGTGTTTACTTCTCCCCCAACCGGGCGGACCACGCGTCGCTACGAGACGGCTGTACACGGGGGTTGTCCGGTCAATGGCACTGTACGATGCACCGGTGTGGGCGGAGTGACCGCCCAGAATAGGGCGCGCCTCTGGCGCCCTCAGAGGGTTATGGCAGTTAGAGCCATACGCGGATACCGCACCGTGTCAACGGAGGCGGCGTGCGCGTTGGCCGGGACTCCCCCGTTGGATTTGGAGGCGGAAGTGCTCGCCGAAGTATATCGGCGAACGGCTGAGTTCCGGGCGTGGGGTGACGGCCCGAGGGGGTTTTCACAGGCCCAAAAAAAAAATCCCTAACCCTTCCCTCCTCCCTTCCCTCCCCCTCTTCCATTCTTCATTCTTTTACTAAACAGTCTGGCTCTAAGGCTAGTTAATTTTTTTCAACTATGAAACTCTACACAACCAACTCATTATTTGCCTATTATAGATAATGGAAGCCACTCCTGGTAATGTTTATTAGATATAAGAAGATATTTTTAGAACGTTTACTTCTGAAGTTAGATATTTTCCAATACTTCCGATACAAGCGATACTTCGCAGGGTCTATCACTTGGCGCGTAAACATCCCACACTTCGCTCTCAGTGTTTTCTTCCCCCGCAGTTTGTTGTTCTTTAGATTATATGTCTTGATTGTCCATTCCTACTTTACGAGAGCTGTGTAGATCGCTCGATGTCAGTTATTGGTGTACTAACAGTATACATACATCGAAGAAGAAATAATAAAAAATCTGGTATGCATGAACCTTACAGGTTATCTCCTCATTTAGAATAATATCTCGCAGGAAAACGCCAAGCATAGAGACCCATTCTATAGCTTGTTGAACGTAAGGTCCGTAGATAGCGACCTACGTAGCATATGTAGCACTTCTTACGGCATATGTAGCACTTATTATCTCTTAGCAGAGGGGCAAATCGGAACATTAAGACTAATTTTTCAGCATGCTGTTTATTCTTGTTAAATTCTTTCTTTAAAAGCGAAGCCTATGTACACACCCATAATTTATATACATTACAGTAAGTCTAGTATTTGAATGTAAAAAGATAAGTATACACTGATAGTCCGGTCAAAATAGACATTCACCCTTGCATAAATTCCCAAGAAGCTGAAAATTTAAATGAACGTTAGGGATGCCATTATCGATTCCACATGTTGTGCTAAAATTTTATTCAATGTCAAAAGTCGCAAATATGGCTTTTTTGTTTTTTTCAGCCAAAGGATAAGTTTTATGATAAAAATAGCTTAAACAAAGGTGTTATCATGCAATTATCTACAAAAATGGTACTCACACCTTTTTCGCTAAGATTCACAAGTTCTGAGCAAAAGCGATTCTAAAAATCACTAGTTGTATTCTCTATAATATGCACACGTTTAGTAGTTCCTCTGTTTTGTGTGTATGTTACGCGATATCTTCGCTATTTGTGAATCGATTTAAATATGTAATTCCTTTTTACTTGAATCGAATGTACTCAAGCTTGGTTTCATTTAAATTTGAAGGAAATATTCCACACCTCTAAAGGTAAAAAATTCAGGGCTGAAGATTACAGCTTATTACAATTTATCATGATTTTGGCGCATAAAGGTTCGTGAGTTATTAACATCTCTACGTTTTTGAATAGCTAATGAACTAAGAAAGTTAGTTAAGCAATTTGTACGCAACACTCCATACATGATTTTTTAGAAACTGATTGCTTATTTTCCTAAAACGTGATTTTTGCCTTTAAACTGTTTTTGCTTCTAAATGAGTTTCTGATCTTTTGTGTACTAGAAAAGTACGAAATGATAAACAAAATCAAGTATATTTAACCACAACGGTACATTTTGAATTGAAAACTTGTTTAAATAAAATTCTTTAATTTTGAATAACTCAGAAATAACCAAGTTCAGGATAAATTAGCTCTAAATGTACTTCCATTTCAACCCCTTAAAAGGAATGTATTGTATTTCCTGTCACCTTGCATAGGCGTCGTAATCGTACATTTAATGAAGAACACGACATTTTCAACTATTTAAATCGTTATATTACAAAAATAGCAATTCTAAGGAAAAATGCTCATCTTAAACTAAAGATTAATTGTTAACCGTTCAATTCCTAAATAAGTTACCTAAACTCGGTCTTGGCTTTACACTATGCAATCGGACAAATATTTCGACAACCTGGTAGTAGTAAAGTTTAAAAAAAGCGGTTGTAACTACATTTTACCGAGAAATTCATGTAGGTCGATACACTTTATACACTCATAATTATGTAGTTCTAGATTGACCTACAGTTGGTAGGTATTATTATTTATTATTATTGTTTTGAGTGCTACCTCGACCATTTCTGGTCTTTTGTAGCGCACTTCTGGTTTACAGTTCACTGCTCAGACTTATGGCTTCGAGAAACCTCCAGATCCTATCAGCAGTGATTGTTTGTATTTCCTGCGGTGGCATGATGTGCAACCCTAGGTGAATACTTCCGTGCGCATTAGTGGGCCACAAGAGCATAAAATATGCATGCAGTTGCTAGGTAAAGTGAAGAAACTAATTTCTCAATTATTGATTAGTTTGAGTATACTTTAATATACAAATACACACCTACATACAAAAGTTATGCAGGCAAGCTTGTTACTAGCTAGCTACACTAGCAAGTTACAATTGTCTCTTAGAAGCATAGTTTGGTGGTCCTTTTGTTTATTAATTTGCATATTTTCGTATGTCAACTTTTAGTTATAATAGGTTTGTATAATAATATAGTAAATTTTTGCTCGTTTTGAGGTCATAAGTATATTCAATAGCATAACGTATTGAAATATCATAAACTAATATTTCTTTTAAAATCAATGTAGTATTACTTAAAGGCTTTATGACATAATGCGTTTTTCAATTTGGAAGTATTTTCCTATATATGTAGAATATTTCCTGTTTCTGAAAGAAATATCTTAGTCACTAGTCAAATTTTTATTATTTGCCTGTTTAATGAAGAAGGTTACAATAACCTAAAGTTAGGGAGCGAGAGACAGCTAAGAGGCCGGGAAACTACGGAGAACGACTAATTTGCTAAGATGGCGCAATTTTAATTTCGAGTTTTTACAATATTTACTATATTTTGATATAATTGATTAAATCCATTAAATGTATTTTTAGGGGTCTTGGTTGTATGATTAACTTCACTAGTCGTGCGTGTAAGGTTATGTGTGCAGGAGAGAAATAATAATTTGAGGTCACCAAAAATATAATTTATTCGTACTGAGGAATTACAAGACAAGTATCGATAACGGAGTTCTAACAACGACTAAAGTCTGTGTGGAATATTACAAAGGTACGTCACTTGTTGCACTATACTCGGAATTACGTGTCAGCATTAAACCACCACATATTTAAATAAGTACTAACTGCGCCCCGCGGTTTCACCCACGTAAGTCTCGTTAAGTTTTCTTAAATTTTCTATTTTTTTCTTTCATAAGAATCTTTTCCTGACAATAACAAACACAAAAAATAAGAATCAGCAAAATCTTTCCAGCCATAGTTAAGATATACGGTTTTACTCACGTGTATATTTCGGGGATGCCCGACTAGCTTCGGACCCGACGGGGGCCCTTTATCAAGGGGTGAGGCGTCCTGCCGCGCCCGTTGCAGGTGCTAGACTATACACCAGAACCAGAAATATACACGTGAGTAAAACCGTATATCTTAACTAATATGAATACCACTCAGGAAAGTTTTTATTCGAGTATCTTTCCAGCCATTAATGCGTAATGCCGTGACTAAGGGAAATAGGGATTAATTTTTATACATATATAGATAGCAAAAGGAACTTGGTCCTTTCGCTATCCACCCTGGTGTCCCATAGGTACCTCATGCGTTTTGTTATGTAAATATCTATATATTTCAAGCGGCCTATCTTGTTTCAATTAGTTATTCATTTTTAAAAGCCCCCTCTTTGAAATGAATAATTTGTCATAACATTTATTTTGAAAAATTTTGTATTTCTGTCACTTGACACAGTTAAAAGGGAGGAGAGATATGACGCGACCATAAACTTAGTATACTAGCATAAGACACTTATTTTCTACTAGCAGTGCCACGCCGTTTCACCTATGTAAGTCCCGATCCCGTGGGAATATCGGGATAAAAGTAGCTATATGATAATCCAGGTCTCCAGCTATCTACACACCAAGTTTCATCGTAATCGGTTCAGTAGTTTTAGCGTGAAAGAGTAACAACCATCCATCCATCCATCCAAACTCTCACGTTTATAATATTAGTGGGATAATAGTGAATATGTAACCCTTGATGATTCGCGTGTTTTTTTCCCACATACGTAGCTTACAAGTAAATTTAATTGCAATCAGTTATGGTAAATGCAATAAACATATTATTGACTTTTTTTTATTGTGTGGAAACACCCACGGGTCATCACCTCACCGGAGCCAACGGTAAGATCTTATGTCCGAATCGAACCGACTAAAACCCACACGGTGTTCCGTCACAACTGGGTTTATTGCAGGAGGACCCGGGTATACCCTAGGAAGGAGTCCTCCGGGAACCAAACATATTAATGACTAGGCCGCATCGCAATTGGTGAAGATAGTCTGCTGCTGACACCGGAGTGAGTACAAAATTATATCCAATTCGCGTTCTGAAATTAATTTGAAACTTTCGTAGAGATCTACTTTATTAAGACCGAAACAATTTCGAGATTACAAATTCCTCTTTTTGGATCATCGATGTATTTAGATAACAGAAAATATAACCTACATTTATTTAGGCACAAATTCATTAAAAAAAATTCATGTCAAGGAAATGATGCAAGAAAGTCTAAAATGAATAGTAGATCAAAAGGGTATTATAATAAATAAATAATAATATTTAATAGTCCTCAGACCATTAGTGTTACACAGGGTGTTACTAACAATACACTTGCTTAAATCACTAAAAGAGCGTAACTCAGCAAGCCGTTACAATAAAAAAAACTTTAAACTATCCGTTTAAAAGTTATTACCGTTTGAGTTTCAGGTATTATCATCTGTGGTTCTCGTAATGGCAGGTGGAATGTGTAAAGCTTAAGATTTTAGATCGTTTTTTTTTATTTAGGAATTATTCACTCTTATTGAGAAAATTCATAAAAAACTAACATTTATAATTTTTTAAGTTGCTTTCAGTGATTAAGCAAGTATCGCATTGTCAGATACACTCTGTATAAGGCTGAAGAATTAAATTTCTGGTTGTTTTAGTTTATTATTATTTTTAAATTACAAAACCAAATGTTAAAAGTAAAGGATTTACAATAACAGGATATGACGTCATAATTAAATCCTTATTTCAAACAAGTTTAAAATACGATAAGTGTTGTAGAAACTGCACAGAATTAAACTATATCTATGTTTATACATAACAATCATTGTATGTTTGTTTATCCTTTAGGCGTTCCGAAAGCTTTGATCAGATTTTGATGAAACTTTGGTAGGGTGTTCTGGAGAGGGTCTCTGACCCAAAAAATATATATTTCAGAAAAAAGGCATTGCATTGCGTGCCCGATGCAGCTAGTAACTATATATAACTAAACTAAAAAGAGTTACTGATTTGACTTGACACTACTACTGTATTGTATAAATGTCAAGTACCTACCTTGTTTCTGAACATGATAAAAGTTGGACCAAACTGCACACATTGTGCAAAATTTCATTAAAATCGGTTCATAAATTTAGGAGTTCATTGCGAACAAACAACGCGACACGATTTTTTTTGTATAGGTAGGTATATAAATAGATTACAGTTTGTCGAAATATGTCGACTTCCATCATTGCAAAAAGTTTCGGTTTTGCTACTCGGGAGTTAAGGTGAAATTGAGACATTAGGTGCTTGTGGTGGCACTTGAGTCACGAACTCATTAGTTTAAAATGTATCTTAAGTATAAAATAAGCAGTCTAATTAAAAATAAGCAATCAACAAAAATCAATCACGTTTACTATTTTGTGTGTATTTCTTATTATCTTAAACTGTATTTACTTTTTACCTACCGAAATATTTTGTTTATAGTAAAGATGTAACAGTTGTGTACAATTAAGAAAGACCCCAGGCGCCTCGATAATTCGAGTTGCATTTTAGATATTTTTTTTAATGGGAGACCTGGGGACTTCGGTTAGTAACTACTTAGTAATCTGTGCTTCGGTTTAAATGAAACTATCAACCGCGTATGCATCACTGCTTTATCGCCATCACAAACGGACCTTTCTTACTACTGTGGAGGAACGACCAGGCGAGGTGATCATGCCTGGCGGGCCGCGGCCCAACGGTTGATGTTGGGAAGTTGTATATCTACTAATTGGCGCGAGAACTCTCATATCGCGATGCAGAATTAGTAGGTTGTAGATGATGTTGGAGTATGTTTCTTTTTGCTGTATGTGGAAGTCGCCACACTACTACTAACCTTCCTTAATGAACAGGTCATTAAACTCAAACTTAAAACAGCTAAAACCTGAAATAAGCGTGTCCAAATAAACTTACAAACTTTATCTATATACTATCAGTATAGATATAGATAGCTATATACGCAGGAAGCAATTTATTCCTTATCACGCTGATAAAGTTTGACTACGCGGAAAATTAGCGGGCAGTTCAACTAGAGAACTTTTCGGGTGTTTCACTGGTGAACGGGAACCTATTTTTATGAAAAGTTCTTGTGAGAAGGTCTTTGAATTGGATGTGGTGCCTCGCCATCAAATTAAATTAAACTTTATCATAGAAAGTCAATCTTTGTAAGTAAACATACGCAGCGTCTACACTAAACACGGTAGTTTAAGCCCCCTAACGGATTAATAATAAATACACGAATTTCATACAAAAATAGGCGCGTAATCTACTTTGTAGTGAACATAAATATTTTAATGAATCTAAAAACTATACATTGTACTTTTATGAAATTACATGGTCATTGCTGTTATACGAGGGCGGCACTTAAAATTTCGGGAATCAAGGAGGTGACACAACATTACTATTTAAAAATGTATTTATTGCTTTTCGAAGTATTCTCCGCGAAATTTGACACATTTTTCCATACGATGGAACCAATCATTGAAGCAACCATTCCATTCGGAAGTTGGGGTCTCCAAAATGGCCGTTTTGTAGGCATCCACAGCCTCTTGAGGTGATGAAAATCTCTGACCACGCAATTTATTCTTTATTTTAGGGTAAGTATAGAAATCATTAGGGCTTAGGTCGGGGCTGTACGGCGGATGGTCTAATAATTCTATGTTTTCCTGCTTTAAAAACTCTTTTGTTCTGTGCGCGGTGTGAGAACTCGCATTGTCGTGATGGAGGATGATGCGGCGGTTGCAGGTCTCTTTACGGAGTTCAGAAACGACCTGTGGCAAACAAATGCTAGCATACCATTCTGCATTAACCGTTCTTTGTCCCTCAAGAGAAATAGTCGCAACATGGCCGGTTTTGGAGACAAACGTGGCCACCATTTTTTTTGCAACACTCCGTGAACGAACAATTTTTGTTGGCTCAAAAACTCATTTTCGAACACCCAAACTCGTGACTGGTTTTTGTTTCGGGTTCGTACGCGTATATCCAGGATTCGTCACCTGATACGATGTTGTATACAGCATTTGAGGATCCTGCGTGGAATCTTTCGAGAGTTCTGACGCACCAAGTAACGCGAGACGCTTTTTGCTCTTCACAGAGCGAATGCGGTATCTATCGGGAAAACAACTTGTTTACACCTAATTGTTCATGCAAGATTATTTGTATTTGACTCATGCCAATGTCTAAAGTTGCCTGAATTTCGCGGTATGTCACATGTCTATCTTCCTCAATCAGCTTACGCACAGCATCAACGTTTTCTTGGGTGACTGCAGTTTTAGGACGACCTTGACGGGGATTATCACTGAGCTTGACACGTCCACGTTGAAATTCAGCAAACCAGCGCTAAATGGTGGTTTTGGATGGAGCTTCAGCACCAAATGCAGAAATTATCCGGTCAACACACTGTTTTTGTGTTAAACCACTTCAAAAGTCATTATAAATCATCGCTCTTGAATTTTCTCGAGTCAATTCCATTTTCTCAACGACTAAACAAGTTTGACAAAACCTTGTGACAAGACCGAGAATCTTTTTTTAAATAAATAAATCGTATTCGATTTTTAAAACCAAGGAGTTTTCAATTAAAAAGACTGAAACAATGGAAATATTCCATTCCCGATACTTTTAGTGCAGCCCTCGTATTACAATCTGATGTATTCTGACTATTTATGACCTATACATAAATTAAGTAAATACTCTAACTTTGACTTTGAAACAAAACTAACTTAAGCAGTTGTTTACAAACATCCCACAAAAGACCGTTGTGCAAAATGAAACAAAACGGAAATTCACTCTTTTCCTTTCTATTTCTCTTTCTTTTCTTTGGATTTGAATTTCTTGATAATCTGGTTGCCACTGATTATTTCATAGTTAAATATAAACATTGTTTGGAATTAAATTAATCTTATTGAATAATAGCTTAATGAGTTTTTAAAACATTAAACACTTATAATATTATAGTCGAGATTGACTGGACAAAGTGAAAAGGGTTTTGTTAACTTAAGCCGTTTAAAAAGAGTGTTTGCATAAAATATCTCCATGATTACATAGTTAAAACGTCATTTGTTTTCGTCAGGTGTTTGCTAATGGTATTCCAATCTTTTTTCAAAAATTCTTAAATATTAACAGCTTTTGAGTTATTAACGAAAACAGAATATCCTTTTTTTTTATCATTTATTTTGTTAATAACAATTGCAATTTTTATTTGCTTATAAATGCTCGAGATATCCCTTTCTAGACGTCATTTTGAATCGAATGAGCATGACACATATTTTTAGGACCGGGAACAAGAATTTAAATTTTTTTTAACTTATTGACTGGACTATAAAGGTTCTTCCATGGTATACTTACATTGATTTGAAACAATTGCCTTTTTTCATAATAAAAATATTGGATTGGGGCGTTTTAATATCGAGAGAGGTCGAATATTTAACATTTGATAAATAGAATGAGGGTTTGCTTTGATTCAACTAAATAAAGATTCATATTTTACAAAAATATCTTTCATATTTAACGTTATCAATATTGTTGGGATGGTTATTGTTGCATAGATAATGTCAGGGAAAGTTCAAAATTTTAAAGTCCAGACAATCTCGATTAGAATTGTTTTTCTTTCTAAGAACAAAGAAGCATGATTTATTATTTTGAATTAACTGAAAGAGACTAATTGTTTACTACAAAGCAAAAATTAAAACCATTAGTTGATTATGAAATAAACCGACTTCGACTCGATTAAATAATCGACTAATAAAAACAGTACAATTACAATCTGTTCATGAAAAGAGGCGAGGTGATCTCTCTCTCTCTCTCTGATAGGTTATTCAGAACACGAAATCAAAATCATTTATTTCTAGAGAAACAATTAAAGGCATTTTTGAATGGTCAGGAGTAGGAGTCTGTCAGATTCAGTCAGCCGTGAGACTAATTGCCTGTTCCAATGCATAGATCCTGTGGAGAAGAACAGGCAAGAAACTCCTGGGAAACTCTTTTTTCAACACCCCAGCTAAATACGTCGCAAATTCAAATTCAAAATCGTTTATTCATTTAAGACACTAAGTGACATTTATGAACGTTAAATTGAAGCTAGAGTTAAAATCATAGATCGGCGCAAACAGACGCCACAGCATGTGCTGGATTGTCGAGGTAAATTAGGTGAAAACACCAAAATCTCCTGCCTGCTTGTGTCGATCTATAACTTCCAGTTTCCAAAATGCGTAGAGCCTTATGAGAAGAATACTGGCAAAGAAACTCATGGCCACTCTTTTTAAAAGTCAGATCTTCAGGTACAATAGTGTTAGTGTTACACGAAAGGTAAACAGGATGCAAGCTGATGCCACCTGAATTTCAATTTATTGAAATGCTCCAAAAGCTAACGTACTAAAAAATAAAAATCACTCAGTGATACCGTTGAAGGTTTGAACTTATTAAACATAGAAATCATTCAAGGTGCACATCTACCTTCATTCAATTACAAAATCTACAGTTAAAAATAATTCGTGACTGGATTAAGAGGCTAGAGTTGCAGTTGAACGAACCAAAATAATAGTATAGGCTAAAGCATCGCTGACTAGGCCGACCAGTCACCCCAAGCAGCACCCATTCACGAGTATGACGCATGGACCAGCCATCATCTCCTTCGCCATATCAGAGGGTAAGAAATGACCCGCCCCATGACGACGCCGCAAGCAATGACATTTTAGTGAGCATGACGAACCATAGTCGAGATACTGATAAAAATCACTACTAGTCAAATTACCATAATAAACGTCACGCATTACTTTCAACTGACAATGGTTTGTTAATAATTTAGCTTAATTATAAGACAAAGAAGTTTGTGTGTATATACCTAATGACACCTTAAGCCCAAGACTGTTTGTCGTTTAGATAATCGTTGATCGTATAGTAGGATTTCCTAATAAGGTGATTTTTAACAGTTTGCTTGAATTTATCTACAGGAAGGTCGGTAACATGTAAAGGAATTTTGTTATAAAAACGTATACCAAGACCTTCGAACGAGTTGTGTACTTTATGCAAGCGATGATAGGTACCAACGAGTTTAGACTTGTTTCTTGTATTAGTATTGTGTATATTACTATTTTTCTTATAGTCATTAATGTTGTGCCTAACAAACATAATATTTGCAAAAATATACTGTGATGCAACAGTTAAAATACCTATATCCTTAAACAACTCTCGAAGAGAGACTCTAGCACCTAAATTGTATATGGAGCGGATGGCTCGTTTTTGGAGAATAAAAATCGTTTCAACATCAGCCGCCTTG
This sequence comes from Callimorpha dominula, assembly GCA_949752705.1. Lineage (NCBI taxonomy): Eukaryota > Metazoa > Arthropoda > Insecta > Lepidoptera > Erebidae > Callimorpha > Callimorpha dominula. Next base: position 15,625,641 of record OX456999.1, read on the forward strand.
CCCCAAAGTAGTATACAATAGGACATGACGCTGTGAAAGTAGCTAAAATAAACTAGCCTAGCTGTGTCCGTATCAGTGAGCTGACGTATCTTCCTTACTGCATAAGCTGCCGAACTAAGCCTACCTGCAAGGCTATCTATCTGGGCTCCCCATTGTAGTTTACTATCTAATGTAATTCCTAAGAATACTGTTGAGTCTACAATACTTAACATTTCATTATTTAGAGTTAAATTAGTACCTAGCTGTTTTACATTTGGCCTAGTAAATCTCACACACTTTGTTTTATTTAAATTTAGTAGGAGATTGTTAGTTGAAAACCAATACAATACATCATTTAGTGCCCTATTCACATCGTCAAAAACTGTTTTCTTACGATCTACTTTAAAAATAAGTGACGTATCATCAGCAAATAGAGCTATATCACAGAGATCTTTTAAATAATAAGGTAAATCGTTTATATATATGCGAAAAAGTAGAGGACCTAGTATAGAGCCCTGAGGAACGCCCATAGTAACAGGTAATCCAGAAGACCTTTCAGTTTACCTCTCCCATTGACCTTTAAACCACTGATTCTGATCGGCTTTTGAGAAATTTACAACTGTGGGCATTTTGAATAAATGTTGTTAACAGTTTACGAATTAATTTAAGTAAGCATTTGCTTTGACAATTTGTGAAATCAATAAAAGTCACAGGCTCAATGAGTTCAGTCAATAATTCGTGCGGAAAGTATTTAACAACCTTTAAATCGTAACTAAAGTATTTATCATAACAATTATCTAAGAGCTAAATGTTTAGGTTGGGTTTAGCCGTTAGGTACATCTAACTACTTAACACAATACCAACACAACCATCAAACATTTGCTATTTCAATAATCAAAATACCGTTTCGGAATCATGACGAGTTGGAAGAAATTAAACACTTATATTTTTTTAAACATATCGGGTAAACACATTAAAGGATTAAGAACAAGAGAAAAAAGGAATAAATATGAGCCATTGCTTTTCTTTCGATAGAGTTTTCAAAGTCTTATTAATAACAAATAGAAAAAAAGTCGGTCACAAACCTCACAAACTTCGAGTCCTAGAAGGGTCTTATGAGTAGCATGATCTTTGCCGGACCTTTGTGTTTAGGAGAATAACTAGGGAATAACAAGTTAGAACTGTTTTCAAGTTTTCCTTTAATATGCATGCATGGATTCTTTCATGGTTTGGTCGAAAAGTTTAATAGATAAAAATTAATAGTACCTACTATGTAAGATTATCAAATCCAATCCGGTTATATCCGGCCTTCAAGTCATAATAACTTTTCAAGGAGCGATTTTCAAAACATTTTCTTCTAATTAAGTATGTTGATATCTACATTCTGTTTCTTACATAAATACCTACAGGAAGCCGTAGGAGTATAATATGGATATAAGTTGCAAAATAGTTTTGCGGAATTTTACATTTTGTAAAGATAGTAGCTGCTCTTTTAAATTCCTGAATATAGTTTTGTGAAACACGTAACATGTAATATCGCAGAGGAAAAGCGACCACTGAAAATGAATATTTATCATGCTGACATATTCAAAGCACATATTATATATATTCAAAGTACATTTGAAATATATTCAAAATATGTATAAAATATAAAGCCCTCAATTTATATTTTGGCAAACACTTGAGTATACGAAAAGTGGAAAGCACTTAAATGGATATATTTTCCGTATAAGATTTACACGATAAATTTCCTTTCCAATACATTTCATAACGTTTTATTTCTAAATGTTATTTCAACAGCTGATGAATAAGAGGAGTTATTATTTTAAAACGCGCTGCTAAAATGTTGTACTTAAATGTGGGCTCACTGAATAAGTGAGAATTTGCTTCAATCATTAACTCTTTTCAGATTTATATTTGTCACTATTAGTTTTACTTCATCGCCTTCTCCTCTTTTGAACTTGGTTCGAAAATAGAAGAAATCCTTATAAGTTATGCGTCCCAATGCACGGGCGCCGATACGTGTTCTGTTTTGTAGACTGTCTGTAGCAATGTATCCTAAAACACGTGGTTCGGCTACATACACATAATTCTGCCTTCAGTATGTATCATTATCAGTGAGTACCTACATAGTATATTTTTTTACATATTTTAGGTAGTTTTTGAGATTCTCGATTTTTTCTGTAATAGAGAATTGACCGATTTTACTGTAATAAAGCATTGAGTAACCTTATATAACTTTTGTAAATATATTTTTAATTTTCAGTGATTTATTTAATAAGTAATTGTCTAACCATATATACCTACAATTTATTTTGTTATTATTAATTGTAACTTTTATTTCATTGTAACTTTATTCTAATTTTTATATAATACTATAGAGAATCAAATTGTTAAACGAAAAATCCATATGGTATTCAACACAAATATATTTTGTAATGAATAAATGCAATACAATACAATACAGTATGTATTTAAAATTGTTCACTTATTTTCATTTCTTGTCATTTAAAAAATAAACAAATTGGCACACCGGCAACATTGTTAACCTCTATAGTCTTTAAACATCGTTAGTATACGGTGTACGACTTCGACATGGCTTATAGATTCAATTTTTTTTAAATGTATAGTTACCAAAAATATTTATAGAATATAATACGTACAACTACATGGCCTTCTAAACAACTAAATATTTAGGCTACGATAGCGGAAGAACACAATATAAAACCGTCAGCAGCAACGGCATTAGTCTTGATTTTCCTTTTTCCTGTGTAATTTTTGGGCCGAGATATTTAAAGGCCAATATGAAGCGTGCAAATAATACAATAACAGCTAAATAACGGATACTCTCTTATTGTTTACTTTCAGTAAAACTATGAGATTAAATTATATCCCGAGCTATGGGATGTAATTTATACTTTGTTTTGATGAGAAGGTCGAACTATTCCCAAGAGGGGAGTAATGGTATGGATATATAGCTATACCTACACAATCCCATACACGAAATTACATTGTCTAAACAAAAAGTGACACTAACACTGCAGGAAGCCAATTATTAGATTTGAAAATAAAATAGAACAAAAATATACATTTTATTTTGGGTCTTGATAGTTTCAACTACATACATAAAAATTCAATGCAATTCTTTAATTTATGATGTTTTTAGGATTCCGTACCTCAAAAGGAAAAAAAGAAACCCTTATAGGATCACTTTTTTGTCCGTCTGTCTGTCAATCAAGACCCTTTTTGTCAGGAACGCGTAGAGGTATCAAGTTGAAATTAACATCAAATATTAATGTCTGCGGTACCTTGAAGATGTCAAAAATCAAGCTTCAAAGTCAACGCAATCAAAAGATATGACTAAATAGTCATATCTTTTGATTGCGTTGACTTTGAAGCCATATATTTTAAAATTTCGCAGGTGAACCATAACCAGGGTACATCTCATTGACTCAGAATCATGAAATTAGTTGAGATGCAAGGTCTCACAGCATATGTTAAGGAAAAAATCCGAAAGTCGTTAATTTATTTTGTACATATCATATTCTGTACATATTATATTTACTACTAATTTCGTTCAATTATTTACATAATAATGTTTTTTTTTGCGATTACAAAAGTTTCTTGACTGCCATTATAAGCTTTTGTAATTTTCGCTTGGAAAATTGACTATGGCGCACATACATGGATGTATTTGTCCGGTTTTTTTTCCTGTGGGCAAGCTGGCAAGCTATGCCAAGTTCTGCTAAAATCAGTACCAAACTAGTTCCTGGCCATTATCTTTTGACAGCGCTAACGAATATTACCCGAATTTGTAAGAGGACAAATTCTCATCGCTTCGTAAGTAGGCCTCACGCACATACGCGAGCTCGAGCGACATACTGAGTCTGTCCCCGGTTTCTCGTCGCTAAAGATGTTTACATGTTTCTGGTTGGAGGTCTGAGAAAGACAATATCCACCGCTGTTTCAGAGACGCCTTACAAGCATAAAAATTCCTTTTGCCAATGTGGGTAAACGATGTTTTCCAACTACTTATGCTATTTTGTAGGAGTTACGCCCTGGACACTGTCCCCGTTTCCTTATTTTCAAAGCCATACTACGAATTCTGATGAAATGCAGTCGAACATTAATATGTTTCTTATGTGTTTATTCTGTTACTAACCTGTTTAACAGTTGAATAGTGAAGTACTGAGTAACATGTTCTTTAAAGCGTACTATTCTGTTTGTAACATACATACTTATATAATTCAAACTTCTGTAATTTACCTCTTAGTGTTTCCCGTATTGCTTCCTAATAACGAAGAAGTTTGATCTCGTCAAAAGAAGAATTAAATTACCTGGAGTAAATTGTAGCTCTATCTATAGAACGATATTTTACGTCTGAAGTTTAATTTTCTTTTCTGTAATAAAACACGCTCGATAGAAATGTTTCCTCCAAGTTTTGTCATATTAAAGTTGAGCAGAAGTCTCGAACTATAACTGTAATTAAATAGTTCCATGTCTAAAGATGTATCACAACAAAAACTAAGTTTCTTAACTTCGGTTATTACGTTATTAGTCAATAGACATATTGCTCTCGGAGCACAGATGCATTCAGAAGTATCTCGGGAGTTAAGGCTGAAACCAAGATTCTGTCTGTTTTCCGGAGCAAGAGTGTTTTTTGGGGTAGGAGGTAAACGAACAGACGGGCCACCCGATGGTAAGTGACTTCTATACCTGCAACTCAGTAGTCGCAAATGCGTTGCCGGCCTTTAAGGTTGGAGTAGGAGAAGGGGGGAGGTGGGTAAGGATTAGTAAAGAATTGCTTCACACCGGTTTTCTGTTAGGCTGTGGTATCATTCCAGTCGTGCCGGCCTATACGCATGCAAAGCATGGCGCTCCCACAATCACACGTGTCTCACTCATTTAGAAAAAGCGCAAAACTAACGTCAGCTTCCATCTGATTGAAAATGACGGCTTGGCTTTAAATACTTAGTATTAATGTATTTCCTGGAGTGTGTGTGTGTGAAATGAAATAAACACATTTCATTTCACATGTTGTTAATTCATCGCCTGTTGTTTGCACACAATTTGAGTTGATGTACAAACTACGCATATGTGGCACTCACTAGCGGCTAATAAAAACTATAGATTGCAAGTCCTAAACTAAAAATGAGAATATTTCCAAAAATCTGTAAATATATATCTACAGTTAAAACTGTAGTGTTGGCTACACTGATTGGGACGAAACGGCGGAACGGACAAGCTTATTAAAACTGTTCGCAGCAATTCACACTATGCATATTAAATTTCGAGCTAAAGCATTATTTTTTCATATAATTATGTATATATTTTAATTATTACGTGTTAGTCGGATTTATTTTAAATAAATCACAGTTTTAAAAAAATCAAATTTTGTTATATTGAATTACTTTTTATTTATCTCAGTTAACTTTTTATTTAGTAAGATTGCGTTGTTGTCTTAATTCAAACCATAGATTTTGTGAAACAGGACGAATCACTGAATGAAAAAAAATAACAATTAAGTGATTCGCTCCATTGGGACGAAACGATCGTAGGACGAACTACTGAATGAGACTACATACAGCGCGTTGGGTGAAATTGAGTACTTTGTAATAATAATGCCTTTATTTTAATTAATTAATTTTGAGAACTTCATAGATTTTCTAGTTGGCTTTAATATGTAGATATAATAGTTGACTGGCCTGTTGGTCTAGTGGTTAGTGACCCTGACTGCTATGCCATAGGTCGTGGGTTCGATTCCCACCCAGGACAAATAATTGTGTGATGAGCACGATAACTTGTTCTGTGTCTGGGTGTAATTTATCTATAATATGTATGTATTAGAAATATATAAGTATGTTTATCAGCAGTCTGGTTACCATAGTACAGGCTCGGCCTAGTTTGGAATCAGACGGCCGTGTGTGAGATGTGTGGAGTTATTATTATTAATCTTAAAAATATTATATGTTTTATTTTATAACCAAGATTCTATTGAAGCATAATTTAGCGTCCCTATACTAGTGGCTTATTTTCAATATTTATTTCCGTTAGTAATTCATATTTCACCTATTTGAATAACTTAAGCCTATCATTTCCTCTAGAAGAAATCCTTACAGCAGTATGTTTAAAATATCTATAGGCCAGGATTATAAAAAAACTGAGTAATCCTCATTTCCATTCGACAAAATCCAACTAACATTCCGAAAGCTCAGATAATTGAATTGAAAATGTTGCTAAGTTTTTATTCGATCATTGATACAATGAGAAAAGAATTGTTTATTTAGGTAAGGTAAGAATAACACTTTTCTAAGTTCCACGAATATAACGAAAATTGACCAGATGATGAAAAAAACAATATAATCAATCAATATAACCGTGTTAAATGTTGTTCTCACCTTACCATAACGATCTTTCATTGCATTTTTTACGAGAGATTAGGATATAGATACACAAAATCATTAGATTGCCTTACTAACTATGTATCTGGTACCTACTTTTAGTTTTATTTTCATCATAGGTATTTAAAAAAAATATATTCTTTTCCTATTTATTTGTTATTCTTTTGTCTTTGATTCCGACAATACCGTTCTAAATTTACATTGGAGTGTGTTTTTTCTGTAAATGTTGATTGTTATTAGTATTATTAAATAGAGTTTTGTGTTTGTTTTTCGCATACCTACTGTAAAAAAATAGACAATCTCTCCCAAGTTAGATGCGATAGTTTTTATAATTTTCCTGGGATAGAATAGAATAGAATAATCTTTATTGTACACCAATGAAATATTGCTTAAAAGAAACAGCCAGTCGTAGGAGTGCACGTCAGAAGTGAAAACATAACTTCACACTGTATTTGCATATACATACATACACACACATACACACACACACATCTGTATATATTTAATTAGGTTAAAAATAAAAATTATGTAATAACATATCTAAATGTTTGAATTTCGAATCTTATATTTTTTGAAATATAAAAAACTCGGCTCCGTCTTACGAATTTTGGATCAGGGTCACGTGTCCTGACGCGAGTTTAACATTTTTTACCCATCCCAAAAAATGCACAACGCCGCTAAAGAAGTTTTCACTTCAAAAAATACACAAAGTGGATAGCAGTGATATAAAACAATATTTTCTTAATTTTATATAAAAAAGAGTACTTCAAAGAAAAAGGATTGAAATTGGACCTTCATCTTTATCATCATTTTTATTTTTTTATCTGAGGACTGAATGACGTTATAATACATGAAGATGCTTTTGAAATAGTCATGTGTAAATTTCGTTGCATCTTTACAACTAGTTTGTTTTGGAGGGGTTTTGTAATTCAACACTATTACCGAAATTTAACAGATTAAAAGCTATTTGCACTTACAACCTACCTTAACGTTTTCTACTTTATTCATATAGCTATATCATCAATCAAAATCAAAACCATTAATTTCAATTAAACCAATAATAGGTATGCTTAGATTATATATAGGTCCAGATACCGTGTCCAGTACAAAAGTTACCGTTTACTTTACTAACGTACAATAATTGCGCTTGTGTACGTGACGGTTTTACTACCAGTGCGTAGAGGTTACCCCAAAATGTAGGGACTTTTTTATGAAACATAATATTTTTTTTTATGTAAGTAATATTAAATAAACATTTTAAATGTATTTAAATGTGTTACAAGTATTCGTTTATTTCATTTTCTTTTAATCGTTTAGTTAAAAAGACAAATGTAAAATAAAAATAAAGCTACTTAGTAGGAACTATTTATAAACTCAATGTATCAGGAAACCGGAGCATTGTATCCCAATATTATTGCATTTTAATTCAGCCACTCAAACTTTTTTTTGTTTGAAATTTTGTCACGTTATAACGAATTGACAAGTTGTAAAAATCAATACATACTCTTTTAGAAAATTATACGATATACGAAAAAGGTCGGATATGATTTTTCGTTAAGTTAGCTCGTTTAAAAGTTATTCAAGGTTAAATTTCAGTAAACCCAGTTGGAGAGACTGACGTAACTTTAAGTATTATTTACATCTGAATCAACGTAGTAGAATTTATAGTTTTTATCATACTTCCAAGTACGTAATTGCAAAATTTTAAATGAGCTAAGTTAGAGAAAAATCATATCCGACCTTTTTTACTAATGAAAAAAAAATCAAAATCTTTTTTTGACCCACCCTAATATATATATATTTTTTTATGAACTATCAAGAAACTAGCAAAATTTTACAAGTCCTAAGTGTTCTATAGCTTTGTTCGTTAGGAGTAGTAATAATAAGTTATAATACAAGTACAATCCTATAGCCAATGACGGATATTGAACTCCGGGCGCTAGAGCTTAGAAGTTAAGAATATTTGAAGGATTCCAATTTCGCGAACATGAACAGTAAGCATATTTCTCGTCTTTCTATAAATAACAAGTTTGGCAAAGAAAATTATACATACTGCTAGAATGCGTTAGGGGTAAATGAAATTCACGTCCCTGGCAACATCTCTAATAATGGCGTCCGCAATTTTATTAATTTGAAATTTTGTTCTATTGTTTATAAATACATTAGGAAATAGAATACTTAGAAGTGAAATGTGATGTTCGGACACTTATGATTTTTTTTTGTATAATTTTTACAGGATGTAACTGCACAACCAGGCATTTTTGAATATTATATTAATAGCGCCTCTAGACTTACTTCAGCGGCGAACGTTCGCTCGCGTATGACGAGTGAGTCGCTTGTATTTGTATTAGTCGCTTGTATTTTTTGGCTTCAGTTTTGGGGCGCGGATTAGGCATCTGGACCTATATAAAATCTAAGTAGGTATGTTTGAATTGTCATGAGTAGGAGGAATCATAATTATATATTATTCATACAATATTTTATTTGAAAACTATAAAGATTTATAATTGATTTCTGTAGTTTATTGTTTTGTATGTTGTTAAAGATTTTTCTCATTTCTCTTTCACGGATAAAGGACGTTTTAAAGTGACGTCTCATTGGAAGTCGGTCTGGATTTGGACGAATGTGTGGATTTATGGTGTTTTTCATTACACTGCCAGTGATTTAGTACTTTATTCCGTTTCGAAACAGATTGTTGTCTCCAGACCATTAAAGCGCTTTAGTGATTATACGATGTTGTTGATTACGAAGCGTGTGGTTGGCGAGGCGACGTCAAACCGCAGCCTGCGGCGACACCACGCAACGGGAAAATGCAATTATCTGAGCACTTTGTCTTAGGCGCGTCTGTAAGTGTCTATTAGCTTTCATCGAATTGAAATGAGAACGACACTCTTAGATTTTATATGACCCGAGTCTATCGATATTTCAAGTATAATTATAATACTAAATAAGAAACTCAAAGAAAATGACAGATGTAAGCTATGCAAATATTAATAATTCAAGGTAAAATACATTTTACTGATGGATAATACGTTATTTACTATGATTGTTTTACATGATCATTATAAACGATAATGCTATTGTTATATTGAACAGAATTATTATAACATATTTCTGTTAATCGTGCATCGGATTAATAAAAGCTACAAGTAAAATTAGCTTTAAAAGATACAGCCTTAGCTATAAAGCTAATGTACATATGTAGGTATATGAAACATAATAACAACGAAAGTCTATGAAAATTACGTAGTTAGGATACTTAGTTTAAGAAATTGATTTATTTATGAAATGACACTAACCAACTAAACTCATCAACATACCCAAAATCTTTTAAACATTAATTATGTTTTGTTCTCTTTACATTTTCAATTAATGAAATCAATAGACTCATATTTCGTTTCCACTGTAATAAGTTTCCTTGTAATCGGAGAAATCTGTCCTATTGTAGTTCATTCCGTCTTATTTTTTCATTTCTATAAACAAACAGTTTGTGAGTATACCCTTAGTTAGATATCATTCATTACATATCAGGTCATAGAGATCTATTTGTATAATTAATGTAAATAGATCTAAATGACCACAAATTAAGGGTCAGGGTTCATTATTTAAATTCATTAACGATTCAGACTCTCTGGTTCATAAAGTTCGATGTTAATTAAGGGTTTTATTTTTCTATTAATATTTTCTTAACAAATATAAAATAGTTTATTCGTCTTGTATCTTTCTACAGTATCGTCCAGCTTTGTTCCTATTTCGTAATAATCGTATTTTTTTAGTTTGATGGCATATTGTAAGTATTGTATACATCATCGTTGGAATTATTCAGTTCTTGCTGTGATCTACTAATTAAATAACATTAACTACCGATTTTGAGAGTTCTTAAAATAATGTTCTTTTATCATTTCCTATAAAACTATTTAGGTACTGCAATAATTAATCAAATTTTTATAAATATTAGTAGTCTAAACTTGAAATTAAGTTAAGTATGATCCAATTCTGAATAAAAAAGCATAAACGTTTCATTAGGTATAACAAACGCCAAGCACGAGAAACGATATTGTGTAGTGTCGTAGGTAACACGTACATAATTCTCAAAGATTTAGATCTTTTCTACAACGTAATAACGAGTTAAGAACCAAATTAAGAATTGAAAGTCCAAAAGAAAAGTACCCTCAGCAAAACAAATTTGGATAAGTACCAAAAGATTTTTTCATCTAATAAATTATTTCGAAAAGCCACTCATTTGGAACATCTATTTCACTCAAGATTCATCATTCGCATAACGTTTTGGTCACTCGCGCATAACATTTGCATAGATGTAAGGCATTTTAATAAAATTTGATGACTTGTGACGTCGTTATATCAAGTATTCATTACACTAAAACTAAACTATCTCGGTCGCCATCTGTGAACTTTTTATTTGTTAATTGTCACCTTGGTATTTAGACACCTTTAGAATTTTGCTGCAGCTGAATATTTATTCATAATCCTTGTGGTAGCCTTCATGAATACAATAATCTATTAAATAAAGGGAAATCCCTCGAAACCTTGACTTCTAATAAAATTTGCCTTGCGAACTCTCATCGACAACACGCGCCGTTCACCTGAAACCTAAATTGAATTTGGACAACATTTTGATAAATATATTTTTGAATATAATTATGTTTCGAAATGATTTAAGGGAGCTAACGTATAACAGAATCCTTGCCTAACGTTGAGTTTATTCTGTGCTATTCTACATAAGATCGAGGAGAGAAGAGAAAGATAAGGAGCGAAAATAAGCATTGCCTCTTTAGCCCATTATGGAGGTAGTGAAACGATCTGTGTATCTAGCCATTTCACAGACCCACTGATCTGTGGGATGCTACTAGTCTAGGCTAGGCTCCATTTTATACCGTTAAACTTACCAATAATCATATACGACACGACAGCCGTTACGTTTATTTGTCACTTAAATTGTATAGAAATGTTTGAGAAAGTGTACATTTACTACGTTACGGAACGTTCAAGTGTAGAGTGAATAGGCTTCTTTTGGATAGGCGTGTATCATCATCGTCTTCATCGTCACTTTCCATCAGGTGAGTTAGAAGACAAACGCCTATTCCATTTTATAATTAAAAGATTGCCTCTTGTCATAAGTTGAAACTACATCTATCTATACATGATAAAACGGTGACAAAGTATTAAAAATATCTTAATTTGTACTCCACATATACTTAGGTTTCGGACACAGAAAGTTAACTGGGGTTTCACGGTCTTCTAAACAAACGAAATATAACTACCCAAATACACAAATCTACGGGTTTACTTTAAACGTTAAATCAAACTGTTCTTTATTTCAATCACGAAATCATTGTAATCCCATTAACTTTTATTTAGCTATAAAAATCGGGTACATTCTGATAAGACTGAATTGTAACCTTTCTTTAAAAGCTTCGACAAATTCGTGACCAATCGCACGCTGATCCTTTGACAAATAGATTTGTTTCATTATGCCTTAGATACACATGGTCGGTACCAAGAATTTGTGTTTACATGCAGTATCGTTCAGATTTGTTCTTACTTTGTTATTCTATTTGTTTCTTTGTATGTATGCATTTCTCGCAAATTTTCTATAAGGTTTCATGATTATGTATATATAGTAAATAATATTTAGGTAGCTATATAAAAGTAATAGTGTTCAGCAAGGACATAGGCATTACTACTTAATTATACATTTTAAAATATGACAGTGAAGTTTGTAAGACAATAACATAGAGATGATGTGCATACAGACAAGATACATTTTAGTCGCTTGGCTGAAGTAGTCCATTTATACCACCCTTATCAAAGCCGTTGAATCTCGACATGTTTAACTGTCCCTGTCAAGGTTGTGGCTTGCCGAAAGCGATTCGAATTTTACAACACAAAGGGATCTTTCATTATGATTCTCAACATTATGAGTAATTATATAATAGAACTAGCTGTGCCCACAATTTCGTTCGCATTTATGTCAGAAAACAGCAGTATGTCGATTTTAATAGGCGTACGTTCCTGAAAAGGAGGAAACCTCCAGGCAGTATTTTTTATATTGTATTGGCAATGAAACTACATGAAACGTACAAAACAATGTTGTTTTGATTACTTACACGTGAAATAAGGACGTAATTTAATCACCAAACACAAAAAATTCTATCCAAAATTTTTATAAGACTTTTAAATTCGTATCTTGGAATATTATCTCTCTCTCTGTCTCTCTTTTGAATGTTTTCTCTCTTTAACATGTCTTTTGCACCTACAACTTTTATTTCTGAATCACCCCAAGGTTGACTGGCAGAGAACGCCTTAGGCATTAGGTCCGCCTTTGTACAATCTGTGCATGAAGCATTAATAAATAAATTTAAAAAAAACTCCTGCTGTATCTACAATCACCACAGAAATGCACATTAATACGGGAGATCGGTCGGTCATATTGCCCTGTGCTATCGTGCACTGGGTTTAAGACTCGCGTGATGGTGCCTGTTACTCTCAGACAATTCAACTCGCGTTCCACAACATTTTCTTGAGAGCGCAATGTCATCAACCGAATACTTTATGTATATACTTCCTTTGGTGTGACTTCCTTTCCGTAAGTCTCGAACTCACGTGACAGTGCGTGACGCTCACGTTCAGCAGATAACGGCGCTCTGCGTTCCCCTATGCTATCCTACGTTCCTGTATCCTGTATCCTGAGTTTTATAAAAAAAATTACATAATTTCTACAATATGAGAATTGGACCTGTTACACTTTTATTATAAGTATAGATGTGCGACAAAACTATATACAGACTTTCGTAGGTATCTAGCTAAATAAAATTATAAAAATAATGTTTATGGAGTTTTTGAAAATCAGTGATAATTATCTTGCGTCATTTATAAATAGGAAATAAGATTCTTAAGTTTGTTTTACAAAAAACGACCTGGAGAGAACCTTTAAATCCGTTTTGAATGAAAAGTAATAAATAAGAAAAATTAATACGACCTCCATTTACGCATGGCCTACATCGCTTCTTCAATGGTAACCCACAAACTTATAGTGAACTTACCTACTAAATCTTGGGAATAGTTTGCAACAAATTCCATTGAGAAAGAAGAAAGAACGATATGACACAAAATGACGTCCTGTGTCTAGTCAGTTGAAAACATATAAGTACAGTTTTTTCGGAAACTTATTAGCATCACTCTACTAAGTTAGGTTTTTTGAAAGATTTCTTATTGGTTTTCTATACAAAAGATAAGAACTGCGGTAGAAAGAAGTTAGTATTATTTAAACCGTCTCATAGCTTCATTTTTTTTTTCTAGTAAGAACCCTTGAAGTGAAGAAGACTCAATACAACTCTTTGTGAAAGGTTATTACCCTTAAAGTATTGTCATCTTAAAAATAGTGTAAAAATATTGTATGTCTAAAGGATAGGTTATATAAACGGTTAGCACCTTCATGTCATAATTTATATAAAAGAATTTTTAATTGAAGAATTTTTTTCGGCCGTCTCTTTTTATTTAAGTAAATAAATGTTTGCTCTTCGTTTACTACTAAAATACTAAAACTAATTAGGAAACCGAACTACAAAATACAATTTATATAAAACTTGATGTTGCCTGCTACTTCGTTCGCGTGGAAATTTTGAGGTGTAACGTGGAAATTTTGATTGTTAGGCGTGAAAAATTTTAATATGTAGGTATTATTGATGTTCCGGATATCCGTATCCGCGGATACCCAAGGGAGAAAAAAGATTTGTACCTGTATCCGTATCAGTTAATTTTTGGCGGATCTTGAACGGATCTTTTACATAACTATATTTTTTCAAGTTTATGATATTTTAAATAAAGGTAGGTTGTGTAGTGCAAAGTTCTTTTAGCTTATTACTAAGAGGGCTAACATGCGTAACGCCTGTCTGCGTAACATAAACAGTGTGCCTTGCATGCGGGGGTAGTCCTCATCGACCCTAAACATCAGCAGAAAGTCGACTATTTAATAATAGGTTAACAGTGCTGGAACCCAAATTTCCAAGTCGAACGAATCCCGAATATATTTACATAGGCACATAGATGATACTCTATTTGTGCACAAGGGTTTTGTAAAAATAATCAATAAATCAAAATAACAAAAAATTAAATAAGTTGCTGTGCGTTTAAATTTGAATGAGGGCATCGTAGCAGGAGTTAAGGAGAATGGTTCACTCTGTGTTAATTAAGCTGTACATCTCCGGAGTTAATTAATATCATAGAGAGTCCACGACAGTAAATCTGATATAGGTGTCATATAGGGTGATACTTAAGTTGCCAGTAATTGTCACCATATTTATTTTCAAATTATGTTGGTGAATAACAGGTTACACGGAGTAAACCATACGAGTATAATTAATGTACAGCGCATCCGAAAAAAATATTATCACTTTTAATTCAAGGTTTATATATAATACAAGTAGAAACAGTGTACTGTTAGAATAAATAAGAACCTAAAGGACTGGCGCTTGATGATAGACAGAGACCAGACCGTGCGTCAGCATGTTGCTGTTGGAAAAAAAACGCTTTTGGTAAGAGATGCAACGTCTTTTAAAACAACGCCGTTATGACGACACATCTTCTACACACTACTGGCTCTGATGGGACTGCTTTCGACGCACCAGAGACTTACAGAAACAACAGATACCGAACAGATATGTTGTGGCAGATCAAGATTGTGGAGCTCGAGATGCTTGGGTCTTGGTACAAGGACTAATGTCCGTTTCAACATACCAAGATTATTCCTATAGAAAGTATCAGTATTACTTAAAAACACGGTAATGTCGACAGTGTTCTTAAACTGGTTTTATTTCGATTCTGGTCGCTCACGTCTGACTTAACTTGAGTTTAAGTGTGTATTGAAATTAATTATCATAGAAAACATCGTTATAGAACCTGCATAGATGACTGTTCTCTATGGCGACGTGCAGCCCTACTCGCTACCCCAGATCAACACTTATGGAGGACGGACATTGGTGTGCGCTATCCGGCGACAAAACAATCAACCAGCCACAAAAATATTTTTCCTCAATGGAACATTAATATATAATCGCTTTAAACGGCACTTTGGCAAACGCTTCAATGAACGCTGGCACTAGCGTTTATTGAGACTTTCACATAAATGGTTACCCGTGAGCGATTAAATGTCGCCGGCCTGGGCTATAAACACTTGCGGACCTTCGCTGCTGTACATTGGCCTCTCAGAAACACATTATGAGACTTTTTATTACCGTTATTATATTCCAGGTAAAATTACATTTCAGTAATTTAGTAAAATGCTTCTATGAGGAGTCCTTAAATAAACAAATCAAAAGGTAACATCTCATGACACAAGTTAAAAGCTGTCACTTTCATAATCAGTTTTAGAGCGATGTTCGTATTTTATCTCTAATATAGAAGTCAAACAATTCAATAGTTAAGGCGATTATTTTTTAAATAAAATTAATTGTCAGGTTTACACTTACATAAGACCGCTTCGGCTTCTTACGAAAGCTGAGTTAATAAGCCGGTGAAAATTTATTACCAACTCCAAATATGAATTATGTGAAAAATCAAGTAAATAAATCTTGGAAGTCAATTTTAACCTATTTCTAAATGTAGTATCGAAACAAAACTTTGTATGTGTATGTAGTATGGATGACAATAGTATAATTTGGCACCTTAGAGCTGATCTGAGAATGGACCCAGGAGGTGGATATTGGAATCCTTCAGTGGCTACTATTAAACCCCTCGAGCTTGGATTCATATGATTTGTTTCTACTAGTCCAACAGATTATGATTGGTAGCTAAGGTCTGATAATGAAGCCAGGAGGTGGCCAGTGGAAAACTTTTTTACTTTTTAATTCGTATCGTCAATAAATTAGTTTTATTAGTTATATAATGCGTTTTATTAGTTATATAATTATTTTTCTTAGTTATATAATTAGTTTTATTAGTTATATAATTAGTTTTACTAAACTATAATATAATTATTTATCAGTTATTTAAAATATATTTACATAAACAGTCTTAAATGAGTGAGTTTCTATAATGCAAAACCTAAAATCAATTGTAAGGATATAGAATAGATAAAATGAAATAACTTTTGCCTTCAACTTTCGACAGCTGTCATATCTTGAAATAAATGGGACCTGTTCGAGTATAGACACTCCATGGAAATGGATTTAAAATTAAATCAGGTGTCGCTTTCTTCCAAAATCGTTTCATAGTGCCCTTACGTCATTTTTCTAATTATTTTTCTAATGATTTTAATAAAAGGTTCTGTTAAAACCGCTATGAATTTTGAATTTAAAAAATTATAATCTGTGTAAAATGAAACTCGTTAAAAACACTTTCAACAAGTTTGTTCCTGTAAAAATATTGCATTTATCGGACTTTAAATGAAATTGCGTAGGCCTATAGTAATAAAGCTTAAAGGGGATAAAGTTAAAAGGAGACTTGAGTTCAGATATAATTGCTTGTAACGAAAACATGATTAGTTGAAGTAGTCGTTATTGTTTACTTTCATTTGTAATTCGTGTGTCTGTGACTTGCAAGTTCTTAAATGCTGCGACGTCATCACATGCAACATGTTTTGCATGGTCTGTTAAAAAATCTACTTAAGATTTAGTTTCAGGTTGGAATGTAAAACATACAAAGATTAAGATATAAACTCATACGAAATGGTACGTTGAAAAACATTTAATAATATAATGTGGAAACAAATGTACGTACCTCAGAACATTTGTTATATAATAGTTTGCACATTAGTCGAACACTATGTGTTTGCTCTACTTTGTTATATACTATGACTACGAATTATTTGTGCAGAACAAATTGTCTTCCGTGACCAACAACTACTTAACTTAATGGCTATTTGACAACGAGAATAAAGTGCGGGGATAAGCAAATAAGGGTGAATTATTTATGAAGTATCATAAATTAACGCTGGACGTTAGAGATGTGTTCACCACTGGTTTCGTTTCAACAAAACTAAAGAGTTTGTATTACGTGTCTCATCTTGTTTGAAGCGGCTGTACTGCACAGGATGATATTCTAGTTTCATTGTTTATTTATTGCAGAGATTAAAAGGATTGTACAGATAGTGAATCAACAAAGCGTAGTGAAGCAATCGATCTGTATTTTAGGATCGCCCTGTAAAATTGTAATAGATTGAACCAAAAGATTTAAGAGTTTTCTCTCTGTAAAGGAACAAGAAGCAATTACTCTACTGGGTAACTTATGATTAAGGGATCTCCTAAAAAAGGATGGTAGCGTTGCGAATGGAATGGCGATGGTTATACGTTGTTTGCAGGAGCCAGTAATGTTTTCCATCAGGTGGACCTTGTTTGAAATAAAGAGTTACTAATATAACATGTTAGATATTTAATTTTTTTAATACAAAACTCTTTTAAAACCCCGATGATATGGAAATAATGTGTAAAAATATTTTGTTTTGTGAATTTGACGAAACACGTCATAAACATTTTTGTGATGCTATAAATATAAAGATATTTGAGACGTGTTTTGTAAATTTGTGCACAAAAAAGTTCGTTATGTTGTTTTAATGTTTGATAAATGATTTATCTAAATTGAGGCGATAAAATTCATATAAAAGACTAAATAACCCTCAAATCTCGATGAACGCTCTTAAGACAGATAATAAGTTGAGAGTTATTTTAAAGTTCGTGTATCATAAACGGCATTGAAGCGTTATAAACGGTTCACTATAAATTATATGAATGAGCGCGAACTCGTAATTCATATATATTATGATGATTTAAAGTTAAGAAAACACGTTTAAAAATTCAATTGTTTTTTGAATTGCGAGATTCGTGCATCGTCCAGAAAATAATTCATGCATCATGATTTAAAGCTACAAGAAAATATGTTTAATAATGGCCTTTTTTTTAAATTGCGTGTTTTATGCATCGTTCAGAAAATACTTTTTTAAACTTATTCCTAGATCTAATTTCGGTTGGAACCATTACTTACGAAGTAACTATTATCTTATCTGTGTCATTACTAACTGACCACCTATTTTTAATCAACTAAGTGGTCAAAAAGTACGTTGTAAGCATTATGGTCAACGGGTACCGTTCCCTAGAAACCAACTAGTGTCCGACAGTGTCTATGATGTGTTGCCAATACAATTACCGGGACTGACCCTGATGTTTTTGCAATAAATTATATTTTCTTTCTTTCTTCTTTCTAAAGCTTGTTATTGCTTAAAAGTTTAGTTTCCCTTTCCTAAGTCAATCAATGTAAACTGCATATACCGTTAATAGTCTACAAGTCACAGCTCTGTGAAATGTTATAAGTATTATGCGTTAAAGCTAAGGCTTTGTGCTTACCATATATGTCGAAATCAGGGTCAGAAACTAGCAGCATAACATCAACAAGCTACACTAGCTATCTTATCTGAGCCTTCACACTACCAGTCTAGTTATTACGTCATCCTTTACGGTCTCTTGAACTTTATATCTAATATTCACCCAGTGCTTTATTTGATAATTTGTGTAGGGTTACTAGTTAGAGAAAAGAATTGATATTTGTTAGAATATTTTTAGATGAAGTTTAAATAGTTTTGCAAGCCTTGAGAGGCAATGCTGTAAATTTCAACTCGAAGTTTAGTTGCACACACAGACAAGAGGTGAAAACCGATTGAGCTAAAATTTATCACGCATTTTCGGTGCTGAAGAAGATACCTTAACATTGTGTCTTGGACTTGGTTTGAAAAAGAAACGGATAGCATTGTCGTTTTTGTTCACGTTTTTGTCGATTGGTACATACTGTAGACCTTACTTAAAACATTGTTAATAGCAGCTGCAATCTGCAAAATTCATTATCGTCATCTTTACTTTCAGCCATGATCAACTACCGTTGAGAAGGGTCTGCTATAGTATAATGCTTGTTTTCAAAAACCATGTCAATCCCACAGTTCCAAGCTATCTAGTGGGGTCCCATAAAAGAAATAAATAAGTTTAAACTTGTGTTTTTTTTAACTAAGGAAAACAACCATAGAGCCCCTCTCATAGTAATATATATTTGAAAAAAGCTGAAAAGTGTTTCACTTATTGGTGAACTTCTATAACAATATTATATGAGGGGGTTTTACTATGGTGCATGTTGGTGGATTGATATGGGGACTTCTTGATATAAAATATACGGTTCACATAAATGCATATTGGTAACGCTTATGAATATATACTAATATACACGACCTAACTCAAAGCTTGCGGGGAGACGACTGCTGCGCCGAACGAATGCTCACGCCTTCGTATACAAATTAAGGTGCATTTAATTAGCATTATGTAACATTATACACATATGTTTCCAGTTACGACCTCACCATTTTTTTTTAAAGGAGATTATCCGTTTAGTCGTGAAAAGGTAACTATCAGACAGCCAGAATACATGTACATAGTACATATAACGTTACTCAGAGTAAAATTGTGATAAATCAAAAGTCTGTAGAACCTAATAATTACGTTACAATCTTCGACATAGGTATTTACTTATATCTACCCAAAATAATAATTGATTAGAGTCTGAAAATGCGATTTATCATTACGACGATCCACAGCAGAACGAATCCCAAAATTAATTTTCCATCAAATAAACGAGTATTTGAAGAGACGAGACTTTCTAAAAAAATGGTTTAGATAAATTTTAATTCATAAATCTAATGCTCTATTTTTAGGGATTGTTGACTAAACGTAGTACTACACCGGTAATATAACGTTTATAATACTTGAAAGTTTATTTAAGCGAGGGAATCGCTATGCTGGGCCAAGGAGTTATTGGAATTTGTGATGTTGTATTAATTTGTGTTACTGTATAGAAAAATATAAAGTTGAGTAAAATCACATTACGTTATTGCAAAGTTACTTTATTTGCTATATTTTTCCTCATATACTTAAGAAACGAAAGAAAGAAAAACATGTTTTATAAATTAAACGATGAGAACAGTTGAGATTTTTAAATAGGTCTGTCTATAGGGGTAACCACTGCCCCCATAATATATTCTATGAACAAGACCAATTTGATGACCAAAACTCACTCTGAAGTAAACAGAGTATACATAAGTGTACAAGTGTAGTACAGTATTAATTTTTAATAAGTACCCAATTGAGGCAGGTAGGTATGCCAACCGATAGATCTCAATGCTGTTGGCGGGAAGAACAATCCTTAAAGTTAACCATGGAGAAACCGTAACATCGGGAATAGGGTGAATAAACCGATTTTTGATTGATTTATGAGTTTGAATTTGTTGATTAATTGGCGAAGTATTCGTTTTATGGAACATTATCAATGATTTTTATAGAGTTCCATTCAGCCGTTGAAAAAAACAGAATCCTTATAGGATGACTAATGCGTCTGTGTGTTCGTCTATAAGACACTGTTGTAGAACACATGACACGTGTGTAGTAAAACTCAATAAAGATGATCCAAAGATGTAATTGAAAAGATGTAAAGCTTTCCAAAGCCCTAGATTGGGTGAGTAGGGCACTGGTCTAAGGAAGGGAGGGAATCGGGCTGGTATCCATGGGTAACAGTTCGATCCCTTTATAGTCAGGCATATATTTTTACTTCAATGGTAGGTACAGAATTTTATAATGTTCTTTACAAATATGACCTTGAATAACGTACACACATACAGGTATCGATATCTAAAAATGCGCTTATATAAGCATAAATATTTAATTTCATCCGATAAGCAAATTAATTTTGGCAGATGCCAGATATCGTATCAGGGTGAGCATTGTGACACAGTATCAAATGCGGAATTATGTATTCAATATTTTAGGACCGAGTTTGTCACTACGTACGTTTGCATGCTTCGTTTTAACATATCACTCGATCTTATTAAAGTGCCTATACTCGAGTTTTTACACTTAACCACATCTGAAAATTATATCAGCGTTGCAAAGATATAATAAAAATTTATGTCCAATCAAAACAAAAAATATTTTAGTTCTGAACTACTATAATTGTCTTTTAACAAAGAATGATATCTTTCCAAAATTAAAACATGACACTTCCTCCACAGCCTGCTCAAACGCGCATTTTCCGGCGATGTTAACTACAAAATGATTTTTTATTTTAGGGAGTAAAAAGAAGTCACACGCTACTAAATCAGAGCTGTAAGACGAATGACACAAAAGTTTTACCGATGTGCTGTCCAGGAAGACCCTCATTTCGAGCGTCAAATGCGCGGGCACGTTGTCGTGGTGAAGCATCACTATTCGGTCGCTTACTGCTGACAGCAGTGAACACTTCGGGCAAGCATTTGGTAGTATACCAATCCACATTAATGCTACTTTGATAACTATCCCATAAAAAAGCCACATCTAAGTATTTTTTATTTATATAACGGAGTTTTTTTAAATATAACTATTGCCCTGGAATTATAACTGTGTCGCGATGCTATTTTTGTAGACTGGAGATCTCTACGGGTCATCAGCTGGTAGGGTGATGACACCTGACGGGGCTAAATCCAAGGTGGCATGGTGTCGCGATGCATGTTGCGGTACTTATAATCATGCAACGCACGGGTACAAAGTACACTTATTCTCACAACAACTAACTGTAAATTCACAAATAATTTTTGATATTTTGCTATCCAACTCACAATACTAAAGTGGCAGTTGCCAAGGGGACCACCTAAACGCTTTTATTTTAAATAGTTAATCCTCACGTATGTTAACACTCAACACATCTAATAAGGCTCTAACAACTATGCGATTATGGACCTCAAAGAAAAAAAAACAGTTCTGAGATAGAGTAAGGAGAAACCCGATACAATAGATACTTCTCAGTTAATAACATATAATTAGGTATTGTATATCAGAGACCTTCGAGCTCCTAGAAGCCTGTGAACGCCCCAGGAGGCTTCTGTGCTTATGGAAGGAGCTAGGTTGGCTCAACTACTCAGCTTCTCCGAACGCATAATGGACCGCCTATGAGTCTAAATGCGTAAACAGAGCCCTATACCAATCAGAGCCTTAAATTTTAATATAATCAAATACATACGAGTATTTCAGGATCTGATGAAATCTGAATCTGTTCACTTCAGGCATAAATTAAGCCATCACTGTACATGTATGGATTATATAGACATCTGGTTATTCTCTGTATAATGTAGATGGTCGAGCCCCGTTTGTCCTAAGGTCAACACGATAAAGTATATAATCTAACAAAGCGATCTGACCACGGATACTCGATCTAAACTAAGGAGAAACAAAGTGTCGAAAAACATGTTCATCTCTCATCTCTGAAGAGTATTAATATCGACTGAAAGCGAAGTGATGTATATTAATCCTATCGGTTCTCGAACTACTCACACAATCAATCTCGATGCATGTTTCAACACGCTTTTAACGGTTGAGTATCCGCGGTCATCCTTGCATGTAGTGTAATGTTAAGATTATAGGTTTAATAATATTAACGAACTGTAAAGTAACAAGCCCACAGCATCTAGCGGTCTGCACTCATTGAACTTATTTTTATTAAATACGAGTGCTCAGTAAATAATATACAACGTTAGTACACCTTTGCAGTAACTTTTGTGCCAATTCTCAAGAAGCTTTCAGAAGGTTTCACAAGCTTTGTCTTTAACTAGCCTGTGTCCAACCTGCACTGTTTGTAGAAATTTTTTTACAATTTTATGCAACAATATGTATACACTGGATTTTACAATGACAATAATGTGTGAGAAATGTGTATATTAATCATTGGCAATATATACAAACTGAAGACTGAAACCGAGAGCGGGACGTTGACGTATATTGGCCAACTTTGATAAACATGTCAAAACATACTGACGAGCGTCTTCATAATTATTGTTACCATTACCTTCCTTCCCTGGTTTATTATAATTGTTTGATAATTTGAAATATTATGTAGGTTTCAAGATTTTTAGCGCCAAACTTGTTTAGCGGGTAAGTCGGAACAGCCGCTACTTGCAGCGAATATAAACTAGTTGTCAAGATTATTGTTACATAATATGAATAGAACATTATTTTCTTCATTCCGATTACAAATTTTTATGCTCTTACTACATAATTAAAAACGGGTTGCACTCCGGGAGTGCTGGCAGAAGGGAAAAATTGCGCCATCTGTGAAATTTGCCTTAACTAATATATGGATAATTAGTATATATCAAACTACAGTAGTATCGCGCAGAATCCACAGATGGCGTAAAAGTATTTTTTTAAATATATGAAACTCTGACACATTTTCGATCAGGGTCACGTGTCCTGACGCGAGTTTAATATTTTTTACCCATCCCAAAAAGTGCACAACGCCGCTAAAGAAGTTTTCACTTCCAAAACTTACACGAATGCACCAAGTGTCTTAATTTCAGCGTATCTACATGTGTAGCCGTTTTTTTTTCTTCTTCCTCGTGAATATGTGTAATCACAATATACGTTTGGTTGCATGAACATGAACATATCATTTAACATGTATTCATATTTGACACCCTCAATTCATGGTGCGGAAGGTCGTTCGCTACGCGCAATGACGTACGATGCTGTGTTTAAATACAAATGTCAAGCCCGTTTAACTTGTTTCTAAGCAATTATATATTTCTTTTTACACTGATAGTGAAATAGCTTGCCACATTGCAGCTTATACTAATTTAAGTTAGTAGAATAAACTTTATTCTATTGTTATATATAAAACCAGCTTATGTTATACGTTTATCGTCGTGTGCTCGAGCTCTTCATCGAGCACACTGTTATTGAGTTTTCATACAGTCCAAAATAATATCAGCAGAAATTTAATTCAAATTAATTCTTTTTCTTTTGCGATTTTATTCTTATGGAAGAGTTAAAATTTATCTCTAAACGGCAGTACAGTGACTGTAAGCAAGAGTACCTATGTACGTCTTCATAAAAACGGTCGAAACGACGCGCTTGGAAATTTCAATAAGCTTCAGCATACATCAGGCGCGAGATAGCTGCAGCTACGTACGGACGGTGTGATACGCTACCGCGCATTTATTCACGGACTTATAGCACGAAGAAATCTTTAGTATTTTTCAGTGTGTGAAGGATAACATTTATCTATGTCAAAACTGGAACAATACGATTTTAGCTTTTATATTGAGTTCAACACTGAATACAGGTATGTAAATATTGAAGCATAATGAAACTTCACTTCACGGGTGGTGTGTAGTGAGTATTTTGCTGTTTTTATAGCGTATGCGATTAGGTAGGTACCGTATATTAGGGCCACTTAGGGGCCATCCATAAATTACGTCAGACGTTAAGGGGGACAGGGGGTCAACGAAGTGTGACATTGTGTGACAAGGGGTGGCGGGGGGTATCATAAGTTTCGTGTCGTCACATGTCAAAATCAAAAGTATTAAACACAAAACATTACCTGTAAACGAAAGACTACATTTAGAACTGCTCTATTCATTTCTGGGTGAAAAATTGCTACACAATTATGTAACGTCACACCAGGAAGGGGGCTGTGCAGTGAACGGCTGGATCGATTTCGCTAATTCTTATTTTTGTGTTGTTGTCAGAAGAAGGTTCTTATGAAAGAAAACATTTAGAAAAAAAAAGGAAATTCAAGAAAACTTACCGAGAGACTTACGCGGGTGAAACGGGGCGCAGCTAGTAAAAGGTAAAATCGCTGAGTTTTGAAATTTAATTTAGTTAAATTTATATAGGTACAATATGTAACTCAAATTTTGGATTCTAAAGCTGATGCCCTAAAGATAAAACAAGCAAAAATGTTTTAATAATTATTGAGGACGTTGTACTCCAAAGGTCCGAACCTCGCAAGTAGCAGATGCAAATGCTTTAGGGTTACAAGTTTCGTGTTCCGTAATCCCTTTACTTTGGCAATGGCACGTGGTGACTAATGATGGCTCTAATTGCCTTTGCATGGTTCAATCTATGCCACCGCATAGATTGAAGATTATACCTTGTACTTGAACCTGTTTGTTGTGAACTCCACGGTTTTTTTCATAAATCCACATACAGCATACAAAACATACAGTGTGTTAAATTTAACAAGGATACAATTATAGTACACTAGCAACCCGGACCGGCTTTGCACGTTTACAAAACACCTAAACCTTTCTCATGAATCGCTCTCTCTATTAGTGAAAACCGCATGAAAATCCGTTCAGTAGTTTTTCAGTTTATCGCCAACAGACAGACAGACAGACAGACGCGGCGGGGGACTTTATTTTATTATATGTAGTGAAGTGTTAGTAGTTGCCCCATGTATAGACCGAACCCATTACGCACTGACACATGGAGGATATCTCAATATACATCACTATCATCACCGTTATCGGATCAAAATGGCAAAATTTGAATGTCTATATTCATACAACATCAGATGTATCATCTTCCTAACTCCTACAGATGACGATGTGAAGATATAAAGTAGATCAACTGCATCATACTTAATTTATCAAACTTGCAGCTCCATATTAGATGTGTATTTCGGGACTTAATCACCATAAATATTATCGTGATTAAGTCCCGAATTACACATCTAATGTGTATCAAAGTCGCGAAAGCTTAAAAACAATTATTGCAGCTCCATATTTTCAATTATTATTTGTAATCGATGTGAAACGTTTAGTGGTTCCTTCAATTTAACTTTTTCTTTTAGAATCGAGTGAATTATGTCGGTAATACGAATAAGTAGAGGAGTGAATAGCTGAATTTCGAGTGCTTTGACCCTTTTATCCCTTAAGACCTTGCGAACAATTGTACCGAGGGACCGAAAGAATTCTGTCTTTTTCTACTTGATTATACAACAGTACGAGATAAAACCAATTAAACATAATACATTTTACTACTTAGATGAACCAATTATATTTTGGTGGTTCACAATATGAACCTCTCAATATGAAATCTCTTACCTACGCTGAAAAGCTTCAATATAAAATTTTCCTTCACAATAAATAAGAATTTTGTTTCTTGGGTAGGTACCTACATTCATTCTTCACTTATCTTAAGTGTTTGTCCTTGCAAAGTAGAGATATTTGGCTTGTACGGTATTTAGCAGTTGTATATTGTAATAAGTAATATAAAAAAGCCGGGCAAGTGCTCATTTTCTCTGAAACCCATGGACGCATCAAGTTGAAATTAACATCAAATACTTATGTCAGTGGTCCCTTGAAGCTGTAAATTTATATCAAGCTTCTAAGTCAACGGAATTAAAAGATACGGCCATTAAGCCTTAGATTTTAATAAATTTAAACATTTCGCAGGTATATCAAAACTTTCGATGCCGACATACCACTTCAGTGACAGCCTCGGTGGGGTGATGACCCGAGGGGTTTTGCACACGATAAAAAGAAGGTAAATCAAAACTTATAGGGATCCCATTGACCTAGAATCATTAAAATTTGGTAAGAAGCAAATGAAGGAAATATCCGAAAGTCGTTAATTTGTTGCGTAAAACCGCGAATGTGAGTTTTTGTTGCCTTTTCAGGGCTAACCTACTCAACTTATTATCATGAAATATTGTCTAAACTATAAATGTTAGGGTAATATAAAATAACACGTGGATCAAACCGATGCGGATTTCTGTTTCTATGTATGTGGCTATGAGTTAATTAAGAAAACAATCCATCTGTTTTTTCAAAATTCCGTCGAGGTTAGCACGTGATTAAGTTACAAACATGTTCCTAAACTCAAACATTTATAATAGGATAGGATGTAAAGTTGCCTCAATGACTTCAAACAGACGACTTTTAGTCGGACAGAAGCAATGGATTGTATGAAATTTATGTAGGTATACGAAATTATTCGATTTATTAGTGCTTCCACTTTCGAGATATCGGCAGCTAAAATACCTTTATGTTAATTTCTTTGGTGTTCGATAGAACATTGATAAGTACTCAAGGAGACCCGTTACATTTTTTTATAAAACTGAGTTGGAAAACAAGCACATAGGCCTTTTTATAAGAAATTGTTTATCATAAAAGGCACATCTGCTTGTTTTGCAATTTTATTAACAATCAGTACATTACTGTTGTTTGTAACGCGTTAACAACATAATTAACCGTTCCATATTCCATAGAATATAGATGTATATTCTATAGAATATAGATGATTTGATTCCAGTAATACTTACACAATAAAACTGGTAGAGAAATCGGATCTAGTTGTTACGAGTGCGACAAGAGAATACCACCCCGATTAACACCTGTAAACTATTCAGTATAGTATTACGTTCGTTTTCTTACCTACTACGCTAACGGATTATATAATGTGCAGTCTGCACGCATTTCTAGTATAGTTTTGAGTACTTATAGAACAAAAAATCATCTTTGAAATGTTTAAGCGCTAATTAATTTTCAAACGCTATCATTGTCAGTGGAAAAGAAAGTGTAAGTACTGAATTAGGCTTGTAATTTAGTATCACTCAATTATTCGGTCATCAAGATTATAAAAAACTAGCAGTGCCTCGCGGTTTCACCCGCGTAAGTCCCGATCCCGTGGGAATGTCGGGATAAAAAGTAGCCTATGCGTTAATCCAGGTCTTTAGCTATCTACATACCAAGTTTCATCGCAATCGGTTTAGTAGTTTTTGTGTGAAAACATTACAAACACACATACAAAAACACAAATGTTTCCTCTTCATAATATTAGTTTAGATTGTCTAAGCTCTATATAAAAAATACATAGAAAAGATGATTTTATAAATATAACCCCACGACCCGGAAATAATTCAATTCTGTCTGAGCATTTATGCAACATTTCATTTATTAAGAAAACTCAATCTAATTCTACCAGCCGTTAAAGACATAAAGTATTTTCAAATATTTCTTTCTTTTTCCAGTTCTGTAAACATTTTTCCGAATCTAATTAAAGTTTATACCAACTCCCAATATGCTTTAGTACAACAAGGTTAGTGAGATCGCTGATATCGTTTCTCAAGCTTCAGTTTTTTTCTTGTACTTTGTGAAAATATTGCTACAGCGATGATATTACTTTATCTGCAAACCAACTTGTTTAAACATAGGAATTTTCCTTCGCACTCGGTCCAGATGATTAAGATATTGTTATGTTATTTTTGTCGAAGCGATCGATTGGGATATACTTAGTGGGCCGTACCTTCGTCATGAGTTAGACATTTTCAAACATTATAAATCAAAGAGATACGTCTGACGGAAAACGATTTATACAAAATGTGTAAGGAAAATAAATAATAATATTTGTGCTTACAAAATCTTTCTTCAATTATTTTAGATATATGTAAACAAATGTGTACTGAGATATACTTTTACTGAAGTAGGTATTTTAGTAGTAAACAGGAAAAGGCTTGTAGGAACATCTCGACGCATGTATTCTCAAAACAAGATTTTACACTAAAATTCAGGGCTTTTCAGGGGTTACGAGGCAGAAAACGTTTGTATAGGCTAAGAAGGGTCTACGATTTCTTGTTTACGATTTAGTCAATGTTCAAGGTCTAGCACACACTTCCGACTGGGTAAAACATACCACTTTTACACAATGAACGGAAACAGTGTGGGTTTACAAATTTTAACAGAAAGTAAGTATTTGAAATAACATTTGTACACAAGTATTTTATTTTGCATTCAGTCTTTGAAATATATATATTTATATTATATACTTAGAGTCGAACCTTTGTAAGTCGAACTTTAAGGGAGACCCATAAAAATTCGAGTTATCGAGTTTTCGACTTATGAAGTATTTTGACTTAGGCGGATTTGTAAGGATATATTCGACTTGTAGTTTAGATTGTAACTAATTTTGAGTTAGTGGGGTGAAATAGATAAAAATTCTAGTTATAGAAGTAATTAATAACAATATAATAACTTTACACATCTCACACACGTCCGTCTGATCCCGAACTAGGCAGAGCCTGTACTATTGTAACCAGACTGCTGATAAACATATTTAAATATTTCTAAGTACGTTATATTATAGGTAAATTATACCCAGACACACGCTCTCTGGCTCAGTAGTCATGGTCACCACGAGACCAACATTAAAATATATATATTATCAAGTAAAAAGTTATGTAATATATTATGTACGAAAATATGAATAATTCAGACGTCCGCTATCTATAACATTATTGGAGGTATAAAGCGATGGGTCCTAACGTATACTGGTACAACCAGCAAAATGACACATGCATTTTTTTTTAACAATAGCTGTAGCTTACCTATATTTAAAACCCTGTAAAATTTATTTTAAAATATCGATTAGTTCCAAAAATACAAAAAAAAAAATGTCTGTTTTATTAGTACAATGTTACGAGTTTTAGAATTTTTTAATCGCTCTCCTGTAAAGTTACAATTTATTACATGTACCAGTAGGACCCGCCGAAGGGCAGAAAAATCTTTTTCTTCTGAGTTGCCTGTTTTGCTCTATAAAATTCCATAAAGTATTTATTGCTGTCCTTGCTTCTTTCATGAACATGTTCAAATGAAATCAAAATAAAACATCTGATACCGTTAAAACAAACACTTATTAACTTCAGTCATAAATTCCTTTACAATTTCATAGAATTGGTAATCGTATTTATTGTATACTCTTAGCTTGTTTTCTAAGAAACGTACGTAGGCATATTATTTAAGTCGATAACTTATTTTACTTTTCTTCAAGCTTCAACAGAGGTAATTAGTTTCAAATTATCAAGTCAAGTAGAGGTTGTAAAATCAAACATGGCTATGTTCGAGATACATAGATCCAATTTTTCTTTTCGAGTATAGAGGGAAAATATATACTGAAATTGCTTGTAGGAAGTAGGGACTCACTGAATATTTCGATTTATAGAGGGTTTAGATTTCGAACATTAAAAGTTTTGGGACTCGAATGGAAGGAAACAAAATTAATTTTTTAATTGTGGATGTTTACAAATTATCGAAGTTCGACTTACAGAGCTTCTACTGCACTAGCTACCCGGCTTGACTTAATGCAGTAGCATTTAAATCGGTTCATTAGTTTAGGAGTTCGTCGCGAACAAACAACGTGACACGATATTGTTGTATATAAAGATATATATATACGAATACCCATAAACAGTGACACTCATTCTGTCCTCACATAGTGCTTTACCTAAATGTTACTCCTAACTAACCTTTAGTGTCCAAACTCTTTAGCTGTCCTCTTGGTTTGCTTATTCATAATATAAAGAGTATTAATACATAATAGTTTGGTTTTAAACCTAGCGGTTAAAATATCAGCATTGAAATATAGCGGCAGTAGACATTAAATCACTTTATTGCAATTAGATACTTTGTGTAAAAAGACCTACTCTAAAAAGCGGTAGATACTGTAAAAACAAGTTAAAAGCTTTTTGTTTTTCAACAGCAAATTTTCCACTAATAAATATTTAACAAATTCTATTCTATTCTAATTTTAACATAAACAGTATCGAAGTGTGTATAAGTCATTTACGGGCGGCTACACCTAACCTTTTAACTCAAAATTCTGACTTTCTTGTATGTGATAGGCATCTCAAAGCCGTAATCTGATTACACATGGTCTATATTCATATGAGGGTACATTTTATGTAAATTTATATTCCTGTGTCGGAGTAAATAGGAAAATAAATGTAATTATTGTTGCTGCGTGAATTTTGTATAAACTTGCTCCTAATTGGCTATTTGACAGTTGTAACGACACAATATGAAATGTGTTGGTTATGATAGCTTATAGGTAAACAATAATTATACATTTTCTTTGCATTAAAATAAATTGTAAATATTTTATTTTTGCAGAATAAATTTTAGATTTTATATCTGTGGGTTACAAAAACCGAAACGCGAGCGGCCATGATTGAGCATCGCACCCAAAACAAAGCACCGTGTGTTCTGTCTTCTGTCATTCGCGGTTTCCAGAAAATAATCACTACAATATTTCGATTTCTGCTTGTAAGAGGTGTCAGGAAATGGAGTCAGGCTATACGAAAGCTGATAGTGCAAATCTACCTTAAGTCGATTCATTTATGGGCGCAAATTTCATTGTGTGTAATCCCGACTTTTGTTCTACCAAATTTCGGAATGCAAAAACTTTCGTGTAAGTACCAAAATAAGCAAAGTAATAGTACATAATTTAGAAGTTCCTTAGAAACCATTTCTTGTATTACATCCATGCGTTGTCTTTTGCTTACGGCTGATCGAGGCTGCGGAGGCGCGGTACGTTTTATTCTGTCTGGTTGACAATGAAATTTCGATGGCAAACAGTCTAGTTTTATTCTTATTTTGCCGACAGAACCCATTACACAGTATTGGATGTAATTTTCCATATCATTAGGCAGCTGTAAAGTGATACAAATACTTATATTAATTTTACTTTTATTTTTATGTGAATGATTAATGTACAAAATGTCAGCTTAGGTTTAATTTACAGGTTCTTCTAAATACTTCCATCGAATCAAAATCTTCACAAAAGAATATCGCAGATTTATCAGATGTAAACTCCGGGTCTCGTGCTAACTGTAACCACCGCTTTCGACGTTTAGGACATTTAGGAACGTAATTTAAGTGTTGTACTCTTACACATAGGCACGGCACACGTCTTATAGCTTGTCATTGTTTACAATTCCAGTAAAAAGCTGTAAATTTCCACTCAAAACAAGCAGAAGAATTAGAGCGTCGTGGTTAACTTTGTTTGCTTATTGAAATGTGACGTCACAGCTGACACATGTCATGTGACCAGCTGTTTTCGCGCGAATTTCAATGCAATAGAGATACATTATTTTATTTTTCTATTAAATAACATCTTTTTAGAAAAAGGTGATCGTAACAGGTATAAAATAACCTACGTAAATTTTAAAATATTTTTCCGAGAACTGTCAAGTAGCCAATTGTCTTACATAAAAGTATAAAACAAGTAGGTATGTACGTATGTACGTATTAAGGGCAAGTTTACTTGCATATGTATATCACTTAATAATTTTCAAATCCAAAATAATGATTTTTATTCCTCGTTTCTTTAGCCCTTTGAGTACGTACGACAATTGCAATACGTAAATGATAACCAGATTTACTATTAAAGAGAAAGGTATCGCTAATGGTCAAAGCCATGTTTGTGTCAAAAAGCTCAACAGAGTGAAGCTGTTCTTCACTGTGGCGAAAAGTATGTTTCGATATAAGTGGACTTTGAGCTTGACGTGCATTTTTCACCTAATTATAATAATATTTTTAAATATAGTCTAATATATAATAATATATTTTATATATATTTATATAGCGATATAATGTCCATATGTTTATTAACTATAATAAAAAAATCAAGAATAAAGGTATTAAAAATATTAATGTCATTGAAAAATAACGTATGGTGCTTGATATTACATATAAACGTGACATAACGTGAATGGTTCATTGATAGATACTTATTTAAAACAATAGAGTTATTATTAAAATATAGTAAACAGCAATATAGTACTAGCAATAAAGCGCGTTTTTTAGTTTTTATTTTAACTTAAATTTATTTGTTTTGCCTAAAGTTCTAAAGTTAGAGTGTTCAGAACTAAAGTGGCCGCATACCACGAGACTCCAAATGAATTTCCAACCGCAAATGCGTAATATTAAATAGCCACTGTTTTCCTAGTAAACGCCACAATATAGCCTTTTACGAGGTTTATTACGTTTGTTTGTAAGACCAATAGCACGTTGAGTACCTTCTTTGGGAATGTAAACGTTCGTAGTTTACCAATTATTTGTAACGATTGATCTCTTATTACATTTCAATAAACCATTTAGGTTTATTTGAATGATATCTAATACCAAGCATCTTCTAGATAACGATGTTGATCTTACGGTTATTAACCCATCATACATTAAGGATGCTGTGTTTAAAGAACGTATGAACATGAACAGTAAGTTTTTATAAGAGATTTTTTTACATTCACAGGGAGACAGGCTTTTACTTCCTGCGCTTGATGTTGTATTACAGCATTTTCTCTCTCTGTGAGATCACGCAACTAGCACAGTCTTGGACGGGAGTGATGAACGCCTAAAAATTTTACTTGTCCATAAGGACAAGTAAAATTCCTAGGCGTTCAAGCAGTAACAGAAATGAGAATGTACTTAAATAAATAAATGTGCAAAAATCTCGAACAATTATGAATGGAGAACTGACGCGACTTTACAATACGCTGACGAACAAACATTAGTTTTACGTGGTGTTTTAAGCCCAATCGTTAAGTTAAGTTTTGAAGGTGAAGAAGACAATTCATTTGAAAAAGAAAACTTTTGAAATCGTATTACAACTGGTTGTCA
The DNA here is from genome assembly GCA_949752705.1 of Callimorpha dominula. Lineage (NCBI taxonomy): Eukaryota > Metazoa > Arthropoda > Insecta > Lepidoptera > Erebidae > Callimorpha > Callimorpha dominula. The sequence goes on from OX456999.1 coordinate 15,659,271, forward strand.
TAGCTATTTTTATTTAAATAGAAAACTCTCACAATAGGCATTGTCTCTACGTCGCGAGTAATTCACGAACGTAAAATTGTTGAACACAAAGTACACCGAGGCGTAGAACAATAATTTTAGAATTTACAAACATTTCTCTCATGTGTGAACTCCCTGAACAATGCCCATTAGGACTTAGTGCGACGATCTTTTATACTACAGCACTCTTCTATCTATGCTGTCAGTTCGAGCCTCTTGCAGAGGCAGCCAAAAGTGAAGGGATAAGACAAGAAATTTAGGAATTTCAAACAAATCTGCACGAGGAATATTGATAAGTCAGCAATCTTTAAGCGCTTTTGCTATATAGCTATGTAAGTGGTTTAGGTTTTATACATCGAAAGATTTTTCTTTTGGACTTAAAGCCTACTGAAAACATTATACTTAATCATAAAACAAAACGTTTTTCAAAGCTCATACACACGATAACATTTGCAGATTTCATTAACAGAAACAGCCGTTTTCAAAATATTATGTAAAACATCATTTGAAAGGTTTAAAGTGCGCTCCTGTAAAGTTAGTAAAAATCAAATGCGTCGTTTTTCTAGGACGACTACGATATGTTTACTTCTTAACTACTTACAGGATAAATAGTGAGAAGTGAAGAGTAAGATGTTTTTCTAAACAGAATCTACGTATTGGAACAGGCAACTGACTACTACTCCTGACAATTCTAAAATACTATAATGGTTTAATTGAAATAAATAATTTTGATTTGATTTGATACGATTGAAAGTTTTAGTTTTATTTTAATTACTCAACGACTGTAATTTCCCCTTTACTCAATACTAGTAGGTATTTGAATACATGAAAGCTTATAGTATACGTTCATATATTAGGTTAGGTGGTAGACTTTGGTAAAACTAATTTATTTTATAAGGTTTCATAGCTCCTTCATACATTTGTTTTACTTTACTTTCATGATTTTATGAGGATATTAGTTTCGTGTATGTGTATGGTTTTTGTTAATTTGTAAATTTTGAATCATACATGTAAGAACTGTGTAGTCACTTATTAAGTTTAAATTCTATGTTGCCTGGACGCGGCGGCAGGTTGTTGAGCTCGTCATACCGTCATCGCGGCGCGACATGCTCGTACATTAGGCGGGGCTGGTCATCTCCGGACTGCTATTACTATAGTAGTCATTTTGTGTTATTGTTTATATTTTGGAACAATATGTTAAAATAAACACATGTAAAATACACTTATACATTCATTCATTTCATGTTACAGCAATGTAACATGAAAATTGTAAAAAATATCTTGAAAAAGAGTGTCCTTAGAGTTACTTGCCTTCTCAATAGAATCTACATATTGACACAGACAACTAGATTTACGACTGACTTATTCTAACTGACCCCTGATCAACAAAAATACTTATAAAATTGTTTTAACGGAAACAAATGATTTTAATTTAAATTGATTTTGCATAATATAAGAATTCACTATGTAGAATTTGTTGAATACTAACACTACATGTACCAACAGTCTGTTGAAAAACATGAATAAATAGACTACTATAAGATATATCCAAGATGTGGGTTAGTTCTGACTCATAAATGTATATAAAACATCGTATAGCCGTTTACAAACTAAGTATTTACCATTATACCTATGGTTTTCGTCACTGTTTTCCCACGCCGTAGAGAAGCAATAAATTCAAATCGTACGTTTGCTTGGAAAACATATCGCGAACCGGCACCGCGGCGGGCTAATGACTGTTACGCCATCACATCTTTTAGCCATATATCCGATGCGTAAATGTACGGAGTTTTGAAATAAGACAAAGACCTGATGAACGCCATTACTATGTGAACCATTTCCTCTTTGGTGTGGAACAATTCCTACTCTTATAGAACTGAACATATATCCAGTACGTATATAGAGGTAAAAAGCCACGATTCCACGTTTTATTACATTTTTGTACCTTTGTTTAGTTGTACTTGAGAGATTTTTATATAGGCATATTACGGAGTATTCGGATATATATAGAATTTCAGAGAAGAAAAAAATATTCCCAGGATATTAATAATCTGAAACACGTGCACGGAAAATAATATAATTTAATTTTGCTTACAGAGCACATAAATGTGGTAACATTTACGCCATTGCATGCCCCTTTTTATCACTTGAAGTGATAACATTGGAATGCACATTTAAGATGTGCATTCCTGGATAGCGCTATTTATGTGGTGTGAGTGAAAAATTAAATTATATTATTTTTTTGTTGATTATTTTAGCCACAAAAACTAAAAAATAAAAACTTTTATTAAAAAAATTAAACCGATGAAAAAAAGAAAGAAACTGAATAGTGAAAAATAAACTTGTAAGTCTAACTAAACTCCTACACTAAAACATAATACTACTACAATTACTATACATACCACTATAATTAGTGTGTATGATTGGCGCTGATCCAAAATTATTTATACATTAGTATAGGAGTTTAGTTAGACTTACAAGTTTATTTTTCAGTTCCTTTCTTTTTTCGCCGGTTAAATTTTTTGCTAGAAAGTTTTCATTGTACGTGATTCAGATTATTAATATCCTAAGAATATTCCAGTCTTCTTCCCTTAAATTTGTTTTTTTATCCTTTCAGAAAGAACGCTCAAAATAATTTGTATAATATGGATAATTTTTAAGCTCAGAAATGTTTTTAAGCCAGCTTTAATCTTATAATAATAATTCTTTAATCAATTAGGTACAGATTGATATTGCTTACCAGCCTGGGGTGGAAAGTGCGAAATCAGATTTATATCCATTGAAAGGTCTTTGCTTAAAGTAATGTTGAGATAACTATAAATTAAAAAATTTAAAAACGGCCGACACAAAATAATAAAAAAAATGCCTTATATCATTTTGGAAAAGAGCTGCTACTCTTACACTGATGCACCGATATTAACTAAATATAGCTAAGAACCACCGCAAGGTAACTGGCTTTCAAATGAAACTGCATCGAAATCGGTCGATCCGTTTGAGAGCTACGATGCCACAGACAGACACACACACACAGAGACATCGACGTGAAACTTATAACACCCCTCTTTTTGCGTCAGGGGTTAAAAACACTTTTGTTATCTAACTTCTATGCTCCACATAGGAAGCAATCTTCTGTTAGACAGACAATTATTTGTATTTGTTGCTACAAATACAATACAATAAAAGTTTCTTAAGATCCAAGGACCACGCATTCCTCACGTGGAACAATTCGACAATACGAATCTGTCTCACAGAACAAAGTCTTTCTCAGACGATACTTTGTTTTCATGTATAATATACATAATATATTATTTGCAATTGTTATGGAATGGACTAGAGCGTAAACTAGGAATGTACTGTATTACAGTCCTCCAGGACACTTGCCCGCTGTATGGATCATGGATAGTGAGTTATGATTATTGTGGTCTTGTGCTAGACGTCATGTATGTGTGTCCTTGTTCCCGTTCCATCATCAGAATAAATAATTTCTATTTTATTTTATCTTTCGTGACAACGTTGATAGAATACCTACTTCATATTCATATTTTAATTACATATTTTCATTGTCACCAAAGAAAATTTGTAATTAAAGTTTCAGCTCAATCGGATGCCAATGCCTGAAAATAGACATCCATTAAAAAGAACCAAATGATGATAGATGGTCGTTAATATTAATGATTTAAAATTCTTTTGATATTTAAACTTACGAATAGTCAAACAAAGTTGGTAATATTATAAAAGTTTAAGAATCATACACTTCAAACAGAATCTAATTCAACTCTCGAGCTCGAACGAAACTCTCCAGCTTCTTAACTCTGTTAAAATTGGTAGGATATAACAAAGGGAATCCATATAAAATTCCTTTTGTTACAGCTGCTACCCGTTTCATCGCTTTTCTTCAATTTTGACGCGATCGATAGCAAGTATCAAGTTCCTCAATATCGCTTTACTTTAATTTGATAGCAGTATCAAATCACGTCACAACCACAGAAAAATACATATTTCATAAATACGAATAATAATAATAAGAAATTACAGTCACTGACTTAACAGTAATTTGCGATTTGGACCGATGATATTATAATGTTTTTATTGTTTGTTTTAAAAAAATAATTAATATATATTTATATATAATTTTTGTATATTTAAAATACGTTAAAAAATGTTATTTCCAACTGGCACAACCATTGGTATCTCAAGTTTGTGTGTATTATAAAATACGTTTCCTTCCCTTGTACCCGACTAGTCTTTAATGATGTCAAAGGTTTGTAAATCTGTAAAAGCGCACAAGACCAACTGACCTGCCGAACTTCGGTCTTAACTCTCTCATAATAGAAGAAAAGCTTGGAAAGCAGTGGGACTTTACCCGATGCTGAATCAACTACGAGTATTTTAGTTGTGTTTTGTTGTAGAGGTTTGTTTCCATCGTTATGAAAATTGATAAGATTATAACCACATTTAAGTAGATTGAATGCTTTAAATCCAAGTCCTTAGCTATTAAACATTCCAGAATAGAAATACCAATTAGAAAGTCATCTCGATTAATCGTTATTTCAAATCTGCTTATTTCAAATCTGCTTATTTCAAATCTGCTTATTTCAAATCTGCTTATTTCAAATCTGCTTATTTCAAATCTGCTTATTTTGACTAATGTGAATGAAAAGGCTAATAGCTCGTGCGGTTAAAAAAACGGTTAACTAAATTGCACTTTATGCTGTAGTTGTGAACTTGTTATCTATGTAAGTGTCCTTACAGACTTGTTCTTAGTTCAAAGTATGTGTTCCCAAGAACCGATTTTGATTCAGTGACTTGCAATAATAAAGCAATAAAGCAATAAAAATATAGTCTGAAGTGTTCCCATGATGAACCCGAAAGCTTGTCATAGAATGTTCTCGTCTACTCAACATAACACTGACGTTTTCGAGCTTACTAATAAAAGCAAAATGTAATACAAAATAAACATGTTATAATCTTATATTTGAGCCATTTAAGAACTGTAACGAATTAATTAAATTAGGTAATTATATATATATATATATATATATATATATACACCTGTTTACAAGTATAGTACGGCAAGTAATTACTTAACAACCAATCACTCTCAAAAAGTAATTATTTATCTACTTGTATAACCTTTCGCCTGACAAGCTTTTTTGTTAACAAATAATTAAACATAAAATATTAAATCAATTTTATTACGATCTAATTAATAACTTCAATTTATATATTAATTATAGATAGATATGTTTGTACAGTTCATATAATTTGAGACAGGTAATGCGTTAAAGACTAAAACGATACAATATTATTGAAGACACTGAAAATCTATTTATCACTTATAGCAAATCATAATTTTTTTACTAACTTTTCTAAAACATTATTTAGTTTTTATTTCATATTATAATTTTATCGCTTGACACTTTTATTTATTTTATAATTATATCGTTTATATTTTTAACCGACATGAAAAAAGAGGAGGTTCTCAATTTCATTGATTTTTTGTGTATATGTTACGCGATGTCTTTACCAAGTATGAACCGATTTCAATAATTATTTTTTGAGGGGGGGGAAATTAAAAATCATTAAAGTCGCTTACTGTACTTTTTTCAAGGATAATTACGTATATTGTAGGTATCCGGAATATAAACCAATCTAATAAAAGAAGTCTTCTCCAGATAAATTATTGTAACCGGTTGTCTATCAAAATATACATTTACGAATAGTAGGTACATGTTTGCACATAGTTTTGTTATTAAATGAAAGGCATCGGATGAGCACATAAAACATTATTTACAGTGCCTGTCGGATAGTGTCGTAAAACGCGAACAAGATGAGCTTTCCTAAAGCCTCGTTTACAGATACATTCCAGAGATAAGGCGTAGTGGATTTCTGCTCGAAATAGAGCCACCTGACTAGGCAAACCGAAATAAAACTGCGGTTAGATAGTACTTCTGCGTACTGTTGTTACGTTGTTTACCTTCTTGGTTGGTAAGAACAATTGCCAGTGCTCCACTTGACTGATAAGACTTGAAATTTTAGTCGACATCTATGGACCTATCTTTTAAAGTATGAGTTCTGCTCGTAGTTCCTTTGAGTGCATCGATAAAACAGGTAACGCAAATTTTTTGTTCAAGATCACTGATAGCAGGTATACAGTTTATAAAAGGGCAGTCAAACAGTAATCTTTGTAATGTTTTTTTAACTATTTCCTTCTTAGTACAATAGGCAAGCACTAAATCCATTAGACTATAGTAGCTAAGCAGCGTCGGAACATAATCATCTTCTAATTTATTGTGTACTTCTGCCATTTAAAGTAGCTCCCTCACCGGGAGCATTCGCTTGTAATGTAACGTTACTTACGTTACAGATGCAAGCATTACATCAGTGAGGGAGGAGTACCGAACATTACAGTAGGCAACCTGTAATGATACAATCTGTAATATTTTGATACAACTTGTAAAACCGCCTGTGTTTGATCGGTTTTGAAATAATTCATGACACCCATATCGTTTTTTTTTTGTTTTTTACGTAAATAACAACTTCGAACTAATATTGCCACGCTCAGCACAACGACCATTTCGCCTGACATTGTGGAATCAACTAGAAACATAAATGTTACATTATAGGTGAATGCTCGTCAGTCAAGGAGGCAATATTGTAATATAATGCTCGAAATTAATTCATAAATCTTAAATTACAAGCGAATGCTCGTCAGTCAGGGAGGCAGTATTGTAACGTAATGCTCAAATTTGAATCATAAATACTACATTACAAGCGAATGCTCCCGGTGAGGGTGCACCTTAATAAAAAGATAACATGTGTTTTTAGAGCACTAGAGGAAGCAGCCATAGGCCGTGCGTCTGGTTACCTGTTTAATGTTAATATATGTTATTAGGTAAAGTAATATATCTCTCACAGTTGACTCATGAGGCATACAAAGCTACGTCTACATTAATAATAGGCAATAAAGTCAACAACCTGTTTTAATACGTCCATTGTCTACTTCTCCTAACTGCAACTGTCTTCGACCTACTTGAACTAAAAGAGGTTAAATAGAAACATTTCTGTGACATTTATAATTGTTATACGAGGGCGGCACTGAAAATTTCGGGAATCAAGGAAGTGACACAACATTACTATTTAAAAATGTATTTATTGCTTTTCGAAGTATTCTCCGCGAAATTTGATACATTTTTCCATACGATGGAACCAATCATTGAACTATTCCATTCGGAAGTTGGGTCTCCAAAATGGCCGTTTTGTAGGCGTCCACAGCTTCTTCAGGTGATGAAAATCTCTGACCACGCAATTTATTCTTTATTTTAGGGAAAGTATAGAAATCATTAGGGCTTAGGTCGGGGCTGTACGGCGGATGGTCTAATAATTGTATGATTTCTTGCTTTAAAAACTCTTGTTCTGTGCGCGGTGTGAGAACTCGCATTGTCGTGATGGAGGATGATGCGGCGGTTGCAGTTCTCTTTACGGAGTTCAGAAACGACCTGTGGCAAACAAATGCTAGTATACCATTCTGCATTAACCGTTTTTTGTCCCTCAAGAGAAATAGTCGCAACATGGCCGGTTTTGGAGACAAACGTGGCCACCATTTTTTTTGCAACATTCCGTGAACGAACAATTTTTGTTGGTTTTAACTCATTTTCGAACACCCAAACTCGTGACTGGTTTTTTGTTTCGGGTTCGTACGCGTATATCCAGGATTCGTCACCTGATACGATGTTGTATACAGCATTTGAAGATCCTGCGTGGAATCTTTCGAGAGTTCTGACGCACCAAGTAACGCGAGCCGCTTTTGCTCTTCACAGAGCGAATGCGGTATCCATCGGGAAAACAACTTCTTTATACCTAATTGTTCATCCAAGATTATTTATATTTGACTCATGCCAATGTCTAAAGTTCTCTGAATTTCGCGGTATGTCACATGTCGATCTTCCTCAATCAGCTTACGCACAGCATCAACGTTTTCTTGGGTGACTGCAGTTTTTGGACGACCTTGACGGGGATCATCACTGAGCTTGACACGTCCACGTTGAAAATCAGCAAACCAGCGATAAATTGTGGTTTTGGATGGGGCTTCATCACCAAATGCAGAAATCATCCGGTCAACACACTGTTTTTGCGTTAAACCACTTCGAAAGTCATAATAAATCATCGCTCTTGAATTTTCTCGAGTCAATTCCATTTTCTCAACGACTAAACAAGTTTGACAAAACCTTGTGACAAGACCGAGAATCTTTTTTTAAATAAATAAATGGTATTCGATTTTTAAAACCAAGGTGTTTTCAATTAAAAAGATTTTAATATGACAGAAACAGTGAAAATATTCCATTCCCGATACTTTTAGTGCAGCCTATGTATAACTGTCTAAAGTATAGCAAAACCGCAGATTTTTTTTTATAATTTAGCGTCACTTATTTACAAGAAAAAGAAAGGCTTTGTTATTTACAAGAAACCGAAGTATCGCAATATTGTTTCAGTTTGTGATATTTTTTTTTTTTTGTTACGTATTAAGTACAAAGTAAATCAGAAGTCCCAGACCTATCTGTTGCCTTTAAGTTACAGTCTAGCTAGGTACCCACCGGGTAATTTAGAAATGTTTACCTTTCAGCTCCGACGAGCCCCCTGGTTAAAGGTTGGCCCGAACAAAGGTTTGTGATCAATAATTTCCACTACTCTGTTTGCCTCTCAATTTCAAGCACCCAAAAAGTTTAGTTCCAATACAATAATATATATTACTAGCTAACCCGCGCAACTTCGTCCGCGTTTGTAAACTTTACTCCGTTTTTGCAACATTTTTCATTGGTGATCCGCTCCTATTGGTTGAAGCGTGATGTTATATAGCCAATAGCTTTCCTGAATAAATGTTTTTTTTTATGTTATAGGGGCAAACGAGCAGACGGGTCACCTGATGGTAAATGCCTGCCGCCCATGGCAACCTGAGACTCCAGTCACAAGTGCTTTGCCGGCCTTTAAGGGAGTAGGGGAAGGATGGAAGAAGGGGAGGGTAAGGGAAGGGTTAGGGCCTCCGGTAACCTCACTCACTCGGCGACAAGTAATGCAAGCATCGCTTCACTGCCGGTTTTCTGTGAGGCCGTGGTATCACTCCGGTCGAGCCGGCCCATACGTGCCGAAGCATCGCTCTCCCACGATGTAATGTGCTATCCTAGACTAAAAGATTTTTTCAATTCGAACCTATAGTTCCTGAGATTAGCACGTTTGACCAAACAAACTTTTCAGCTTTATAATATTAGTATTAATTCATAAAAACTTATTCTGTGCCAAATTCATGAATAATAAAAAGGTATAATAATTTATAATTTCCTTTCTCGAAGCTTTTATTCAACATCTCAAAGTTACTGTGGACATAAAGTTTACGACGCATTATTGTTTTAAAGTACATCTTCAATACAATAAAATGGTTCAACCGTGTCTAATATCTAGCCAGTGTCTTTCCGTAATGGTAGGATCTAAATTTGTAATAAGCCCCATAAATTTTATGTATCAGAAGCGTCTATGTTGGTGAAGTGAATAATACGGATTTCGAGACGATCCAATTAGATCCTAATTAAGGAACATTTCTAAGTGCTAACAATGGTGTAGTGTTACTATTGATAATTTGCCACTCAATGTGGTATTTGTCAATTTCGCTGCTCTTAATGATTTAATGTAGATATAGACACAGTATAGACAATAGTGAGGGCTCTGAAGTCGGTAAAAAAGTTCACTATTAAACATGTTTTGCCAACTAATGTTCATTTAAAGTGTTTTAAAATAAAATTAGCAAGATTCTTAATTTTCTAGTAAAAAACAAAGAGATTGAAAGTAATGCCAGGATGCTTATTTTGTAACGGTATTGGCAAAGTCACACATTTTGCAAATGAATCGTTATGTTAATGGTAATTAGTCATTTAACGCTCCTATTTCGTGAAGTCGTGATACAGGGAGTAGTGTAGCCTCTTGTTTTTACTCCTAAAAAGTTGAAAGCTTAGAGAACTAGTAACAATAAACATTTTTTTATAATTTTGTATCTTTTTTTCATAAAAAGTCACTTTTTAAAATACATTTCGTTTTAAGAAATACTTTTTCGGCTTTAACTCTACTCTACTCGACTCTATGAAAAGGTAATATCGAAGTCAAACCGAATACAACTAGACTAAGTGTTTTCGTCCTCTAGTTGGAAAATTAAGACAAGAGGGGCTAATTTTTACATCTTAAAAGCGCATACCTCACCAACTATTAAAAGAAATGTAACAAAATATAATAATAAAATAATACGATTTTATTCACGTGTGCATGCCCGGACGATTTGCGTCCTTATTTAGCGCCATGCGAGTTTTCACTATTCCCGTATGTAAAAAAAAAACAAACGAAGAGACGCAAGTTTTCGAGCGATGAGGAGTTTATAGGAAAAAAGAGCTTTTGAGTAGATATGCTGATATGAAGACTTGTTTTACTGACAGTGGAGACTACTTCGAAAAAAATAAAAACCTATGTAGCGCCCTAAAGTACTAGGGTGCTTAACAGATTGCCCCAGTATCCCTATATTAGCCTAGTAGAAGTAATACTTCTACTAGGCTAATATAATTCCTGTATTTAAACTTTCAAATGAAGAGTAATAGATCAAAGCGTATTAACTCTGTCAATATAACTTTTGAGATAAAGGCATAATGAATAATATTTAAAAGAGAGGATCATAAAAGGGTTTATGGCAGTCAAATCAGCAAATAAAATTATAATCTACATACATTCAAATTATAGTAACCAATGTAATCTTACATATTTTTTTACTCACGCACTCACCATAAAATAATACTGTTTGATAAGGCACTTCTGATATTTAGTATAATAAAATTTTGCTATTTCGTCCCGTTCTTCCAAACAGTCACACATTTCCTGCTGTTCTTGATCTGAATCAGTAGCACCATCACCGTTCTATTATTATTTTTTTTATAATATTCTAGCTCCACATTATCTTGGCCATTCCTCTCCAAAACGTTTCTTCAGCAACATGTTTATATAGTTTTTCTTTGCCTGATTTATGCCGCGTTCCAATAAACAAAAAACGATTTATTTTGCTTACGGTAAAGTTTTCGTTGAAAATTTAACGAAATTGTATCATCCGGATCTTTCCTTTTTTGGAGTATACTTGCGTATATTCTTCTTTTATGATGATTTCTTCTCTCTTTTTTTAATATTTTTCTAGCACTGCAGAGATATGACCTGGAGGCATATAAGAACGTCCTCTTACAGAGTAGAACAATACAACTTCCTTAATATATGAAGGAGCCTTATTAAATAGCCACCAACATAAACTATGAACAACATGCATGTTTTTGTTTTGACCTCCGCAACCGTCGCAGAACAGTGTTAATTTAGTTTTGGATTCAGCAAAATTGTATGTTTCAGGAAATGATAATATGGCAGAGGATATTTCCACTGAAGTAAAAAATGTGAATCTTGTTGAGTGTTGTCTGGCACGGACAAGTTTTCCAATCGTACATAAATATTAAAAATAAAACATTTTATTCCAAACTAAAATGATTAAACCAAAACTTACTTAATATTTTTTCTGCGAAACTTAACAGAAGAAAATACTAATTTCGGATGTAAAAACTCTATTTAGTAGACATGTCTTTCTATTTATTTAGTAGACGTAATTTCTTCTATTTAGTAGACGTTTTTTTTTTGATATTGTTGATAGTTAAACGGCTTGTTTACAATTTAAAATACTTTAATACTAAGGTTAAGGTTAATATTATATCCGTTTTTCTTATAAAAGCATTTAAAATAGAATATTCAAAAACTTTGGACGTTTTTGCTTAGAGAGTTATGAGTTTAATATTTATGATCTATGCAAATGTACCTTTAGCTTTTCTCTTTGATACCAGACAAAACCTAATTTGTTAGCTTGATATTACTTAAAGTATATAGCTGCCTAAAAGCGACATATTTAGGTTTAGGTAGGAAAGGCCTTAAGACGAGGCTAAACATTGATATAGACTCAAAGACATACATATTGTGGTGATGAGACCTCTCGCGCTTGCATACTCCTTCGATTGGAATAATAACTCTTTGAAACACCAGGGGTTGGCTGGTGGCACCAAACTCGAATTTAGAACATGTTTGAAATATTTATAGAAGGATTTAAAAAATAGAAGAGTTGGTCGTCCCAGAGGACAGAAGACTGTCGTGACGACTTTCGTGCGATGTGCACCTTATAATTCAAGAAATATTATTTATAATTAATTTTTTTGAAGTTATAATTGTTATATGAATAATTTGATCCTGATTATAGCGCATAGTGTGTTTGCCTGCTCTTTTAATTTTCCTCCTCCAGATAGAACCTGTCGTAACTGGTTACCGTAAAGCCCCCAAGCTTCACAATATGTAACTAAAGCAATACAAATACGATCAGAATATAAATCACACTCTTAGGAACTTTCTTTCTCTAATATAAGTTGTAACAGAAGTAGTGAAAGCAATATTCGTATAAATAAAGTAATTCGAATAAACTTATGTCAACGGGAGAAGAACAAACTTGATTATAATCAAGTTTGTGCAGAATTTTGTCACGAGTCTGCTTATATGGAGGCATAAATAAACCAATTGTTCCAGTTTTTGAACCACACGATAGATGTGTGCGTTACTTAACAATATTTTCTCATAAGCTGCATAAAACTATTTTAAATAAAAATGTTGGAAACCATTTCTACATTAAACGTTTCTTCAAGTATTTAAAGAACTTTTTTTAATCAATTTAATGAAAAGCTATTTGTTTCAATAAACAAACTCTTAACCTATATCTTTTAATTACCCGCAAACGTTTTTGTTAATTTTTGATATAATTTAAAAGTTTTCTTGATAATAAAATGAATAAAAACACTGCCTTTGCTGAAGGACGACTCTTGTGGCCACGTGAGTTATAATAAAATGGGCACATGATGATAGAATAATAGAGCACTAATTCAATTACCGCCAAAAGAGTATAATTATGTAATTGTAGTGTTTCTTACATCAAGGTTTTGTAGTGAAAGCAGATATCTACGTACGCCTCTAACACTCTCTTCACGTAACGACATATTATTAAGTACGATCACGGAATAGTTTCGAAGGCACTGTGGTAAGTACTTTATGATCAGAGTTAAACCCTTCCACAGCAAGCTAATTTACTTTTTAACCCCGATTATATTTTGGCTTACATCTATAGAAAGTAATCCTATGACTTGCTATATATTGCACAAGCTTCAATGTTTACCAATATCGACTTAAATAGAAAAATAATAGATCATTTTACCTATGTCTTTGCAAATATTTGAATCGGCCAATGTATCAAAGGGATAATCAATAAGCTGAAGGCTTATACGTCACGTCATCTATACATAATGGTCCGTTATCTGTACTATTCCATGTAACGATTATATCTAATACGGTTAAACGAGCAATACTTTTAAATATATATGTATATATAATCTGAATCTCGGAAACGTTAGCTAGGATAGATAGATAGATAGATGTACTCTTTATTGTTCACAGAGCAGATTACAATATTTTCTTATATCTAAATACTTACTAGCTAATACTATGTACAATTGGCGACTTTATTGCAGTTTGCGATCTCTTCCAGGCAACCATTGGATAGAAAGAGAAATAAACTTGAAAAGAGGGCTGCAGTGTACATGGAGCCTATTTAACAATTAATAAATAATATATAAGTACTATTTACATATACTACTAACTATAAATATTAATGGTTTGTAGATGAGTATGATGATTGGTACACAAATATATACGTACACACGCATATATACATATATGCTTAGACATATCATAAGCACACATAAACAATGTACAACAAATACGGAGGTACAAAACAATTACATAATAGTACCAAGTATGTCACAATTCATAGAGAGATATAGTGATCTTTCACTTGTATTTTAAAATTTGTTAATGTTTGTGCACGTCTGATGGCTAGTGGCAGTTCATTCCACAGACGGACAGCCTTTACTGTGAAAGATTTGTCCATAAACCTTGTGGTATGTGTCGGCATTTTTAACCTAAGATTCTCAGACGACCTCAGGAACCTTGAATGCGTATTATGCAAAAATTCGAAACGTTTTTTGAGATAGTGAGGAGCGCTAGGATTGAACAGAATATTATACAGTAGTGAAAGGATATGAGTATTCCGGCGAAGGCGTATGGGTAACCACTTGAGCTTAATCCGATATTCAGAGACGTGGTCATATTTGCGTAATCCAAAGATGAACCTGATGCAGAAATTTTGAAGTCGCTCAAGTTTATCAGGTTGGTCCTCGGTGAGACCTAGATAGCTGGCATCTGCATAATCAAGGATAGGAAGAAGGAGTGATTCTGCGAGCGCAATCTTAGTGGCAACCGGAAGAAGGTTACGCAGTCTTCTGAGGGACCCTGTAGATGCAAAAAGTTTCCCACTAACCTCTTGTAATTGTGGACTCCAGGATAGGTCTTTGTCAATGTATATCCCAAGGTTCTTTACTGTATCTTGAAAGGGAATAAGGGCACCATCGCAGCAAATCTGGGGTTGACTTAACCAATCTATTTTTGTTCTCATCCTAGAAGAACCAACAACAATCACTTGTGTTTTCACAGGATTCATTGTTAAGCCGTGCTGCTTACTCCAAACACAGATCTGTTCTAGGTCTATGTTTATAATGCCTATAGCCGTTGACAATGTTTCTGGAGAGGCTTGAGTATAAATTTGCAAATCACCAGCATGGTGGTAAGAAGAAGAAAGTTTATTGGAAATGGAGTTTATAAAACTGCAAAGAGCAAGGGAGATAGAACGCCACCCTGTGGTACGCCAGCAGATGTAGTGCACCATGCAGAGAAGGTGTCTTCAATGCGGATGCGCTGTCGGTGACCAAACAGGTAGTTACGAAACCAGTCAATCGCCGTTGGAGATATGTTAAGAGAGCACATTGTCCCAAGCAACAGATCAAAATCTAATCTAGGTTTCATTTTTAGAAAAAGTAAAAAAATCCAGGTACTTTTTACATTTAATAAAGTAATTGAAAGTATAAGGGAAGTTTACTATATCTAACAAAAGTATAACATACTCGTATAATCACAGCCAACGAATGGACATCGGAGTATGTTTATAATCCATTGCTTGCTCTGTTCAAACATTGAATATATAGTTATCAGATATTTCGAAAACGTTTATTTTGTTTTCGCTGGTTGCCTGAATAGAATCTATTCAGGCAATGAACGAAAGCAAAATAAAAGTATCAGATACTGACTAACTAATTACCACTCAACAAAATTACTCGTCAGAAGTAATTATGAATAATAATATCGAATCCTAACCGAGTTGCTCACCTAAGGGTGCATTAGTGCGTTAGTTTATCTCTATATACGAGTATGTGTAAAGTGATTTAAATAAAGTGTTATTTTAAAGCAAGTTTACACTACACCATGCTATGCTAGTAACCTTGCTTAAGCTTGCTCTGAATTATAGTTTCAGTAACTTTTATGAAATGAATGTTTATATAGTTTGAATACATAACTTCGATACAGTAAGAGATTTGTATCTGAACATCTCACAGAAGGTCATTTATTATATTTTAAGCTTCCGTTCTAACACATTGTCATTCATTTTGAAAACTAATAAGCGTCCTCCTAGCAGGATTTCCAAATAGAGCCCCGCTGGACGGAACTAACTTTTCTCGGTCGTTGTAAAGTAAATAACCTCGAAAAATGAGCTTCCTGACATTATCCATGCAAGTTGGATTGTTCTCCGAGTTGCTAGCTCCAATAATGTTATACTTAAAAGTGTTTAAATACTATGCAAATTACATATATTAAGAAGAAATTTCTTACGCTTATTATGTCTCGTGCACGTTACTGAAATAAAAATATATGAAATAATTTCATAACCCAGCAGCATCCCGCCCCGACTTCGTATGAGTTGCAGAGCATTATTAACCTATTGGCTTATGCGGCGCACGCCAGTAAAGCTTCCAAACGGCATGGTTTTTTTCGACTTCTTCAACAATCATCGCCAATGTACACGAAACCTAAATCAATTATACACCTAAACTTTCCTCATGAATTTCTCGGTTTATTGATGAAAACTGAATGAAAATCCGTTCGTTAGTTTTTTAGCTTATAGACATCGTCTCTAATAACATGTGTCATATTGTACCTACATGTCATCAAAGTTAATCAAAAAAAAGTAATATACCTATATTATGGAGGTATATTTTCCTCCTCCCTTTATTTTGTCTTTGTAAATTATTTAAAATCGCTTACTGTTATTTCCATATCATGTTGTAATGTAGAATCCAAATTTGGCAACTAAATCACGCTTTCCATAAGAAATTTGTAATACATAAAATACTTGTAAAATGAAACACTTATTTCTAATGTAACTTGTTCAGTCACGTTACACTGAGCTACAGACACAGATTCGATACATATTGCAATTCGCTGGAACGGTTGACACTTGATTAAGTAACCGCAAGCCTCCCAGGAGAATATCAATCGAGAAAATTCTTATTTTCAGAGCCAGGAGCTACGAATCGGTGACCTTTTTGTACGAGAACCGCAGGGAGTTCTAAGTAACACAGTGGAAAATTTAAAAATTACTACGTTTACTTACAAAATTATAAAAATTCATCAGCCTTGACTAGCAGGAAGCATACATTTGTACTAAGGTGTCACACGTTCGTGAAGCTTTTGATTCTCGGCGCCTACAAATCATCATGGTTTTTCCGATACAAAATTCACAGTAGCAGCAGCAGTATGTTTTAAGAATCTTACTAATTGTGATCACTGATAGTTGGTGAAACACAAAGAAATTGAGCTTAATTCTAGGAGTTACCAAAAAGTAGAAATGTAATATAATGACCCTGTGATAATTTATGCTTTATCATTTCTGTTTTCGAGATCGCAATAGAATTAAGTCAACAGTACTTCTGTCAGTTCAACAGTCTTGTCAGTGCCCTTAATATAATTACCTTCGGCTGTTCGGCATATAATTACTGGAATAAATACTTATTCTTTTTTTTTTTATTGAATGCTTATTCTTAAGTTTATCGAAATTTCAAGGTGTGTCGTTTCAATAATTTCTTTCGTTCTTATATAGAAATTACTCAATAATAACTTGAGACACCAAACACACGGCTGTCTGATCCCAAAGCCCGTACTAGCCCACAGCCCGTCCTGGTAACCAGACTGCTGATAAATACATACATTTCATAGATAAATTACACCCAGACACAGAACAAATGATCGTGCTCATCACACAAATATTTAGCAGTTGGCCTCCCCTAACTCCCCCCACCCCCCCTCGGTACGCCCTTCCATCTTTAAACATATTGTTAGCAGGGAGTAGATTCTCGCAAAATTCCTAAAATTTGTATATCTGGGGGCACGGCAGTGCCCCCTCCAAGTCAAGCAAAAAAGCGGTTATATTATTCATTTTGATTTAAGTGCCTAATGTCATTTCGACCGTATCTGACGTTTTTAGCGACAAGAATAGAATAAAAATATATACCAGCTACCCAGCCACGCGTTGCTATGACTAACTAATTGGCGATACAAATTATTGTGACTATAAATTGAGATAAAAATGATCCTATCTCACAGGTTGGACTAAAATGCACACAGTGTGCAATATTTCATTAAAATCGGTTCATTAGTTTAGAAGTTCATAGCGGACAAACAACGTGAAACTAAATTTTTATATTTAAAGATATTGCGGAGGTGTAATTTACTATGACGAGTCTAATATATATTATAATATTTTTTAACCGACGAAAAAAAAGGAGGTTCTCAATTCGACCGTACAATATTTTTTTTTTTTTTTATGTCTGTTCAGCCCTCACTCCGTTATTTATGAACCGATTTTGATTATTCTTTTTTTGTTAGATAGAGTATACCTCAAGGGTTGTCCCATGTCAAGGAAGTCAGGATCTGATGATGGGATCCTGAAATAATTGAGAGAAACCCTCGAAAATTGTAGGAACGAATAGTGTTTCTGTTTACTTTTCATTACTTTATCAGGTATTGCGTTTAGAAATCATCACATCATGTAGCTGAGCTGATGATGAAAAAACCATAGAATAAAATCTTTTTAACAAAAAATTAAACCAACGAAAAGAACTAAAAAGCAAAAAATAAAGAAACCTTAAGTCTTAAGTATTGAGCTTATTTACATAAACTATCTAATTTTATATAAACTTATTTTGAGTCGGCGATTTTTTGCTTTTTAGTTCTTTTCGTAGGTTTAATTTTTTGTTATTATGTATACATATTTATTTAAAAATGTTATTTATATATTTAATTATATTAATAAAGAAAATAATATCAGCCATATAATAATATTGTATCTATATAGAAGATACTTTTCTATTGTAAATACATGCAAAGTATATAGAATAAATATTTGTTGGCAAATGTACTGAACGATAATCGAACATGCGACCTCCGACATAGCAGTCGGATGCCCTAAAATTTCCTCACTATACTATTAGCATGGATTCGAATGCCGCTCGTTGAAATATAGAACAATATTGTCTAGATGTTCTTTAATACCGTAATTTTAAATTTTGTAGAATCATCGTAATAAAGCTTTAATTATAAAATGTATTATAACATACATAAAATTGGGTAACAGTTTATCCATTGCCTATGTAAAAAATTCTGGGTGAAACATGTGACCAGAATATTGAGTATGTAATATTGTTAAAATAGACGACCATAAGCCAAACATTTAAGTGATGTTAAAAACTTACATACCTTACATAGAATTTAAATGTGAACATCAGCATTTTACTCTCGACACGCTTAAATTAACATAAGCTTTTCTTCAATTTTCACTTCGTTGAAACTTTGCGTTTAGGAAAGTTTCTGGTAACGTTAACTTTGAAAAATACGTAACACCAAAACATATGAATTCTCGAAATGTATTGTCCGTTCACTCTATAGTATATGAAAATGTTTAAAAGTGTTTTTTTTTACATTATTATAATTTAAAAAAATCTAGTGAAGAAACGTGTGCTCTCACTCGTTGCTGAATAAATACTGATCACCGTTCACATAGACCAACATGGGTACCACGCCACGTTCACTAACATATCGCGTTAGATTATTTTCAGATGAGACTTTTCCATTGCTGTGTAGAAAGCTAAAGGTTTGGAGCGATTTGCTTCGTAAACTGTATTGGAAACTATACAATTCAGTTGCCAGGAGTAAAATAAAATGAATAACAGGAAACTGAAGCTGTAAAGGAGGCATAAACTAGACGTGGTCATTAGGTAAAAGCGACAAGAATAAAGCTCCCATTAAACGATTAACTATGGCTTTCTCGCCAATGCAGCCGTGCTATGATTTTTTTAGACTACTAAGGTAGAAAACGAGTGCTGTAATAAACCCTGTAAATGTTAAGTAGTAATTAATTAACGTTTATAAACACTTACTACGCAAGATGTGTCACTTATATATAGTTTGTCGTGTCAATTCTGAAAGAGTACGATGGACGTACCTATACGAGCTATTTATAAAGGTACTTTGCCAAACAGGCCACGGTCTACTTCTGCAAACCCTGTTTGGAAATACTAAAACTTTTTTGGCCACGCTGAAGTAAAAAATTCAAATAATAAATCTTAAGTATTCGTATTTCAAATTAGTCCGTGTAGATCTTTACGTATTGTAACTTTTTATATTAGTTTGGTTTTTAGGCACATTTCAGTATTTTTACTACCAGATTTACAAAGTTTTAACAAGATTGATTGCCCAGTTTTTAAGAGGTTAACTCGTACGAGAACTAAATTCTATTGCAAGTAGCTCTAGTGTTTCTTTTTCGAGAGAAGTGTAGAACGTTCAAAAGGAGCTTGCTCGACATTTGTATTTCGAGTAAACTCCTACTTTCGAACCCAACAAGTCTCCTTTTTCTAAGACACAAATAATCCTTATATTTTAACCAATTTAACACTTCGCAGGTAAATCAAAACCTGTAGGGTACTTCTGACCTACCTAGAATAATGAATTTGGCGAGAAGAAAGGTCTCTCATCACAGCACAAGTAAAGGAAAAAATCCGAACCTCGTTAATTTGTTGGTATATGTTGTGCAACCCAGTGCCCATTTTGCACCATTCATTCATTATACGATTATATTACGATTTACCTACTACGCTGAACTACCTCAACTTAATATTTCAAAGTAACTAATAGTTTTTTATTATCAAAATAATATTGACAACAACAGAATTTTCAGTTATTCTGTAGATAAAAGCATGAATTACAGTTACAATGCGTGGAAGAGCCCTTTATAGGGTAATAGATTGTAGATACTATCAACAGGGGAGGTATATTATGTTTCTCTTTTGGGTTGTTATACCAACAACTCCATTTATTCCTTTTCTGTTTTTACAGGACTCCTAACACGAAATTACGGGTACCCAGGACTATGGTTATTTCGATCAGCTAAGCCATATTAGGATTTTATAATCCTAATGTGGGTCATTTTATTATTAAAATGACCGAAATCGTAAGTTTGATTCTTAATTATTCGTCATGAATATAGAGCTTGATGGCAACATTCATTTGTTCACATGTGAAGAAAACGTACCTGTCCTGTCCGAGTAAGTATTCAATGAGTGTCGATGGTGCGTATGATGAGTCTGACCTATTTAACGGAAACCTAATGATTTTTTCTACGACTACTTACTTCTACTTTTAATACGATTACAAAGTAGTATCGTCGTCAACAAATATACTGAAACAGAAGAGGTACCGTTTTTAGACGTACCTACATATAATTTAATGCGTGATAATTGAAACATATCAACTGATACGTTGAGAGAGTCCTGAAATTTTACAGAATGAATATTACAGTATTGTACAGATGGGTACATGTTTCTACGACACTAAAAATGTACTTTGCATCAAGCTGCATATTAATATTGATCTGGGAATCAAATATTACTATTAATCTCATTATCTTATATTACTATCACACTTTCAGGTATCTTTTATATTGAAGCAATGCACCTTATTTGTGCATATATTTCACACAAAAAATATGTCTGAAAGCAGATCTGCAATACTTAGATTCTATTTTCAATACTTTAATTTATCACAAATAGACCCTCCACAATTATGTATGTCTTATCGCATCAGGGGCAAAATTTGCACAACTGAGAGTTCTGAATAGTGTTCTTGAGATTGTGAAGTGTGCCTATCGTCTGTGGTAGATTATCCCTTAACTCCTCTTAAGTTAAGAGTAAGCCCAATGTAGAAACTAGAACAGTTTGAATACTGGGTTGTTGTTGTTGTCATTATCATTAGCTATTTGTTAACTAATGTTAATACGAAGAGTCCTTTGAAGTTAAACTATGTATAAATTATCAAGTCTTTAACAACTCATTAGCCCTGATTCTGAAACATGGCAAAAGGTGTGAACGGTTAAATAGATCTTACGTAAGTAATAGGAGACTATAGAGCTTTGCTTCTAAAGATAGTATTAACGTTTGTTAAATTTAATTTGATCCCATTATTGTTTACTTCATTAGTCATAATTGGAAAGTTACCGATGTAATCTCGCTACTTCACATTTACAATGCAATACAAATAGATGTATGCTGTCAAATTAATATTCCTAATTAACTTTCTGGGCGTTACGGTTGATGTGATTCCTTAAGTTTGTTTGCATATTGTTTGTTATTCAATTACTATAAGTGAGGATTTGTTATTGGCTCTCTGAAAACTAAATTCTCAATTTTTATTCTATTGTTAAATAGCTGTAAGTCTTAAATTAAATAAATAAATAACCTTTGCTTTTTGCGCTTGCGTAAAAATAATTTTTACATCCCTCGAGAACATTTTTTTTCCTGATGAATGATGTCGTTTACTGTGATGGTTAAAACTGGCAAACAGCGGTCACCGCACTCTATCCCCTTGTGTAATACCCAGCCTGGATGGACTCAGGTCTCGAATTATGAGCGGAGACAGATATAGGCGTGCTGTTGGAGAATTCTCGAACCTCGTTCACGGAATACAAGTAAATTTGCTACTTGTTTAACTTACCTACATGACTTTCGTGACCTCAATTCCCGAACAAAGAGATCCTCCTATCTGGAGGCGTGCGCTTCGTTCGTGCGAGAGCGATGTACATATAACTTTCACTGCAAGAGGTGGAGGCCTCGGATGATAGAGGTTGCTTTGAAAACTACGCACGATCGTAAAGTGTGGTATACCCTAGTGCCTTAAGTAAGAAAAAAAATTAACCTGTCTCCATATAGGTATTGCCAGGGATAACGTGGACTGCATTTGTCTAAGTTCCACTTTTATTGGGTCAGTGACTGGCGCTAGGCCAACACAGTTCCATATGTGAGTGTGTTGCGATAACCTACACCGCCACTGCAGTCATGTCAAATTTTATAAAGGAGTATAGAATCCGTATACTGTCAGACAGCATGGCCACCCTAAAGGCCCTGGAGGGCAACACCATGAACTCCGGTTTAATTTTTGAATGCTATCAGACGCTGGAGCGTTTAGCTTCTGGCAATGGGGTAATTCTTCAATGAATCTAAGGGCATAGCGATTCGCTTGAGAACGACGCCGCCGATAAGCTGACAAGGAAGGGGTCCATAATATCAGCGGCAGGTTCAACTAGCACACAGCTGCCAACTCCCTTCAACCAATTTCACTCATGGGTAAGGCAACTGACTCGTGAAACGCACAAAGATCGCTGGGCTGACACATCCAGCTGCAAGCAGTCTACACTGGTGCTGGCTGCTCAGTCTCAACGGATTCAACATCAGGATAGTTGGAGAAACCATTACAGGCTACCTGGCCCTGAACCAGCATCTTTTCACCATCAAGGCAAACGACAGTCCTCTATGAAGAAGATGCCTCGACGTGGAGGTAACAGCAGCCTACGTTAGCTTGGAGTGCAAGGCAGTCCCCGTATAATAGGCAAGTGTCCTCGCGGGCTGCTCCTAGAAGCCTGCGAACGCCCCAGGAGGCTTCTGTGTTTCTGGAAGGAGATAGGCTGGCTTAACTAGTCAGCCTTATCTGAAAGCATAATTGACCGCTTATGAGTCTAAATGCGGAAACAGAGCCCAATACCAATAGGGCCAGGGACTATATATAAACTCATAAGTTAGCTCAATGTATCCCATTGTGTTTCAGTGAAATAAATAGAAAGTAACAACATATATTTTAAACGGAAAATCCGTTAAAATAACATTTTGTTTAGCTTAGTTTAGTTTTATTAGAGTTAGCTGTAGGGCTTAGTGATGTCATGCAAAAACAACTGAGCAAGTTCGAATACGACTCTTATCCTAGGGGTCTCCTACAAACCTAATAAACAAACTGTTGACGATTCATACATTCCGAGAATCCTTATCAATTGTACTTACCGAAATTCATAAATCATGGTCTAGATCAGCACTACATAACTTAACTTTGCAATGAAAAAAGTTCTGCTATATATAGATACACATCATCTTATTCCAATTGCAAATGTAATGTAAACAGACAGACGGAAAACAAACTTATTTTATAAGAGTTTTCCTTTTGATGAACTGTACCGTTATTAATGTTGCGTTATTTTTTATTAGGTAAACACATACATCAATCGTAATTTCATGCCCCTCATTGGGGAAATTATTAAAAAAAATCTATCCAAGTCTAATTTTTAATTAGTACCTGTCTAAATAAGGAAATAAAAATGGTAAATGAAAGGTCACACCGCGTCCACGCTGTGACTTGTAATGTATGTCTGTCTGTCAACTACGATAGTAGTTCAGTAGGGCAAATATTCTTCTATCAGACTTCTAATTAACCAGAACGATTTTATAGTTATACAATACACTATACAAATATCCATCATAGCACTAAACAGTGTATTGTAAACTATACACAAATGCTACAATAATAGGAAGTATTAATATAAAAATTTAAATTGTGTGTGTGCGCAATTCACACACGGCAGAAGTGAAACTTCAGAAAGAAGCCTACGAGAGAATGAGAAATAAAAAGTAAAATCAACACAAATAGTAGACTAATGTTAACAAATTTCATTTTAGATAATTTATACAAAAGTTATCAATCAAATTTTCACAAATTAACACAGATGTGTTAAATAATTAACATAAATTAATGAACTAACGAATTTTAATACGCAAATGCACAAAAATGACACCACGTTGACATTGACGCATTTTCTGAAGGCTTCGTAGTACGCAGGCGCAAAGGCTAAAATTATAGGAAACACTGATACTTGTCTTTGATTATAAAGCTGTCTATAATCAAAGATACTTGTATTCTATCTCATTTTGTCGCAGTCTGAAACCTATTTATGAATATTTGTCTTGTTTGTCTCTTTGAGTGGGAGTTTTTCGTTTCATTGAATTTTCAATCACGATTCTAAAGAAGGTTCACTTCAATATACCCAAACACCAATGATTCTAACTCCCTAAAATATCTAAATCTTGCAACTTTACATGGAATTCCTCCAGCGCATTACATTCCAATTCGCATCGATAATTGTCTAGATCGTGTGTAACAAGTGTTGCCCGTGCTGTGCGTAAGTAACAGGCACCGACTAGATGTTACGCCAAATGTACTCGTAAATGTGGCACATCATATGGTAAATGCCCAATACTCGCACATGGTTTCGGTTGTTCCCATTTTCGGTAAAACCACTTCTAATTTCTTTGGAACATACGATTCTGATTATACCGCTCCATTCGCTTTTTGTAACGTCGAATCTTATTTGCCCACGCATAAATTTTCTGCTTTAGAAAGTCTTTCGCTAAGGACTAATGTAAGTCCCCAAGAATGCCTGTTTCACTTTTCTTTTTTTTCTAGTCGGAGACTTTTAAGTTAG
This sequence comes from Callimorpha dominula, assembly GCA_949752705.1. Classification (NCBI taxonomy): domain Eukaryota; kingdom Metazoa; phylum Arthropoda; class Insecta; order Lepidoptera; family Erebidae; genus Callimorpha; species Callimorpha dominula. The sequence goes on from OX456999.1 coordinate 15,684,181, forward strand.
CATGTTAGTAAACAGCTATAGACATTACGCGGTAGACAATAAACAAACAAACAAAAATTAATAACAAAACATTGCTGCTTTCTTACTTTGTGTACGGTGCTAGATTTTTTTTAAACACCTCGACTGTAATAAAATATCAACGCAAATAAGCGGATATAAAACTAACAAAAAATGTCTTGTAATTTAAAGGTTATTACACGTTTATTTCATAGGCCGACCCTCCCCCCGATATTTTAGATAATACTTCCCACTCTAAGAACTTGAAGAACTATTATGATTCTCTTTTGTTACTTTTTTTATGCTATATGAAGCCAACGGTCACCAAGCATGGCTCTCCCACGATAAGGAAAGGCAAGGAAACTCTAATTAATATACATAACTAGCGTGGAAATTCAAGTTTATTCCACTGGAAACGATTTTCTGATTAATTTTCATAATTTTATGCTTCGTAAGAACCGTCTCCAAATATTAAAAAACATAAAAAAAAATATGAAATCTGTCAAGTCGTTCTCAAGTTATGACGTGACAAGGCAAATTGGGATTCATTTTTATATTTCAATAGATATGTATTATGCAACCAACGGCATCTAATGACCATAGGCTTAACACTCTTACTATAAGGAGATGATGGCTGGTCCATGCGTCATACTCGTGAACGGATGCTGCTTGGGGTGACTGGTCGGCCTAGTCAGCGATGCTTTAGCCTATACTATTATTTTGGTTCGATCAACTGCAACTCTAGCCTCTTAATCCAGTCACGAATTATTTTTAACAGTAAATTTTGTAACTGAATGAAGGTAGATGTGCACCTTGAATGATTTCTATGTTTAATAGGTTCAAACCTTAAACGGTATCACGGAGTGATTTTTATTTTTCAGTGCGTTAGCTTTTGGAGCATTTCAATAAAATGAAATTCAGGTGTCATCAGCTTGCATCCTGTTTACCTTTCCTGTAACACTAACACTATTGTACCTAAAGATCTGACTTTTAAAAAGAGTGGCCATGAGTTTCTCTGCCAGTATTCTTCTCATAAGGCTCTACGCATTTTGGTAACTGGAAGTTATAGATCGACACAAGCAAGCAGTAGATTTTGGTGTTTTCACCTAATTTACCTCGACAATCCAGTACATGCTCTGTGGCGTCTGTTTGCGCCGATCTATGATTTTAACTCTAATTTAACGTTCATAAATGTCACTTAGTGTCTTAATTGAATAAATGATTTTGAATTTGAATTTGAACTCTATTACAATTAATACCAAGGCCAAGAACACTTATTACATTAAAGTTATCATATTAAAAGTGTTTTTTTTTTTAAGTTTTAGTTAATCTATTACCTATAATAATTAATTATTAAACATTTTAAAGGACAGAATTGAAATCTTTGAATGAATGATAACATTATGTACTGTAAAAAGTTAATATTCAGCGTATTATTACTGTCTTAATGACCATTTGTGTTATGTAATCGATCCCGGCTGACAGTATCAATATTCAAAGATGTTAAAGGGGTATGGTAACTAAGGACAACAATCTACTGATCACTGCATCTCGAAAATGCATTTAACAACATGGGTGAGTCTATGGGTGGTCTAATACGATTATTTGCGATTTGTTTCGAGAGGCGTAAAATTAATAATCACCACATCAAGGTCCAATTTAATCAGGTAAATAGTCCACTCGACTAGAAGCACATTAATAACCATGGTATATATTCGTACATAGTCGCCAAAATCGCCTGGCCGAGGACGGAGAGGAGTGGAAGCGTAAGAGGGAGGCCTTTGATTTGATTTGATTTAAAAAAAAAGACAACTCCCGCATTAGGAATTACTCCTGTGTCGCGGGGGACTATACAAACATACAAGCAACGGACACAAAGAACACCCAGACTTAGGTGGGAATCGAACCCACGACCTCTGGCTCAGCAGTCAGGGCCACTAACCACTTATATATAAAACATGCCAGCCAAACAGTGGGACACGTGCGAGGCTAATTAAAAAAAATCCCCAAAATTACTATTGTATTGTATAAATTGTAGTAGGGACCGCATGTAAGTAAATGATAGTAGCCAAAAAAGTATTATTTCATAAGAGCCCCTTCGAAATCGCCACATTTCATTTATTGCCCCCCCCCCTTCCTCCCCCTTCCCCCTTCTGCTTCATAACTTCATAAAGCTCATGCGTGACATAAATATTGCGTGATCCTTGCGAGTTCCTTGTTGGTAAACTGGTGGGGTGTGATTGGTACATAACTCCTAAGTATGAGGCGCTTAGTATTCGGAGTAAGGGTTTAGATCATAGTCAACCAACCTGGCCTAGTGCGGAGTCTAAGATTTGGTACTCTCAACGGTTATCCAAATTTACAGATATTACTTTGTAAGAAGTAGGTACTGGAGAGCACATAAAAGTGGTGATAAAGAACAACATTAAATTAAATAAATACGCTTTTACGTAGACCTGTTACAGAATTTTCCTCTGCGCGCCACGTAGATTAACTCAATCACAACTTTTGGCAAAAAATAAAAGTATGTTTTACAAGTTCGAGACTTCAACGCATATTTGGATTTGTAAATCATTTGGTTGAACTGAATTAATAAAGTTTTTTTTAAATAAGTTGAAGCAGAAAAATTGGATGTAAATTAAAGTTTTGCGTAGCACTAATATTTTTGATATTACGCAAATTTTATGCACTAAATGACACAAGAAATGTGTAAGTACAACATTTATTGTGTCATTTAGTTCATGAAATTTTAAAACCCACTAATATCAAATATATAATGTTGAAAATTTTGAAAAGTTGAATAATTAACTCTCATTAGATTAGGGGCTTTAAGGAGAAAATAATAAGTAAATACAATTATTAACCTTTTGACATTTATTTTATATCATAAGGTAGATACACATACTTATGACATATTATAAATTATGGCCATTTAAGATAGTAATATAATCATTGTATGTATCAGGTGTATGGCCTGAAAAATGAGGAGCAACAGATTATCGCGAAGCGGAGAAATGAGCAAAATGTGGTGAAGAGAGTTTTATACTTGAAAGTTGTTGGGTACAAGAGTAGAGGACGACCGAATAAGAGATTGATGGTCTTCGTGAAAGAGGATATCGCAAGAAAGGGAGTAAGCAGTGATATGATGAGCGATAGAGTAGAATGGAATAAGAGAACAAATTGCACCGACCCTAAATACATTTGGGATAAGGGTAAGAAGATGATGATGTGGTTATGTCGTGCAGCTACCATTGCTACTACCAAGGTAACTAAAGAAGTAGGAAGGACACAAAGAAATCAAACTGCGAATATCAGCCTAAACGGCAACGGACAGGATCGATCTGTTTATCCTATCAAGATTTATGGAGTACAGAGAAAACAGAACCACGTTTATGTTTGGTAGAAGGGTATATCATATACATATGATTGTATATCGTGTTCATCATTATACATGTAAGGGAACTGAATAGATTACAATATGCTATAGGGTCGCACCCTTAAAAATCATGCAAACAAGGGCTGCTGCAATCCTTGGAGGAAACCCCGACGCTTCCTGCAGAAAATGTACAGCCTAAAAAATTGTCTATAGATGCTAGGAACACCAACGTATTGCTGATCCTGTTTGTGGTGTTTTTATAGGAACCTTTATTATAGTTTTTTGAGAAAACCCTTGCACAGAGAGCTATTGGAGCATCTGGTAAAATATTCTTTGATCCATTATTGTACCCAACAATTATAAGGCCTGTAATCAATTACTATTATATGGCGCCGGCACCAATTAAGGCTAGTTACCCGTATGCCTATCGGTCGCCACTCGTGAAACACACTCACAGCGACCCCCCATTCGCAACCGGCACACTCCCTATTGTCCAGATAGGTGCCGGAGCTGTAAGGCACGCTCACTTCCCGCATATTTGCATATGCTCGCGGTAACACCGCTAGGATCGTCAGAGAAGCCGACTACCAGTATCCAGCTCCGACTGTCAGCACGCTCACATCCCGATCTACAATCAAGTGTAGGTCTACCCTGGCCGGTGTCCGGATCAGTGTCTAGTCACCTTTCTATTTGCTAAGCAGGCAAGTACCCGAGCTGCATCGGTCCGACGGGACCTCTGGTAAAGGACGCTCCAAGCCCCGCAGCGGAAAACCAAGGAGCCCTTCGCCTTAGACCGGTTAATTCCGCTGTTCGCTGCGCGCGAGACCAGACGCTCCACCGACATAGTAGTGGAGCAGACAAACGTGCCCGTTCTCTACAGCTAACCACAAACCCCCACGAATCCAACTCCAAAACCGGTATCTGACAGCTTTCACCGTCAGAGGGCTCAGGAACCGGTTCCCGTGGTACCCTGATCTAACAGCCGGATCCGTAGAAGGTGGCTAGTAGATACTAGACACTAACAGTGGAAGCGAGACACTTGCTTGCAGGAAGCTTGATATAGCGAAGGCCTTCAATCGAGTCGAACACGAAGGTCAGCGATACTGCTCAAAGACTGCAAATACGTACTTATCACTTAAAAAATATCAATTTGTATCAAAAATATAGTGCACAATAAATGAAGATTGTTTTGCAAAAATTATGAGAATCAATAAAGCTATTAGAAGAGCTTTAGAAATAGACATATTATATTATGTTCAGTAGCTATTGTTTGTCGTCTCTTTTTGTTCCTGCAATGCAGGCCAACGCTTTTGAGAGGAACAATATTTATAAAAAAAAAACAAAATTTATGTCCACAAAGCCAACATTTTATTTATTTTGATATTATAATACATTTTGATTCTACGACAGTGGTTAGTCAGTACATCAAATAATGTCCTCAACATTTTCTCTCTTTAGAAGAAGCTCTAAAATAATAATACCTATATCCACATCATCGTGGATGCCGAAGACTTTTATATTAAAGTAAATATAACGTCAATAAATAAATAGTTGTAAAAGCACAATAATTACGTATTATTTTAATTTACATGGCAAGTAATTTCACTCAGAATCAAGATTAAAACAAATCGACGGGCCAAATCCGAGATGTTTCATAGTTTATATCACCTACATTTTGTGTACCTATAACATTCGTATATATAGTGAATACAATTTATTCTAATATGAATCAATGCTTTCCAAAAATATTGAATTCTCTTTATTTCTTTAGTCAGTATAATAAAATAATTACACACATGCGTTGTTTCGATGAACAGAGAGTACACTAAAAGTTGAATCTTTAGTTTGTTCACATACAACACACATTATTTAATATCGATGTTCATGAACTCAAACATTGTTCTACTTATACGTATATGAAATTTGTGATGAAATGAAAATGGAACATTACACCCATCATCGTAAAAAATGCCTGCATTTATCAAGTTGTTTTTAATAGAGTGATTTATAAAGACAGAAATAATTCCTACAATATGTAATTAGAAATGAAATTAGGAGAGATTTCTTAATTGTAAGTAGGTACTAGTAGAGAAAGAAGACACAGACTAAAAGATCAAATTCAGAATCCGTTTGAAATTCAACATTTCTTCGGAATAGATTATTTTATGGTACCTTTTTAAGTGGCCAGTGTTACAAATTACTTGTATGTAGTTGCAAACTCCGATACAGATGGTACTTGAAATGTAATTTGAATAATATTCATGTCTCTGTCTCACAGTAACAAGAAAATTTTGTGAAACATGACCTGAGGGATCTAAAGCAATATCAGTTAAGGCCCTACTTTACGAGTACTTTTCTTAAAGTGTAGATAAATAACGGGTGTTAGTCCACTTAAAGACGCCATTTATACTGAGTGAAAAAATATATGTAGCATACATGATTATAGTAACTCTGGAACATCTGCACACACTTTATGCCACAGTGACTCTCAATATATTATCATATGAAATCATAAATAAAATTCTTCAGTTGAATCGATAAAGGAGGGGCACTGGTACATTTATCTGTAGCGTTTAGTTTTTTAAACTAAATATTATTATTAATATGGCAATCATTATGGCATAAATGTATTGTCCAAACATTAGTTAAAGCTTTCCGATTTATGTATGTAACTATAAAATTTGTTAGTATCATCTACATAAGCACTAATCACTATTTTATAATATAGAATTTTAGTTAATGTTCGCTGACATCTACCGTTTAGTATAAAATGTAAATGTTAAATAAATTATTCAAAAATTTTGTCCTAGAAATTATTTCTAAAAAATACCGTTGCACTAGCAAGTCTTACAACACTCCACTAAATTCAATATATAGGAACCCATACTTCAGTTCAAGATCTAACATTATGATCTACAAAGTCGCCGTATGCAGTGAAGGTCGTGTAAGTAAAATCAGCACAGATAGGTACACTGCGCATACTTCCACGTACTCACTGTTAAAATGCATTGCTTTAACAATGAAAGATTTTAGTTTTTTCAGGTAGAAAGCTTTGAGAATACTGTAATAAAAATAAATGTAACGATGTCAAGCGTTGAAAAAAAAACCTGATGGCAAAGGACAATAAATAAATAGTTAAAGCACTTAGTCGTAAAGACGGGATCGGTCACTAGAATAAGTTAGACCTAAATACTTTCGTCAATTCATAAATAGACACCTAGCTTATAAATAACAATAAATAAAAATCTTAAGGCACTTTTTTAGGTACCAAGATCACAATTTCATCATTCTAATGTGTGTAGACAAAGGATTAGAGTTATGGAATGTCTGGTTACAGCTGAATATATCGACATAACGAATACTGTACACTGTTTCAATCAAAACATTTTATCGCAGTAGTATTACTCTTCAGATTCGCTAAAGAAGTGAATTAATTTTATCAATAATATTTATACAGTAACTTAAAATAACATAAGCGCATACATTTAAGTATTTCTGCATTGTGCAGAATAACAATACCGACACAATTTACAAATATTCGTATGTTAACTAAATAATATGCAAAATTTGCAAAAGGTACCTAAAACTACTTAATAAATAAATTCCATGAGGGTAAGTATAACTCGTTAACGACGAGCTTATTATATAATATTAAACATTTTAATGTTCGCGAGATAAGTATTTACATGTCGTTGTCCTACTCACAGTACTATTTACACGAGCGATATTTACACATGTGTCCAATGCACGTCCTGCGCGCGGTTCATACCCTCACACCAACCACTCAACGTCAGCACAAACACACCACTAACGGTACCTATACGAGGACGGCAGCACAAAGTCTCCGACAGAGTACAGCACGTGCGCGTACCAGTGGACGCCGCGCGGCGCCTCCCTCGAAGCGCTCCATCGCGACATCCACCGCAGCGGCGCCATCGCCGCGTGCGCAAGGGAATGGCTCCGCACCAGCGCATAGCACGACGCTAAGGCATCATCCACTATTATCGTGCCTGCTCTAGTAAGCGGAGCGTACACGCCATGCTTCGCAACCATGCGAGTCTTCACTACTCTTGATGGCCTCATGACGTCAGCTTGTCCTCGGGTTAGGAGCACGTCGCCCACTTGGATGTTGGCAGCGAATGACTCTCGCCAACCTTCAGCCGCCGCCAGTAGGAGAAGATGAGACGGCGTCGTCGTGATCGTTACGCCGTTTTCGGCAGTGACTTCGATGAACTGCCGCGTAACGTTCGGATTTCTATCGATAAACGTCAGCACCTGAAATAAATAACAAGCTTTATAATTATAAAGTTACACAACTTTTTTACAGGTACCTCTAAACTAAACTAGTGTACAAGGATAAGGCCCGCTTCATGGTTACACTCACGCGTGGCGACCCTGTAAAAGCTATTTTTATGACTTCTTTGACGAACTCATATTTTTCCCCGTAGAGGCGGTAGATATATGAAATTAACTACTTAACTGCCGACAGGTCAATAACAAAGGTTTTAAATGATATCTAGAAGTGGTATTATCTCGCAGTACGGGACATGTAGCACATATTCCTGACTAGCACTTTCTTAACGCTTAAAAAATCAAAATCTGCCTAACTATTTTTTAGATCCTCAGTAATTGCAATACCCACCCCGTCTCATGTATATCTAGCGATATTTTGTTTTACATACCTCGGAATATATCATTTTGCCATCATCAGAGGCGGCCAGCACTTTCTCTCCCTTTTGCAGGGTGGCAATATCGCGTGTACCATTTTCTGTATACACCAGTGATCCTTCGGGAAAACAGCCGGCTCCGGTTCCCACGGACGATTCTGAAAATAAGAAAAACATAACAAATGAATTGTCATACTTCCTTTAACATTTAAACATATTTTTTTAAAGTAAGAATCGTTGCGACATGGAAATGAAAAAAGTTAAGTTGTACCGATAGATATGCCCTGTGCGTGTTGCATCTACATACCGAGGACCAAAAGCAATAAAATAAAACTGAAAACATTAAATCGTGCAAGGGATAGTAAATTAGCTCGGAGCAGTTATATCCCTTTAAGGAATAACGAGATTTCTCTACGCTCGTAATTAAAATCGGATAAGATACGAAACAAAAGAGAATCGCGAACGGCTGCCCACTGCGCACGGATTATCGGCAAGCACACCACTGCATTGATCTCGCCTTTTACTATACCTAACATACCAACAGCGCTCAGCTCGCCCGGGACCGATGTAACTGAGATATTGTTCACCTGCCAAATCGACAATGAAGAAAACTTTTCCACGAAATGGGACGAATAATCTTCTGAGCAAACTTTTTAATCGTTAGATAAGCTAATTCAATCCGTTTTAAATCCTTTCATCCATTGTTTGTTTGCAAAAAAAATATCTGCAACCAAGATCTCACAGAATCCTTATTTGCTGAACTTTGTTTGTACATTATCTAATAGTATTTATTTAAATCCTCATCCCGTTCAGACTGTACCTGTGGGTAATCTTTTAATTCGTTAAGGTCCTAAGCGTGGTAAAAAGGTGTCTATTTACGTGCAACTTAATAGTATCCAAAAGATAAATAATAAAAGAACAAACCGTAAGAACGTGTACAGCCGCAACTGTTAGTAGTTACGAACAACAATTGTATTACAAGTAAAAGTTTAAATAGCAGCACCAGGAGTACGAAGTCTGTTCGGTGGGATTTATGTTTAGTTACAGTTACAGTGGGTAGTGCAATTACACGCGCAAATGAGCACGGTTAAAGATACACAGTAAAACCCTCAGTTTGCGCGAACTCGTTAAATTTTGATTTGTTGTGTAACCGACCGATAAATTTAGTCGATCCTCGTTTACAAACTGATCTCAAAGCGGGGGATAGGCTGAGGCGGATCGCATTACACAATAACTAAACAAATTAGATTTTGCTCAAAGTCAAGCGCTTATTGTCAACATCCATTTGTTGTTCGTTGAACGCATAGCACGATTCATTGAATCGGTGTCGGACGCCTTTTCGTTTTTGTACAATTGATGTTGAATAGTTGGGGTGCATCATTTTTCACTATTTACGTATAAGTATACTCATGTATATTTGTACATATTTTTTTACAAGTACTTTGTCATGATATCTTTCAATAATAATATAGGTAGTGTCAGCTCTGATAAATCATATCAGAGCGATATATAACTTACATATTATAACACTGTAAGTTTAACTCACCCTAGAAATATTAAAAAGACGACATTGGACCCTAAATAGACTAAATCATTAACATTTTTTGTAACGAATATTAATAGTGTTTAAACGATTTTATCGACCTCTCATTCCGACCTTATTAAGCTTGATAGTTAACGAATCCAAAGCCTTAAAACCAGTCACAATGCGATTTCATAGTGACGTAAGTAACATTAGGCTGAAGATGCGGCGATAAGCGGCGCGGGTGTGCGGGGGGTGTCCGGGCGCGCGAGGCGCGGCGCGGCGGCGCAGCGAGTGGCCGCGCAGACCCCGCCCCGCGGGGACCACCGGGAGAGCTAGGCGGCGCGCGCGCCGGTCCCGCCGCAGCGGCCGCGGCCTAACGCGCCTCACCATACATTACCAACTCGACAAATGTACGCACGTGACACTATTAATAATTTATTTCTTCGATGTTGTATGAATAAAATGTCACGCTTTTTCAGACTTTTTACTTGAAACTTAAATATTTATAAGATTCTTGTTCCTTTGTTTTACCTTAATATTTCACAAGTTCCTTCTATTAATAAACTATAACCTAGAACCTTTAATGCAAGGTGAAATATTTATATTATTAAGACGTGTAATAATTGACATTCTTGAATCAGACCAGTAGTGTATGTGATTTATACTGAATAGAATAGCAATTAGCCGAAGCGTATTCATGCAAATGCCAAACCGAGCTGGTTATGATTCATGCGCCCGCGCCGAACGCTGCGTACTGCGCTCGTACAGTGTAAAAGAAAATAAATAAATATGGATAGGTTTATTTTATCTGCCGGAATAGGAACATCGTACTCGGAAAACGTGAGAAACGTTTTTAATTGAAGTAAAGAGATTCCCACAAGCTTAGCGAAACTTCTGTAGATATCAAAACATTTTTTGTACATCTGCAACCGCTGTACTATTTGGTTTCGTCTCGGCAAATCGTTTTTAAGTATATTGTAAATATTTATAATTCCAAATAAGCGTTTTAATAGTGAGTCCAGTTATACGTAGGTACCTGCGTACTTTAAACTGAATCACTGTTAAAATACACGTCAATGTATTTAGTTTAAATAAACACATTAAATAAATACATAAATATTTATAGAGCTCACAAATGTCAAATGTATTCAGCACATAATTCACTTACTGCTCTCTAGACAAGATCGGCACAAAATGATTTAAAAGGTAAGTAATCCACACTGATGCAATATGTGTAGTCTGGAATTGTAATGCGTTACTGAGATCTTAACGATGAAATTTATTGCGCACCTGAACAGAATTGACGATGCAGCAAGCTTAAGATATGTAGGTATAAAAGAAAAGTGAATGGAACAGCAATCTTGTGAATGTAATATCGCTTGAAACTACCAACATGCTTCTGACATGGAATTTAATTTCAATATTTGAACATCATTTAAATATTTGTTCATTATCATTCACTCTCTAACAGACCTCTATTCATTAAAATATTTGATGTTATACATTTTATATTTTATTTACATTCGACGGGCCTGTTGGTTTAGTGGTTAGTGATCCTGACTGCTGAGCCAAAGGTCGTGGGTTCGATTCCCACCCAGGACAAATAATTGTGATGAACACGATCATATTTGTTCTGTGTCTGAGTGTAATTTATATGTGTGTCATCTACTTAGTAATATACATATAAGTATGTTTATCAGCTAATTAGCAGCTCTGCCTAGTTAGGGATCAGACGGCCGTGTTTGAGGTGTCTCAAGTTATTATTATTTGTGGCACACCAAAGAATATTTTTATATTACAAAAAAGTACAATAGCAGAGTCACTCGAATTACCCAGTGGCATTAATTTATTGACTTTCATGGGAAATTTCGAGTTCAAATGTTTACTTTTTTACGTTTTTTAAGTAGGTACATACGTAGGTCGCAACATAAGTTTTATCGTATGCAATCTAGATATGACGATGATGATGCGACTTTGTACTATTTCTGTATGTTTAAAAACAACTGAAGTGATGCAAGTTTTGAAGCGTTGAGGAACTTATAGAAGCTTTTGAGGAGATATGCGGCTGTATTCCAGAGGGATACTGGAGAACAGTGTTAAGCACCTGGTTTACATGTATAAAGACCTGTATTAATGCCAGTGCTACTAGGTCGAAAAAAAAAATACATTTTACAAAGTACAACTTATGTAGCACCTTAGTATATAAGGTTTTTTACAAAGCAATAGGTAATTTTTTTTTTTTTTTTTTTTAAAAGGCAACTCCCCGCATTAGGAATTCCTCTTGTGTCGCGGGGGACTTTACAAACATACAAATAACGGACACAAAGAACACCCAGACTCAGGTGGGAATCGAACCCACGACCTCTGGCTCAGCAGTCAGGGTCACTAACCACTAGACCAACAGGCCAGTTATTAATGAAGTATTGTGAAGGTTTCAATAGATTTTCCAATTATTTTAGTTTTAATCAAGTATCTCAGAATTGGGCGACAAGCACCGATGAATAAATTCTGTATGTGTATTGTGTGTGTTATAGTGTGTATGTCACTTCTTCACGCTGAAACGGCTGGACGGCTTTGAATAAAATTTGAGACACAGTTGGTATCTTGCAATACTATCGTGCACCTAGGTACACGTAAATTGAGATCAATAGGAACAGCCGGTGAAAGGTGGTCACATTCTTAATATACTATATAAGCACATGTTTCTTAAATTTTCTTGGCTTAAACAATTAGCATTGCATTTAACCAGGTCATACCCAGTTGCTAAAAATTGAAATCTACGGTACTACAGACATTATTACAACAAAGGCAGAAAAGCAAGAATTTGAATTTAGATCATTCGTACTTGGTTTATTCATGTATATTATTATATTTGTATACACAAATAAACACAGAAATAAAAAAGTAAATTGTATATTCTGACGATAAGAGATAAAATCAGTTTAAGTAACTGTGGGAATTTCTTGGGGCGCAGCCGCAGCCTTCCGGGATGTAGCGTCTCGGGTGTCGCGCCCTCAGGAGGCTTTCGCACGCATGCCCCGCGCCCGCTCGACCGCGCAACATCGCTCACTCACGCTTCTATCCTCCCTACGCATATTCCCATAAAAGAAACTACTCTGATCAATTTTATGTGTGGTTATTGATTCAAATGTAATTATAGGTAATTAAATGTTTTACTCCTCGTTCACAAACGAAAATGGCGAAAGTTGGAAATTTTCTATCATAGTTTAGGCGCATTGAAGTCGGTGATAGTTTTTTTTTTAAGTTAATCCCACTAATATTATAAATGTGAAAGTATGGATGGATAGATGGATGGATGTTTTTATACTCTTTCACGCCAAAACTACTAAATTGGTTGCGATGAAACTTGGTATGTAGGTAGCTGGAGACCTGGATTAACGTATAGGCTACTTTTTTTCCCGATATTCCCACGGGATCGGGAGTTACGCGCGTGAAACCGCGGGGCACTGCTAGTTATTTCTAAAACTTTATAAAACCAAATTGATGAAGAAGATTTAAAGATGGTTAAAGTTAAGAAGATACTTAAGAAAATTAATAACATAAATTGTGAATTGACACTCTGTCCTTATTGATCTATGAATCTTTATTACGACCTATGTTAGGTTTTATGGAACGCAATAAAATATTGAGAATACCTAAATAATTAAGACATAATATCCGACCGGTTTATATTCGTAGTCCTAAGTAATACTCGTAAGTCTGTAAATTATTGACAACCTTATGAGTATTTACTCTTGGTCAAGTAAATAATTACTGTTACAAAACAGGATCTAATTTATCTGCAAAGATCTTTCTAGGATCTTTCTAACTCATTCATTACACAACTATTAGAAAAATAGACGTTCAATTTATTCATTGAATCTGAACTAAAGTTAATTTAAAGATTCTTATTAACATAATTATATTTTTTCTTCTACCTCTTATTTGATCTTTGCGAGAGGAACATTCTTACCCACATATGTACCTACATGAAAAGTTTTATTTCATTAATCAATAAGGTAACTGTGTTATTTCGACACCGTGCATTTACTTATGATTGGAAGGAGGATTCCCACATAACTACACATCCGTGACAATGTATGACAACGTCCCTATGTGAACCACTAAAGGGTTATGTGTCGAGTGACGGAGAGTTGTGAGGTGAATCGTGACTAGGGGATTCGGTCCCGGCTCTTTTTAATAATCCCGGGATTTCGGGATTGGTTAAAGAAAATCCCGGGATACCGGGATTGCGAACTGATAATAAAAAGTCTGAGTTTTTGAGAACTTTATGTGTAGCTGGAAAGTAGTTATCTGAAATTAAAAAAATGCTATAAGCCAATGTTATCAATGCTAATGACAATGTTAGCAAGCAACGCAACACGTTATCAATTTTCATTCAAACTTTTTAGACTTTTTTTTTTATAAATCCGGACCTCTCAAAAACATCTTTGATATTAAATACCTATAGTTTCATTCAAGTCGGCCCTCCCTGTTACGAAATATTAGCTTTAATGGTCAGTTTTCAAGTTTCAAATAATTCTAATAATTGAAGAAAAAACATGAGTTTTCCTATAATTGTTAGCGTCAGTCATTGGTCCACTAAATTGCTCTAATATATGATATGATACTACTAATTCCGTAAATACCAGGAGTGATCAAATTTAATGTTGGAATGTTCGTGACTGGAATACTATTGAGATCCCGATTCCCGGGATCCCGGAATCCTCTAATCATGACCCAGCCGGTCACCGCCATGTCTCGGTCACAGTCGGTCACCACTGGTCACGCCCCATTTAGTAAGAGCGTCGCTGTCGAAGTTATTTAACTGTCAACTGCCTATCGCATTGTTCTCCTTGGTAGAACACATTTTGTACCATTAAACACTTGTCTTAACGGAAATCTACATTGATTTTATGTACCCAAAAAAATTATGTGGTTTTATACTCAACATTCTTGGTACAAGAATTTTATTGAGGGAACTTCACATGACAGACCATAAGTGATTCATCTTAAGATATATCTGAAATATCAATATCAGAAATTTCATATACTCAATAATGGTTAACTGATTCATAAGTTCATAACACATAACATGTAACACATTAAAGATATCAAAACAGTGTCTCACTTTCAGTCAGAAAAACCCAGCGAACGATGAAAATTAAAACGGGCACTTCTTATAGGATTTAAAGGATCTTTGTCTAGAAAGCGAGGATCTAAATTGGAGAAAAGCAGAAAAAAAAAGATTAACAACTAGTTGTAGTGCACACACTACGTCTATCTCAATAGACTATAACCAACTATGGAAGGGGTTTAATATAAATTCACGAAGACCCCAACCGGTTCAAGAAAAATCCGAAAGATTTAAAATAGTTGATTAATGATAGTTTATTTAATGGTCTATCTATAAAAGCTATTCTTTCTTGTGTTAGGTAATTTTATATTCAAATTAGTATATATTTCGCCACAATAAATCACATAAACTTAGTTAACATATGTGGCACAAGATAAAAACGTCAGTAATCATAATTTAATACATTTTTTATTCCGTCGCTAGCATCAAAGAATTCTTGATAGTCGCAAAAAGCTATTTGAACGAACTCAACGGGTTTGAAATATGAAACATTGCTATACCAATGACTTACTTGGATATCATTTTAACGAATCATGTATGTAAGCATGTATGTCACAGTACTACTATAAAATGGTTGAACTTAACCGAACTTGTCTGTATCGTAAGCTATTTATTCATTTAGGTATTTAATTACCAGTTTATTGCTAATTGAAAGATATTAATGGCTATTTTACAAGGCGCTAGGAGGCAAAACAAATGTATAAATTTTTAATTATCTACTTTATATATGTACAAATACATTTTAATTAAAACTTTTACAGCTCATTACTTTCTCTTAACATTTGTAGTAAAAAAACATTACTTATTCCAAATGAGACTTAAATACTATTTATATATTGACCAAAATAAAAGTATTATAGCTATATGAGAATACCTGCTATATACATAGCAGGGTTTTACAAAGTGGAGTACATGAGCCCAGGAGGAAAATTTAACACTACGGTTTGGACTGGATTTACGGTTTCCTCAACCTCGAACAAAATAAGAAAAATATGGCGAACCAATTTAAAATACAGCGATGGTATTGCTTTTTTTTACTTTCTTTATAGTCTTTAGAATTATAAAACGTGAAGTAACGAAACGGTTAAGGTTTAAGTCGATTGAAACTTCATTGCATCGGTCAATCGACGGAATTTCTCTAGTACAATGTAGTTACCAAATTACAATGTATACCAAATATTTTAAATTAATTCTTAACTGTCCTTTGCTATATAACATAACCAGATCTTCATGACTGTGTTACAGGAAATTAATTTATTTACTCAACTGATTTATTTACCTTGTTTATATACTCGTCAATAAACCGCGGATCTATTGTATTTTTGAGGATTGGCTTCTAAATATAAAGAGATGATGAAGGCGACTGATTTGGACACAAGCATTATCTGGCCTATATCATTTGTTTAAGAGCCCAATCTTATGATGACGTTAGTCTAAATATCATGAGTCAATGTTCTTAATAAAAAACAATCATCGCCGACCAATGGTAACCAATTAATCGGGTTCAATACAAAAAATTAACGCTCGGCATATGTTGGAGCCTAACTGCATGGGCCGCGGCGGGCGGTGCGCGGGCGCGGGGATCCGCGCCATAATGTTTTCACACACCAACCAACCACTACGCGATCGTGCAACAGAAATGTTCTAATCAAATTACCTCAAGAAAAACATTGTTTTACGTACATATTAAATATAATTATATCACGAAATAACATAGTTTTACGTACAAATTTTGGTGACCCCGACGTGATACTGAGTGACGCTGGAAGACGATATTTCCCAGAAGACCAGGTGCAACAATCCAATCCGAGGGAAGTACGCCCAATTCCTATCCATTTCACAACTTATTTTCCTTAAATTAGCTTCGATTTGTTTTAATTGCATCGTTGACTTGCACCGTTAAATGTTTGTTACTTACCCTCCACTTGTTTATAATCTGCTAATTTCTGTGAAAATTGTCTTATTTCGTGATAATCATACACTAATTTCATCATATTCTACTGTATTTTGGCCTTACAAGTTAGTTTATAACATTTTCCATTAGTTTAATGCAAATAATCGGTTATAAATTCCTTAAATTAAAAAATCCAAGTCATTCTATTAACTTCGTTAAATTTCAGTTCATTTCCCTTTATTTACGTTTAATTTGCATTTAAATAGTTAGTTTATCGTATCGGCCGACTATTCCAGGAAATTCCGGGAGTCAATTGGCGAGAATTTCCACTTCGAGCAGCGCGTTAAGTAAGAAGTGCACGGTGCCTACCGATCAGCTGTCGTGACGTAACGCGACCTTGATTCATCGCTGCACCTGAGTCGACAGCCGGTGATAAGACGCTCGCCAATCAGCTGATCCTTTGTGAAGGGTTTGTGCGGCGTTTACGAGGTTGTATTCATTGCTTTTCTTTATACTTAGCACTTTTAACCTTTGACTGTAATTTTAATATTGTGATTAACTTTGATATAATATATTATTGTTTGCGCTTCGAATATGGCTGAACTATTGAAAGATCTGATTGCAGAGAGAGGTCGTATTAAGACGCGTATAACATATTTTGAGAAGTTTTTGAACCCCCTTTTGAAAACCGAAATAGATAAAACCCAGTTCAATGAAATAACTTTGAGACTGAGCAAATTACAAGATCTTTCATTTCACTTTGAAGAGATACAGTGTAAAATCGAATCTTTACATGCGGATGAACAATCCCAAATGGAAGAGAGGGAGATTATTGAGAACAGATGGTTTAGTTTGATTGCACAGGCTCAAGGGTTAATTCAAGTTTTCGAAAACAAATCTAATAAAAATATTACATCTCAAGGCGGTTCTCAATCTTCAAAACATAAACATTTAAAATTGCCACCTTTAAAAATTCCTCCGTTTAATGGGGATCCAAATAAATGGTTAGAGTTTCGGGATATGTACACCTCTCTTGTTCACAACAATGAGGACCTTGATGACGTCAGTAAATTTCATTATTTGAAATCGTATTTGGAAGGTTCCGCCCAAGCTGTCATAAATTCAATACTGGCAACATCTACTAATTATTCGATCGCGTGGTCGCTCCTTTGCGACAGATATAATAATAAGCGATTATTAATTAATGAACATATCAAGTGCTTGTTTTCTATAGAACCAATGTCCAAAGAATCCGAAAAAGGCATACGGGACTTAATTGATTTCATTTCTAAAAACTTATGTGCTTTAATGTCATTAGGAGAACCGACAGACCATTGGGACTCGCTCATTATATACATGGCTTCTTGTAAATTGGACACAAAGACGGCTAGAGATTGGGAGGAGTTTAGGAGCACCTTGGATACAACAAAATTAACTGATTTCTTTGAATTTCTCCGTCAGCGAGCTACGGTATTAGAAACTGTTCATGCTAGCAAAACTGAAAGGCTAGACAAACGCCATAGTTTAATTAAATCTAAGGCTTTTACAGTCTCCTCACCTTCCACTGTAAAATCCCCAACGAACGATAGCTGTCTCGCCTGTAAACAAACCCACAAGTTATATGATTGTCCTAAATTTAAATCGTTGCCTGTTGAGGAACGCATAACGAAGGTTTTCCAGTGGCAGTTATGTAACAACTGCCTGCGTAGTGGTCACAGGTCTTTCCAATGCAGGCTCGGTGGTTGTCGCATCTGTAAAAGGAAACATAACTCTGTTTTACATAAGCAGTCTTCTTTACCTATTACACAGACTTCTCCACAGACACAGACACAAAGTTCCGACGATATGTCAACTTCTCTTCTAACTACAAACTATAATAATAGTCTAAGTACCAAGGTACATTCTTTTGTCCCCAGTCAATCGACTGTGGATCCTTCTTGTGTTGTTAGTATGTCTGCTGTCGCCTCTAACCAAGCTCTTCTTTCTACAGCTCTGGTCACGGTGACAAACAATGGCAAATCCTTTGTTTTACGAGCTTTACTGGACAGCGGTAGCCAGTCTTCTTTTATCACCGAACGGGCGTCGGCTAAAATCGGTTTGAATAAAATAAACAACCAGCTGCAGTGTGTATCTGGCCTTAACAATGTGGTCATCAACATCACAAAGCATTGCGATCTTGTGATACAGTCTTCTTTTTCGTCCTTTAGTATGCCTGTAAAATGCTACGTCCTTCCTTTAATTACAGACAGACTTCCTCAAATGCAAATACTGGTTGATGACTTAGACATTCCAAGCCACATTCAATTGGCTGATCCTTGCTTCTGTAACCCATCAGAGATTGATATTCTTTTAGGAGCTGACGTCTTTTGGGACTTGATTAGTCCATCCCAATTAAAACTTGGTCTAAACAAACCACTCCTTCAAGAAACTCGATTGGGTTGGATTGTGGCCGGTCCTCTGGCGGCGCAATATTGTACTACATCTAATCGTACATTCTGTCACTTCAGTAAAGATATTCAACTTCAACTTTCTAAGTTTTTTGAGTTAGAAGAAGTACCTTCTGACGTCTATCCTTCCATTGACGAAACTTATTGCGAGAAACACTTCAATGGGACTACTTACCGTGATAAAGATGGTAGATTTAACGTGCAGATTCCTCTTCGTGAATCACCAGATGTCCTAGGCGACTCTCATCATATAGCTGTAAAAAGGTTGCACCAGATGGAGAAGAAAATGAAAAGAAATCCAAATTTTCGTAAAGAATATAATAATTTCATGCAAGAGTATGAACGCCTGGGACATATGAGTGAGGTCACAAATCCCTCTCGTGGCTGCTACCTACCTCACCACGCTGTCATAAAAGAGAGCAGTGAGACTACCAAGCTTAGGGTGGTTTTTGACGCATCGGCTGAGACGTCATCTGGCTTATCTCTTAACGACATCCAATACGTAGGGCCCGTAGTCCAAGATGACTTGTTTTCAATTTTATTGAGATTTAGGCAGCATCAATACGTCGTTTCAGCTGACGTCGAGAAAATGTATAGGCAGGTTCTCATTCAGCCTGAGCAGCGCCATCTGCAAATGATCTTATGGCGTGATAGTGAAGACCTTCCCATAAAAATATATCAATTGAATACAGTCACGTACGGAACTGCCTCTGCACCCTTCCTCAGTACTAGGTGTTTACTTCAGTTATCTAAAGAGTGTAGTGATGAGAAAATATCTCAACTAATCAAATCGGATTTTCTAGTTGATGACTATATTTCCGGAAGTAATAGTAAATCCGACCTGGCTTCTACTATCAACACAGTAACGGAAATTCTTCATTCTGCTTGCTTTCCATTACGCAAGTTTCGTACAAATGTACCTTCTATTTTTGAAAATAATCCAAGTACACTTATACCTAAAGACTTGGACTTTAGCTCACAATCCAGTACCCTGGGCCTTAAATGGGATCCAGCCGCTGACGTCTTACGTTTCCCCACTGATTTTCAATGTCCTTCTTTAGCCACAAAGAGAACTATTTTATCAAACTCAGCCAAGCTGTTTGATCCTCTCGGCCTTCTAGGCGCTTGCACTATTATTCCAAAATTAATACTTCAAAAATTATGGCTAACGAAGCTTGACTGGGATGACTCCATTCCTTCCGATATAGAAAGAATGTGGATGAATTTTGTTTCTGGTTTAAACAATTTATCATCTCTACAAATTCCCAGATGCGCTTTAAGTGAAGCTCCCGAACGTATTGAGCTCCACGCATTTTGTGACGCTTCACAAAACGCATATGCAGCTTGCATCTACTTACGTTCGATAGATAAGTCAGGTAGAGTCGCTACCAATCTTCTTTGTGCTAAGACTAAGGTCGCTCCGTTGAAACCTCAAACAATTCCACGCTTGGAGCTTTGTGGAGCTTTATTGGCAGCTCGTTTATCAGCCAGGGTCATAAAGGCTCTGAGACTTGACTTCGATAAAATATTTTACTGGACTGACTCTTCTGTAGTTCTTGGCTGGCTAAGTTCTCATGCCCGAGATCTTAAGACATTTGTCTCCAATCGTGTCTCTGAAATTCAGCAGGTAACTGCTTCTGGCTCATGGCACCACGTCCCAGGCACTGAGAATCCTGCAGATCTCGCGTCGCGTGGCTTAGATCCCAAGCTCATTAAAAATGCCACATTATGGTGGCAGGGGCCTACCTTTTTATTAGAAAATCAGTCCAATTGGCCCAATAATCTAAAGGTTGTTAACGATCTGCCTGAAAGGAAAACTTATACTACTACGCTAGCTACAACTACTTCTACTAATGATCTTAAAATTACTTACCTTTGTGGGACAGTGAACTTTGGCAATCACTCGAGTTTCTCTGCCCTACAACGTAGTATGGCCTACGTACTAAGATTCATTTATAACCTAAAGCATAAAGATTCAAAACGAACAGGTTACTTAACTACTGACGAACAAGAAGCTTCTTTAAATTGTTTAATTAAACAACACCAAGTAGAATGTTTTGAATCTGAAATTAATATACTACTAAATAAAAAGTGTTTACCTTCGAGATCCCGTGTGTTATCTCTCAGACCCTTTGTAGACGAAAACGGCATCCTACGCGTAGGCGGTCGTATCCAGAGCGCATCGGAATCGTATGATAGGAAGCATCCCATTCTATTAGATTCAAATCACGTCTTTACTAAATTATTGTTTGCCCACGAACATAAAAAACTTCTACACTGTGGCCCACAATTACTGCTTACTAATTTACGTCAAATATATTGGCCTATCAGCGGTCGACGGTTAGCGAGAAGCACTGTTAACAATTGTAGATTGTGTAGAATCATGAAGGCTAAAACTATAAGTCCCATAATGGGCAACTTACCAGTTTCTAGGGTAACTCCTAACTTACCTTTCGAGATCTCTGGAGTCGACTTTGCAGGGCCTTTTCCTATAAAAGATCGTGTTGGACGCGGATGTAAAATAATTAAGAGCTACCTATGCCTTTTCGTATGTTTTGTAACGAAAGCTCTTCACCTCGAAGTAGCATCTGATCTCAGCACTGATACGTTCATCTTGTGTTTACGACGTTTCATTTCACGTAGGGGAAAACCTACTGAAATTTATTGCGACAATGGTCGAAATTTCGTGGGCGCAAACAATGATTTAGGTAATTTTTTAAAGTCAAGCAATAAATCGATCTCATCATTCGCTGCCGACGAGGGTATTAAATTTAAATTCTCGCCGGCTTACTCTCCCCACTTTGGTGGGCTTTGGGAGGCAGGCGTCAAGTCTGCCAAACATCACTTGTATAGAATGTTAGGTAAAACTCAAAATCATTTAACGTACGAGGAGTTATCGACGTTGTTCATTCAGGTCGAAGCTATTTTAAATTCAAGACCCCTCACTCCTCTTTCATCGGATCCTTCAGACCTTCTTCCTTTAACTCCGGGGCACTTCCTGATCGGTAAACCTCTCACCTCGCTACCATCACCAGCACTGGCTGATATTAAGATAACAAGACTGAATCGATACCTGCAGCTCGAACAAATGAGGCAACATTTTTGGGAGAGATGGCGCAACGAGTTCCTCTGTGAGCTACAACAGAGGTCTAAATGGCGAGTCAACAAGGGTGAACTCTTACCAGGCGATATGGTCGTCCTCAAGGAACCCAACTTACCTCCACTGAAGTGGCGAATGGGACGGATCCATAAACTCTACCCTGGAGCAGACGGCATCGCGCGTGTGGCAGATGTCAACACATCAAAGGGCATTGTGCGTCGTGCGGTCAACAATCTCTGTCCTCTACCAAATGGAAAACTAGATGATGCTTGTCCTCGAACTACCACGGTCTTCGAGGGGGGGAGAGATGTTGGAGCCTAACTGCATGGGCCGCGGCGGGCGGTGCGCGGGCGCGGGGATCCGCGCCATAATGTTTTCACACACCAACCAACCACTACGCGATCGTGCAACAGAAATGTTCTAATCAAATTACCTCAAGAAAAACATTGTTTTACGTACATATTAAATATAATTATATCACGAAATAACATAGTTTTACGTACAGCATAGTTTTATTGGCGCCGAGGCGATCACTGGATGCTTTAATTTAATAGGAGCATATAATGGGCCTGTTTTACTGTGTCTCTTTTATATCCCGTGTGATAGAGGGAAAAAGGTAATTACTGATTTTAAATATTTTCGATTAAATTCCAATACGTTTACAAAAAAAAAAGTTAAATTTTTGATGAAGAGTGTCCATAAAAAGAATATTTAGTCAAACTAACTAGTCTGAGGTGTAATAAAATCAAGAGCGTTGAGGTTTTAAGCAGGAAACACATAGATAATAATACCTGCAGGCGTATAAAATTTAAAATTAAAATAGTCTCCGATAACGAATTGTTTATTCTACAAAAATAGGTACAGAAATTTCACATTGAAGGGTGGAGCACAACCAGAGGATGGTCGTGCGCGATCCGGCCTTGACCGCGACCAACAAAGAGCCACGACCGCAACACACATACCTACACAAAGCACATTCATTATTTATAAGATCCAAATTAATACTAAAAGGCTCGGATCGTACAAAACGCCGGAATAAATGAATAAACATTGAAACAAATTGCCTGCGACCACGAGGGAGGCTCCGCCGCGCGCTATCAGCGCTTTAGCTGCAGATTCTTTGGAAACAATGAGTGCTCTTTATCGATTCATGCTGATTTTAGGCATATTATTAAAAAATTATGATATTTATCTGTACCGCAAAAGAGCTAAGTTTAAAATATTTTCTGATAAAACTTTATTTATTATCAAATAAAATGCATGCAACGAATTGGTGTTAAGAACACAATAATGTTTTAGATATTGTTTCGGTTCTGAATATAATTAAATATCTATCAGTTTTTTTAGATCGAATATGGTTGATATTAGAAGATAACTGTTACTGTTCGTTATTAAAGTAAATAACTGTTTGGAGATATATGAAATATTGTGATATATTGTTTCAACTAGGTTCTGAGTATGACTAAATATTTATGACTTGAACTATCATGCGTTGATAGCGAATGACAATAAATATTACAAGATCATGGGTCACACGTTTCAAAAGAGAATACTGTCAGCTAATAATATAAGCGTTCAAATAAAATGGTTTTTTAATGATGTCTTATTAAATTAAAGTGATTGGTGTACATAGTACAGTCAATATTTGTAATAATTCACATAAGTTAGTATAAAAAACTATACTCTGAATAGCTCTTTAACACTTTTCGAATAATATTTTACAAAGATCAGCGTTAATTATTATTTTAGTACATAGTGTGTAAATACATGGGTCTTTGAGCTGAAGTGATGTGAATACTAATGACAAGTTACTAACACTATCCACGTTTTACGGCTTAGCTCTTACATTACGATATCAAACCATATTTATAGAACGATCTGCAAAATTAATTGTAACTATGCGTGAGCGCCGGAATGCCTTCATAATATCTAAAAACACAAGCATACATATAAATACGCGCTTCTCTCTTCGTTATACCGTATACACATATATAGATATAAGTAGCCATTGAATCACCGGTGTAATTATAGAAGTGGGGGATTGGCTGCGATGCGGCCGCGTGCGCAACAAACAGATATAGTGATCGGCTCGAGTGCGAGCGAGAGGGATGCTAACAAGAGGCTCGTTCGTCCGTTTGATCGACACCGCCGGGGCGCGGGCGCGGGAAGCTGTCTGAGATGCATTCTTCTTGTAAAGTTCAACTATATATTTGGTCCGTCCCGTAGCCTGCAGTCCGCAGTACAGTTATGTACACGTAAATGAGAAACACATGGGTTTTCCCGAACGGGTTTTTCATTGCGTAGTATTTTTATACAATACAATTGAATCTGCAAACATATATCGATAATTTTTACAGCTACGAAAACCCACCAATGTATTGTTACATATTTGCACATACAATTACTAACATTTTGTCTAGGTTTTGGATTTTTTGTTATGATATCTATGTAAACATACATTTTCTCACGACATGGTCATAATACTTACACCAAAATACAACAAACTAAGTCAAATTGTACGCAAAACTGTATTAAATTTATTATTTTCAATGGAATTACTGGATTATTAAGTTATTTGAATCAATTTAAAGGGTGAACGGCACGTCCATACAAAAGACTTCAACGCAATACTTGTTGATAGAAAGTTTTGGGTGGTAATGAAAATCTATAATAATAAGTTATTTATTTTATTATTGACTTTTATTACCCTTGATGTAACTAATGTTTTTTTTAAATCCGTATATTGTTTCAAAACGAACTTGTACCTATTTTTTTTAATTTTCGACATGTTTTGAATACATCGTGCCATCTGTATTCTTGCCTTTGTATATTTTATTCTTTATAAAGTTAGTGCTCCCTATCAAGGTTAGGAGATTTCATTGATTTCTAATAAAAAAAGGCTTTCACCAAAATTCATAATTTCCCACAATCCTTTACCATGCTTATAATTACAACCTTTAAAAAAACTGTAAAAGTCTACTCTCAGAACCTATAACGGTTTCCAGATTGACGCGTCTGTGTATGTTAAATGTTTAAAATTAAGTTTTTTACTAGATGGAACCAAGACAAACCTAACCAAATAAGTCATTAATTTACAGAATAAAGCGAACGAATACGTCAATACTGGCAATAATGTCTGGTACGACAGTGAGCAGGAATGGCGACGAATTTTCGTAACGCATTACATAACTCATTTATAAAATCTACAGATGAAACTTAAATGATGAAAATGATGAATGAAAAAAAACATCAATATCCATTAGTAATGGTCGCAGTAAATATTCCTTAGGGATGTGGATAGTGCTAATATCACTATAGCAACTAAAATATTTTTTTGTTTCACGTTATTGGTGTTCTTGTAACCTTTAACAAGCCTACCTACTTGTATTGGCAGGAGGATCACGTCAATAGTTCGTTTTGACGGAATTTTATTCCGCTCAATTCCAAGCCTGTAGTCTAGAATATTACGATACCGCCCTTGAACATTTTCCATTTCATATTACGCCTGTAGAAAACAACAGACTACCTCTATAGTCACGGTAACTAATCTGTAATATATATGATTTGTTTGTTAAATAATTGGAATCCGTACCTGTTTTGACAGAACAATGTATGTACGAGCGGCTCTCATAGAAGACCCAATCAAATCCCGCTTCCACAGCCAGTCTAGCGAGCATGCCGTACTTGCTGCGGTCACGGTCGCTCGTAGTGAGGTCCACAGCGCGGCCTTCGTAATGCAGGGAATGTTCCAAGTGAGAGTTCTCCTCGTCCCATCCCTCGATTACTCGCAACCGCACTCCCGGCCACTGGTTCATCACGCTGATCGCCAACGTGTTCAGCTTCTCTTTGCATCTCTGAAATATCATGACTTTATATCTTAATTTCTACACTTAAATACATCAAGAATATAAACTCAGCTGATTCTTTGCTACGTTAATCCCGAGTTTGTAACAGACACGTAGACATAAACAATGATTCAGAAACGTAAGCCAGACTACGCATTTATACATAGTTAAAGCTGCTAACGGCCGCGAGTAAACATCATGATATCTAATATTTGCATCGCAATTGGCGGTGAACGCCTAAAAGGTCTGTAAGTGGATTGCACACTCTCAATGGACCTAAGAAACAATATCGACGCTCTAAAGACATGCGAACCTTTTTGTTTGCACCTACTAAAGAAAATACCAATAGATGTGCTAACAAATCGACAAACGTCGCCGCCCTGCGCCGGACAACACATCGCAGGATGTTGGACGTTTGTCGTGAAAGAATAAATCAAATTACACACGCTACACAAAAGGATCAACACGAATTTGTTTGTGAAATAGCTGCGCGGGACGAATCAAGGAAATGTCAAAATATTTATAAAGAAATGCGGACAATACGAGACGCACCGCGTGTCGGCTTTGTTGCGCGGTGTCAACTCACTCTATGCAGATTTCGTTGTGAAAACATTTGGAGATTGACGTAACGAATCGAGGCTAGAAACAGGGTCGGGCGCCCCGCTTGGCCGGTGTATTCGATCACATTCACGAGACAGATAGTTTAGAGCACCGTATATAATTACTTCTACGAACGTTTCAACCGCCTAATAAAGAGTTACGAGAACTGCGACACGTTTAATGTCGGCAGTGCTTTTATTTTTTGAGATTTCAGTGCATCCACATTCCACACATATAAGAGGTTTCCTTCTTAAAACTGCAATTACTTCATAAGATAATTGTGAGTGATAATAAGCTTATCTTTTGAGAAGTATGTGAATAATCTGAAAGATGAATATGGTGTGTGAAGTGTGCGCGGGGTAGGGAGGGGATGGGTGTACGGTCAGGAAGCTCAATGTTTGCTTCTCCGCAGACGTCTCGGTCCGCACTAAAACAATCGAATGCTAAATGCTAACACAAACACTGGCTGCATTTAAACGTGGGAACACATCGGTGGCGCAATTAAGCATAATTTCACCCAACGTATTCACATACTCACATACATTCTTTCTTTTATAATCATACGTAATCAATACATAATTTACAAGAGCATTTTATACACTTAATTGAAATGTACTACCAGTTTGTAAATTAAATTTAAATCTAGTTTGGATTTATATTGCACCAATTGTCGCTACATATGTGAAGAGGTAGATGAAGCAAGACTCGTATGGACACGGAGAGATGACGCGACGTAGCAGGCCCGATAGGCTATTATAAATTCATTATGCATATTTTTAGTAAACAAGCTGTCGATCACAATGCTCGTGCGCAGCGGGGAGTCCTGCCTCCAACACCTCCCGTCTCGCTCACGATAGGTACCTACATACCCTAATATCCCGATTATCATCAACTCGATATGCAACAAGTATAACTCTGTAAGTATCTGCTCATACATCCAATAAGAATCGAACATTAAACCAGTTTCTACAACCAAGTCGATTTACGTAAATATATTTTCGCAAATTATCAAATTACACCACATCAAAAGCTCATATTCAATTATATTGATTAACAAAAAAAAATAACAAGCGTATCGAATACCTAAGGTCAAGTTTGAAGCGAAACTCCGCACTACCTGAACCGGTGGCGAACGAAGCACTTGCGGACGCATAATGAAGGCCGCTCGATGGAACTGAGGTAAAAATGGAATAAAAACTCCAAGGATCATCGCACTGAACCAACGGCTGCAGTAACGTGAGAATGCCATGTGCTGTCTGCGCCGCTCTCTGCACTTGCACTCACGAGAATTATTAGATGCTGCCAAGTACCTAACCAGTAACTACTATACAAACCAACTGATTCATAATGTACATCAATTAGACATATCTTAATGGCATTCCTATCTTCCGAAAAAAGAAACACGCAACAAGTCGATGTGCATGGACACCATTCGCCACCTCAGCCTAGCTCCCACTCACTGTTAATTTATAACCACCTCCCTCCGTGACCATAACAATATATTAGGATAATTAAATGGCTCTTTACATTCCTTAACACATATTTTTTTTACAAGGCCACTGAGTCGAAAAACACCGACCAATGCTGACTGGTTTTTGATGTCCCGTTTTTTGTCTTTTTGTGGAAACCACAACAAATAGTTTTAGGGCATTTTTTTAATGCTGACCGTTTATTTTGTTCGCGCCAACCCACAAGATATCTACACGAAGCTCTCATCTCGGGTAAGGGTTCCCTAAGAATCGCTAGATGAGTTACCTGTGCCGGTTTACGAACTGCATGCATACTATTCAATATGCAAATACCATATTGAAACTACAATCTCTTAATATATGTTACACATATCTTAGCAAATCCTTTTTAAAAAATGCAAACGATAATTCAATAATTTTATAGCCCATATTAACCAAAATGTGAACAATGTAAACATTTTAAACGTGTAAACATTCAAATTTAGTGACGGCCAAAGTACATTTATTGTTGCAGGTCTGTTTAGACCGTCCGACGACTTAAACGGCGCACAAAACCATTTAAACTAAAATAAGACCACTTAATGCTTGATTTTTATAGCCTGCCTTATTTCCCATCATACTTAGGTACCTGCAAAAATGATGCGTTCCTAAAACGTATGGTTGAGTCAAAGCTAAATAACATTTTCGACGGCGCAAAGTACAAATTAGGCGGCATAATATCCCGTGTATCAGGCTAACACCTTGTCTTTATGGCAATGAAATATTTTTTCGGATTGGTTGATGGAAATATTGGGAGGGACCATGAATGATTCTCACAGATTGTTTTGTTTAGTCACAAATAGTTATAGAAACCGCAACGTGTGAATCACTGGCCCTGGCGGCCATTTTACTTTTTACTTTTTTTATAACCTGTATTAGATTGACTGCGTAATTATACAGCAACGCGGTCCGCTATTACAGAACATACGTAGTGTTTGATTTCCGAATTTTATTTATTTAATAATGTACAATAAATTATTTTTATTTCATAATAGGTTAGTTAAGTTCCTTGACCTCTAAATAACACCTATTATGTTTTCAGTTCTTGTCAAAACCTTATCTTTAATTCCTATAAAGTAAAACTAGAATTTAATATACTTAGATCGTACAGAAAGATATATCTAGTAAAGATCTATCTCATAGCTATTCATTACATGTCTGTAAGTAAATAGTACAAACATTTGCTGACCATAATTCCTTGGCTGTCGAACACACCATAAATATGTATAGTGTGGGTGCATCACCTGCGTCTGTGATGTTCAAAGCCCTGTAATGTTTGTCCACGAAAAATATCACCCTTTGTTGTCTTAATGCGGCTGTCGACAGTGCAATGTCGGACCACGCCGCGCTAACACTTACATACTCTGTCAGGCCGTCGTCTCTAACGCACTATGAAGTATTACTACTGGCAATCGTCTCAACTCGTTAGCAAATTTTATAAGTGAGCAAGAAATCATTATAAGTATTCCTTGAACGTTTAAAAAGTATTTGTACTTTATTACTTTGACAGCATAACGCAATTGAATACAGTAAGTTAGCAAAAGCAATTTACGTGTAGACAGACAATATTCTTCTTCTGTTCATATATGTTTCTAAATATAAATTTTCAACAATAATCTCTATGGTTATCTAAATATATGAATCACGATTAGTCAACTTAGAATTCAATCGATGTGAATCAGGAATTAAATCCATTGATTTGTTAATACGATAGCTTAATTTGAATTTCTGAAGATCTTTACGTTTGCTGAGAGCATTTTTTCTCATTGTGGGCTATATTTTGTATGTAAAGGCGTGCTAACGAGTACTGTCCACAGGGCTTTTAAGGAGACGCGGGCGCCTTTCACTATGTCCAAAATGAAATTGAAACAAGACACCGATATGCGGTGTTTGTTCAGGCCACGGACCTCTATTGATGCAATACAATTTATACTTCATTCACTGAACTGGAGCACGTCTCTCATTAGTCATTAGACGTATCCCTTTTTCCTTAGATAGGATAAATTTAGTAAGTTAGATTAGTATGTTTTTTTTAGGTCTTCAAATGTAACCAACTTGTTCTTAATATCAGAATTATCAACATCGAAAGTCTGCTGCTGAACATACATATGGCCCTCTTCTAAATTTCACCAAAGAGCGTTTTTGCCGCGCCTTCACCCTAGAGCTTCTTGCCATTTTGACGTACGTTACTAAGACTTATATATGTGTTCTGTATGTATAACTTTACGGCAAAAACAAGCTGCTTCCCATTACTCGTATAAAATCAAAGACATCTTTTGCATTACGTGCCGAACTATTTTACATAACAATTCTCTTCTCAATATTCTACCACACTATATGACAACATACTCGTATAATGGAAACGTACACTATAAACAGACAACAAGAGATTTACCAGCTAGGATGCGTGTGGCTGTATTGTGATTAAAATAATTTAAACACACATTCTGTAAATGTCAAAGCAAGCGTTTGGCAAGTGTTTGTAACAATAAGATGCCTCGTTTACAAACAATTTGTTCCAGTTGTGCTTGTACTTTTCCTCGCCCTAGGGACCGATCAGTTTAAGCCTGTTTTACATTGGTTTATTGTACGTTTTAGTTGTTAATGCTCGAGAGACGGATGTAATTCCATTATTTATATTTTTGTATTATTGTGATCGCTAAGTCTGGCTGACGCGAGGTCAATGGCGGAGTCAATGAGAGCATGCCTACTACATAGTTGCAAGTCATCCGAATGAACGATGGAATCCACGCTTCCGACATCGATCAACTCCGTGTATTTATCCTTTGTTTATTAATAATCTCATCGCACTATGATTTCTGTTCTACAATATTTATAGTCAAATTTTGTGTTCGATTTTATTACTTAATTTGATAATTAAGTAATAAAATCGTAATATGTAGTGATCTACATATTACAAAACAAAGCCCCCCGCCGCGTCTGTCTGTCTGTCTGTCTGTCTATCTATTTACGATAAACTGAAAAACATCTGAATGGATTTTCATGCGGTTTTCACTAATAGGCAGAGTGATTCATGAGGAAGGTTTAAGTGTATAATTTGTACCCGTGCAAAGCCGGGGCGGGTTGCTAGTATTCTATAACTTTTAGTAATAACTAGAACTAGGCTATGAATAACACATTTTCAGTAGCTTCCGTTAATTCTTAAATTGCGCTATTTTCAGTTCGATAAGACTTTACGGGTACCGTCGTTTTCAGAATATCAAACCATTTGTACTCCAGATTAGAGGTTTCTGTGGTCTAAACTGAACTGAACAGATTACTGTAGACATACTTTAGCCATCCTTACTAATATTATAAATGCGAAAGTAACTCTGTCAATCTGTCTGTCTGTCTGTCTAGAGCCTGAGAAAGGACATAGACTAGTTTTTAATGCGAAAAAAGGGGTGTAAGGGGCTGAAAGGTGGGGATGTAAAGTTGTATGAAAGTATCGTCATATTTAGAGCTAGAAGCTTGATACTTATTTTTTAGGCTGTTGATTCGATATAAATATAGTATTCCACGCGGACGAAGTCGCGGTCACAGCTAGTACTAACATATTTTACTATCAAGTTGAGGTGTTAAAACGAATACTGAAAAATGTGTATTATACCATAATTTAGATTTCCCTGTACTTGAAGATCATCAGAATTATCAAACGTAATAATAATTCTTATGAAGATTTAATGATTTAAAGCGCGGTTAAGTGGTTGGCTTGCATGAACACGTCGTAAATACCATATTCGCTAAATCGCGGAAGGCTATAAACATTAAGCGGCGTATCGCGCTAATTTCCAGCGTCAACCCTCGTCGGGCTGATAACTGCTCTTGATCGATTTGCATCCATAATTACCTCACTTTTAGCAAGCAGGTGATGAAAACGCGACAAGTACGTGATTGCGGCAGGCGAGGACCGCCCCTTCCGACGCGACCGGTTGTTGTAAGCTTTTACTTAGCAGCGCGCCGGCACACCGCCCGACAAATACTTCGACTATCGTGATCGCTGTCAGAGGTGTAATAGATAAATCTGCATAATAAACACCAATATTGTTCAAAATCCTATAAAACATAAACAGGTATCTTAAGGTGTACTAAATCCGCGTCAAATTTCATGATCAAACATAAGATGGTACTCAAAATACAAAACGCATTTCTGGCGCGTCTTTGTTGTCATATTATTATGAGTTATTGATTTATCAGTATGTCAAAACTTAATAATTCTGCTTGTCGCGTCGGATTTGGTACGCACCGTTGCGCGGCTCACGCACTAATCTCTGCGGTACGGTCTGCCGGTGTGATTCACACCTAACAACCTATTCTCATCGACATCTCATCTTGAAAGAAAAATAAACTATCTTTGTTACACCACTGACGAGCAATCGCCGCTCTCATTGTTTATTCCTCGCCCCAAAGCGAAGTGATCACATCATGTGGGTGTAAAGTCAACACCGCACACGTATCACACTATAAGTCCTCTTTTGCTGACGGTCCCGAGGAGCCTCTTGATAATATTCTATAAGACAAATAACCCGATAAAGATGTTTTGACGTGAACCCGTGTTCATCGCTCACACTAAAATGCGTCCAGTGAACAAGTATAATAAAATATTTATTCACAATTTGTGCTTTCGGGTAGAAAAGAAATAAAAGTCCTAATTTAATGTCAACTTTATTGGTGGTGAGCGAAGCGTTAAGGCGATCGGCCCAATGTTTAAAAACGTTGACAGGACTTAGGGCGGTGGACTTCACGTAGATCCATTAGCATTGTTTTAAAGGATTAGACGACGTTTAGGAGACGCATCGTGGGTCGATGTGTCGCTCGACATGCATATTTTTATGACACATGTCCTTTTATTTCAAATAATCAGTGTGAAACGACTACCGTGTCGAAGGCACTGATAACTTTATATTTTTTGCTTTTGAAAAAACTTGCTTAGCGACATAGCTTGTTTTTTTAAATACTGTTCTTTGTGAGCTACAGTTGATATAAAATAGTGTATTATTTCTAAAGATGGGCGCTTTGACCGCTGTCGTGTCAAGCTGGCGTCCGCGGTTAGTGTCGTATTACACAAACGATCAAGCGTTTTAGATTGTTTTGGGTCTCAAATAAAAACCGATGTCTCCAGCTATTTTACAAAATTATTCGATGACAGACGTTCATTTTTTTAACGAAAGCTTGTCTTGTTATTGTTGTAACTACAATTATAGACCTTAAATATAAACAAAACGATTTAGTTCTACCTTTTCAATTTGTAAAAGATACGTTGGCAAAATTTCATGGCATATTGGTTTACATGTAGTAACGCGCATCAAACCTATTGGTGATTTATTGAAGAGACAATTTGACGTGGGACTAAGACGTTGTGGTTATTTACGCGTCACCAGTCATGTGGAATTTAGCGACAAGGTTTTTAATATATTTTATTGGACGTATTTATAGGAGATTAAAGTGAACATTATTACAAAATTATTCTAATTGATGACGCATATGTGTTACGTGATTCATTTGTTTTTTTTTGGACATCACGGAGTCTAAAAAAATTATCATAAAGAGCGCGAGATAATTCGTTCTCGAGTCACGTGTTGTTATTTATTTTGAGGTAGTAACTGTTTTTATCAATGGGTGTCCATTAGGTGAAGCTTTTGTGCGCGCTCGCGCGAGGGCATGAGAGTGGCTGCGCGGAAATTTAATTTTTTGACCTCATGTACCCTTTTAATGTGTCACTTTAACGTTAACGTTTAATGAAACTTCAGATTTCCAATTGTATATACATATTTTTAAATCGTAGAAAACTGGATAAAAATATCAAACTATATTATTTTATTTTACTATTTTGACACGGCATTTTAAAGGTCCATATGTATTTATTTAAACTGTATGGGATCATTTTTGTAGACTAAATCATCATTCATCATTTCTTAGGAATAAATCAAAAGTATTATTCATATTATTCCTACGACTTATAACCACGCATCTACACTGTGCATGTGTTCACACTTACAATAATATTATTAATTCTGATAAACCCTTAAATTTGATTCTAGTTACTTTATATTGATGGCTATTGAAATAAAACTTGCTAGAAGGGCAATCTTTACGAAAAGTATGCCTTGATTTAGGAAAATATAGTTGAGGAACATTATAAAAGATATGCAAATACCTATAAGCAGATAACTGGATCATTTGAGCATGAGCAGTCAAGTAGCTATTAATGCGACTCGTCTCGTGAACAATGCATTTAAAGGATGAAACATCACTCAAGTGTCGTTGCAGGCAAGCAAGAACCGGCACGTTTTATTAATTTAGTAGATACAAACGTTTACGGTTTGTAAACTCGTTTAATACTAATCACAATTTAAAATAAAGCGATCGGAACGATCTCGCAAAAATAATTCGGCACCATCAAACACATCGTTGGAAAATTAATTATCAATTTGTCGTGGGTGCCAGGGCGACATAAATCGATCGGGTGTATCTGCCTCCAGACACATTAGCCACGCTCCAACATGAGATAAGGATAACAAATGCTCAGTTTAATGTTATCTCGGCATCGCGGACATGAGAGAGCTTTTTGCCACCACATCCTTCGACCTTCTTGTGTTTGGACCTTCGATATCTTTAATAAATTCATGTTTGTGTAAGAAGATATATAGGTATTTGTTTCTTTGTTTTTATATTTAGGCGTTGTCCGTGGGATTATAAACAATCAATGAACCTTTTAATTCAATACATACCTTAACTACTATTTAAACATCACGCCTTTTAACCAGGAATTTGTAATATGATAAATATATATTTATACCTACCCTACTGAGGCGGTCTATATGTAGATTATTTAATATAAAATGTGAATTGAAATAAGGGACGTTACTTATCAGTGGAAAAGGCCAAAAAATCTAATATTATTATAATCATACCTGGTATTTTACCTACATTTTAACGCTAAATTTTAAGACAACATATGACTTTACTTAAAAATAAAAACTTTATTTCGAACTATTTTTCTATATTCAAAAACAACTTGGCATTAATGAAATTGCGTTTGCCGTTCCGTCATCATACTTAACCTGTAATAAAAATATAGTTATGTCTCATACACAACTACATGTCTTGTTCAAATGGAAACAAGTAATGACAAATTATCGGAACCACGGGATAGAAAGGAAGAAAGAAAAATCGCAGTAAAATAATTTACATTTATTAGTTACACATATTTATACATACCAAAATAAAAATATTACATACATAAATGGGGAAGCTTGTAATTGGCATCTGCTACAACGAATTTCATTTTAATACTTTTTAAGCCGTAAGCATCCCAAAATAAAATAAAATAAATAAAATAAGTATATGACTTATGGAAACACCAGAGGAAATTACCTGTGTAAACACCAAAAAAAGTTATCAGAAAATTAATATGATGATTGAATGGTCTGATAACAAGAAAATAAAATTTTAGTTAACATTATAGAACAAATTTGGTCATAGAGCCCTTTTCGGATAAGGAAGAGATAGTTAACTTAAAAAAAGGTATCACCGACTTCAATGCACCTTAATAATGATAAATGTATATTCTACATTCCTAAGTGTTTCACTCTTAGAGGTGGAACATTTGCTTCAAATGTAAACACCTTGAGTAAAAAAAGAATCAATGAAATCGGTCTAATTGAGGATTACAAAATTTTTTAAATCGGTAAAAAAAAGTTTTTGACGCTATGGCAATTCTTTTGTGAGAGTGAATGGTAAAATACGAGTTGGACTCGTGTGAACTGGAAGTAGAATAATCGTTCTAAAAATATATATTTTCTAAAGACAAATAGATAGCTAGATGTACTCTTTATTGTACACAAAGCAGTAGATTACAATATTTTCTTATATCTAAATAACTACTACACTACTACAACTACCCTAAAAAAAAACTACTTGACTTTCAGGTTGCATCAGATTTTCATTCCGTCTGTTTTTTATTTGGTGTTATTATTAATTTACTCAAATAGATAAATATAACACGGACATTTTGTAAAAGCGACTTTTTACGTAAGGGATATGTCGCGAAGTGGACCTTTTGCGTATAGTAAAATAAGAATATGATTGTTTTATGTTTCGAAATAGACATTTCTAATATTACGATAGATAAGATATTACATACCTCTGAATTGCCTGACGTTTCGACCAGGAACGAGAAAGTTTAAAAGTTAGAATAGACATTTCCGATAAAAGCACACACAGGCATTTCTTACTATTGAACACTACAACTACTAACATTAATTACTATTAAACTACGTGTAGTTCTCATAGTAATACCTAAGTGTACACCTAATCTTTTAAAAGTAATTGAAATTTGAAATTTTATACAGTTGTTAAATGTTTTGTAGGTTTGTTTTCTTTGAACTGAATCAAAGTAAGAGCTTTCCCATATAATATTCAAGGAGCATCGTAAATTCAATAAAACATTTTTAAATTTATCTATTTAAGTATATTATCAACATAAAATTATAATTCACTTTACACATTCCCGTTCGGTTTAACTTATTTTATTATTAGTAATAAA
Organism: Callimorpha dominula; assembly: GCA_949752705.1. Taxonomy (NCBI): domain Eukaryota; kingdom Metazoa; phylum Arthropoda; class Insecta; order Lepidoptera; family Erebidae; genus Callimorpha; species Callimorpha dominula. The sequence goes on from OX456999.1 coordinate 15,720,825, forward strand.
TAGAACGTTTAGTATTCATGCCCTACGATAAACGATTACCTGTGAGGCTTCGAGGCAAAAGCTTTAAAGGAGTAAAAAAATTGCATACATATATTAACCGGTTGTATACACGGCCATAATATATCCAGTGCGAAATAAAGAAAGATGAGAATTTATATAAGCTTAGCTACAAACGCTGGCGACTACAGGCCACTTGGTTGCAATTAATTACAAGTTGAGTGGTTGAAGTCATACATAATACTACTATTACTAATGTTCAAATTAATAACATACCTTCGGGCTACGGGGGAGGATATTCCTTAGAGTGATTTTCTACGAATTACATAATTCAACAATGAATATATTTTTTTAAATTTAGTACTAGACTCTCACTCAAACTCGAATAACCTAATCATAAGGTGAATGTGAAACTTTTAATCACAGAATTTAAATTAATTAATTATAATTAAAACATATATAATTATAAACTTCTGTTATAAACATTAATTAATAATACTTATTTATTATCTATTTTACATGTTCACGGTTAAAAGGGGGGTGTAGTGTAGTGTTTATGTATATACATATATGCCAGATTTGCAAAGATATCTTAGAATTATGAATATATTCAATTTAAAACAGCGACCTTTTTCAGCTGTGGCTAGGGTATAATTATCAATCCATGGGCGCATGCGAAATTGGGGTCTCACCTCAGTCGGCGGTCATAAATAAACTAAAATGACCGACGGCTGGTGGGAGGAACAGTGAGTTAATGAATAAGCTGCATGACCCGACCAGTACCAGCCCGAAGCGAGCACAACACTACTATCATCTAAAAAAGGTATTAAAACCTCTATTGGTCAAGCGCTTTATAAAAGTTATTTTTTTCTTATTTTCTTTTTTTTATATATAATCAATGCTTATTCTTCTAAGAGAATTCTTTGAATACGAATTTTTACATTATATAATAATCTTAGTAATCATCACATCACTAGCTATATCGGAATGGAAATAAATAAACATTGTTTTCTAGAACCTAGGATAATTAATTTATATACTTAGTATCATTTATATTTTAGTATTAGCGCATTGTCCAAAGCCACTTACGCAATTGTCAATGTTAGCATTGTTTACCTAGTTTAATAAGTAACTTTGCCTCACTCGAACACATTATTAGGCAAAGGAGCACTCATCATCTGCCAAACCTTTTACCAACTTTATTTGGGGCAGAAGCATTGTCCTAAAAAGCTAGTAGAAACAAAAATTTTAATATCTAGCTGCGCTAATACCTAACGTAGAGAGACCTATCAAAATCGCTCCCTTTTTTGACGTATTTACGCAGTGTGTAGCAAATCCTGAATAGGATACATACATTTTCCGGGGTTTTGTCAAAATAATAATTAGTTACAAATCCCAAATTTAAAACTATGTCCAAAACAATCCCATCAGGCTCACATATTTGGTACATCGAACTTAACACAAATATTTTCTTAACTTTTCTCTCGTGCAGTACAAAACTCGATGTCATTATTAACGCCCGATTGTGGCACAGAAAACATCAATTTATATCACTTACCCCGCCTCATTCAATTTATCTTCCAAGTTATCGGATTACACAATTGTAAATAAATGTTAAAAATTACCCAACAAGAAATACCAATTTGAATATGAATAGTTAGGCGCCATGTAGGCAGGTACCTACGTGAAAAAACCGGCCCCAAATAATAGCAGACAAATGTCCCTCTTACCAAACACAATGAACGACTTCTGAGCGATCAATCCACTTTTAAGACATGCTAATTTGAAAGTCTAGAGCGCTTTATAACTATTAGGGGCTATAATGGCATGCAGGTATGAACAAGAATCTCTCATAGTCCTAAAAGAAAAAAATGTTTAACGTCAATCTATTTTAAGGTTTTGAGGCTAGACTTAAAATAACCTTGAAACTTATGCATGCTTAAGATATCATATGCAAATGTAGTACAATAACATAAGTACATATGAAAGTAAGCGGTGCAGTGTTGGACTAGCATTTAAAAGTTTCCTTGTTTTCAAACCTCACACAGTAAGATGTGCACTTTCATCAAAATCCATATATTTACGATATAGATAAGATCAACCGTAAAAATCCACTCCAAACCAGAATATAAACAAGTATACTCGTACAATGTTTGGGTGGGATAGTGAGGTTTCAGATTCGATTCCTCGTTCGCGCAATTATTATGTTTTTCTGAGGACAACTCCCGCATTAAGAATATTCCTGTGGGGCTTCACAAACATTTAAAAAACGGACACAAAGAAAACCCAGATTCGGGATAACTATTTGTGGATCACACACATTTTTGACCCGTGTGGGATTTGAACCCACAATACTTGGCGCGGCGTAGTACCGAGGCGACCACTTACGCCTTTACGCCACCGTGCATTCGACACAAGGGTATTTACATTATTAAATAACATAAGGCTATTTTATTTACGATCTATATCTGAATGCAAGGATTAAAACCACAACCTCCAGCACTTAACAAGTTGACAACGCACGGAATCTTTTTTTGAGTTTATTCTTTTACTTCAGAGCTTCAGTTTGCTATCAAACACGGGGCTTGCAGGACCAGCCAATTCCTTTTTAAATGACACATGCTTATTATGCTCAGGGAGTGAGTGTTGACGTCACGAAAGCGAGAACCCGTCGCAGTAGCGTCGTAACCTCAGGTAGGTCGGAAGGCAGCTATTATTTAAATTAATTGGACATAAAACGACGACGCCGAACACAAAGCGTGTCGCCTGAACAGGCGGGTCGCGGACCGCAGCGCTCACGCACCTCGCGTGATAAATCAAACATTCACCATTTAGTTTTTCATGATCACGACGTTGGTTGTTTCACATAAATACGTCCATTTACTTATATTGCTGTATTGGTTATTCGCCTGGTGCAAACCCAAATGTAATTTATGCATAAAATCCCTCATACTCATAACAAAAAGTATTGTTAGTTATTGAATGTTTTCTTTTCCTCTCTTGACACAGACAGACGAGAACTGGTCAAATCGTTATATTATCAGTGAAGGTGGGAAGAATCAATAAATCCAAATACCTATTAGATGAATATGAAGGTGGGAGGAATCAGAAAATTTTGATATACCTATTAGATCAATGGACAGCCGCACGCGCGTTGCGAGAACTACCGGTCGATGGCTATCACTGTAAAAAGGGCTCTCGAGGCACATTAGATTCCCATGTGACTTCTAGGTGTTTAACATCTAGCAGTGGGGTGTTGCCGAACTATTCATAGTGTACCTTATTCATTTGTTGCGACCGTTACTATTTGTTCTACTATTAATTTGAATGAAATAAAAATATTCATAAAAAAAATTATCTGCAAAACAATTACCTACGCTTATATGTACGTAACTTATAATAGGATACTAGTTTTTAACTTTCATTCATCTATTATTCGTAAAACACGGCTTTAAAATAACACCAGTCATTGTCATTGTCACTACCTCCAACATAGTAGAACTAAGATTATGATACCGCTAATTAATATCATAAGTTTTAGAGGATCATGCGCAACAGTGTCGCACGGTGCGCGCGCGCTGGCCGCTAGCCCGGCCCGGCGTGAGATCGTTATCAGACGTCGCCGTGTCGACTGCACAATGCCATCTTTTGTGTTCCGACACGATAATTTATTGCACCCAAACACTGAGCTTACAAACCGACCGAGATAATTCTGCGATTTCAAATTTAATTCGACCACGCCTTATGGAGCACTGGACTTTGAAACTCGGAACCCTTCTCCTAAATAAACGTGATTTTAGTGTTTCTGATTTGATCTCTCATTTGACATTGATTAAATTTGGTCTTTTCTCTTATCTGCTCTCGCCACTTTTTTTTTAAAACACGAGAATTACCGGTCATTCACTGAGAAGGTTATTTCTGGTTTTGAAAAGACTAGATTCTAACTTAGTAAGTTAAAAGTTCTATTCAATTCCGAATTAGACGTTCAAATACATTGTTCATAACGCAAGCCTTACAAACTGTTTTTAGACTGTTCAAACAAAATGCCGCAAGTTCGTAGTAAATCATGCGGTTTATTCACTCAACCATTAAGATTACTATGTTTATCTTCGACCAGTCTCCTCGAAGACCTTGCCTAAATACTAAAAGTAATTATATATGTCAACACCGAATGTATCCTCAACGGCCTCAACCACATAATAGCAAATAAATACATAACTCTACCTATATACGTATGTAAGCAGACAATTCGTTGAGCAACAATCGTACTTGCTAAATATTTGCAAAATGCCAGTGCTTTACAGTACGAAGGGTACCAGAACATTATCTTTGGTTACGCAACCTTTTACGAGCGTGTTAATTAGGTAATTTAGTTCTGAACTCAAAGAATATTATGTTGTAAAATGATATATTATTATTCGAATGTTTTATGCCACTCCTGTCCAGTTAACTAACAAGGCTATGATAGGCAATAACTTAATAGTTAAACCTTCAAATGGAGGAGCCTACATAATCAGAAAGGGACAAGTATCATCTCTAAATTAATTTAAACAAGAAGTTTCATTATTAAATAGCAGCACCCTGCGGCTACAACCGCGTAAGTCCCGATCCCGTGGGAATATCGGGATAAGAAGTAACCTATATATTAATCCAGGTCTCCAGCTATCTACATGCCAAGATACATCGCAATCGGTTCAGTAGTTTTCGCGTGAAAGAATAACAAACATCCATCCATTCATCCATCCATCCAAACTTTCACATTTATAATATTAGTGGGATGCATAAATATATTACATAAACTTACGACTGTATATCCGAGGGGTAAGGCGAAGTGTCTTGAAACTACATTTTTTCAACTATAATTTGGTCTCCCAGACGTAATAAGGACCCTATTGCCGCCAGCGGGCACTTTTTGAATAAAAAATTAGAAAATTTGTGGTATATTGAAAGGGAAAGGTATGTAGGACGGTAAAGGATACGGCTCAAGAAGGTCAGGGTCGCATACCTGTAACTCGAACTGACTATTCCCAGGAAGTTTTTACTAGAGGGCACAAACTTCCCGGGAATAGTTACTATACTTATATACCTATTTTTAAAAAATAAAACTATTTTAAGCTATTTAAAAATCTACTACAACAGCTAAATGTCATAATTTAACCTATAGAGCTTCATAATCCTGAACCCATAAGCCTGATTGAGAAGCAAGAATCACCAAAAAAGATAAACAACAGGAAATTTTGTAAGTCAAGTAAAATTGTTGAATTTGGGAATTTTAATAGTTTTATTATATGGAAACATGATACCAAATACACAAAATTGTACACCGACTTCCATCAAAACGAATCTACTTTCTTTTATCGTGGGCGCATAGTGGCAGATTGGTAAAGGTCTAAGTTTGCAAGGCAACTTAATTGCTGTTAGCTGTTAATTTAAACAATGTTGGTTTATAAGTATAAATATTTTATTTATTATATGGTTCCATGACAACGGCAACACACAAAGTTGTACTCCGTTATCCCAAAATCCATCAAATCAAATCCACATTGTCATAACATGGTCAAATTAGCATAGGCTTGCTAAAAAATTGCCGTTATATTAATTTATTCTGGACTCAGTAACGACTCGTCGTACAAGAAAGATTTATAGATATTTCAATTCATTTTTAAAGTTAGCTAAAGAATAAAAATATTTCATACCTGCGAACCGTCTCATAGCATTAATCATCTTTAGCCTTTTCAAATACCACCTATCCAGGAGTGCATTCAATATATTCTCTGTGCGCAACTGGCCTCCCGCTTGTATTGTTATGCAAAGAGCATGTCATCAAAACAACAAGAATCCGTAATTATCAATACGCTACTTCAAATAACTTACAAGTCCGCTCCACTCTGGCCATTTCAGACATCTGAGCGTGTTTCAGGTCAACGCATCTCGCTTGTTTAATAGTTATGAGCGGTGCGCAGGCTGTTGTATTAAAACAATGACCAATAACTTTGTATTTATGTCTCTTTGGTAAGAAGACTAAGCTTGTATTTACACGGTTTTATCTACGTTCCTATAAACTTTATCTTCCGCTTTTAATGTTATATATAGTTTGAATCTGCAAATTATATAAACCATCTCATTTCCACCGCTGAGCTGGTTCGTTCAAGCCGCGTAACTGTTAGATTTATGCGGTGTGGTTGACAAATTTCCGACACCTTTATACTTGTTACAGAGATGTTTCATGAGTTTTCTTAATTAGCTTACGGTGCCTTAATTACACTACATCAGCAAGTCGTATACGAATTTTGTGATAGAATTCGAAAACCTCTTTCCAAAAAAAAGGAATTTCTCAAGTATCTAAAAGTTATATTGTAATTTATTTTTAGTTACAGTACGGAACGCAGTGTTTCAATTCTTTACCTGGCCAACCGCCACTGCGTCGTCGAGTGCTGTGGGTTTGATTTCTAAATGAAGCAATGATTTGTGAATCATTCCCTCCTAATATAGATAATAGCGGGAGCAAGAGAGATAACACAAAAAAATGTACGTTATAGAAATAATACATTTTCAGAAAATATATTTGTTTACAACCGACTGAATTTTTCCATTGAGTTTATCTCTGAACCACTTCCTCTATTGAGTCTCCCGGATGGGCGGCTATAACTAGTAGGCCATTTGCACTGGTCTGTGTTTCTATGTACTATATATATATGTATTTATAAAATAATACATATCTAAGTGTTGTTATTCTGTTTTGGAACCCATAGTAGGTACAAGCTATGCTGATTTTAGATCTAGATAGCACATTATGTAGGTGGAAGTAAAACTGAAAACATTTCTTAAAAGCATTGTTCACAAAGGAAACTAAGTACAACAGTGGCATTTAGAAAGAAAACATTAAAATTCAAAGAATCAGAAGTCACAAGAGAACAAATAAGTGTGCTACTGAATAGATGTTATCATTCGCAAGAAGGAAGTACAACTTTCCTGCGACAGTTTCAATAACAATAAAACACAATCACGACTGAGAATCGAGTGTGCCTTATCGGAGGCACGAAGTCGATCGTTCATAGTCAAAATAATGACGCGAACGTAACCACCGCGGGGTAATAATTATACCCATTAGTTTATTAATCGCAAATGACCCGAAGCATTGTTCTGCCGGGGACAATCGTTGCTAGACCAAATAACGTCGGCTCCGCTTACCTAAATACAACAACACTGAGAAAAAACAAAAGCAATGAACAAGTGTTACGTTTCAGAGTTATAGGTATGATTAGCTAACGACAGCGCGTGGCTGTAAATTAAACATCCTCTGATAATAATCTCCGCTTAACAAAATACCTCTCTGCTGAAAATTTATCCCATATTATTCTAGAAGAGCTACCCTTTACACATTATCTAAGCTATGTATTTTAGTATGAAATTCGTTATAAAACGTCTACAAATTAATCGGTAATAGTGTCATATAGTTTTAATTAATATTTTATTGCAAATACAGTTGAAATGTAAATATAAGTAATAAACTGAACGTACACCATATTGACTTAAATTTATTTCCAATTAGCTGTCGCCCGCGACTTTTGGTGAAATCTATCCTACGAGAACAGTAAATTTTCCGGGATAAAAAGCCATATGGGCTATGACCTATGTGCTATTCCAGACTATAATCTATCTCTATGCCAAATTTCATCCAGATTCGTTCAGCCGCTTTTAGCGTGAAAGAGTAACATCCATACATGCTCATAAAACTTCGCCTTTATAATATTAGCAAGATAAGATTTTTTCTCCATCCCATGGTTGCCTGCAAGAGGTAGTGCGATAAAGCCGCCAAATGTATAACCCGCCATTGTTATTTATTTTATTCCATTGTTTTTGGTGTACAATAACGAGGTATATGATTATTATCTGGGCACTTAAACCTATTATGTGCCATTTAGGCATAGGAGAAAACATGGTTGATCCAAGAATCACATAAAACAAAACAAAATATAAAGTTATTCGGTTCAATATCTCTATCATCTGAATTGAAATACGTTCGATAATAACTGTACCTTATTTGGATTTTAGTGTTATTTCGCTATTTAAGAATAAACACCAAGTATTCATAGCATGATTTTACATTTAACAATTTAAATAAATTTCAAAGGATATTTCAAAAAAAGAACATTTTCCCGATCCGTCATTCGGTCTTAGAGACCTATCAGTGCCTTTAGATTGAAAAAAGTGTATGTGCAAACTAGCTCACATGCAGAAATTTTTGTGCAAAAAAAACAATACATACATAAGATACGTATTCATTAAATCCAATATGTATTACAATCAATTTTATCCTATCCACTGTTCATACCAGTTCAAAGAGAAACGCCTTTTATATGTTTACCAAACCACTCCAAAGAAATACTTGATACATTGAAAGATTCTAGAGTGGAAACGCAAGATGTAAATAATGTACAATATCAAAAAGAAAGAATGTGAGACTTGAATCTTGAAACGAGTGGGACACAGAAGCAAATTTTTGAAAAGAGTGAGAGGGATGGAAATACAAACTGCGTGAGAACAAATCGCATGCGGTTGAGGCTTCACATGCGCCGACCGTAACCACGAACCTATAAATACAGGCGTTATAATACGAATGCCTTTCTATTGCACGGTAGTTCGTAAATAAGCGTTATGTCAAATGCGCAGTATTTTATCAATACATTCACGCTAAGCTAACCACTCTCGCGTTATTTATATGCATGTCATAGGTTAATGTGTACAAAGGATTAAATAAGAATCAGTATTATAAAGTGACGCTGATGATGTTTGCAAATAAATAATCGAAAGTTACACCATGTACACATAATAACTTTAAAAAGGTTTAATAAATGTGAAATATACTTCGCATTTCGATTTTCTAGCTTATTGAGTTGAATGAAAGTGATCCCTTGTAAATTTTCGTGTTTGTTCTTTGTGTGTCTTACAGCATGGTAGGCGGACTTACCTATCTTCTCAACGCCATTCGTATTCGTCAACGATCGCAATCTGTTGAAACATAAGACAATACTCGAGTACGAAACATACAGATAAAATTAAATAATACTTTTTTGGTTGGTGTTTCGTTCTCGGTACAATATAATCACAAAGATACCGATAGAGTTACAGGAATAATATTTTTTATGTTGCGGCAGGACAATGTCTGTCGGGTCCGCTGTCTTTATATTTACATATATATATATTTCTTCTGTGCGTGTGTAGGTCACTGAACTCGTCATAAACGGCTAGACCGATTTTTATGATTTTTTTTTGTGTGTCTTCAGGTGGATTCGTGAATGGTTTAGATTTACAATTGGACCCGGTAGATGGCGCTGCGATAGGGTTACAGGAATAATATTTTTTCAGGCAGGACAACGTCTGTCGGGTCCGCTAGTATTGTATAAATATTCAATATCATATTTTCGTGGCTTTAAGACCCCCGGCTTAGTTCTGATTGATATAAAATGTATCCATATTTAATTTAATGCCATCTCCTACACCCTGCTGCTGTTGCAGTATAATAATACACGCCACCAGCGGCTGTGCCACAGGACGTCTGTCGTTATCAAAAGCATCATTTATATTTTTTAATAATAATAATACAAGATAAAATAGTGAAACTTGAAATGATAAACAAAAAAATATTAGGATTTGTCTCACGAGATTGTCGACATGTGGGTTCGGCAATCGGTTCGGTTTCGGTGATTGATTACTGATCATTGTATGACAGTAATATCTGCTCATGGATTGACCAACACCTTAAGAAGCTCGCGTTACTATGCCTTTAGACGACTGGATCTCGGGACTGATACAGGTCTCCTCGACACGACCCATATAATGAGGAGGTTCCTGTCTTTGGAGCCCTAACCATCGGTAGTCTACTCATCAGCTTCATCTTCCTGCTCTTTTCCCGTTACAGCTATTAATATTATTTTTTTTTCTTTTTAACATTGCAAAGGGTTTTGACTTGTTTCTTTTGGCGGTAGTGTATTCGAATGCAACGACAGGTGTTGCGGGTTTGTATTCCGTGCAAATATTTATATACAATAATTAATATGTCTATTGACTGCACGGGTGGCGCAATGGTTAAATTGGACGTCTCGCCACTACGCCGCGCCAAATGTTGTGGGTTCTATTCCCTTACGAGACAAAAAATTATGTGATCCGCAAATTGTCCCGAGCTTGGGTGTTCTGTGTATCCGTTGTTTAAATTTTTGTAAAGTCTGTGTGAGAAGTGAATGTGAGAGTTGCCTTTAAAATAAAAATAAAGTAAAAAATATTTGGATCCGAAACGTGGTCTCTCACTATGGGCTTGATAAGCAAGGTCAGAGTCGCTCAACGAGCTATGGAAGGGCCTATGCTTGGTGTTTCTCTGCGTGATCGAATCAGAAATGAGGAGATACGCAGACGAACGAAGGTTACCGACATAGCCGAACGGGTCAGCAAATTGAAGTGGCAATGGGCGGTGCACATAGCACATAGAACGGATGGTCGATGGGCCTGAAAAGTTCTGGGATGGAGACCAGGGACCGGAAAGCGCAGCGTAGGACGTCCATTATCGCGGTGGACAGACGACCTGGTAAAGATCGCAGGACGTCGGTGGATGCAGGCCGCTTCCAACCGGTCTTCTTGGAAGTCATTAAGGGAGGCCTATGTCCAACAGTTGACGTCCTATGGCTGAAATGATGATGATGAAAAAATATTTGCATTGTACGGGTGTATGTATGTTTACAATAAAATATATCTAAGTATCTTTATCCCTGTGTTAGTACCCATAGCACATACTTAGTTTGGGTCTAGAAAGCTGTGTGTAATATATCAACCAATATTATATTATTGCTCCGTACTATATTATTAAACCAACCAGTTAATGCGGAGATAAACAGACAGAGAAGTTACGTATTCTAATCCCACTAATGTTATAAATGTGAAAAAAATCGTCAAAACTACTGAACCGATTGCGATGGAACTTGGTATGTAGATAGCTGGAGACCTGGATTAACATATAGGCTACTTTTCATCCCGATATTCCCACGGGATCGGGACTTACGCGGTTGAAACCGCAGGGCGCTGCTAGTCCTGAAATAAACTACGATGTAACTACGTAGGTATATCCTACTAATATTATAAACGTGAAAGTTTGTGAGGATGTATGGATGTGTGGATGTATGGATGTTTGTTACTCTTTAACGCAAAAACTACTGAACCGATTGCGATGAAACTTAACATATAGGCTACTTTTGATCAAGATATTCACACGGGATCGGGACTTACGCGGGTGAAACCGCGAGGCGCTGCTAGTTTCTCATAATCCCCGTAAAACATCTGCGTTACAATAATGATCAGTAACGATATCTTTCGCAACTTTCAACACATAATGTACAAGTTGCAAGTAATCTGAGATTACACATTACGACATAATAACGTAAGTTCCTTTACAGTTTGTCGTTGGTGATAAATTTATATGGAAATTGAGCACGCGTAGGTATTACAAAAGACCCTTGTAAACTTACTTTAGGTTTTGTATTAACAATACGTAATAATATTGGTTATATTCGCTGTTGTACAAATAGTACTAAACTACTAAACACACTAGGGCTCGTGTTTATTTTAGTTGTCTTCTTAACCTTCATGATTCTCCTACACCTGTACTACTTTATAAACATTGGTTCCTAATTTTAAACTTCTGTTATAAAATGCTAAATAGTCGCCCAGCGGTTGTGACGTATTTACTATTTCAGTTTCTTAATTACCACTTTTCTTTTGTGGGAACTCCCACGGGTTATCACTTCACCGGGTCAACGGTAAGGTGGTATGTCGGACTCGAACCGACTAAAACACACAGTCTACCGTCACTGGGTTTTCATGCCGGGGCCTTAGGTGTACCCTAGAAAGTAAATGTTGGTTTGGACTCGATTTACTGTACAATGATTTAACATAATTTTTATTTGCACCTAATTCTTTTTTTCTCTGCATCACCCAAATGTTGACTGGTAGAGAATGCCTCAGGCATTAAGTCCGCCAATGTACCAAATGTACATAAAGTTTAAAATAAAAAAAAATAAAAAATAAAATAAATATCTGTGAACCAATAAAGCGCCTACTAATATTTATAACTGATAATAATTAAATAATACTGCAATTCATTATTACACTAATTTTGTATGTTACAATTTAATTAATCAATAACTAACCCTTGATTTTAACAAAATGTATAAATAGGATTATTAAAAGAGGCATTATATTCGAGAGACTTAAAAAGAAAGTAGCTTGGTCAAAATATAGACGGTGGGCGATAACGATCTTTGAGTTTTATTGTAAACGAGTGCGTAATACTCCAATTTTTTCCACAGACGTATTTAACCACCTTTAAGCATACATTAAATTAGCATTAACAAACCTACACTACAGTATGTTTTACTATCGCAGTAAGATCTACATGAATATCAGCTAAAAAAGTGAATAGTATAAATGCAGTAAAAGCGGGTGTAAAGGGCTAGTCTATAAAAAACCAAGACAAGTAAACGTTACAGTATTCTACTAAAAAAAGCCTAACTTTTTAACTTTCACGTTCCTTGATGTACCCCCCTTCCCATATTGACTGGCCTGTTGGTCTGGTGATCAGTGATCCTGACTGCTGAGCCATCGATTTACGATCGATTCAATGCGATTCTCACCCAGGACAAATAATTGTGTGATGAACATGATCATTAGTTCTGTGTCTGGGTGTAATTTATATATAATACTAGCTGACCCGGCACACGTTGTTTTGCCATATTAATTATTTCTAATGAATATTTTGATCCAAACCCTCCCCTCTCTCTATCTTCCCCCCTATCTCTCCATCTCCCCCCCTCCTCTCCTACTCCATGTGCCCATGGGCGGCGGTAGTCACTTACCATCGTGATCCGTCTACTCGTTAACCCCCTATTCCATAAAAAAAAAAGTTTGACATCGCCTTGACGGCAATCGATTATAACAATCGCACTTTCTATTTTCACTGGGTTAAATACTTTAAAAAAATTGTACCAATGAAAGTAAAAATACTAATATCGCTATTAAAAAACAGGGGTTGATCGTAGAGAGTTGAAAATTCAGGGTTGTATGTATTTTATAATGTTGTATCATAAAAAAATAGAAATTAAAAATTTTGTCTAAAAAATAAAAATAAAAATTTAGGGGTGGACTACCCCTAACATTTAGGGGGATGAAAAATAAATGTTGGCCGATTCTCATAGATACCGGATAAGCACAAAAAATTTCATCAAAATCGGTCAAGCCGTTTCGGATGAGTATGGCAACGAAAACTGTGACACGAGAATTTTATATATTAGATGTATGTATTTAGAAATATATAAGTATGTTTATCAGCAATCTGGATACCACAGTACAGGCTCTGCCTAGTTTGGGATCATACGGCCGTGTGTGAGATGTGTGGAGTTATTATTATTATTATTATAAACCAATTAAAAAATATTTAATTACCAATCCTATAAGTAGTAAGTTTATCCTCCAGAGCATCAATATGGTTGTTGACTCTTCATACCGACTGAAGCATACATTTCAGAATCATGTATATACAAAAGTACAATTGTTACCAAAGTTCCAAGCATTCTTGAATGTGGTAGCGGATCATAAACACACGCATACATACAAACCCTCGCATCAATGCCTTCCCATATAAACAACCAACCCATAAAGAAAACCAATTACATGCTTGTGAAGCCATTTTAACAACAAACGAGAATGTTTAAACTATAATTGAATGATTTTATGATAATTGAATTATAGTTTTTAATGATGCTTACACGTTCATTTGTATGTAACGATATTGAATTCCGACTGAAAACATTTTGAGAGACGAATGTGTAGCTAAAATAAAAGCATTTTCAGTTTTTGTATCAGAATATTTGATACGTTAAAACATTAGTGAAAACTAATACAGACGAGCGTTGACAGATTATTTTTGCGATAGAACGACCGGTAGTGCGTGGGGGTCCAGCGAGTTGTACAGTCGCTATCTAGATAGTTCAGCAACAAATATTAACCATTAAACGTTCTCCTTCGTCTATTTCCCTTGAACTCGACCGCAGCCGCGTGTACCGTTCACGGCCGTACGACTGCACATAGTCTTATATGTAATATTCTGATACACGACTACCCACTATATAATAAACAGGTACCTTGGATTGTAGTAAAGCTACATACTAGCCTAGACATATGGTTTTGTTTAGAGCTGTATTTGCATCGTCCATAATCTTTTAAGTGGATTATTTTATATTTCTGGTGGTTTTATATCTGCAAAACATTTTTAACGTTACGTGTTATCCACGTACTAGCGCATTGGGTAATTTAATTAAAAGACTTATTACCTACGTACGTTATTTTGTTAGAACTATACGAGTATAAACAAACGCTTCCAATGTTTACACCGCTCGCTTGTTCTGAAAATATCATGTTCTCTCCTAGTCATACAATACTGATTTAAAATTATAAAAATCTTTGATTAACCTATTTACATGCATGACTTAACATGCGTCGTGTAGGCCAGATACAAAAAAGTCGACAATCGACATCATTACCTAATAAATAACATGACATAGTGTGTGAACTATCAACTTTGAAAATAATATTAAAATTAGTTTTTATTTTATTTTTATTTGCCACATCTAAAGGTAAGGTAAGGGGCTCGTGGCTAAATGTTAACCGAATAGGTAAGCATATTGAAAGGTTAAGTAACACTAGCCAGGTCAGTCTTATGATGGGTGACCATTGTTAACACATTGAGACCACTCCGTTCCTCGGAGAGTACGTTACACCGTCGGTCCCCGTTGCCATACGAACATCTGTGGCTTTCGTTACGAGTAGTTGGTGCCCTTAAAATTTCGACAACCTAGTCTAAATACAGAATTTCGATATCGCCTAATACTTGGGTTGTGGAGGTCTGATGGCAGTCGCTACAAGTAAAATATCGGAGTTCGGTAGTATCGTAGTTATACTGAAAGCCGACCCCAACTTAGTTAGGAAAAGGCGCGGAGGATAATGACTATCGTAACAATTTACTGGCTTATGTATATTCTTTATTTTATTAAACATTTTTTAACATTTGAGGAAAAAACAAAAAACTACAGCTAATTTAAATACTATAGACGCAACAAAACGTGTTCATGTATCTGATACCTAATAGGCATATTTATTTTATGATCAAAGCTCCACACACCTACTACATTCTAACGGCATTACGATTTTGACACGACTCAATGACATTATGAATACTTCATTTCCATATCTGTTCCGCATTTAAATTGTTACGTCGAACATAAACAGCAACAGTGAAAGTGGACATCTATTTTTTGCGAGTCGTTTACAAAATAAACGAAGCCATAAACATAATACAAATTCGCAAGGTATGCGCTTATATTTAAAATAGACGATCTTCAAAAAAACCGTCACTTACATGTTAAGCATTTCAAACTATGTCATGGAGAGTATCGTGATAAAAGCATTTTAAATCTTAAGGCAAACAATGTTTATAATAAATACTAGTTAACTATTTACGTTGAATTTCCTAACTTGGTCAACTACAGTAAGATTAAAGTATAAGAATGACAGGAGGTGGCCCTTTAGATGGA
The DNA here is from genome assembly GCA_949752705.1 of Callimorpha dominula. Lineage (NCBI taxonomy): Eukaryota > Metazoa > Arthropoda > Insecta > Lepidoptera > Erebidae > Callimorpha > Callimorpha dominula. The sequence continues at coordinate 15,736,457 of OX456999.1, forward strand.
TTAAGGCGAAACCATTACCGTACTGGCAGAGTAATAGGTTACAGATGATAATGATAAATGTGTGTTTGAGACAAAAACATGATTCATACTCGTAGCTATATAGGGAGGGCAACAGTAATACCCAAAGTGTTCACTCGCATTCGCACATTCCCGCGAATTGACTTTAACCAACTTACACAAGAATGCACTTTACCTTCGGACGAGGTCTCAATCGGTAATTTTTTATGTGTTATTACGAACGGGTAACTGCGATATACATGACACTCGACATGGCGAGATTAATTTCCGATGTGCCAGATTGTCATTTTAATTTATGATCAACCATTGTCTCCCAGGTGACGTCATTTTATGCAAGACGCGTCATCGGATTAAATTAACTCGCACTGTCGAAAAAATCATTGTTGGATGAGTTTTAGCAATAAAAGGGTTTTTATACCACGTTGGTGGCAAACAAGCATACGGCCTGGTGGTAAAAAGTTACCGTATAGGCTACGGTTGAACGCTTACAAATTCATGAGACGCGCATGTGCGTTGCCGACTCTTAAAAATCAGAACACTTCTTTTTTGAAGAAGCCTATAGTGTATTTAAGTCTCGATAATGAGACTTTTAAACATCTCTGTTTAGAAAAATTAATTTCTATTCTTGCTTAAAAATAGACCAAACAAAAGCATTGTGTTTCAGGCACGCAGCATGAATGTTCAATTTAACGTGTGAAAGACACAATGTAATGCTGGATAAAAACCATGGGAAAAAATGTTATGTATTAAATAATTAAAATACCTAATTAAATTAAATTTTTTACCAGATTTTGGTATGATACGTACTAGTGATATGCCTAGGGCGGCCATCCGTCCGGGTTTCCCCGGATTTGTTCTAGTTTAGAGGAGTTCGACAAGCTAAAAATTTAAATGGCTTGGGCGTTTTTTTTTCGGGAGGAAGGAAGGTGTCCGGGAAAGAATCTCGATTTCACCCATGTGTCCGGATTTCTTTTACTTTTTGTCCTGCGTCGGCAATTTAAGCGATGGCAGGCTCATCCTCACATCATGTGCTGGATAGTCAAAAATGAATAATAATAATATCTGCAGAAATGGATACGAATACGGATTATTAGTGTCTAGATTCGCGAATACGGAGACGGATACGGACCACATTTTTTACTCAGTATCGAAGCGTATAACCTTGAAATTACAGTTGGTATGTTTTGACCCGCACTGCTCGTTTGTTTTTTCTATTTATTTTTAGGGTTCCGTTCCTCAAAAGGAACCCTTATAAGATCACTTTGTTGTCCGTCTGTCTGTCTGTCAAGATAATTTTTCCTAAGTCAACGCAATCAAATGATAACGCCACTTAAGCTTAAGATATGACCAAAATTTGAACATTTTCCAAGTAATCCAGGTGTTATTTTGTTGATACCCCATAAAAAAATAGTTATTGTGATTACAAACTTATATTTTGCGTAAAATTTGTCTTTCGAAGACGGGCAAAAGTCTGCGAGAATTGATTTCCGAGCTGGACGTATTATCTACACACAAGTTTGTTAGCTTACGGAACCTTCGGAGCGCGAGTCAGACTCGCACTTGTCCGTCCGATTTTTTTAATAAGCATTCGCAAAGATTTAAAGTTTTATCTCATTATAAACATAGTTTAATTATTATCTTATACCTATTCGTAGAATTGACTGCCCTGTTGGTCTAGTGGTTAGTGACCCTGACTGCTGAGCCAGAGGTCGTAGGTTCGTTCCCACCCAGTTACAAATAATTGTGTGATGAACATGATCACTTGTTCTGTGTCTGGGTGTAATTTATCTACAATATGTATGTATTTAGAATTATATAAGTATGTTTATCAGCAGTCTGGGTACCATAGTACAGGCTCTGCCTAGTTTGAGAGAAGACCCTGTGTGAGATGTGTGAAGTTGTTATTATTATTAGCATTTCATCGCTACCCATACTTAGAATTCAAAAACGTAATAAAATAGAATGATTTAAAAGCTCGAACAAGATCCGCCATAAACGGATACAGATCCCTAGGATATCCGCGGGCACGATACTGATAACCGGAACATTACTAATACTTATGAGGCCCAGCTTTTTTGTTTCGTGTGAGATTAGGTACAGTACGTTAAAGTTTCTAAGCGACATTATCTTGAAAGCGAAATGTAAGAAGAATGTATGCCAAAGGCGGACCGCGGCGACAGCTAAGACCACAAAACGGTCAATTTCATCGCATGTATGGCACCAGAGCCGGTGATGCCAGTGAGTGGTGACCACTGCGATCTTCTTAGGTTACAGCTGACCGCAGCTCGCAGTGTCGGACGCCCTCAGTCAACGACCTCGACACACCCTACCCATCACAATTTGTCGCATACAATCAAAAACATTTATAGGCGTTAAATCGTCTTTTAAACGGTCCTATAAAGCAGATGTAAAGCGATCGTAAAATCGTTAGTGCACTTTGTGGAATTGTCATAGTTTAAAGCGTATACGTGATAGAAATGAATGAAATAATTTGTCAATTCCTTATTACCTCTGGTTATTAATTACATACATTCTTGAAGGGGTGTACCATCTTTCGATAGGAGTTAATTCCCAGGTAATATAAGATTAGATTATCAATAGACTTTATACAAAGTGAAAAAGTGTCAAGTAGTGACTTGGAGAAAGTGTAAACATTAATTTTTGTAGCCAAATCGCTTCCAGGTTTAAACTTAAAAAAAAACTACAATTACGGTCGATAAGATAAGGTCGGTAAGATGCATGAATTCTAGATCTTTTCTATAAAAAAGGTCTAGAATTAGACTTGTGAATGGTGTCGATTCATACTTGGGCAATATGAATACAGCCTTAACATTGCATAATGTGAGAGATAACACTTAATGGCGGGACAGAGTGGATTGATGGTAACATTTAATTCAACAACTACCTCGTTGTTTCAGTGATCACAAACCACTGTTGATAAGAGAATGCGTCAACCTCCTAAATGCCAGTCTGGCACCTGCAATCGACGCGGTAGGGCGCTTCGTAGGGGGCCCCTGTCGGGTCCGAAACTAGACGATATACACGTTAGTAAAACCGTATATCCTAGTCCTACTATCCTACTAATATTATAAACGTGAAAGCTTGTGAGGATGTATGGATGTATGGGTGTGTGGATATATGGATGTATGGATGTTTGTTACTCTTTCACGCCAAAACTACTGAACCGATTGCGATGTAACTCGGTATGTAGATAGCTGGAGACCTGGATTAACATATAGGCTACTTTTTATCCCGATATTCCCACGGGATCGGGACTTACGCGGGTAAAACCGCGGGGTGCTGCTAGTAATTAATATATACCTCATACAGGCTATGCTTAGTTTGAGTTTAGATTGCGCCACGTGAAATATTGCGGAATAATATTATTTAAGGATATATAGTTTTACTAAGGTACGTAAGTCACTTATAGCAATACGCTAAAAGTAACATGTGAAATAAGGGTTCACTTTTAAACAGAAGTCAAACCAAAATCTGGAAAATAGTTTATTTTTTTGTGCGTTGTAAAAAATTAATCGCACTTAACCAACAGATTTCTACAGGATAATCAACACGGTGTTTAGACAGCGGGTACTACTCACTGTTTATTACAAATTACAGATTTTACAAGGGCTCTTTAATTAGATGCCCACTCCAAAAACGTTAAAACCGATACGTGCATTGAGTGTAATATCGGAATCAGGAATCTAATACTTTCTCACGTTAAATATTTAACATTTTGTGTGAATGTATGCATGTTATTTAGATATGTCTGTATGTAAACGGCTGCGACTTGTTGAATAGTCATATTTAAGCGTTAAGTATGCGTTTCTTTAGAGGGCTGTCATTATTACAAAGGTCCGTCCGCCTGAACGGGGCTGGGTGGAGCTAATAAACTATTTGAGTAGAAGCCTCGTGTTGACACTGGCGTTTCACACCTGAACAATGCTCCTCGTTTGCATTAATGTAAATTAGGTTAGGCTGCCGCGGCCGCGCCTACATTCAATTAGACGAACCCTAAACTAGCACGTGTGTGTAAACGCATCTAATAACATATGCCTGCCGAATAGGAACGTAATGAGCCAAACGAAGTTATGCGAAGAAAACCTAATGAATGTGTGCTGTAGATTCAAGAAAAGTTCATGGTCAGTAGAGAAATTCCAACGAGACCCTTACGCGCCTAATGAAATAATAATAATAACTCCACACATCTCACTGATCCCAAACTAGGCAGAGTATGTACAATGGTAACCAGATTGCTGATAAACATACTTATATATTTCTAAAATACAAATAATAGCTAAATTACACCCAGACACAGAAAAAATTATCATGCTCATCACACAATTATTTGTCCTGGGTGGGAATCGAACCCACGACCTCTGGCTTAACAGTCAGGATCACTAACCACTAGACCAACAGGCCAGTCATCAGTCAATATGGAGCTGGTTGTGTAAACCATCGTTTCATTCGGTAAACGATACACTTTTAAACTTTCATGACCCTAACTAGTAAAAAATGTAAATATACTTATGAAAAGTTTTACGAGATATTTAAAAGATAGATATAAATATATGTCAATAGTTTACTAATGTTATAAATGCGAATATAAGTTTGTGTATTTGCTGTTTGTTTGTTACGCTTTTCATCTGTAACTAATCAACCTTTAATCATGAAATGTTGTATAAACATTGTCAGGGGTACAGAACAGGATATAGGATACCTTTTATAAAAAAAAGTACTGTTCCCGAAGCGAAGAATTGAAAAATAACTTTAACGTGAGCGTAGTCGCGGACTAAAGCAAGTATTTATTAAAATGTATTGTGTGTTAAGGATTTTTTTATTCATATGGATCTGACCCATCATCAAAGGTATCGTTAGTACTATCGTCTGTCTTGGTTTTCGGGAGTATTTCTCTTATCACCCGGTATAGAACGGACATGAGCTATCTCTTCTAGGCAAGGATCCTACTAATATTATAAATGTGAAAGTTTGTGAGGATGTATGGATGTATATTACACTTTCACGCAAAAAACCACTGAACCGATTGCGATGAAGCTTGGTATGTAGATAGCTGGAAACCTGGATTAATTTAATAATTTAAATAATTTGATTTTTCTAATTTTCTGCTCAACTTTCTTAATTTTTTCTTTCATAAGAACCTTCTCCTGACAATAAAAAAACACGAAAAAAAATAATTAACGAAATCGGTCCAGCATTTCACGCGTGATGCCTTGACCAAGGGAAATAGGGATTCATTTTTATATATAGAAAATAGATATGTCTGGCGCCTAACAATGACGCGGAAGGTGGCCTTACCTCTTGCTAAAGGGCCCCCGTGGGGTCTATCTAATCGGGCATCCCCAAAATACACACGTGAGTAAAACTGTATGTATATCTTTAATTAATTTAAATAAATATGTATGTAACACGTACAGTGTCTATATATGTAACAGTCACAAAAAACGAGGAAACTCTTTCCAGTACTATAAACTGACATTTAATAAGTTTTATAAATATAAATTGCAAACGGCAAAGCATATTATAGGAGCTCGGTTTTTAACCGACTTCAAAAAGGGAGAAGTTTCAATGTTACTCTGTATTTTTTTATGTACCTATGTTCATCGATTACTTAAAGAATTAGATTATAGATAAAGATTACTCAAAGCCCAGACCGATTTGGAAAATATTTTTTTGGTTTGAAAGGGTTTGATACTTCGCAGGTGGTACCTGATAACCATGAAGTCATCAGGTCAGGATCTGATGATGGGATCCTGGAGAAATCGAGGGAACTCTTCAAATTTTATGGGCTCACTTGAAGCGATTTGGGTATTTTGAGGAGCATTGAAGTCGGTGATATTTATTTATTGCAGTAAAGGTTCGGAACATTGTGCACTGAAATCTTCAAGAGTAAAGCCTCAAAATATTGATAGCGGCAATATGAATATTAACTTTATTAATATAATATATACTATATTTAAAGGGCTCGTGTCTAAGTGGTAAACGATTAGGTTAGCACATTGCAAAGTTAAGTAATACTGACCAGGTCAGTCTTAGGATAGGTGACCATTCTTAACACATTAAGACCGCTTAACGTGCTCTCTGAGGTACAGAGGGTTAAGCCGTCGGTCACGGTTGCCATACGAATATCTGTAGCATTCGTTACGGGTAGTTGGTACCCTAAAAAGTCCGACAACTTGTGTAACTACAGAATCTCGATATCGCCTAGTAACTGGGATGTGGAGGGTTGATGGCAGTCGCTTCACGTAAAATATCGAAGTTTGTCCGTATCGTAGTTAGGCAGAAAGCCGACCCCAACTTAGTTGGGAAAATGATGGGATGACGAGATGAGATGAAGAGATGATGATGAAGATGATGTAAATTCGGCTTAGGGTTAGGTATACTTAAACTCACTTCTTACAAAAGCATTAGCTTAATTGGAGGGGTTGAAAGGAACACTTGTAAAGTGTGACCAACGCTATTAGTTGTCTTCAATACCATGTATCCAGCTTCAGGCAGTCGACGCTTTATTACTCCAACAAAATGTATATGTATGTGTGTATTTACGTAATTATGACTCATTTTTTAACAGATGGAAGATAAAAGTACAAGGAATATTAAGTATTTACAGGTTTCTTTGGTAACGTACGTAAACTTTCTTAACACTAGATTCCGTCAATCACACAGTTCTGCAACATCGTAAAAAGGAAAGCGGTTAAAGCAGTGTGAGCCTTGACTGCAAAGTGCTTATTTGGTTCTAGAGCACCTACTAACTTTTTCGAATGACGTATACTGTAACGAGAAGATACTTTCCCCGTACGCCTAAATAGGTATTCTCATCCCACATTCCTTGAAGAATTGCGTATGAAAAAAACTGCCGACGAGACCTGCCTAATGCTTAAAAACGTATTTGCCGATGTTGATGTAAAAATGTATAATTTATTTAACTAAGGAAGAAAGAAGATAATTAATTTGGCCGATATAGAGACCAAAATATCCAATAGATACCTACACGTTCTCAATACGTTTAAATGAAACAACAAAACACAAGAGGTTATTAATCTAATTTGAATTAAGAAAATAATACACATGAGTAGAAACCAAAAATTTATCTTAAAATAGTTTGAGCAGAGTTGGAGGCCGGCTGCGGTGTCAAAGACTGGCCGCTTCTGTTCAACATCCGTCAGCGCATGCGCCGCCGCGCCTTTGCCGATCGCGTAAACAACGCCACCGGTGCGCCAGCGCAGGCCAAAACGATTCGCGTTTTCTACAAGATTCCAACACAATTGTTTTAAACTAGATAAGTACGTTCAAAAGCAGAACAATACATAGTTGACGAAGAGATTTTTCAAATAGCAACTGAAGAAATTCTAAAGAGATTGAAATAGATATTAACGATGTAGAATAAGAATAGAAATATTTTCTGTCTTTCATTATTGCATACACTTAAAAATCAAGAACCAGTCAAATCCCATCGGTTTTTTTTCATTTCGTAGTCTCGCCACAGACTTTTACATTAATAACTAGAGGCAGGGATGCAGATTATTAATTATTATGATAGGTATATAATGTTGAAATGAAGTTAGCTTACTACAACTTGAGATAATATTTGAAGTTTACTTTCGAAACTGTAGAAACTTGAGAAATAACAGCACCGCAAAAGGAAATCAACAGGACGTGCCATTAACATTTCCGAACGTCACAAATCACACCACCAAAATGCGAGATGTATAACCGAAAAAGATCTATGCTGGGAACGATTTTTTTTATTGTGAAGCGACTGAGTCGCACGCGCGGCTCGATTGTGGCTGTGTGGTCCTGCTAGCCACTTTGTAAATAGTGCGGTTTACCTTTTTCAACTTTTGTGTTTTGTTACCTTTTGTGCTGTTGTAGGGCCAATATTACCATAGCTATTTAGGCTCGTCGGATAAATAAATACGCCATTTATCATGATAGATAACCGATGCACGTGAACGTCGCCGCCGGATCACAGATGGAGTGTAGATTTGATCTTTAGTCCAAACAATTTGTAGTGATTTATCTTTTCATTGTTTTCTCGTAATATTCGAATAAATTACCATCATCGACATTAACTGTCGGACTGAGTAATACTTAGGTATAACTTATAAAACGTTTTGTTTTCTACTTCTACGATGTGCCGATATTTCTTAACATTTATGTAGGTAAGAAAAGCGTTATGCAACATTAGCACATGCTTAACTACAAAAAGATGTGTAGGCAATTTCACGAATGTTCACTCACATGTTTATGTTAATTAGTTATCACCATAAAGTTCATAAGTAACAAATAAGTCAAGGTGATAACACTCCCTTGCGTTTTCTCCTACATGTTTTTGGGCTACCCAAAGACAAAACATTTTTTACCTTTACAGAATGTGGACCATCATCGGTGCTATATCAAATCGTAGCACAATAAATTTACCCAAACCGCAGGCTCTTTCACAATATTTGTATCGGGCGTATTACGGCGCGACAAAAAGGGCCGAAAGGGCGGCCCTCGTTGAATGAAGGGAAGGTAAATAAATATAAATAAAGGTGATGGTGTCGTGAGGTGCGGGGGGCGGGTCGGGTTCCCGCGGCGCCTGCACAGCCTGTTGCGCGCTGTAGACAGCTCAACGACCAAATAGGTTTACATCCTCACAATCGCCTTTTAATGCCGTTAACAATGCTACATATAGACTTATTAAACTGTTTGTTTTCGATTGTATTTAAAGTTTAAAGTTCTACTTTTAAAATACAGATTGAAATATGTAATCATCGGCATGGGGTTAGTAAGATAAGTAATATTCTACTTGAAAGCACATAGGTGTCCTTTATAAAGTAACTATTAATTTTCTTTCACGGTAACTCTTTATAACCAAAACAAAAATATAATTCCCATTAATCCTTCCACATAAATTCGTTCCGAACGAGACATCAGAAAAATTTTCTACATTGTAAAAATTCAATTATAAGCCCATTGTTCTCACATGTGCTTGTCACACGGCATTAAATGAGACCAATGAGAGTCGTAAATGTATTGTCCATGCGCTTGAGGCTTGAGCGTGGCCGTGTTCAGCAGGACCAATTACGGAGCTGGCCGTCCAACGTGCACTTTTATTGGGTGTAAGATTTAAGTGCCAATCGACACGCTGAGTACTGGCCCTGCCTGATTTTTACGGCCACTTAAGCCTTTACGGACAGTTTTTACTCAAAATTCAAGCACATTAATCGCTCTCTATCATTATTGACTTCGATGTAGTAATTAAATTCGCGAATGAGACAATGATTTGTGATGATGCTGATGTAATTGAAAAAAAGAATCGAAGCGAAATAAATAAGTACATGCGAAGTGATGAAGAGTTTTGACTGTAGACAATAAGAGTATATTTACATAATGCAATAATTTGCATGCTTAGACGAAAATATAACTAATCAATAAATATAATATGAAGAAGAGTGAAGAGATTTCAACAGAGAAATGACATCTAACAAGACCAATATACAAAAAACTTTCAGGCTAAAAATAAATATGAAAGCTATAAGGTAATATCATTGTCTCTGTATGTTCTGTTATCCGATAAAAATCAGGCCTAATTACATCTGAAGCTTGTAAAGTAAATCAGACTATAAGCACTAAAAGCTGTGTAAAAGAAATACACAGATCCTTCACAAAACAATAAGTTCCGCATTAACCGTTCGTAGCCATATCATAACATCTTATAATCTAAGGAAGGGAGTGCGATATATCATCAAAAGCCATCGATAAACGTCAAACGGATTGCACTTAAATCTCAAACATTGCAACGTTATACAAAGATCCTTGCATCAACAATGTTAAACGATAAATTTTGGACATTCTTTCATCTTTCAAACTAATATACATAATATACTTTAAATTAATCAATATATTAATAAATTTATTACATTAATAAATTAATATTTAGCGGCATCAAACGGACAAGCAATATACCTAGGGTCTTTCCTGTCCATATTTATAGCTGTTTTAGTGTATTATATCAGTTTATTAAATAACTAAGTTTAATTCTGATATATAACTAACTTAAATAAAATATGTAATTCCACTGTTACCCATAGACCAATTGAAAAGGACAAAAACGTGGAATACGTTGTTTACATGTGTAGCCCTTTTATGTGTCGTATTACTGATGTAACTAAATGGCCCCTTTTCGGCGCAATAACGGGTCACAGGATCCCGTATAATTTTACGATCAAATTCGCTTTGTGTAAGTGAGGTCAGGAAGGTGTAATAAAATAAGGGTTTCTCCAGTACAACTAACAAATGTACTACTAATCTATTTATTACTCGAATGACTCGTGTTTACTGGCTCGCCTGTTACCTCCATTAATTAACCAGAATGACACTAATAGGTGAAATAATTCGACAATAACGTGACATACCATTTGTTTTTATGGTCCTTAAGTTAGTCATTCTTCTGTTGGTATAGGTTTGGAGTTATTTTACTAGTATTTCAATATATAATCAAATATATTATGTTCAATGCCTAATCTTTAAAGAGTTATTTGTCGTCTACCGGACCCATTTTTAAACTCCGTGCTGCTACTGAGAATTTCCTAACGGCAAACCCAATAATAATTTGCTTGAGCCAAAGGCTGAACTCAGGGCCTCATGATCGCACGCAAACATAAGCGCCAACTTATACGACTTGACCAACGAGTGACCTAATTTTAGGAAATTGTTATCCAAATATTACCCAATGTGTGCACAACAAATTTATTTTGAACATTGTTCCATTTCTCTACATTTCTAAAGAAAATCTCTTTGGATTTACGATAAGACGGGATATATCTAAACTCTTTACCCATGAGCCAAAGTAATCATGTATAAATTGTAGCGAGGTCATGTTTCATCACACCAATAGTTATGGATACGGAAATGGTTACTTGCTGTTATACATTTTGAACATTAATGTCAGTTTTAAAAATAAAGTTAGTGTTTGATGTTTTTTGAACATAGGCTTCTTGCGAGGTGTAAATGAGAACACATAGTAAGCAAATATATGAAGTTATTTAAATAATTAAGTTGCTGAAAACAATTTTTCTGCTGAACCTTTTACTATATCATCCTAAATTATACTTAAAAACAATAGATTTTCGTTTTGTATAACGCTTCGCTTTCATTACAAAACTAAAAGGTGCATACAGAAACCATTTGCTCAAGATTATTATAGAAGGAAAGTGTAAACATCATAAAATATACGGCGTATATTATGTTTATAGTACCGTGGCCCGTGCCGTAGCATTGACTGAGGTTTGACAGATAAGAAAGACTAAGATAACCACAAACAGCTGGCTGACAAATATTTGCCGCAGTAATTAAAATAAACCAACGTCTGAGACACACGACACTTATGCAAACACTAGGGGCCGCTTTTTGCGACGAGACCCACTCGGTTTTCTTTTCTTTTAGTCGAGTCGAAAAAATAATATAAAAGGAAAGTCAACAAAGCATTCGAGAGATCTACGAGACCCAGTAAAGAATTATAGGAATTGATTTTTATTGACACACGATATTTGCTATTTGATATTTTATCATTAAATAAATTGCAAGAATTTAAATATTTCAGATCAGGTTTTGCACGGAAGTGATGCTTATCAGAAAACCATACATGGAAGGCAGATAAAAGCAGCAGCCAGATAGGTGAGTTAGAAAGACTTGTCGAGTAATATATATCTCAAATAATGTCTATGGATAGAAGGCAAGATTGATAAAACTGAAACTATTGTAAAAACAATGGACGAACATTTGATAAATATTGAGGCGAGGAAAGTTTACGTTGTAAAACCTGTAAAATAACAGGAAAAAATCATACAATTTGTTGCACCGGGAAATTAACTCGTGGTCAAGGAACAAGGTAGTTGGCCATCAGTATTAAGAAAACAACGGACAACAATAACTTAACCAACATACATAAATTGGTACATAACAAAAACGGTAGATGTAATGTTATGGATTTGTATATGATCGACCCACATAAAATTTCATTATGGATCCCTGTCAACAAAAAATGCATACACTACACATACAATTCTTACTGTTTCAGTCTGAAGATAAGTAACTCTGAAAATAGGTGTATTTATGTGGTAATCGACTGTGTCAGCATTACATACTTAGGCCATGAATGATGATGATTATTCTAACTACAGTTACTGTAAATATGACAAACAGTACATTTATCTTCTTATACAACGACTTATTTCTCTTCCTCATGTCATTGTAGTTATTAAGCAATTTTCACTCATTGTGTTTGCAACTCACCTCGTAGATGTTAACGGAACAAAATTATCGTAGTCAACTCAATAATTTATAATCGCACAGGAACTTCACTTGCAAAATATTTCTCTATTAGACTATTACCGCCCCGTGTTAGAAGACTGTAGTAGAATTGAATTGTTGCTGACTATATGTATTATTATGTAACTTATGTTATTTCATTCTTATATAATTATTTACACATTTTCATTGCAAGTACATAAAGTGGCTTGATACGGAGTTATTATAAAATAGACAATAATACGAACGCTGTGATCTAGTACCGACTGCAACGAACACATTTATCGAAGTTTTGTTTATCTTACCAGTGTTCACCAGAGCGAGCCGCAACTGCCTATACAATGTGCAGTGCCTACTAAACGCCTGATTTATGTTAAGGTATTAGCACACTTGTGTTTACATACATCATGACTGTTTACGTTTGTGAGAGAAATGCAAATCGTTAATTTATCGCCACCTTAAGAAGCAACTATATAAAACAAACCGCAAACATGGGCGAAGTTCAAAGACCTATCACTTGAACAGTTTGGTTTGTGTTTGAACAAGTGTCCGCCGACAACTTGCGAACGCTAAAGGGCTACCGCATTACTGATTATAATTTACTTCATGTTTAACTTTGAGGACCGCGAAAACCTATATGCCTTTACATTTCTAATGCATGAAATGAAATGGTGCACTGAACTTTCAGCACCAGCTTTCTCATGTTGAGACTGTAATTTTGGTGGGTACAGATACAATATATTACAAGAACTTTAAGACTTTGGTGGTGAGATGAATATTTATTAAGAAATCTATTTTACTGCTAAACCTGCAGAAAATTGGTACCTCACTATTTTATGTATGCTTTTTTAAAGGAACTTGTGTGTGGTGTGGATTAATAGTCGATACTGGATAATAACAATGTATAAAATTTAATTCCAAAATTATTTAATTTATACATAAGTTTATATGTACCTAAAAACATAATAAGTATTTTATAGTACAGCAATTACTGTGTACATACAAACACACAACAGACTTTCAATCTTAATTTTTTCACCTCGTATATACAATGTGGAAGATAGGTATGTACAAGCAAGTCAGTAAAATATGTTAGTCTTCGATACTTTTAATGAGATAAATATACATTAACGAAAAATAATTACGTCCAATGCATAAAATATGATTTTACATTGTACATTATATGTAAACGCGTAAGTACCTGTAACGTAACAATAGTTAATAAATTAATATTGCAGTGTTACTGAATGATAGGTGTAATGTTTACATATTTACCGATATTTATAACGGTATTGTTTAGAAGTACGTCGTCAAAGCATCAAATTCAAAAAAGATATTTTCAGTTTCAAAACATTCATCGAAACACGGATCATAAATGAAGGGATTTCGTAAATATATATAGTAAGTTCAATGAATTTAAGTACGTGTGTATGTCATAAAAACGCAATTTGTGGTGCAGATTACGATACCAAACAATCTTGCCTAACATCACTTTCAATACATATACATATTTCAAATAAAATATTTATTTAACAAATTTTAATAGCACCACAGAGACGAATTTGCACAAGAACCGCTTATAATTAGCTTTAAGAATCAGTAATTGCTGAAACAGGTATTTTTCCTCTATTATCCATAATGTTATGTGTATAGGGGCCTCTGCTAATGAGAGCTATCTGTGATTAGGTCATATATATAGGTATATACATGCAGGTTATAAGGAGCTGATTACAAAGTCACGGAAATCTGAATCAAACCAAGCTATCACAACCATTTCATATAGAATCTTGTAGCCAGTATCCACTAGGGAATATCTATATATCTATATAGTGTAAAACAAAGTCGCATCCGCCGTCTGTACGCTTAGATTTTTTAAACTACGCAATAGATTTTAATGCAGTTTTCATCAATGGATAGAGCGATTCAAGAGAAAGGTTAATACTTATAGTTTTGGGTTAATTTGTTGAAATATGACGACAATTGTTCATCACATGTATCATTATACATTTAGGCCGTATTCAGATAACGCTTAGAACAATACGAGAAACCAACCTCAGAACATTACAGTCATACTCAGGCGGTTCAAATGGAGCTCTGAAACTGTAATCATTATTTTTCACAATTATTACAGATTGGGGATTTAAAGCGTCAGCACCTTGTGCGTGACACCCCTAACGTTGTGCGTCGATCGCTTTGTGGTGGCAAAAAGCGCTTACGGCGTAAGCGCTTTGCCACCTCACTGAAAAAGGTACCTCTCAAAAAGATAAAGACTGAAGAATTGATACTACGAGCTCTATATTCGTAAGTCTTTGTACGCAGTACAGCTAGTCACTGATCAGTCGATAAAACGCGATGGTATAAACTGTTAGGACGTCTTTATAACTTTTTACAACGTTGTAAACCCACCGTAGAATGTTAGGATTAATTTGATTATGGTCAATTATTCACAAAGCGATCGGGCCTCGTTCCGTTTTTTATCCTTGCGCTAATAAGCCCAAAAGTATCTAATTTAGACGGCGGTGTCTTTGCTGCTAACAAATTAAACCACTTTAGCGTATCAGGCAATGAAATTGAATCAATATTAACAATCGATAATTAAGTAAGTTAAAAACGGTGCCATCATATAAAACGTTTATTTGATTTATCCATCTGTTGACTTACCTACTTAATTACCACCAGCCTCTAAAAACAAGCTTTTAAAAATTAAGGCTAATTCCAAACAGTTCTACAAATATAAAATACGAGTTTTAATTAATGTTTTCGTCATTTGAGGGAATGTCAAACATGAGGCTAATCTCCAGATTACAATAGGGTTTAAAAATAGATAACAAAAGTGAGTGTGGCGGTCGGTTGTCGGGATTGCTACGCTATCTGCGCGCGCGCCGCAGTAAAAGCTCATTGTAACTCGAGCCTCAAATACGAAATTGAATAATGCTGACCTATCCCGCGACCGCCTTGCTCATAAATCACCGAGATATTTATGTCCCTCAACCCCCGCACCGCAGCGGCACCCCTTCGCGCTCCTTTGCTTTATTCGCGTCCAAGGATATAAAATATTAAATAAAAACTTACATAAAATGGTAAGTAATTCCGATTGGAATCGGAGAAGAGCAAACGATGTGGTTCTGCACCTATTTCGCGGTTTGCTGGCCAGCGCCTGGCCGATTGCTAAACAATTTTAGACTGGAAATACACATCATGATTTCTTTGACGACGAAGTTTACTAAACAAACTACAGGTCGTTAATAAAAGTCAATATGAGAGTACTAAAGACAAGTGGATTTTCTATTAGGTATGTAAAATTATTGCAAAAAGTACGCAATCCGATCAACAAATTACACGCTATGTGTGCATTACTTAGTTATTATGTTAGGACTAAGTTAACAAAGTAAAGAACAGTTTTGTGCAGTGATAGGTAATAAATCCAAGCGATTGTTTGTAAATAAAGATTACATAGTAGCGAGAGCTGTAGCATAAATCCCGAGCAGTCACCGCGTACATTACGCAACACAACAACCAACAGAAAGAGCATAACGCATTTATCTCTGAAGCATCTGGCATGTAATGTACCGCTTCCCGTGCGCATTAACTTTACTTATATTCCCTCTTATTTATGAGAAATAAATAATACTATTAGACGGAGATACCGATTCCTGATAAAAAGTGGGCCCGAGTTAAATGGGAGGCTCAGTGGAGGCAGAAAGAAAGTAATGGAGGCGCATCGAACCGGTTTGGAGATTTTTACGAATGCAAGGCTGCTCAGCTCAACTCCGACTATGTGCTACCCGCGGCGAGCACATAACATGACCGACGGCCGACGGCGGATTCGCGCCGGCCGCGGCCTTTCTTCCACGCACACACACACCAGATCGTCCGTACATTCCTTCGGCCGATTATTATCTGCATATAACTGGATTTAGCCCAAAGATGCCTACGTTCATTAACATATTTGATATGCAATCAGTTCGCGCTTGACTCACTATTTACGAATATCCGGCCAAGCAATAGTATCCTTGAACACTTCAACACTATTTCAGGATTTAGGTTGAGTTAGACTGAATTAATGTGTGATGACGTAGGCCGTTATGAGTTTTGTGTTATGGCAGCAATTGTAAACACCTTGTCTAGAATTGCATACGTCCTAATTACAATCGATCGATTGACATTGCATCAAACTGATGTTCAGGAATAGCAAAACTAGTAAACATGTCGTAGTTCATGTCACTTGAATTAGATGCGATGTGAGTTTGCTATTTCATGTACACTGAATTAATAAAGTAATATGACGAATGTTAATTCAGATTTACGTAAACGTGATTATATCTTTGGTATTATTGTTTTACATAATTAATTATTCTAGTTATACATTTATAGCAGTTACAGATGATTGATCTAACTATTGGCATCTCTTGGGTTGGATTCCCAATTTAAAATCAGTGGCTCAGGACCTTTTTAAGTTAATATCACTCATTACAAATATTAGAATTAGCTTAAGTCGTGAAGAAGCCTATTTAGCTGAAAATTCGCTATAGTACAAATCCACATTCATTTATTTTTCTTTTTGCATTGTTACCGATAGGCACAGCTATGCATACAAGTATGACACACCCAGAAAATACGTCACTAAAATATACATTGTACTTATACTACGACTGCTAGAGATTACCTTTATGCTATGCTTATCTACGGTTATTAAAATTACTCTATATCGTCACCTCATTCAATCACTAGATTTAAAGAATTATGAGTTTATCACATTCATTTTAGCGTTCCTCGCCTCAAAAGAAAAAGGAACCCTTAGTCGTCCGTCTGTCTATCCGACTGTCAAGAATTTTTTTTCAGGAAAGCGTGGCGGTACCATATTGAAATTAACATCAAAGACTTCGGTCTGTCAACGCAATCAAAAGATACGGCCATTTAAGCCTTATATTTTAAACAATTTCACCACTGCAAGTAAACCAAAATATCATTGACCTACAGTCATAAAATTTGGCTAGACATAAGGTCTAACAGCACATGTAAAGGAAAAAATCGAAAGTTGTTAATTTGTTGTTAATATTTTTTGCGATTACAAAACGCTTGGAAAAGTTGCTTTACTGTGACGTATATCGTTATATGCGGGAGTATTTTTAAAAAATCAAAGTCAAGTTTGCCTTTCAATCTTATCTACATACAAGTTTGTACGGGACCCTCGGTGCGCGAGTCAGACTCGAACTTGTCTTTTTTTTAATTTGTTGTTGCATTTTACAAAACGTAAAATAGGAAATATAGTAATGGGATATTCAGACATGAGAATATAAATTGTAAGCAAATATTTATAAATATATATGCGTGTCTGTACATATATACCCAAATATGTAACTGTATACTACGTACATAATGAAATATTGTTTGTCAATACAAGCAAGTGTTTGACAAGCCATTAGAGCGAGGCCAAACACATACTTGTCCATCAACTTTGCTGAAGGATTATTTTCCCAAACGATGACCGATTTTCCTTCTTTAGCCTCTGAGCAAACTTGCGTTGACGTTATGTAGCAAGCGCGTAAGTTAAATAAGCCATGTTGTATGAGTGACTGAGTGACTAGGAGGTTTTACCCCACTGACATATTATATAACCACTTTAACATGAGACTATATATACATGTACATTAATGTACCTATACGTCACTAGATACCCATTGCCAGCTAATCCTACGTCGTTAGTGGAGTGAATAATACGAGTAACAGATCTAGTTAGGAAAAGTGGTTAGAATATTTAGGTTTAGGTACCTAAACCATTAAAAATGTATGTCAGATGAAGGGTTTTGGATAATTGCCTTAATTGTATACCGGTAATGTAACACGTCATAACTATAATGCCAAGTCAGGAACAGTCTTTTCAAAACAATAAAATATAGTTATTAAAGATAACGTGTGTATCGGAGAAGCCCGACTAACTCCGCGCCCGACAGGGGCCGTTATGAAGGAGCGGCGCAACCTGTCACGTCGGCGTCAGTAGGTCCAGTGTCCCCGATGCGATTGATCAAAATAAGTCGTGATCCCCTAAACATACACGCACACACAATACCACTTACGGCAGTTATTATTATTCTAATAAAATAGATACATACAAAATAAAGTGTTAATTTCTGTTTATTTACATATGAATATTGGTCGTCGTGATTGACACCGGGATGAACGCACTTACAAGAACAAGCTGTTTGATAGAAACTTAATCATTTAATCAATCGATTCCGTTTATAATGTACCTACTTTACACATAAACTTGTGCGTATAGCAAACGTCACGAATCCTCAAATGGTTTTTTTATTTAATTATTTCCTGCTTAACTCTTACTTATAAGATGTGAAAAGCGTTGTGAGCTGCATAATTACAAGTACTCTAATAAAAAGCCCCTAAACAAATAAAATGTATAACTGTTTGTTTTTCCGAATAAAAAAAACTGTGTTCGCCTAGGCGTGGAAAAAAATTGTAGTGGTTCTGCATTGCACTACAATTTTTTTCAACTTAGTAAATATTTATAAACCGTTTTATTAAATTTTAGCCTTACAACATATTTATATATTTTTCACAATTTTTGCATAATATTTTGTAGGCTCTATGAAATTTTACAGAAAACCTCCCATACTTCTGAAAGACTGGGTATAAAAAGTGTGTGATCTCAGTAGCTAATATAATTATCCAAGATAACTTCTTTTACTTGTGTAATACAGTATTGTCAGATAAGTGACACACAATGCCATGTGGCGTAAAGAACATATTTTAATAAATATGATAAAAATTATAAAATACTAGCTATTACCCGCGGCTTCACTCGCGTTACAGTAGATTTTGTCCAGCAGCACGACCATCTAAAAGTTATTATCTATATACACGCTTACGCGTTGCAAACCTTGTTACAATCTTATATGGCAGTAGTTGTTCCCCGCGCGCCTCGCTCGCGTGTACATATTTATATATTTTGCGCATAAGCCTAATTCTTTTT
The DNA here is from genome assembly GCA_949752705.1 of Callimorpha dominula. Classification (NCBI taxonomy): domain Eukaryota; kingdom Metazoa; phylum Arthropoda; class Insecta; order Lepidoptera; family Erebidae; genus Callimorpha; species Callimorpha dominula. The sequence continues at coordinate 15,755,775 of OX456999.1, forward strand.
TCAAAATAAAGGTAGCCTAAGTTACTCCTTACAATACCAGCTATCTGCCAGTGAAAGTCCCGTGAAAATCGGTCCAACCGTTCCGGAGATTAGCCGAAACAAACAGACAGACGGAAAAAATATTAAAAATGTTTTTTTGGTATATGTACCGTGTGAACATTCGGTTCATTGTTATTATGACATTACATACAGACACTTCAATTTTATTATTTGTATAGATAGATCTTATTTTATGTCTTTTAAGAAAGAATTCGTTTTACTGCCATCTAATAAAGAAAATTCACAAAGTCCACTTCATTTTCACGAGGGTCGCAGTGGTTTAAATAGCCGCCGCTTTCGACCCCAAATTCGACAATTATTTATATGGTACGAATTAATAATTTATATTAATTCTGACTGTATTTGGAGTCCTTTATTTATATGTGTATAAAGTCCTCCAGAGTGGTAGGTGTATTACAAAAATATAATAAAATTAGCTATGCCAATAAGATGTTTTAGGGCAAATTGTATACATAGAAGTGGATGTTCTGAGATGATATAGAGGGTGATGATAGTAATATTGCAAAGTATTAAAACATTAAATAAATAAACATTGATCGCACTCTCGCACATGAAATACATGTTACAATGTTTTTTTCTATACATTGTTCCTAGACACATACATTTTAAATAATATGCAAAGGACGTTTTGTTTTTATATCCAAATCCATTTGCGGCTAACTATTGTTAAACCACTAAGCCGATTTAATGCGTTTTTCACCAGGCCAGAACTTTGCCGATATTTAATATTAACGACATCGGTAACGGATAACTTACAAATGATAAAATCATCTAGAAGATTTTACAAGTAGCAATAGAATAGGCTTTATCAAAAATTATTAAGCAATAAACAAAAACTTATTAAGCAATAAACAAAAAATTATTAAGCAATAAACAAAAACAAATCATCGCGTCCTAGGTATTGCTGCTCCTATTTGGGCATAATCGAGAAACCGCTAGAGTAGGACAGGTCAAGAAAAACCTGTAAAAATGTCATGGCCTGGTATATAGTCCAGCTCCTGGACCCGTTATCTTGACCATGAGAGATGGTTACAGCTCCCGGTAATATAGGTCTGACGTCGGATACCCCGTGAGGTCTTATTTGGTGGATTCTGAGAGAGTGATTATTTTATTGGTAAGTCTAACAAGAATACCGTGTAGACGTCTATACCAAGTGACATTACTACATGTAACAGATGTTGAGATGATGGCTGGTCCATGCGTCATACTCGTGAACGGGTGCTGCTTGGGGTGACTGGTCGGCCTAGTCAGCGATGCTTTAGCCTATACTTTTATTTTGGTTCGATCAACTGCAACTCTAGCCTCTTAATCCAGTCACGAATTATTTTTAACAGTAGATTTTGCAACTGAATGAAGGTAGATGTGCACCTTGAATGATTTCTATGTTTAATAGGTTCAAACCTTCAACGGTATCACTGAGTGATTTTTATTTTTTAGTACGTTAGCTTTTGGAACATTTTAATAAAATGAAATTCAGGTGGCATCAGCTTGCATCCTGTTTACCTCTCGTGTAACACTAACACTATTGTACCTGAAGATCTGACTTTTAAAAAGAGTGGCCATGAGTTTCTTTGCCAGTATTCTTCTCATAAGGCCCTACGCATTTTGGAAACTGGAAGTTATAGATCGACACAAACAGGCAGTAGATTTTGGTGTTCTTCACCTAATTTACCTTGACAATCCAGTATATGCTGTGGCGTCTGTTTGTGCCGATCTATGATTTTTAACTCTAGCTTCAATTTAACGTTCATAAATGTCACTTAGTGTCTTAATTGAATAAATGATTTTGAATTGAATTAAATTGAATAACATTACGGGTAATTATATAAAAAAGTGCGTTTTTAATGTAATTAAAATTTCAATATACTAGGGTGGGTCTCTGAAAGTTGAGTTGACAAAATTAGAGGTGAGTTGAAGAAATTATTACAAATAATTATAGTATACTGCAGTTCTGGGAAATAGCAAACGTATCTGTCACATACAATAACACATGTGTATACAAAAAAAAATGGTATCTGTCACATAGAAGGAAAAAATAAGACTATAAGTAGAAAATGTCAAGGTTGTAGTTCACATACTGATCTAAACGATATATATATAGTTACGAAATTAAGTAATTATCCGACCTATTTCTTTGTGTTCAGACGAAATGGGAATTTACAAAAGTGTATTGACTACAATATGATAATTTGCAATAAACGGCAAAATTCTGTCATATTGTCGCCATGACTAGTTGAATAGCTTGGAAAAACACGAGTCATGACTACGGAGCAACTTACCTCGCGTTATCTATTTCTATTTTTGAAAATAGGAAAATGCTATTAAAAAATAAATGATATTTAAAAAATCGAAAATTTAGTCATAGACAACAACCATAGTTAATCATAAACTTAGTATACCTTAGAATACTAAGTGTGTGCAGTTAATAGTTTTTTTATTATTATTTGATTAGTTAGTTGGTTGCATAAGTCAAAGTTAATATATCTCACCCGAAAGTCTCTGATTTCTTAATCTATGTTATGATTTAATTTACAAAATATAGACGACTAAATTTTCAGTAATCTAAGGAATGACAGGTAATAGATTTTAATAGATAAGTAAATTTTCGTGATAAAAACGAATTAATATGACATAAACACGGACTTACTTACCCGCCGTGAGTGGACTGAAGTAAATAGGTTACTGTGTTGTTCGTAGGCGACAAACACAAGCAATAGTACTGCAATCTTTTAAGCCGATTTTTATAGCCGCACGTGGGCACAGGTTGTAGCCACGCCTCATGGGTCACTTGGACGTCTTGTGACTTGTAGTTCCGCAGTCTAACTTTATGCTCTTTTCACGTTTACTCAATACTTTTAGGATATGTTTTTTAAGTTTAGAAGATGAAGTTTATAAATTATATCAAATTAATTAAGTATGTTTTTTGTTTTAAATATTAATTATTGTTTTAACAAATTTTTAGAATCTTAAAAATTTTAAGCTTTAAAATTAATTTTTAATGTAATGTTATGTTAAATATATATATATAGTAATGTTTAATTAATTTATGGTGTTATTTTAACACTTTTATACGGAAAGTACTTAGTAGTAGCAGTAGTCTAGCTACTCATTTTATTAAAAAAATACAAATACATAATGTTACGGGTACCTTTCTAAACGTTCAAATGTGCAATTAGTAATTAATGATTGAATTAAAAAAAAACAGCTTTAACAATTAAAATTTGAACGTAGGGTAATGAATATTTTTTTGTAAAGAGTACTATCGAATAATTCTGTCGGCGCGATTACAAACCGTTGCGAATTCTATAAACTGTTTACAACTGAATGTCAATTGTAAACAGCTTAACGCTGTTTTTAATTATGAGAAATATTTTTTTCAAAAATAAATTTGTTACAATAAACAGTTCTATTTTATTTATCAACCGACATTAATACTTTTTAAAAGTTTTGACAACAATAACAACAGCTATACAGTACTTATTTACAGTTGGAGGTAGTTTGAAAAAGTTTCGTATGACAAATAAGTTATGAATTAATTAAGGCATGTCGATGTAATAAAATAGAGTTAACAATTGTTCTGATATGTTATATAACAGCGGCCCTTTAATACAAAACAGCAACCCTCAACAATAAGTTTCCCGTAAGTTATCTTTATGTTAATACAAAACAAAGTGAATGACAACGCAAGATACTGAATGCCTTCTACACCAACTTTTATGACGACCATATATTTACCGAAACTGGCATCAAAATTGTAAAGAATTCATCATTCATCCATTAGTCACAGAGTCAAAATATTTGTTGTCAAAGCCTGCGTAATTGCAATGTTACAATCGGAACACTCGCTACGAAGCTACCGTAACGCCCGCAATTTGCGCCTATTGTTCAACTCGCGTTGTTTAGACTGGCGATTGTCCCTGCCCGCGCACTAAGGAGCTGTTTTCATAACAGCGGACACTTCATGAAATCTATTGTTTTGCAAGACAACCAACGACTATAACGGACTGAAAATTACTGCATTTCCCATTAAACAATCGGAACTAAAGTTTCAAGTCGCCGCGTTCAACTAAGGCGCGAAACTCAAACAATGCGTCGTAGCGCGAAAGGAAATTTAAAGAAAATTGTGAAACCTCACCTGCGTCATGAGGCGATCAGCACCTGTTCCCTCATCATCCCTAAAGTCGATGTCCGGATTATAATTCGGCACTAAGTCTTTAAACCTCTCGTCGTCTCTGGTGATACGACCCTCGGGAAGGCCGCTGGCGGTGTTCTTGTTCTCGCTTATGTTCGGGTCGTGCTGGCCGAAGACTAGGGGCGTAATGCGGCGCGCGCCCTGGCGGCGGGTGTAGCCGCGGCTCGGGCCGCAAGCCGTCGCCGCGCCTAGCCACAGTAGCACCAGCGACAGCCTCATCTCGCAGACATCACTCCACACGCGCTCGACGCACGACCAACGCGCGCCGCGATCTGAGCGACACTGAGAGCCGGCTGCCACAGCCCGATCCGATCGTCCGTCCACCACCGAGCCCGGCCTGCATCCCTTGTTACCGCCCGAGCCGCCCGTACGGCCGCGCGCCACCACCACCGGCCTAGTCGTTCGCTACCCGCAGCGCGTTGCATTCTCTCATCTCGCTTTCGACTCAAAGGATAATGCGATTGTCACTTTATGCCTATTGTTAACTACCCGACTTGCGTTGGTTTGATGTCATCAAAGTTCCGAGCGTAGGTAGATGACGTTTGAAGCACTTCAAATTTTTTTTCTTAATTTTTTTACAGTACATATGCACATTCCACAATATCTTAAGCTAAAGTTGTGAATGGCCAATGAAACTCATCATTAAATATCCAATGTTGTAAGGAAATACGATCAGAAGTGGTGACGATGGCAGTTGTAAATGTAGCTCAATCTGAAAATATACAGCGTCTTATTATTTTTATTACCTATGTGGTCACGCCGAAGTGAATTATTGAGCAATTAATGACCCTTTGTCTTCATTCATCTGAACCAAAGGTCATAACTACGTAGGTATACAAAGTATATAAATGCTATTGATACTTTAGGCACAGAAACAAAAGAACCATTTGTCTGTGGAAATTTAAACTTTTATTAATTGTCAATACATTTTTTTTGGAAAATATACTAGTAACGTGGAACACACATAAATAGTATTCTTATTAACCCCTCCAGCTAAGCTAAACGTTTGTGTTGAGTGTGGGTTCACGTCGGTAGTGCACTAGGTGGGGTTCGAACCCGCGACCACTTGATCGCAAGTCCAACGCCTTAGCCATTACGCTACCGCCGCTAAACGAAACTGAAATCCTAAAAAGACCATGTGCCGCACTTAATAATTACGTAACCTATTATTTTCTTTAGACTTGTCATTTCCTTTTAACTCAATTACGAACTGTTGAATAGATGAACGTTATCGCCCGCCGTAATCTGTGCAATTCGATCGAAACGTCGAGTGAACCAAAAAGTACCGTAGCTTACAAATATTATTGCGATTCAGTCCCAGTCGCAATTTTAATTATCTCTCTTTAAAAGACAACTCCCGCATTAGAAATATTCCTGTGTCGCGGGGGGCTTCACAAACATTTAAACAACGGACACAAAGAACACCCAGACGCGGGACTACTATTTGTGAATCACACGAATGTTTGTCCCGTGTGGGATTCGAACCCACAACACTCGGCGCGGCGTAGTGGTGAGGTGACCACTTAAACCATTGCGCCATCCGTGCAGTCTCTTTAAAATTATCTTTAAACTTTTGTCAGTAGTCTCGATTCAATCTCAATCTAAATCAATTGACATACTATCCGGAGACCGTTCCAACGTAAGAGCTCGGACTACCAACCAGTTGGCTAAATAATAATAATAACTTCACACATCTCACACACGGCCGTCTGATTCCAAATTAGGCAGAACCTGTATTATGGTAACTAGACAACTGATAAACATACTTATATATTTCTAAATACGTACATATTACAGATAAATTTATTATTATTAAATATATAGATAAACGCTTTGTTGAATTTAAACACACCAATCAGAAGGAAACTCGTACTACTTTGTATAATAGCACTGCAGTTTGTTTTTTTTCTTTTTTTTTCATAACAATTCATACAATTAACGGAACTAAAGTAAACAAAGGCAATAACTAGATATTTTCGCAACACTCAACTCGAGGTCCACTTTTATAAGTTATACCAAGGCGCCATCTGTGCAACCAATGCAATGATGAGGAAAAAAATCTATTAAAAAAATTCAGTCTATTAAAAATACTCTTAAAAATAGAAAATATTAACAAACTGTACAAATCGTCGTTAGAATTAGAGACTTTACCGTTACGTCACTTCTACCTTCCTAGCTATTATTACATAGGAACTTATAAAATATGATAGAAAGTTTTATAACTGAAGCTCTTAAACTGCAATGATCTTAATTAACAAGAAATAATAAGAATACCTACTTATTTTAGACGATTTCACCTTAAATAAAAGTCCGAAACGCAATTTTCTCAATTCTTAACGTAACTGTGTAAAAAGATGTCGCACAAAATATACGAATGCCAATAAGTAATACTATATTTTGGCATCACCACGGTAATAATATGTGACTATTAGGTAATGCAGATTTTTCATTTAGAACTCAGTTCGCCTATTAGTGTATATTCTGGTTCATCATCATCAGCATCCATCAAGATCATCTCAGCAGATTTCTGCTCAAATTGGAATTCTACCGGGGAGGTAACTCGACGTAATCTCGTCTTTTTAACCGACGAAAAAGAAGGAGGTGCTCAATTCGACCGTACCTATATATATATATATTTTTTTTTTTTTTGAACTATTTGACTATGAAATTGTGGTTGAGACCATTTAAAATTTTATTTATTTTAGGTCGCAAAGTAAGATTTATCTAATACCTTTAAACGAGCAGTTCTTGTATATATGTCTAAATATAATCTGAATCTCGGAAACGGCTCCAACAATTTTCATGAAATTTAGTATGCAGGGTTTCGGGGGCGATAAATCTATCTAGCTAGGTTTAATTTTTAGAAAACGTAAAAAAAACCGAGCAAAGCTCGGTCATGCAGATACTCAACATTAAAGTTGCTATATGCTGCATTTCCTATACCACCTCCTCAGAATATGAATCTGAGGAAGTGGTGGTAGGAGGAGGTAGTGCTAGTCTATGAAAAACATTTGACATTTGACTTTTGCTGAACAATCAAATATTTTAGTAATGAATGTCGAATCGATAATATAGAAAGAACATTGTCTTTCGTATTTACTTATCAAACTAGACTTCTATCGCGGTTAAAATAAATGTTTGTGTGGTATTGAAAAGGGTTTTTAACTCAAACACTACGAAACTATAAAAAATTCTCTTAAAACCACATCTTTAGCTAGTTATTGTTTGGATGTCTGAGGATAAATGAAGAGTCCATATTAGAAGGAAACTCCATACTAGAATTTGCGGTCTAAGTGTATTTAACATATGTCCGTGTAAAAATTACCGCCGGGTTTTTTTTTGTTGTGTTAAAAACTAATTTCTGCGCCCACTCTCTGCTTGTGTATAATAACGTATAATAATAATAACTTCACACATCTCACACACGGCCGTCTGATCCCAAACTAGGCTGTACTATGGTAACCAGATTGCTGAAAAACATACTTATATATTTCTAAATACATACATATTATACATAAATTACACCCAGACACAGAACAAATGATTATGCTCATCACACAATTATTTGTCCTGGGTGGGAATCAAACCCACGACCCCTGGCTTAGCGGTCAGGATCACTAACCACTAGACCAACAGTTCAGTTAATAAGGCATGAAAGAGTAACAAACAAACAAAGAAACTAATAATTTATATATTTTGCGCGGAACACTAATTCTTTTTTCAAAATAAAAGTAGCCTAAGTTACTTCTTATAACACCAGCTACCTACCAGTGAAAGTCCCGTGGAAATCAGTCCACCCATTCCGGAGATTAAAACAAACAGACAGACAGACGGACAAAAATAAAATACTGATTTTGAAGTATAGGTATCGTGTAAATAACTGTATGAGCGTAAAATAAATTTTAATTTTAACTGTGATGATTAAGGAATGTATTATCCTTGTAGGTAACAATTCCGATGTCGAAATGCCGTTGCAGGGTTTTACACTATTGAATGTATAATTTAACTGAGAACCGCATCTACATAATATAGATAAACCACAAGATTCTACTAACCGAGGCTTGTAATAATCTCTTTATTGCAGTGTTACTAACTCAAGGCGATATCGGCAATATACTCGTATTACCTCAACACTCACTGATCAAAGATTAATTGCTATGCCAAGACATAAATTACCGATCAAAGACAGTATTGATACTTTGATTAATAGAGAAGTAGTCTATTGTTTTTATTACTCCAAATTAGTAGGTAGATAAAGTAAGATATCAAGTATTAAATATTAAGAAGGAAAATAATTAGGTAGAGTCTGTGCGGAAAGAGAACCGTCGTAGGATTTGAGGTCGCAGCAGTGCTAAATTAGCTTTTTACACTGTTACGTCATTATTGTTTACTGTATTGTACAGTATTGTTTACTGTCGAACTATAATGACGTAACAGTATTGTCAACATAACAAAAAAGGTAATTTAGCACTGCTGCGACCTCAAATCCTAAGAAACTAAGGTTCTCTTTCCTCACAGACTACATTTAGTTATACAGATATACAGTAGCCGTCACAAGTCTTGAGTACAAATATCATATTATTTTACAATGTTTCATTACAGATTTTACAGTATTTTTCTATTACACGTTTTATTTATATTAACTTCATATATTGCCCCTTTTTTCACCTGTGTTTCTCTATCCATCCAATGGTTGCCTGAAGGAGATCGCAAATTGCGATAAGATCGCCAATTGTACATTATATTAGCTAGAAAGTCTTTAGATATAAGTAAAATATTGTAACCTAATGCTTTGTATAGAATAAGGAGTACATCTATCTATCTATTTATTTCCCTGAGGCTAACGGTGAATTGGTACATGTCAGGTACGATCCAACTATATACATGTATACGGTGTTCTGTCCTTGGGTCTGAGGGTTTATACTTGCAGACCTGAATGTACCTTGAAAGGCCAAAGCAGGGCAACAGTGATTGTTCTTACCACTTGACCATAAGTAATATCCTTCGTCCATGAGTAGTGCCTTAACTTCTCTGAGCAAGATTCTCATAAGACAATAAAGCGCCGTGTTGCCTTCTGATACAGTTTTTTTTTCTATTTTTATGGGATACTGGGGGCAAACGAGCAGACGGATCACCTGATGTTAAGCGACTACCGCCGCCCATGGGCACCTGCAACTCAAGAGTCACAACTGCGTTGCCGGCCTTTAAGCTGGGAGTAGGGGAAGAGGGAGAGTGCGGGTAGGGGCAGAAGAGGGGAAATGAAAGAGTTAGGACCTCCGGTAACCTCACTCACTCGGCGAAAGGCAATGCAAACATTGTTCACTGCCGGTTTTCTGTGACGCCGTGGTATCACTCCGGTCGAGCGGGCCATACGTGCCGAAGCATGGCTCGCCCAAATCAAAACGGCACATTTACACTAACGAAAGGATCTTTCTTCTACTGATTGCGATTACCCACTGTGAATACAAACTGAAGCAAATTAAAGTCAACTTTAAATTCTACGTAATGCGAAAATGATAATATTCTTGGGAAAGGCTTCTTACAGAACTTGCGTGCCAAAATCTCTATTATTGTAGAGTACTTTTTTAAAACGAGTTAACTTTAGTAAATTAATTCACTGGTACAAGGTAATGTCCGACCACACACAAAAGGTCCGACACAGGTCGCTAAAGGTACTAATGTTTCATCGTACTAAAATATTCTCAGTACAATTCTGAAGCATCGTTTATCCCGGTACAGTCCCATAAAACATATATTTTACCATCCCTTTAATAATTCAAAAGTGAATTGTTGCAGATGAAAATGTATTACGCATTTCCATAAGAGAGAACCGTATATTTAGGACAATTCGTAGGCAGCGGCCTTACATTTAATATACAGTGAAGTGCATAATCCGTATAATCAAGCCGTAAGTCATACGCAAGTACAACTTTTGTTTCTGTTCGACGTTTTCTTTATTTACGCGCTTTACGAAGAGTTTTTATCACAAACACGAGAAAAGAAATACTTTTTATAGGAAGATATTTGATAACAAAAGTTTGATAAGCTGTCACTTATTTATTTTACTTTATCTAACCTAAGCTTTAAATCGCAGCCTCAACAATGAAAACTTTCACCTTTTGTAATATAACGAATAGACATAAGTGAAAAAGATTTGTATTTAAACGGTGCAAATAACAATTTTAAAAAATCATGTTTGACTGTTATTCCAACAGACAGACAAACATCTTTTGATATGAAATATGTAAAATGATGTAACTTTATGGCATACACGTAAATATTCATACTATTATTAAACTAAGGCATTTCCATTGCATTAGCTTATCAAAGATTTCATGCAGCACTGACAAACTCTACAATATAATTATTCATGATGTTGAACCTTCTTTACGTACAGTTTTCATTTATATGTAGCTGAATAACTCTTTAACAACACTCGAACAAAACTTTTAGATGGAATTACTCCTAGACTTATACCTATACAATTTTATTTACCTTAGTCCTAAAATAACAATATAAAGTTACTTAGGTATATAATTTTCTCTCTAAAAGATATTTGATTTAGAAAATTTTCAGAGCAGAAACTTCTGTTTTTAGCCATTTTTAATAATAGTGTCGAATCGACATGCTGGATATTTTTAACCGACTTCTAAATGTTCGGAAACTTTTTTTTATGTATTACTTAAAGAGGGCTGAACCGATTAAGACAATTCCTTTATTTTTCAAAGGGCATGCTTTCTAGTTAGTCACATTGCAATTAAGTCAGGACCTGAGAATGGAATCCTGAAGAAATCGAGCGAACTCTTCAAACAACTGATCTGTAGAACAAATTGTCACCTGCAGTATTTCCGAACAGATACGACCTTCAATAAAAGAGCGTACTCCCACCTCAAAGGCCGGCAACGCCTTGTGATTCCTGTTGCAGGTGTGCATGGGCGGCAGTAGTCACTTACCATCAGGTTACCCATATAGGCAAACAGACGTGGTAAATATTCTATTGACAGTTAGTCACAATATCTGTAACGTACAGCACCAGCAGTAGTTTACAGTAACTCGTGCAGTAGCTCTCGAAAAGCACCATTTGAAGAACTCAAATGGCCACCGGAACTACTCAATAATAAGTATTTCACGGGTTGCGATTAGATTACTTTAATATGGTTGCTAAGCAATTTATACTCGTAACAATGCACATGGGGAGCACCAGGAGAATTCTTCAACGATTGGAATCCCTGTGCATCGGGAAAAGAAATATTTTGTAGAAGGTGATGAGCAGTTGAGTTAATATCGTAACTTAGATAAATTGTACCTTTAAGGGTGAAAAATTAGGAGATTTTTTTTTATGTTATAGGGGTAAACGAGTAGACGTGTCACCTGATGGTAAGTGACAACCGCGCTCATGGGCACTTGCAACTCAATAGTCACAAGTGCGTTGCCGGCTTTAAAGTGGGAGTAGGGGAAGGAAGGAAGAAGGGAGAGGGGAAGAGGGGGAAAGAGAAGGGTTAGGACCTCCGGTAACTTCACTCACTGGGCGAAAAGCAATGCAAGCATTGCTTCACTGCCGGTTTTCTGTGAGGCCTTGGTGTCACTGTGGTCGAGCCGGCCCATACGCGCCGAAGTATGGCTCTCCCACTGTTTGAAGAATAATACAGCTTATTACAATTAATCATGATTTAGGTGCAATGAATTCAGTTGCACTTTTTAAAGATAAGTAAGAGTTTTATGACTTTACTAGCAACCCGCCCCGGCTTCGCACGGGTACAAATTATACACCTAAACCTTCCTCATGAATCACTCTGTCTATTAGTGAAAACCACATGAAAATCCGTTCAGTAGTTTTTCAGTTTATCGCGAACAGACAGACGCAGCGGGGTACTTTGTTTTATAATTATATAGTAATGTTTGTACGATAGGGTTAAAAATGATCAGGAAGCTTAACTATTATTTTCTATGGCATTTCCATTAATTAGAGGAAAAATAAAATCATATAAAAACAGCCTAGGGGCCACCACACACGCGCTCTACCTATTTACCATCAACCCCTGTCTGTATGCTGTGATTGTATTAATATGGTGTCGGGTTTTATTGACAAGTTATATTATGAATGATTGTCTCCCTTGGGTGTTGTTATTACTCAATTTTAACAAAATCTGATAATAACAAGTATTTGGTGCATAAATTTTTGGTACATCCAGATATGCAAGGAAAGGGCACCTAAGTACTTATCTCAGGGTTCATAGGCACCAAACTTGCAGAAAAATACTAATAACAAGCCCGATATCGAAGGAAGAATTTTGCTGATCAATCTTGAAGACAAGTATTCAATTAACCATTCACCTGTGATGGCACTAGGCCTTAAAACTAGAGCCAAGAGCTTTGCCGATGCATTTCCCAGCACTTTCTGTATTGAGCAATCGAAACGCTAACGAAACCACACTAAATAACTTTCTCTCTTTTCAAAAAACCACAGGCCTGTGCTAACATTCTGCCTTTTGTAAAATGGATTTAGCAAATAAAAAACAAAGATAATTTTTTGTTTTAAAAGAATGCTGTATTGACGAACCGTATAAGCGGTGGTTAAAACGTATTCAGAGGAACGTTTTAAGAGGGCTTATTGTGTTCAATTGGTTTATTTTCAATGGCTTTACTTAATATGCATATAATTGATTGATACTTATACCTACACAAGAAATATATCATTGTATCATGCACTGTTTTTTATGTGAGCATTGCTTCAGTTGACACAGTATTTTTACATTTATGTTTTTTGTTCGGACTCCTAATTATTTTTCCAAAATAAAAGTAGTCTTATTTACTCCTAACATCAGCTATCTGTCAGTAAAAGTTTTGTGGTAATCGGTATACCCGTTCCGAAGATTAGCCGATACAACCAGTCAGACAAAAATTGATGTTTAGTGTAGGTACGTACCGTGTAAACATTCAGATGTTGTACATTAGCATTACAGTGGAAGATACATTTACATAATTGCATTAAACAGATAATGTACAAAGGGCGGCCTTATTGCTAGATGCAATCTCTTCCAGGCAACCTTAGGATAAATGCATAAGTAGAACACCTATTTACAAAACGTCAGCTTTACTGATAAGTCCAGGTATTTTATATACAAGGAAATTTTATGTCCTATCTATCCTTTCTTACTCTTTCTCTTTCTTAAGTCTACGTTACGTTAGGAGATGTAACTTAATCGTTTCATTATGTGCATCTACTAAGTAATTAGCGAAATAAATACTTTTCTTATTTTTTATAAACAAAATTGATTAGGTATTTACTTTGTAATGAGGTTATGAGAAACACTTATCCAACTCCCACTTACCATAAAAAAAAAAAAAGTTTGAGTCCGACTCGGGCACCGAGGGTTCCGTAAGCAAACAAACTTGTATGTAGATAGTAGGTCCATCTCGGGAATCAATTGTCGATGACGTTTGCCCATCTTTTTCGAAAGACAAATTTAACTCCGCGGTTGCGATGTACGACAAAGTCAACAATCCAACCGCAAAATATAAGTTTGTAATCACAAAAAATATTTTTTCTTTTACTTGTGTTGTCAGACCTTGCTTCTTACCAAGTTTCATGATTCTATGTCAATTGGAAGTACCCTATTGGTTTTGATATACCTGCGAAATGTTCTAATTAGTTAAAATATAAGGCTTAATGGCCGTATCTTTTGCTTGCGTTGACTTAGAAGCTTGATTTTTTTACAGCTTCAAGGGACCGCAGTCTTGTGTATTTGGTATTAATTTCAACTTGATGCATCCACCTTGGACGCATCAAGTTGAAATTCTTGAGAAAAAGGGTCTTGACACACAAACAGACGGACGGACAACAAAGCGATCCTATAAGGGTTCCTTTTTTTCTTTTTGAGGAACGGAACCCTAAAAAACGTACTTATCATATGTGGTGTACATCGGCCATTGCACAGAAGATAATGCAAATAAACCCAATTGATCAATGTTTTTTTAACAGAGGTATCTTTGTGCTGCTCAATAATTTTTGAATAGTATTTTTTAGTTGTCTAGGGTTAGAAATATATTTTTTAAATATTTAATTTACACGTGTTATTTTAGGTATACCGGGTTTTATCACAAATCTACGTCATATATAGCAAGAACTAGCAACAAAATTTTGCAAAATAAAAAGCAAACATCGGCTGGTAACAGACCGGTCCTCACACTTCCTTATCGACCTTAACCAAAAAAGATCCATGAGAACATTCAAACAAAAAGGGTGCGAACACAACGTGCCTACAGCTAGCTCACAAAGCTTTAGCCTCTAATACAGATAAGATAGCTGACGATAAGTAATTTCCCCGTTTACAACCAATGACGTCATATTACACACCTTGCAACAATTGCGACGGAAACAAGACCGCAAACCAGCCTTTTGTCTTGTAATCTATATTGTAATCAAATTCTGATAACTCATTAGCGAATAGCGTTTACCTGAACATCGAAAGACCATACTTAAATCGTGTGAAAGTTGATCAATCACTTATTTAAAATTACTCAAACAATACACAAAAAGATTTGCCGACAACTCCAAAAATTTCAAAATTTAACATTAATACAGTACTTATTACTATTAACTAGCTACATAAACAAACAGTTATAAAGTTAACTAATTTTTAGAGGAAATCTTATTCTTATTTCATTTGTTCTCCTTTTATTAATGTTAGACTCTACTAACGATGAGAAACTTAGATATTATTAAACTATTATTCTTAACAATAATTTTAAATCGAATGTTAGGTAAATAGGGCGACTGCCATAAATGGCGCTACGCTGATACGATTAACAATAAAATTAGAATAAGAATCAATAGATTGACGTGACTAGAGCTTCCAGAAAACTTTAAGGAAATAACACAATAAAATTCTTCGATAACGTCAGCTTGTAAGTTGTACTGATAGCGGTGGCTTACAAGCCAGGACAATAACAACAAAAACCCTATTTCGTTTCCGCTTGCATGCCAGAAGAAAATGGGTCTAAATTTACTTCACTAACCCAATAAACAAGGGACGTTATATATTAGTGATCATCGCTCCAAAATAATAATAAAAACTTTCGTGAGTGGTACCTATCCATATATTTTATTTAAGACTAACTGTTGACAATCAAATTTATCTAGCGGGATTCGATTTGATTTCTCAATTTTTCGTCAATTTCCCTAATTTTTCGTTCCGTAAGAACCTTCTGCAAATTATTAGAAGACATAAAAAAGATGAATGAAATCGGTTAAGTCGTTCTCAAGTTATGGCGTGACCAGGGGAAAAAGGATTAATTTTTATATACACACAGTTTCGGACCCGATGGGGCCTTTTATCAAGACGACCTTCCGCGTCGGTGTTGACGCGGCAAGTTCTGTAGATATATATAAAACTGAGTTGGACATGATGGGATAAAAGATGGGCGATAACTTTTATTTAGCTCAAATTATAAGTTGCATTGCTACCAGATTGTGAGAGGTTTAAACTTTTAAACATAACGATGTCGTCACTTATGACATTATATTCCAACAGAGTCCAGGTGACCCTGCTCAACAGCAGTATATACCTAAAGCAGTACGTCAGTAGTTCTATCTACCCTGTTTAGATCTTTTCTAAGGTGAAGATACAAACTACAGTCGGACAACTGCAATTCAGTAGAAATCTCAAGATTTCTAATCGAATTGGGTCGCACAAAGTGGGGCTATAAGTGATCGTCAGATAAATCACTAATTGAATGTCGTTAATTATAACATAAAAAGACATTTAAAATGGATTAAAAGAGACTAATGAAAATAAAGGTAGGTACACATATCATTTTAAGTATAACAACGACAACGACTACACTGGTTTCTAAGTTAGCTAATCTAGCTTGTTTTCGACAACAGACCACCTAAATGCTTACATTTATGTTACTCTCAGGCATATAGACTATGCCTTTTATATATATATATATATATATATATGCAGCTGATCTTAAGTTTTCAAAACTAATCAAATCTCAATAAAGATGCTAGGTATCTTCAAAGTGACCTCAATAGACTAGTTACATGGACGGTGTGAACATAATAAAATGCAGTTAAATACCGATAAATGTAAGCATGTAAAATTCACTAGGAACCGAAACCCCATTAGCTTTGAGTACCACATACATAATATCAATATTAGCGAAGTGGATACTATGAGAGACCTGTTATATTTGATAGGAAACTTACTTTTAGGCCTCACCTGGATCACATTATGAGAAGGGCTTCCAAAATGCTAGGTTTTGTTGTAAGAACCTGTAAAAGCTTTCGTAGTGACAAAACTAAAATATTGCTTTACAATATTCTTATTCGGAGCATATTAGAATATTGCAGTGTTGTCTGGCGGCCACACTACGCCACCCACTCCTTGCGTCTGGAGCGTGTGCAAAAGCGTTTTCTCTGGCATCTTGCATTTTGCAATGGCATTTTCAAAAAAAATCGCTCCTATCGAGGCAGACTAAAATATTTTAAAATTAAATCCCTTGCCAGTCGGTTGGAATCTAATGACGCAATATTTGCTAGTAAGATTGTCAATAACAAAATTGATTGCTCCCCTTTGTTGGCCCTTGTTAAATTTCGAGTGCCTTCGAGTCTTCCGCGCAGACCCATTACACCACTGTGTCCACCACTAAGGAGAACTGTTCTAGGTGCAAATTCACCGTGTGCTAGGTTGTACAAGGTGGTAAATAGCTGCAGTGATTTAATTGATATCCACTTTGACTCATTTAACAAGTATAAATAATAATGTATAACTCTTTGCCAGACCATGTTTAACTTACTAGATTAATACTGAAAATAAGCTGTTAAAGCTTAATTCAATTGTGCCACAAATACTGATTAACTGTCAACAGTTACTGTGATGGAAAGTTAGCTTAAACTATTTTTTATTATACTATAGCATGCTGTGTCTGTCTTTAAGTAATTGTTACATTACGTTCGAAATTATTGAATGTGTAATATTTAAGTATAAATGTAAACAATTGTTGGTGGACCTAAATAAATAAATTTAAAAAAAATAAAAAGGCCTATATAAAAAAAACCTATATCGTGAAAGAGCTGAATATTACGATTCTAAAGCATAATTAATAAGTATTAGGATCTTAAATAAAAATACATAAAATAAACAAGATGGACAAGCCGATTACCAGCCTCTAAAGCAGCTAAAACAAACTGTTCGAAGTGGTACGCGAGTGTCGCGCCCGCACCTCCGTCACTGCTCTTGTGAACAAACATCATTTTCGTCAAAGGAGCGGCAAGTCGAGGTGTCGGTTAAGGCTAATGGAGGAGAGTGCTGGACCAATACGCCCGGTTTGTAGTGTTTTAAATTGTTTACTCTTCCATAAAACTCTCGAGCCCGTACACACAAGTCGGGTGCCGTGTCGCCCGACGCCGCGCCGTGGATAAAGTGAGATATCTCTCCACATCGTCAGCAAACAAGGTTTCCTGGTACGCGGCAATGACTGCATATTAAAAGGATACGTGTTGACTAATGCCCGCATTTTGCACTTAAAGCCTTATCTAAATAATTGCCAATTAGCGATGGATACAATTATTTACCGTATCTTTTGAAACAAGGAATTCGTTTAAATTCCAGACCCTAAATGCAAAAAAAAAGCAACAAAGTTTAAAGGTTGCAGAGATGCAGAATTCAAAACTTGCTCGTCCAAAATATTTGCATAGTTTTATGTATATGTAGATTGTAAAGCTGCCGGAGAATCTTTCTTTATATTCTAAAACAAACTCTTTACTTCATTTCTTTAAAAATATATACACTGGACTAAACCTGAAATGAAACTTTGTATGTTAGTTTATTACGCTGATACTACGTTACCTTTTATACTAGCATAAAAGCCAATAACCATTTATTTATTTTTATAGACGTAATAATACAGTGACAGGTCAAAATAAAAAGGCCCAGATGAATGAGTGTAATCTATTTCGACTGACCTATTTATTTGATGGGTTCTCAATGGATTAATCAACCGTTGTGGCTCAATGTTCACATCGCCATCTAATAATTGAAATTGCATGCTTTTATTTATAGCTATCGGCATAATAGTTTCATAGAATCACCGATGTATTTATACCTAATTGTAACGTAAATAAAAATTAACATTTGTATGAATACACACACTGAAAATATTATTCAGATACCCACAGAAATGCCTATATATTTGATTCTCTCTATTTAATCTTTAAATTTATCAATTTCAACATGTTAGGTATTCAAAAGCACTCTTAAAATGAAACTCATGAAGATACGAGGTGTAAAGGAGTTAAACCTGTTCTGTTCATGCGATGCCCTCTAATTGACAAATTGGAATCTTATTAAAATAAAGTTCAAGTTCCTAACTGATGAGGCGCGGGCGCACGCAGACGTGTGTGATGTCAGTGCGGGAGCTTGCCGATCGGGTGCCGACGAGCGCCGAATGAACACGATCGAGCCTCAAGCGGCGAGAAAAAAGGCAGCAGCATTCGAAGCGCGTGCCTCGATGTGTGTGGTCCACTACGGAGGTCCTCCTCGGCTTTTGATTTATTGAAAGCAGATTTTCACACCCGTTTTCGGTAAGTGATTTGAATGGTTATGTGTAGATTTTTTATGTGTCTTAGATTAGTTTTAGTGCTTGTAAAAAAGGTGATATTATTTATTTCACTGCCTTTTTCTAGTTTCACTGACAAAGGTTTATAATCCAATAGCTTGCTACTAGTCCGGTCAAGTTAGCTCAAAAAATAGTGGCAAGGTTACCATTATTCACATAGATCTGATAATTGGTGCGAATGTTGGGAACACCATTATAAATGAAATGTGAAAAGTCCCCATGGATCCCATATCTGCAATAAAGTTATGCAAAGTTTGCAAATATGGCCTCAGAACAACTAACCATTTTCAAAATGCGTTAAAACATATTTTAATCTCGTTGTTACGTAATTTTTGTATCCAGAATAGGCCTATTTGCATTGAGTTCACTATAAACTATTGCTCCTCCTTGAAAAATTGATTACCGATTAGCTGATTAATCTCTACTATGGTCAGTAGTGACTACTAGTGATCAGGTGCAGCCATGCTAGGAGGAGTCAGAGTCACGGAGTTGAAGTGTCTACCTATCCTCTAAGCTACCAATAAGTTCTATCAGGTAAACTTAAGCTTACACTTACCTGTGAACCAGAAGACATAAGATACATAGGTTACAGGGTTACTGGTTAAGTCGACTTAGATCCTTTAAGGTGTGGTAGTTTCCATCATTTCCGACTGATTTGACTATGAAACACCTTACACAAAACTTAACCGTTTTCAAGATATTTCACTTTTAAGTTTTATTTTAAATTACGATTTTTTTCTTTATTGTCCATTTATTTTCGAAGTTGTCTCTTTACTTTATTTGTTTAACAAAACTCTACAGCAGTTATGTTGCAGATGTGGTTTAAAATCTGCGTTTCTTCAGCTATCCAACAAGGTATAACAGTCAAGGATATTATTAAAACTGTAATTTAAAAATGTATTTCTTGACCGCGTTAATTCCCGTATAAATACATAATTACTTTCAGATAGTAGTAAAAAATAAGGGTGCTTCGATAAGTTAGGTATCTACTTGCTACGCCTAATCACGCACCGCATTGAGGGAATGCGCGAGAAGAATGCGTCAATGATGATGATGAAGAGCAAGGCAATGAAATAGTTCATCGGTTTACATTGGTTCCAACTACTTTGACTAACTTGAGAACTTGAGACTCTCGCAGTGCCAGGTACAAGGTGTATTACTACACGCCGGCACAAGCTAATGGAAAAGGAGAGAATAAGGTTGGATTTCTGCAGATTCATGCTCAATGCAGATTTAGAAGACCCATCATTGCCGAAAAACATCTTGTGGAGTCTAAAGGTTATCACACACTATAACGGCACTGCAACAGCACAGCTGCAGTGAAATTAGCCGGTAGCTGCCAGCGTCCTTTACCACGCTTCGCCCGCGAGGTGCAAGCTAATTTTAAGCTTGCTGTCACCGCAAACACGCATTTGTGACTGAACGCGCTTAGAACTCGCTCGTCTTTATGTGCGACATAATGCGAAGTTTTTTCGCTGGCGACTGACAGTCGGCGTGCTATAAGCACGCGGTCAGCTCGCTTACAGCGCCCGGAAGCTCGCTTAGAGCGCGCGGTCCGCTCGATTGCAGCGCGCCAACTCCCGCCCTTGGCTTTTTCATATTGACATTATGAAATATATTATAGGATCACGTTTTAATGACAACTTAATTGCTGGGTTGGAGACGTGCCTTTACCGTGACGGTATAATGTGTGATGGATCACAACGCTCATTATTGGGCCTCAAAAGAACAAGGAAAGCCCAATAAGAAACGGACAAAAGCACAAAGACGATTCAGTTTGAATATATGGATGGGCATAATATCGAACCATTTGATCGGGCCTTATTTTCTCCCTGACAGTTTAAATGGAGAACACTACGTAAACTTTTTGAGATAAAATTTACCCAACAGTAAGTCGGGTGAACTTTGTCTGACGATTTCAATCTCATTCGAGACATGTGGTTTCAGCATGACAGTTACCCTGCACACTACCGCAAAAGTGTAAGAGAATGACTAGATACAAAATATCCCAATAAGTGGATGGAAGAGGTGGACTCATGCCGTGGCCAGCTAGAAGTCAACACCTGAGCCCTATGGATTGTTATGTGTGGGGACACATGAAGAGTTTGGTTTATAATTATCCTAATCCAATCCCATGTGTTAAAACAAAAAATAATGAATGCGGCAGATGAAATGAGAAGTTGTTTAACTACTAGTAAAAGGTGGATGAAGAAAAAGAATAAGAATATGTATGCAAAACAAAGGCGGACATGTGGAACATGAACAAACTCAAATATTTTTAATTTTAAGCACATCTGCAACATAACTGACATAGATTTTTGTTAAAATACTACGAATTTATTTCTTTTCTTAATTATCCATCGTTTACTACGACCCAGTTTGATCAGTTACCTGTAATTTTGGTGTTGAGAATAATAAAACAACTTATCTACTACATAAAAATTGTAAAAAAAGGTATCAATTACAAAATAAATGGACAATAGACAAAAAACATCGAAAATTTTTCTACAAATTTCAAAACGGTCAAGTTTGGTGTATGGTGTTTCATAGTTAAATCACAGTAATTATGGAAACTACAACTCCTTAAAGGATCTAGGTATAGTTAACCAGTAACCCTGCATATTCAATTCAAATAAGATGTCACTCCCAAAACCGAGATGAATCTAATAACACCCCATTCGTGGAAATCGGTCAAATGTTCGAGGCTGTACTGCGCGTTAAAGAATTAATACATACCTACCTATAAATATACGTATGCTCGTTACCCTTCTTCGGCAGTCGAATAAAGAAGAGAATGGTGTCTCGATAACTAAGTATAGTTTAATAATAATGAAAAACATTTAAAAAATATCTTATGGTATAATTATAATTTTCTAGATAATTAGAAAATTTTGCAAAATACTAACAATCTTTATACTATTAAACTTGAAATTCAATAATGAAAAGCAATTTAAAATATTACAAATATTTAGTAAAGATATTAAATTGATTTAATCTGGAGAAACACTGTCTTCTTTAGTGGCAGTTTCATTTTCAAAGGGTGTTTTGATATCTAAAGGATTTAAACAACTATTGATATCACAACCTGAAGTAGCACTAAGCTCGGGGTATCTTGGAATTAATTCGTAGCTGTTGACGTCATTTGCATTATCTGTTCCAGATTTCCATTTACTTGCTATCATTTGTAAGGGCTCTAGGCATTGTAAGCTTTGTTTAACTCTAAGCAACTCAATATTGCATTGATTTTCAACTTCTAACAGTTTCAGTTTATAAGCTTTAGCTAACATCTGTTTTCTAATAGCATTTTTCTTTTCGATTTGTGCCATGTTTAAAGTATTCTGATACTTTTGAAGTTGTTTTTCATATTCTATTAAATTTTCATCACAGTTAAGTTTACTGTCCACACTGTCGCTATACATTCCAGAATTGTATGATAATTCATCTAAGAACGAGTTAGAAGTCGAAACATAATGACTTGTTGTAGATTTTACAGGAGTTTCAGTTACGCGTTGCTGAGTAGTTTTGTTTTGTTTTTCTAATTTAGATTTTTCTTCATTCAATTCAATTTTAAGTGATTCAATAATATTTCTGCACTGAGCGATTCTGTCTTTTAATTTAGCTTCGTTGTCATCAATCACTTGTGGCGTAACTTCATTCAACACTATATTCGTATTTGTGCCATCTTCTCCCTGTTGGTTTTCACATTTTATAGAATTTATGTCATGTTCGTCGTCTGATTTAATATATTTTAAAGACATGCCTTGACCAACGGTATTATCACCTGACCCAAGTTCTGATGAATCCATATTGTTAATGGCGTGATAAAGTGTAGGAACAATAAATTGTAAATGTAATATGTAAATTATAATTTCAACAAACACAAAAACCAAACGAAAAGTAACACACTGATATATTGATACGTTCCACTAGAAAAATAATTGACATGAAGATTGTGTCAAAAAGGAAATGCTAAAAAAAACAAATGAGTTTTGACAGTCTGCGTGAGGACATTATGAAACTCCTTGAAGAAACAATATTTTATCATTAAAAACAAAATATTCAGTGACTATTATACTTCAGCCAAATAAGCTGTGGAATGTTTACCAACATTGCGTTGCTAAGCATTTTCTGACAGGCAGTTGTTAATAACCTGTTTGCAAATTACATACCCTTAAAATATTGTCATGGTCTGACCAGGAAAATGAAAAACCTCGTCATTTTGCGGAAAACAAATGACACTAATAACTGTTTTTAAACTTTCGCGACTATATATATTAGAATACACATCTGATATGTATAGTCGCGAAAGCTTCAAGAGCGAGTACGGATAGTTGCTAAAACTCGCACTATATAGGAATAGTACCTTGTAATTATTATCGCGATTAAGTACCGAAGAAGAAATGTAAGTAATAACTTACATTTCTTCTTCGGTACTTAATCGCGAAAATATATCGGATTAACCAAATATATATCGGATGAACCAAAAATATATCGGATTGAGCACACTTATCGAAAGTTGAGAACACTTTGCCCACCGCTCGACGGGTGTGTTTGTGACTATTGTGCAGTAGCTGACACTCTATGGTTGTACAAAGGTAATAATAAATTATATAATTGTAATATAATATAATAATAAATCATTATTCATTATTACCATAAATAACCAAATTGTTGTTGATCTGCGAAAGTTGTAGAGTTATAGGGTTGTAAGGCGTATAGTTGGTATTTTTTATTTGCTAATTCTTGTTTTAATGTATTTTTTAACATATTACGTGTTTGATGGTTAGACTGAGTTCCAGTAAACACAATGACAGTAAAATCGTAAAGTATAACTAAGAAATAGAGGTAAAATTACAATATTTCTGCATTCTAATTATGACAACCTTAAAGACGATGACATATGGTTTGTTTACAAAGATTCCATATCTTATTTGGCTCAAGTATAGGTGCCGTATTGCCGTATTACAATTAGTGCATTTTCACTAAAATAATTACATCAAGGATAGCTTGATGTAATAATTTTTTGCAGATAATTAAAATAGGCGCTATGTTAGAAACTTAAAACAAGTCATAGGTCAATCATAGTCTTTACGTGAACAATGGTTATTAAGGGTATACCATCTGAGATTTCGACATCTACATACGACTGACAGTAAGCACCACGGCCTTTCAGAAAACCGGCAGTGAAACAATGGTTCATTGCTTCTCGCGGCGTGAGTGAGCTTACCGGAGACCCTAACCCTTCCCTCTTCCCTATACCCGTCCTGCTCCTCTCCGCCCCTCTAATCCCCCTCTCCTGTCTTCCTGCTCTTCCCCTATTCATACCTTAAAGAGCGACAACGCACTTGTGACTCTTTGAGTTACAGGTGCCAATGGGCGGCGGTATTCATTTACCATAGGCTTGTTCTTGCTCAGTCACTGAAAAGAGCGCTCCAATCTAGTACAGTCACTCACATGTACTAGTTCGGACTTCTAGTTCTATTAGTTCAGTAGTACATTGTAGTTGCATTGAATGAATATTTGGATCTTCTTCATACTTTGCATGCTTAGGACTGTCATTCTTATACCCGTAAAGTGACCATACTAATTGATTTACATTTATAGAACAAAAATATATCATATAACAATATAATTAGTAAGTCAATACATTAGCAAACAAACACCAAATAAAAATAATAACATGCAAAATCGTGTTCTTGTTTTGGTTTCGGTGGTTGTTTGCTAATCTAACAATGTACTAAATTCAAAATGGAAACTAATGAGTAGGTACGAATTATCTAAAATTTAATGCAGACAGCATGCATCAGATTATTATTCGTTCTTTTGCCGCCGTGTCGCGCGGGGACGCAACGTTAGACTTTTTAGGCCACGATTCAGTCGTTCCCTGTTTCTTCACAGTACTAATCAACTAATGTACTAAATGAACGAAGTCCTATAAGCTTACAGAATAGTTCGTTCTAGTTCCATGTCAGGAATGAATGCCTAATAGTACTTAGTTCGTGAACTACACAAGCCTAATTTACCATCAGGTGACCCGTTTGCTCGTTTGCCCCTATACCATAAAAAAAAAGCGGTTGATCTACAAGTTACCATCGAGGTCGCCGAATGTATGTATGATTTGGATAGATTTCTTTGGAAATTTTAAGTATTTATTCAAAACAAACTAATGTAACCAAAATTTTAAACTCTTCCCATTACAATAGATAAGATATACCCGTTTATTTTTCTATGAATGAGCAATGTCCAATAAAATTATGTTATTTCTTCATTATATCTTTCATTCAATATCTGCACTGACCTTTATTATACAAGTCTAATAGAGGTAAGTGTCTGGCTATTGCACGACAATACGACATCAATTTATAATAATCCATGGTTTAGTGCTGCCCTACTCCAAAGTCCTATTCCTCATTATTTAGCAAAGTACCTATTAAACTTTAAATTTTCCCGTTTTTTGTGTTACCTATGGTTTGTTTACTTAGTGAATTTCAATTAAAAAATTATTGTAATGGCTCCCTCCATCGTTTGGGTAAGTTGTTGTTTCGAGGAGATTGACAAATAAATTATCTTTATCTATAGGATCGCGTATTAAAAAATACAATTCAATTAAATTTTTGTATATGGCAATCGGTAGATCTATCCTTGTCAAGAACACTTGACATTTGACATTTGAAGTTTTCGCGCGCTTGCATAATTGTCAGTTCAGTTGTCTTGTCGGGTAAATTAAATTGTTTACTACAATATTTAAACTGTTGAAGTTAATTCTGCCATTTGCATTTTATTGTTTTTTGGCATTTTATTGAAAGAAAATGGGGCTCTTAGAATTGTGTGAGAAGTATTTTGAAACTACAAATCTCTACGAAGTCTTAAAAATTTCAGAAAAAGCTACAGACAAAGAAGGTAAAGCAACAATAATAAATAAATATTTCATAAATATAAAATTAGGACTAAATTACTAACACTTTACTGAACAATAAGGTGTAGGTGTGTCTTAATGCTTTTAACTAATCACATTTGTTTCAAACATCAAATTTTATTGTAGTCAAGAAAGCGTACCACAAACTCTCACTCAAAGTACACCCTGATAGAGTTGCTGAAGACGAAAAGCTTGAGGCCACAGAAAAATTCAAGGTTCTGGGCAGTATCCATGCAATTCTCACTGACACCAGCAAAAGAGCATTGTATGATGAGACCAAGTGTGTTGATGATGATGACTACAATGTGATTGTCGATCGAGACTGGAGTGTGTATTGGCGACTACTTTTTAAAAAGATCACAGATGAAGACATCAGAGCCTATGAAAAGGAATATGTTGGTAAGTAACATAACTTATTAAATAGGCATATGCTGATGATTGCCTTCCACTCAATAACATATTTGTACATTAGACTACTTTTTACATGAAACCAGTTAATACAACATTAGTAACTTTTAAACTTTTTATGTTCCTTGATACCTATTATACCATCATGTTAACATAATGATACAACATTATCTATAATCTACTTTGAACTTAGTTAATGTTAAACTAGAGATTTTGAAGATCTCAACTGAAGTTTTGTATGTTATAGTTGATATCAACTTTTCTTAATTCACAGGATCTGATTTAGAAAAACAGGAGATTAAGCAAGCCTATATAACAGGCAAGGGTGACATGGATTACATTGTGGACCATGTCCAATTTGCCAGATCTGAACAAGAACCAAGAATCAAGGATATTCTCAATGTAATATTCCTGCTTTTAACCATTTATTGTATGGAAATAATTTCATTTCTAAAGCACACACACACTTTTTATTCTTTAGTTTTCACAAAATCCATGAAGTAATATTTAGTATCTAAATTTCAGCAAATGATACAGAGTGGCGAGATACCTGCTTACAAAATATTTACTCATGAGCCAGCTAAAAAGCGTCTTAGGAGGCTTGCTAAAGAGAACAAAGAGGCTAAAGAGGCAGAAGAAATGAAACAAGAATTAGGAGTGGGGTCAGGTATTACTTATTTATATTTTCCAACAAGCAAATGTTAGTGATTGATACGGCTTGTTGTAACATTTTTTATGAAAAAGTACATGAATAGGAAACTACTCAACATTTATTGGTTGTAAAAGCATGACTAACACAATTACTATTCAACTAGTTCCGGTTGAAGATTTGTATCTATTATTTACCATATTTTTCAATGTCCTCCCATTTAGTATTTGGAGCTAGTTGTAGTGTAGTAACAATAAAGGAAGAAAAGTTGCTCAAGTTATATATTAGCTTAGTCCAGAACATGACATCTTCAGATAGTTTCACAAATTTAATAAAATGATAAACTATAAATGATGAAAATTCATCATCCATCATGAATCTGATGGTGCATATCTGATAAATATTTATGTGTACCTCAATCTAGAAAACCAAACATAGATGATACAAAATCTCCAGAAGCATTTATTGGGAAAGCGAGTATCACGAAGGTGTTCCTCTTTCGGCTGAAGTGATGGATTCTATTTGTTTTTGTGCATATATGAAATTAGTAGTTTTGCAGGAACTCTTCATATGTTAAAAAAAAAACTTAAGTTTTCCTATTATAAGATGTAGCCTACTTTTTTTAAACAGGAAAAATGTAAAAGTTTTTAAGTTAGTGAATAGCTATCCTAAGTAAAAGTTTTTTGATTTCTCTTCATAAAGCTTTTAAACCAATAAGATCCCGCCTTATTATTTTCGCGCCGAGAAGGTAGAATTTTTTTTGGGTAGTAATCCAAAGTAAATAAATGAATATGTCTGAACTATAAAGATTACTACTAGTAATGTGGGTCACACATTACTAGTATTCTTGTTAACACCTCCAGCTAAGCTTAACTCTTGTGTTAGGAGTGGGTTCACAGCCTATGTGTTATTCCAGACTATAATCTATGTCTGTGCCAATTTCATTGAGATCCATTCAGTCGTTTTTGCGTGAACGAGTAACAAACATCTATACATCCTCACTAACTTTCGCCTTTATAATATCAGGAAGATAGTATACTTTCTGACACAGATTTAGATGTATAAAAATCAACATAACTTCAAGGAACATTAAATCTATTTATATAAACCTTAAAAAATTATGAGACATAATTTAATAATAAATAATAAAATCTAATAAATCAGTCTAAATCCATTGAAAATTATGAATAACATTTTTTCCAATACCCAGAATCAAAGTACACGCACATGATTTGAAAATCTTACAAATAAACACGTGTTTATTGTAAGATTTTCGAACGAAAGTAGGTAAAGATGATATTGTTGCTTATGGAGCATTGTATAAAGAATCTGTACCTAATAAATACGCTTTTATACCTGATAAAAAAAATGCAAAGGACAAAAGAGATAATAGTGCCGATTCTGTAACATCATCATCATCATGTGTTTAGTAAGCGTCTTCGTAGGTGTCGATTAAAATAACATCATCTTAGTTCGTTTAGAACATTTTTATACGGCTTTTGAATAATTGGGGACTATCGCTGCGTGGAAATAAAGTTGAGTATACGTTGACAGGTTTTAGTGAAATTTGGTGGCACTGAGAATAAGATGCCAGTAACAAATGGACCTTGTTACGAAGAAGACAAGGTTGATAACATATGAAGAAATTAAGTCAGGTTTTAGTTTAGTGAGTGTGCAATAGAATCGGCACCAATTAAAATTTATTTATCCGTACGTCGTAAATCCAAAAAAATATTTTTGTTGTATTCATTTTTCGTAAGGCGCTCAAAGTGAAACTTTTATAAAAACCACTAGAAATATCAAAGCCATAGTTCTACTCTCGCATTTGATAGATATTTCGATTTTTTAAATAAAAGCTATAGGCAACGAAAATGAGGTTCTTACGACACCACCCTGCTACAACATCAAGCCCCCCGCTCCCCTACTTCTAAAGAATGTTTATTATAAAGTCGCACTCCAATGTAAAACAATCAGTTTTCCTCTTTCAGTGTCATACTGAAAGATGTACAGTAGTGCCTTCTGGTTCATGTACAATCATGAAAATGAAATAATACTATTCAATCAGTTTAATTGACATTGTATCAAACAATTCTTATAGAAAATTCTATTATTTTTCAGAGCCTAACAGTTTAGAACTGATGATAAGACAAAAACAAGAAGACAGAGCAGTACAAATGGATAACTTTATTGACAATTTGGCAGCTAAGTATGGCGCTGGCAATAAAAAGGCCAGCAAGCGAAAATCTGCAGCTAAAACAGAAACCACCACAAAAAGTAAAAGAAGGAGATGAATTATGCATGTTTTATTACAATAAATGATAAATTACAACATAGTTATCATTGCAGCACAAAATAGATCTCGCATTCAGCATAAATAATAACCAAACCATCACATAGGTATTAAAGTATCATTTAATTTGTAACTAATTCAATTTTCTCCCTCTTCCATAGCCACTTCCAGTACACTCTCTGAATAAAATGGACCTTGTTCAACATAGGTTTGTAGTGTGGAAATAGTGTTTATATCAAATGCAGGTGATCTTGCTAGTCGTTTGATTATGTCATACTTTGCTTCATTTGTCTCTTTGGTATACACAATGGACCTGTCCAGAAGAAATTCAACAAAACCTACAATACAAAATATCAATCAATATGAGTTCCACTATCAAAAGTGAAAAATTATAAAAGTAAAAAATAGAAATGATTACAAATAGCAATTTGCTTTTCGTTTAGTGATGATACAATGTGATTACTTACAAAATATGAGATTATACACTTTTGGTTCAATTGTTTTTCACAGACTAAGGAATGTTGATGTTTAATGCTTTGTTGTCTCTATTTAAATTTTTCATGATATATTTTTATTGGTGTAATAACAATAATTTATGATATAAATTACATTATAATGAATATGTGACATTATACCTAGATAGTAATAATAAAATTTTCTCAGTATAAAAGTGGACTAAATAATCACCTGCAGTTCTAGCTACTAATTCTTCACCCCACTGATGTTGGCAAACAGCATCTAACAATACAAAAGCAGCATGTCTTATATCTGGAAATGGATTTTTACACATCTCCATCAAAGTTGCCATGGGTTGTCCATTCAAAGTTCTGAACCACTCTCTTGTCATTAAGGTAACTCTGTGATCAACAGGCCCACTTTTAGGAACAGAAGGATCTTTGTCTATGCTAATGAGCCCAGCTAAACAGTTGATGGAACTTATTTTTATATCAGATGAGCTATCTCTAATTAACTGTGAAACTTTTTGCAAAGTTTGTGTATATTGGCTTCCTGCAATAAAAAAATATTTTATGGCAAACTATATCAATATGCTTAGTAGTAGCTTCTTGCTTATCTGGTACAACATTTTTAAGACCTTGAGTGTAAATATAATTACTACAATTTGTAAAACTCAACATTAGAACTCATCATTTTTAAACACAGACAAGACCATGTCTGTCATATAGACTTACCTAAAGCGGCTAAACACAATTTTCCTTCAATGGTAGAACCAATGAAACCAAGTGTATCTAGAGCTACCGGCAAAACAGTGGGATCACATGTGTCGAATGCTTCAAATAAGCAAGTTAGCATTACGGTGTGTTTCTCAAATATTTCTTTGGGATAACTGTGAGCTATAGTTCCAAAAAACTTCATATAACCTGGAAAAGGAAAACATAAATTATTTTTTCTGTAAAAAATATTCTGTTAAAAATTCAATTCAATTAGATAATACATTTAATACAAACATTTATTATTCAATAATTAAGTGATTGTTTTATACAGAAAATAATAAACACTATACAGTATGTGAGCTTAAGCTTTAACTCACTATAAGTTAGTCACTAGGTATACCTCAACACAAATACATTCATAATATAATTTGGAAACACCTGGAACTAATAAGCCTTTTAGAGGATTGTCTTTCAAAGATGCTGTGTACTCTGAAATTATATTTAAACCTCCATTCTTAGCAAGGTAATTAATTCCTTGAGGTTTGAGCACCAATCTTGATAACAATTCCAAAATATTAAGTTGGTATAGGACATCATCTGTTTGAAGCTCTTGTACCATAAAATCAATGTAGTTCTTATCCACACAAAGTTTAAAATGATCATTAGATTTGCAAGAGATGTTAACCACAACCTGAAATGTGAAAACTCATTATATGAAACAAATAAAAAGCCCGACTGCCTAAATAACTAATAAACATATAAGTTGTATATATTCTTGTCATCACTTTCACTCATTATCACCTTCAATAACCTTCATTTGGATTTGATATACCATGTGACACTCAAAAGACGAATCTGACGACATATCATTCATCAAAATCAGTTCAGCTGTTTAGTAGTTATGAGGCCATATACAGGCCAAACATAACCCTCTTTTTTTGGCTTGGCCAAAGACAAGTAAAAATATCTATATAATATATGTATATTTTAAGCTTTCAAAAGTAAAAAGCAGTTCTAGTTATACACAGGTGGAGTGGAATACACTTAATACTGGTGGGTAAAAAAAAATAATTAGACAACCTGTATTTGACTGCAATGGTAAAGGTTACACATGCCTTTTCTGTTTAGTGCATATATTTGTATGGGTGAATATGATGGCTATTTCTATTGTTATAGGTTGTTATTAAACAGGGGGTGTATTTGAACAAGAAACACTTAAATCACTGTAAGAGCATGACTCTAGCATGCAGTTACCATAAGAATTTTTTAAAAAAACTATCTGTTTACAAGTTATGACTGTTTGAATTTCCAGGTATTTTTGCCTCAGTTTTTCATAAAAGTACATGGAATGTGTAAAGTTATAGATTTTAAATCGTACATATTTTTTTTATTCTGGATCTATTCACTCTCGGCCCTGTCTAGTTATGGATCAGTTAGCCATGTGTAAGGTGTCTTAAATTGTTATTATTGATTGATATAAATGTGTTAAACTAATTTAATTATAAACTCACCTCTAATACATTACACTTACTACTTGTATTGTATTGTAAGCCCATTTTCAGTTCCTCTAGTACTGCAGGATATACCTCAAGCGGTAGATTAGATGTAATCAATATTGCTCTGTTAGCAACTCCTACATCAGAATCATAAACCATCTGAGATGTTGCTACAAACACATCCAGATAGTCGGACATAGGTAGTAAGGCACTGGCACCTACTGCTTTATATACCTGAAACATTAATATTGACCACAAATATCCATGTTTTCTTCATGAATAATAAAATTTGCTAGTATATAATATTACCACCTACACAAAGAAGATTGTTTATAGAAAAATGCTTGGTCTGAATTTTTTAATAATAGTATGAACTTACACCCAAACAATTTTATTCTACTTGTTAAAGATCATCTTATGTGAATTATTTAATAATTGCCCCCACCAACCTCATCTTATGAAAAGTATGGACCTTAACAATTCCAAATGCAAAACTAGGTATGTATTTACCTCATCAATGGCAATCCTTCGTACGCAACTTTTATCATGTCGGAGTAAGTACATGATATGACCTATATAATTTTTTACTACATCTCCAGCACGAAATTTATCAAAACATGTTTTCAGCACGTCGCAAGTTAGATCAACATGGGATCTGTGGTCAGAAATATATATATCACTTAT
This sequence comes from Callimorpha dominula, assembly GCA_949752705.1. Taxonomy (NCBI): domain Eukaryota; kingdom Metazoa; phylum Arthropoda; class Insecta; order Lepidoptera; family Erebidae; genus Callimorpha; species Callimorpha dominula. Next base: position 15,788,267 of record OX456999.1, read on the forward strand.
TTAAAACAAGTATATTTCTTATATTATCATGTTATGGGTACACATACTTATCTGCTACATTAAGACATTGGACGATTTGTGTTATGCCGACATCTCTTATAGTAGCAATAGCTTCATTATCTGGCTTGAACGCAATTAGGTTTTTAATATCATTCAAGGCAGCCTGCCGTTGTTCATCTCTCTCCAGTTTAGCAATAAACTGCCGAATTTGTTCTGCATCTTGATTAGACATTTTATTCAAATATTTACCACCTGTTTTAGCAATAAAACCTTGTTATACAGAATGTTATTTTATTCGGAAACAATTGAAACTATTTATTTATTTACCCGGTTTCAACTTGTCATGTATCATAAAATTGGACTGTCATGACCCGACCAGTGTTGCCGTATAAAAAAGAAAGAAGGACGGAAAACTACCGTTAGTATTTTAAATAGACCATCACAAGTTATAATAAAATTATGCAAACGAAAAATTTACGCTAATAAAATAGGTTGCGCACAGTAGATTTCTGTTCTGTAGGAACTGACCATTGGAGAAGGGACTGCTGCTCCAAAACGTAGTACAAAGTGGCACAGTCATAAACTGTGACTGCTCCTTACAGGCAGAGAACTGATGACGAATTAGGGAAGGTATTTTAGGCAAGTTGAAATAATAATAGACCGGAAACGCACGGCGGTAGTCATTTACCATCAGGTGACCCGTCTGCTCCTTTGCCCCTATACAACATCACTATCTGGACAACCTGTCCTCAAAGGTTGAACTCGATAGATCGAATGCGTGTAGGGAAAAAATCTTGATGCATCGTTTCTCGAAAGATCAGAAGGAAGAGTTTAGTAAGGTTTTTTTTTAATATTATGTGACTACAACTACACAAAAGATACATGTGCCTATGTGAAAATAGATGTCGGTATGTAAATGTTAGTCTAGTGGTTAGTGACCCTGACTGCTAAGCCAGAGGTCGGACGATTCCCATCCAGGACAAATTATTGTGATGAGCACGATAATTCGTTCTGTCTAGGTGTCATTTATCTGTAATATGTATGTATTTAGAAATATATAAGTATGTTTATTAGCAATCTAGTTTGGTAACTAGATTGCTAATAAACATACACATATATATATATGATATATTTATATACACATTACACACACACGGCCGTTATTATTATTACAAAATGATGTGATATTTACTGAATATTGTTGAAACTGTCTGGTTTTTTTTTTTAAAGAGTGGCCGTGAGTTTGTTTGCCCGATTTCTTCTCACAAGGCTCAACCATTTGGAAACGGGTGGTTATAGATCGAAACAGGCAGATGTGATATTTTTATCCACTTTTGTTTTGTTTAATCATTTTACATTTGACGAAGCAAACTATTGTTGCGGTAACTCTGTGTGTGTTGATCTATAATTTTTAATTATAATAATTATTTATTAAATCGACGATTTCGAATAATTGATGGTCAATTTTATGAAATAAAGATTTTTTTGAATTGAATTTGAATATTACTCCTCTTTATTCAACTTAAAACCTATAAATTATATTTTTAAATTTGTATAACAAAATATATTTTTGAAAATAGTACACCACGGACATCGGGTACAGGGACCAAGACACCGTTGGTTAGGGCCGCAAAGACGGGAACCTTTTCACTACATACCGTGGCCGTGTCGAGGAGAACTGCCTTCTGGATCATTCCCTTGATCCAGCCGTCTAACACGAGCTTCTTAAAGTATCGATCGAAGCTTTTGGCTATCAATCCATGAGCAGATATGACAATCGGAACAATGATCACCGAATCAACATTCCACATTTCGACAATCTCGTGAGACAAATCCAAATATTTGATTTCTTTTTCAACTTTCACAAGGTTCTCGTCACGATGAACAGCGATATCGACAATAATTACGAGGCGCTCTGATCGATCTATCACCACTATGTCCGGTTTATTGGTAACAACAGTTCTGTCAGGATGGATGATAGATCGATCCCAATACAATGTCATATAGCACCTCTGAATGCACAAGATTGTATTTAAGGGCAAGTTGTTGATGCACAATCCTGGCCTCTTGGTATGTGCAAATATTCACCGTTGGAAAGACGAGAACAACCAGAAATAATATGCCTGATAGATTCACCAGGGCCTCTGCGTGCCCGACAGATATTTTTATTTATTAATCTCTTTATTCACTTAAATATACATATAAATTACATTTTTAAATACATTCAGATTATATCAAAAATACATTTAAAAATATAAAAAATGGTGTCCCACCGGTATCGGGTACAGGGACCAAGCTATTATTATTATGTGTACAAGTGTGTGTGTGAACACCTGCACTCCCTTTTCCCTCTCTTTTGTAGTCCAATAGGAGGGCAGTCCGACATGACCGTTAAGGGATCAGGCGCATCACTTATGGCTTTACATGCTGTCCGAGACTTAGGGGTTTAACACTACAGTTTCGGACTAAGTTGCTACATTAATTTTTTAACAGAAAAGCCAGTTAAACTTTTGGCCGACTCTTCAAATAAACCAGAATTGTGAATTTTTTACTTCTTTTATATTTCTTTTAGTTCTAAGACATACATCTTTTTTTTTAAACATTTGAACAAGAATACTGAAAAATATTAACATACCAACAAACGGGTACTTACTTATTTAAAAAATTTAATATCACACTAGAGAACACATTTTATGATTTACAACCATACAACCAACAAAAACTTATCAAATTGAGTTCTGAGAGAAAGAAAACAGAAATTGTGTTGGTAAATATTTTATTATAGTACAGTAGAACAGTAATAGTTACGAATATGATTTTTTCGCCCGCCAATCCAAAAATTCATGAATGTCATCTTCATTTTCTGATTCGCCTTCTTCGTTCTCACTCATTTGCTCCGTGTCGTGTTTGCTTTTTTTAGTTTCTTCTTTTTTTAATTCAAAGTCCAATACTCTGGAATTATTCAAATGCACAAACGTGTTATTTTCTATCATATCCCGATTTTACACCTAATTTCCATATAAATTAAAATAATCTTTAGTTATCTGATCAAAACGCATTTTGAAGTCGACGTTCCTGAGAACGTCGTTTATAGATAGATATTGTTAGGAAATATAAATATAGATACGAAATTCGTGTGCGAGAGTGCTTAACACAGTGAAAAGACTCAAAAGAACCATTGAAGAAAACCATTTGAGTTAGTCTCTAATGATAGTTAATAAGTGCACTATTTTTATAAAGTCAATATGAAACATCTGCTTTAATTTTAACAAAAATATTCTTAGCAAAAGAGTTAGACACTTTATAAGAATAAGGAAAAATTAAGCTACCTCTCATACCTTACGAGAGGTAGCTTAATTTTTTATGAGCAAAACCTTATTAGTTAAATTATTAATAAGTAATTATTACATTTCCAGTAAACTAATATATTTTATGAAAATTTAAGAATCAAACAATAAAAATGCATGGGTTTAAAAGTCCTGTAATCCATCATTTTATGATTGAAAAAATAAAAGTGAGCTATTTGTGTGTCATTCATGTTATTTTGCTTATTGTTATTAATTATCAATGTTTTTTATTACGCTTAATAAATAGTAAAAAAGAGGTGTCATTAAATATGTTAGTTAATAGGCGAGTGTATAGACGTTTCATACTAACTTGGACCAAATCCTTATTTGTTCATCGATTTCCTCGATTTGTCTTTCAGCCGTTGCCTCTTCTTGTTCACCAGCAATTATTTCTGCAGATGCGGTGGCCTCTTCTTTTATCTCCTTTTGAAATTTCTCCCATTCTTCTTCAACCGGATCTTTGTATTCGATATTTCGAACCTGAAAATGGCATTTTTCATAAAAAAAAAAACTTCTGTGTTATATTATGTTAGAGATCGGATAATTGGATGCATATTTACCTAAAGTTATTTTTTGGATAGCAAATTATGGAAGCGGCTTCTAAGTATATTTTTATTTAAAATAAAATCCCGGGATTCCGGGAGCGCATAACTAATCGGATGTATATTTACTTTAAGTTAATTCTTTTTAAGTTAAGGTGTTTCCCATTCGAGTATGTACGTTAAGGTGTAAAAGAAATGTTGGTGTGGTAAATAAGAAAACATAAATTAATAAAAACTTATTTATTCATTACATCACATAATATTTTTATGTTGTACACACAGAAACTACATAGAAGAGAAATGAAAGATAGAAAAGTTGTACATGGGCACTTTGGGCAATATACATAAATAATTGTCATTCAAGAATTAATGTTGCTCAAGTTATTGTGTTGTTTTCTTTACAAGTAGCCATGATATGTATATTCTTACATAGCTAATATGAAGAAAATAAAAACTTAAAACTAGCACATTTTACATTTCACTTTTAAAGTGGCAGCGAGATAAATGTGGAGAGATTTGAAAGAGGCCTATATATATGCTCAGCATTGGGTGGCTAAAGATTGAAGAAGAAAGATTACCCCAGTGACAATATCTTTAATCACTATCTATGACTATGGTTCGGTCACTGAAATCTATCATTTCTGTATCTGTTTGCGTTGAACATGATGGTGTTACGTCTGGTTCTACTGACTGTTCAAAAGTTCTTAATTTAGGATTACTCAGAGAATTATAGTGTACGATAATAATTTTCTTGACGTCGTCACGAAGGCCTTGAAAACATAACGTTGTCTCTTTCATGCGCAAGTAAAACGGACGGCATTGTGTTAATGATATCTTCTAATCTAGTGTGTGTAATATAATAAATAAGTATAGGTAGGTATACCTACATACTTAAGTTTTCGTGTAGTAGGTAATGTAGGTAGGTACTTTCTATTAATTTTCTATAAACTAATTAAAACAAAACATGAAAAAAATTGCACACAATGAAGTGTAAAACACAGATCTTTTATTGTTGTAAGCGAATTTTTAACCGTTTACTTAAAACGATTTATTTGGGGTTTAGAACGGCAACATTTTATTTAAAACGTTTTAAATCGGTTGTTTTATATCTATAGTCGAAATACAGTATTAGATAACCACACAATATAGCGCATTGTTTTAAAACTACCTGATATACAGCAAATCTGTTTAAACAATAGTCCCTTAATACAACAGTCGACCAATCAGAGAGCAGAACACGTTACTATCTGGCGAAACCTTACCATTACTCAGGTACATTTGACTTTACTACGAGTTATTTATTATATTATACATATTTCTATAGTCAAAATCTGTTTTCCAGCTATATACAAATAGGTACAATGTTTTTAAATGATTTTGTAAAATAAGAGGTCAAGCCGCAGAGCAGGTAAATCCAGGATTCGTGGCACAAAAGTCGTCGTTTCAAGTAAAACAAAAATCCAAATCACGATGCAAATCGGCAACCGTTATTCAATAGCCAAGTAAGTAATCGTAGAAATAAGAAAAACTTAAGAAACACCCGAACGCATAGCAAGCACAGCGTCGAATGCAGTTGTATTGTCGCGTCGCTACTTGCGCACAAGCAAGTATAATTTGCCGTCTCACTCGCACTCTTACAAAATGCTTACATTTCCTGGGGTTTAATAGGCCCGATTTGACACTTGTTACAACGTAATAAGGTTGTTTTTGCTTCGTCAAAAATCACTGACAATAAAAGTAGGGAAAAGCAACCATTATACGTGTAACAGAGCAAGTGTCATTTGTGTCAAACTGGGGTTTATTACATCTCACGGAGTATAGGTACACTTAAATTTGAATTTCCCGGAATCGCAAGATTCTTTCGATAAAAAAGTGCTTTCCATAATAGCCAACATCTCAACTTTAGGTAATTATGCATCCGAATATCCGATCTCTATGATATACATGAAAATACTCCTTTTGTTTAAAAACACTTGTATAGAAATCTGTTACTCTAGTTTAACGTTAATGAAATCAATCTAATTTGAATATTTTTTTTACTTTCGTGGCATTCTTTCTTTCTTTAAATTTTCACAATTACAACATAATTCTTATGTAAGACAAAACACATTGCTACTTTATTAGCGACATTCTGAAGTAGTTACTTAAAAACTTAAATTAAAAAAAAACTTTAGTGTTTCTTACACTTAACCTTTTGAACGCCACCGTCGGCTATAGCCGACAAACGACAACGTGACCACGAGTCGACCGTCGGCAATGACCGACAAAAATCAAAATACAAAGTAATCTATGCCAGGGATATTACGGATATGAAATTTCGGATCTGGATACGGATATATGAATAATGTTATAAATGTTTCGGATACGGTTACGGATATGAAACTAAAAATTATAAATTAAAGATTATATTTTTAAGGCATTGTAATATGAAAATAAAATAAATATAGGTCATTTGGTTTTTTTCTAAGTTATCATCAATACTCAATATAAATAAATAGAATTGAAGTGTCTGTAAAAAAAAAAAAAAAAATCTGAAAATATTAGCTTTTTTTAAGCTCAAACAGTTATTTGCACGTTACCTATGCCTAATAATCAGTTTTTAAAATGTTTGTCTGTGTGTCTGCTTGTTCAGGCTAATCTCCGGAACGGGTGGACCGATTTCCACAGAACTTTCACTGGCAGATAGCTGGCGTTATAAGGAGTGACTTAGGCTACTTTTATTTTGGGTAAACAATTAGGGTTCCGCGCAAAATATATAAATATGTACACGCGTGCTTCACCTAGTTTCTCCACCTGGGTGAAGCACGGGAACCTATAAGGTCCCGTGCTCCAACTGATGATCAGTACAGTCAAGTAATCAAGAAATATGTTTAATATATAATCAATAGGATTTATTTTAACGCATTTTTCCAAAAAATGGCCCAAATATATTTCTTTATTAATTAATTATAAATGTGAAAGTTTAGATGGATGAAAGTGTGTTACTCTTTCACGCCAAAACTTTTATTGCGATGAAACTTGGTATGTAGATAGTTAGAGACCTGGATTAACATATAAGCTACTTTTTATGCTGATATTCTTACGGGATCGGGAGTTACGCGGGTGAAGCCGCGGGTACAGCTAGTATAATTAAAAAATATGGCTTTGTTTTTATTTTTCTAAAATGTGGCTTTTGCCTCTCACAACACCTTAATAAATGTGAGCGGAAAAAACATGAGGATGGAGAAAAGCCTTTGAAACTAGAGAAAACCCAAAAAAAATTGGAAAAACAAAAGAAGATCATTATAGATCATTTAGACAATACTGGGTTGAAAAAATGGAAGCATGCGATTTTCGACCTTATTATCTTAAATTTTTTGGTGTTTTTAGTTTTATTCCAGTTCTTATTTGACTATTTTGCGAATAAGGAATTACGGAACAAGGTCGAAAAACGCGTGCACCCATTTTTTCAACCCAGTATTGTTTAAATGGTCTATAATGATCTTCTTTTGTTTTTCCGATTTTCTTTGGGTTTTCTTAGCGTTTTCTTTTGTGAAACTGTGAAAGGATTCTCTTGTTCCATGCTCTTGTTTTTTTTCTTGTACATATAAAAATCACCCCTATGAAATAATTGCTTAAATCTTTTGAATCATATAGGGAAAACAATTTACTGCATCACTGTACAATAACGTCATCGGTTGGAGCATGGGACCCTATATAGACCCCGTGCTTCATCCAGGTGGAGAAACTAGGTGAAGCACGGGACCGCCCCCGGGAACTGCTAGTTTGTAATAAAATTTAAAAAAAAATTGCGTTATAAGTTTTATTATTTTAGCTTCTCATTTTTAATTGTTATTTACTTAAAAATGCATAATAAACAAAAAAAATATATAAAACCTTTAGCCTAATAGAAATAATAAAACTAGTCCTAACGTGTCTATTTAAACTCCGCCCCTATCACAAATTATCTTACTTTTATATCAGATTCGGTTACGGTTTCAGATCAATTTTTATTTCGGATATCCGATAGTTTCGGTTACGGTTACGGAGCTCCATACATCCCTGATCTATTATTTGTATAGTATTCAATAATAAGACAGTAAATTTTATTAATAGTAGAAAAATTATAGTTAAAAACATCATCTCGAAACGCAATATTTTCTTGCTCACCACGCCACGAACGGCAATAACCGACAGCTAGTGATGGGTAAGAAAAGAAATTATACCTAAAAAAAAAAATTACTAAAAAAAATAGTTTACGATTCTCAAACTATTTCTCATCATAATATGTTATTTTTATGCTTTTATTTAGATTGACGTTATCCCGGTGTCTTGTCTTATATCAAATCTTGCAAGTTAAATTTAACCCACTTCCTAGAAAAATAATCGTATGTATACAATGTATTCGTTTTAATTCAGAACATTCGTCAATGATGCTCCGCTCTTATTGATCGTGGCATGGTGTTATGTAGCCTTTCTCGATAAATGGGCTATTCAACACTAAAAGAATTTTCCAATTCGAACTAGTACTTCCTGAGATTAGCGCATTCAACCAAACAAACACAGCTTATAATATTAGTATAGAAAACATATTTTATATTTATTTTAGAATAAAATTAAATTAAGAACCAGTCAGTCCCTCTTCATTAATTCCAATTAACATCGATCACAATCGAGACACATCATGAAGAGATATAAATTTTATGTTATAAAAGGTATTCATATCTGACATTTTATTGCATGAAAATACTTACAGGAAAAGATTTAGTACGGTATTCAGTATTAAAAATATAACATTTTCATAACTATTGATTTTTACCATAATTTTCTACTGTTTCTTCCAAAGTCTATATGGCAACACTGCTTTACAGAAAAATAGATAATATTCGATTTAATTATGACAGCTGTTTTACCGATGAAAACAATTAATCATATTTCTAGAGTTTGTTTTAGTTCAAGGAGTAAAATGACAACAGACAATATTTTAAGGAATGTGTTTAAAGCATGCATTCCTAGCTTAGATCACAGTAGTCATAAAGGTCAAGCCGGCAGAATAGGTATAATTGGTGGATCATTAGAATACACAGGCGCACCTTACTTTGCGGGAATTAGTGCCCTAAGAGTTAGTAAGCACTTACAAAAGTAACCTTCATATGAAATAAGTCGTTTCATTCATTTTAAAATTTTATTTCTACAGGTTGGGGCAGATTTGGTTCATGTATTCTGTGCTAAAAGTGCAGCTACTGTCATTAAATCCTATAGTCCAGAATTAATAGTTCATCCATTACTGGACTGGCCAAATGCAACAGACGAAATATCACAATGGTTTGAGAGACTACATGTTATTGTCATAGGACCTGGACTGGGGAGACAAAAAGAAACATTTTCAGTGGTCACCGAATTGATTGAGATAATAAGAGAGAAAAGAATACCATTGGTAATTGATGCTGATGGGTTATTCATGATTACTGAAAAGCCACACTTGCTGAAAGATTTTATGTCTCCAGTAATATTGACCCCAAATAAAATAGAGTTTGACAGACTTTCGAAGAAACTTGGGAGCCCACCTGGGGAAGGTGTAACCAACCTGGGTAAATATGTAACTGTTCTTAAAAAAGGAGAGACAGATGAATTGTTGAGTCCTGACAATAATCTAAAATGGCAATCAAATGTAGATGGTTCAGGCAGGAGATGTGGTGGGCAGGGTGACCTGCTGGCTGGTTCTATTGGTACATTCCTAAATTGGACATTAGTAAATCAAAATAAAATAGACCTGACATGTGGGGAAAAATCTCTTGCAGCTGCATCAATTTCATGTTATGCTGCATGCAGTTTAATAAGAAAGTGTAACAAAAAAGCATTTAAAGTAAAGGGACGAAGTATGTTAGCCACTGACATGATAGAGTACATTCATGAATGTTTTGAAGAACTATTTGGGCAATAACAACTATAAGAAAAGATATTATCTAAGATAGAATTTAACATAAAAATCTTTATATTATATGGCCTTCCTACATTTTTGTATACTTAGGTTAAGTGGGTTTTCATTTTCAAGTGTCTAGTAATCATATTGCGATAACTTTTATAGAGAAAATTTCAATAAGATTTATAGGTAGAGTACAAAAGTTACAAAATATTTCCAAGAGCTTTCTTAATAAATAAATGATTCTAAAACTTTACACACTTTTACTGCCACCCCAATTTCCACCATATCCTGCATGATGCCATAACAAATTGCATTGCAAGTGCTAGGTTGCCGTAGAAGCAGAAATAACTGGAGACACTAAGCATGTTCATGGGCATTGTATTTAAACACTTTTTTCACATAATGTTAAAAGTCATTGAGTAGTACCAGAGCTCTTTTAAAATTAGTTAACTTATCAAATTAATATTTTAGCTACATTGTTATTTTAAATAGATAATACTGCTTAATTCGTAAAATTTTGCCAAAACATTGTGGACCTGCCAGGCGTGTCCAAGGCACCTGGTGAAAATTTAGAAGATTTGTGTTGGTGCCATTAGTGTTAATTTCTAAAAGTATTAATGTAAAGGCATACAGTACTATTTAAGAAGAATATTACTTGTTTGTCTGTTCAGTCACTGCTCTGTACCTCTGAGTTGCAGCATAATGTCACGCAACCTTTGGATTCAAATTAGATCTGTTATGATCATATCCAAAAAAACTATTAGCCTCATAACATATTAGTATAGATTCTAAAGCTGGGGAATGATGCAAATAGGTGTTATTTACAATCTATGGATGATATTAGTAAGTGCCCAAGTGTGACGATTGATACAAGGAAACAGGGTTTTAAAAGAAAACAAAAAAAAACTGAAAACAGTGGGAATGGCCTGTACTGTATAATATTATGTTAGCTTACCTTGGCATCTAAAATAGGATCGTCAAAGAACCCCTCAGGTATAGGCTGTTCAGATGTTTGTACCACTGCATCCATATCATTAGATGAAGATGTAGCCTTTATCCCTAAAACATATACCCAATTTTAATATTATATTATTAGGCAGCGAAACAATATAAATAAAATCAGGCAACATTTGAGGCTTATAAATATTCCTAATAGAAAGATAATCCGAATAAGATTTTATAAAACTTTTCTAAAGTTAAGCTGTACCTTCTTTTTTTGCAATAACATCAGTACTTAAGGGTGTCCTTATAATTTCTTCATTATGGTATGAAATTACTTGTGGTGCATTATTTTTAGGAGCTTGTACAACCAGAGGAACATTGGCGTTTTTCAATATTCCTTTTATCTTTTTTTCAGGAGGAGCATCTTCTAGGAGACTAGCACTTTTGTGTTTGATCTTTCCAACTGTGAAGTTGTTTGTTAATTCTTTTAACTTCTTGGCTTTCTCGACATTCTCTCTATGTTGTTTACTGTTTATGTGTACTGGCCACACTTGTTCTGACCGTACTACTGAATTACAAAGTATACACATTAACTGCCCACTGGTGTTGTATTTTGCAAGAGGGTTATCTATTTTAGTTGAGGCCAAATTTTTCTTTTTTCGCTCAGCCATTAGTCGGCGCAGTTCTTCTTGCGCCTTTTGTTTTTTTAATTGCATTCGAAGAGACATTGTAAAATGAACTAAGCATAAAAATAATTGGTTATATATTTATGTGCTGCAGACTTCCTTACTTAATCACTTCTTATTGCACAGTGTCAAGACCAAACGAAATCTTGAAATATTTAAACACGAGAGTGTTATCACAAATTAAAGCGACCAATTCACGTTACAATAAATAACTACAGTGGACTCTGTTAGTATTCGTTAATAATATCCTAATCGTAAATAATAACCCTAGCTCTGTATTAATAACAACAATGCCATCTGTCTGTATATTCTGTATGGCATTGACAGCAATTGAACTTGATGTTGTCGTTCTGGAAAAAGATGTTATCCAAAAATCAACTACCAAGACTATAAACCAAATATTCTAGTTTTAATAATTATTAGGTTTTTATTACGAAATTGGAGTTAAAGGGCTATTTAATCAAAGTATGTACCATTGTTATCTATGCACTTTCGCGATTTTATAGGAAGATCATTAATTTGCTGAAAAAATTGTGAAAACGAAAATCAATGAAATCTTTGAAGGTGGTTTGGACTGCCATAACAGAATTGACTGGCCTGTTGGTCTAGTGCTTAGTAACCCTAACTGCTAAGCCAGAGGTTGTGGGTTCGATTCCCATCCAGGATAAATAATAATTGTGTGATGAGCACGATAATTGTTCTGTCTAAGTGTAATTTATTTATAAATTGTATGTATTTAGAAAAATAAAAGTATGTTAATTAGCAGTCTGGTTACCATAGTACAGGCTCTGCCTAGTTTGTTATCAGACGGCCGTATGTGAGATGTGTGAAGTTATTATTAAATAAAAAAATATTTTTTTTTCACACACAACTTGAGGGTAATTTTTTATTTTATTTAAAAAAAAACCAAGATCGAACAAAAAAAATGTTGATCGAACAATGACGAACAGATAGCGAATGTTTTGAAATAGCAAAAAAACTTCTCCCCGCCAACTTATGACAGCCGTCAGAATGACCTCATACCGCCTGATGGAAAGCTAGAGTGAGGTCCAAAGACTGAGGACCACCATTATAGATACGCATGATACTAAAATGGTGGCCCTCAGCTTGACGGCCTCGAGAGATGCTTTTTCACGCCCCGCTTAAAAGACCCGGGATTATATGGCAACGGGAACACGTGTGCTGGTACTGGTAATGCATTCCACATTTTAATGGTGCGGTAAAAAAAGGAGGTGCTTAACCGTTTGGATCTAGTTGGGATTGTTTGCACTATAAGGGGGACTGGGCGAAGTCACTGTCTATTGAATCTTTAGAAGCAGTAGTTGTGGGGTGTGGGTCGTTACGTGAATTTCACGAAATGTGACGTGTCTAGTTACTTTAAAGGCGTCACTAGTTACGAGTATGCGTGATTTTTGTAACTAGTCTCATCTCAGTGTGAGGCTACTTACTTAGTACGCACGAAACGTAGTCGTGCCGAAACTCGTAACGTCTCGAGTTCGAAGCTACGGTTTTGTGGTTATATTTACATCAGTAAACGTCTAACTCAAATTAACTTCCCTTTATAATTTATTCAGGTTTAGGACTGACTGCATTAAATGAATGGTCTCTATTTCACTAGGGACAGTTCTTAGGTCCTGCCCCAGAGCCTCCCTACGCCACTGGTACAGTGTTGCGAGGGTTTTGGCCTTCAGTTCCCATGGTGGAGTTCCGACTAATGGGCTCAAAAGATACCCTTTTTTTTTGTGCGTGTGGAAACCCCCTCGGGCCGTCACCCCACCGGGGTTTTAAGTTTGGCGGTATGTCAGAATCGAACCGACTAAAACCACACGGTGTGCCGTACTGCGCCTTAAGTAGGAGGGATCCGGGAACAGCTTTTATTAAGACATCCGGAACCCTCCTAGCGCCTGCCCGCAAAAGCGCGGGCACCACCTTCGGGTAAAAACCTCTCAACTAGGCGACGTCCAGGCACACGCGGACGCCGCCTCCTCGCGGGGGGCCACTATAGCGGGTGGAGGGGAAAACCCCGTCCCGTCCACCCGCGGCCACACTCAGGGTGGCATGAGGCGCTGGTAAGCACGCCTCCGCCGCCGCCGCCACATAGGAAACCACGACGCGGCCGCCCGCGACAGGAAGCGGCGTCGGGACCGATGCGGTCTTATTTTTGTCCGCGGCGAGCGGTGGACGAATGATGGGGGCCGGAGGCAGCCTTGCCTCCAGGCCCGCTATGTGCCCCTCCATTATCCCCTACACTGCGTCAATAACTTGACGCAGGTGGGAATTTGGAACTTCAGAGGGAGAGGAGGCGGGCGCAGGCTGCAGCGTAACTGGATTCGACGGCCCAGGACAATCCGCCTGGGCCCGAAATTGGGCGAATTGAGCGCTGAGGTCTGCCACCTGCCCCGTCAGCCGATCATTCGCCGCCTGGAAGTGTGCCACATCCCCAATGAGGGTCTTGACCACCCCTGAGACGGCGGAGGAGGAGTCTTCAAGGGCCTTTACAAAAGAACCCTTAAGGTTCGCAGACTTGGTGGCTACTTTGTGGCTGCCTAACTACTACATAGTTACCGGTGTTTGGGGGACAGAACCCCCCTCCACCGGCTCCCGGATCTTCAGTAGGAGATCTGCAATCTCCTCCTCCGCTACAATCTCACCTTCCACTCCGGCCCGGACGTAAACGTCCGCCCTAGAAAAGACGGAACCTGCCGGAGCGGGGATCGGAGTACGTGACCTAGACCGCCCTCTTTGGCTGCTCGCCACTTTCGGAGGTAGCATGTGTTGGGACGCATCGCCATCCTCGTCCCTGGAGCGTCCGCGTTTGCGACTGTCATTGCCGCGAACCTCCACCTCCATTGCGTCTGTTTTGCAGACATTCCGAGATTCTTCGGCTCCCAGGAGTCAGATTGACTTCTGGGAGCTTCTCCGAGATAGGCATTCCAATCAAAACCTCTTCGTCATTAGACGAGGTATCCTCCGCCTTCTTACTGTCCGCCTTCCTATTACTTTTCTCCTTCTTTTGTTCGTCCTTTTCATTTTTGTTGATAAATGTTTTAAAGTTTCCATAATTAAAGCCACGAGAGGGGGAGAAATAAAGGTCGACCCGGGCAGAGATCCCCCAATACCCGATCAAGCGAAGATTTGTGCCCAGCCGAGGGTACCGCAGGTGCCCCGGCTGGGAGTGCGCTTGCGACTGAACTACCCATCAGCCATGCATCCCCTGGTCACGGGAACACGGGAACACGGGATTCGGGGTGATTTTTTAAAGAGGTTTTCTTCTTCGCAGTCCGGGTGGCTAAGCCAAGACCCTCGTCCCCGATCGGAGTCGCGAGACATGACCACGACTCCTTTCGGGATTACGATATGTCGACGGTGGCAAAGAAACTAAATCTTCCCATGCCTGCTCGGTGGCAGTGTGAGTGCACGCCGAGCCCGTAATTCCTTCCTCCACTGCTACCAGCGGAGAAACTCCGACCCTGGGAAGGGTCCCTCCTTCGTGATTTTTTACCGAGGTTTTCAGCCTCATAGCTCCGAAGAGCGAAGAGCCAACAGAGGAATCGGCAGAAACGCCCGCTCTGTTGGACCAAGCCTCGACCGAGTGGCCTAAGCAAAATGGCCTCCTCTCCTTACTAAGATATTAGCCGTTGGCGATGACGCCCTCCCAAAAAACGGAGGAGGAAAAGGGAGCGTCATCGCCAACGTTTCCAGGGTGCACCACATGGAAATTTTCTAGACACCACCCGTCAAAGGATACCCTGCGTTATCCTCTTATTACCCTGACGGCCATAATTCGTGTGGGTATCGCAAAAATGCAACAATGCAGGTCGTCAGGGTCGACTATATTTATATATAACTCTATTGATAGAAATAGCTACCAATGAAATGTTTATATAATATAGGGATAGGAATATTGCTTTCGAGCACTCCACGATTTATTAACTTCAAGGTATTAAAGACAACTGAAACTCTCTACAATTTAATAAAATAAAAAATGAAATTTCTATTACAGGAAGAAGTTATAATTATATATATAGTTCCAAAAACTAAAAAACTCGCTTAGATGGGAAACTAGACCAAAAAGTCAAGAATGATTATTTTCAGTGTAAGAAGAAAGTAATCATATTTTTAAAAGATTCATTATTTAACCGTTAAAAACGGAGGAGGTTCACAACCAATCCGTAAATTTGTTTTATTTATATATGACCACGCATAGTTTTTTACAGGGTAGTCCGATTTTAGTAATTCTTTTTTTATTAAAACTTAGTTAAGTTAAAAATTTCAAAACCAAGTGGGAAATTCGTCCCCTATCTTTATACAATTGTTAAAACATTGATTTCATATACATGTACCGATTTTGTTAAAGTTCTAATGACACTACAACGCAACGGAGACCTAGATTTGATAAAAGAAATGATAGTTGATTTGATAGTTGATGCAGAATCCAGTCAAGGTTCTCAGCGGTTTATAGCATCTATTTCGTGATTGTTCTTATTAATTCATCTTAATAATTATCATTACATTTTAGCTTTCCCACAAGGTGTTCCATCACAGTCCATATTGTGAACCATGGCAGGCTTGGCCGCCTGTTATGCAACAGGCGACCCTGCTGTGTTGTGGGGGATTTTACCCCCTGTCAAGAGAGAGGCACATGCGAATTGGGCTAGGGTGCTGAATAACGCTGTCTGTGCAAAACAAGGCGGGGGAAACCCACACGACCATATCATGGTCTCCAACGAGAGGCTACCCATACCTATGGCTGTCACGAGGTCAGTACGCTGCTGCGACCATGCATTGCACTCCACTAGAGTGTGGAGTACGGTATCCTAGGGGCAGACTCCGTTGTGGTAGCACACAGACGTTGGCTCTCGGCCTATCTGACACAGATACTTCCCAAAACAGCAGAAAAAAGAAAATGAAAAGTGAAAAAAAATTGTTAGCCGAAACTAAATAAACTGCCATACTAATGTAAGTACCTTAATAATTTGAGTCGGTGCCAAACATAGAAACGAGCATAGTAATGAAAACGTAACTGGCAGTATTTTTTATCTTATAACGTTAGGTATAAGATTCAAAATTAATTATTAATATGTCTAATTACTATCCGATAATATGCCATCGACCCTTATTACATCTTGAGAGCCAGCCATTCGAGCCCTTTCAGCCCAGTCCGACCCTGGGTGCGGTCGGAATACTTGGAGTGGACTTATTGCATTCGTTCTAGATACAACGTGCGAGAATGATCGGTCAAGCAAGTGAAGTAAGTGGTCTTTGGTTGCTTTACTTTTGGTTACTATTTTTTTAATCTATAAAGGGGGGCAGCTGCCCAACCTCTCCCCTTCCTTGAAGTCAACATAACAGGAGTCTATACTCATCTCTAAAATCATAGACATATGCATCAAAATTATATTCGCAAAAAATTCTAATTGTAACGTCCTTAGTTAACTTGAAACTCCGTTTGTATGACACATCAAGAAAACGATGTCTCAACTTGTAATAGTTACTAGGATTGTGTGAGTTGTAGCGAAAATAACGTAGTCACAAAATTCACTGGTGTCTTATTTGACTTGAGAATAGTGATGCGGTTACATGTTGCGTAGCTAGCTACTGAAGCTAGTGACGTGAAATAACGCCTACACCTAAGAAGGATATGGGTTGTTACATTTATGTGACATCGACCTGAGCTCAGGCTGATCTGTATCTGTGTCGTACAGCAGATCAAAGACTTCACGTTCAAGTTAATTTGATCTCCTTCAAATCGACATAGCGTTGCATTTCTTCTAATGTTTGCTTTCCAGTCTATTGAACCATATAGTAAAAAATATGTAAGCGCATTTATATTTCAAAGTTCCTCACTATTAGTATGATAGTAAATAGTAAATAATGTTACGAGCCAGGGTTCGGAATTAGATAGGTAGTCACACCAATTTATAACGAAATAGACACAATTTATTTAAATAATTAGTATAAATAATATAACACAATTACAAGTCACTGTTACAAATTAAATTTTTTAAGTTACTATTCAATTTTACTATTCGCTTAACTGGAACTGAATGTCCATACGACTTTACAACTGTTACTTATTATATAGTTCGAAAAACATCTCATAGAAAATTCGTGAACTTTCCTGAAACATTTCGTACAATTTACTTGACTCGACCACCGCGCTGCCGCGCTGTTCGAATTTCTAGAACGCAGTAGAACATTCTTATTGATAGACTATTAGTTCCGTTATTCATCAAAAGATGGTGTGCGTCTCAATTTTGGTAATTTAGGACTTCCTCTACTCGTCAAGAGAAATTCGGCTTGTTCTGGTGACTGGAATTCGTTGAGCTTTCTTGTGAGACGGTTTGTGATGACTCTCGAGAACACCTTGTACTACTGCATTTCCGCTCCATGCTCTAGCTGTTAAAACCTGTTGGACGTGCGACGTGCTTTTATGTTCTGAATGAGAAAGGTGAGGTCAAATTTTAGGAGCGTTATGTGGAGCCGACAAATATTTATATTATATTGCTTTTAAAATGCTGATGAACACTTTTTCGGGCCCTCGCGGAGTTATTTAAACTTTTAATATGAATAAAAAGGTTCAATAGTATTTTTTGCACGTGCAAACACACCTGGTGTTTGCACGTTATACCCGGATTTTGCGAAGCTGTACTATTTATCTTTATTTGGAATGTGTATTTATATTTTAACATTCATTATTTGGAAACAGCTTATGCTAGGAACAACAATTATAAGAGAGAACCTCAGGACAGCATTACAAGTAAAAACGTTAGAAAGCGAATTAATCTGGGGTAAAAGCTATGGCAGCTGGCTAAAGACATAATTGTTGTAAATTACATCACAATCGTTACAGTCGTCAGGACGCTATTGCAATAAAAGGATCGTTGTTCATCGTTTAGTAGTGTACGATCCGTCGAAATCGTAGACCCTTAAAAAATTATATGGTCCTCTAAGCTACGTCGCTTAGATACGTAACGGACTTATTTTCTGAAATTTCAAATCTGGTCATAGAGTATTTAAGTCTATAGAGTGTTGTCAATTTCAGTCTAGTTTTTGGTGCTTCAGTTGGTTGTCGCCAATTTTTTTTCGGGTTTTCAAAGCTTAAAACTTGGATTCATGTGCAATTGCTTGATGTAAAATGTTTATATGTTCCTAAATTAAGTATACTCAGAACATCTACACGGTACAATCATTACAATTGTTTAATTATGCAGAAGACTTAATTTTCTGCCATCACTTATTTGTGGTTTAGAGTGCTGTGTTTATCCCTCATGCCGTGATATTTCAGCACTTTTATAGTTCTACGATGGACATCGACGTTAGTAAGGAAAATATTCAACCATTAAGAGGTGGTAGAAACCTTGTACAACTCGGTACAGCATTGCAAGCTCAGTCGGATGTGGAGGCCCAGAGGCAGTTACAGACGCAGAAAGAGTAAAGTTTTTTAATAACTAATACCGCCGTAATGCTTTTCAGTTGATATTCTAGTTGCACAGTCGCAGACTTATAGCTATAATGCGTATATTGTAAATTTTGTCAGTTAACTTGTTTTTACTGATATTTGTTGATAATAGATATGTTTGTTAACGTTTAACCGTCAAATGCCTTTTAGCCAGGCATAATAGTCTTTAACATTTTGATTTCTACTTCAGGGAACATGAAGCAGCTATTAGGCACTATCAGGGCACTGATCCTCTGGATCCCTGGTTCAATTACATCCAGTGGGTTGAGCAATCTTATCCTAAACATGGACATGAAGGTCATATTGACAAGTTAATAAAAGACTGTTTACAGTTGTTTGAGAATGAAAAAAAATATTATCAAGATAGAAGATTTGTAAAATTATGGATAAAATATGTAAGTAAAATTTTCTCAGTATGTTAATTTTTTTATATACTGTTTACGAAAATTACTATAAGAATACCATAAAATTGATTATGTCTATGCTGTTGTCAACATCACATGTATTAATACTCCATTCGAGGTCATAATGTCTTGATACAGTATTGTTTGTCAAATATACTAACACTTAAAGTATAAAATACTCTTATATTGTTATATAAATTAAATTAAAATGAAGTAACGTAATTTGTAAATACATAATTAATTTGTAGGTTGACTGTCTATCTAACCCGTTGGAAATATACCAGAGGTTGTATAACACTGGTATTGGTGTTGAATGTTCAGAGTTCTATCGTGCCTGGGCATGCTACTGTGAAGAGTCTGGGGACTACAAGAAAGCTAATCAGGTGTACATGTTAGGTCTCCAAGCTAAAGCACAACCATTAGATGAATTGGAGCAGGCTCATATGTGAGTATATGTTTAATAAGGCTCTTAATGTCTTATTTTGATTGTACTATAAAACATTCAAAACTGAGATTAAATTTTAGAGCTTATTTCTTATGATATACAGATAGGATTTGTGGTGGAGTGTCAGAAATTATGAAAGCATTTCATTTGTTACCTAATAACAATTTTGATGTTTCTTTTTAGATTACACATTGTTATGACTATTGGTGTTTCTTATGACATTATAAACCTTTAAAATATATCAAATAAACAGTCATGACCTATCTTTATGAAACTACATAACCTCTTATGCAGTTACATTCATCACAATGTTTCCAATTATCAAAACTAGGTTATAGTTTATTTATTAACTACAAGTAGGGTAGATAGTTGGCATTTCTAACAATGATTTGCTAGAGGTACATTTCACATGTTTCATAGCCATTTTTCTCATTCTGGTAACATACCTGCAAGGAATATGATGATAGTGCAAATATTTTTGATAATATAATGGATCACCATCTGTATTTTCCTTAATATAACTATATTTTTAGGAACTTCCAACTATTTTTTGCTCAAAGAATGCTACATGATGATTCACCAACTAAAAGAAAAGCAGCATCTGCATTAGCTGAAACAAGAATGGCTTTGACATCATTGAAATCATTTAAAAGACGAAACATAGCAAATGTTCCAATACAGAGAGTTGGTGACAGTATTAGGAGTACTATTCCTGGTGTGGTGAGGCAACAGGCAGGCAACTTTGATAACAGGTTGCCAAATTCCAATGTAATGGTCAATGTGTATGAGGTGAGAGTTATTAATATTTCAATTTCTGTTAGGAAGGTGATTTGGTTTTGATGAATAACTTGTGTTTTATATGAGTTATTTGGAATTTTTTTATAATGACAACTTATTTAAGTGATTGATGTTGGTTTTTCTTACTCTAGATAGGTATGAAATTCATATTGTATAATGCAATATGTGAAAAAAAAAATATTAGTATTTGTATAGAAGACAGGAATGTAAAGAGATTCACCTGTTTCTTTTTGTTAAGGTTTGCCATACAATTTAGGATGGAATATTACCAATTCAAACTTTCATTCATTTGCTTAGTTCAAATTCTTAGTTATAATAATAATAAATACTCTTTATTGTACACCAAAAAAAGGAAACAGTACACAAACAAATTATACACAAAATGCACAATGGGCGGCCTTATCGCTAGAAGCGATATCTTTTCCAGGCAACCTTATAACTCAAGAATTCAAAAATCTTTGGAAAGATAAAAAAAACTAGCATACATTTTTCTAAGCCTGAATGGATAATATCCATGCTTTGAAATATTTATATGTATTTTTTAATAAGTTCTTATTTTACCAAAAAGGGCTAATTTAGAATGTGATAATGGTAAAGTCAGTCGAGTCACTCTTCAATGCTAGGTGCATTGAAGAGTGACTTGACTGACTAGAAAACTAAAAGATTTCACAAATAATAACAATACCTACTTATACTGTGAACATGTGAAACAAAGTGATAATTTTATATGATCTAGTGCAAGTTGAGTGACATATTAGAACCTATGTATGTTTCACTCTCCTGAGACTGACTGTTGTGTGATAAATTCCAAAAGAAAGTCAGTCAGTCAATTTAGTACATGAGTTCTTCTTGTTTAGGAGCGTCAAAAACCCCTGTGCCATCAGAAAATAACTAAACTTTAAACAACTTATGGGATACCTCCCCTTTTGTAGCATTGACTTAGTAAATATTTTCATAGTTTGCTTTATAAACTGTTTTGCTTGCAACAATAAAGACAATTTTGCCGCCTGTGTCTCCTCCAGTCTTCTCCATGAACACTTTTGATGTTAAAACCCATATGCAATACATAGGCCAGGTGACACCATTGATGCAAATAGATAAAATAAGTACACACATGAAAAGATACTTATAAAAATTTCCCTTTTTTTTACAGTTAAAATTATTGTTACTGTTAATAAAATTATTTATTTAATACTAGTTCTATAACTACTTCTGCTTAGGATGCTCCATCAACTTCTCAAGCAACTATCCCTGTTGGAGAAGATCCAGGCCCTGCCTCTCTAGTTCAAGCTTGCAGTAATGTAGAAAATCAAAAGGAAGTTGGTATTTGGACTAATCCTAAAACCAAAATGGTGCATACTAATGTCGTCCCGCACCAACCTCTACCATTTATACGTACGTATTTATTATTTTTCTTTAATAAATCACATAATCCGATCATTCCTATTCAAAAACTGTGATTCTTGTTGCTCCATTGGTGTCTAGACAATAACATTAAAAACTGTAATACATATTTATTTATTTATTTATTAAATAGTACAACCACATCATACATATTAATACATTTATAAAATATATATTGTTAGTCTTCAGTCTGATATGTACATAATCTCTTATGCTCGAAGTTAAAGTTCAATTAATTCAAGCTATACAATATTCACATACACAAGTACACAAATCGTAAAAGCTGAAAAAAAATTGTTATTTGCTAATATGAGTAACGAACATTGTATTGTAAAAGGTTGGACACTATCTATTTGTGGTCCAAATGTAAGGAAAAAAACCAAAAAAAAGTTTTTTGCTTCACACTCACATACAATAAAGTTATAGGTAAGTTAATAAAACTAAACATGAACTTGGCAAGTTGTTGACAGAAGTTTGACTGTGTATAATTGAATTAAATTGAAACTTTTGTGCAAATGGTCAGCAGGAGCATGTACTTGTACAATTGTTACATGAAGCATACTTTCTACATGATTAGTATACGAAAAGTATGTGTGGGGACATCTTGATAGTAGATCAAAAACACATTTATCATTGTAGTTTGTCTTATCTTACATAGTGACAAACTTAAGGTATATTTGTATACATTTTTTATAGCCTATGAAGATCAAGACGACAATTTAAGACTTCCACCAAACCATATGCCTTATTGTTTGGATGACTTGTCATTCACTGTGACTCTATGTGTACCTGATCCTCCGGACCCAACTAAAATACCTTGTTATAATAAAATTCAGGTAAGCAGCCACAATTATTAATATCGTAATAAAACCGAAAATTCTCGAATCGGTCCCCAGTTTCTTTCCTGAACATCGTTTTTAAAAGTCTAGCATAGTTTATTTATAGGAATATAGGTTGATATTAATTTAGGCATATACAATAGGGTGGGTCACAGTAGTATGAAAATTTTTTTTTTGTTTTGTTTTGACTTCTAATAGTAAAATAAATGTGTTACATGATTATATGAACTTAAATTAAAAGCTTCATTATAATCGGATATTATCTACTGCCTCCGGATTGACTCTGAAATACGGAAAATATTGAAAAAAAATTGTTTCTTAAAACTCGTTTAACGACCTATTATTAGTTGTAAGTGTGGTTGTAAATAATAAAACATAATATTTGAATCCTATATTTTAATTAAACATTAAATTATAATAATAAGTAAGTCGTTTATTGTAGTTAAGAGGTACTTGGATCTACACGAAAATCTTCCTTACTATCGAATTTTAGCGAGTTTACGAGACTGATAGAGTCTCATAAACTCATGCCAAAATTCGATCTTCTTCTTCTTCACCATAATAAAACCTTGAAGTGATGATTTCGTATACAAACATCCTAAAGCTTCAGCTACAGTTTTAACTGCTCTTTCGACTGCTTGGGTGTGGCAAGGTAATCGCAGAGAAAAAAACTTTTTTTCCTCTCGAGCGATGTAAGACTGAAGCTCTTCATTAGAAACTTGCTTTAGGATTGGTGGTTCTGTTACCTGAATCTGCCAGTCAATAAGATCGTAGTATACTTTAACATCCACATTAATGTCTGGAACTTGAAATAGTCTTTACTTTTGAGTTTTTTGAGCTCGTGCTTTTATAGATTTTGAGGATGTGCAAAGAAGCTGTTCCTTTGTTTTACCGGGTCAATAATAGCTTTCAATTCTACCGATAAGTAACGAAACCTAGAATTAATTTCCATAAATGTCTTCCTCCATCTTTGCAACTTGGGTGGCTTTTAATGTAAAACCAGGTCGGAGCGTATACTTTAACCACATACGCTGCTAAAGTAACAAGTTTATTGGAAGGGTTTAAAGTTGCAATGTAGAGTCAAAGAGATCTGTTAGCTCGCGTGAGCCATCTTGCATTAGAAATTTTTTCATAGTTTTCAGGTGATTTGTAAGCTAAATCTGCAGGGTATTCACCAGCTATAAAAGCTGACACTTCTGTACAAATGCAATTGGGCAGAACTAAGATCATTTATGTCTATGTCGGTGGAATTTAACCTACAATATTTTGAAATCTGGCAACAGCTTTTTGTAGTTGTAGGCAAGAAATCGGTGCTTGTTTGTTTGAGAAAACTTTTTGAAATTTCCTGTTGAGTTTTCGTTTTAAACTTTTTTGATTTTTTCTTGTTGTAGCATCGTCTGTATTACCTATTATATTTTTTCTTAAAGACCTTTGGTCGGTCAGAAAGCTTTGTTCATTGGATGGGAGATTGTTCCTTAGGGCAATTACATTTGGTAAATTCTAGACACTTGCAGGAATGCTTTTTAGGTATGATTTTAATAAGTTTTTTTAAACTTTAAGAATTTGTTGCACTCTTACATATGATACTGTCGGCAGCGATGCTTTTGTCCATATGTTTTTAATTTTTTTGACAACAATCTCAGCAACTTCCTGAAAATTTGGTTGCTTTTTGGTATTCTTGGTTATTTTGATGTTAATTCTTGTCCATTTGTAGCATTTTAATATATCTTCAGAAGTTGGAAGCATATTATTTTTTAAATTACTAGTATTGCCAAATACAGGACATTCCCACGCTTTTGAAGTACGATTAATGTAGAAAATCACAGTACACCTTTCTTCTAGCTAATATTTATGAGTACAGCGCAACTAAACGACTGAAACAATCGAGTAGCACTTACCCTCATGTACCGTGTTAACGTTTTCGATGTTATTTGTACGGTGTAGTTTGATCGTTATATAAATATAAGCCATTTTCAAAGTGTAAGTAGTGTATTTAAGTGTCTTAGGAATTGATTGAAAAATGAGCTAGTTTAGTAACATTTTTGAAATTTTAAACTTAATCCGGAGGCAGTTACACTAAACAGATTGAGATAATATTTTTTTCACATAGTATATCAACATCAATTAGCACCATATTATAGCTATTAGAAACCAAAAAAATTAAAAAAAGTTTTTTGACCCACCCTAATATACAATTCAATATATTTTACCCAAGACATTTACGTCCTGAACAACTCTCGTGCTCTCAATTTTCCCTACACCCATTTTGGTTAATATCTACGAGCGACGTATCTACTAAAATATTGCGAACCATGTGTTCATTCCATTAATGAATTATTCATTATAAATAGGAGACCGTAAGTAAGTCGGCCCGTCTACCTACTGCGCTCCCCTATACTGTTACCATGATTTTAAAATGTAACGCAGGTTTCTAAGACACGTCACACAAATATGTCTATGGCGCACGGCGTCCCCGCTGATTTTTATACTATGGTGGTATTCGCGAGTGTCACACAATTTCAAGGGAAAGCATAGAGTGACTGATGTCTGCTTAGGTCTAGTCTTTATGAGTTGCTAGGCTCAAAATCCTCTTTACGATATATCCTAGGGAATGGATCTTTCATTTCTTTGGAAGGACCCTTTCATCCTGCCAAGGCGGAAGAGCTCTGAGTCTCCTCATGTTCCTCTGATTAGCAAAAGGGTATACTATAGAAACTGCAACTGGGGCAGACGTATGTGTAAATAACCAAGCCACAATAGGCAAGTTCACCTATCCTAGAATGATTCTAACTCTGCCCTCGTTGAACACAACCGTTTCGTCGTGCTTTTGGTAGAGTGGTAGCAAGAGATCTCCCAATGAAAAAGGTTACTCATTATGCGTCTACTTCCCATACAATCTGTCCATTGGATCGAGGGAAATAGGCGATTTGGGCATTAGGCGCTTGGTTAAATAGACTTAAGGTCATCACACACTATAACGGCACAGCTGCAGCACGGCGCCGCCTAAAATTGAGGCTACAGCTAGCCGTCCGCGAGGTACAAGCTAGTTTTATTTTCTTCGTGTGCGACACGACGCAAAGTTTTTTCGCTGGCGGCTTGCACTTGCACCGACTCTCGAGTTGTATGGTTGCAGCAAATGCGCTTACTGCCCGCGGTTGGCTTTTTCATATTGTCACTATGAAATATATTATACGACCACGTTTTAATGCTCAGATTTGAACGAAAACTTAATGGCTGAGTTGGAGCCGTGCCGTTACGTTGACGATAGTGTGTGACGACCTTTAGACTTTTAAGGATGAGATAAAATGAATTATACCCTGTTTTGTATGTGTGTGTATTTTGTAACTAAAATGTACAAGCAATATTTATATTAACCATAGTTCTACTTTAACATATATTATTTAATTTAGGTCTATGTCAATGACCAAGAATACAGTTTAGAAGAAATAAGATCTAGAAAATACAATTTAGAAAAAAAAGCGAAGACTGAAACTATCGAAACTATTCAAATGCCTCAAAATTATCACAATATAAATGAAACACTCGCTCAATGCAGTGCTTTAGAAACTTTAGCGAATTGTGCTTTGGACTCGGAACAAGATCATTTAGGACAATTGATGCCTCTGGCCATGCCTACACTGCAAAATATTACAAAGGTGACTAACATGCATTCGCCTGGTGAACCTAAAGTGTTAGTCAACCTGGATTCGAAGGAATTTAGCGAACTTTCTGCTAAAAAAAGTGATGACGGCTACAAACCATCCTCGACTATGTCAGACAAAGAGAATCAAATGGTAAATCATGCAAATAGTAGTTACGGCAACGAGAATGCAGCAACGAATTACGGAAAGAACAATTTGATGGAGGAATTCAATAGAAGCTTAATGGGAAACCTTCTAGGTGACTCTGTTACCGTCAACACTAAAGAAGCGCGATGGGAGCTTAGAAATCTCTTTAATGACAATGGTAAGAATTTTCTCTTTTCATTCTCTTTTGGTGGCCTAAACTTAAAATGATAGGAATGGGCGATATCAACTGCTTCTATCAACTTATTTTTGGTTGAGCTGGACGATGGCTGATGCTTGCGTCATACTCCTTAACGTGTGCTATTATCGCCGGACTGCTATTAATTAAATATAATAGTAATTTTCGCAATTACATTTCATTTGCAAGCTTAAATGATATTACAATCAATGTAACTATACAATTGTAAAACAACATGTTAAAAAAGAGTGTCCTTAGAGTTTCTTGCTTGTTCTTCTCCACAGGTTCTACGTATTGGAACAGACAACTAGCTTCATAACTGACTTATTCTAACTCCTGAAAATTCAAAAATACCTATTATTGTATTAATTGAAATAATGATTCTGATTTGAATTGACTATCGTCTACCAGTGCGGGGATTCGTTCGTTCTCTTGAAAAAGTATATACCATTTTACATTACCATACTAAGTTTAATAAATTATTTCAAACAAAAACTGAGGCAATATGGACTTAGGGGGCCTCTTTTTCTATAGCCCCTACTTATTGACTAGTTTTCAAACTAGCTACAACTTGTACTCAGTAATGGTAATGAAAAAAACAAATCAATAAGGGAACATCAGTATAATTCAGAGAGTTCATAAGAAAACACTGCTGTGTGTGTGAATCCAATCGTCCATGAAATATATCACTTATAAGCCATGAATTCAATAGGTAGGGGGGAATATGCATGTTGTTTAAATTTACTTTATTAATTTTCCCTTGAATATTTATTGTCCAGATATTATGCCTAAACAATTATTTTCTTATTTAGTTCCTGTTTAATTGCAAAAAATATTAATTAAAATATGCAAAATAAGGGCGCGAAATTCAACTTTGCAAAACGCTTCACCATTGGTCCAAACAAAACATGACGTGACATTCCACGTTCTGTCATTTATCGGCGCTTAGATTCGTAGTGTTACGGAGAAAGATAGGTGTTCCTGTTGGTTTTGCTCTTAGCTAGTGCAATTTAAGCATTCTAGTGATATTAGAAATCATCTAGGACAATGACTGAATGTACTTTTGTCAAAGCACAATCGGACAATCTACCGAAAATAGGTGCATTCATGATGACTATATATTTTGCATCAAATCCAGATTTTACGTTCGCTGAAGTTAAAGTAGTGAAAGCCGCAAGGTAATTATTATAATACTTGTTATATTATAATCTAAAGGATAGGTAAGATATGTATAGTTAGTTATATTCATGAAGTTTTATTGGACTTTTTTGTTTTTGGACTTAGTTTAAGTAGACAAGCAAGTTGCCTTCTGCTTAAATATTTAAAACAAACATAAATTACTGCTGACTAATTCACACTATACTAGCAATTAAATTGTAATATGCTTACGTGGGAGAGCCACGCTTCGACTCCGCTCAATACCACGGCCTCACAGAAAACCGGCAGTGAAACAATGCTTGCATTGCTTTTCGCCGCGTGAGTGAGGTTACCGGAGGCCCTAACCCTTCCCTCTCCCCTATTGCCGTCCTTTCCCTCTCCTCCCCTCTAATCCCCCTCCCGTCTTCCCGCTCTTCCCCTATGTCCACCTTAAAGGAGGGCAACACACTTGTGACTCTTGAGTTACAGGTGCCCATTTACCATCAGGTGACCCGTCTGCTCGTTTTGAAGATATTGAAGATACTTCATCTCTTCTCATTAATGTACACTATTGTTTTCGTATTTTACATTATTATTTTGTACAGGAAAAAATACTGTACTGTACTGTATTCATCTTATAGTGTTTTTACACTTAGGGACAAGGCAATACCTATAAAATGGTTTTTTAACTTTATCCATCGTCTATTAATTACAATAAATAGTAATTACAACTGGAAATCGGTATAAAATGACTGTAACACTTCAAGTAAGTTTATGAAACAAACACTAAGCGTGGAACGTGACGTCATCCAAGGCCCGCGAAATATGGCGGCGTTCAGATCAAATTTTATCGATGTTTTCAATGTTATTTTAGAAATTAATTTGAACATTGCCAAGGTTATTTATATTTTTTATTAGGGTAGAATGATGGAAAAGTCAATAAAAGATAAAAAAAAATACATGCATAGTCCCTATTAGTAAAGGTATTCTTTAGTAATCTAACTCCTGCATGAAGTAGACTGACTACTACTAACTTCTGTTTATCACTTCAGTAATCATTAATCGTATAATCGCCGCTTCGAGTGATAGTAGTTTCACAGAATTTTCAGACTTCGGGTTCTTATCACTAACGAAGTAATTACTAGTTTAAATATCCTATTTTCACTAAAAATATAACGCAATTGATTTTTATCTCATACAATTTGTTTTTACGGATTTGTCAGAAAATATACCTGAATATAATAGTCTCGTTGATCCCCTAACATAAGTTTTTAGTATAGGTAATTCAAATTGGTGCTGATATTCGCTTCCGATCGCGTTCCGGCTTCCGTCTTTTTGTCCCATTGCTGAGTCGGTTCGGTTAGTGGGTTGTTTCACCAAATTATCAAGCAAGCTCGAAATGTATGTGAATATATTAAAAGCGTATCTGTAACATTGGCAATACGATTTCGTTTACTTTAGAATCAAGTGTATCTACGACTTAGTAAATTAGACTTAAGTATATTAAAATTATCCCATATAAAGCTGTACGTACGTAACAGTTAGTTTCACTTACCTAATAGTCAATGATATATTTTAGAGCCATCCATAGTACAGCCGGTTGTGCAACAATTTGAAGTTCCCAACTTCGACATCCATGAAGATAGGTCCATTACAATGGCAATCAATACCAAAAAAAAGGGGGAAATGACGGATATGAGAAACTTGCCACAAGAAAAAGAAAATGCTAAATTTACAGCTCCTGTTGCAGTGGCACACCCTCAGCAAAGTGTATGTATTTTTTTTGTTTTTATAATAGTCTACTGTAGCATGGATTGCCTCTTACCAACCCTTTAATTTACGTATAGTTAGAAATTTGTCCTGTCATAGATGTTAGGGCCTATATATTATATAACAACAAATTATCAGATGTTATTAGAATATTGGTCGGGTCATTGTAAATATAGTGTTTATAATGAAGTTTTGTAAAAAGTAATGTAAAGGTTAAGTAAAGCCTATGATAGTATGTAATCTCCAAAATTAAATTTACTTTCAATTGATTAATGCCCGGTTCCTATAATCAAGAAACGATCCGATTTACTTACGGACGGTAAAATTTTCGTTGAAAATTAAACGAATTTTAACCGTCCGTAAGCAAAACGTTTCTTGATAATAGGAACCGGGCATAAAGCAGTAACCGATTTATGATTCTTACTCTTTCGTTTTAACACATATTATGGCGCAATTAATACTGACTAAATAAATACTTTTATCATACAAATAAAACTAACGTATTTTTGCATCCTTTGGAACACAAATAAATACACTTTGGATTGTCAAGGGTATTTCACATCCAACCGATATTGATTCCGTAACCTTTACTAACGTAAACTTTAAAACATTGACATTAGGACCTAATATCGAGCTGTAAATTAGTTCGTATTTATTTCTTTTCTGGAGGAGCGTTCGAGACTGCGAGAGTCGTTTATCAACCGACAAGAAACATTGTTTTATGTAGCAATAATCCCTATTTTATACAGGTGAACAAAACTGCTTATTATGAAGAGCCTTCATGTACTCAAGTATTTAATTTCAATATCAAGGATGCAAGTACGCCAAATATGTCTCAATTTAAAAAGCCAACATCCTGCATTGATCAAAGCAAATTTTCATCTGTGCCAAAATTTAATATGGACGAGAGTGTCATGGAACAGCATGACCCTGGACTGGCGAAAAGAGAAGAAAGGCAGCACGCAACTGATCAACATGCTACTGTTGATAATCAAGGCACCGCGCTGTCGGTTATAATGGAAGCCACAAGAGAATATAACAGGTATGGCTAACAATAGCTTTTAATAAGTCAGTAGTTCCAAGACCTGACATAACAATAGGAATTTTGACAATAAATTCGTTACACGACTACTGTAGTTAGCTTGTATGGGAACTTTCTTTTTTAATTCATTCAGTTCAATCTAATCTATATCGCCGAGTAATGTCGATAAAAATACGTATAACAAAAATTTTTTTGCAAATAATATTCTTAAGACAACATTGATACATTATTAAATGCTCCTTCAGGCATACATTATTTGCATAACCTAGATAGATTGTTACAGAATAACTATAAGTGTTATATATTTATTAGTCTAGCCCGTGGCTTCGCTCGCGTGAATGATTTGGTGTGAAAGAAGACCTTTTATGTACCCATGGCAATGTGTATGCAAAATTTCATGATGATTAATTGAGCAGTTAAGACGTGAAACAGTAATAAATAAACAAACTCATTCCAATTTATAAAAATTAGTTGAAATACTTATACTGTATGTATATTCCCGAAGGAGTTTACAAAGGTTTTGGCATATACCGGTCATGTTTTCAGGCTCCGTAAAGATACTGAGAGTTTCCTAACACAAAAACTCAATAACAATTATGTTCGACCCTGATTTGTACTCAAGACCTCATGATTCCGCGTAAACATAAACGTCCGCCTATGCAAAGCCTTACAACACCTAAAATTTTAGTGAGACTTTAGGGAGACTATTTGGGGTTTTAAAACTATCAAAAACTAATTTATTAAATTTGGGACTGCTTGTGCTAGAAATAAACATTATTAAATTATATACCAGAAAAATAATATTAACAATAATATATTTTATATGTATTTTTGTGGATATTGAAAAGGTGATGATTATGTCTAAAACATTAGTTCGTATTTACTACACTGGGTCACTAATTTTCGTCGAAATTATATTATAACTATAAATGCAATTCAGTTGCATACATAATTATTCTGTATCATTGTTACAAAAGTATGTTACAATATTTCATTTTAAATATTTCAGTAAATCAGGCTCTAGTTCCTCCGGACAATCAACAAGGACGAATTTTACTGCTTATACTACAAATTATGACTCTATGTATAACAATAATGATGCAGCACAACCAACGTCGTCGAAAAGAAGTTCTTTATCTTCGCAACCGAGACTGTTAAATGGGCAGTTTGCTAGAATTCATCCTCAAAAGCGTGAGATGGAAAATAAAGCTGCTGCACCCTCCACATCAGTGCCTTATCTTTCGCATGATCATCAGTACCAAAAACCTATGCCTCAGAATTACAATGGCTACTCTCCACAAAGGCAAATGCATCCTCATTACCAACAAAACTATAACTACCAACATCAGCAAAACTATCCTAATAATCAAATGATTAATCAGCAGCAGCAACAGGGCTATACTAGTCCTGGCCCTAACCCTTACAATAGTCCTCAACATCCTGGCATGCAAAGTCCACATGCAATGGGTACAAATGTCCCTCCAGGATTCCAAAGTCCAACCTACAGTAACTCAGTAGGATACCATAGCCCTGGGCACCCTATGATGAGTCCTCAGCAAAGTTATGCTGGACGTCAAGATTATCACTACCCTAGTCAAACTGATAGACAACACATTTATGTAAATCAACAACAGCAACATCAGCAACAACAACAGCATCAACAACAACAGCATCAACAACAACAGCAACAGCATCAACAGCAACAGCATCAACAACAACCAGCTGTTTTTCAAAGTCCTCCTCATCAACCACAGTACCAAAGCCCTCAGTACTATCAAAGGCCCAGCCCTGTACCTGCACAACCCAATCAAAGCTATCCACAGCAGGGTTATCATAATATACATCAACAACCTCAACAGCAATACAATAATTCAAATCTGTATCAACAAAATCATTCAAGTAATCAAAGTTATAATGCAATGTCTAATCAATATAGACAGCATCCTAAGCAAATGGTCGAAAATCAACAAGCTGGATATGGAGCTGGAAACAATCCTTCATTTCAGATTTATCAAAGTCCACAAGCTTCACAGACCAACTACAGAAGCCCTGTGGCACCTAGCGCCAACATTCCATCTGAACCCAGTAATGAGATGCATGTGAGACCAGAATCTCATGAATCTGCTGCTGCGGAACAAAATGTTTCAAGTAAATCAAATGGTACACCTAAAAATACACAAGCCCACAAGAGTCCTACTTCTGCATTAAGAAACGTGCGACATGACCAGCCTAATGTAAAACTTGGTCAGAATTCACCAGATATTGGTTTCTCAAACCAATATCTCAATTTCATTTCTAATAGAAATGAGCCGAAAGATAATGCTAATACTCCCAAGTTTACGAATAGTCCAAGTATATCTCAGAAAATGCACAAAAACCTGTATGTGTCTAGTCCTGAACAGGCTCAAATACCTCCGTCATCTGGAATGTCTGACTCCGATAGCAAAGATGGAATGACAGCCCAAACAGGGACGCCTATTCAATCTGCGAAGGTGTCGCATGTTATTGATAAACAAAAAGATATTTCAAAGAGGCAGTTGGACTTTGAACATAGAGCAGAATTCCAGTCTGAGGATAGCAGAGACTCCGTTAGTAAAGACAGTAGAATTTCAGCTGTGTATTCGCGTCCGTCGGATTTACACTCTGACGGCTATGGTATGGATGTGGACAGTGAAAATTCCATGGAATGTGGTGCATTTAAATCCACTCATTCTATATCATTAGTAGAAACCAGTGACATCCCTAGACCGGCTGATATTGACTTCCCGAAACTGATTGATCCTTTCAATAAGAAGCTTCTTGATTCTTTGTTAGATTACGTAAAATTCCCAAACAAAACGCACGCTGATGGATATGTGGAAGTGAGATCTGTTCCCAAGTTGCAATTGGCTACAGTAATAAGTGTAGGTCATAATAAATTGTCTATTGATAAGCAACTTGGTAAAGGGAATTATGGTGCAGTGTTCCTTTGCTTGGATCTGCATAGCAATAAATCTGTAGCGGCGAAATATCAGAAACCGAGTAGGCCTTGGGAATTCTACATTTGCCAAGAAATAAAAGCAAGAATAAAGGACCCATTCATGGTATGGTATTGTAAATTTATTTTAATTGATTTGCATTGATTGCTTCATTTAAGACTATTTTACTATGATAATGCTACTCTTGTTTTATGTTTACAGCTTCCAGGATACATGGACATTACAACAGCTTTCTTAGGAGACAATGCAAGTTTATTTGTCTCGGAATATTCAAAATATGGGTCCCTTTTAGATGTCGCAAATAAAATAAGGGCGGCGACTTCTAAATGTATTAATGAGTTTATTGTAATTTTGCTCACTTCAGAAATGTTATCTATAATACATTATCTGCATAAAGCGCAAATAATTCATGCTGACATTAAACCAGACAATTTCTTGTTAATGAAAATGTAAGTATACCATATTGTATGTTAGTACCAAGATAATTATACTAATCTTATCTAAGCAATTTGAATATGCAGATCATCAAGTGCTTATCTTATAGATTCTGGTCTGGGACTCTTATCTTAGAGATTTAAATTAAAATCAATAAGTCTTGATCCTTTTTAGTGGTACTTCGGGTTAATTATACCTTTGATTATCTGACTTTTCTGTTACCTACATATGATTGTGGTCACTGGTGGACTGAGAATGGAAAATTTTGACATCGTTTTTTGCCAAGGGCGCACTCATCAAGTTTATAGACAGCAGTTATCGTAGACATAATTATATACTTTACAAACTAATTAAGTTAAATAAAAACAGTGATTGAATGTTTAACTTTATGTTCATTTTTATGTAATGTATGTTGTTTTACAGACCTACTCAAGAATGGAGAACTCCATCCTTACAGCTGATTGATCTTGGTTGTGCTATAGATATGTCCCTATTTCCAGAAGGTACTACATTTAGGGAGGTAAGTGCAGAATCTTTCATTCTAAATCTTGGTCAGTCATTGGTTTACATTCCTTACACATCATTACACTCCTGTCCATCCAAGTTTCCTGGAAGACATTGCTTTTTGCGATAAGGTTGCCCATTGTGAATTTTATGTGTATAATATCTGTTTCTTATCTGTTTTTGTATATTTGTTTTTGCTGTACATAAAGATAATTTATTATTATTATTACATTCAATGTCGCGGCCCATACCCCATACTCTGGCCTCGTGCAAGGCACAGCCTGACGAACGTAAGCATATTATCATGGGCCTCGCATGGCTCTCCGGTCTACTAGTCCGCGGTTATTGACTACTTTTTTACTGTCTTACTTGGTTACTGTCTACAAAATCTTATTTTCTCGCCTGGTCAAATGTAAGTCTATGATAACTTTGGTCAGGATTGACATATACACGATATAAAGGACATATTCGAGTAATGACACTTAAGCCCCTAAAATTATTCTGAAAAGGTAGATGGCTCTAGCACTCCACCTAGGTACTGTATTTTTATGCTTAGGGCTGGTTTACAATTGCTAAAACCACATTTGTTAAATTTAAACAACTAAAATAAATTTAATAGAATTGATTAAATGGGCTTAAATAATAACTATTATATACGTGACTGCAAACGCCACCCAGATCCATTACATCATTAGCCGATAAACAAGCGGTCAGTTGGTATCATAATATTAAGTACATACATAAATACTTAGGCCTAGCTTCGACTACAACCGAACCGCGTCGAATGGAAGTGAGTCGAGTCCCAACAACGTTCATTTATCGCAACTCATCAAAGAAGGTTCGTGATGGACAGCTCTGATCAAGAATTCGTGCTAGCTCTGATCAGGAATTAGCGTGCTCCCTATATTCGCTATAGGCGCTTCGATTCGGCGTACCGCAGCTCGTCGCTAATGAACGCAGTGTCATAAATATAGGAGGCGAATTTCCGTGATTCGATTCGCTTCGGCTCGGCAAACCTAGTGGACGCGAGCCTTTATACTACTCTATGGAGCACTGTTAGTTTATTGGTTAGTGACGTAATCAAACTCAAGTTATAGATGCAAGTGTTTTAGCAGGAAATTTTAAAACTAACTTTATTTTTTAGATTTTTCTTTTCAATTAAGTTTCTTTAAAATAGTTTTTTTTTTGTGTTAATGGAGGGCCTAGCTAGCTAGCTAACGTAGATTTTATCGATGTAGTTTGAGTGTATTCCAATGTGTTTGTGATATATAAATTTATACGTGCTTAATGCAAACTGTAATTGAAGAATAAATGTCAATGTTAATATAAATACATATGATATGTTTCAATAAGTTGTACTTTATAGTAAAATATGTACATACTTGTAATTTGTTAAACAATTCACAAGGGCTTGGTTGAGGCCTTTTACACTCTAAAATTAGCTAGCTACTTAATTGATATGCACTTTTTGAATGTCCTAATTGTTTTTAACCGACGTTTTTCGTCGGTTAAAAACAATTAGGACATAGATGAAAGGAGGTTCTCAATTCGACCGTATAATATTTTTTTTTTTTTTTTTATGTCTGTTCAGCCCTCACTCCTTTATTTATGAACCGATTTTGATTATTCTTTTTTGTTAGATAGGGTATACCTCAAGGGTGGTCCCATGTCAAGGAAGTCAGGATCTGATGATGGGATCCTGAAAAAATTGAGAGAAACCCTCGAAAATTGTAGGAACGAATAGTGTTTCTGTTTACTTTTTCAGCCCTCACTCCGTTATTTATGAACCGATTTTGATTATTCTTTTTTTGTTAGATAAGGTATACCTCAAGGGTGGTCCCATGTCAAGGAAGTCAGGTTCTGATGATGGGATCCTGAAAAAATTTAGAGAAACCCTCGAAAATTGTAGGAACGAATAGTGAAACACTATTCGTAATAAAATAATTTTTTTATAATTAATCAGTTTGTTGTTTGGCGCCGACTCAAAATAAGTTTATATAAAATTAGATAGTTTATGTAAATAAGGTCAATACTTAAGACTTAAGGTTTATTTATTTTTTGCTTTTTAGTTCTTTTCGTCGGTTTAATTTTTTGTTAAAAAGATTTTTTACTTTGCAGTTTATGTGAACTGTAAACAGGTACATCGAACCCAATAAATTTGAATAAAACGTAGATGAACTATGAGAAAACAATGATCATCAACCGTTGTGAGTTAGGCAACTACGAACAACTCTGAATTTTATTTAGTTCAATTACTATATAAGTTGATAAATTTATATAGTAAATTGGACTAAATAAACTTTATTGACTTTTTAAGTCTAAGTTTTTTTAAGAAAAAAAAAAAAAAAAACACTTTTCAATAACTTTTTTTTAGAATTAACGTTGTTTTCTTTGCTAGTTAAACTTTCAGGTCGAAAGTAAAAAATAAAGCTTGCTTTAATTGCCTTAAACCTCATCCTTCTCCTCCAACTAATAAGTACCTTAGAGTGCTCTAAAAATAAAATATTATTGACAGTACGGTCAATAAAAAAAATATAAGTTAATTAATACATAGGAATAAATTACTACGATTAAGATGCGTAACTTAATTTGCAATCAAACTAAGTTTCAATGAATCAATCAGTCAATTAGCCTATTTGCAGTCCACAGGTTTACATAGGGCTCTCCCACTGTGCGCCATAGCACCCGGTCTTCCAACTTCCGCATCTAGTCTATCCCGGCTACCTTCTTCAGGTTATCGATCCCTCTCGCTGGGGGGCGTCCTACCTTCCGTGTGTACCGATTCAAACTAAGTTTAATTAGTATGAATTTAAATAAGCATCCTATATGTTTACCATTGGTCATCTCCATGGTAATTGATTGTTACGGCACAAACTACGATGTCGGCATTATGGCTATTAACTTAATGCAATCGTTTATGTTTAAGGCAAGAGTTGTTGACTAATACAAATTATTGTAGAACATATTTAGGAAGACATTTTATATTATCTTAAACGTAATAGTCAAAATCCCTATTGCCTTCATAGTTCTTATCATTTATATTAGTTTTTCATGATTAAAGTAAGGTTTACCTACTATATTTAGTTTTTCTAACCTTCGTATTTATTATATACTTTATTGTACAACTTTACAATATTTAGCACAAGTTACTTATAGCTACAACAGCAGTACAATGGGCGACTTTGTCGCTTGTTGCGATTACTAGGAGAAGATTTGAATTTCTTCTACGGTTTTTTCTTACAATATCTATACAAATGACAGGAAAATATTTTTTTCTGTTCCAGCTTATTGCAACAGAAGGCTTTACATGTACTGAGATGAGGGAAGGCAAACCTTGGACTTATCAAACAGACTTGTACTGTTTGGCTGGTACAATTCATGTAATTTTAATGGGTAGTTACATGAAAGTAGCTAATCGTTTAGGACAATGGAATATTGACAAAAAGCTTCCTAGGTAAGGCGTTTCAAAATATTACTTTTTTATAAATATAACAGGTCGCAATGTCTCATCTAAATGTCTAAGAAGTTACGTAATATCTTCGCCATTACAAAACAGACTGATTATTCTCGTTTTAAAAGATGGGTTGTCTCTAGATTGGTCCCATGACGAATCTGTTTTTTTTTAAATAGCTATTCAAGGTTTCAACATACAACATATTTCTTGGAAAGAAAATTATTATTACCCTTATTGAAGATTATTGAAGGTTTTCGGCATAGGAATTAAGCTAAAATTATTTCTTCAGGTACATGAAAGTCAGTTTATGGGATAAAATATTTACAACACTTCTGAACATACCCGATTGCAATAATTTGCCAGATTTAATGGATCTAAAGAACGAAGTTGACAGTGTACTGAACGAAATCGACAATCTTGGCTTTCAACTTCGCAACTTCGCTAATGTGCTTAAATCTAGGTAAATTACGTAAAAACCCAGATTGTATGTATTTATTGCATTTAGATATTAACGGCGATTGTAAAAACTAGATACCTAAATAATATGTATTATTATAGTGTTACAAATATATCAAAGTTCGGTGAACTTCTTGAATCTTTCGCCAGGTCGATTGCTCTTCTCAAAAAGCAATAAGTATTAAAAATACCAGAATCTATAACTTAGTTATAACATGCCTTGTTGTGTTTAGTTAAAATGTGATATTGTCATTTTAGGTTTTTTGTTTGTGTAATGAAATTGGCTTAGATTAACTTGTTAGCTTAACTAAGGTTGAAATATACTTAGGTTTCATTTATTTTTGTACAACCCATAAGACTTGCACATTTCACATTTCTTGTTTGAATTGTAACAAAGATAATAAATAATTACCTGGTTAAGTTTTGTTTTATTAATCGCTAACAGACCTTTTTTTTAAGAAAACATTTCCGAATATTGCGGCGGTAGCTCCTTTGACTGCCACGTGTTACATCTATACGTCATGGACGTATAAATGTATCAGAATATTGCCTGTTTACACCTGGCTGCGTAGAGGTTGCGAGAAACTGCGCAACGGCAACGATCACTTTTCAAGTTCTCTACGTATATTTCTGTGAAATAGAGTATAGTTTATTTTAATACCTAATGAATCATTTTTTTTTCCAAAAAGTCAATTAATATTAATTTAAAATACTAGCGGCCAGATTTTAATAGGCAACCTGGCCAAAACATATTGACCCTTTTATAATTGTATACAAAAAATTTATTTTGATTAAATACTCGAACGTAGCAATCTTGCAGCGGGATCTTAGACTATTAGTTTTGGTCTAGATAGCAATATGTAATAATAATATATTATTATTAACCTTCTGAATCCTTTTATACCGGCTATAGCTTACAAACGAAAACGTGCCCACGACGCCACCGTCGGCAATGACCGACAAAAACATTTAAATTTTTGCAGTAAAAAATAACTTTATTTATTATTTAAAACTGCAATAATCTATTATTTGTATAGTATTCATAGGTAAAACAATCTCAATTAAAAGAAGAAAAACGATAATTGTCAAAATATTAATCTAGCATCCATTTGTCAATATGCAGATGATTTTGTTTTGTTCGCTAAACATAGCAAAATTGAACAAACGTGATATGCATACAGGAGACGATAAATGTTTTTGGAAATTTAGAAGAACAGCTGGGTTTAGAGTTATCAACAGCAAAGTCTAAGTATTATATTTTTAGCAGAGCTCGCAGGTAAGAGCGCATTCAAATTTATACCAAAGATACCTGTGTGCGTTCGCGCAGCGGAATGTTGTTGAATTTAAAGTTTTTAATTATGCAGATATTTAGTGTATGACGTCGTGTAATTGTGTATGGTAAAAAAAATTTGTGCATGCAGCCATTGTGGAGAAATTCGCTAAAAACTGATTCCGCTAGGCGAACGTTGTCCTGGCGGAACTTTTTTTAATCCATGGACTTAGAAGAAAAAAAATGTGTCCAAAAATTAGTGTGTAATTGTGTATGTATGAATAAAATTAGTCCTTCCTTAAATTCGGAGAAATTCAAGTTTCCGCCACGCTAACGTTTGGCCATTAGCTAGTTGTTTGACTGCTTTGTAAACAGTGGTCTATTCATGGTAAATTGTCCTATAACTCTTTAATTACTAACGGAACATCATTGATACTTGGCAACATGTTGCAGACACTTACAAGGTTTGTATAAACGTGAAAATCTAGACCCCAAAGTGCATACTTTACGAACTAAGACCTAATAAGCGTATTTTACGTTTATATTTTTATCTTTTAAACCCTACGATTTTTTCTAAATCTGTTTTTTAAACAAATATAAACAAATTCAAAACAACGTATGTAAAAATCTACAGCTCTCTATATAAGCGCTTTATATGAAAACTAGCTAATAGCCATACGTCCGCGCTGCGGAAACTTGAATTTCTCCGAAGTTTATGCATGCAGTAATTTTATTCATACATACACAATTACACACTAATTTTTGGACATTCTAAGTCCATGGATTAAAAAAGTTCCGCCAGGACAACGTTCGCCCAGCGGAATCAGTTTTTAGCGAATTTCTCCACAATGGCTGCATGCACAAATTTTTTTTTACTATACACAATTACACGACGTCATACACTAAATATCTGCATAATTAAAATCTTTAAATTCAACAACATTCCGCTGCGCGAACGCACACAGATAGATACCTTATTAACCCCGGTTAGCTGTATTAAATATTTGGGGTTTTTACTTGACAGGCTTCTTAGATGGTCTAAACATATAAACGAAATGTGTGAGAGAGCGCTTAAGTTTTCGAGTCCTTCAAAGGTTTTAACAGGAAGTGGTTAGGGGGTATATCCGTTGCACCTTCGGAGAATATATTTCGCCCTAATCCGCAGTCGACTGTATTACGGTAGTTATTTGTACGTTAATGCTGCTAACTGTCATACACTAAAGATAGACAGGCTACAAAATCAAGTTCTTAGTCGCCACACACCTATAGTTATAGGTGTGTGGCGAAAACGTGCCCACGACGCTATCGTGTCGGCAATGACCGACCAAAACACTTCAATTTTTGCAGTAAAAAATAACTTTGATTTTTTTCGCTATTATTTAAAACTGCAATAATCTATTATTTGTATAGTATTCATAGGTAAAACAATCTCATTTAAAAGAAGAAAAACGATAATTAACCTTTTGGACGCCATGGTAAAGAACGATAAAACACGACATTTTTGCAGTACAAAATAAACATACCTTTGTTTTTTTTTCACTATTATTTAAAACTGCAATAATCTACTGTTCGGTATAATTTTCAAAGGTACTATTGACGAGTTTTTTTTTTTTTTTGCATCAGATAGTCCTTTTTTAATTATGTTAAATTGGCTACAATTCTACAAGCTATCAGAGTCTGGTACCTATATGATTATGTTGACCTGTCATGGTACAGAAAGTCTATGCAATGTCAATTCAAGTTATGCTGGTCAATGAAATAAAACATTTAAAACTTAATGAATTATGGTAGAAATTCCACCAGGTGATCTCTAGTATAATTAACTTAATAAGTTATGCGAAAATTTCAATCTCTGGGTGACCATTAGTAATAATATTATAGAAATATATTATCTTGAAAGGTAATTAATAGTGCAAGACTAAATAAAAGGTATTCAGTTGGAAACAGGCGACTTTGACAATAAAAAAAAACATTATTTGGTATGATTTGTTTATTTGGAAGTTTTCTCCAATCTTTGCTTTTTTCTTTCTTGGTACTCTTGAACATTATCAAACTTCCTTTTGT
Organism: Callimorpha dominula; assembly: GCA_949752705.1. Taxonomy (NCBI): domain Eukaryota; kingdom Metazoa; phylum Arthropoda; class Insecta; order Lepidoptera; family Erebidae; genus Callimorpha; species Callimorpha dominula. The sequence goes on from OX456999.1 coordinate 15,830,135, forward strand.
ACAGTACTTTGATAGCTTCCAATTGGGATTCTTTGTTTTCAGTGTCTGTAGCTTTGCTTTCAAACATTCTTACTTTAATGTCACCTTCTACAGTAATATTTCCATTATTTTCAATCAATTTGTAAACGTGAACATACCTCTTGATATCATCATATACAAAAATTGAGTCATTATGTAGTTTCATAGCACTTGGAAAATTTTCCAGTTTTATTTTGTGTTCTAATCTATGGATAAAATTATTATCTTCATTGTATAAACTGTAAATAAGTACTGCATTACATGAATGAACAGTTAGAGCTAAAATACTGACGTTTTTGCTTAAACTTGAGGTAGAATAATGTACTATGGGTAAATTTAAAACTTCAATACCTCCTTCATCCATCATGTTAATAAAATTTTGCTTTAATTGGTCATTACTAATTTCTACAGCAGTATTTATAGTATGATGTAAACTGCCATCAATGTAGTCCCAAATTTTAACAGTGCCATCTCCGGAGGTACTGGTCAAGTACTTATCATTGTGTGGCAAAAGTTCTATGTGGTTAACAAACTCTTTATGTCCTAAGCAATATGTTTGTATGTTGTAGGTATTAGGATAACAGGACACTCTTATCTTTTCATCCCTGTCACTGGATATAATGTACCTTGAATCATTAGTTTGCAAAACATCTAATAGTAAACTTAAATGACCTAAAATTTTGGTCCCCATATTTTCTGTTGAAATATCATAAATGAGAATGTCGCCACTTTTATCTGCCACTAATAGTTTTGAATCATCAACTGTAAATCTTATTCTACTAGCACTTCGTGGTACATCGTATGCTCTTTGCGGTTCCAATAGTTGTAAATCATACACCAATAGTTTCTTTGACGTTAGTGTGACTACAGCTAAATATTTACCATTATTAGAAAGTGCAATGTCAGATATAGAATCATGTTCATTTGGTTTATTTTTTACAGGAATGTCAATAGTTTTATGGTTCAAGTAATTATATACATCAACGTGAAGTTCTTTTGCTGTTATAATATATTTCTCCGTTGCTACCATATGAGCCATTATTACAAGTTTCACTTTCTATTACAACTTTGACCACAATCTTACAGTTCGTATTTCACTAGGTTATATAGTTTATTTCCAACTTTCAACCAGAAGTCTAGAACAGAGGTTATGTTATTTTTTTTTTAATTTACAGTTGACAAGACAGAGATCCATTCAGCAACATAAGTCAAAAATAAAATTTTATTGATAATTTTTTAAATTAAACAAACTTCTGCTTTTTTCGTAACATAAAATAAAGATTACCAATAATACAAAATCTAAAATTAGACTACTTTTAGATTTTATATAACAATCTATAGGAAATACTATAATACAAAGTGCATGACGTACAACGTGGAAGTTACAGAACGTGGGTTAAAGAGATGTTCACGTTCAAGATGGTCTTGGCTTAAGTTTAACTCGAGTTACATGTAAGAGATGCCAAACTGATTTCTTTTTATAATCGGTTACCACCTGGTTAAGTCTAGCTAAGTTCAGTCAGATTGACTGTTTACGCAACGCCATGTATATATCTTATTTTATTTACGACGTTCGAATCTACATAGTTTTAGTTACGAAAGTACCTGTAGACATCTACATAAATTCGATTTCATCTCATCTGCATAATCGACTAATATAATTATTTTACAAACTGCTCTGCTGCAGTGGCTGCTGTAATTAGCTAAAGCAACATCTTGTATTATTATGAAAAAATCAGTGCCACCCTGTGCATTAAAGAAAATATTCATAGTTTGAAAAACTATTTACAACGAGGATTTCTGGATATGCTTCAGATTGGCTTTTTGGATATAGAGGGGGCCTATAACAATGTTGATATTAATAAATTGATGAATGTTTTGGATGATCTAAGTGTTGGAACTAAGATTTGTAGGTATTTATGGGGATTCCTCAGAGAAAGGCATCTCCAAGTTATGTGTGATGAGACAGTTGACGTGTAGATTAGGCATACGAACAGGGGAACTCCTTAAGGCTACCTTTACCTTTATCGCCTTTAATTTTTAACATTGCTACCGTTTCGATATGTCAAAATATTAATCTAGTATCCATTTGTCAATATGCAGATGATTTCGTTTTGTTCGCTAAACATAGCAAAATTTAACAAACTGTGATATACATACAGGAGACGCTAAATGTTTTTGTTAATTTAGTAGAACAGCGTGGCTTAGAGTTATCAATAGCCAAGTCTAAGTATTGTATTTTTAGCAGAGCTCGCAGGTAAGAGCGCATTCAAATTTATTTCAAAGATACTTTATTAACCCCGGTTAGCTGTATTAAATATTTGGTGTTTTTACTTGACAGGCCTCGTAGATGGGCTAAACATATAAACGAAATGTGTGAGAGAGCGCTTAAGTTTTTGAGTCCTTTAAGGGTTTTAACAGGAAGTGGTTGGGGGGTACATCCGTTGCACCTTCGGAGAATATATTTCGCTCTGATCCGCAGCTGACTGTATTACGGTAGTTATTTGTACGATAAAACTGCTAACTGTCATACACCAAAGATAGACAGGCTACAAAATCAAGTTCTTAGTCGCCACACACCTATAGTTATATGTGTGTGGTGACTTCCACATACAAGCAGAAACATCCTCGAACCCGACGTGATTGGAATCAGCTTTCATGGAGCTGATCAGCAGTATCATCATCGCCACCGACGAAAGCACTCCTACAGCAATGGGCGGTAATCAAGTCTCAGCCAGCCAGCATTCCCGACCTCAACAGGTATGCCACACGTCACAGCCACCACACCAGCCTAGTTCCCTTATGGCCTCATCAGTTTTGTGCTCCAAAAAGAAACCATTGTTGGCTGTATTGTATGTTTTGACGCGGTACCACTACCACACAACGAAATTTCTTCATCTTAGCCTCTTGAAATGTATAAACTAAGTACCTGAATGTCTAATATCAATATTAAAATAGTCGTTAATAGTAAGTTAGACGCGGTGGAAGGCTCAAAGACTCAGTACTTGAGCTACATTTTACATCGGTTTTATAGGAATTATACCTGTAAATTGTAAAATAGATTTGCTACTATATACTATTAGTGTTACGACCATCTGTGTAAAATATAATTTTCACTCTGGGGCTGTCATTATTATAGTTAAAACACTCTAACTAACTCTCACTCGAAAGTATTTATTTTAATATAATAATCAAACAAAAACATTAGAATTACTTAAAATTTACTTAAACTACATTACAAAGAGTAAACAAAAATTCGGGCCCGCAACAGACCCGCAGAGGTAGATTTCGTGTTTTCTTATTTTTCTTGAAAATCTGCCCCCTAGTCCCCTCCTTTTTGGAATATCCCCCATTCAAGAACTTGACCTTCATTTTTGCCTTGTTGATTTATCGTCTCAAGTTTAAAAGCAATCGGTGTATAATTGCGACCTCTATCTAATAAGTATTTTTGAAGTGAAAACTTTTTTAGGCACGTTGAATACTTTTGGTACGGGAAAAAAGCACTGAACTCGCGTGACCGTCACGCTCAGAGGACAGATGTGTCAGTTACGTTTTCACCTCTGACGTCCAGTCCTACGAATGACAGTTTTTTTTTTTATTATATCATATTGGGTTTTTTATTTAGTTGTATCTAACTCTTAGACAGGACAAAGTGAAGGTTCTTGATCAGACCAAGACGAATTTAAGTGAAAACAAGTCTAATAAGTGAGTTACTCGAGTTAATTAACTTCAGTCTGTCGACTACCTCGACTTGCCCATCGTTATCATTTTGAATTGTCTTGTTTTGTCATGTCATAAATATTTTAAACGTCATGCAACGAACTGTATGCTAGTACTATTTACATTAAAATTTAAGTGTATAAGTATTTGTAAAGCACAATTTAACGGGTTCTTGACAAACAAAATACTGCTTTTGGTGGTTATAGAAAGGTTTCATTATATGAAGCTACTAAGGTCATGGCGGCTATGATAAGTTCTTGGAACCCCGAAAAGAAATACAGCGACGTGGAAAGGTGTGTAATCTTTTATTTTGTCAGATAAACGTTTTTTGCATGTGTATTTCTCTCTAAACTATGATAGGAATACTGGAGTTCGTTCATTACGTTAATAACAAAATATACATTTTGTACATTCCAGATGGATTTGCATTTACCCTGCATATTTAAATAGCAAGAAGACATTGGCGCAAGGTCGTAAATTACCCAAAGCTAATTGTGTAGAGAATCCCACTCACCAGGAGATACGAGATGTGTTGGTAGCTGCAGGTCTGAGAGTAGGAGTAGAGAACAAATTATATCCCAGAGAGCCGAGCAAGGTATTACCCTCTATATTCCATCCCTTAACACCAACAACTTTTCAGTTATAAGCTATGCTTTTAATTGCAGTTATAAAGGAATTCAGAGATATGTTGTAGGCATTGTAGGCTGAAGTTCGTCTATTTTGTCTTAACTACACTAATTCTATTGTTTCTTCCAGTGAGCTTGAAATATATTATCCTCATGTTATCTCATTGCTGGGATTACCCAGGGATGTCTGGGGGTCCACTCCTTAACCAAAACTCTGCATTATTCTTAGATTAGCTACTAGAAAGTATACAGCTAGAACAAGCTTCTTCAACCCTATGCCCGCCAGCCATACTATAGCTCGCAAACAATGATTAATGGCACCATGTTGAAATAAGGCATTAGGGACTAGACAAAGTAGGGACTAGATGTAGATTTTTAAAGGTTTGCATCCTCAGATCTTTGAATATATTGTAAGAAACTAAGGTGTTGAAATTAAGTAAAAAGATAATCTTTAATATTTATATTTATTAGAAAGTGAAATAAAAAATATGGTGTATTATATTTTAATAAAAACAGGTAAAGCTGGTTCATGGTTCAAATCTGTTTAGCAGAGGTTTGTTAATTAAACCAGCCCTACTGACCAACTGTTCACTAGGAACTTGCATATTTTACAATCAGCCTATCCTAGTTATATTCATTTGGTTTCAAATATGTAATTCCAAATATGACTTTGTGGCAGCAGTGACATTGTAAATTAACTTGTTAAATATTCTATCAACTGTAGGAAATGCCTTTAAAACATATGTGTATTGTTTTTTTTTTTAAAAGACGACTCCCGCTTTAGGAATGACTCCTGTGTCGCAGGGGACTTTACAAACATATAAACAACAGACACAAAGAACACCCAGACTAGGGTGGGAATCGAACCCACGACCTCTGGCTCAGCAGTCAGGGTCACCACTAGACCAACAGGCCAGTGAAAGTAGTATTCACAACAGCACTCTAAAACTGAAATGTTCATATGATAGGTGCAACTAAACACTTTATTATTGATATAGGAATTACAAATGATACACAATATCAAACGCGTTAGATCTTGTCACTGAAAATTTTACTATTATTTTTCAATCAGCATGTGTTTATGGCATGCACCATGCGCCAACCCCACCTCCTTTTTTTTCTTGTCCAAACTTGCACTACATCTATAACTGCATCTGCATGAATATATGCATTAATTATTGTGGATGTGGATGCAGATGTCCAGTATTAAGCTGAAGCTTTGCAATTGTGGTTGTATGGATAACCTATCCTTGAATTTGTTTCAGTTTTGATAAAGGTATCATACATACATTTTAACAAGATACTCCTTGTTTTATTATTTAAATAAACTACACAATGACTTATTGACGATATCAAATAATTGATGATCAATTTTATGAAATAAAGATATTGAATTTGAATTTACGATTATATTTTATAATATTGCATTTTTTGTTTGCAAAAATTATAGAAGCAACCAAAATGAGAACCCTTACTGGCCGAAAAATATCTAAATGTTCTAAATGTTCCTTTGGTCTGACTGATAAGAAATTTGAGCAGGCTTGAGTTATAACAATTTATTTTTACTTTTTATTTTTCTTTTTAAGGAAATATTATTCAGGGGTCGAATCAGAGTACAGCTTAAGAATGATGATGGCACTCCAGTCAAACCTGAATTACCTACTCGAGATGCAGTCATGAAGCATGTTGGCGAACAAATACCTAAGCTGAAAACTAGACAAAACAGGTAAGAGCCTCTTATAGTTACAACAAGTGGATAAGGTCACTCCAAACTGTAGATGTTATGGTGCTATTTTTCCAGGATATGAGCAATACCTAATGCACCACTGTACTTCACGCCATTCCCTCGCCTGCTTCGAACTGTTTGTGTGAAGACCGCTATTGTTTAATTGAAAGATATTGGGTGCTAGTCAAGCATGTATGTTCTATTCCAAAAAAAAGTCATTGCTATGGTCTATTCAGTCATTGCAAAGTTACTCAAAATTTTATTCTTATACAATCTTGTGTAATTCTTTGTCTGTGTCACTAAAATGTTAATTAAATAGTGAATAAAATATCTATATTAATAGTAACACGGTGCTATTATTACCGAGAGGCTCAGAGGCAAAGTTATAGTCTGCATAGTAATACACTGATTAATCAGTAGCATGAAAATGAGTAGTGCATCTAAAATGTACAGATTAACAACTAAGTTGTTTTTGAAATGTTGTTGCAGAACAAATGAACAAGTGAATAAACAAATTAAAGTGGATAACTTGAACTAACCACTTTTTTATCCGAATATACATTTTGTTATACTTGTGTGTGCTGCACTCCCTTGCACTTCATAAATAATAATAATGCCTAAAGATATGTACCAGTATTTAGGTAACAAAATGATTTGTTGCAGACCTGCTGACCAACAGCCGCAAGCTGCTCAAGCTAGTACTAAGAGCAAGGGAAAGAAAGGACGCCGATAAATATTAATTTCAAAATATTCTCTTTTATTATTGTACAAATACTTATCTACTCTAATATACAGGTTTATAAAATTAAATATTTTAATCTACCTATCATTTACCTTTGTTTTATGAATGAATATGAATGGTTTTGCCGGAAACTTTATTTTTACCATTTTTATCTCTTGTAACACTGTACCCATCAAAAATCATAACAACAGGAACTTTTTTACTGGTTCCTTGTGAATAGTTGCTGCTGTGAGAGTTTCTTTCAACTAATATTACTGTTTCATTTCTTTTACGAACATTTTCATCTTCTGTGGTAAGTGGACTACCTTTGTCAATGATTCGTTTATAACAGGTGCTATTGCCTGTGGCACTGAGAATGCTTTCTTCATGTACTTCTTCGGGCTGTATTGGCTCTGGTACGACTCTTTCATCTGAGATTTTGTCTTCGGGTACAAATCCTCGTAATCTTCGAAAAGGTTTTCGTACAGAGATTTCGCTCTCAGTTTGGTTTCCTCTAGTCTCGAGTTGATTTTGTCCAAAGTCGTCATTGGTGTTTTCGTTCTTCGATTTGCTACCTTCAAATATTTCTCGATCCTTGGAATTTCGGGTATTAAGTCCTCTTCCTCTTGAGTGTCCAATGCCACTTGACTCATTTCGTGTAGCACCGTAGGTATCGTTTTCATTGCCTTCTTCACTGGAGTCATTCTTTCCCCATCTGGTAATATGTTCATTATCTCCATGATCCCTGGTGATATTTCCTTCAATGTCTCTGTGAAATGCGGTGCCGCTTCTCTGACTTGTTCCATTATTGTCTCTCCTACTGCTAGTGGTATTTCTTGAAAGTAATATGGGTATGATCTTATTCGGTCTGATAGTGCTGTAGTCATAATCCTTGCTAGAGGAGAAATTCTTGGTATTCGACGAGACCTCAGTGGATATAGATGAGGGAAAAGTAGCTGCCTTTTTGTTCGATCGATATTTGGTAATTCTAGCACTGGCTTTGCTTGAGTAACCATTAGGGAATTCCAATCGTTCTTCAGAGTCAAATCGATTGCGTTTATACTTTTTAGGTTTGATTTCGAAAGAGTCGCTCGTATCGGAATTGAGAAGATTATCAAATAACAAACTAAGGCTCTTGAGAACTGGAATATATTGTTGTTTGAAGTGATCATTTTGATTGATTTCACGTTTTTTTGACTGGTTTCTTCTTTTGTGTCTTAATCTTCGGCCTACTTTTAGTTTCTTAGGTTTCAAAGGGCTTTTGATTTGAAATGCTTTTTTGTAACTTAGTGGTGATAGCTTTTCGACGGCTGATATTCTGTTAGCTAGAAAATTAAAAAAAATGTTACTTATTACTATCTGTCGTAGAACTAATGTCCTCACGATAGAGACAGTCAAACTCCCGGACTTCTAAACTAGTACAAACTAGTTAAAAACAGTAATCACCAACATTTAGGACAGAAGATTAGAAAGAAATGTAAATTCCTACTTCTAATGGCTGGAATAGATCAGTATGGATTAGGTTGCACGGAAAGAAAATACTGTAACTGTACCTACATAATTTCAGTCTTGCTATTTTCGCTTTAGATGCTAGGCGTCTCAGTATCGGTGATCGTTTGAGAAGTCCTGAAAAAAGTTAAAAGGTTCATCACAGTTATTACATTAAGAAGGCACTTTAAACCAGTGCGGATGTTTAGATTAGATTTTGTTTCGCAACAAATCGTTTTACGAGTTTGTTTACAAATTAATTGAAGTGTACTAGGATACCAATGAATAGTATTAAGAGGTTAATTATACTAAAAACATATGGGATATTTTCTTTACAAATTAATGACAGCGTAACAATAAGAGAACAGAAAATTTTATCTAGGTATTATTTAAAAACGGTTCAGGTAGCGTCGCTTTTGGTGCTTACCTACTCCATTTTTATTAAGTGAATATCGCTGTCGTCACCATAAACTAAAATATAGTCAACTGTAGTGCCATTGTATCATATCGTTCCATGAATACGTCATGACTAAGCTAGATGAAATGCTTATTTTAGTTCCCGCGAGGCTTCGCTTGCGTGTACATATTTATATACTTTGCGCGGAACTAAATTCTTATGTGTTCCGTAGATAAGCCGGAACAAACAGACAGACAGACAAATAATTAAAAAAATGATTTAAAAGCTAAAAAATATCTATTATTTTGACATTACAAACAGACACTTCAATTTTATTTATTTGTATTGATTTAAGGTGCCCTTTTGAATTAAAGGTTAGAGTTACGAGTTCAATGTTTACGCAAACCGTGAAGTTTTTGAGCCCTTGGTTCACACAAAAAGCCTTTAGAGCTGAATTCTTCTCTGGAAAAATACAACTTTTGTGGGAATCTCGAACACACTCGGCACTCGGGTGATGTAGTATTACGAATACTATAGAAAACGAAACTTAAAAAATATATAAACTCATCTATTATTTATTTACAATACAGGTGTTGGTCATATTTCTGTGCTCCTTTTTACGACACCCTTGGGAAGTTTTGGGGCTACCGAAACGGTGACCATATGTCTTACAGAGGTAAATAAACGTGAGAACATTTAAATCAATAATTAATTTGTCGGGAATAAAAATAACTTCATCCTAGTTTTGTTTAGGCAATTAGAGAGATATTTGAGGTAAATTTACAATAAGTTGGTAGACAAGCACACGCCTGTTGCCGGATCCTATAAACGCTGCAAACACTATCGGCGCCGCGGCGTTACTTTTGTGTTCCCAATCCTATCTTAGTTCTGAAACACTATCAATTAACGAGCACGACTAGTTAGCTTAAGTTATTTCTACAGTCTCATATCTTACGGTATTTTATTGTAGGGGGGTGCTATACCTATTCATTGTGCAGATCAGAGCCATTTTATAATCTAGGTAGTCGCGAATCCTTCGGAGATCTGTTTATTAAGGGGATTAAAATCCTGATGGTGTCTTTTAGTCAGTTTAGTATTTTTATGAAGAAATGTAGATATGCTAGAAAAATCTGCATCTATTTATAAATCGGTGAGATGAAAGACAATTATATTACTAGAGATAAAAAAAAAATGGTTTAATTTAGATCAACAATAGTGTAAAAATCGTTCATGGGTCGCTGTTTTAAATTCTACTTATGACAAAATATCTGCAAATAATATTTATCTTAATGAGAAGGAATTTATTAAGTTCATTAATTTAGTAATGTGTTGAATGTAGGTACCTGGCAATTTCAGTGGTGGTATTTTTTTTGGCACTCGCTTTATTTTTGTTTCTGCGGCAAGGATTTCGTTAGATGAAATATCTTCTGTTTCTCGATCTGTAATAATTTATAGTTTAGAAAAACTAAGAATCACTCTTCAATAGCCAACTAAATTCAAAGTAAAAAATAATTCCACCATCCACCTGGCTCCCTCATTAGACCATCGTTACTGAATCCAATCTGCTGGACTCGTCAAAAAAAAAAAACTGTGAAAAACTGTGGGAGAGCCATGCTTCGGCATGTATGGGCCGGTTCGACCGGAGCGATACCACGGCCTCGGAAAAAACTGTAGTTAAGCAATGTTTGCATTGTATTTCGCCGAGTGAGTAAGGTTACCGGAGGCCCTAACCCTTTGCCTCTCCCTCTTCCCCCCTTCCCCTACTCCCACCTTAAAGGCCGACAACACACTTGTGATTTTAGAGTTGCAAGTGTCTATGGGCGGCGGTAGTCACTTAGGTACAGGTGACCCGTCTGCTCGTTTGCCTCTTATCCCATAAAAAAAATGAGCTCTAGAGTTTTACTAGTAGCCACTAAGAAGTTCCACTATCAACCTCCTGGCTCCATCATGAGCTCCAAGGTGCTAAATTATAGTATTGCATTCCGAACTACATATATGTATGTAAGTACATACCAGGGCTGCTGAATGGTATAATTGGATACAAAATTCGTATAATTCGGGTATCTTATGTATCCTGTTTGTATAGTAGATTGCATCGTTTAATTGGATACGATGTCATTACTGTAAGAAACAGTCTCGAAACCACCGATATAAACTATGAAGATCACTAACCAACAGTAACTGCCAAGTTGTTCGTACCTCTGTCCACACTCAAGTGTAGTGTTCACCTCTTATTCCTACCCTTTTATAATCCCACTATTCGTTAATATTTATCAATCGATCAATAGTATTGCTTTACCGGTATAACCAGTTAAAATAACGTCTATTAACTTATTTTTATTAAATAGTGAACTGTGTTATCATCTATTATAGTTTGTCCCTATTTTTAATAAAATAAATAAGAGTTTTTGATGTGGCTACAACATTACTGATGTTAAAGCGTAATAAGTACGTACATACACATAGAGTACATACATACATAAAATAAATCATGTCTGTGGTAAACTGTTATCGTTATATATGTATTAAAAATCCTTATACATTAAAGGTAAAACACCTTTTATTGAAATCCCCAAAGAGTGAAGTACTATAGTTGTTAACACTCATTTTGTATAAGTTCTGAACCTCGGCGGTTTAAAATATTTTGTCCTAACTGGCGGCCCTGGTCCATACAATGATTTATTTCGATACGACAATAAATAGCAGTAGGATAAAATTTACTCCCAAAAGTTAACATAGTTATAAGTTATTAATGAAGTTAATATAATTATAGTTAGTAAAACTAATCAATCACGCTTTATTGGTGAATTGAATTGAATACGACAATTAAGCGGCGGTAGCTAAGGCGTCGGACTTGCGATCAAGTGGTTGCGGGTTCGAACCCCACCCAGTGCACTACTGACGGCGACGTGAACCCACTCATAACACAAGCGTTAAGCTTAGCTGGAGGGGTTAACAAGAATACTAGTAACGTGCGACCCACGTTGCAATTATTATTATAAAAATTGAAGTAGTAATAATTGAAGGTTGGCCTACCCATATTATATTTAAACAAAATACATCTACTTTCATCTCAAAAGCACATTGAAGTCGTTGATACTTTTTTTAAAAGATAATATTGTTTTAAGGTAACCCGTTAACAAGAAACAATAATTTGTGTGTGTACCTATGCCATTCCGACGTTAAATGCAGTGGAGAAATTCCAGATTTTGCTCGCCTGGAGAAGTATTTTATCAGACAGAAATCTAGTTACATCTGCTTACCGTCTACATATAATTTACATTGAAGTTACTGACCTGTAAATTTTGGTGGTTGTTTTTCTTCACCTTGTTTTACCTTCGATTCTGCCGCAATCAGTTCGTTCAATGATACTGACTTTCCTTCCAGATCTGTGCATAAAACAATATTATAAACACTTTGGTCATCCTTGTACATAATGAAATGCGAACTCATAAAAGGAACATTGGAAAGGTTAACGTGATCTAAATAGTCCTAATTTAAATTTCATTGCGCGACATGATGCTGCAACTGCAAAATTAAGTAGGCTACTCATCCAGTATCCGTCGGTAACAGAATTTGTTTAATGCTACAAAAAAGCTTAAGGCCTGTCTTGCATACTGGCTTAAAGCGCCCATTAGTACACATCACACATATTCAAAACCTTTACATAACTCTCCAGCTTCTTTTCACAATTTTCCACAATTAAAACAACAGTTAAGTCTGTCCACAACAACCGGATTCAATTGAGGCGTTAACCGGATTCAGTTCAGCCGCTACCGCGATCGGTGCAATTCGATCGAAACGTATTATTAAACAAAAAGGTATTGTACCTTATAAATATTACCGCGATGAAATATCGTTTTACACATGTAATGTGCATACATGACACGGAAGTTTAAAAACAACAAATTCTTAAAAGCACTCACATTGTATTAAGATACAGTTAATCAATATGAAGAAGAAACATCGGCGGATTTCCATTTTCTGACATTTTCGTCTCGAATTATGTAACTACTACGCTAATCGCATAAAATAAGTCATATTTATAACCTTCGCTAATAAATGCAGAGGTAGCATTTTAGGTTATAATATTAACACGTTTCCATTGTACGCTGACTACAGAGATAAATAACTTATTTTTATTATCGATATTGGTGTTAGAAAATAGTCTCTTTTCTTCTGATGTATTGATAACCTACCGGTGATGAACTCAGCAGGACAAGGACGTGACGTGTCATGCCGAAATGTAACCAGCTAAACCTACACAGTATTCTGTTACGAAAAGTTCTGGTTGCAAGAGAGTCGGTGGTCAAGGAAGAAAACTTTCATCACCATCTTGATATTGGCCTTATTTCAGGTCACTATTAACTATCAGGTTTATTGAGTTCCTTCTATGTTACTTTACATATAAGTAGTGCCAGTGGAGCCCTAGGGAGGTGCAGGTCCTCATAGTTTTTCTGATAGAAGTACATCTTGGGATAACAGATTCAGATAAGATGTCTGTTGTTAACGCTGCTTGCACAGCATACTTATTTAACTTTTTTACATTGTTCCAAATGAAATTCCGCACTTACGCTCGATTGCTATTTACAGAAAAGACATGCAGTCGTATTCGAAGGCTAAAATAAGTTTAGTATATCAAGCAAACTTTAGTAATACGTAGTGAGTTAAAATAATTATCGTGGTACAAAGCGAATAGAGCAAGCAAGCGAAGTGAATCACAATCAATGTCTCGTGTCGTGTCGTATTTATTTCTTCCGCTTTCTTTTGGAATTTCTCTCTCAAAGCACGTACAGACATTTTGGTATTATGATGAGTTACAATATTACCTACTATTGTATTATACAGCAGCACAGCTATGTAACATAATATATTTATTATTTTAATAAAGTTGTTACCATTTCTCCTTGTATTATAAAAGTAGACGTCACATTCATTAGTCATACGATGATTTGTTTTATTGTCTTGTTCTATGATATAGAAAAGAATGCCTCATTGGCTTAGTACGATCAACATGCTCTTACAACAGTAAGTTCATGGCCTCGATTCCCAGGTCCAGGAGTTCGCGTAGTCAGGCTGTGGGCATATGAGAGTGACGATAAGAAATGCCCCTGTATGTACACACACACTTGTTTATTATATCTGTTTCCCGGGAAGTAGCTACTACTAAAGTGCTAAAAGCTTAAGCTTTATTATGTGATTTGTTATACGGTTTGTAGTTCGCAGTGATTAATAAATAACGACACGCGCTGCTACGTATTACGATGCAAGTTAGCTCGAAGAAGACCCTAGCGGTAAGCGGAGTCATTGGCGCGCTCAACCCGTTACTTTGCAGCGTGTACAGAATCTACGTTCAATACGTTCATGCATCACATGTGTCTTGTTAGCGACTATGTGCAATTTATTCTCATGTCTTATACGCTTACGATACTTAAACAACTAGAAATATTTTCAACAAATAATGCGACCTCTAGAATGTATAGACTTGACAAAGTTCAAATGTTAAGTTTTTAAAAATATGATACACACGAGTCGGTTTCCTGTAGATTGAACATAGCCCTTATTCAGCGGTTTTATGCTATAAATGCTCGGCATTTGTCTGTACCTACCCCAAAATATTACCGTATCTTAGGGTACAACTAATAGCCATGGTATGCTGCCAGAAGAGTCTTTTGATTTGCTATTTTACTTAACCTGTTGAGAGCATATGAAAACTGACTTAGTCTTTTACAGACATAGCCAACATGTAATTTCTAATTAAATTGTTAACGACATGTAAACCTAGAAATTTTGTTACTTAGTTTCTTCTATCTCGCTATCATGATGTCGTATTTTAAGGGCGCCGTGCGTTGTGTACATATTCTAAAATTCATTATTTTTGTTTTATCGATGTTGATCACTAAATTATTCATTTTAAGCCAGTCTACAAAATTTTCTAAGGATTGATTAAGATTAATGTCAAGTTCTAAATTAGTTAATTTATCATTAGTAAATAGCACTGTGCTATCGTCAGCAAAAGGTGTGATGTCATGATTAGTAATTGAAGGCATGTCATTTAGATACACAAGAAATCTGTGCTCTTGAATCTTGGTTCCCGTGTGACTATATCTTAAATCAGAATACAACTACCTGTGTGTCATTTTTAATCTGAATTCGCTGCGCTAATGAAGTGATTACATAACAAACCTCGTAATTTTTTTAGAAAAAAGAATTTTAGTTTGATGAACTTCTCAATTTTCTGTTCACTTTGTCCCCATTTTATATTCCATTTATTATTTAAATTTCCTCTTTTATGTAGAAAAAAATCAAATCAAATTTGAAATGTAAATTGAATTTCATTACCTAATAGAAGTGTTTTATTATTGGTACTTTTAAGATTTTCATGGAATATATGGAAACGACGGAAATCAAAAGTTCATTTTTGAAGACTAAGGTCTGGTGAGAATGGTGGGTGGTATATTTTCAAAGGGGCATCTGCGCGGTTTTTTTGTAATATTTTTTTTTGGTCAAGAGGGCCGGGGCCCTATCACGTATCTGCTATCGTTTTGAAAGGCCATCAAAGAATTTGTCTTTGGTTCTTAAAGGGTTACTGATGCAAAAGGAAAGGACGAGAAGCACTACGGGGGATTAAGATAGGCTTGACGGTGACAGAGTAAATCCCTGTGAGAGTGTTATTTTTAAAAAAGCCCTAGAACTGTTATTTGCAGGTTTAGCGATAATTTATCACATAAAGTTATAGATAATGGCTCTTTTATATCAAATGTTTTGATAAATAATAAAATAAGGGCAGTAAAACAAAGGAGTCGCTGTAGGGTCGGTCCATCGTTAAAATATTACGATCGTCCAATATCGGAGGATGAAATCTTTAATCGTATAGATCCCAGTTTTACGTGGAAGTAAAGTGGGCTCTAGCGGCCGGAGAAAATAGTTAGATAAGTCGAACAACTTATAGACGAATAAATCATATTGCGTAATACCATAAAACTAATCGAGCTTATAATACGTTCAACGATCGCATAATTCGGTACTTCACATCTCATTCATTGCTTTATTATTTTTTAGTACACAGTTTTAAATAGATATAATTAGATTTATCAATTTTTAAATATACATATTATCAATGAATTAAACCATCTTTGGTACTATCCATCTCTTTTTTTTGTTGACATGATAACGTCTTATAAATCGATGAACGGCTGCACACACGAAAAAGGATGGCTCATTGTCACGTTCCGCCTGAGCCGAGTGTGCAAGCGAGAGTGCGAAACAAGCAATAGAGAGGCACGATCGGCCTAAGCGTTCGGTTTGTGACGCATCTATCTCTCTGCCACTGTTTTCTTATGACGTTATCACGTAAAATTATTGTCCGTAAACCGACTTTACAGACAACCAATTTTTTTATTAAAGCATACAATGGTCCCAATTCTGTTACTTCACTCGCTAAATTAAAATTCACTAAATTTTCTTCATATAAGATGTAAACCTTGTACACTTCAAAACAAGGTCTTATTTCAAATTGAAACAAGTAGGTAACATATGTCGCTATCGAAATAAGCAATTTGTTTATCGACTAAAGTCTGATACGCTTAAATAAACTTTAATGCCACGTAGCGAGAGCCGCTATCCGTTGAATGCCAACTCTTTTGCTCTGTGTTTTTAGTAAGCGTCTTCGTAGGTGTAGATCAAAAACACGTCATCCTTGTTCGTTTTGAACAAGTTTTTAAACGGCAATTATACAGCATTTGAATAAATGGAGACTCTCGCTGCGTACAAATAAAGTTGAGTATACGTTGACAGGTTTTAGTAAAAATTAACGGCGCTGAGAAATAGATGCTAGTAACAAATAGACCTTATTACGAAAAACACTAGGTTGATTTCTTATGAAGAAATTAAGTCAGGTTTTAGTTTAGTCGAGTGTACAATAGAATCGGCACCAATGTGTCGATCTCCATTGCGTTATGGACTAAGTCTACTTCAAAATTGAATAATAATAATAATAACTTCACACATCTCACACACTGCCGTCTGATGAACTAGGTAGAACCTGTACTATGGTAACCAGACTGCTGATAAACATACTCATATATTTCTAAATACATGAATATTATAGATAAATTACAGTCAGACACAGAACAAATGATCGTGCTCATCACACATTTATTTGTCCTGGGTGGGAATCAAACCCACGACCTCTGGCTCAGCAGTCAGGTTCACTAACCACTAGACCAATAGGCCAGAATGATTAACCTTTGGCATTAACAAACAATCTTATCAAAAATCTTAATAAAATGTTAGCTATGATTGCTGCATGTGAGACAAGTAAACTAACGCCACCAGTAAAAAAACATCTTATGACGAGAGCCAGAGTGATATAAATAATGCACATATACATATTATGTAGATACAGTACAGTGGAAAGAGTGAAAGTAAAAATACCGGCTAAAATTGAAGCATCCAGTCCCTTTTCACGGTTTTTTTAGTTCATTAATATCTATGCTTTTTTTAATGTGTGCATTTCAAATAAATCTGTAAAAGACATATTACCTGTAAAACTAATGTTTGTACACCCTGTAACACGTTCATAAACTTGACTTGTAAGTACAAGTCAAGTTAATTAAAAAAAATAGAAAGAGGTAGATATGTAGGTCAGGTATCAAGACAAATACTGCAAGGCTTGGCAGATAAAAGTAAGTAAGATAAAAGTAAGGTTTTAGAAATACAAAATTAGCAACGATCTCCCTTACCGTGTCGATCCAATTAGATCACTTCAAACGTGTCACTTTTAAAGTCGCACTCTTTTTACTTCTAACGTCTTTGAATGTAATAGTGTGAGTATGATGCATGGGTGTATGTAGATCAGTCTGATCTTCAAGTTTTACTGCAGAAATCCTTTAAGTTTATGAGCCAAAAAACGTACGGTCTCTAACCCAATTTATGTTATAAATGGGGTTTATGATATGAATTTCTATTATAAATGGGGCTAAAGTACGAAATTATTTCTTTTTTCAGAAATGATAAGTATATGAAGATTTTTCTTCTAAATTACCCGGATGCATTTGGACTATAGGTACCGGTCTTATGATATTTTGGAGAATATTTGTGAATAAAGCTAAATTACACGCATGGATGTATGACGAGATATGATGACTTACATACATCCAAAGATGAGAGATGAGA
The DNA here is from genome assembly GCA_949752705.1 of Callimorpha dominula. Lineage (NCBI taxonomy): Eukaryota > Metazoa > Arthropoda > Insecta > Lepidoptera > Erebidae > Callimorpha > Callimorpha dominula. The sequence continues at coordinate 15,848,008 of OX456999.1, forward strand.
GGATGAAACTAGTCATTATTTGGAGTTTTCTTTTCTTTTTTTGAAATTCCCTGTTTTCGTTATTTTTCTGTTTAAGGATTTTGCTGAAGACGCTGGGGTCTTTTTATACCATCTTAGTGTTGCTAAGCATTGCGGCTAATGCGGTCTACACTTTTCCGTGCGATGTAAGTAGGTACGGAGAGAATAATAATTATGATATCTTAGGAACAATTTGTCCGACCGTGTCGATTTTGTAAGTCCCTTGCTGTAATTTCTATAATAATCCTTTCATTAGAGTTAAATTTGTCTGTAGAATGTTTTGGGTCATTTTGTTGTATTGCTATACCACTTTGCAAAATTTCTAAATTATTTTAAAAATTGAATTTATACTTGCAATGTTTTAAAACAACTTGATATGTTGGTTATGTAAGCTTATATTATGCAGATTATATTATTATTGACAACACAAAACGCTACCTGGTGTCCAGATAACTAAAATTAATATATTATGCATAGTTATAAGTATATACACAATTGTACAATATACACCTATAGCAGCGTTGCCAGACGTCCCGATTTTGGCGGGACGTTCCGATTTTTAAATCAAAATTAAATATAATCCGCTTTTCGGGGAGAATATTACTCGAAAATATTATATTTTTATTAAAATACTTTTTCTATGGCTATTTTTGCTATTTATTGTCACGTAAACGTGATTTGAATTCAAATAAAAAGATAAATATTTAAAAACTTCTGATTAAATATACGTTTTTTACTATGTCTCGCTTTCGACGAAAGAATCCCGCTTTATTCGCTATAAAAGCTCCAAATCCCGACTAGGCAAATAAAAAAATCTGGCAACGCTGACCTATATCTACCTGTTCATTTTTAATATGCAATATTTTGCTATATATCTTTTATTTACATATGCGGATTTTAAATCTTTTCCCCTCATTAAAATCATACATTTAAATATTGCAACACAGTCATTTAAGTCATGTTCTGTCCCTAGTTGCCACATGCCTTAAATAAAATAAGCATAAGAATATTGTAAAGTGTGTTACATAGAACGCTTACAGCTTAAAGTGAAAGTAATTCTGATAAAATGATATACCTAGTTCTAGTTGCAGGATGCCTACGACTGTCTTTGTTGACAAGGTATATAGATAACGATATATTATATCATGTCGTGTTTACTGTGACACAAGTAGGTACATTATTTTCAGCTACTCTCAAGACTTACAGATCTCAAGGCGAATTTTACAATTAGTACGACTTCTAGTGGCTTTATTAGCGGTTCATAAAATGGTCCGTTTTATTTGTACGCAAATCCCAGGCCCGGTTCGAACGCTAGTGGTCGGTTACCCCCTCAATTTACGATCGCCCATAGTCCGGAGTTAGTGTAGTTGTCGTCACGCTTCGTATACCCTGCATTTATATTTCAACCAATATACATTACTTACTATTTGTTAGACGTTAGGTACAACTTTGTAGTTTTTATTTATCCTTGAGGCAAGCAGTTCATTTTCTAATGGTTTTGCATTTGTATCTAATCTTAACTTTGAGCTGAATTCTCCTCTAAGGTATTCTGTTTGTATTCTATTTTTTTAAGTACCTATCGTGCTTTTATGGAAGTTGAAATTCCTTCGAAGTGCGCTTGAAATGGTTGGTTTAGAACCCAGTTATGCCATAGACAGAAAAAGTCGGAGTCACCGACGTAGATTTACTGATTGTGATATAGGAAACAATATTGTTACAAAGTTTAGCCCGCGGGAGTCATCTATCGTCGAGTAGAGGAAGTCATAAAAGGTTACGATTACCTCAACTGAGATGCACGCCTTCCTTTGACTTTGAGCGGAACTAGTAGCCTATTTGTAGAATGTCCTACTAATAATATAATATTAGAAAACTCCAGAATAGTTTCGAGTTTTCGGGAAATATCACGATCGCTCCACGAAATATTTTTCCGGGTATATAAGACGCATACATTGCGGTATGTGATGAGTTTTAGTTGAGCGATAGTGCGAGAATGGAGACCACGGAGCGGAAAGCGCAGCGTAGGACGTCCACTATCGCGGTGAACAGACGACCTGGTAAAGATCGCAGGACGTCGGTGGATGCAGGCCGCTTCTAACCGGTCTTCTTGGAAGTCATTGAGGGAGGCCTATGTCCAACAGTGGACGTCCTATGGCTGAAATGATGATGATGATGATAGTGCGAGAAACAACGAATAATACGAGTAAACTAGGGGAAATATAAGTGTGAAGTACAAGTGATTATTTAAATAGTGAGTATTGATTGTAATTGTGCTACGTGCGAATTATTGAAATAAATTGAGTGTATATTGGTGTAACTTCCTAATCCCGAACCTCAGCTCGAAACAATATGACTAAAATTTGTTACTGTTCTACCAAAGTATCATGTATAGTGAATGGAGTTGAAGAATCTATACTAATATTATAAAGCTGAAGAGTTTGTTTGTTTGGTTGAACTAGCTAATCTCAGGTACTACTGGTTCGAAAAATTATTTTAGTGTTGGATAGCCCATTTATCGAGGAAGGCTAAAGGCTATATAACATCACGCTACGACTAATAGGAGGGCAGCAGTGACCATAAACGCAGATGAAATTGCGGGGACGGCTACTCTGTATGATTAAAAAACTTTTTCTCCTGTGGATCTTAACCAATTGGAATAGAACGGTGACTAGCAGTGTAAATCTTAGGATTGTAGTAGAATTAGCACAGATTACTAAGTAGTTACTACGTAGTGTAGTACGTAAGTGGTATTAGTTAGTAGGGTTTTCACCGGTACCTTGTTATAAACTTGTATACTCTGTGTGTGTTGATCTTTAATCTTAAATTATATTACCTATTTTTTAAATTGACGATTTCGAATAATTGATGATCAATTTTATGGTCGGGTAATTCATTCTTAAATATTATTAATGGAGTGAAGGTGGTTACCGGCTCCGCTTAGTCGGCCGAAAGATGTCGTGTTTTCAGTGAGCAGAAATGATAAACTTCCAATTTTTATTTAACTTTTTGTATTCTTCTTTTTTTTTATGTTAAGTTCTTCTTTTTTTCATTTGTATTGTGAAATTGTGTTCTTGTAAAGATTTAAGTGTTTGTGTGTGCCAAAAATATATTTTTTTTCTTTCTTAAAGAACTATCAGTCAGAGTAGACTAATTATTTTTGTAGCTAGAGTATTCATTGAGAAAGATTATAGGCTATGTAACATCACGCTATGATCCTTAGAAGCGGTGCAGTGACCTTAAAGACAGGTGAAACTGAGGGGAAATATAAATTTTATGTCTGCATAAATTAGGCAGACAAACAGTCTTACTTACTTACATAGCTGTATTAAACAATTTTCCCATCATATTATCTAATCGCATTTACTGTATCTGCTTCTAGTATATGATGTTATGATGTAGGGAGCCAAAATCGTCAATAAGGATGAAGTAAATTGAGTGCAGTGTGTATCTCAACATTCTAAACCTCTCCGAATCCGTACGATAAACGGATTTGGGAGGGATGCCATTATTCCCTCGTAATAGAGTAATACTTCTTTAGGATCATTCAGGAAATCGATGACACTATTTGGTTTTCCCATAAAAAGTTATGGTACCATATTTGTGATATCAAAATATTACGAACAAATAATGTCTTGATTGTGGCTTGTCGGCTTGTATTAATAATTTGTGGCTTTTTTGTTTGCAATAAATAAGAATAAGCAGTGTTTCATTATAGTTTTATGTTTTGGTATGTGATATTTAAACAGATGAAGACAATGGGATCGTGTCTGAGCCGTGAAGGCTTCACGAACATAATACTGAACAATTTTTAGTTCATGTCATGAACCATGGATCGGATCGGATCGGCGACAATTGACGTAGTGGCCAATTGGTAAGTGATTACTACATCCTTACATATCGTCTTCGTCGTAGAACAACGACGAATTTGATTTGTAGTGCCTTTACAGGAGAACACTTTAAAGGTTGCTAATGATGTTTTACGTAATAGACACACACACACACACATGGTTTTTCTTGTTCCTAATAAAGATTATTATTATTATGTTCTGTCGAAAATTTGTTTTTTGCTGTATTTGCTTTGTATGTGACTATAGCTCTCAAAAACGTGCTTTTAGCGTAAATAGTGAAATCACACAATGAATACTGGCATCATTACGAATCTATTAAGCCCCATACATACTGTAATAGCTTTATCGATAAACAACACACTTTTGAATCTATTAACAACTCTTAAAACAGCTTTTCGCTATACAAGTAACTTCATCCACAATTCCTATAAAACAATGTAGCTCCTTGTATTCTATTATAACCGAGTTTACCGAGAATTATTCATACCGGTCGTATTCTAGGTATCACCCTTCAGTTTAAAACAAAGCAATGGAACCAGCAATAGGGAGCTGGCATATTGCCTCAGTTCCAAGTTTTACTGTCGCTATCTCAGGGTTTATGCCTTATAAAATCTGGTGGCGCGACCAAAGAGAATCGCCGCGAGCTAAAAGTATGACTGGCGAATAGATATTATCGCAATTGGTACGAGTCTACGAGTAGGTAGTATTGTTCAATGGTGAACAGCTTGTACTTCGAGACTGTATTGTTTGCGGCAAGCTATTGAAGAGTTTTTATAACCCGGTATGTTTGTAGATAGTGAGTAAACTTTAAGCGTTGAATTTCAGAAGGTACCAAGTTTTGCTATAGTTTGGTAGTTAACTTGAAGTTTACGTATACTCGTATCAGGTTAAGTAGTTGTACAGTTACCTGGACCAGGTAACTGAGATATCCGGGTCCGATAGATTATGTTATTATGTGTACATAAACAATAATAATGTTATGAGAGCTATATAAATAGCTATTTCTTTTTGGGGAAATAACTGGTTATCTGCAGCCTGGTTAGGTAAAATAAAGTCTGTTATATGTAAGTTCAAAGTTAATATTAGTGTGATGTGTATATAGAATACTAGCTAGTGGACATTTTGGTGAAATCTATCCCACGAGAACCGTACATTGTTCCGAAAAAGTAGCCTATATGTTGTCCCGACCTCTAGTTAATATTCATGCAAAATTTGAGTTAAATCTATTCAGTAGTTTTTGCGTTTTGCCCGGACATACATACAGACAAACAAACAAAAATTCTATAAACTACTTTTTTTACTTCTGTATTGTATGTAGAACACACAGCAAATAATATTTTAAAAAAGATTCAATGTACAGTTTTTACTTTGTTACGATTTTAATACATGTATAGATGATAGGACGCTAATAGACTTATGAGAACGTTCAAACACGTAAGAAAGTATATTAAAATGATCTTCAAAATTCATTAAAAGCTTGAAGTTTGTATGAAAACCTGTCATGCATGCACAAATTTTTATAAGTTGCCATTTGAGTTTTTGATTGAAAATAATGAAGATATATTTCAGCTTATTTGTGAACACTCAACTTGATAAAACTGGGAAAGAAACTTTCTTTGTGAAAATCCTCATCTTTGACAACATTCATCTTTGAGGATGTAAAAGAGAAGATGAAGAAAAATGAAAATGGATTATATAGTTAGGGGTTCAAAATAAATAACAAAACGCGTATTTCACCATTTTTATAAATATTTTATCAAATGGTAAAATACGGGAAGAAATTTTGTGAGGGAAATCAATTATGTATTAAAATATACACATATTTGTGTAGTTTATATCATATTTTTTCAGTATTTGCGTTTAAGCAAAAGTATGTGTGCACTTAAATGATTGTGGTTGATAAGAGCCCTTCATTTTTAAGACCGTTAACTCACGGATTTAAATGTTGATTTTATCTCCAGTAGTCGGCTTATTTTATTATAATTATTAATGAGAAAAAAATACAACACCTTTTCCTATATTGAAATTGATAACAACTCAATTATCGTTACTTAGAACGTGAGACCGGAGAAAAACTTAGTTTAGAATAACCTAAATTACCTTCGAATTACAAGCATCTTCCCGTGGGGAACCATCTGATATACCTTTTCTCTATTGTTGGTTCCCTAGAGATAGAATTTGGCCCACTAATTATCTCAATGATTGGTTCAATTTCGTCCAAATACTCTTTGACTACAATAAATTACATAGTCTAGTATATAAGGTTAGTAAAAAGATATAATGTTTAAAACATCTTTTACTTATAAAAATTTGAACCAATCCATACACAATGTTTTGCTGTATATTTAGCGTTCGTTGTTTATATTTTTATACTCTTCTTTTATACGTGACAATCAACTCCCGGAATATGCTAACTTGCACAAATGCTTAAAATACATCGTAAGAAACTCGAGTGCCTTGTATGTACTTTATGGTTATACGAAGATTTTGTACACAAAACTATTTATAAAAATCTCGGCTCTCACAATATATAAGGTTGTTTATTCGTACACGTCCCTACTTGCAAACATCCGCAGGAGATGACTCGGGCGAGTCCACATTTTATATCCCGTCCCACCCCATTTTACGTTCGTCTCCTGGGGAGTCCAGTCTTGTACCGATGCGGCAGGCAATTTTATTTGCACGCAAATTCGAAGGATCGTAACATGGCCGGAACTGATGGGTCTCTGTAACGAACTGAACACTCGTAGGGTTCGACTTATGACTTTCATTTCCTTCTACGAGAATGTTCCCAATGTTACTGTGTACTAGCTTCCTGGCAATGTCTATTCCAGGAACAGTTTTGTTGTTTTAAAGGCGCTTTCTACACTGGCGCTTCTATAAGCCCATTTTCAAGGTTTTATGGAAAATCATATATACCGTCTTACAAGAAGGAGTGGTCATATTATAGGATGGTTATGTGTAGTCGATATGTACATAGTTGACACTGAAAATGATCTATTTTTTGTTGCAATATCACTTTTCTATGAAACTTACATTCACATTTCTTAAAATCTTATCAATTTTCATCTAAATATTAATATTTTTATATGCCGGTCAAAGGAGCGAAGGTAGAATTATTACTCAATCTTCGCTCCTTTTAACACATCCAACAATATGATTAAAACCGGACAAATGCAAGTGCGTTTGACTCGCGCACCGGGGGATCCGTAAGCCGTCCGTCTGTAAATAAATATGTGTATAGACAGTTTGGCCATCTAGGGGTCAAATCTCGAAGATTATTGCCGTTTTTTACGAAAGTCACACCTAACTTTGCAGTTCTTAAAATTCTCTACTTTACATCGATTTACGACAAAGTCAACTTTCCAACCGCAAAGTATAATCACTAAAAATATTTTTCTATGTGATATAACAACAAATTAACGACTTTTGGATTTTCTTCCTTTACTTGTTACTTTAGTCGTGGGAGAGCCATGCTTCGGCACGTATGGGCCGGCTCGACCGGAGTGACACCACGGCCTCACAGAAAACCGGCAGTGAAGCAATGCTTTCGGTGTATTTCGGTGTATTCCCTTGCCTCTTCCCATCTTCCCCCCTCTATCCCCCTTCTCTCTCCCCTCTCCCCCTCTTCCCTTCCTTCCCCTACTCCAACCTTAAAGGCCGGTAACGCACTTTCGAGTTGCAGGTGTATGGGCGGCGGTAGTCACTTATCATCAATCAGGTGACTACCTGCTCGTTGTCTTACAAAAAAACAAAAAAAACTTTTGCTGTGAGACCTTGCTTCTTACCAAATTTCATGATTCTAGGTCCCAGGAAGGAAGGAAGTCAGATAAACTTAACGTGCTTAAAGATTTCCTGAAATTGGTGGTGTAACCAAGAAAATAATTGCGTAACAAACATAGAGAATTCCTCCGTTTGCTTGTACAACACTGTTTTGCAGAACTTTGGCAACTCTAACTACCTTAGTAATACATAACATTATTTAACACATAATTTGCTGAAATGAATATTCTATATGATTTCTCACTAAACCATTTAACCCTTTGAAAATATGTCATGAAATAAAACTATTCAATATAGGCTAAATCGTAAAAACAGTAACCGTGCTAGGGTAAAGGCATATTTTGTATTAAGTACAAATCCCGCCAAAATGCGACCATTGAATCCGCAGAATGTAATAAGGAGAACCGATAGGATTCATAGATAGCTGAACAAAGACGTGAGACCACAATAGAAGCTGCTCCCTGTACCTATTGTCTATATTTCTGGTTTACTGCTTTTGTATACATGATTGTATACGTACAGGTTTAATATTGTGTTCTTTTACGACACATAATATATAGGAAGATTCTATTTCTAAATACTGTTATAAAAATACTGGTCTAAACAAAACAACGTTAAAATTGTTTTTTCCTAAATTATTAATACTGGATTTCTGCTTCGCAGTGAACGTGTATTTAAGTAAATATTTATCTAAGTAAATGTACTACCTACTTAAAAAGTTTTTCACTTACGCTGGGCACTCCACCAAAGTGTGGAATGCGGTGTCACCAGCACGCGCGGTCAGCCTTGAGAGTTGTGCCATGTCGCCTCCTTAAGTAAGTTGAATTATATTACTTAAAAAGGATTCTACCAATATTATTTACACAAATCGACCTTTTGTAATATATTGTCAATAAATTTGTAAAATCTGTACTTAGATAATCCTATTAGTATATTTTTTTAAATATCATTAATGACGGATGTTACACCGCGGACAAAGCCGAATAGCATAAAACGTACTAGCTTTTTCCTACGGTGCAGAGGTGTGTCGATACGAATTATCTTATGTCTAGTTCAAAACCTAACCTCATGCTCCGTTACTCCATCATTGTGTGAAATAAGACATACTGACATCATCAACAGCGTTTATTCTTTTTGAGCATCACATGTTTTTGTATACGAATTTTGCCAATTTAAATTATAAAACTCAATATTTTTATCAATAAACTCCATAAAGTACTGATCCTAATATATATTTTTTTTGCGCTCTAATTCATATAACATAGCATGCATAATTTAATAGTTATTAGAATATGAGCAATATATAAATAGAGGCGTTGTGTACACTGTTTTGAAGGTTCCTAATAATATTAGTAAAGATGATAAACGCCTACAAATGATAAGGTCTGAGACCTTTACTTTTAAAATGGCCCTATTCCACGTAACTACATAAAGGTTTCAGTTTTTGCTTCCACAAAATAATATCAGTGAAAATTGATACCTGGAGTTATCCTTCGCAATTTTTGACAAACTGGGCTACAGCAATATCCATATAACATCGTTATAGTTTTGGGTTACCGGTTTCCAAGGTTAGTTTTCAGCTTCACGGAAAATACTTTTTTGTACTAAAAATATTTTCATAATAAAAACCAGCCTGTCTCCGTTTGAAGATTCCAGATCTTTCTTATATCTTGGATCATTATTAGGTTCGTTTTAAAGGTTGTTAAGGGTTACAAATAGACAGAATAAATCCTCAGTGTACACATGAATTAAATAATATTTAAATATACAAATTATGACTTCAATATTACAAATAATATACAAAGGAAAATTTAACTCACCATTGAATTTTCTTTCAGCGAACTTTTGAGGGATTAGAAAAAAAAAGGTAACTACAGGTGTATACCTAAACCATCCTCATGAATCATTTTGTCTATTAGTGAAAACAACAGACAAACAGACAGACAGACGCGGCGGGGGACTTTGTTTTATAATATGTAGTGATACGACTGGTAGAAGACAGATAACTGAGTTTACACATATCGGATGAGAAAACAAAAACAGAACTAATATATAGTACCATTAACTAAATTAGGGGATAAAATATGTATACAAATATAGACATGTGTAAGTTATACTTTATATAAACAAGATTACATAACTACACAAAGTTTAATAAATTAATTTCTTTTTTATTACACGCAGAATGATCTCCGGCCTTCATGAGCGCTGGCCTGGGGTTTAACGGGTTAGGCTGCCCGTTATCCTAGCAGAAGCAGGCCTGAGACGGTTCCGCGACGTGTTCCGCGCGCACACGCAATGGTGTGGCTGCCTTCTGTTTAAGAGGTGGCCAAAGTCTGTCAGGGTTCTCGGGGACTTCCTTCCTAGGGTATACCCGAGTCCCTTGCAATAGACTCACTTGTGACGGAACATCGTGTGGTTTTAGTCGGTTCGATTCCGACATACCACTTCACTAGTAGCCATGATGAGGTGATGACCCGTGAGGGTTTACAAGGAAAAAAAAATGCATTTTCATTACAACATTATATTGAAACATTTATTACTTGGTACAGGTACGTGAAGATCGCACGCTTCAGTAGAAAATGAATAATAATAACTTCACACACCTCATACACGGACGTCTGATCCCAAACTAGGCAGAGCCTGTACTTTGGTAACCAGACTGATGATAAACATACTTATATATTTCTAAAAACATACATATTATAGATAAATGACACCCAGACACAGAACAAATGATCATGCTCATCACACAATTGTGTCCTGTGTGGGTATCCAAACCCACGACCTCTGGCTGAGCAGTCAGAGTCACTAACCACTAGAGCAATAGGCCAGTAAAGCTATATAATATAAAGTTTTATGGCATTAACTATAAAAGAATAATAACAAATTTACTATTTATATGAATATAAAATAAAACAAATCAGAAATAAAGATAAAAATCTTTTTCTTTCCGCAAGGTTTGATACAGAGAAACCCGGTTAAATCATGAAACTGTATTGAAACAGGCTGTATATAATATCTGGTTAGGGAAATTATGTCTAGTTTCCTTCTAATTTCATTTTAGTGTACGCATGATATATGTCATAGAAACGTTGAATATTACTCGTACATTGTTTGTTCGAGGGACAATTAATCACTTCAGATTGTGATCGATATTATATGTTTTTGCGTCTCATGAAGTTGTTTGTTTCAAAACACGAATGTGTATTTCGTGTGTGTTGTATTGCATCAAATGTCACTACTGCTAAATAATAAGGCAGCTTCCCTTCTCCGTACATAAAAAAAATATTAAAATAGTATTTTACAGAATATATTAAAAAAATACTTAAACAAAAATATAAAAACCTAAAGTGTTTTAAAGTCTATTAAAATATTCCAAAAAATTTAAAACTAGTTTTACACCATATGCTCATAATCTTTGAAAAAGAAGTAGTAAAATTTAAAACCGTTTATGCTCAAGTTGATCACGAACTCACAATACACACAATCACACCCATACTACAAAATAAATAATAATAAATACCTGCACTAATACACATTTTTTTATACTGGGACATACTACACATCGCTATCTTGGCCCAAACTAAGAAGGGTATTATAGTTCCCGAACCCGTGTTTATCCATATAAACATACATAGATATATGGGCCTACCCACCTTTAACCCCAGGGGGGAGGCAAAATTTGTTTTGGTCCTCCCAGGGAGGGGGGAAAAATTTGTTTTTGCCGGTCCAGGGGGGGCAAATCAAAATTACCTTAGTACTACGTAAGCTTGCTAAAGCCATCAGCTGCTCTCCACTATTATATTTATATACTAGCAGGGCCCCGCGGTTTCACTCGCGTAAGTCTCGATCCCGTGGGAATATCGGGATAAAAAGTAGCCTATATGTTAATCCAGGTCTCCAGCTATCTACATACCAAGTTTCATCGCAATCGGTTCAGTAATTTTGGCGTGAAAGAGTAACAAACATCCATACATCCATCCATACATCCATACATCCTCACAAACTTTGACGTTTATAATATTAGTAGGAAGTAGGATATATTTATATGCCACTAGCGTAGTGTTGTATTTCCTTACAATCTTCCTTAGAAAATAGGGAGAAGTGTCACCTCCTTTCCTTAGTTTCTTGGAAATAAGAAAAGTTTCCTAAAATACGCGCGTGACACGCTGGTGAAGCTAGTGTTTACAGTCATCGGTTACCGTTAACCATTAGGCGGGCTGTGTTAGTAGAAGTAACAATAAACATCCTACTAATATTATAAACGTGAAAGTTTGTATGTATGGGTGTTTGTTACTCTTTCACGAAAAAACTTCTGAACCGATTGAGTTGAAACTTGGTATGTAGATAGCTGGAGATCTGGATTAACATATAGGCTACTTTTTATCCCGATATTCCCACGGGATCGGGACTTACGCGGGTGAAACCGCGGGGCACTGCTAGAGAACAATAATTCAAAGTGCTTTGGTAAAATTAGCTCCGGTCCGGTAGATGTGTTGACCAGAGTTCTTACGAATATTATCTATGTATACGATGAAATTTATGAAGTTCTGATAGAATCCTTGGATGGATTAATGGTAGAGTACTTGTCGGTTTGAATCTCGCTTTGGCATTGATTTTCACCAAATTTTGAAGTTAAGATATTTCAAAGTCATAATTTATATTTTAAAAACAACTTCCGAACCAGGGTTGCGGAACATACGTTTATTGTAGTTACGGGTACGGACAAAGGTCAGCCAGACTTAGAACAAGTATATTACACCAACAATTATGTCATGTAAGAATCTAATCCGATCTAATCCGACAACACTCAAGAAGGGCAGACGAGGTGACCACTTAAAACAATGCACCTTTCGTGCAGTCAACAAATACGCGTAGCTAAAAATTTTCTAACTTTTTTTATAAGATTATGTTTAAAGAAAAGTTTTTCTTAGTCCAATATAGGCAAAGGTGTCGTTAAACGTCTTAAATAACTTCAATTTAATATATACAAACTACAGTAGTCGAATATCATTAATTCTTTAATATTTTCCTTAAAAATACCTATATTTTAAGAGCGCCGAGGATATACTATAACAATGTGGTTGCTGACTATAGCGAATCTCGATTTCCAATTTTGGACCCGCAAATGTTGTTACGGTGAAATTTTCTTCCTGGAAAGTACTTAAATATCATTTTTAATAATTTTATTTATTTGCAGTTAATTTAGTTAAAAATATTTGCTTCTGTGTAAACCAACCACTAGCCTCAAAATTGAGTTGATGTAATTTACAATTTTATACCAACTTAATCGGATTGCAATTGCCGATTTATAAAATATTTTTTTTAGATTTATATTATACTAACTGCGCCCCGCGGTTTAACACGCGTAAGTCCCGATGCCGCCCGTGAGAATATCGGGAAAAAAGTAATCTATGTGTTAATCCAGGTCTCCAGCTATCTACATACTAAGTTCAATCGGTTTAGTAGTTATTACGTGAAAATCTATACATCCATTTATCCTCACAAACTTTCACGTTTATAATATGAGTAGGATATTAATATCATTATATTATGTTTACACGTATGATTATCATACGTATAATAAACGACTTAAGTGTTATCTGTCTAAATATAACTAATAACTGTACATACAGCGCCTTTGGCCAGGAGCAGTTTTCAATATAGTTATTTTAGTTTCATTTTAAGAATCAGTTCTTTGGTTTTTGCTCTTGTTTTGTCTTGGGGCTTAAAAAACTACGGACGAGTAGGGGTCTTGGTAAAAGTAGCTATTAACAAGATGCTTATTTTCATAGATACAAAAAAATATAATAAACTAAAAAAATTTAAGAAGGATCTCGGGTTTAAAAAAATTTATTCGTGCGAAATAAAAAAGAAATGGTCACTACGATGTCTATATTAGGGATTGAAATATACGCAACAAATTTGGTTTCCATACATTAATGTGTCAGTTAGTGTAAAGGTACGGTTGAACATCGGCGTTTTGAGCCTTATCTCTCCGTTTATGGGTTCTACCATCCGCTTGCGAGGCACGAATCGACCGTTACAACCTAGTTAGAGCAAATATTCAGCTCGTATTTAAATATTCGCGGTACTCATACACGGAACGAAAGCTGAGATTCGCTTTATCTTTAACTGGGTATAGGTACCTTCTGTTACCTGTGTTGTTGTGTTTTATCTTTATTGTTCTTTGTTTATTATGGGTTTATATTTAATATAACTATAAATTTTTATAAATAAAGTTGATAAAATTTGGTTCAGCTTTAAGATATTTTGCGGCGTAAGATACTCGTCCTCGTTGTGATTCAGTGCCAATTTTATTTACTCTTAACCAAGATAAGAAATATAACTATAAGACTTTAAATAGAATTTTAAGAGGAAATAATACCTTTTTTTATACCAACATATTTCTGGTATTTTCTCTGCTATTGTAGTAATTCACAAACGGATAATACGTTATTTATTTGGCTCTTTTGTATGTCGTGCCCATTCAAACTCTGATTATGGTTCAAAATTAACAAAATCTCACTTCAAACTGTAACTGCATACTGCAACAGCGTAATAAGTAAGTATGACATAAAAGTGTTAATAATAATCTATGATATGGGCCCATATTTTGTTTTATACTTTGTTTTGTTTTATAGACGTACGTAAAGGTTAACTATATTTTGATTAATTTCTTTGTAAATGTTTGTTATTGCATTTTACTTGGTTTATAGCTGAAGTAATTAATATTTTTATATTCGCATTATTTAAAGTGGACTAATCGTATACTTAGAAACTTAAATACTTCAGTATCTACCTAAATAATTAATATTGCGAACGCTTACTACTTGAAATTGTTTCACAAAACAAACTACTCGTTGAGACGCCGAAGTATTGAGAGAACAAAAGCCTTCGAAATTCTTGTTGTACAAGGCCGACATCATTTACTACATATTTATAGGTGTATAGAGCGGGCGTATGCTTCATACGTAGGCCTTCGATATCGGTACATAGGTGCTTAATATTTCATGTGCGAGTCAGGCCGGAATGCGAACGGAACAATTTGCCAATAATCCTATCCCGGGGCAATAACTGAGGTGGCGCCCAGCAGAAATGGGTGTTATTGCCCATGAATGATTTCTGCGCAACTCATAAGGCTGACTTGAATTCTCTCTGTATTGAAATTGCGTATTCTTCTCTTATTTTATTCACTTACACCGTCTGTCTTTGGTTATATATTTTTTATCAATTTTTCGTCTTCTTACAACATAAATTTTGTTGTTTTGACATGTTGGCGTAATTGCAATAACCGACTATGAATTACGTTTTCGATTGCAGTGATTTATGTGAATTTGCAAATGCCTTTTAAGTGCCGATATTCGTTTGCGATAAATTTTTTTATGAACATCAATGTTCATTTGTATTTATTTCATTTCAAAGAGTTAAATACACATTTTTAGGGATCTGTTCCTCAAAAGGAACCCTTATAGGATCACTTTGTTGTCGGTCTGTGTGTCTGTCAAGACCTTTTTTATCAGGAACCCATGAACACATCAAGTTGAAATTAATACCTTAAACATACGTCTGCAGTTCCTTGAAGCTGTAAAAAAATCCAACTTCTAAGTCAACGCATTCATAAGATATAGCCACTTAATACTTATATTTAAACAAATGTGAACATTTCGCAGGTAAATCAAAACCTATAGGGTACTTCTCATTGACCTAGAATCATGAAATTTGGTAAGAAGCAAGCTTTGACAACACAAGTAAAGGAAAAAATTTGAAAGTCGTTAATTATACATCGCAACCGCAAAGTTAAGTTTGTCTTTTGAAAAAGGCGTCCAAAAGTCTTCGAGAATTCATTCCCGAGATGTACCTACTATGCTATCTACATACAAGTTTGTTTGCTTATGGAACCCACGGTGCCCGAGACAGACTCACACTTGTCCAGTTCTTTATACAAGGGTTAGTGGTGGTTTTTAGAAAAAATAAAATTTTAATTAACATAGCGAATTATGATAGTAGATATATTTGTGATAATTACTAGCTTCATTGTAATAAAGCGATTTTAATGTAATTGTGAAATAGTGTTATTGTAATTGAGTGCAGTACTCCACCCACAGACATGGTTAGTCATCATGCATTGCTACAAATTGGTTTTACCTATTTTCTACAAAGAGAAAAAAAAAACTGACCACATAGAAACATTGCCGACTTAAGAAGCTCTTAATTTTTTTAAGTGGGTTAAGGCAGTTACATTTTTAGAGCGAACTAGAACTTAAATAACGTTGCTATATTAAA
The DNA here is from genome assembly GCA_949752705.1 of Callimorpha dominula. Taxonomy (NCBI): domain Eukaryota; kingdom Metazoa; phylum Arthropoda; class Insecta; order Lepidoptera; family Erebidae; genus Callimorpha; species Callimorpha dominula. The sequence goes on from OX456999.1 coordinate 15,863,943, forward strand.
GAGATGTATACATACCTATAACATGCCGTTAACCACAGGCTGTTTTTAGATAAGTAGGTCAGGACAAAATGATTCTAATTTAGTTATAAACCACATCAGTATAAACACTCATCAAAATACTAGATCACTAGTTACCGCTAAATGAATAGATTTTTCGTTCGCAAATTCGGTCCAGGTTAATAAATCAATTTGTCGAGTACAAACGTTCTCACCGAGCAAGTCCTGCGGAGGACAATATGCTCGCTCCATTGTGGGTGCAAATTCAATTTATATTCAGATCGGTACAGATATAGAACTGAAACTTAGATTGCGGGTAGATACTGCCTGGTTTTTAATAGCCGGCTCCTGAATACTCTATATTGTACTTTGATTTTTGTGTCTTCATAAAACTAACCTTCTATAACCTTCAAACTTGTACCAGACCTTTGAAGCAAGCTTTGAAGATAGGATACCTTTGAGCATTCATTTGACGCCAACTATTCGATTTTTTTTAAATGTCTATGGCATTAACTGAAGATAGGAAAACAATAACTTTAACTTCAACTTCACTTCTGTTCAAAGCTTAGTTAGTTGCCTACCTGAGGGGCAAGTTTTCCAGAGTGAGGACAAGTTTACTGCCGGGAAAAAGAGAAAGTATTTCGGCGTTACGCATCCCATCTTGGAACTTTAAAGGGTTTCTTACATATTTATTTCCGTACAAGGCGATAATGCGCCCTTTATTTCGGATACATAACTTTCCCTATTAATTAGTAATAAATGATGAGATAAATGATAATGCTTACCATTAATCCAAAGATTTATTCGAGAACGCTCCTAATGTAGGTATATTTTATGTACATATATTAAAGATGAATACCTATTCTCGCATACATCCAATTACAGACAGATTGTGAAGCGAAAGAATTGACGAGACAGATTTCTGAGAGCATGGATACGGAATAATATTTACTGATTAACGATTTATAGTAATATGAAATCTCTTTTAATAAAAAGAGCTTCAACACAGTGTTGATGTGAGACGTCTTTCATCACTACTTTTCAAAATAATAAAAAACCACTTAAAAAAAGAATAACTACTACACTAACGGTTTCTGATCCGATTTTTGTTCAATTAATTCGGAAAGCTGTCACAAATTTAGGCTAGAATAAACATGTATTATTTTGTTAAAGCCTTTGTCCCTTGTCCCAATGGAGAAACAATCACCTACCTATTCGTTTAGAAGCTACTATGGTTCGAGGGACACACAGAAAAAAAACTTACAACACAAATTTTTCCTTTGGGTTTTAATACATACAGTAAACTCATGAAATTTAAATATATTCTTTCTGAAGCTCAATTTTGACCTGCGGCGACCTGCTGATATCAAGGCAGTATCTTTATGTTAATAGAATAATCTTTATTAATTAATGATTTGTTCTCTTTCTCTTTAATAAAAACTCATTTTGTTTATTTTGTTGGTTTTAAGGTCCACCGATGAGGCGAGGAGAGACTTGAGGAGAGACTAATTAGCATGTTGCATATCTAGATCTAAACAGGTATTAACTGTGTGTGTGTGTGTGTAGATTTATGATTTTTATACGCAGCTAGAAGAAAGATATTGTTGGAATCTTGTATTTTAATTATGTCTTGGGGCTGAATATTGGATTTTTGTAGTTATTTCCACAAGCTTAACAAGGTATGTATCTATATTTGTTTTATTTTTTTAAGTAGAGTAGTTGGTGAATTAAGCGTCTGGCGTCGAGTGTTGGTGTTGTAGTGTTGGTTTTCTAATCTGTTTCATTGGTCGCTAGATATTGAGACAAGGAATTCGATGGTGTGCATAACTCAAAAATTGTATATGCGATACCTAGCATCAGGTAAGGTGCATGATGCTGGTCTAAGAAACTGTTTAATAAGTTGCATAGAGTATTAGTATCATGAACGTGGTAAGGCTTTGAAGAGACGTGTTCTGGTTAGTACACTACTATTAGTATACTACGTTTATTCCATGGCGGCTGTGTCACATTTGCGTTAAGATTGGCAATAGTCTTGAAATAAAAGAGATGAAATTCGGTTTTCTGTTACTGAATTATTATTGACTATCTGTTGCCCGCGACTTCGTTCGTCTGAATATTTTGGTGAAGTCTATCCGACGGGAACCGTAAACTTTTCCGGGATAAAAGCCTATCTGCTATTCCAGACTTCATCCAGATTCGTTTAGCCATTTTCGTGTGAAAGAGTAACAAACATCCATCCATCTATTCTCACAAACTTTCACCTTGATAATATTAGTAAGATAAGATAATAAATTATATCAGGTTTGTTTCAGTAATATAAGTACAATCTTTTAAACGTATTACTCCACTTTACCCCACCAAGCCACTCACATGGTGGGGCAAAGTGGAATGCCTTAAAATTCGCAGTGGAATATGCCCTGCTAAATAGATTTTCCACTAGCTTAAAATTTGGTGGGTCGGCACTTTAGAGTTTGTGTATGTGTTTTGCTCATATTGTAATATTTGTTCTTGTAAAAGTATTTAAGTAATATGTAACTATGGCATGATATGGTGGCATTAGAAGTGGTACATAGGTAGTGTTTTGGATAAAACTAAAAAGTATATTCTTAGGAAGTTATTGGGATTAGTGGTGGATTACCTCGCATAGTGTTTCTCCCAAATACTGTTGCATAAATATGTCACATACACATTACGTACATATATTAATTGTAAAATGAAAAATATACATACACATAACATTTTAATATAGCTATCAAAATGAGAGAGTGTTTTGGTTTGGTTGTTACCTTGTATTTTTCTGCAATATTGTAGTATTGGACCTCCTTCGAAGCAGAGCGAAACCTTCTTCAAAGCAAAGAGGTCCTGGCTGGTAGCAAAAAGTTCGAGTCAAGTTCTAATGTTCTATGTTTTAAATTTGTATAATGTAAAAATTAGAAAAGAAGACTAGCGCATAACCTAAAATATATTATATTGAAAGACTCGCGGGTCAGATGACAGTGAGAGCGGTCTGTCTATCAAGAGGCGAGGCTTCGATGAAGGTAATATAAAGTGATAATATTTGTAAAGTGTTGTATTTTTCAGTTACCAATACAAGCAGTATTACCTTACAGCCGTTTCAATTGTGCTCCTTAAAACAATGACATCCCTATCCCTCGGCCTCACGCTCAAAGTGGGAGGCTTAGCATTCGGGCTTTGCAATATACTTAAAACGAAATCACAAATCTGAATCGAATGAAATAGGTATAGTAGACAGTAATCTCATTACCCTTGTCAATGTCATTGATCACGGGTAAAATTGATGTTTTAAATACTCTAAAAGTAAAAAGACATTACTGTTTATACTTTGTACGTGGATGGCGAAATTGGAAATAATAGCTCGAACAGGAATGTTATTCGCACTTCACCAAGACTAAAAAGAAAAAAATAGGTCGAGAATTTTCTTATTATTTGTTTTACCTTATGACGGGCAACTTAGATAAATTAATAACAAAAAGGGCCTTTATAACAACATAATACGGTACCGTTCTCGTAAGTGACCACTTAATTTTATTATACTTTGTACCACCATCGAAATTTTTTTATAGTTTGCTTTGCGACTCTGCGGTTACCTTTATGCTGTAAATGTGATATAATACTAATAAATTGATTAGTTGTTGGCGATGTAAAAGGACTTGTTGATAATATTTTTTTACTTAAGTTACAAAGACGTATGTGGTTTTATTACCCTTATTAGCGATAACTATTTTTTTAAATATAACGTCTGACACTTGTCGAGAATTGCTGATTTCTTTTGTAAATGTAGACTATCGCTACATACAAATAAAATACAGTAGAACTTATACGAAAATAAATATGAGCAATGCTTGTACACATAAATAACATAACTTAAATACAAGGAAATGCTATGTACCAAGGCCAGCTTATACTAACTTTTACCTACTAATACTACTTTACTAATTGTGACCACGGCCAGTGCAACCTGGTCGAAAGGTCAGGCAATTCACAGGTATGTAATATATTTTCGTGATCGTGTTAATTCCCGTAAATACATAATTATATCAAGGCCAGCTTAAACCAAAGCTGTATTTTCTTTCAGCAAATCTTGGGTTGAGAGTGAATAGAAGATAGAAGAAAAAGGTTAGAGGTAAAGTCATGTGTAAGTTTAAAATAATTAGAAATACATATATAAAACTAAATATCAACCTACCTGCCTTTGTAAAGTTAACGATAGTGACGTAAGAATATATTTCTACACTTAAGTAGTTTGTACAGGCAGTGCATTCTGACCAAAACCTACTGTGCAAAAGTTCCTACCCTTGCCCTGTGGTATATAGTCAATTCTATAGAAGTGTGAAAATCCATTAGCGAGCTAGTAGCATAGGTATATGTATACGTCACCTCGATATGTTTTTTTCGAATATTTACATTTGGATTTTTCTTTTGACACAGGGCTATCTTATGTTCAATAAGAACATGACCGAGTTCATGTATAAATTACAATTTTTTTTTTACATAAATTTCACAATGTCGAGGTTTTCATTTTGCATCTTGGAGAGGCTTATCTGCTTTCTCTTCTCTCATTCTTTAGTAGGGATATACATTATAAAATTAGTTTTCAATAATTTAAATTTTAGTAAAAAATGTGATCAACACGACTTCTTAGTTTTATTTACATGTTATTATTTTAAATTTATTTTAAACAAACGGGATATATAAAATATACGAATTTTGTATCTAATTATACAAACTGGCAGCCCTGGAACTGACAGTCAGAATCTATACCAGCTAAGTAAAACTTTTATTATGATGATAGCTACAGATGTGATATATTACCTATATATATATACATATATTTTGAGCGAGATTGGTGTATGTGTAATGTGTTGGCGGACATCTTTTCAATACTTTCCATATATAGTGAGGTATGTGGTGTCTTATAAACTAACTTATTTTTATGGGATACCTACTTACAAAACAACAGATGGTTATCTTTAGGCTTGATATATTTAAAGTGATATAAACAAAAAACAAAACGAAATTAAAAATAATGTTTTAAATTTGTACTTCTTTGGGCATCTTTTTAAAATAAGAATATCTACATTTCAGCCATTTAATAAACTCATTCCTCTAAAAGAGAGAGAGAGAGAGAGAGAGAGAAAAAAAGAAATGTTTTAGACTGAGACATACTCTGTTTACATCTTACTAGAAAATCGATATGGAGTATTTAAAAGAAGATGACGAAACATACATTGATTAAAATAACAGAATAGATATCTTATCTACAGATACTGAATACTGGCAGGACAACGAAATTTGGTGCCGATGTGCTCTCAACGATGTGAACTCAATAAAGAAATAATAGAAAATTTACAAATTGTCTTTACGTTTTCTATATAAAATTAAGGTATGAAGAGTACAGTTTAAATGAATGAGTTGGTTATACTGTTTTTAAAAGATAATTATGTATAGTAGCGTATCTCTCGTTGTTATTTACATATCACCCTACCCAACTTATGTATTAAAAAGTAATTATTAGCCCTAACTTTAAGAAATTGTGATACAACGTCTTAAACCTACGTCATCCCAGATCTTACGGTCATATTCACGTTGGACAAGTTCTCATCAATCGATCTAAAATCAATATGTAAATGATAAACAATATAAGTTTTAGATAAATGTTCAGAACTTTTATTGAATTACCTGTAATGATTTGCCGTATTAAAAGACATTTCATTGGCTTTTCAGTTTAAATATTTATGTTTATAAGTTAGAGAGCCATGCTTAGGCACGTATGGGCCGGCTCGACCGGAGTGATACCACGGCCTGACAGAAAACCGGCCTCATAGCAACGCTTTCGTTTCACCGAGTGAGTGAGGTTACCGGAGGCGCTAACCCTTCCCTCTCCCCCTCTTCCTTCTTTACCTCTACTCCCACCTTAAAGGTCACTAACGCACTTGTGACTCTTAAGTTGCGGGTGCCCATGGGCGGCGGTAGTCACTTACCATCAGGTGACATTTGCCACCTATACCATAAAAAAAAGAAAGGGATGATGGATACGGAAGATTAAATAGACAAACTAACCCTCGGATCGCCCTGAGTAATTGGTTAATACCATTATACATTACGATACTTGCAAGTTCGAATGCTGGGCGAAGTCTACAAGGCTTTTATACCTAAACCGTTTTATGTGCTTTTACGAGGACATTGAAGATTAAAAAAGGTTTATAAACACATATAAATTTAATATTCCTATTGCAAGTACTATTACGAAAAAAAGGTCTTGCACTGCCGAGTTGATCACATTGCCTCCATCAATGAAGTTTATACGCTGCGAGAACTATTGTTTATTACGCTGTTGTTGATCTATCCCGGACGTACTTGAATATTTTAAGATGTTGGCCGCAAGTTCAAACATCAAAATAGAAATAGTATCTACCAACAACAGTGATGATGTCAAGCTTAACTAAATAGTGAGAATTTTGACAGGCAACGAGCATATTATTATCTCGAAACGATATATATGTGTAATTGTATAATAGAGCTGACTAAAAGATGAAAAATAAAAAAACTCGCTACTAAAAATAATGTACAATTTTCGGATATGTACTTAATAAAAAATAAAGGTTGGTAATATATACAACACAGTAAGTTATAGTTCGAGTAGGTAATAAAATCGCTCGAGAAATAGAGGCACACCGGGGTGAGCTCCGCCAGATTTTGGTGGCGGAGTGGGAGGAGCGACTTGCGCGACCCAGTGCAGGGCACGCCGCTGTAGCGGCGGTAAGAGCCGTCCTACGAGAGTGGCTGGAGAGAGGGCATGAAGCCCTTACTTTCCGGATGACGCAGGTACTTTCCGGACACGGTTGCTTCGGTAAGTACCTGTGTCGGATCGGCCGGGAACCGACGTCACGGTGCCATCATTGTGGTGACTGCCCCGACGACACGGCGCTTCACACACTGGCGGAATGCTCAGCCTGGGCTAACCAGCGTCGTGATCTCGTCGCGGCAGTCGGTTCTGCGGGAAGTCTCTCGCTGCCGGCCGTGGTTCTGTCCATGATCCGGAGCGAGAGTGCATGGAACGCTGTCGCCGCCTTCTGCGAGGAGGTGATGTCCGCAAAGGAGGCGGCTGAACGGGAGAGAGAGCGAAGCACAACTCTCTCTGGCCGCAGTAGACGCACCGGGCGCCGGAGGGCATTCAATGATCTCCGGCCACCGTAGGAATCGGCCTGCGGGCGACGAACTTTTGGGGAAGTCGTCGTCCGAACAGATACAGGCCCGAGAGGCAGAGCGCAGTGTTCCGCGCTTTTCAGAGGAGTGTGACCGATGGGTGACGGTCGCACCGGGTGACGGGACCCGTCTTGGGTGAGACGGGTCAATGCCTGTCGGGGGTTGCGGAAGAATGCCATGGCGATTCTCGCTCCCCCGATCATGGGCAAGCAGTGGAACACCTTGGTGGTTTTTAGTCGGTAAGAGTCCGACAGACCCCTTCGCCCCCCCCATTAGGGCAGAGGACATCCATGAGGATCTTCCACCTCGACATCAAAAAAAAAAAAAAAAAAGGTAATAAAATCGACTCAAAAAAGGGGTACCATTCACGTTTAAAACACTAAACCACATAAATAAAAAATATATATACCTAGGTACAATGAAAGGGGTATTGACTTTTATAGTAATACATTAAATTCAGTTAAAAATAAATTTTAACCAGTATATACTGCATATGAACTGGTTAATGTTAAGTCCACACAAATGTTGTATTATTTCCCCGGGTGACCAGATCTTTACGACTATCAGACGTTACGATAATTGAAACTATCGATACAAAATATCTTCAAAGGGCTAAAAAGGATGAAACCGAAGAAAAACTTATTGGTAAAAGCATCTTAGATAAAGATAGGGCCTAGTTTTCCGCTGATGCTGCGGCGGGCCGTCCCGCGAAGCCACCGTTTTGTATATTATCTCGCGCTACAAATCACACCGGATGTCCCGCAGAGGGGAAATGAAAATTGAGATACCGGCGAGGCATTGTTCCGTGAAAATATATCTTCTTGATATTCTCAGGGCGCGGGACAGCCGACGACGCACGGATATTGCTATAATGTTACGTCATCGCGAGATAAAAGCGCTTTTGATATCGCGCCGGATAAATTTTCACTTTCGCACAACAATTCCCACACCTCTTTCTGATTTGCTACTAGATTTTTCTGAACAACTATATTGTTAGTCTACTCATCCGAGCTACTCGTACGAAAATATTTGTATATCGTATTTATACCCCTGTTTTTACCCCTTTTTCTGGCAAGCATGGACTTACGGAAATATAATGAGAGAAAGCTGTGCGGTCTTAAATGAGAGTTAGCTTTGAAATTTCATTGAACATGAACATCAAAATAATCACAAAACCAAAAGAAAAAATCAACATACCGTTCCGAATCGAACCGTTCTTAGAATTGAGTACTTAGTGTTATTACTAAATATGATCAAAATCGGTTTGTAAATAACCCGGCAACAAACTTCCTACATTTAAAAAATATTTTTCACTGATGCTTGTTTCTCAAAATCAGTCACTAAATAACGCTCCAGTCTTCACGAGCAGCCCCCAACTGATAATTAATTTAACAAACCAAGGACTCCAAAAACCAAGATTCTTCAGGAAATTAAAAAATACGGCCAATAGAGGAGTACCTACACACGTACAGATGTACGGACAGACAGACGAAAGTCAAATCGTCCAGATCTGAAACTATGAGGCTTGGTTCACTCGGTAAATTAGTATCTAATGTAAGAATGTTTTTCTGAATAAGTGCGTTAACGTTAGCATTTTTAAATCCATATTTTTTTTAAAGTGAATGTCTCTTCTCCAGTGTTCAGGAAAGTATACTTTTACTTCTTAAGTGCATTGCTGATATACTCATAATTGAAAATCGAAAAATACACAAATTTTAATAAAATATGGTTTGATCTGATCTTTTGATTTGTATCTGTCTTATTGCTGAATTAACTTCTTTATATTAATAAAAAAATATTATGAGTCCAACATCTATTTCTAGTTTACCTTAACGTCATGAAAAAAAAACTTTATAATATCCCATAAACATAAATGAGTAATTCAAAAATTAAAAATAAACTCAACTCCACTGAAATCTGCTTCTTTAGTGAGAAAGCGTCAATACAAAAGATGGATCATTCCACTGAATAGAATTCATCGTAGAGGTTTTCATTCCTTTGAATAGAATACCTCTCGACAAAGCCCGTACTTTAATTTTGTTTTGAAATCAGGCGTTGTCAAAGCCGATGTGATCGATACTGGTAGCTTATAAAATATGTTTAACCCCATTACAATAGATGAGGTTTTTACATCTCGTGTCCGCGTGTGAAAATTATATCGGCCTCTTTGCTTTTGATTTGGAACCGTACATTTAGCCTACATGCTATTCCAGACAATAATCTATGTCTGTGCCAAATTTCATCCAGATCCGTTCAGCTACAAACATTCATCTCATAAAGTTTCGCTTTTATAATATTAGTAAGATGTTGTAATCAAAATATTATCTTCAGATCTCCTAATAGGTTATTGAATAATATGCATGCATACACATAAATAATTGATGACTCATTTCAAATACTAATAAGTTTTTAAAACTCCCTCTAAATAGATGTAGGCAGATGAATTTGGGATATATCGTTTGACCTACTTGAGCTCAGTTAATTGATGAAACTTCGCAAAATTGGCCGATTGGTGTGGTTGGCTTATAATATTTTATGACTGGCATTAGGCATATTTTATACAGCCCCAATTCGCTTGATTGCTTGTGCTAGGGCTGCCAATCTAAAATCATAAATATCTTCTGAAGTGTAATTTAACAACTTCAAATATAACACCCACTTACTTTTAATTTTCTTTTCTCTAAAAGTTTAAAGGCGATAAGGCAAGTAATAAAAAAATAGAATACCACTTGACTGCCCTCTTTTTCTCGTATTTTTTTACAAAAAAGGCTAATAGTACAATGGATCTTCGTGAATAAATTGTTGCGTATAATTTTCTACAAAACTAAACATTCGTTTAGAAATCATAAGTTTAAAACGTAATTTTGGTTTAAGTAGTGGAAGAGTGTTATGACTCTGACTACCACAAACAACCGTTTAAGATGCCGTATCTAATAAAATTGAAAATTACTATATGTAGTTTCCAAGAAATCAAAATACGTACTTCTAATCATCATTAATCTGTATACCCATGCAAAGAAACTTAAGAAAGGGAATGTGTTTATGATTCGAGCAATGCCTGCAAAACATAACGCACTGTCGAGAAATAATGGTACTATGACGTTTCATGCTCAAATATGGACCTATCTAGAGTAAGTAAGGTAGTGCTTCTGCTATGGAGTTTACTTTTTTCTAAACCAGAGGTTACTTACAGGATTGTTGTAATACACAACATATTTTCGTGGCCTGTAAAAAGCTTCTTCGTGTACTATTTATATATCCTATTATAGAAAAAGTACAATACAAACGTAAGGAACAAAATTATTGCCTGACAGCTTAGTGCTTCCTTAAGCACTTCTGGAACTTTCAAACCTTTCTTTAACTTTAAATAATAGGCTGTATTAGGATAGCGTTATATTTCTACCTGTAAGTAAAGTATGCAGAGCATCATTGGGCCAGGTCAGGCAGTCCGCACCTCTCCAACCACACTAAAAATGTGAATATAGTAATTTAGGTGTTATTTTATTATCATACAAAGAGATCTAAATAGCAAAAGGTGCGGTAACAATTTATCATAGCGTACAAAGCCTGGTGATAAGAGGGTTCGCTATCACTAAGCGTAGGACAAAGGACCGGCGCGGTTCGGTCGCGAGACGCGCGCTACGCGACGCCGCTTTGAGCAAAAACCTTCAGGATTACAAGGTTTTGCTAAATATTTACCTAACACTTGCCCTGAGTTAACGCTACACCAAGATAAGAGCACCTAAAACCTCTAAAAGAAACATTTTAAACGCTTAAACTATGTACTTGCGCATTTAATTCTAAAGGCTTTACTAAGCCCCTTTGCAAGTTTGTGAGGTGTAAGTAATATGAATGCTTTTCAGATTACGCAAAGTTTTGAATTTTGTTTTTCATTTAACAAACTTGGTTGAAGTTCGTTTATCCCGGGATTCAAATGACAACGTTTGTTGCCAAAATAAAGTTGGTATCCTTAATTCAGAATCAATGAAGCGATACTTATATGAGTACAAATTTTACTTCCGAAATAGCGTTATCTGGCATCCACAGGGAACTACAAAGACCGACTTCGTCTGAATTTAGAACAAATTTTAAACTAACTTTGTTCGGAAATCGCGTGGTGGCACTCGCATGGTTGCGTTCACATTCTAATGAATGCAGAGAGAGTGGCGCCCCTAATTCTGCATTTTTTCTACGACAAAGTTAATTGGAACACGGGCGTATTTAGCTCAGTCTGTGATTCTGTTTGTATGCACCGAACGGCACCCGCGCGGAAAAGGATCCGCGTTTGACTTGCATAAGCGTTAATGATATTCTGCATGAATGAATTCTCTCGCGAATGTTTTAATGAAACTAAACTTTAAATATTAGTAAACTCATTTGATGACAGTTTGAGTTAGTATTTATTTCATGTAATTTTTCGCATGAAATGTATTTTGTTTTTATTTTTATTGTCTATCCGCTTACAAGTTTTTGAGGAAGCAAGGAGGAAAGTCCTCTAGCACATATAACGCTCGAGCGTTGTCAGAGCTGTAAAAAGTATAATAGAAGTTTATCATGACTATGAAACATTACGTTTGACATCGCACGATTGATCCGATTGTCCGAAATCATGTAAATGAAAATAATTACTCAAAGCACTTAATCTCAGTTGTCATCAAATATTTCATTACCTTCCTAATACAATTTTAAATTTAATTACTGAAGACTCGAAAGTGAAAATATTATACTACTTTTCTTCTAGTATGTTGAACTTTCTTGTAAAATCCTTGATAAAAATATAGTGTTAGAAAATAGAGAGGCACTTCGTCACTAAGGTTTATACGTAAAGCATATCTTTTTGAAAATGAGTAGCAAAATAATCAAACGAATTTTCTTCTACATGGAATTAATTTTACTGACAAATTTGGTATATTGTGTTGAGAGCTGAGAGAAATCCGGGTATGCGTATCTAACAGTAGACTCAAAAGCGGCTAATTTGCAGAGTAGTGTGAAATGGACCGAGTCATTCTCGCACAAAGCGCTGCTAATGCGCGCCCGTCCGTTGCACCGACCCGCAATTATATTTGCATACGACCACCTCTTACCAGTACACAATGATACCGACAAGTGGACAAAAGGTAAAGTCAATGGTGTTTACTTTAGAGCTCTAAATCGGATGACGGAATGTGTGGGGATAATCAAAGCTCCACACTGGACATCACACGGCCGAGTCTGATACGACTTTACTCGATTTGATGGGGATGTCGTTATATTTGACGAACTTGTATGACGCGTGGGTTCTGGATTCGTGGATTACAAATTCAAATTCGTAATTGAGAGCAATATATTTAGCATGTAGTTTAGATAACTGTTAAACTTTAGTTTGCACATTTGGTGTAGTGCTGGCACGGCGGGTAAAGATGCTGCGACGCGGATGCTAGCGGTGTTGTGTTGGTCCGGTCCGAGTCAGTCCGACGCTGTGTTGACTGCATAGAATAAAAAAATATGAACGTTGTAAGGTGATCGTCGCGCAATGCTCTGCGCCTCCCTGCGATCGCCGTGAACATGTATCGTGGCGTGCATAAATCATGTTAATGTATAATGCATACAATGTGGTAGGATGTTTAATAAACTTATTTTCTTTCTTTCTTTCTTGTAGTGTCACACAGAAATTCTAATAAATATTGATGTATTTATTGGTGTTGCGCGGCAAATTTTTGAATCAATTCAAAGAAAACTGTTATTGAGCGAGCTAGTGATATTAACAGTCATATCGTTTATTTGATTTAAACCAACATTGTTATTTACAAAATCATGTAAAAGGAATAAGATTTTTAATATTGTTTACATTTCACAACATCTAGAAACAATATTCTTATAAATTTAACATTGAAAATGTTTGTATTGTATTGATGAGTGTCATATATATGTATGTATGTACATATGTGTAGGAATAAATCAAATCCTCTCGAATGGAGGCGTTAATACAAAGTACGGTTTTTATTACGTTTTCTAAAAATTAAATCTAGCTAGATCGATTTATCGCCCCCAAACCCCCTGCATACTAAATTTAATGCAAATCGTTGGAGCCGTTTCCGAGATTCAGATTATATATATATATTATAATCTGAATCTAAATATTGCGCAGGGGCAGCTAGTATATACATATATACAAGAATTGCTCGTTTAAAGGTATTATATATATATCTATATATGTAAATTTTTATGTATACATATAAAAATATCATAACCATCAATTGTCATTGTGTTCTATAGTTTGTAAGTTATTCATATAATATAAGCCAGTCCTTATTAAATAAAAACATGCCACTATATGGTGACCGGCGCCGGCGGTGCAGACGCTATTCATCTTACGGTATTATACTGACTAAATGTTAACAACATTCAGTTTGCAGCAAATGGGTCCATGAAGCTTTTTTCTATGTTCCAATCTTTTCTTTTTCTAAACCTTAGTGCAACAAAAAAGCCATCACCATCTTCCTGCCCCTTTCCCAAGAGAAGGGTGGCTAAGGGTTTCGGCTGGTGTTTTTTTTGGGAATGTAGTCGTTTTAAGACGGTAAAGAAGGAAGAAGGTAAATTTGTAGAAGAAAAAATGGGTGGGGAGAGGAAGCTAGGGTATGGAAAAATGAATCAGAATAATCAGAGTTATTAGCAATGGTGACCATGGGCTTGCCAGAGCGCTGGAATTTTTTTAAAGCTGTCCAGCCCATAAGTGGGTTAAGTATATTCTTCATGGAACCAACCAACAACACTAGCATACAACATACAGCTTGTTCTGCTGGCTGCGAAAACATACATAAGTACATAACATAAAAGTCATGAAATAACTGCGGTCATACACTATTTTTAAACATCCGCCTGTTTTGCTGTATACCAATGTTAAATTTAAAAATAAACAAAAACCTCTCTAAAAGTTTACGTTAGTTAGTTGGACGGTGGCATAACCTGGTTTCAGAACCATCAGTTCTACAGTGGTAATTAGTATTGTGGATTGGCCTGACTCAAAATTAGTTTATTAAAATATCACCTGGCAACCATATAAACTGATTACAACTATGAGAAAATTATGTATATTTAATTTTTGTACTAGTCAGTTTTAAAACGAGAAACCCTCGAACTACACGAAGCGAGGTAGGAAATGTTCTAGGCATAAAGCTGGATAATGTAGACGCTCGTTGTTCCGGCTCTTCGTATTAGCATAACACCTTCACCACGTGTGGCTTAAAGGATTATTCTCTACATAAAACATCTATACCTCAGTGAAATTGTGATGTACGTCATATTCGTGGCTGTGAGTAACGGTTATGATGCAATTAGCATGTTCTGTATGAGGATTAGCTATTGATGTAATGTGTTGTTGGTTAGGAAGAGCGAATGAGGAAGTTTGGTACTGGTTTTCTATGTTAATCTCTAACGTAATATACGCATCGAAAGAGATATGCTTACAGGGCTTGTGTGTAATACGAATGTGTGTGTAGTTCACATGCTAAATATACCCATATGCATCTTGTATGTTTTTTTTGAATCTTTTGTATATTTAGATACCATGTAAACATGTAAAAGGCCTTATATTAAGCGGATATCCAGCCTATACACACTCGAGGTTCTACTTGTTTCACTTGTGGGTTAGCAACCTTATCTTCCCCCCTCATAAAGTGCCTAACCTACTGTTTCATATTTTTTTATACCACGTCGGTGTTAAACAAGCATACGGCCCACCTGATGGTAAGCAGTTATCGTAGCCTATACTTACCTATTACCTGGACCCTATCTTTTAATTATTACAGTAAATATTGCGCATCTGTATATTTATGAACGACCACCGGTAATATCGGAAATGGTGTTCCAATCCAAGGCATCTCTGTATATATGCAATAATACCTACCATTGCCAATGACTGATGAGTGAGTCAAAATTGCGCAAGGAAACATACAAGTTCTCTAGTCTGCTGGAAGTAGAGTACACAATTCACTAATTAATTTAAAGAGTTAAAAAAGTCAACTTCATTATACCTAATCACTACATATTATAAAATAAAGCCCCCTGCCGCGTCTGTCTGTCTGTCTGATCGCGATAAACTGAAAAACTACTGAACGGATTTTCATGCGGTTTTCACTAATAGACAGAGTGATTCATGAGGACGGTTTAAGTGTATAAATTGTTCCCGTGGCGGGTTGCTAGTTAAATAATATTCCTAAATTGTAATTTGTCCATCAATTTGTAAAGTTATTTGGTCACACTTAACTAAATTTTGTTTTTAATTGTGTGCTATTTTAAAAGTTTAAAAATATAAAAGCATAGTTATATTTTGTACACAGACTGCAAAGACGTCGAGTTACAAATCCAAAAAACACAAATCAGGTGAATAATCCATCCATACATCCATCACCATAACTACATATGTGTTTAATGACGGTTGTGGTAATCATAAATCGAACCGCCATTGCACAGGAAAACAGGCAGTAATGATTTGTTTTGTTACTCGTACAGTCGTAGTAAAGAGAGGAGAGTCGAGACCGATGTAAAATAATACATCTGCTTCTACGGTATTACGTGCCTCGACTCTTGAGCGACGTCTCGACTGCTTGCTATATGTCTTAGTTAGAGCCGGGACAATGTCACTCCTTGTACTACTGAATGCAAATTATTTAGTAATACCTCTGCTATATTTTATAAGAAAACGTTCCTAGACTGTCTAGAGTGAAAGCTATTTATATTATCTTAAAGAGACTTATTACTCTAAGAAGTGAATGGAATGCCATATTTTTATTAATAAATCATTTCTCTATGAACTTAAATAAAGACGCGTTCTGTATCTTTGTTAACTTTAATAGTAATTTATATATAAGAGGATTGACTCAAAGAGGCTTTAATAATGTCTATAAGTCAATATAAATTTTATTGTAATTCTGCGTAACTCATTATTGATAACGGATCTGAGGCGAGGCGCGGACTCGGTTCGGATGATACTAATAAATATGCTAATGTTGGCGTCCCTGACGGATTTTCCCGGATTTTTATCTTCTATATACCGATGACGAGGATGAAAATAAAAAAAAATATCTTATCTAGAAATATGCGTCTACCTGGATAGGTTTTGTAAAT
This sequence comes from Callimorpha dominula, assembly GCA_949752705.1. Classification (NCBI taxonomy): domain Eukaryota; kingdom Metazoa; phylum Arthropoda; class Insecta; order Lepidoptera; family Erebidae; genus Callimorpha; species Callimorpha dominula. Next base: position 15,880,272 of record OX456999.1, read on the forward strand.
GTTGATAGTAATTTATTCCACTCGATATCTGTCACACTAGGGAATAATCCCAGTGTACATACAATTATCGGATAAAAAGTGTACCCATTCTGACATAGAACCTGTGTGGTACACATGCATAGTTTTTGCATGTTTCGATTGAACCCATGACACGGCATATACGCTAGTTGTTTAGGTTACTACTTTAACTCTTGCGGCTAACGAGCACCTTACACGTTCATTTATCAATAAATAGGGTGCGAGAGTGTTTATGTTCGTTCGGTAACATACAAGTGATCACAGAGGGCAAGAATCCAGCCATAATTAAAAAACACATTGCCACTTAATTTGGAAGTCGCCGGGATTATTAGCTTCAAAGCATTGAACGCTTGGGATTTTTGGTGGTAACCGGGTTTTCAAAGAATTTATAAATAAAAAATTAGATCCATACCACGAAACTCAAGCAGGGTTTTTAGCACTTACTGAAAGAAATACAAAAATAATTAAACAACTGTGTTTTAATACAAGTTCAATTTATAGCTAAGCTTGTTATGTATCAAACATGATAATATAATATTATGTACATAACATAATAATTTCATTTCCTCAGGGTCGTGTAAATTAAATTATATTAATTAATTAAGGGTTCCATTTGTTCCTTTAAATTTTGTTAGCGCAGTAACTTTAATGTTAAGATAAGAAAATATACTGGATTAGGCAGAAGGCTTACCGTATCTCTGTACATCTTTTATATTGAGGCCTACGGATTTGTATCGAAGGTGTAAAGATGATCGTCACAACCTTGACAGATGCCTCCTCTCTGCGCCTCTAGTACTGTCAGGCCAACGCCCCATCCAGTATGCAATATAAATTACAGATCATAGAACATCACGAAGAAAAAGATTCATGAATAAATGTTACTGAACGCAATAATTTTAAAGAATATTCTAAGGGCATTCCAAATAATAATAATAAGCAATATGTCGATGGTGTACAATAAAAAATATTCTATTCCTTACATTTTTCAACTGAAAAAATAAAGAAAACCCATCTGAAACTGTGAAAACAGGAATGTTTCCGAAAAACAGGCACGAGGCCATGTGGTGTGCAAAAAATTAATAAAACCAAACTTACATGGAAAATCCGATTTGGAAAAATCCATATCCCTTCCCACTCCACGGGCTAGCCTGAATACAATTTTAGGGGGTCTGAAAACATAATCACGAAGTATGTAACGCGACAACGTCTTTAAAAGAAATTCAGGAAAAGTATCAGCTATGAGAGTGAAGCTTACTATGCCTCGCTCTTGCTTACAACATCATATTTTTACTGCTGTGGCCCATTGCCACCAGCAGAAGACTTTGGCACTTCTATTTATGGAAAAGAATTAGGGTTCCGCGCAAAATATATAAATATGTACACGTGAGCGAAGCCGCGCGGGAACTGCTAGTTTATAATGAGAAAACTGAGCTTAGGAAAACAGTTTTAGAGCGAACAAAAATATTTCTGTATCTAAGATGTAATTTTCTGAATTTAATTCAATTTACTAACACTAAATGTTCAGCTGCAAGCGTTAAGATAAGTATTTTCCATACAGAACCAATTTGTCGTGAAGTATCTGTAATAATAGTAAAAGTACAGCATCATAAAAATGTTATGGCGAAGAGCGTTTTAAGGATTTTTGATTTGAACGACGTTAAGAATACTTGAGAGGTTTCTATTCCATATCCAATGTTGAAAATTTCCCTTTACGATGTATGAAAAAAGGGATTTGTGTGCCCTCGTATGAGATAAGTACCTATTAGATTATATAGTCTACATATGCTAGATGAGCGAATGTTACTGAGATCGCAATTTAATGAGATTTTTAAGGTATAGACACACAGGTAAGGTAATTTTGCGAAAAAATAATTGATACGTATGTTATCGACCTGTTACCTTCCTAATTGTAGGTATATTAAATGCGAATACTTACTTAAGAACTGATTTTTATACAAGACGGATTTTCATGGAAATTTGTCTTGTTTTGTAGTTCATATGTTTGTCATATATTTGGTTCATGTCTATACTAATACTAATGATAATGATACTCGTAGCATCTACATATAGGACCTGTACAGTAGCGGCGGTAGCGTAATTGCTAAGGCGTCGGACTTGCGATCGAGTGGTTGCGCGTTCGAACCGCACCCAGTACTCTACCGATGTGAACCCACTTCTAACACAAGCATTTAGCTTAGCTGGAGGGGTTAACAAGAATACTAGTTATGTCTGACCCAAGTTAATAGTAATCTTTTAAAAAAAAAGAACAAAGGATCAGTGGAGCGAAAAAACGTTAGATACTATTTACAATTAATTACGTAAGTTAACTAGTAGTTACTAATGACACGTGCGATGGTGTTGCCGCTCGTGTATCGCAAGGAGTAGGACGCATTTTCGGAATGTCGGAATGTCGAAATCGAACAGACTAAAACCACAAGGTGTTCCGTCACGAGTATTTAAGGATTTTACACCTGGCAAAGTTTGTTCAATATCTTGCAAGGCCCAGTAGAGCATTTAAGAGGCAAGTCCCAGAATATTATTATTTTATAATTTTATTTTGAGATTACGTTTGGTGATCATAAACTTCCCCAATTGGGAATTCCAGGAATCTAGTGTATTTAATAACATTTATTATTAATCAGTATCATGTATCAAACAACCGTTCTCACGAAATAGATCAAAGCTGTTTATAAATGTGTACAGTATTTTATACAAACGTTTCAGATTTAATATTATTTTAATACACAAGAAAGCTATTGATGCTCCATTTGTGTGCAGTCATGCTTATAAAATTAATATTTTTTGAGAATGCCTCAAACATTAGAATGGCAAATTTAACGTTTACCGGAATTTAATATGTCGTAAAACGATATTTATACGCCGTTTACGCCCTGCCGGCAGCGACGGAGATTTCAGTGGCTCGGGCTCTGCCGCAGAACCTTAGCGCACTAGTGGGTTAATGTCAATTGTATTATATTTTTAGATAACGGAAATTCTTTTTTTTTTATGGTATAGGGGCCAAACGAGCAGACGGGTCACCTGATGGTAAATGACTACAGTCGCCCATGGGCACCTGTAACTCAAGAGTCACAAGTGCGTTGCCGCCCTTTAAGATGGGAGTGGTAGAAGAGGGTGAGGCGGGAGGAGTGGGAAGAGGGGGGGAGGGGAAGGACGGGAATAGGGGAGAGAGACGGGTTAGGACCTCCAGTAACCTCACTCACGCGGCGAAATGCATTGCTTCACTGCCGGTTTTCTGTGAGGCCGTGGTATCGAGCGGAGTCGAGCCGGCCCTTACGTGCCGAAGCATGGCTCTCCCACGTTAATATATATTTAATAATTATTCCTTATTAATTATTATTCCTTATACAAAAATTTTTAATATGACTGTTTTCATACTCAGTTCCTTGTATGAGCCAAACCCTTGATTACAATGAGAATTTGTTATTGATAATGAGCGCGGTAGGTATTTGTTTCAGTAACTTGTTAACTCATACTAGGGGAATTGATATTATACTGTTTGTGTGATAATTGGCATGTTAGTTTTTCACATTGTTTGCAGTTTGTGAATGGTAAAGTATTAAGCCTTGGTTTTAAACATGCGTTAAAGTCTCATGAGTGGGTGTGCCTGTCTGTGTGTCTGTAAGACCATTTCTGGAATAGAATATAATCACATGGAAATGACAGAAACTATATGTACTAAGAGTGGCTTTATGGCTTAAAGCAAGATGACAGTGAATAAATGAAATTATTTGTAGTTTTTGTTGTGAAAACTTGGTTTTTGCAGTTGAAATTTTATTTATTTTTTAAAGGAATTATAGTGTCATTAAAAGTTATCCCCGTGAAAAGTAAATCAGCATAGAAGACATTAATACTTTGGGCTTCGCTAAGCACTCTGCATCAACTTTAATTCTAACGCTCATAGCGCTAAATGAATACGGCTCAAAAGAATCGAAAAATAATAAAGATAAAATTGTAGGAATCGTTGTCGTTTCAGCGTTGGCTGGTATGTTCAAGTATGTTCTAGACGCTGGCTTTCGAAGTTATTACCGGGTTAATACAGGGAGATTAAATCACAGGGTATTCTGCAAATATAATAATCAAGTAATTAGGTACGTCATTAAGTAAATTTCTAAGTTATAATATTAATTAATCGAATAAAACATGAATTAATTATCAAACAGCTAATGAAATGATAATTATAAATCAAACTCAAATGTTTACGTAAATGAATTGGATCATGTTTACGGAATCCATGATTCAAATAAGTTATAATGTGCTAATTAAATACTGAGATATGTTTGGATATTCAGAAGTAAAGTTCTAGATGTATCGAAGTGACAAGGAAAACGTTTAGCTAGATTACAAGACACCTTTAGTTTGATGATACTAAGTTCGCAGTTGCTAACCTGGTGTACCACGAGGAAAGAGTCGAAGGCGGTCCATTCTCTCATGGCACGATACGACCTCAAACTTGAAATAGGATAACAACAATCCAAAAGCCCCTAAATACTTGTAAAATTAGTCAAGTGCCAAGTGCCAAGATATCAGAGTTGTTCCTCTCACTAGTAACCGGAACTTCCAGCATAGTCCTCGGTGTTTGCTAAGAAGGATTGCGGCAACTAAAACGGGGTTTCAATAGAGCTATCAACGCTCAAAAGAGCGGCTTACCTATTCCTTTAACACCGAATTTTAATACTTTATAGCTATACCGCCCACTCTGAAACGACAAATACATATTTTGTGAATAATGTAACTAACATCAATATCATGTTTGTTATTGTTTGTTACAGAGACGAACTAGCTGTTTACAACCTCATTCTCTTCCGTAAATATGCACTTTACAAAGAATTTTTAAATCGAACTATCTCTTGATATGTTTATGAGCGTGGGCTTGCAAGTCCAACGAGCACAGCCAATAATAAATCACGGATCGACCCACTGAACATAAAATTTTGTAAACTTAATCCAAAGTACGAGTAAGTCGAAGTGATGTCGATGAATTGTGTTGAACTCTCAAAGTTTTCAACAACTCCGTCGAAGAATGTCCGGACTCTGCCGCACCTACTGCAAAAGAGCATTCAACTGTAAAATAACTCAAACAACACATTTTATTTACTGCCATAGCTAGGACTGATGTCATTTCTTATTTGTATGGCACAAAGTGCTGTTAACTTTGCCTAACTAGCTGTTCGATACGACAAATAGCTGGATAAATTTCATCTTCGCAGACCAACGTACTAGTTGATGTTCAGTTTGTAGAACCTTATATATATATATATAGTCTTTTTTGTACATAAAAAGGATCCAATTTTGTACCTAAATAACTTACTAGCTAATATTGTTGTACCTATTTAGTTGCAAGGAATACAATATGTAATGTATGATGTTCTTCTTTAAATGACATAAGTGTTTTATTTTCAATTCTAGTATATCAGGTATATTTAATGATGAGGCGAGTAACGTCACACATGGAACAGGGCGTACTTCGTATTACGATGAAACTTAGGCTTGAAATAAGTACCGCTTGTGTTCTATAGACTGCAGAGTGCACGTCTTTTCCACTATATTAAATCACCCTTGTTCACTCATATAAACAAATACAATTACATATATCAACGTAGTTCGATATACCTGTGAAATGAACGAGAAATTCACTATTGTATATTACATTAAAGAGATATAAAACAGGTTAAATATGGCTAAAGGAATAACGCTACTCTATCGTTTTAAGAGGATAATATTGAGTTACGTGCCTGAATCGCTGCACTTCGCTGTAAAGAAATTCGATGCTCATAGTTTTCATATTACGAATCCGATCACGTCACTGCCATCGAGGTTCATTCGATTCTCATTTATTACGCCATAAAGGCTTGTATTTTTATCAAAACGTCATACATTATTGTTATTATTATATTTCTTAGACAAAAATAAGTGACATTTTAAACGTTTTAAACAAAAGGCGGTTTTATTTCCTCGTTGGCCTCGTTTTTAGTTTTCAACTAAAATTTTGACGGATTAAAAAAATCTTATTTTTAACCGACGAAAAAACAGGAGGTTTTCAATTCGACCGTATTATATTTATTTTTTTCGCTAAGCTGTTTCCGGCTTATCATAATTATTAATTGTGTTAAAGGTTTTGTATTGTTAAAATCTTTTTTCGGCTTCGGTAAGGTGTTTAAATACCTTTTATAATGCCTAACTCACTTAACGGACATTATTAAATAAAGATATGTAATATTGCAAAAAACGTAGATTAGGAGGATTAGTACCTACTTCTTGGGTTCGACTAGTAATCGAAGATCTAAGCTGACAAAAAGGCAAATTACATGAAAAAATTCTGTCAGCATTTACAAGATTTCTCCGCTTTTACTAAATGGTGGTTCTATTACTAAATTAAAATATGATATGTAAGAGATGTGCCACCGTAGGTAGACAAAACAAAAATCATTTGGTAGGTGTTATAATTATTATAAAACAATACTTAATTGATTTTTCGGAAAATGATAAGAAGTGTAATGATAGATTTGCCAATAAATTCATTACCTTTGAGTAGTTAATACCTTGTTGTTTATTGCGTTTTGCTACCTTAACTATGCGTTTCAAAATCATATATTAAAAACACATAAAGTAGCACACTAAGGGAATATAATATCTACTCGATTCACATCTGTACCTTTAAGCTCAACATCGAAACTATAACGTATCCGAGAGTTTAAGAAGTAGAATTTCGTGTGCATGTCACTATCATTCCCTTCGAGGGGTTGGTGTTCATTGGGTGGAAATAACAAAGACGATAAAACTGTTCGCTTGGAAAAAGGATATTGAATGAGGTCAGACGCAGATATATTCGTATTCAAGGCAAATGTCGAGGCGTGGTGAAGACAGCCGTTTGCGCACTATTTTTACACTTCCGACGATATGTCCTGTCATTACGACACTGATATTACATCAAGATATCTTTGGTGATTCTTGTGTTTTTCCTTTTGTGTTCGGCAGTGTTCACATATTGTTGTAATAAAAGTATATGTTTATGCGCCTGTTATACGAGGTCTTAAATCTAAAGGTACATTACGAATGTTTGACTATAGTATCCTTTGTTGGAATTTTTTATTGCTAAGATTTTGTGATTATCTAGTGCAGTGTAACCACTTTGCTTGATGAAATGTATTATTTATTTAATTCAAATACTGCTTACAAGCAATTTAATACAATATGCATAATCTGCATGCACATTTCATTTTATACTAAACATAACTGTCCTTTCTGGTGAAACCAGAACATTGTAAATTTATAATATTTAAGTGGACAATTGCGGTTTATGAAAGATATACATACGGTTTTACTCACGTTTGTATTTCGGGGATGCCCGATTATCGTACCCGGCCCTTTTTCAAGGAGTGAAGGGTCTTGCCGCGACGCTGTCAGGCGTCACACTCGCATCTTTAATACACATTCGTGTATTAAAGATGCGAGTGTGACGATAACAACAATAAATACGTGAGTAGTATTCACTACTCACGTATTTATTGTTATACTAGATGCGTAAGTCCCTTGTTAACTTACCTTAATTTTCTAATTTGCCACGCAACTTTCCTAAATTTTCTTTTATAAGAACCTTCTCCTGGTAATAACAAACACAAAAAAAGAATTACCGAAATCGGTCCAGCCTTTCACGCGTGATGCCGTCACCAAGGGAAATAGGGATTAATTTTTATTTATATTTATATATAGATAACAATTGCGGTTCCCTACAGATTAACAAAATGTGTGTTTAGAACGGGTTAACCAAAAAATGCGACGGCAACAAGAGACGATTTACTGCATGGTTTGGATTAAACACTAAGCCCTGAGTAAGGTAGGAAGTTTTATTTATAATATAGTATAGTAATATAGTAAGTGTTGACCATGTACACTATGTACAGTGCCTTCCTTAGCCTCTGGCTCAGCAGTCAGGGTCACTAACCACTACCAAATCATTATTCGATAGAATTTATTTCATTTGAATTTCTTTTCACGCTCATGAATCATACTTATTTGTTTGATCAAAGACGGAGACCTGTAAATTCCTTTAGAGAAGCTTAACAGCCAATTGAATAGATTTTCTATCTGAGATAGTGCTTTTCAGTACTTTAGCTAAAGCTCGATTCTTTGTCATCTCTTTTAAAGATCATAACTAAAGAACTTATTGAATACAACTATCTTCCATTGAACTTTTTCCTAATGGATAGAAGTCGATATTGGTTATTAAATTAATTCAGTTAAAAAGTCATAAAATATAATATAAAGCGTTTCAGGAAGGGTAGGCCCCAGGAATTACAGAATTGAAAAGTTTTGAAAACATTCGTGTAATATTTTTAAAACATTTTGAAGCTTAAAATAATGACTGTATGTATGTTTCTGGGTAGATATGTATATTTGATTCTTTAAACCTTCAAAGCTTTCCAATGTTCTTTCCTGTTTTCTGTCTATGTATGTGGAGGGTAAACTCCGCAACAGCTGCACCTATTTGAAAAATCTTTTTATTAACTTTAAAGGAAAATTACATTACATTTTATAGATTATTATTATTGAATAAGAAATAAGTTGCGGCGGGCCGTTAGTACAAAATACATAAGAATCGGATTATATGCAACATAAAAAGCTTGAAATATGAGTGTAAATAAGCATGAAAATTGCGTAAAAATGCATGTAAATTTGTAAAATATGCAACATAAAAGTTTTATAAAATGAAAAAGGAAAAAAGTGGTAGGTTTTAATTTTTTTAATTCTAAATCAACATACAATTACTGAATTATTCAATCATAAATTATCAATACCAAAATGTAACAACTTTGTAGATGATAATAACGCACTAAAACGACAAATTATTTAACATTTTTGTAAACGTAAACAATCAACGTGTTCTAAATGAATAGTATTCAATCAATCAAAATATTTTTATAAGTAAAAATTGTGTGGAGTGTATTTTGTGAGATTTTGATTATTGACTTTATTGTCACACTTATCAACCTACCGAAAAATATAATAAATATAGCGAAAATATGCATCATAACTAGAAATTAGATATATATGTGCAACTTCCACTGAAAATGGGGTAAATATGCAAATGCATATAATCCGGTCTCTAATAATACATTAACCGTAAGTAGTAATTTCTTAATGATTCGTTCTCTTTTATACAACTATACTTATTTCCCCGTAAAACGCCGTCAAAATTTGATGCTTCCAGTATTCATCAGATAAGTAATTAGAGTTAATTATCTATGAATATGAATTCTACTATTTCTCAGAAAATAGGTCGATAATAAGTAGTCGTTATCGCAGTAATCCTGTTTAATTCTAACTAATTTAACTTAAACAAATTAGCCTTTATAGTACTTCATAGATAAAGTTGGTCATTTAGCTCTTTCCTGGTAATGAAGGTACCTTAATAGCATCTCCAGGAAAGTAAATAACTTTTACCACCTATATAATGAAGGTCTTTTTCATTTTTTAATTATTCCACCCGCAGTGTTTCAAGTGTGAACTATGTTATGAGAAAATGAGAATTTCGTAGTTATCTCTATCTAATTTTTAGTAGCAGGAACGTGTAACTTTGGCCAGCAGGTAGCATGTTTTAAGATTATTAAACTTATATCGTAAAGTTAGTTTCAAAATGAAAACCTCCAAAAGTTCCGTAGTAAAAACTACGTTCACGTGCGGCCGATGTTCTATGCTGTACTTGGAGTACAAAGGATTGTTAGAACACCTATATTGGCGGCACGGTACCGAGAGTGTTTGGTGTAATAAGTGTTCTTTGAAGCGCTGGAACTATGCTGTTCACGTGTGCCATGTTTTACCGATAAATTGTGAAGAAATCTTGGAAGACCACACTTTAAATTCAAAAGACTCAACTTTTTATTCCGTGAGGGAGACTGACTTTTGTTTCTGTAGAAAGTTTATCGCAGATGCCCCTATGATAGGTTGTGATGGGCCGAACTGTGCGCTGCAATGGTACCACTTCTCTTGTGTCGGGATCTCGTCTCCACCGGACGGTGACTGGTTTTGTCCGACCTGTATCAAAGTCCAAGATATGAACCAGGTAATTTTCGGTTATTAACTTTGATTTATATGTATAATACTCAAATAGTCTTGTAACAAAGAATGGTCTTAAGAGAATGAAATGTTTGGATTAAAATATTATGTTTTTAATTATTATAGGTTTTAATTTACATTTCTATTTCCTCAAAAGTGCTCCACGTTATGCACCGGTAAATTTTTAACTTTTAGTGGACTGTACAGGACTGACCCGTTAAAATAGAGCATTTCTCTTACTATTTAATGAAAATGCGTTTGAGTAAAAAAAAATTGAATGAAATATAATAATCAATATCCAATGTATTTCATAGTTGCAAAATAATTGAGCTTAAATAATGTTTAATAAACGCGATAATATTCACAAATATATAATTTTCAGTTTCATTACTTTCTTTAAAGAAGTTTTTATCGTACGGCGTGTACCTACTTTATTTATTAATTTTTGGTATTAACACAACTTGTTTTGTTTTCAGATCAAACTTGTAAACGCTGAGGTGGACAGTTGATACGCATTAGGAATCAGATTAAATAACTTATATAAAAATTGTACATAGTTAGGACAAGGTTTGTAGTATAAGTTGATAAAGTAGATGAATAAATAAATTAGAATTCTAGGTTACTGGCTTATGCCATGTGTTTAAAAATATTGATTATATTATATATATATATATATATATATATATATATATATATATATATATATATATATATATATATATATAACTGTTGTATTAAATGTTGAATATTTCTGTTCGTATTAATAAAGATGTAAACATTTTAAAGTTTGCATTTTATTTTAATTCTCATATTTACTCTCTATTTTGAGACATGTTACACAACGCTATTAAGACGCTTGAACTATGAGTTCTAGTTCTATCACGGATAAGCATAATTCTACTTTTCCTAAAACATCCAGGCCATAGCAAATAAAGTTATTTATGCATACAAATATTTTAAATAAGTGGAAAACGAACAAGTAATTTGACGTTGCCGTATTAAATCTTACACCGTCATGTCAACTTGATCCACAAATAGTTGTCCCGAGTCTGGATGTTCTTTATGTTCGTTTGAATGTTTGTGAAGCCCCCCGCGACACAGGATTATTCCTAATGTGGGAGTTGTCTTTTTTAATATATATAAAAAAAAAAGAAATCATGAAATAGAGATTAGTCTGTTTACAGTTAAATGATAACAAGTATATAAACCGTTTTATTGAACTGTATAACCAAAAGTCTCCTCTCAGGACTGGACCGGATATAATAATATTTTGGTATGCATTTAAAATAGTGTAAGGCACCATGTTCCGCGTAGCGTATTTCTTTGGGGCTGGCGGTGAAGTGGTATATCGGAATCGAACCGACTAAAACCACACGGTGTTCCGACATAAGTGGTTCTATTGCAAGGGACTCGGGTATACCCTAGGAAGGAAGTCCACGAGAACCCCGGCAGGCCTTGGCCGCCTGTTAAATAAAAGGCAGCCACACCAAAATATACGGGGGGCCTCGCCCCCCTTCCATCAGAGGCGCGCGGAACACATCGCGCCACCATCTCAGGCTAGGGTAACGGGCAGCCTCACCCGTTACCTCCAGGCGTCCGTCCGTCCGTCATCTGGTGCCTCTTCTGCGGGACGGGAGAGTACTAGCTCTCTCCCGTTCCTTTCCTTTAGCGGACATCAATTCCTCACAAAACGAGGCGGCAGAATCCCAAGCACTCTCACTTTGGACCATGGACAGAACCATGGCCTCTAGCGAGTGGCTTCCCACACCAATAGCAGTCACGAGGTCGCACCGCTGCTGCACCCACGCTGAGCACTCTACTAGAGTGTGGAGTGCAGTGTCCTCGTGACCGCCTCCGCAGTGATGGCACACAGACGTTGGCTCTCGGCCTATACGACACAGGTATTTTTCGAAGCAGCCGTGTCCGGTCAGCACCTGCGTCGGCCGGCCGAGAGGCTGCCGTGTCGCCTCTCAAGCCAATCTTCCACGATGGGTCTTACCGCCGCAATGGTGGCGTGCCCTGCGCTCGGTCGCTCTAGTCGTTCTATCCACTCGGCCATTAGAACCTGGCGAAGCCGTTGCGCTTCGATTTCGCGAGGCGTGGGTCTCAGGTTCCGCTCTAGAGCCTCCTTGCGCCATTGGTGTAACGACGCAAGGCTTTTGGCTTCCATGTCCCCTGGGCGCAGTACCGGCTAGGAGACTTGCCGCTTCAGAGGAAACCGTACGGTATCCCCTTATGACGGCCATCACTCGCTGTGGACGCCGCAGTAGGGCGGCATTGCGAACCGTCAGGGTCCCTGCCTAAATAGGGGCCCCGTATAGGGCCATGGACCGTACGATTCCATCATAGCATATTTCTAGGATACAATAAAATTGTAAAAATAAAAAAAAAAAAAAACAATATAAGAGCAATAGAATAGAAAACAGATTTTTAAATTTTTTTTTGTCGTGTATTTATGTATCTACGCGCATCACGCAAAACTACTGCTCGAAACTGGACGGTTTTCAGAGTTGTAATGCCTGGTCTAACTGCCGATCAAGATCAAACATATACCATGTTTGATCTTGATCGGCTACCTAGAAACCGAGTTATCTCTACATCCCCTCTGTCTGTCCCTTTGTACGCTTAGGTCTTTTAAACAATGAAATGGATTTTAATGCGGGTTTCATCAATAAAGAGAGTGATTCAAGAGAAAGGTTTATAGGTATAACATATAGTATATTTATATGCATAGTTTAATATTATTTTGTGTTAATTTGTTAAAATATGACGATACTTGTTCAAGATGTAGGAAAAAATCAAGTCGATTGAGAGCTTTTATCGCAAATGCTCGCTTATTCTTTTGAAATATAACAAAATAATGTGTGATGGAATTGTTCCTCTTTATAAGGATATATTATAAAGGCGAAAGTTTGTGAGGATGGATTGATGGATGAATGTTTGTTATTCTTTCAAGCAAAAATAGTTAAACGGATCTGGATGAAATTTGGCGTCTGGAATAACACATAGGCAAATTTTATTCCGGAAAAAATTTACGGTTCCCGTGGTATTGATTTCAGGTTATTAATAATTAATAATAAGGTTAATAATTAAGGTTAATAATAATTGTTAACTTAATGACGGTTTGAATAGGGTGAACTGACGCAATGCATCTTCATGCGCAATACTAGACGGCGTTACGCGAAAAATTAAAAGTCTGTGTTAAGATTCTCCGCAGCTGAATGACTATCTCAACTGTCCCCAACCCAACCGGTGTTGGATAAATTCTCTTTGCTTTTACGACTTCAGTATTTTATATGACAAATTGACAACAGTTGCATACCTGCTGCCCTATCGGTCCTTCCTTCCTATCCTTTTTGATATTTTGCTTGTATCCGATACGATTAATATTAAAATCAACAGGAGTGTGAAATGTTTTTCCTTGACACCCTTAGTGCTACAGGCCACAAGCAAAATATTTTTGACTCAATTAGTACAGTACTGGGCTGAGGTTAGAAGGCAAGAAATGATAGCATTAGCTGTTGCGTCATCGAAGATTACTGCAACCTTACTCCAGAGATGGAAAACTGAACTGAAAACACACTATGTTCAAGATTCCTTTGGACCTGGACATAAATGAAACTGCAGTTTGTGCAGTATAGTGAAATAGCGACAAGGTGCAGATTCTTGCACAGTGTAGCCAAAATACCATGACTTGTTCTTTTCGTTTATGGAGATATATTCAAAATAACATGTAGCGAAAATTCTTGGCTTTGTGAAAGAGCAATATCGACGCCCAAAAATGATCAAGCGGCTGCTATAAACCAAAGCAGTTTGGAAAAAAACGGGAACCAGGTTGGTATACCGGTCTATAAATACAGTTCTGGACCGAACCTATCCGGTAGAGTTTCTTAACTTCCTTTCTGCATCTGGACTCCCTGCACATAATATAGCTCTGAAAGTGGGCATTCCGGTTATGTTGCTTCGGAACTAAGCACCTCTGAAGCTTTGTTACGGAACTCGTCTTGAAATGGTGTCACTTGGCAACAACATTATAGAAGATAAAATTCTCATGGGCTGTGGCGTTTGGTGAAATAGTTTTCATATCACGCATACCTCTAATTACCATACATTTTTCTATCCAATTCAAACGAATGCAGTTGCCCGTGACCCATGATCATCAACCAGTCACAAGGATAGACTGACAGGCAGAGGTCACTAACTCAGATAATTTGTTTATAATTTCTTCTATGGCCAAACATCAAATGTTGTATATAAAATATAAATGTTCATAATTTCTTTCGAATAAAATCAGGCAGTACTCAGGCAGATCTTGCCGTATTGATAGTTTCCGCTTAAATTTTTATATCCGGTTTTCCGATTGAGAGTATTTTTCACGCTACAAAAAGTAGCTATGTCCGCCTAACTATTCTTATGCAATACGTTACATCGTCATGTTTTACCAGCGTTACAAACCAACCAAAATGTGTCCTTAGTGATTCCTTTAGAGAACTCGGCAATTTTTCCTCCACACCAATCTTTAGATCAATTCCGAGTAGATTTCTGTGAGTATATAAGTTTAGTAGTCAACTCTGCCTCCTTTCGGAATACAGGTGTGAGGGTTTGTATGCATATAATAAGTTAGATACGATATTTTTTACGTATGTAGATCCGCTTCTTCTTATATGAAAAGAAAGAGATACCTACTTCCGAATTCCTCGCGTATGAAGTCGCGGGCACAAGTCGGTAGAAAATAAAATAATTTTTGAACATTTTTTTTCATGTTTGACTGATACATACAAACCAATTAATATGAATGAAATGTTTTATATCGAGTGGCAACGCTGGTGATGAAAACCGGGTACAAAGATAGGCAGCTTTCATCGTAATGAAGGTTGTATTTCATGGGTTAATGCGATGTTAACGAGCAACCGTTAAGGCCCAATATGAGCATAAAGCCTCCGTGCATGAAACTACGACCTATTTTGATGCCTTATTAAATAGGAGCGGCAGTTTCTGCCGTGACTTTTTGATTAGACAGTGTAATTCCGTTGAATGTGGAAGTCATTTTCGTTTAGTATCCTTACTTTGAAATATTTTATTATAGAATGGTGTTTCTAAATGACATGCGTAAGCTTAATGTGTTATAATTTAGGTAGCTCCATAAATGATATTTTACATGAAAGTACATATATTACTACTTGGCATCAATGTCGTTGTATATAAATCAATTGTTTGCGTTAAAGGAATAGCACTCGGCCCTACCGACGTGGAAGCTAGCTAAGCGGAAAGCCATGTAAATTACATTACTTTGTAGTTTACATTAATTTCCTTTTTTCAAACACATGACATTCATACATACTACATGGCGATTTGTTTTTGTGAATCTGAGGAGACATCCACATACATCGGAAACGTACTTCAACGCCATCTCACGAAGACAAGCCAAACTACATAATATGTACTAATCTCATATCACACACTGAAAGTTCTCGCGCAGAACATCAACTTTGCCACGGACCTGTTCATTACAAATCACTGCCGATATCTTTGATTATATATATGTCTAGATGCCCGGTCTGTCATCTCAAAGTGGCACCAATTTGAATCAGTATAAATATACTTCTTCGACTCTCAGTGCGTTTGACAGGTGTAGTATGTAAATACGTATTTGTGCTGCCACTAATTTTACCAAAAAAAGCGTCTTGTGAGTTCAAATATTGTAAAAAATATTCAGCAAAAAAGGAGAAAATTAAGATAAAAACAGTCCACTGGTTAATAATGTGATTCAATATCTATAAAATTCATAAACATGTTTTTAATTTAACAGATGACGGGACAAGCCACCACTTTTGTCAGTGTTGCCATTATAATTAGATATAATCCCCCATTGCTAATTATGCAAAAAGTTCAAATTTAAATTTTTGTAAGGGATGGTACTTACTACTACAAATATATGTTTTATAATTGTTTGTCAGAGTTATTTTATGAATATAATAGTTTATAGGTGTTCCAGAGATTTAATACTCGGGGATCGATGGATAGGGATAGTAACGCTGAGTAGAAATGAGTTTTAGTGGAAACCAATCACTTGGACGTGTATTTGTTTTGATCATTTTCGTAAAAACTTGTTTTGTAAATCTAATTGGTACTTTAAATTATGAACTAAATATATATTGTAAACAAATTTCAATCTCAAATTTCCCTATTTTAATGGTAAAATTTTCTTAACATGACAGCACTGTTAGAAACACTTCACATAATGGGTGCCAGTGTAAAACAAAGCCTTTATGCACACTAGGATAAACTAGAGGAGCCACTTTCATGACACTTGTCGCATTGTATCTAGACATATATATAATGAAAGGCTGATATGTTAGTAAAATAGGTGTTTTTAACTTTTTTTGTTTTTGTATATTTTTACGTACCAATTGAAAGTTTTATCTAATTACCAACTAATTATACATTGTACAATATTAGTTAGAGAGACTATAAATGGGTCGATCTTTCTGACTACTTTTAACGTAGGTACAGTCGCTAGCCTAGAAAAAAAATGGTTGGTGCCTTTTTTGATTTTATGACATTTAATTACATGACACTAAATACAAATATATTACTAATCTCACAGCTTAGTGTCTTGCCGGTGACAGTATTCTCGGTTCGCCGCAGGGTTTTAATGATAAGGATACCGTGGCTCATGTTTGACTAAGCTATCATTGCTCCTAATAATTAATATAAGTTATAGTACTATAAAACATACTTTGCTAAACAAGAATCCAGCTTCTCGTTGAGGCATAATCATATATGGACACTTCGATCACTAAACGGCCCTAATAAGAAATGATAACGTAATATTAATACTAGAGCAGTAATTTGAGTAGAGCATAATAGAGCCTTTCTCTCTGATATCAAAACCTGCATAATAAACACGGCATTTGCTTTGTTTTTCATTTTTGTTTCCTGAAAGATAGTACAATTTGACGGCAATCTTCAAAAAAAAGCTTGGTAAGTAAGCGAACGACGAACGTTCGAATGAGCACAAAGTATATGTACAATACAATTGATGACAATTGTGACTTACTTTTAAGTTTCAACTTAAACACTCGACGAAACACAACGAAGAAAACCGGCAGTAGGCCGGTTTTATGAGGCCGAGGTATCACTCCGGTCGAGCCGGGCCCATACGTGCCGAAGCATGGCTCTCCCACTAGTAAAAAACGTGACATCATATTTTACTGTTTTGTGAAATAATTAAGTCTTCTATAATGCATTATATAATTTTCGACAAGGTTCGTATATTTCATCAGGTGCTTCATTTAGTTGAAAGATATTGCAGTGTATAGTCCTACTGCTCTGACTAGATTCTGAAATGATATAACTGTTGGGAGCACAGGCAAGTTTGTTATCTGAACTTGTTTAATAGCTTCCTTTGAAAAATGAGCGAGAAGTATTTAACGGAAAACGCTCAAGTTATCACAACTACGAGTACTACGACAGTTTGAAAGTTTCTTATTAAAATTCAGAAACGGAAGACATTTAACTAATTGTACGTTACAACATCTTTGAACAAAGTAAGTCAGTACAAAAAGAATCAGTTATAATTATTTTTAAATAAATTGTCATTTCGTTTGAATTTATTTGAATTACATAAAAAACGATTTTCAAATGTAAATATTGTAAGTACATATAATTATTATATTGTTATGTGAATTAGGTATTATTAGATCTGGAAGTAGAATTAACTTAAAAAAATATACAAAATCACAAAAACAACTTTGATCATTTTTACATTAACAAAACAATCCAAAACTTGTTAATCACAATTTAATACAAAATGGACACGACAAGGACTGCTCGGATCGCTACGTGGTTCGTTAATACGAGTAGTATATTATTTTTAAGTCGGTAGTTTGAAAACTTTGTCTTCGATAGGTATATTAAAAATGTCGACATTTTTTTTTTGTGGGAGAGATGCTTCGGTTCGTATGGGCCGGCTCGAACGGAGTGATACCATGGCCTTACAGAAAACCGTTAAGCAATGCTTGTGTTGTGTTTTGCCGAGCGAGTGAGGTTGACGGCGGCCCTAACCTCCCCCCTTCCCCTATCCCTCCTTCCCCTACTGCCACCTTAAAGGCCGGCAACGCACCTGTGACTCTTGAGTTGCAGGTGTTCATTGGTGACGGTAGTCACTTACCATCAAGTGACCCGTTTGCTCATTGCACTTATATCCCATAAGAAAAAATACAGTACATTAACTGCAACACTTCCGAAAACTAATGATTTTATCCATCCATCCATTTATGTCAACATTCACTCTCAGGGTTCCGTTCGTCAAAAGGCATTTGCTTTGTTTTTCATTTGCATTTTTGTTTCCTGAAAGATAGTGGTAGTACAATTTGACGGCGATCATCCTCAAGAAAAAGTTTAGTAAGTAAGCGAACAACGAACGTTCGTATGAGCACCAAGTATATGTACAATACAATTGATGACAATTACGTCTTTTTTTAAGTTTCAACATAAACATTCGGCGAAACACAACAAATTCGTTGTGTTTCGCTGAGAATTTCTTTACTGCCGGTTTTCTGGGGCCGTGGTAAAAATGAACCCTTATAAGATCACTTGTTAATCCGCCTGTCTGTCTGTCAAGACCCTTTTTTCAGGAACGCGTCAAGTTCAAATTAACATCAATACTTATGTCATCTTCTAAGTGAACGCAATGAAGAAGATACGGCCATTTAAGTCTTGTATTTTAACATTTCGAAGGCAACTCAAAAACTTTAGGGTATTTTCCCATTGAATTAAAATCATGTTATTTGGCGAGAAACAAGGTCTCACAGCACAAGTTAAGAGAAAATCCGAACGTCGTTAATTTGTTATTTTATGACATAAAACAATTTTTTTTTTCGATTACAATATTGTATTTTGTACTTGGAAAATTACGTATATCGATGTATGGGAGAGTATTATTAGTACAGCAGAAATAAATTTGCAACTCGGACAAAAACGGGCAAAAATTTTCGGGAATCGTATATCGAGATGGACTAACTATCGGCGTACAAGTTTTATCACTCACTGCCTTAACATTGTCGTAGATACATAACTTTTAGCGCTCTCAATATTTATACGTTTTTTGCCCTAAGGCTAAAATTATATTTGTATTTGATTAGTGCTAGATTGTCAGCAAATGATACAAGTTATTGATAAATGGTGGTGTCTATACCGCGGCGATTCCTGGTAGTGTACCAATTAACCTAGTTGATTGCTCCCGTATTTGTGTTCTGAGAACGTTATGAGCAGACGATATTGATCAATATTGTACATTTAACCTAAACATTTAAGTGTGCGTGCAAAGTGGTAGAATTTATGTATAATAATCTACTTATTTATTTTGTGTTTTTGTTTGAACGCGCTAATCGCTGGATTTACTAAACGCTAGTCTATGTATAAATGGACTTTGTAGTATTTCCAAGTCCTTCGATCAATTCGATAAAAAAAAAATGGCACCAACTTAACTGTGCTTAAATGCAGTTGTAAGCGCAGTTGAACTATTAGACTATTAGAAATGCTAAAACTATGCTTTAGAAATGCAAAGAAGGCATGAAATGTGGTACTTTCGATAAGTATAATATTTTCATAATATCTTAATTTTTTTAAAGTTTAAAAATGACACTATAACAAACAATGTTTTAAAAAAAGTTGTTTTTTTTAAATATCGTGCGTTTAAAATACGTACCACGAGTCTAATACGCTCCGTTGTGGTAACTAAAAAACTACCGACAATATACATTGCACTTTTTGCATCAAGCTATTACAACATAATATATGTATATTCACAGGAACATTCATTGTTTGGTCTGGTTTATTTTACGATGGCATGCATATTAAATTCACGCACGTAAAGTATGTGGAAGTATCGAGTGAATTTATGATATATTTGATCTAAGCTCGAGCCAAAAATGTAATTGTACATACATACGTGAAAAGCGTCGTTGCCGTTTCTCGCTTTCACAATCAGTTTAACGCAATCTGCTGTAAAAATATTTTTGATTTTTCCTCCATTTCCCGCAAAAGTGTCCTGATGTAGCCGTGTGGAGCTTTGCATTAATGCGCGTTCTTGTGATGCGTGTTAAATATTAATATCGCGTAATATTCGTTCAAATTTTTTGATATTTTTAGGGTTCCGTTACTAAAAAGGAAAAACGAAAGACAGGTAAAAATCTTCGAGAATTGATTCCCGAGATGGACGTGTCTATATACAAGTTTATTTGCTTACGGAACCGTCGATGCGCAAGCCAGATGGCACTTGTCCGGTGTTTTTACCAAAATTAATGTTTCAAATTGTCAAATTTAAACACAGGATCATTCTTGTGTTTGTGGGTTTTAGCGTGTCTACATCGATGGTACGTATTTTAAATTTATTACTGACTAGCTGCGCCCCGCAGTTCTCCCGCGTAAGTCTCAGTGCCGTGAGAATATCGGGATAAAAAGTAGCTTACCTGTTAATCCAGGTCTCCAGCTATCTACATAACAAATTTTATCGCAATCGGTTAAGCAGTTTTTGTGTGAAAGAGTTACAAACATCTATACATCCATACATCCTCACGAACTTTTACGTTTACAATATTAGTAGGTTGCATATTAGGTATATTCATATTCTTGACTTTTGATTTTTACTATAGTAGCCGGTAGGGGTTGACCACGCAGATCATACCCTGATCAAATTGAAGATGTACTGAAGAAAATGCAGGTCAGAAGTACCCGAAACCGGTATGACAAATATACGTAATATAACGTTAGAGGAAGCTCGTGAGTAATGCAAATAGAATATGGAACCTAGAGGATAAGGGTACAAGCAAGTGTCTGCCAACCCTGAATAATACCTCATATTACATTGATCTGTACACATATGTATTTTTAAGTACATAGAAATCAGTACTATTAAGATAATGATTTTTGCCGTTATCTTTTCTATAGTTTTAATTAAAAAATATACATAAATATGTGCTTGAAGAAATTTCGTTAGTATGCGTGTTGTATGATGTTTTAACAGCAATATATTTTGTGAAGGTACCCATTTTCTCTTTACATTGATCGCACGTACCTATCATTGTAGCTTAAACTAACTTTTATTGATCTGAAACTTCGTGTGTAACCGTAACGACTCTTAGATTTGTGCTGTTAGACGATTCTACGATCATGTACATAGTAGAGGTTATAAAATGAGGTTAGACGGATTACCTCCTGAATATTTAACAAGTATTTGCCATATCTGAAATATGAGGGATCATACAGCAAAGTTAGTCGTCTTCGGGACGGGACGAGTTCGCGCCAACCGGGATTCGAAGATTTCGATATAACTTACACCAATCTTGATATCAAGAGACGTTTATTAACTTGCGTTTACGTTCATATACTTTTACAGTATATACCAGTAGGTAGTAAGTATTTATAGTAACGGTAACCGAAACGAAAAGACGTGAAGAGGTAGATAAATAGATAGATAACACTTTATTTGTACATTAGCATTACAGTGGAAGATTATCAAAAGACGTTTATTAACTTGCGTTTATGTTCATATAATTTTACCGTATATACCAGTAGGTAGTAAGTATTTATAGTAACGGTAACTGAAACGAAAAGACGTGAAGAGGTAGATAGATAGATAGATAACACTTTATTTGTACATTAGCATTACAGTGGAAGATTATCAAAAGACGTTTATTAACTTGCGTTTATGTCCATATACTTTTACCGTATATACCAGTAGGTAGTAAGTATTTATAGTAACGGTAACTGAAACGAAAAGACGTGAAGAGGTAGATAGATAGATAGATAACACTTTATTTGTACATTAGCATTACAGTGGAAGATTATCAAAAGACGTTTATTAACTTGCGTTTATGTCCATATACTTTTACCGTATATACCAGTAGGTAGTAAGTATTTATAGTAACGGTAACCGAAACGAAAAGACGTGAAGAGGTAGATAGATAGATAGATAACAATTTGTACATTAGCATTACAGTGGAAGATTATCAAAAGACGTTTATTAACTTGCGTTTATGTCCATATACTTTTACCGTATATACCAGTAGGTAGTAAGTATTTATAGTAACGGTAACCAAAACGAAAAGACGTGAAGAGGTAGATAGATAGATAGATAACACTTTATTTGTACATTAGCATTACAGTGGAAGATACATTTACATAATTTCATTAAACAGATAATGTACAAAAGGCGGCCTTATTGCTAGATGCAATCTCTTCCAGAGTTCACTTTTTTATGCTTTACAGATTGTTAATAAGATCGTTTCAATTTATATATATTTTATACTGAAGATGTACAGAAAACGAGCGAATGATTCAAATTCAAATTCAAAATCATTTATTCAATTAAGACACTAAGTGACATTTATGAACGTTAAATTGAAGTAGAGTTAAAACCATAGATCGGCACAAACAGACGCCACAGCATGTACTGGATTGTCAAGGTAAATTAGGTGAAAAACACCAAAATCTACTGCCTGTTTGTGTCGATCTATAACTTCCAGTTTCCAAAATGCGTAGGGCCTTATGAGAAGAATACTAGCAAAGAAACTCATGGCCACTCTTTTTAAAAGTCAGATCTTCAGGTACAATCGTGTTAGTGTTACACGAGAGGTAAACAGGATGCAAGCTGATGCTTCCTGAATTTCATTTTAATAAATGCTCCAAAAGCTAACGTACTAAAAAAAAAAAATCACTCAGTGATACCGTTGAAGGTTTGAACCTATTAAACATAGAAATCATTCAAGGTGCACATCCACCTTCATTCAGCTGCAAAATCTACTGTTAAAAATAATTCGTGACTGGATTAAGAGGCTAGAGTTGCAGTTGATCGAACCAAAATAACAGTATAGGCTAAAGCATCGCTGACTAGGCCGACCAGTCACCCCAAGCAGCATTTCCTCACCTATAAAGGTAGATAAGAAAATCTAGGACGCGGTGGTGTTTTTTCCAGTAGAGAGATGTGCGTAAACCTGATTTGATCTCTCAACCTAGACATATACATAGAGCTCACAACATGTACTTGAGAATATCACACTCGTGTAATTTGTTCAAATACATGAACCGAAAATACCGGTCAGATATTTTCGGAGTGTTCTCCAGTGAGTAGATCGTGCCCTTAAACTAATTCCAGTGGCGCTACAAACTAAATTCCTAACTACCCGACTTTGAATTATCGCTTTCAAATCAATATTTGAACTGCTAGACACAAATTGCAATATTATTACTATTTGTTCACAATAATATTCACATACAATGCTTGTATCATTATTATTAGGAGCATTTAAATTTTTAATGGAACGAAAGTAGTACGTACCCGTATCCAAAGACCTAACCTACCTAAATATGTCTTAAACATTTTTCTTTATTTAATGAAATGTTTTGCTGACCTGAAAATAAATATCTACTTTATGCGAGGAAATAAAACGTCTGGGATGAAAAGCTTTTTTAAGAAAATCCTACAAAGGTTAGGACTTATCCGTGACTGATGTTAAAGAACAATTTATTGAAGTTATACTTTTGGCGCGTTAGGGAAAAATAATGAGAATAAATTTTTACGATGCGCGCGCACACCATCACGAAAAACCGACACCCACGTGTACAACACGTGTTTTGTATCAGTCCGAATAATATTTATATATATATATATATATAACGTTGGTTTACATTAATAATAATAACTATTATTTAATATCACAGCACTCATCCGAAGCAGAGCGAGGCACATTTCAATACCCATTATACATACCCCGATACACTCTTGGTTGCCGTTTGCTATTTAAGTGAAATAATGCATATCATACATAATATCACAATAAAACTTCTAATTAACTAACTAAGTTGGTTTAGTGTTACCGCTCATTATCATTCGCAAAGATCACTGACCGCTTTGATCCCCTGTAAGATCCCGTGTAACGAAGCAAGATGAACAAACTTCGTGTTCCTAATTACATTCATAGGCCGATAATTACTTGCCCCTAACGTGTCCACAGGATGTTCCAAAAATCACGTGGTGTAATTATAAACTTTACTCATAAATATTTGTGTTACGCAGGAATTCTATTTCTTTTTGTCTTTATACTTTCACCTAAGTAGTTTCACGACGACATTGTTAATGTTATAGATTTGAGCTTGAGATTGTGAATGTTGAAACTTTTTGTGTAATTATATCATTTAATTCCAATTCAATATCAAGCTTCGAACGTCTTTTAATAAGAACTCATGGACTACGTACGTGGGAGAGCCATGCTTCGGCACGTATGGGCCGGCTCGACTCCGCTCGATACCACGGCCTTACAGAAAACCGGTAGTGAAGCAATGCTTGCATTCCATTTCGCCGCGTAAGTGAGTTCCCTATCCCCTATTCCCGTCTTTCCCGTCTCCCCCTCTCCCCTCTTCCCACTCTTCCCCCCCTCCCTCTCGTCTCCTACTCCCACTTTAAGGGCGGCAACGCACTTGTGACTCTCGAGTTACAGGTGCCCATGGGCGGCGCTAGTCATTTACCATCAGGTGACCCGTCTGCTCGTTTGCCCCCTATACCATAAAAAAAAAAACTATTTTGTTAATTTCATAAAAATGTGTTATTATTGTGATTAAAACCCATGTAGTTTTTATAGGTAGATAAAAATTGTAGCGAAAGCTTAGTCTATTACTAAACCAACTTGGTTGGTTAATTAGAAGTTTTATTGTGATAATATGTATGATATGTATTATTTCACTCCAATAGCAAACAGCAACCAAGAGTGTATCGGGGTATGTATAATGAGTATTGAAATGTGCCTCGCTCTGCTTCGGATGAGTGCTGTGATATTAAATAATAATTATTATTATTAATGTAATCCCACGTTCGCTATATTCATAGCCATGAGTTACACGGTTTTGGCAAATGAGTTGCTGGCGTCTCTGCAGCTGAAGCTAGACGTGATGGACGAGGTTTTCGTAATCCAGACCTATGTCACTAACTTCAGCGAGGATGATATTGCTGCTTTATTATGATTATGAATAACATTTAACTCAATATGGACCTAGTAATACACCATTGTGAATTATTGAACTCGTATTTAATTTAACAGAAATACTGTTGTCATTTACAACATATTTTGGTAGTCAAATCAACCGCTCATTTGACATAGTTTATAAGCAATGCGTTTGAATTTTCACAGTGGATAACAATAGAATTGCATTCATGTAAGCCCATAATTTCTACTTATTTCTGTAACTGTTAGAGCTCTCTAATGATTAGAGTATATACATACAATATATATATAAAGGCGCGTCAGGGGGAAGCACATTATCACTCTTTGATTTGTCAGCCATAATACAAATGTGGGTAGTTGGGCGAGGAGACCAGGATGTGTTAATCACCAAAATACTTTGAAATATAATCAACACTTGTTTAATCAATCACCAAATCAATCTCCAACACTCTTAATTATATAGGATCACACTGATCTGATCGGATTTCTAAAACATTCCACCAAAACACGTGGGTGCGTGCGCGCTCTCTCACAACTCGATTCAGAATGGCCGCCTGCCCAGCGCTCGGTGTTATGTCATCTGTCAACCGTCAATCGTTCGTTCACAAAAATACCCACTAAATAAATGTGTGCGCCGTCACGGCCAACCCTGACTGTCGCACGTCCTCGTGCGATTACTAGTCTCGTGCAGAATCACCTGAAAAGTTACAACAACGTATTAGTGTCCGTTCGTCCATGCTGACACGAAGCTTGCTTTTGATGCTTATCCGATGTTAACTTCACCAATTGACAAAGGGCACAATGCCTTTGGACCAACATAACCCATCTCTGTGATATGGACCGGGCGCATCAGGCCCCTTCGACCAGCCTTCACTACACGCACTGTTAGGACCGGGTGCATGTGACCCTTTCGACCTCCAATGAATTCCCTATGGCGTGGACCGGGCGCATAAGGCCCTTGCGACCAGCCTACAACTACTCAGGGGCGTGGACCGGGCATACTAGGCCCTTGCGACCAGCCAACAACTACTCAGGGGCGTGGACCGGGCATACTAGGCCCTTACGACCAGCCTACAACTACTCAAAGGCGTGGACCGGGCATACTAGGCCCCTGCCGACCAGCCTAAAACTTCCTAGGGGCGTGGACCGGGCGCACTAGGCCCTTACCGACCAGCCAAACCTCGGGCCCTGGACCGGGCATACTAGGCCCATTCCGACCATTCATTCAGGCGTGATTCAGGCGTTCGGGGCCTTTTCAAACCAGCCATTATAACCAGTATTATAAGTACTAAGACGTGACTCAGGCGTATGGGACCTTTTCAGTCAATCTTCACTTTGACTGCCTATCCTTGACACCGATTTCAGTTCTACAAATAAAGAATGAACTGGCAAAATAAAACTTACTTTCATTTACGTGACTCTGAACTTCGGATTCTCCTAACTGTTGTTCAGTGTCTGTTACTGAAAGAGTATCGGAGCCAGCGGTTAAGGTGCTCTCACTCGATACCGAGATGGTATCACTGTCGCCATCAACATGGATTACGTGGTCAGTTTGTTCCCTATCGACCGCCGTCTCGGCCACCTCGTCATTAGACATATTGTTAGCTACTTCAACTAACCCTTCAAAACCCCTTGGCACTAAGCGCAAGTTTTCGTGTGAGTATTTGTAGATACGGTTGCCACCCGTAATAGGTTTGAGTTCATACCGATCGTTGCTAAGGACTTGGGCGATAACAAAGGGACCGCGAAATTTTCTAGATAACTTGGTTTGGTTTCGTTCACAACATTTAATGAACACGTAATCACCTTGCGAAAAAGGCTTTACTTGCGCTCGACCGCGATTGAACCGTTCAGTCTCAGACATAGCTGCTTTCTGGATGCTAGTGGACGCCTCGTTTCGTATCGTCTCGAGGTCGAGGCGATGGGGTGAATTTAAATTAGGTGATATTTTTGAGAGGCCTAATGATTGGGCGCGAATTCCAAGCATCAACTCTATTGGACTGTAACCCGTAACTCGTGATCTAGTACTATTTAGTGCTAGCTGAACATCATCAAGCTCTTCGCGCCATATTTTGTTTGGATCGTTCTCTATGATGGTGAGAAGACTTTTTAATGTACGCATAATACGTTCTACTTGCCCATTAGCCCTTGATGAACCTGTCGCTATGAAGTGTAGTTCAATGTTATGGTCGGTACAGAATTCCTTAAAGTTAGAGCTAATGTAACATCTACCTTGATCAGCTATAATTCTTTTGGGCGCTCCAAACAATGACACTGCTCTTTTTAAGGCTCTTACTGCACATGTAGCATCGAGCGACTGGGTATGTTCTAAGAGGACGTATTTTGTAAAACTATCAATTAGTACTGACACATATTCTTTTCGGTCGCTTTTGCCACTGAGCTTACCTGTAAGGTCGGCATGTACGGTATGCCATGGAACTGATACCTTGGGAATGGAGTGTAGTCGTACCTGCTGAGCTCCTGAAGGACCTTTCGAGGCCTTGCAAACTATGCAGGAGTCAACAAATCTCTTAACGTATTTTGCCATTTGCGGAAACCAGTATTGCTCATAAAGTTTGTCAAGCGTTTTATCATATCCTAGATGTTTAAGCTCAGTATGCACATGGTTTATTAGGGTCCAAATAAGAGATCGTGGCACGATAGGTAACCAAGCGCTTATTTTGTTACGTTCGACTTTCCTATAGAGTATACCGTTACGCACGTCATAAGTGTGAGTGATGGCTTCTGGTAATTCTTTGTTAAGATGTTTACTAATTAAGTCCTGAATCTCGGCATCTCGTTTTTGCTCTACGAGAAGCCAGCTTTCGTGAAGCTCAACAAAGTTGACAATTTTACGCGAGGTAATAGGCTGCTTATCGGATTTCAACTCCAGATGCCTGAATGCGTCCGGGGAAGGAGAAGAAGGAACTGGGTTTCTCGACAAATAATCGGCGTGTTCCATCCTGTGACCTTCCTTGAAGACTATATCAAAGTCATAAGCTTGTAGATAAGCCCACCAGCGATGGACGCGTGGAGAAAGGTCAACTTTGGCTTTCGACGCTTTCAAGGAATTGCAGTCTGTAAATACTGTGAAGTGCTGACCGTATAGATAATGACGGAAATTTTCGACAGCACGCACTACCGCTAACGTCTCGAGTTCGTATGAATGATACCTGGATTCTGCATCAGCGGTTCGGCGGCTAAAGTACGCAACAACATGTGGTGTATTTCCAATTCTCTGGATTAAAATAGCTCCATAGCCATCACTACTTGCATCTGTATGTAATTCTATTGGGATTTTAGGGTTGAAGATGGTTAGAACCGGTTCAGAGGTTAAGATTTTAACGATTTTCGCGTGTACGTCGCGGTGTCTTTCGGTCCATGTAATGGTTCCCTTAAGCTTAGTAAGTGGATACAGCGGTCCGGCGAGTGTAGCAAAATTGGGGATAAATTTTCGAAAATAGGAAGCAAGTCCTAGAAACTGTCTGACTTGAGTGGCTGTGGTTGGAGCTGGTGCGTTAATAAGAGCTTGGACTTTTCGCGGGTTAGGCCTTACTTCACCGGAGCGAATAACATAACCCAGATAGTCGATCTCATTCTTCATAAATTTGCATTTACGAATGTTAAAAGAGAAGCCAGCCTCAGAGAGAGCTCCGAGAACTGCATCCAAACGGCGGAGTCCCTCTGATATCTCTGATGAGAAGCAGAGCACGTCGTCAACGTAGGCCAAAGCAACTGTGTCCCGGAGTGATTTTAGCGCTCTATTAATGCAGCGTTGATACACAGAAGCCGCATTTCGTAAACCGAACGGCATGGCAAGGTATTCGTATTGCCCATCCGGCGTTACGAAGGCGGTTCTCTCAATTGAGGTAGTCTCGACCACGATTTGATGGTAGCCAGATGCCATATCTAGCGAAGAAAAGTAATAGGAGCCACTTAACCGGTCTACCTGTTCATCAATTCTCGGGAGGGGGTAGTGTTCGGGACGGGTGTTAGCATTAAGCTCCCTAAAGTCCACACACATCCTATCAGAACCATCCTTTTTCTTAACCAAAAGGATGGGGCTGGCGAATGGTGAGGAACTTTCGCGAATAACACCTGCGTGTAGAAGAGACTGTACTTTTTCGTTAACTATGTCCTTTTCAGCGAGTGATAACCTATATGGGCGACGCTGCACTACCTTGTGTGGGTCTATTAAATCAATCTTCAAGGTGCCTGTTGAAACGCGACGGGTTGGAATACCATCTATAAAGAAGGTACTATATTTCTTAAGAATTTTTACCAGCGCTAGTTTGTCGGTACCCACAATGTCGGTATCGATATTGCTAAAATCAACCCCATTTGCTTCTTGGCACACATTGATCACTTTACGCACAGAGAAAATCAGTCTGTCACTATTAATTTCAACATGAATACCTTGTTCGAGTACATCCCTTCCTATGATGATTGCTTCTGATATGGCGTTATCAGATACGACATGGAACAATATAGATAAAGGAATCTGCTGTATTGTAATGGAGCTAATAACTTGAGATGTACATTTAACATCTTCCCCGCCAATGCCGGCTAAATAAACTACTTCAATGCGTTTAGTGCCAGGTAGCTTTTCAACAAAACTAGTTTTTACTAGAGAGCAGGCTGAACCACTATCAAATAGAAAAGGAATGACCTCACCAGATGATGTCGACAGTGTACCTTTGGTTGCACCTCGCTCGCAGATCTGAACTTCTTTACGTGCCGCTGAGTTTTTCTCTGGACAGCTGGTACTGATGTGTCCGGGCTTGCCGCACGCGTAGCAGGTTACATTCTTCTCCTTATTCTCCGTAAGCCTCGACTTCATGCTCTCTCGACGTTTGCGGCACTCTTCAATCTTGTGTCCGCGATTTCCACAAAAGTGACAAGTTCCAGGGAATCGCGAGTCAATTAAACGCGGCCGCTTGGCATCAGTCTCATTTTCATGTTCATCATGACGTCTTTTGAGAGAAATGCTGCTGAGTACTCTGCATAGCTGGGCTCTTGTAGTAATAAGGTGAGAATTCAGCTCTCTGCGTATCAAGGCGTCTTTTTGTGACAGCACAGAAATCGCGAATCCCGTGATAACATCTTCGCCCATCTCAACCTTGGGTATGCGTTCAATGAGATGCCAAAGCCGCACAGCTGCTTCACAAGCGGTTTCCCTACTTTCTATTTGAAATTTTATTATATTATCGAAGTAATCTTGCATCAACATAGGACGCCCAAACTTGGCAAGTAACATTTCTTTTATGTGAGGCCACGTTATCTCTGAGCTGCTTAGTTTGGTCAAACATTTAGCAGCACGACCTCTTAATGCATGAGTAAGTGAGAGGAGTAGCTCTGGTCCGGTCAATTTTCGACTATCTACAATAATTTCAGTTATTTTGCACCAACCTTCTATATCCGAATCAGTTTCGTCTGGGTCAAACTTAACGAGGTGAGACGGTGAAGAACTAGTTGAAGCACTTTGCGTCGCTGCAAGTAGGCGAGATAAAAGCGCCTCCATGCTGGTCAGAAGACTTGCACTCTCACCGCTCCTGTTGGATTGGCTAGCGGTTTCGTCGCTGGTCCCCTCCAGGTTTGGCCCTCGATATCCCAATTCTGATAAAGGCGCGTCAGGGGGAAGCACATTATCACTCTTTGATTTGTCAGCCATAATACAAATGTGGGTAGTTGGGCGAGGAGACCAGGATGTGTTAATCACCAAAATACTTTGAAATATAATCAACACTTGTTTAATCAATCACCAAATCAATCTCCAACACTTTTAATTATATAGGATCACACTGATCTGATCGGATTTCTAAAACATTCCACCAAAACACGTGGGTGCGTGCGCGCTCTCTCACAACTCGATTCAGAATGGCCGCCTGCCCAGCGCTCGGTGTTATGTCATCTGTCAACCGTCAATCGTTCGTTCACAAAAATACCCACTAAATAAATGTGTGCGCCGTCATATATATATATATATATATATAAACGAATATAAACGAGAATTCTTTGTAACTTTTTTTAAGCAAATTTCGCGAACGGAGTTATGTGGAATTTGGAATACTTAAAGTTTATACAGGGTGTAAGTGATATCGTACCGAATCCTGAAATAGTGTATTCAGACCATCATTCTGAGTTGAAAGGTTTACCGAAAAAAAATCAGTAAATACCCCATACGTCCAAAAGCAGCAATGTAATCAATTAAACAACATTTATGCAATCAGTATTAGTAGTCATTCACCGTACCCCAGAGTACGCGTGTTGCGGTACATTGTGTAGCGGAAAATCAAAGTATTGACTGTAAATCCTTAATCTCGCATTTTCATGATTAACTGACTTTTGCATTGTGATAAGTATCCAAAGAAACACGTTTTTGTAAGTTATTTGCGACGGTGATACTTACACGCTATATATACGAGAAGTGGAGAAAGGTAATTTTTTTAATAATGTGTCTTATAAACTTAAAATTGCGATTACCAAGTTCTATAGGAGTCAAGGTCTGGTTGGTCAGGGCACTGAACCAATATTTAGAAATTTCAAAATTAAAATATTTTTTCCATTAATTCCAAACATTAAGAGGAAAGTGAACGTTTTTCATCAAATCAAATCAAATCAAAACCATTTACTTCAATTAAACCAATAATAGGTATTTTTAAAATTGTCAGGAGTAGGAGTCAGTCAGACTAAGTCAGTCGTGAAGCTAGTTGCCTGTTCTAATACGTAGATCCTATGGAGAAGAACAGGCAAGAAACACCAAGGACACTCTTTTCAAAATGTTTTTTATTTAGAAATTTCTGGTTACATTGCTGATAAGCGTAAATGAAATGTGAGAACAATGTAACGTACCTATTATTCTAAAATATAAATAGACGCGCTAAATACTACTATACATATTTAAGTAATAGCAGTCCGGAGATGACCAGCCCCGACCAACGGCACCCGTTCACGAGCATGACGCACACACCGGTCATCGTACAGATCAACCATATTGAAGAGAACCGAAGGACCCGACATATACGCCACCATCGGCAGGACTTCTAGGCGAGCATGACATACTCAGAACTGCCAAGCAACATAGGAAATTTAACTAAATAAGTGACTACACAGTTCTCACATGAACAATTCAACATTTTCTTAAGTAGGCTTCAAAAATCATAATAATAAATAACTAAAAAAATGTAATACCTTCAATGTCAACACAGTAAATTGATCAGTGATGAACTGATGAGTAATTGTCTGAATCTACTTGCGTTTACTTTAACAGAACATTACTGAATATACTTTACTGGTTTAGTTCACCTTTTAATATCATTATTAAGAATGTGTATTATTAATTTATCAAAGTGTACATACACCGTACTTCTTCCGTCTTTAAGTGTAATTCATGTTTTTTTTTCAAATGAGAAAAAAATACCTTTTATTAATATAAACAATATTCCTCACAGCCTGTGCAGTCCAATTACGGGACTTTTTTCTGCTTATGTTTCGCTTGTGACCTACTTTTGGTCGCGCTTTATTATAAAATATATACGACGATTATACCATGAAATACCGGTATCAAAGGTATTGAAGCTTCGCACATAATCACACACGTATCTCGTATTAGATTAACAATTAATAGCTATTATTGCAGGATTAAAGACAATACCACCCATTGACGAAATGAACTTCCAAGTAAATAAAAGAAAGGGGAAGTATAAAAAAATGGGTACAACAATAACGATAAATTACGTGGTTTGCCAGCGATCTATCAACATTAATAGGTATATTTAAGAATCTATAGACTATTAAGTAGATATACTGGTGAATTTCAACATTTGACAAAATAAGAAATGACCTAATGGTATGAACAGCTCAAACCGCTAATAATATAAAATAAATCTCCACAAAAGAGAACATCCTATTATTAATTAGTGGTAGAGCCATGCTGCGGCACGTATGGGCTGGCTCGACCGGATTGATACCAATGCCTCACAGAAAACCAGCGTGTGAGTGAGGTTAATGGAGGCCTTAACGCCCCTCCCCCGGCCCCCTTCCCTACTCCACCTTAAAGGTTGGCCACAAATTTGTGACTCTTGGGTTGCAGGTGTCCATGGACAGCGGTAGTCACTTACCATCGGGTGACCCCTATGCCCGTTTGCCCCCTATCCCATAAAAAAATGTAGCAGAGACATCTGTTAGAAGGGCCAGCAGCAGATTCTGAGGACCGCAGGAATAATATATTTAAATATACACAATATCCCATTGTACGTATATCGTACGGTTATGAGAATAAAATGAACTAAGTCATCGTTTCTGATCAATTTTATTAGAAGCTGTATAGACTGCTGCTTAGGTTATCTACTGGAATATTGGATGTACGATAGATTATCTAGTCAAAGTTAACATGAAAATTTTGTAATAACGTACATCTGTACGTTATTACCAAATTTTCATGTTAAAGGTTTTGGTATAATTTTAGTATGCTAATCTCGTCAGACGGTGCCCTAACAACTAATCAGACTCGGTGGAGACACGAACGCTAACCTTATCGTTTGATGGACTAGGAAAACGATTTTAATCATATTAATGGGTGTATTAATACATGAACTATTAAAATCATACTAAATCATCATGTGTTTGGTTACTAAATTTTAATAGTAAATTGGAGAACTACTACGTTTTTTGGGTTTGAGATGAAATATGTGACTAGATGTTACATGGCGCCGTAACATAGAACCTTTTGTATAGAAACAAATTTTATCCACTCATGTTCCCTGCGGAATTATTGTGAGTGAATTTGCCGAAATTTACCACTTTTACCACTGAAAAGCCCCGTCATGCCTCTCATCTGAGAGTCTTGTTGCCTTACGCCACACTAAGTTCTATCTACTGCTCCCACAGATCGTGCGGTTTGCTAGCGTATATTGGGCAAAAGTCTCAGATTCGCGTGACAATGCGTAGCGCTCTCGGTCAGCTGGTAACCACGATTAGCTTTTTGAGAGTGAAGGATTATGTGATATAAAATGATACAGCACTTGATCAACTTAAATAGTATATTATAGTTTAATATCTTACGGATACTGCACTGGTACTTTGCACACAAACTCCAGAGAGCGAGAGAATTACCACAGAAACAAAACGCCAACTAGTTGAACCTACTAGTAGGTTGGAATGACAGATGATTTGTGTTTATAAACTAATAGAGAGCGCAATGTCGATATCCGATTATTTCGAGACGTAACTCCCTTTCTGTAAAAATCTCCATCTCATGTGACGTTCCTCTATTAAGAACCTCCAATCGAGAACCCACGACGAGTTCTTTTCTTGATCGCAGGAGACGGAACGGTACGGAATACTGTATTCTGATCTGAGGCTAAATTCACGGTGAGTGTTTCTATTGCGAGAGTTGTCATTCTGACTCTTAAGATTTTTAGTCAAATTTTTTAAGCGTTTCGCTAGATTTAAAAATGTTTGTTGTTTTCTTGATCTTCTCTTAATCCGATCTTTGAATTATATAACAATGGCAACACTAAGAGGCAGTCTTGTTTTACCAACTTACAACATATATTTATATTTGTTATCATAATTAAACACTAAAACAATATACTTTGATAAATCTATACAGAAAAATGGAAACCAAAGACAAATTTAAATAAAAACACCGAAAGATTCACTAAAATAGCCATAAATATATTTTCCAAGACATGACATTTAATGTCATGTCATATCGAACCGAAAATTTATTAACATAATGTAATAGACAATGTAATACAGACGATGCTAACAAGATCCAGAACCAGAGCGCATTTACCATCTCCGGACTCATCGCTTAGCTCCACATTGCAGCCCCCGGAAATCGCAACAAGAGGTGCGGCCACTACAGTGGTGTCGAGCTCGACATCCAGTGATGAGTTTTTCTCTCCGCCGACGTCGCCAACACTTGTACGTCGGCAGGGGAGAAGCCGGCCACCGTCCTGCTTGGGACCCCGAGGCCCATCGGCTTCGAATAGGGCCCCCGCTGCTGGTGGTAATGTGCGTCGCATGAAATGGATGACTTCAATGAACGAAAATGTCATGCGAGCATATTTTGTGGCTACAGAGGGAGGAACTAACCTCACCGCGTCTCGTAATCGTATGATGCCTCTGTTTCAGGAACTTGAGCCAGCTTTAACAGCTGGCGTTTCGGTGCAAAGATTATCGGATCAAGTGCGGGCCATTCAGCGATGTAATTTGCTGGATAACTCCGTACTTGAAAGGCTACGCTCGGACTTGCAGGTTAACCTTACTAGTACTCCTCCTTCACAAATTGTAACAAATGCAGACTCTTTGTTGTTGCAATCTTATCCTGCTGAAGGAGGGGAGGAAAATGATGCTTCATCTGTAAGTACTCAGACATCATCATCAATCAGCCTATCATGGTCCACTGCTGGACATAGGCCTCTCCCAATGTGCGCCACAGCACCCGGTCCTCCGCCTTCCGCATCCAGTCCATCCTTGCTACCTTCTTCAGGTCGTCGGTCCATCTGGCTGAGGGACGTTCTACCTTTCGTTTGCCGATTCGCGGTCTCCACTCTAGGACCCGTCTGCTCCAACGGCCATCGGTCCTTCGGCATACGTGGCCAGCCCATTGCCACTTCAGCATGCTTATCCTGCGAGCTATGTCGGTAACTTTGGTTCTTTGTCGGATGGTCTCATTAAATTTATCCTTCAAAGAGTACTCAGTACTCTGATATAATAAGGAATACTTTGGAAGGCGCTATTCTAGAATATTGGTCCA
Organism: Callimorpha dominula; assembly: GCA_949752705.1. Lineage (NCBI taxonomy): Eukaryota > Metazoa > Arthropoda > Insecta > Lepidoptera > Erebidae > Callimorpha > Callimorpha dominula. The sequence continues at coordinate 15,916,131 of OX456999.1, forward strand.
TGAGTTTTGAACGTAGACCACTTTTACCGCGTTTGTTAATGCATAAACGAAACAAAGCGCTAGTGTGTACCCTTGATTCGATGTTACCCATTTATTTAGAAGAAAGCATAGATCTCAGCGATACCCACTCAATTTTGCATTGTGCGGCTGTTACAGCATGTCGAGTAGCTGGTGTTAAATTCCCACGAAATGACACCGCTACTCGGTCAAAGCTTGTTGTTCCGGCGTGGCAATGCAGGATTGAGCGTCGTATCGCTGAGTCGAGGGTACTCATTGGCAAGCTTATCTGTTTCAGATCGGGCAACACACGAGAGTAATGCGCTTTGTGAATCCGGCTTTTTCAGGAACTGGTATCCGTTCCTGTGATTATATGGCACGAGTCACAGAGCGCATTGACTTTCTGAAACAGAACGTTTATGCATGGGCAAATCGCATACGAAGGTACAAAAAAAGGCTGGACCGATATACTCAGAATCGCACATTCTAAAGGGATGAGAGGTGGGTTTATAGAAGGTGGGAGCAGCCTGATTTAGTGAGTGGCATTCATTTACCAGATGCTGAAATCACGAATTCATTTTGGCGTAACATCTGGTCGATGCCTGTCGCTCACACTGTGAATGGATGCGAGATGTAGAACGATCATGTGAGTCAATTAATAGAATGTAGCCAGTATCAATATTAAACATTGATATAGCTTATGCAGTTCGTCCGCTGCCGAATTGGAAATCAGCGGGACCGGACGGACTGCATAACTTTTGGTTAAAATGACTCCGTAGCTCACATGTACGTTTGGCATCTCAATTTCAATCATGCTAATGGAATGGATTTATACAAGGTTGGTAAACATATTGAATGTTTACCAACCTTGTATAAATCCATTCTGAGAGTGAAGATAACATCTCATGTAACCAACAACTCTGTTATGTCTTACTCTCATAATGGATGTAGAAGTGGGCTCGTGGCACTAAAGAGCTCCTTTGCTATCCAGGATGTCGACAATCTCAGGGTAACGGCGAGTATGTACAGATCAGGCGGGGTATATTTCAGGGTGACAGTTTGAGTCCCTTGTGGTTCTGCCTAGCTTTAAATCCTCTCAGCACTATGTTGGAGGGTTTAGGACTAGGCTATCGTTTGCGGAGAGGAGGTCAGGTTATATCCCACCTCCTTTTCATGGATGATTTGAAACTTTTTGCCTGCAGCAATTTCCAACTTATAAAATTACTAGAGGTAACTGAAAACTTTAGTAAATGTATCAGGATGGAATTTGGTGTGGATAAATGTGCAGTCATGCATGTAAAAAGAGGCAGGATTGTGGAATCTGAAGGAATGGAACTCTCAGATTCTACACACTTTAGATGTCTTTCCGCAAACGATACTTACAAGTATCTAGGAATGTCACAGGCGTTAGGTTTAAACGAATTGACTATAAAGCAATCGTTACAGGAACGCTTCTGTGGCCGACTGAAAAAGTATTAAAGAGTCTTTTGTCAGGTGGTAATAAGGTGCAGGCCTATAACGATTGGGTCATACCAGTCCTAACCTACTCTTTTGGCATACTTAGATGGACTCAGACGGAACTTGATGCCCTGGATAGAAGAGTCCGTACATTGCTAACCGCGTACCGAATGCACCATCCACGTTCATCGGTAATGAGATTGTATATCCCGCAGAAATGTGGGGGTCGTGGTTTTTAAATGCCAAGACACTACATAACCGCGAGGTATGCAATCTTAGAGATTACTTCCTCTCTGTTGACGTGGAGATGCATCGAGATGTTGTGGCAGTTGACAACGGACTCACTCCGTTTGCTCTAGTTAGAGAGAACTGGCGCAAATCTGCAGTACTCAATATTACAGATCGCAGGGAAATATGGCAGAGCTAAGAGCTGCATGGACGTTTTTATCGGGCCTTAAATGGGCCCGAAGTAGATCTATTATCGTCATTGTCCTTTCGGTGATCTCTTTCGAGAAACTGAAGGTTTTATCTGTGCAATTACTGATGAAGTTGTTATGACGAACAGTTATCGGAAACATATCCTGAAGGACGGTACGATTAAGATTTGCCGGGCATGTCATCGTCCCGGAGAAAGCCTCAGGCATATAATTTCCGGTTGTTCTCGTCTTACCAACGGCGAGTACTTGCACAGACATAACCAAGTGGCCAGGATAGTCCATCAGCAACTTGCTCGTCAATATAACCTTGTGACTATGGAATTACCGTACTACAGGTATGTGCCCGACCCAGTTCTTGAAAATGGTCGTGTAACATTGTACTGGGATCGGTCTATTATCACTGACAGGATTATTATTGCCAATAAGCCTAATATCGTGGTAATAGACTGATTAGAGCTCCGAGCAATGATTGTTGATATCACCATTCCACATGACGACAGTCTTATACGCGCGCGCTCGGCGTACGGACGTGTGTAAGCAACAAGTGTGTAATTAATATATACCTACTAACTCGTTAAAATACTAAAAGCACAATAATGGTTCAGTGTAAAAAATGTAAACTTTTCCTCTCTATTACCAAAGACGAGGTTGTAAAATGTAAAGGTGCATGTGAAGCAATTTATCACAAAAAGTGTGTGCAAAATAACAAACAATTCTTGCAAACAACAGTATGTGAGGAATGTCAGAAGAATAAAACCAGCACTACACGAGTAGCACAATCTCCACAACTAGCAGTAGATCCAAAAGAGGCATCAGGAGAGAAGGTACTGCGTGAAATCAACAAAAAACTAGAAGTACTTTATGGCGTTGAGAAAAAGTTAGGAGAACTTACTAACGCTGTGGAGTTCTATGCAGAAATGTACCAAACACTATTGGAATATAAGGAAGAATCACAAAAGAAGATTAAGGCGCTTGAGCACAAAAACATCTACTTGGAAAAATATAACAAGGCTTTGGAAGAAAGAGTACAGGAACTCGAGCTAAAAGACAAAGAAAATGAAATAGAAATACATGGTCTAGAGGAATACAAGAATGAAGATATCAAATCAGTTGTTCAAGACATTGCTGAAATATTTAACTTAAACCCGGATGATATCGAAGACGCAGTGAGGGTAGGACAGCAAAAACCGAGTGAATCGAAACCCAAAGTTGTAGTAGCTACACTGCGATCTAAAAATACCCGCAAAACATGGATGATGGCGAAAAAATCCAAGAAGATTACTAATGATAAAGTATTTCGTAATGGCAACAATGATCAGATCTACATCAACGAAGCCCTGCCAAAGACCAAACGCCAACTCCTGTGGACGGTGAGAAATAAATTAAAAACAAAAGGTTACCAATACATTTGGGTTCAAAATGGAAGTATACTAGTAAAAAAGAATAGTGAGGAAAAGAGAATTTTTAATATAAGAACGGAGAAGGATTTAGAAAGACTCGAAGAAATGCAAAATTCCGAGTAATATAGTGCGACTAGCGCGATCAGTATACACTAGGTGACTTTCAGATATCAACATTCGATTGCATAGAATATGATATATTCAATGATGTTACATACAAAAGGTACTATGACATAAAAACATTAGGTATAGATTTAACCCAGAAGAAAGGATATACTCATATAATGCATCTTAACATAAGGTCACTCCGAAAGCATTACAATGAAATATTAATAATGTTAAAAGAAAACAACTACAAAATAGACATATTAATCTTGAGCGAAATAAACATAAAGAGGGAAGAACTGATTTTTTACCAAATAAAAGGCTATAATACTTATACAATGACTAGAGAAACAACCAGAGGAGGGGGTATATTAATTTATGCAAAGGATGAGCTCATTTTCGATGCCCAAGCACTAAATACAGGATCCCTAGAAACAATGCATGGTAAGCTAACAACTGAAAAAAGGAGTAAAACACATATAATTGCTATATATAGGCCACCGCAAAAAAGTAAAACAATATTCATACAGGAGCTGGACACAATCATAAGAACCATCCCAAAAACTGAAAATATTATTGTGATAGGCGACACAAATATAAACATCCTGAACGGCATAATAAACCCAACCACGTCGAAATACAAAAACACCCTTTGTGAATACGGCCTACGGTGTGTCATACCCAGTTCGGAACCGACGCGCGAAGCGATAGTAGGAGGGCGAAGTGAAACGGCATGCTTGGATCATGTGTGGGTGCGAGCGAGACGGAGCGAGCGAGAAGCGACTTCTTTTGTCCTTGAAACGCACGTCTCGGACCATCATGCAATAGGAATATCGTTGAATTTGCACGAAAGTGATAACTGTGATGAAGGTAGCTGTAGGTTAATGTCAACAAATAGTAATAATGTGCGAAAAGTGTTGAGTGATAAGCTATTAAAACAAAAGTTCGAGGAATATGACTGGAATCAACTGTATGTATTATCATGCCCGTTAATTTTATTTCAAACGTTGTGTACAGTGTTTAACGATTTCTATAAGGCAAGTACAGTAACCGTTAAGGGGCGGAATAAAAGAAAAAGAGAGCCATGGATAGATAACAATATGTATTCAATGTTATTGCGTAGAAATTATTTATTTAGAGTATGGAAAACAGACCCTAAAAACATGAATAAACGTTTAGAGTATACAAAATTCCGCAATAGAGTAAACAGGTTGATTAACGACGCAAAAAATAAATATCGGCAGTCCGAACTAGTGAAATGTAACGGAGATTTTAGAAAAATATGGGTAAACATAAACTCATGGCTTGGTCGGCATAAGAATAGTTTAGATAGTATTATTACGAAGCATTTAGGTAAAGTGGAGAATATAAGCAATATATGTAACAATTTTATTCAAACATTTACTAAAGAAATACAAAATATTAAACATATATGTAATACAAAATTTCTAGATAGGGAAAAATACGTGTATCCCTGTGATGTAAGCTTTAGATTTAAAAAAGTTTATCCGTCAGACGTAGAAAAAATAATCAGTATGTTAACTAATGAAAAATCCCCTGGCTTGGATTGCATACGAGTAGTAGACATTAAATATTTAATGAAACAAATAAGTCCTCTATTAGCTACTTTCATAAATATGTGTTTAAAGAACAGTGTATATCCCGACCAACTTAAAAATGCTATAATCCGCCCAATTTACAAATCCGGTAGCCATCTAGAATATGTTAATTATAGACCAATAGCAATATTATCAGTAATAGACAAAATAGTCGAAAAAATAGTTGTAGGACAAATCAGCAAATTTTTAGAATCATATAGCATACTCTCCGACGCACAACATGGTTTTAGAAAAGGAAGGAATACTGTTTCTGCCCTAGTGAGCTTCGCGGACTATGTTAATGAATCTCTGGACTCTGGAAAACAGCTCATAGCGCTTTTCATTGATTACAAAAAAGCGTTCGATACTTTAGATCATAATATACTATTGCAAGCTATGGATGAATGCGGGATACGCGGCCCCACCAATAACTGGTTTAGGAACTACTTATCTAACAGAAAAATACGCACTGTTATCGGTGGAGTGGCCGGAGAGGATGCCATAGTGAACTTGGGTGTGCCGACCGGGTCAGTGTTTGGGCCAGTGGGGTATGTTATTCACGTCAATAGTATATCAAACGTGATAAACAAATGTAAAGTTTTCATGTATGCAGACGATATGTGTGTAGTATGTGCTTCGAAAGACATCTCAAAGGTACAAAGAAATGTGCAGATAGATTTTGAAAATATCACGAAATGGGCACATGATAATGGCATTATATTAAATCTTAAGAAAACAAAATGCATTCATATACACTCGCCATACAATCAAAGCGCAATAAATGTAAACAGAGACAATCTTGCCATAATAGGACACACATATGAATGCTTACATGGAAATAAATCTAGTTGTAACTGCACCACGATCGATTATGTCGACAATTTTAAATATTTAGGCCTAAGAATTGACAAAAATTTTAATTTTGCAATGCATGTATCTGATGTCTGTAGTAAGTTAAGATCCGTATTAGGCAAGTTCTATCAGCTAAACAAAGTGCTGAATACAGATACCATGAGAATGGTATACTTTGCCCTTGCAGATTCCTTGATCAACTATGGACTAATTGTGTACGGGCGAACTTTTATCAGCTACTTAAAAGACATTAAAGACCTACAAGTAAGACTAATAAAGTATTTAGTAAGTAAGAAAGTTAAAAATGAGTGTGAAAAGGATTATGTTAAGTTATTTCCTATATGTAAAATATTACCAATAGAGAAGAAAGTGGAGTACTTAATAGGCCTAGAATATTACTATACTGATCAATATAAATATGCTGTTGAAAATAAGTATAACACTAGAAGGGTTAGGGATAAAAAACTTAACAAACCAAAAGTGACAAATTATTATGGGGAACGAACTAATAAGTACATGGTACCTGAGGTATTCAACAAAATAGAAATATTAAGACAAAGTCCTAAAATAAGTACCAGTAAATTAAAGAAAACATTGAAGGATGTACTGTTGGAGGTTAATTAAACCACTGGGTTATGGCTAATATAATATAAAATAAAGTTTAAAGATAACATTAAGAGTCATCTTAAATATGTAGATAGTAATAATGTTTATAGTCATATACCATAAGCTGTTATATCTTATTTGTAAAATTGCTTTGTGTGAATATGTACAGTGTAGCATAGGTTATTTTTTTAACAAATTAACGAGCGCGTCTCGCCGTTAAACAATTGCGTTTGGCGAGTATAAACTGTAAATCTTAGATCTAAGTTACTATTGTGAGTTAAATAAAAAAAAAAAAAAAAAAAAAAAAACAATCAGTTAAGGGCTGAAAAGGAAACACAAATGAAGTATTTGGATTTGGCCCACGAGGTTGTCGACATGTGGGATGTGGGTTCGGCGATCATTGTGCCGATAGTCATATCAGCCTATGGGCTGATTGCGAAGAGCCTCGACCAACACCTTCAGAGGCTCACGTTAGGCAGCTGGATTAAGGATCTGATGCAGAAGGCGGTAATTCTTGATACGGCACGTATTGTGAGGAGGTTTCTGTCTTTGGAAACCTACTCACACTACTTTTTGAATATATTTTTTTTTAATATAATAATGTTTTTAAAAATGTAATTTATATGTTTTATAGATGTTAATAAAGAGAATAATAATAATAATAATATTTGGATATCACGAGATTGTCGATATGTGGAATGTCGATTTGGCGATCATTGTTCCGATTGTCATATCTGCTCATGGTCTGATAGCCAAAAGCCTCGATCAACACCTTAGGAGGCTCGCGTTAGACGGCTGGATCAAGCGACTGATGCAGAAGGCAGTTCTTCTCGACACGGCTCGTATAGTGAGGAGGTTCCTGTCTTTGGAGCCCTAACCACCGGTGTCTTGGTCAATGTACCCGATGTCGGTGGTCTACTATTTTTTATATTTTATAAATATATATATATTTTTTTTAATGTAATTTATAAGTATTAAGATGAATAAAGAGGAATATTAATAAAGAAATAAAACATGCAAACCAACAGCGATAGAAAATCGCGCTCATACTTTACACTCCCATAATTATGTGGGCCGGCCCTATTTTCGATCTTTGCTCTTCGTTTTTATTGCCGAATGATTTAACATTACGTTCAATTAAACAAATAATGGAACAATAGAATCTTTTTATAATAACTGAGGCAAAAGCATAGGAAATAAATGTCCAATTAAATTCAAATTTACAAAATAATTCATTTATTTAACACTATGGTGTCATGTGAAATCCTATCAATACATGTATTCGTTAGTATTAATTTAATAAAAAGAAAGGTCTATTGGTCAAATATAATACTATTTGTGCTGTTATTCTGGAATACTTTAAATTCTTATTACTATGGATAAAGTGAAACGATTACGATTAAACAACAACTAAATGTTACACGGAATTACTTATATAATATTTGTGCATAAAAGGATTCCACGCTTGTTTTGTATTTATAACGTGATGCGTGCACTACCATACAGACAAGCAGACATAATTTTCAAAAATGGTGGAAATGGGTTGTCTTGGTTATCATTTACCACCCTCATAGTTTTTTGGAAATAATTTTAATGTACAGAAACGCCATGTCTACGGATTTATTATAAGTACGTATGTATCTATAAAAGATAGATTGAGATAATAGGCATTTTTTTTTCTGAATTTAAATTACAGGTTCAGTAGAAAGTTGTAAAATCTACATCTACTACATCATTGAGTATCCGAGATTATTCATTTACTTTTAGGTTTTACAAATACTCATGACTAGTTTATTTATAGTAAGTTATGATTAGAATAAATGTCTGCTCACTGGGCAGACATTTATTCAGATAGACATAATTCACGCACCTGCTATAGTCCTAGATGCTGTCATGGCGACATTTCAGTACCACCGTCGAAACTTCTGCGCGGACAAAGTCGCGGGAACAGCTAGTCATAATTAATAAAATTTATCAAAACCTTGGAAGAGTATCTGAAGATATAATATTTTTGTTGTGATTCCAAAGATTTATTTTTAAAATGTAGCTTTAACGAGACCAGTAATCCTCTATAATCTACGGGCGGACGGACATAAATATCTGCGTTTTCACATCATTTGCTTTTGGGTCTAAAGTGGTATTTCTGTCGCGTTGTGCTAAATGGCTTGGATATCCTCCAAATATGCCATCTAGATAAGCTATGAGACCTTTTACTGTTATTATCGGGAAGCCCTATTAGCAAAAGCTTTGTATATTGTTTTGTTTGTTATTTATTATAATATTATATCGACATAGATGTAATTATTGATCGAAGACAATAAGAAAATGAGGTCGCGGGTTCAAAGTACCTATATACAATGTTTAGTTCATATTTACAGAAAATACGTACTATATGTGTTATCTTATCGAGGAGTGAATCAGGACTTTATCGCTGCACTATTTAGTTTACTGGTAATCGCCTAGCACATTTTTACGTTTTCATTGATTTTTCATCAACGATCTATGGAAAGGGCTATGCTTGGTGTTTCTCTGCTCGTACAAATCAGAAATGAGGAGATACGCAGACGAACGAAGGTCACCGACATAGCCGAACGGGTCAGCAAATTGAAGTGGCAATGGGCGGGGCACATAGCACGTAGAACGGATGGTCGATGGGCCCAAAAAGTTCTGGAATGGAGACCACGGACCGGAAAGCGCAGCGTAGAACGTCCACTATCGCGGTGGACAGACGACCTGGTCAAGATCGCAGGACGTCGGTGGATGCAGGCCGCTTCCAACCGGTCTTCTTGGAGGTCATTAAGGGAGGCCTATGTCCAACAGTGGACGTCCTATGGCTGAAATGATGATGATGATGATTGATTTTTCTGGATTATTTATTGTTTAATTATTCTTTGTTTAGAGAAGAATCGTAGTGCGGCAAACGTAGATAATTCATCCCTGCTTCCCAGAAAAATCGTGAAAACATAATTCATAAAAAAAAAAGTTTTATCATCTAGATTCACAATCATGCGGTTGTTGAAATATTAACTCGTTCACTAATAACATATGTTGGCCTTATACAAGAAAATATTGTGTTTTCCTTATTGGAATTAATGTACCCACATATATTGAGGGTTGCAAAAAATAGTGAAAAAATAATGCATGTCTATATCAAGTCTGTACTTTCGTCAGCCTTCGAATTAGATTAACTGTTATGAATAAAAGCCGAAGTAGGTACGGTTACACCTAGTTCTATCGGCCTAAACTTAGGTGCGATCGATAGCAGTTGGTTAAACCTAGGTGTATCCTTTTTATCTACGGCTAATACCTGGTATAGCCGGTTGCATTCGGCTTAAACTAGGTCTAGCCGTATTTCTACTGGCTACAACTAAATTTAGGGAATATGCTGTGTGAATTTTCAAAATTTGTCCATAATTTCTGAAGTCGGATGACATTGTATTAAGAGATACTAATCTCAAATGTACTTCTGCTTATATCAAACCTTCAAGAAAAAAGCGTGATTGAGATGGGAGTCCATCTCAAAAGCCGACAACACACTTGTGACTCTTGAGTTGCAGGTGTCCATGAGTGACGGTAGTCATTTACCATTAGGTGACCCGTCTGCTCGTTTGCCCTCTATACCATAAATAAAAATCGAGCATTAAAAAACAAAGACACTGCCGTAACATCACCTTCGCAAAGCCATTCAGGGTATTTTCGGCCTCCTGTAACTTCGATGTTGATGAAGTTAGAAGCCTGATCAGAGACGAAGAAGCATACTATACCTAGGTACAAATGTGGAAGCTTGTAATTGGCATCTGCTACAACGGATTTCATTTTATTACTGTTTAAGCCGTAAGCATCCCAAATAAAATAAAATAAATAAAATAAAATAATATTCCAAAATTACATTCAATTTGACCCTAATCATCTACGTACTTTAAGAATCTACTTTAAGGATGATTCATCGACAAAGTGCCCTAAGTTTGTCATTAACTCACTGGCGGATCATCAAAAATCTAACAGACACACAAGCTTCAAATTTGAACACAATTAGTGTAAATTATAAGTTTAGCCTGTAAAACAAGGACAAAATTCAAATATACCACCACAATTTCAGTCCCGTTTTCTGAATATTCAAACTGCATGAATATCTTTGTAATCCTGTTTAATAAATATGAGTGTTATCTCAAGTTACTTTTGCAGTTATTAAATTTTTTCGTTACTTACACTACGTACAAAAAAAAAAATAGGTTTATAGTAGGTACGGTATCATAGACTAACGATGATTCCTTTAATATACCTATCTACAAAAGAAATAAGATCCTATTAAAAACATAATATGTAACTTTTTTTCGCAGAACACAGTTCTTCTACCGCAAAAAGTTGCAAGATCTAATTGTAGAGTACCTAATTCGTTAACTAATAACATTTTATAGTGACTGTATTAATAGTAGACATCTTTATTTGTTTAATAAATATAATGATTTGGCAAAAACTTGCTGCTCACGAATGAAGTAATTTGATAGTGAAATTTTTGAAAACGCTTAAAAGAATTTACATGATTAAATTGAATGTTAATGCTTATTAACTGTGCAATCTTGTTAATACTTAGTCACTGTTGAAAATACCCCTTTTATTTACCACTGATAGACTTTCAATCTACATGCGTCTGCATGCGCTTGTAGCATAGCTACTCTGTATAAATATTAATATGTAATATAAATTGTATGTTTAAGTACTTACCTTACCTTACATTACTTTAGCTTATAATTAAATAAAATAATTTTCGTTTTATATAAATATTTACTTACGGTAGGACAAACGTATTTGTTTTATATATAGATAAAAATATGAGGAATGCAGTACCGGTTGCGGCTGCGGTGAGCAACCGAGGGATCGCGCCCGCGCCGCTCCATGCGCCAGTCGCATTAACGCTTCGACGCCTACTGCATGTCCATCGCGCCCTTGCCGGTTGCATTCCGCATATAAGTGTTTGTTCCTTATTATTGCCTAAAAGACTATAACTGTACCTAGTGCTAATCTCCTTCTAATCTACTCTTGTGTCTTCTATCTATTCTATACTGCAATAAACCTTTCATTTCTGCTACACGGATTTATTTATTGCTGAAGCCCGCTTCACGCTTAAGGCTATTACCCTGCTCAATGACCTTGAAGATTTGATCTCTGTACTAGTATTTGTTACTTGCCAACGACCATACTAAAGATTTTAAGGACCACAGATTAAGCAAGAACACAGATATGTCGCAGAGTTGTTATCGTTTTTGCCTATTTCATTTGCTCTCTGAGAGAATTAATTAACATTTTGTACCTCTAGTTTTTGTAGTCTTATACTCTCTCTAATTAAGCACGGGTGCTACTATATGACACCTTCTGAAGGTCTGATGATTACCAGGTAAGTGCTTATCGGTTCTCAGTAACGGAAATAGTTAGGATGACCTAGCTTTTAAATTTTATTTAATTGAGCACGGGTGCTACTGCATGACACATTCTGAAGGTCTTATGATGACCAGATAAGTGCTTATCGGTTCTCAGTAACGGAAATAGTTAGGATGACCTACCTTTTTAAATTTATCTAATTGAGCACGGGTGCTACTGCATGTTACATTCTGAAGGTCTTATGATGACCAGATAAGTGCTTATTGGTTCTCAGTAACGGAAATAGTTAGGATGACTTAGCTTTTAAAATGTATCTAATTGAACACGGGTGCTACTGCATGATACATTCTGAAGGTCTTATGATGACCAGATAAGTGCTTATCGGTTCTCAGTAACGGAAATAGTTAGGATAACCTAGCTTTTAAAATTTATCTAATCGTGCTCGGGTACTATTGCATTATACATTCTGAAGGTCGTATGATGACCAGATAACTGCTTATCGGTTGTCAGTAACAGAAATAGTTAGGATGACCAAGCTTTTAAAATTTATCTAATTGAGCAAGGGTGCTACTGCATGATACATTCTGAAGGTCTTATGATGATCATATAAGTGCTTATCGGTTCTCAGTAACGGAAATAGATAGGATGACTTAGCTTTTAAAATGTATCTAATTGAGCACGGGTGCTACTGCATGATACATTCTGAAAGTCTTATGATGACCAGATAAGTGCTTATCAGTTCATAGTAACGGAAATTATTAAGATAATCTAGCTTTCAGCATTTACTTAATCATGCATGGGTGCTACTATATGACACCTTCTGAAGGTCTGATGATTACCAGGTAAGTGCTTATCGGTTCTCAGCAACGGAAATAGTTAGGATGACCTAGCTTTTAAATTGTATTTAATTGAGCACGGGTGCTACTGCATGACACATTCTGAAGGTCTTATGATGACCAGATAAGTGCTTATCGGTTCTCAGTAACGGAAATAGTTAGGATGACATACCTTTTTAAATTTATCTAATTGAGCACGGGTGCTACTGCATGATACATTCTGAAGTTCTTATGATGACCAGATAAGTGCTTATTGGTTCTCAGTAACGGAAATAGTTAGGATGACTTAGCTTTTAAAATGTATCTAATTGAACACGGGTGCTACTGCATGATACATTCAGAAGGTCTTATGATGACCAGATAAGTGCTTATCGGTTCTCAGTAACGGAAATAGTTAGGATAACCTAGCTTTTAAAATTTATCTAATCGTGCTCGGGTACTATTGCATTATACATTCTGAAGGTCGTATGATGACCAGATAACTGCTTATCGGTTCTCAGTAACGGAAATAGTTAGGATGACCTAGCTTTTAAAATTTATCTAATTGAGCAAGGGTGCTACTGCATGATACATTCTGAAGGTCTTATGATGATCATATAAGTGCTTATCGGTTCTCAGTAACGGAAATAGTTAGGATGACTTAGCTTTTAAAATGTATCTAATTGAGCACGGGTGCTACTGCATGATACATTCTGAAAGTCTTATGATGACCAGATAAGTGCTTATCAGTTCATAGTAACGGAAATTGTTAAGATAACCTAGCTTTCAACATTTACTTAATCATGCACGGTTGATACTACATGACACATTCTGAAGGTCTGATGATAACCAGGTAAGTGCGTATCAGTTCTCAGCAACGAAAATAGGATGACCTAGTTTTCAACATTTACCTAATTGTGCACGGATGCTACTACATGTTACATTCTGAAGGTCTGATGATTACGACCAGGTAAGTGCTTATCGTTTTTCAGTAACGGAAATTGTTAAGATGACCGTCCGATTTAAATTTATAAAAAAAGTTAGCTTAGTATTGCTTACATAAATTCAATATTGTTTTTTTTTAAACAATGTTTTTTGAGTACCAATCAAAAGACAAGGTTTAAATCTTTTTTTTTTGTTTTATCGTGTGTAGCCTTCTATAAAAAACGTAATAATTTATGGTATATCTGAAAAATTATTTATTTAAAAATACCGCAGTGGAAGCAAACAGAATAAATTACTGTCATGATTTGCTCTGCCCACTCATCAACAATCATACTAGACAGATCGTATGTTTCTGTTGACTCCTGAAGTTCCTGATTTCGTAGTTTGGGTTTCTTAATTACCTTAAAAATACTAACTTCAGGATGCTAAGGTACTATTTTTGCTATTACAGTCTGGTAATAAACAACACACCACAGAAAAACAAAAGTGATACTTTAGTTTTTCTGTAACTAGGTATTTTTTCTAAAAATCAAAACTGTCATTTTCACAGTCAACCTAATCTCTATGAGGCCTTTCAAATGCGTTCAACACGATGGTTCTACGTAGTGTCGTCAATGAGATACTATACCCACCTTCGGAGTCCACCATCAGGTAGGCGATATCATCAGTCACCAAGGTCTCCATGAGCTTTTTCAAATGAGTCCAAACACGATGGTTCTACGTAGTGCCGTCACTGAGATCCTATACCCACCTTCGGAGTCTACCATCAGGTAGGTGACATCATCAGTCATTTAGGTCTCTATACTCCGTCAAACGATTTGAAAAATGGCAGGAACCGAGATCAAGTCGAACTAAACTGCGTTTTCGTTAAGCGCGAATCAGTTTAGTTGAACAGATTTTCCCGGCCTTGCTTCACCTTACATTTATTTTTATAATTAAGCTTATTCTATGACACGTTCTTAAAACAAAACGAAATTACAAACTACTTTATATATATTTACGAACTTAATATCTATTCTTATTTTACGAAATATTTATATTTGTACTATTTGCTTTATGATTTCATTCAAAAATCATACAACACGAGAACTTTTAGATTTAATTTGGAAAAAATAACGCGCGTACAGACCACCCGTCACAAGAGTCATTCGACACTGATGTATCGCGCCTGGACTGTGCGCCACATGCCTTTGCGGGGGTGCTCCAGCGGGGTACTGGTGAACTTTCGGGTTTTTAGTTATTATTTAAAATATTAAAAGATATTAAAAAAAAAAAAAACCAAAACAAATTGTGAAGTAAGTCATTACATATTTTTTGGTAAAAAATTCATGTCGAACTATTTAGCCGTTGCAGAGAAAAATTACAGTTTAGGTTGAAAAAGGACCTGTTTAATGATATTTTTTAAACAGGAAAAGTAGCACTTTTACCGATAAAAATAGAATCCTATCATTATATCTAAGCCTTGAGGTAATACTTCATATATGTAATACAAATAATATAACAAAAGTCCCTTGGTACTGCGTCAGAAATCTTTTAGTCTGATTTTTTTATTTCCTTTGTATTGTATTTGCTTTGTATATAAATACTTCCATTCCGCAAAAGGTGAGTTTGGTCGCAAAAGGACGGTTTACCAAAGGAGATGCGATGAATCGGCGGTCGCTTTAGAGTTGCCATTAAATAAAGTGTCCTTTGCTTCTGTTAGTGTTTTAATCTGACTGATCTATTCTCATTCGTCCATTTTCAACCCACAGGCGATATTAAACCTAAAATATTTAAAATATGTAGATCTTTAGAGACATACAAAAAGGTTTCTGTTTCGTGCCGTATTCTATCTTTACTTTGGTATTGTTTTAACCAAAAAATGCTTTAACAAAGCACACGATTCGACTAGTGCCTATAAACATCGTCTAAAACGAGTGGTGCCGGATTGATGTACCCCCTTGGATCTATGAGAACCGTACTCATCAAAATGAAATACTCCACTAATACACTATGATAATTATAAATAAAGAACGTGGTAAGCTCAGCTACAGGGTTGTATGATTTGCTATAACTTTCATAGAATTTAACAGAGTACAGTTAATGCATAGTAAATTTAAAGGGTGGTCTTTAAAATTCATTATAAGCTATTCAACTATAATTCTCTTTAACCCTATTAAATGATTGTGTTAGTAGGATTGGGTTTAAGTTGGTAGTATCCATTGTATTATATTAGTTAGGGTTTCAATCCGCTACACTTGAATTGCAAATGCCTTGGAGTTACTACACAAACTATATTTTAGCATCGGCTGCCTATTATGTTTGTGCTTATCAAACTCCTGAGAGAAAGAGTTCTCTAAGTCTATACAGATTTCATCTTAAGCAGTTAGTCGCTCATACACGATACAACCCATTCGGTGTCAATGCAGTCGCAAAACTAGTTGCCTATGCTAGATGTACGTAGCGTTCTTGTTGTGGCCCCATTGTACTAGGTCATTCTGGCTTTGCTGCAATAAAAGGACGTATTTTTTACCATCTATCCTCTGTTGTATTTATGATTGGGAAAAATACACCTAATACAATACTACAGCCCAGATAGGCAGTTTCAACTACAAATTGAAAACCCAGCTTTATCTTTGCCGATAGATATTGTATTTATTTTCGAATCGTGCACAATGTAATATTCAATACTAGACCATTTCGTTAATGACAGTCTCCAAGCTTTAGTTACACAATACATGAGTTTATCCACGAATAAAAGGCAGGACTTTGGAAGTAAAATAACAAAAGGTTTGATAACAGAAAAGTAAGTAAACAAAGAAAGAAATCTTCCCTCCCTATTAGATTTGCTTCTTGTAAAGGTGTTATTCGGCTGCACTGCCAAAATCATTGTTACCAAAACTACGGAAGTGCCCACTTAACCTTAATAATAACTACTAATGTACTACCAGGCCCTGGCAATTTGATGATATTATTGTATTTACAGCAGTACCTACTTAGTTGAATTGAAAATTAATTATAAGATTCTATAATAAAAATAAATAGAGTTCATAAAACCATATAACTTAAGTGTGTGTAAATATGGGTACAATATCGATCCCTGTGGTAGTCTTCAGCAGAACACGTCCCATGGCTACGATTGTCGTATAGATGTCACAGCTTACTAGCTTAATTAGCCTTTTAGGTAACAACCTAGCGTTTTCGCTAAACGGCGCCGTTCAACTAGCGGTCCAAACGATATTCGGCGATTAAATAAAACGGCTAGGCAAATGTCTTGAATTGCTAAAGTTTCACCACTTGCCTTGAGAGTTTCAGTTCTCCTCAAAATCCTTTCTTTCGAGGAATTTTATTTTTTTTTGTTATTTGGTCACCGGTATGATTGGCCTAAGGATCTGCCAGCCAGTTCATATTATAATATTGTATTAGACGCATCGGCTGAATGTCATTCATCAGGCAGCTAGTAGTACGGCGCCTTTTAGTAAAAAGGCTAGGCTGTTAACTGAACGGATTATTATGTTCGTTGGCTGTAAATATATATAGCGACAAATTATTTAACTACCAAGCGACGGCCGTCACTTCTCGGCTAAGAAAGTAATAACGATTTTGAGAAATAACTTGAAGATCTTTTCTATTGCCTATTTAATTTAAAGCTACTTTGTTTGTGATAAAGTTCAGTTCATAGAAGAAAAACACTTTCAGTTTTCCAAATTTTCCAATACCCTGGTAACTTATTTTTCTTGTAAAACCTTATTTGGACTATCTGTAGCATTTATAAGACAAAATAAAAAATCCGTCCGGTTCGGTTTTCAATTATGTGAAAACCTATGTGTATTTATTAGTATGAGTAATTGCTTTATTTAGATAATATTTGCTATCATTATACACTGTCTTTCCATTCAATAATTGCCTGGAATAGATCGCAAAACGCGATAAGGCCGCCAATTTTACAAAGTCTCTAGTTTGTAAAAACATGTATATACAGTTTTATATAATTTCCTATGTTTTTGTACAACAAAGAGTTTATCTATCTATCGGGATTGTTTTAATATGAGCTATGATTGCCAGTACTTATAACAATGACATTATGAATTACATTATCTGTGGTCACGAGTAGACTGAGACAATATTATTTTCGTCAACAATACATTGATATATCGTTTCCGTTTCCCTATATAAAAATAGCTAACCACAGTTTATTCTTTCTTGATACTCTTAACATTGACTTGGTATTTGTGTAGGAAATTGCAAGTAAGTTTAACATTGCTCTCAGAATTACTATTATTTATTATTGCAGTGGAACAAACCCCTAAAAGACGTACAACTTTCTGGCTTGCGATTATACCTTACATCAAGTGCTTAGTTTAATTAAAAGTTGAGTAGTGACCTACTTAAAGCTTCTTCGAATAGGTGTATTTGCTACCGCTGTTCCAAAATAGTTGGTAAGTTCACGAAAGCTTGGGATGTTGCTAGATAGAAACTGCAATCACGGGTTTGATGACGTGATGTTGAGGGCAAATTTGCGTCTGTGTCTTTACTCCTAGACCTTTTCCCCTACGGGCGTTTATGGTATGAAAAGAATACCATAAATAAGACATATTATTTTAAGACTATGGCTCTTAAAAAGTAATGCTACTCAATTAATGTCTAAAATTACTAATCGGAATTATGTTGACATCAAATATGCACTATAATTCATTATTTTTTGTATTACAGTTTTAGTATTGTTAATTATCATCAGTGTACTATTATTGTATCTCTATAACATTTCACTCGCTAGATTTCGATTAAAATAGATAAAACTAATATAGATTAAGACAATGTTTGGACTCTTTGTTTTGTGAAATAAATGAATCTTAAATCTCTGATTAAAATTGTAAAATATCTTATTGACAACGTGAATTATATGTTTTTTTCCATATAAGTGCCAAATCGCTATCCTAAGACACAGATTATTTTGAAGTATACTAATACCATACGATAAGAATAATTCATGCTCTGAATACAAACTGTTTTTATTAAACTGAACCATATCATTTTCTGTTGTTCGTGTTATACTCAAAATATTGTACCAATCAGAGAAAATTCACGGTTTGTGAACAGAGAAGTAAATATAGGAAGTGTAATGGTTAGGTACTCATATTTATACGAGTACCTAATATGAGTATACGGTACTCACATAGTATCGAGGAACACGGTGAAGCATCGCTACTAAGGAAACTCCGATCCAATTTAGGAGCCGAATCCCATGAGCGTCCCGCGGGACACGCAGTTTTATTCATGGAACGAATTTTAACGGGAAAAGGGAAAATACGATTCTATCGCGAATATATTAACATTACAACAGTACATATACACTTATAACTGCGGAAAATTTGCATAAAATCCTCGTTTCGAATGAGGCAATGCTTCAGTAAATGATTAAATGCCTAACCGCGGTAAAATTTGGTTTAGAGACAGATTTTTGGTAAGGCCTTTAATATTTGTTAATGGCCTTTTCTATCATGTTGTACACCACACAATCTTCTACACCGCAGAAAACTTTCACTCTGTTGTGAAAGTAATGCTGGCAACATTTTTTTCTACAAGGGATTGAGTTGTTGAGGGCTAATACTTAAGCGGTTAGCAACAACTGTTGCGGAACAACAAATGGTTGACATCGACAGTTTCACAGTCATTAACAAGCAATGTTAGGCCGGTTGACAACGAACGATTAAATAGGTAACTATGTAATCTCTACTGAATAGCTGGATTATTTGAGTATATATGTCTGTGTGTGTGTGTGTGTGTGTGTGTGTGTGTGTGTGTGTGTATGTATGTATGTATGTATGTATGTGTTTATGTATGTATGTATGTGTATGTATGTGTATGTATATATATATACGCTATCAACTATTGCTTTTATTTAATACTTCTATAATTATCTCCATCTAAAGGTTGTCTGGTAGAGATCGCTATTGTTGTCGCCACATCAAAAACTCTTATTTATTTTATTAAAAATACGGCCAAACTATAATAGATGATAACACAGTTCACTAATTAATAAAAATAAGTTAATAGATATTATTTTGAATGGTTATACCGGTAACGCAATACTATTGGTCGATTGATAAATATTGACAAATTGTGGTTTTATAAAAGGAGAAATACGATGAGAACTTGACTTGAGTGCAAACAGAGGTACGAACAACTTGGCAGTTGCTGTTAGTTAGTGATTTTCATAGTTTATATCAGTGGTTTTGAGACTGTTTTTAACATCAGAAGTGAGATAAAGAACAAGAATTGAAAGAAAAAAAAGTGTTAGTAAGTAAAAAGTTTCTTGTGCAAGATTTTGCTATTCGCAAATCCCAACGTCCTCATCATGGTGTTCATCAAGCAATCGTGATGCAATGAGTATGCACCTAACAGAAAGCAAAAACGTTTTTATTAGTAATTTCCGATTGTGTGTTTATTCTAATGTGGGTAGATGTGATAGAAGCGAATACTCGTACTATCGGATTCATTATGATATTCTTACTGTTAATTTGGAGTTGGAAGCTTAACTATTATTTATAATTTACTAATTTGTTCAAAAAATCTACGGATTGAAAAAGTGTACATGTATTTTATTTAAAAAAGAGGGTATATGGATAAAATGAGGTGTTCGAATATTTCTATATTTGTAGAAACTATTTGCTACAAAAACATAACTGTTAATACTTTGATTGCTTGGATTAATTTTTGCATGACAAAACGGTTAAAAATGGGTTTTACGAGTTATGTAAACGCATTAAGCAGAAATACTTTTAGCGCCTGTTATCGCTGATATCAAACAAAAAAGAAAGAATTGGTTTTTATCAGTTCAATTGCTAGGTGCTAATGTTTTATTAGACACTTAAGCATTACAGTCAGGCCAGGCCGAACTTCACAGGAAAGGAAGTACAACCACGTCGAAAAACTTGGTCAGGCATAAAACGAACCAGTGGCTATCAAACATTAAGACCAACATGTGCTTGAATATAGATTGGACTTGGACTAAATTAGCAGAACTGGATGAAAACCACCTGAAATTGGATATACCAGGATGTTGGCCGGTATTTATATATCTGTATTTGTGAAATCTGCCTAGTACATAATTATGACTGTGCCATAATTTTGTTGACTGATATTTGAGAGAAGTATGTATGATGATAGACTTAAGAGTGAGGATATTTAGTCTAGTACATTTGCTTCGGACAGTACTGTGTAACCTATATACGGAATTTACTCGTGTAAAGTCAGACGTTAAGACCCGTTGTGATATGCAACTAGGGTTGGCCAAAGGCATCGCCTAGGGGAAGCTTCGGGTGCTTGACGCTGGCTGTATAACTTACCGCCGATGGAATAGTTATACACGCACGAGTAAATTCTTAAAGCCAGATGTTAAGACTTGTTGTGATATGCAACTAGGGTTGGCCAAAGGCATCGCCTAGGGTAAACTTCGAGTCTTAACGTTGGCTGTATAACTGACCGCCGATGGAACAGTTATGTAAGCATTAAGTTATTAAGCAGTGGTTTTGAGACTGTTTCTAACACTATTAGCGATAAGACCGCCCATTGAACTCTATTTTTAAGCCATGATCTGTTCCAATTAATTTTATTTAATGGTGTGCAATAAAGAATATTCTATCTATCTATCTAGGATTGGTTGTAACTGCTATAACTGAAACTCAAATTTGCAGTGGATAGTCGTTATAGCAGTTTTACCTCGGTTGATATCTTTAAATGGATTTTCTTTCATTTTTATAAAACAATTTTTAGCTCTATATAGGATTAAACTTGACGTGGCCATAATATTGTTCTTATTAACCTTAACTTTTACTGTGTCATTTGTTAAATCATATCGTATATTCAGAGAAATGTTGCAAAACACTGTATGACAGAATAAAGAGGATAGATTGTATTACAATTTATTTTACATGATTGCATTATTCAATTGTACACGCAGTGCCGGGGAAGACTGAAAAATAAAAGTAAGTAAGTGGATTTACCCGCCTGTCAATCATCTATAATAGAATGTGATGCAGTAATTGTGGATTTGCGTTTTTTTTTCTACGGCACTGGCCATATGTGAATAGCTTAACTTTTTCTATCTATGTATATACTTACATACTTAAACGCAACAAGTGTTTGATTGAATATACCTACAAGTCTTTAATTTCCCCGAACAACTCGCGTGTATGCTAATAACATCTTATTGCATCCAAGCTTTAACCATATTGCCTGGTAATCATTTATTTACATTATGTACGTTTATACACGTTTATTAAACTTACATGTTATACTTCGTTGTATATGTGTTTAATATCTCATCGAAAATAACAATCTGTTTAACATTGAAGTTATCTATTTACCGCTTTTTAGCCGTCAGACAAAAGAGAAAGGTTATTTAATGCGACTTTCGAAACAACAAACATTTCTTTTATCTAATGAATAATAATTAATATTTTTAATCAATAATACCTCTAAAATGTAAGTTATTTTTGTCGTTGTTCCGCTGTGAGGTGGCTATTGGCTGTTCCATTTTCGTTCCCATAGCATTTTTAGCCGTAGGAATAAAGAAATTGGATTTTCTCAATTATACAGACATAACAATAATACATAACAACAAAGGTTGCTGTTAAACAAAGCAATATGGATTTTATACTGATTAAGAAAATATAATTATTATATTTAACATGCCTAGGCAGAGGATCTGTAGATACGAATGGCGTTTATTTTAATACGAGTATAATATACAATATTACACGAATTTGTTGGAAAATGTTTCAAAACCTTATTAATATTTTGATGAAGTTCCAGAGTAATCCGATAGAAATTTTATTATAAGTATAATATATACTTCTTTAGTCAGCTTACATAACTCATTACGATGTATTGGTGTTTAAATGTAATTAATACAGTTTTTAAACTAAACGAGTAAAAAAGACATTGATTGCAAATAATATTAAGTAGTACGGAAAACGAATACATATGCCATAATATGAAAGAATATGCAAAGTAGGTCTCCGGTGGAGTCCTGGGTGAACGTATTTATATAAACCATATAGGCGGCGCCACCATCTGGCTATGCACGAGCGACACATGAACACGGTACGGTGGCCACCGACGGACGTTCAGTATGGTGCAATCGCTATTACATATGGAATTATTTTTGTAAATCTTAGATTATACAATTGTGAATTATAGGAATAAACCTAATTATATGCATGTACGCTATAGAACGTAGGCTAATTTACAGCGAAGTCTGATCTCCATTGTCGATTCCGTGAAATGTGAATTTCTTTAACCACCTTACAAAAAAATGTACGTTATATTAGACAAAGATTATTGCTATGTTTGGAATTGAGAAGACATTACTGGTGATGATTATATATGTGACTTGCACATAACTAAGCACACATATAGTAATCCTTTCTGTCAATATTTAAAATATTCCCTGCGGCTGAAAATTATATAAGAGTGTAGATGGTGTTTTATTAAAAACTAGATGCGTTCCTTTAATTAAACCTAAGAAAGGTTTTAGTTCCGTTTTTTTTAATTTACCGTATAAAATCATCTACATTACATTGTGGTAAATGATTTATTGTAGAAAATACTTCAATGTCGATGTTTCGTACGATGTGGCGTACGGCTAAACTTTATCTGCGTCATCTTTATGCAAAAGCCTTGTATCGAGTCTTGAGTTGGGTCTTTAATTTTTTGAGGCTTCTATTACTTCAGGGAAATATTTCTCTGTATACATACCATGCAGCTGTAACAGTCTTCCCTTTATCAAGCACAACCATAGCAAATATTCCACTCTTAGTAAAAAATGTAGAGAAGTAGCTGCGTTCATTTGCAAAGTCAAATGTCTTTATTTCATTCTTTAAAATTCTTTAAAAAATGTCTTTTTTTAACTAAAATTGAAAAATTATAGATTACTGCTGCGATAAGGTTCAACGTTTGGCGGAGATAAGTTTTTTAAATAAAGGTCAAACGTGTCATCTACCTTATCTTATCAGATCTTATCGTTTCAAGTTTTTCTCGTTTGGAAGTACTTTCACACACACAGTCAAGTAGCCAGGATTAGTGAAGTACACAGTGTATTGCTAAGTCGGTTCTCAAATTGGTTTTGTCTCATTATACGAAATCGTTGTCACAGAAAGGACATCTGGTGTAATCTGGAGCAAGAAAAGCGAATAAATTATCTGGATTTACTTAAGGAGGTTGTCGATACGTGGAATGTGTCCTTGGCAGTAATTATCCAGATAATCATCACTATCAATAGAGTTATAGCCAATGACCAACAATTGAAGGGGCTCGCGTTGGCCAGCTGAATTAAGGACATGATGCAAAAGGTGGTACTCCTCATCTAGGTACGTATTATAAGGAGATTTCTCCATCTGGAGCCGGAACCACCGTACCCGATTCCGGTGGGAGTATTTTTTAAAATATATTTTTTTATACTAATTTCTATTTCAAAATGTAAAAAAATATGAAAGAATAAAAAGAGGATAATAATAATGTTTGTTTTGCACAGACAATAAGATCAGTCTTTAACTTAAGCGTACATAGGAACAAACAATGAGAGAGTATTCCAAAAGGTATTTACACTGCTTCCCGAACTAGAGTACGGCGTTTATTTTAGTTAGGAGACAGTGTATAAGTTGATTTGAAGCGTAAGTAAGTCTTCTGTTATATAGTACTCAAGTTGCTGAAGCCAATAAACTACGTTACTTTTTACTTTACATTTATTAGTTCATGTAATATTTAATTGTATTAATTTCTAGCCTTTACCTGTAGTTTTAACCACGTTCATGGTCATTGTTCCGCTCTTAAGAGTTATATTGTGATGTTAAATAGTCTATAACTATGCTTTCGAGGGATTAGGGTGTGCAACCAAAAAAAAAAAAACTTTAGTTTTATTGCATTATTATAGACTGACCTGTGGGTCTAGTGATTACTGGTTGACTGCTGAGCCAGAGGTCGAGGGTACGATTCCCACCCAGGACAAATAATTGTGTGCTGAGCATGATCATTTATTCTGTGTATGGTTGTAATTTATCTATATTATTATGTATGTATTTAGATATATGTCAGGATGTTTATCAGCTGTCTGGTTACTACAGCACAGAAAAAAAATATTGCACATCTTCTGCTAATGCTATCAGATTCTAGTCTCGCTGTCAAAGTGCATGAGCTCGAGGGTCTACGAGTATAGACTTTCTAGTGGTCTTTGGTGAGATTTCCATTGATATTTCCATAAAATCATTGGTCAATCATTAAGAGTCATGTAAAAACATTAACTTAGTGGCCAATTTGTCTTAGAACGAGTCAGCGCGAGTTGATATAGTCAACATTCATCCCGTTAATACACTGCGGCGAAGTAAGATAGGAGTAGTGAGCAGAACAGACTTCTTACAGTTCTAAGCGGCTTTCATAGTTGTTCACAAGCTCTCAGAGAAGACGTCTCAAAGTTCACATAGCGATCATTCGTAGTCTTAATTTTTTTTTATAGAATTTTCTTTATATTCTGGTTTCTAAACCTGCGGTCATTATCTTTTGAACTATTTGATCAATGAAGCAAGTTGTAAGAGGTAAACATTATTTCTATGATTGTCATTATGATGTATTTGCTTCTTATAGATGATGAAGTTTCCTAGTAGAGAAAGACTTTTTAGAATTGGTTCAGTAAATTATAACTTGCTTGTGAACTTTTCAAAATGACAAAAATTTATTCTTTATAATAATATAATGGACTAGTATAATACTTTGCATTAATATTTTAACAGAATATTTACGCTTGTTTTTTATTTACGTTTGCAAAAGGAAAAAAAGGAACCTACGCATCAAATTGAAATTAATGCTACATACATAGGTCTGCGGACCAAATAAAAAAAAAAGCCAACGCAATCAATAAAAAAGGCACTTTCAACCTTACATTTTACCAACTTTAAACATTTTGCAGGTACATCAAAAACTTTAGGGTCTCACTCGGTCTCACAAATCTAGGTGCGAGAGAGTAATTTTAGAACTACAAAGTTAAGGTTGTCTTTCGGAAAAGACGCGAGACTAACTGAGGGAATTGATTTCCGAGATGGACGTATTGTCTACATACAAGTTTCTGTGCTTACGGAACCCTCGGTGCGTGAGTCAGACTCGCACTTGTCCGGGTTTTCTATTAATCGTAATAACATATAACTTTTTTTTTTAAATAGGTACATAAATGACGAATTACATTTATAAATACAAACACCACCAACTTCGGGTACGGGTACCAAGACAAGAAAACAAAGAACATTTAAAGACAAGAACCTACTCTCTAGATGAGCCGACCGCGCTTTCTCAAGGACAAGGGACTTGGCTATCAATACATTATTATAATCATTACAACATTTGACGACATATCTGTGGCGACAGACGATATGATAAAGGAAAGCAAGAAATAACATATCTCTGTTTTTATTTAGTTTACTAAACAACGCCTATAATAATAATAAAATGCGTGCCTGCAATGGTGGGGTCATGCCGGTTCTGATGTATTCTATTGGTATACTTAAATGGACTCAAACAGGATTAGATGCACGTGACAGGAGAGTCCTTACACTGTTGACTGCATTCTGAATGCACCACCCACGTTCATCGGTAATGAGGTTGTATTTCCTGCGAAAGTTTGGGGGTCGTGGACTCTTAAACATTAAGACCCTACACAATCGCGAGATATACAATCGCTGAGAATATTTCATTATACTGATGCGGGAGTGCATTGTAATGTGGTTGCCGTGGACAACGGATTCCCTCCGCTCGCTCTGGCTAAAGTAAACTGGCGCAAGCCTGTTGTACTTTCTACTAATGATCGCTAGGAAGTATGGAATGGCAAAGAACTCCATGGTCGTATTTGTCGGGTCTTAAATGGGCCTGATCTATATCACTATAAACCATCTACATCTTGGCTACGGTTTGGTGATCTTTTCGGAGAAAACGAAATTTTTGCCTTTGCAATTATGGACGAAGTTGAAATGACTTATATATATATTTCCGATATATCACGAAAGATGGTGTACGGTGGACATCTGCCGGTTATGCCACTATCCCGGTGAATCCATCAGGCGTATTATTTCTGGTTGTTGTCTCGTCTGGCCAACGGTGAACATTTGTACAGATACAATTAAGTGGCCAGGATTCAGAGGTACCATATTACAGGTATGTGCCTTTAATATGGCACCTCTGAATAATTTAAAAGAATAATATTAACTAAGTTAACTGATTTATCTATTTAAAGACCTTCGAATTCGGCTAGAAGTGGATTATCTTATGAAAATATGGCCGATAGTGTTACTAAATAAAACATGACAAGCTATAAATATTTGCAAGTGACAGTCACGATCGTGTTCAAACACGTACCATTTGTCGAGGTCCAAAGCAAAATAGAGTTTCGCACATTTGGTATAGCTGATGCGTGCGTGAGCGGATTCCTACAGAAAATAAAATTCAAACTAGGACACATTTTTTGTTCCTGGAATTCGGTGATTTAATATAATGTTGCGTAGAAGAGGTACGATTTGATTGACACTGGCTGGCCAGGGAGCGTTCCATCTGAGAACATAGTTCTTAGATGGTTATGTCCAATATAGTCCAACTTCTCTTAGTCCCATGCCACTATTTTGTATTAGTTCATGAGTTCAGACGTAATCTCAGTAATGATTTGCATGTGAGGTTTCTATCATTCTGTGCACAAAAGTTTCATTGTTTTCCAACAATTGTGTAATAGAACTACTACTGAAAATTAATAATTTAGTTTTTGAGCGTGGTTTTCCCATTTTCAATCCCATAAAAAAAATTGGAGAAAAAAAGATGTGCGAGTGAAGTGAAATAAGCTCAATATGGGCAGTATGAATATGATAGGTATTTTACTGTTTTCGATTTCCGCTCTAGCAGACAGGAAAATCAACCGCAAAGCGCGGGCTATTCCGTTCAATGATGTGAAAGTGACTGATAAGTTAGGAATTTTTACACAGAAATTTGCCGCGTTTTGAATTCTTCTGAGTTTTTTCGTTTTTTTCTTAGTTTTTGGTCCCTGATAATTTTCTAGTTTCCGATAATCAGATATTTTATAATGTTAATTAAATAAAAGAAAGCATCAAGTAGCGTATTTCGGTGCGTCTTCTACAGGATAGAGAAGAAGAGGTTATCGTTATAATTGGTGGAGCGCCAATATATTTATAAAATGCATACATAATCGCACCATAATATCTTTCGTTATATTATAAATTTCATAGTCTTTATAGTAAACCACATTCTGTTTGTCGAATGCAATTAGTGCTGGTACTGCTGTAATATTGCCAATGTACTCGACGATCTCAAGAGATGGCGTTAGCAGTCTTCAAATAATGTAAACGCGCTGCACCTGATTGGTGCAAGAAAAAACGGACATACCCTGCTCTCATCGCTTTTCGCGAAGAAGACGCTTTAATATAAAATTTTTGTTCCGCCACGGACATCAGTTATATTTCTCGTGAAAAGAAGCTGATTTTCCGTTAGTCCTATAGCCGTGTAGTGTTTGGACTCGCTTGTAACCTTTACAAGGTGTATGTGGAGTGCTCCAGTCTACGATCGTGACCGGCCGGTCAATACCTTGCAAGAGACCGTAGAAACCTCGCCGCTGCTCGCTGCCTTCTGGAGGATCGGGACTTGGTCGGTGTTGCAGGTTAGTGCTGGCATGATTGTTTTGATCGATAGAAGTGGTTTACTTCCCTACACCTCGTACGCTAACTGTTGAGCAATCACACCCTGGTCGGGCTATTTACACGCCTGACCAATAATTTAAATATCTTTGAATGTCACTTCATTGATTTATTCTCCTTTTGGTATGTTTTTCGTAAAATAAGTAGCAGCAACAGACAGCAGTAAGCATCTTATTTGTTCATTTCTACATGTCTCATGTGTTGACCAGCCAGTCTTTATGCCCAAGCGTTATTTCTTAAAATTATTACTTAAAAAAATGTGTGTATTAAAATGATAGTTTTATGTACCTAGAGAACAAAACTTGACGCAGTGGGAGTAGAGAAAATTATTCGTGGGAGAGCCATGCTTCGGCACGCATGGGTTCGGCCAGCTCGACCGGAGTAATACCAAGGCCTCACAGAAAACCGGCAGTGAACCGGACCTAACCCTTCCCTCTTCCTCTCTCCCCTCCTCGCCCCTTATTTCCCCCTTCCCCTACTCCCACCTTAAAGGCCGGCAACGCGCTTGTGACTCTTGAGTTGCGGGTGCTCATCGGCGGTGGTAGTCATTTATCATGAGGTGACCTGTCTGCTTGTTGCCCCTTAAAAAAACAAACAATAATAAAAATTCTAAATATTAAAACTGTTTATTTCATATTTTGTTAAGGATTAAATGCCATTTTCTAACCTAAAATATAGGCTAAGTTCCTATAGCCTGCATTTATTGTTCCAATACTAATGGTGAACATTTATAACTTAATAATGTAACTTATTGTTTATGTAACTGTATTGACATCACTCGGTAATAGCAGCGAGCCCATCCCGCCATACTACGTAAGTTCGTCTAAATGGTGTGATGGTGTGTAAGTTTAATTAGAATTCCTACATGAAGCGAAGCGCTTGCGCGACTCCTTTTGACAAATTACACTATCAAACTATACTCGACTTACATTGTAATCTTATAATAAAAAATATGCTATACAAATAATCCCACCAGTAAAGACCACAACAAAAATCATCTTATTTTCATTGGTTCTGAAATCAAATGGGTTGCCTTTAACAATAAGATCAATCTCTACTTAGGAGTGACGTTGAAGTTATCGTTTTATTTTATTCAATAGCCTATAGCCTTGAAAACCACTCCCACGGGTGGCACTTCATCCGTGGTATTTACAATAAAAACTTGTAGAAAAGTAAAAGTGATTGATTGATGTAGGCAAGATAAGACCTTCATGAGGAAGGTGAAGTTGATATATATTATAAAGTGGAAGTGGTTCTAGAAATATTAGCACAGATTAATGAAAAGGAAATAGGACTTAATTTAAAAAGAACCTTCAAAAAACCTTTCGGTGAGAGTGAAATGAACTTTACAAGCGTTTAAAAAAGGTGACTTCATTTACATAATAAAGACAATTATTTAGTTTTAGATGTAGCGTTTCTGCGTTGCGAAGTTCATTTTTATAATTACCGACCTATTCGCAGTTTGACATTTAATTGCCGTAGCGTATGGATGCCTGTTTATTTAGGAACTAATGTAAGGGAGGTAGTTGTATTCGAAACATGTAGACTAGACATATGTCCAAATTACACATCTTTCTAATATTTTTTTTCTAATATTACACACACATACACACACGTACACACATACAACAGAAGTACACACACACACATTACAAACCCACTGGTAAAACTAGGTTTAACTTTTTATTTTTTATTTTTAAAGTTCTTTGGACCTATGTATACTGACATTGTGACCATATATTAAGAGGGGAAGACACCTGCATCAAAGTTTTAACTAGCGCAGGGGTCAGGGAATTCGGCTGGGAATCTCAATCACAAGCGTACCAACTTAAATGACAAATGAAGTATTATTATTATTATTATAAAGGCAAAGTTTGTGAGGAAGGATGTATGGGTGGATGAATGTTTGTTACTCTTTCACGCAAAAACGGCTGAACGTGCAAATGGGCTACTTTTTATCCCAAAACAATGTACGGTTCCTGTGGGATAGCTTGCATCAAAATTTCCAAGCGAACGAAGTCGCGGTCAACAGCACATGTACTACAGTATGTACAGTGCTTCTGTCCGAAGCCGAAATCCTACTATTTATTATTATTTAGATTGAGTTCACGTTAAGGTTTCTAAAATTACAACTTTTAAAAATTGTCTTACTGCAACCATCATGCATCTGTGCCATGGGTCTTTCGGGTGACGGTCTTCTTCAGAAGGGGGAAGCGGAGGGAATACTATCGTAATACGCAATGATACTCTCTGAGAGTAAATGAACAAGAATCTATGTCTTAGATTTCCTTGGGCCCTAATTTACGTTATGTTTATATTTATTTTCGCTGTGGATCGCCACGGTTCTTGCGATAACAATTATGTTCATTACTTTCTTAGAAGTAGATTATAAATATGAATGTAACTTACATTCATATTTATAATCTTGTCTTTTTCATTAAGAAAAGGTTTTCTTTGTCATTAGAAAAGAAAACAAATGATAATTGAGCGAGAAAGTCACCCATGTTACCATGAAAATCTTGTGAGCGGGTTGATGTGAAGTTGATGAGTTTTTTTATAGTTGATTATATTTATAAAGGTAGGTATGAAAATAGTTATGCAACAAAAAAGTCAGAAACAGTATTTTTATTATATTATATTAATTGTTTAATGTACAATGGTTATATTAATACAGAATCTGTGGGCAGCTTGGTCATCTTTGGTCCAGCTGGATGTATACTGATTTCTAACAATGTGTAACTCAACAACTATTTGTGAACGGTAGTCCAGCTCACGGTTCAAATCCAATTAGTTGCGTTGTAAAAAACGTGGTAGATAAATTTACGCAAGTATGTTTGTTCGACTCCCAATATATTGCCGTCGCAATACATAGTAGCGTGCCCTGCGTTCGGTCGCCCAAGTCGCTCTTTCCACTCTGCCATTAGAACCTGACGGACCTAATGGCAGAGTGGAAAGTAAACAAAGAGAGTAGGGGAAAAGATATTATTGGTTTCGTACTAAGAAAACGTAGAAGGTCGTTTTTTATTATACGAGAATAACTGTCATAGTATAACTCAAAAAATTGTTCCCAATTAATAAACACACTGGCTCCGCCTGCCCAACAACTTCGAATCGGGATAAAGATGAATTCATAATGCCTTATTTTTAACAATGGTTTACCATTTTCGTATTGTTGAGTCATAGCAATGAATTCTGAGTAATTTAAATTAAAATCCTTGCATAATCATTTGTGCAAAATAATGAACATTTGTATTTTATGCAGATATCCTTCCTTAGATATGATTAATGCAATATTTTAAACAGGATGAACATTAAACTATCTTTTACTGAAGATATTCTGAAACGTGCCAATGTGGCCTCAAGGGCATGCTAATAACGTATTAAATACGTGGGGAAAATTTAATTGCCTCACTCACAAACTCATTCGCTCATGATCAAAATTTGACTATGCAAAAATTATTATTATTATTATATAAAAGATTAAAAGGTTCTCAACTTCATTTTGTTCTGTAACATACCTTGTTGTTGCGAACTTCTATAATCATCGGTAGCTTTTTAGAAGTAGACTGGCCTAGACATATTTTGATAACAATTTTCTTATAAACAAAGAAAGAAAAAAATATATATGATCGAGTTGTGTTCTACAGTATAGCATCCTTACTAATATTATAAATTCGAAAGTAACTCTGTCTGTCTGTCTATCTGTCTGTCGCCTTTTCACGCCAAAACTACTGAACCGATTTCAATTAAATTTGGTACACAGATAGTCTAGAGCCTGAGGAAGGATATAGGCTACTTTTTAATGCGAAAAAAGATGTAAGGGGTTGAAAGGTGGGGATGAAAAGTTATATGGAAGTATTGTCAATTAGCCTAAATAATTAAAAATTCTACCCAAAGACACTATTCCACGCGGACGAAGTCGCGGGTACAGCTAGTAGATAATAATAGTACAACGGAGGGAGGACCACATTGCGAGCAGACCGTACCGAGCTACGTCGAGCGTCTCTCTGAAAATATAAAAGCGTATTTTCTTATGCAACGCCGTGCGATGCACAAGACGAATACACATTTTAACTTGAACTACAATTCTGGTGTCACACGCAGATAAACCTCTTTTATTTGCCTCATTCTGAGTTTGAAGAAAATTATAATATACTCGGCATTTTTTATGACTAAGTTGGGGATTATGTGACAAAGTTACACGGTTTAAAACTTATATTTAATAAGTAGTACTAAGTAGAGTTAAGTTAATGAAACGGTTTATAATAGTAGTTTATTATTATTTAAAATATTTATTTATTTATTTATTTTAGGAAAGCTTACAGACTAATTGTTATATGTATAGCTGAATAAGAAAAAAAAAATTGCTAATAACAAGCTTCCACATATGATGACTGGGTATTGGTTAAAATTACACCAGTTGTGTATATCAAAGGAATAAAGGAGATAATACAGATGTATGTATGTAGCTTAAATAAATTGACATTTAAACATATGAGGTATTTTTAAAACTTAAATATAAAATTAATTAATCAAGGAAAGAAAAAACAAACAAAAAATAAACAATCAAACAGAATACATAGCCTGCTTAGCTCAGGTCTAACTATAGCTACCAATCACCGCTAAAGAAAGCATTAATAAAAAGTTTTTTAATTGTAATTGAGGTATTACAAAATAGATCTAAATTAAATTTGGACGATACTGTATTATAACTTTCAGCACAACGTATAAGATATGAGTTTCGTCTATATCTAGTCGCAGCATAGGGAACATGTAATAGGGGACGTTGTCTTAAAACTAATTGATTGGTGCCAAGCATAATTTTGCACAATAATTCTGGACAATCAAAGGTACCATTGACGACGTTCACTAGATAACAGATATCACTGATAGTTCTTCTGTTTTCTAAGGTTAAAAAGTGATACCGCTTACACCGCTCAAGATAATCAACTGAATATTGATTAGCTTTATAATCCAAATACCGCAGAAACTTTCGCTGTATACCCTCGATACGAGATTTATAAACCTGGTATTGCGGATTCCATACCTGGGATGAATATTCAAGGTGGCTACGTACGTAGGCGCAGTACAAAACTTTAACAGTTTTAAGAGATCGGAAGCATGTAGACATTCTTAAAACAAAACCTAGTGCTTTAGATGCCCTATCTATGATGTAGTTGACGTGCTTATCAAATAGAAGTTTGGAGTCCATAATTACACCCAGATCTTTAATTTGTTCAACTTTGTTAATGTATTGGTCATTTAGTTTGTACCCGGAGCCGATTGTAAGTCTCTGACGTGTATAATTTATGTAACAACATTACGTACATATACGATACAAACCGTCTTATATACATCGAGAAAAATATTTTAACTAAACGGATTAAATTGTATACAGTTTAATTTAAAGTGGGCAAAGTAAGTTTTCTTAAGTCGACATTAGGTGTCCTTAGAACTTGCCAGACTGCTTATTTAAATTAAGACAAAGTGTTCATTGCACATAGTTTTTAAGTCGTTACGATGTTATCCCCAGGCAAGATATCTTTATTGTTTCGAAGATTTGGTCCCAGCCTCGCATCCCTTACCTAAGAACTGTACTTCCAACTTAATAATTATGTTTCTGGTCTGGCAGTAACTTTCAACAACAGCCGGACACTGCGCCCGCATATTTATGACTCTACGTGTCTTTGCTACCATTTTTGTCCTAAAGGGTTTCTATAGTATATAAAGATAATTTTTGTTAGGAGACCTTTTGCAAATTATGAGAGTTGTTATCGTTTGTTCAGTAATGTATGTATGTATATGGACGTGGGTCGAACAAATTTAGGATTTATTGACTGTGGCGTATTATTCAGAATAAAATTTTAATGTAATTAATTTACTCATTTAACTATGTATGTATATATATACTATTAGAATTAGTATACATAACAGGATATTATAACGTTAACATGTTTTATTATTCCGACATATGCGTCACTTGTTACACTTGATAGTAAAGGAATCGCAACAAAAAGAAATGGTATCAAAGTATCCCGTTGAGTGTACTTATTTCAATGTATGCAAGTTTCGTCAAGAGAGTGTAAAAGTTTAAAGTTTGTAAATGTTTAAAAACTTATGTTTTTACAGCTGACCAAATGCAACATTTACTATTCAATGCTATTAAAATGTCAAAACATACCTAACATGTGATATGACACTTTTTTTGCCGGGTGGCGATATGATATAGCGTGGGACGCTATTTGCGGCAGCTTATTTAAGAAATTTTGAGAGGCCCATGCTTTACAGTAGATATCCCATTGCGGTTCACATTTACAGTACCTCTCGGTTTTGTGTCGAGATTTAATAAATCCACTAGAAAACAAAGACCACATGATAGTGGAATGTGTCGTGATAGTGTGCAGTTTAACAAAGCACAACACAAAGTTATAGAAACAGGGATTATCCCTGATAATGCAGGCATCGGAAAATAAAATGTTTATCCGGAAAACGTAGGCCCACCGCGAAGGTGGATATCGTGTCTCGGCATGAAGCAGCTGCGCCTCGCATCGATACATAGAAATAAAACAACAACATTTGAAATAGAGACTTAGGTAATGATTAATGTAGGTTATCTTTTATAATAATTTATATATTTCCAAGAAAACGTTTTTAAGGCATTAAAAAATAATATTTAAACCTATTTCTTTTACATGATGCGTTTCAAACCTTTTTTGGATATAGAATTATGAAAAGGGGTGTAAATTCCAGACAAAATGTGGTAGTACACTATTCTAGTTTGCAAAATGTGGGTGTTTAATACGCGTCTGCCTACCTCTTCGGGGATACGGGCGTGATTGTTTGTATGTACTTCTTTCGTACCCCCACCCGCCCCAAACTACTTTGGACACAATTATCAATCTAGGGACAATGATTCTCAAGTTTTGTAACTTCGGTAACGTTTCGAACTATCACGGAAATGGCTACAATGCAATATTCAAGATCAAATTCAGGATCAAGTTTGTGAGAAAAAGATAACACAGGAATTCTTTTTTCTCAGTGGGTTAGACTGCCCTCGGGTTGTCGAAGTATTGGTATGCACGACTGACCACCTGGCAGAAGTTTCCGTCGAAGCAGAAGAAGCCTCCGGAAAGCACGACTTGGTAGCCTTGGTGATAAAGTGAAGTTTGCAAGTGCGGCACGTGATAGCCACAGTTCTCCTCGAGTCCTCCAGAGTTCTTAAAACACTAAACTGACAGTTGTCAGTTTAGTGTTTCCTTGAAGAACTCTGGCGAATTCAGCGAAAAGTGATTCAGGGTTGCTTTACCTCATTCTACAGTGGGGCGGTGTAACCTCCCCAGATATATATTTTAATTTTTTTTTCATGTTTATAATAAAGAATGTAAGTAACGTGGGTATTCGTAACTAGTATGCTGTGTCCTATCTCCAAGCGGCTAGTAAGTAAGTAACGAATATGATCAAAACATTTAATCTATAAACAGCAATACGACTATCGTATCTAATCCGTACTTAAAGTATTTAGAAAGTGATAAAGTTCTCTCTTTACTGTAAATAATCGAACCTCAAATCAATTAAAGAAGTACCAACTCGAATAACCCTCGATCATCTTCGGTAAAATGTTTAGATATCAGAGTTGACTGTTATATCATTTCTTTCTGGATGCAAAGAATGAGAATCGAATAGTCTGACCCTGTAGAAATCGAATCGTTAATGAACAGGTTGGGGCGTTTTAATTATGTCGTATTTCCATTTTGTTAATTTTTGCTGCCAATTAGAATTGGCAATCAATTAGCTAATGAAGTAGTAATTATTTTCTTCATTTCATTTTCTTTTGTTTGTTATTTAAGGTGATGATGTCTTTATGGAATAGACGGTTATAAACGGGTGGAAAACAAGCTTTTGACCCACCTGATAGTAAGCGTAAGTAGCGAAGCAAAATACTAGCAGAGGTCCTTTCCACTCTTTTTCAAAATGTTTTTTACAATTTTCTGGTTACATTGTTTATCATAGGAAATTTTACTAAATAACTACATAGTTCTCAATTAATTGTCCTTGTTTTTGTTATAAACAATGTTGTGCATTACGTAGCTAGAATTTAGAGTAGAAGAGTAGCTCAAGGCATTCACTACTACATAACTTTTGTACATAGGACAATATTGTCTACAATATAATACAAACTAGCAACCCACCCCGGTTTCACACGGATAGCATATCTTCAACAATCATCATCAAACTTCAACCAATTTACACAAAACCTTAACAAATTACATACCTAAACCTTCCTCATGAATAGCTTTGTGTATTGGTGAAATCCATTTAGTAGTTTTTGAGTTTGTCGCGAACAGGCAGACGCGGCGGGGGACTTTGTTTTATAATATGTAGTGATGATGGATGACATCGTATTTGGTACTAGCTATTACCCGCGGCTTGTGCGTTAATGTAGATTTTGTCAATCAATATAGGTATCCCTCGGGAATAGTATAATTTTGGATAAATACCTTATCCTTTTCTGTACACTTAAACATGTATGTAAATTTCATGAATGATCGGTCAGGTAGGTAAGGCATAAAAGCGATACCAACAAACAAACCCACATTTGCATTTATAATATTAGTTAGAATATTCAGAAAGTTTGTACGAAACAATACAAGTTGAGTAAAGATTATTATTTAGACAAAGTAACAATAACGGATATCTGGAATTAGTTCTGCCTCTGCGTGCCGCCTTCAACACATAATTTTGCCTAACCTAACCGCATTCGTCGGCGGAAAGCACAATTCACTTGCAACGTAGACACGTTAGGTACTTTGCAAGATGTAATTACTGTTACACCATATTGTTTCGTAGCTGAATCGGGAAGCGAAAGAATATACGACGTGTGTCGAATCAAGTAAGACATTATTGTGATGTACAAAATTTGGTACTGCAGATTTTGTATTTTATTCTATAGACGCTGTAGATTTGGCAATTTGGTTTTTTATTGATTCAATTCAATAAAAAACTAATTACTTCAGTAGGCAAGAGAAGTACGAATTGGAGCTGAAGAATTAGCGAAGCACTTACTGTCTACATCCTACAGAAGACTATCGCAGTATTTCTGCTGATGAGATAAATTTTGTTGGGACAGTTCATAGGTCCCGGTAACAGTTTATCATTAGAGGCCGTATGTTTATTTGACAAGTTAGTTCTGACCAGGTGCAAGTAGTGACTCCTAAAAAAAACATGTTTTTTGTCAAAAGGTTCTGCTAACGACACAACATTACAAGAGCAACATTTGGTTTCCCGTCCCGTTGGTACTCTTCCTCAATATTTAAATATTTCGAAAGGATTTTGAATTTAAAACTTAAAAATTAAAATCAAGTTCCTGTCTTTCTTTGTCTATCTTTAAAAAGTAATGAAACATCCACTGACTCTGATAAAACTTTTATTTCAGAAATTTGTTTGACATGAATCTAATATCAACTCTCATGTAGCCCTGAACATGTCGTGTTTCGGAATTACCAATTTCACATATAAATTGCACCTGTGTAGTGTTAAAATATTTAACAATATTTTTTGTAACAACCTGCCAAGTTTCAATATTGCATGCCATGAATCACAATATTCAATAAAAAAATCATTAGGGCTCTTCATCCAGGTTTGGCATTTTGTGAAAAATGTGAATTTTTACATATTCCGTAAGAGCTGGTAGTGAGAGCAATAAGGCTTGTTAAACTAAAATCTGAATGTAAAATTGACGACAGAAATACTGTAAGTTGTGTACAGTATAACGGTGGTAAAGATTTTAAAAGATTCTATTAATGTAAATGTGGGTCATATTTAATAGATGCAGAAGATAAGAGTTTCTGAAAATTTAAATATTACCTAAATAATAACAGTTTAAACTTTTTCATTCATAATATAGAAGCTGTTATAATAGGTTTAAAAGGCGATTACACTGTGTCGTCCGTTGTATAAACTACCTTGGTTATAAAAACCCACATTTTATTTTTTTATATATGTATATAAATAAATAAAATGTGTGTATATAATTTTTTTTTTTTTATTAAAAATAAAATGTGTGTGTATATAATTTTTTTTATATACATATATAAAAAATAAAATGTGGGTTTTTATAACCAAGGTAGTTTATACAACGGACGGCACAGTGTAATCCCCTTTTAAACCTATAACAGGTTTATATGGAATGCACAACCACTTCCTAAAAGTATATATCTACTAAACTAAACATGCAAAAAAATCGTTATTTTGTAAAAAATCTTTTTACTGCCATACACTTTTTAAATTATCTGAATCCCGTTACGTACTAATATTGAACTATCTTATCACCTCATTTAGTCTTTGATGGCACTCAGTCGAATGTAATGTGATTTGTGTGTAAGATATATTCATACAATGACAGTGAATGCATCTGTCCCAGCTACATTCTCCAATATACCCGTGTACGCTACGTCCTACGTCATTCATATGTTTACAGTCCCAATAGGCGCTAAGCCGTACAGCCGAGATTGGTCATTGCACAATCTGTATTAGCTACAGTTGTTGTATGAATATGAAGATAATTGACAATTCTATTCCTACTGTCCTTTTTATATCGGATGTGACATAAGTCACCTAATGTGTAATATCCGATATTTTGACTGAACGATCACAGTAATTTTGACGTCATTTACGACCAAAAAAAATATATTGAATTGTTGTCAACAACGATCTAAACGCTCGTCTTACATGTAGTTAAATATGTAAAGTTAAACTGTCGTTTAAAGGAAAAGAGGCAACTTATCGATACGTAGCTTCTCGTTTATAAAGCTCATCTAATTTTAAAGTTTGCATATAGTTTAGTAGAATATATTCACACGACGCTTCTGAGGAACTATTGTAAAAGATAAAGCACGCTTGGGAATTTTTTACATTATGAGAAGATAAGTAGATACTTTTAGTTATTCCAAGTATTTATTCGATTTTAAATAATCTGACATCAACTAAAACATGAAAACCCTGCACCATGTAATCTTAAAAGTTTCAAAGGATATATTATTTTTATTGTCAAAGCGCTCTAGTCTGGATTAACTATCTATAAAAAATATCCGCCCATACCATGTGCATAAAAATATGAAGTTTAATAACAAAAAGTAAAGGTTGATTCAAAAAGAATTTATATTTAGTTACATATTTAAAGAACATATAAGATATTGACTATTGTTAAGAGGATAAAATTTAGAATATCATAGCATGATGAACCGTGCTTGAGAAGGAATATTCAAAAATAAAATCTGAATGTCAGATGTGTACGCTTTAAATAGATAATAAATACACTTAAAAAGAATATTTAAGACGGGAAACGTTTGAAATGCAAACACTTTACGTTGTCTTTGTGAATAGGTGAGTACAATTTTGCTAGTGTGCGCCCTTGGCGTGCATTTTATGTCAGATTCAGGCTCCGGTTGGCCGTCACTTTGCATATGAGGGGCGGTGGCGAATGTAGGATAAAACCTCGGATCACTTTATCTCACCATCCCTTCTTGCGTCGTTGATTTTAAATTCAAGTACAGGCTACGTGTATTATGTAAATTGATTCGCGAATGTTCATTGTATTTTTGACTTATAGCAGCCAGAGATTTTTTGACGGAGGTAATTTAAAACGTAATTTATTCTTTGGCAGTGTTCATGAATGTATTATTGTTACGCTTAAATGGCTTTTAATAATAATTCGGTGTCTCTGAGAATTTATTGCTATCATGCTGGTTGGATATCGAAGAAGTGCGTACTCGAGTAGATGAAATAATATTTCTGAGAAAATGTGTAATTTATTTATTCTTTTATCATGGTTTAGTATTTTGTATTAGGAGCGTTTGATGGTTGATGACAGGTGCTGAAATCGACTAAATATATTTTATTAAATACAGCAGGGGTCGAATGAACACGGTAAATGTGGATTCGATTAATTATTTATTTGATCCGAGCTGGGAGTAAAGACATTATATTAGATGTACTAAAATATAGTGATATGTTGTGTTGTTGATAATAGTCACTTTGTTCACGGATTTAACATGTGGGTTGTCCTCTATTGCTAATACGAGTATATATGGATGATGGTATTGTCTTGTATTTTGGAAGAGGCTGGCTGACGAGAAGCCCTGAAGATCTTTTGTTTTGAAGGCTATTGTAGTACCTTGTACTTTTATTTTAAAGGCCGTATTAATAAGGTTAAATTTTAAAACCCGAGGGGCAAGACGGATTTGGCCTTGGGCTGAAGTGAAGTGGAAATAATCGGATTTAGTGATCAGACATTAATGAGATTCAAAGTTGACGGCACGGTTGACACTCGTAAATCGCATTTTTACCATAAAATATGCAAATTGTTGTGGCAGAGAGCCCCGTTCTCTCGATATATTCATTTAATTTGAGGTGACTGGAGGAAGTTTTGGTCAATATTTCTCTGACCCAGTGATCGGGTGACAGGTGAGCTTTGCTCATAATAGTTAATTTCGAATCAAGATTTTATCTTAGAAGTTACCTTTGGATGCAGGACAGAGTTACGGATTCAGATAAGAGCAGCAACATCTCCCACTGTCGTCGCTTGCATTGGCCAGGATGAACATGCATCGTGGTTTTCTAGTCAAACATATGTAAAATAAAACAAATTGATTTGCAACCTGAAGCACAGATAAGATAATAGTTACTTGAAGTGCTTCTGTTCTGTCTTAGAAACAGCTTTGATGTGTA
Source organism: Callimorpha dominula (assembly GCA_949752705.1). Taxonomy (NCBI): domain Eukaryota; kingdom Metazoa; phylum Arthropoda; class Insecta; order Lepidoptera; family Erebidae; genus Callimorpha; species Callimorpha dominula. The sequence goes on from OX456999.1 coordinate 15,957,169, forward strand.
CATCGTTTTGTGTACTTATTGTGATACCAAAATCATATTAATTTGTAGATACACGGTGTTCACTGCCACCCCTTTTATTTTACACTAGGTAATTTTCGAAACATTGTAAAATCTTTGGAACGAGGTGAGGAGATGAAATGATTTTCATTATTATTTTCATCTCTCTTGAAACCTCGTCCACTTAATAACCTATACCACAAAACATTTGCAGATGGCAGCGATATTGAATAATATATTTTTCCGTGTCTGCTGTATGACGTTTAAAGCGTTAAGTTGAAATATCTAAAGAAGGGACATTAACAACAGCGGTAGATATGACTTGATAAGCAAAGCATAGTAGGCACTTAAACCTCGTACTGAACAGTTTAAAAAAAGCTAGACCCGAACTTTATTATACTTGGAGTGTTTAGCACTCGGCCTCCGAGTAAAGAGGAAATATTTTAAGTGTTGGTTGAGCCAAGAGGCCACTTTACTATCTGACTTAACGCGTGTGTTCGCGGAGGTTCCTAAGTGCTTACAATAAATTGTTCACTGTGAGGAGCACTACTTCAGGTGCTTTTTCGTTAGTCAAGTTTCCCTGACATTTAACTGTTGCGAGTAGTTGCCTGTTATTCAAAGAATATTTTTGCAGAATGTTATTGACATAATAACTTCCGTTAGTTGGAACTCTAAAAATATAATTGACTTAGATACACCCGTGCATATCGAGAATCTCTGACTAGTTTTTCACCCTTCACTTGTTAAAGGGACCTGGGCGCTATTCATTATAAGGCGATCGTGTTTCGTTTAATTTCTTTCCATTTAGAAGAATATATATCATCGTCGACGTATTTCATATAACTGATATAAGATTATATCTATATTTCTTGCCATTCCTAAGCCACAAATTCTTGTCAGGAAAGGACAAGTGGTCTGACCATACGGTCATCCCCATTAGTTGCAGAGGTTTGACCTCTAACAACCCACTAACCCCAATTACGCCAGTCGTTCAATATTCCGGGAAAAAGGCTGGGATGATAATGAACAGGAATAAATAACCGTTATTTATTATAATATTTTCACCATACAGTTAGTTCTTGTTAATTTATTTTTTGTTCTTTAAGGTTCCGTTCCTCTAAAACAAAAAAAGGAACCCTTAAGTCACTTAAGTATATATTTTTCTCAGGAATCCGTGGAGGCATCAAATTCAAAATAACATCAAATACTTATGTCTGCGATACCTTGAAGCTGTAAAAATCAAGTTTCTAAGTCAATGCAATTAAAAGATAACATATAAAAGATAACAAAGAACATTTCGCCGGTAAACCAAAACCCATAGGGTACTTCCTATTAATCTAGAATAATGTAATTTGGTTGGAAGCAAGATCTGACAGCACAAGTAAAGAAAAAAAAGTCGAAAGTACTTAATCTGTTGTTATATCACATGAAAAATATTTTTTGTAATTCCAAACCTATATTTTTCGGTTGGAAAATTGACTTTGTCGCATACCGATGTATGGGAAAATATTTATAGAACTGCAAAGTTTATTTTTGGAAAAAAAACGGACAAAAGTTTTAGACAGTATGACAAAACTGACAACTGTCAAAACATTTTATTTTATTGTGTTAAAAGTCCTAAAAAGAGGAGCTTCTAAAATAGAGGAGAATAAGGCATCACAAGCCTTTTTTATCAGAAAATAATTCAAAACTACTTTTAAACTTACATTTTTCATTGTTTAAACCTATTAAGTGGTGCTATTTTTTCTAAACGAATATTATATTTTTTGAATTATCATTGACACGAGTCGTCACTCTTTGGCACCTTAATCATGTTTTCAGTCATAGTTACTTTTTTATAAAATTAATACATTAAACCTTTTTATGTGTATTGATACACAAGATAAACCTAAGCAAGCTGTCTAAATTACCAAAATAGATTATCATCAGACTACAGGTATTTTCGCTAGCTACAGAGGTCAGATGTCGGCCATGTCATGCAATATTCTAAACTGGCCGTGACATCCTTTTAGACGAACAAAATATGTATATTAATGCAAACTTTGTGGACGATTTGTGTCAGGGAAGGTAGATTTTAGACAGAGAGGTCACCGTGGCCACAGTAAAATGTAAATCTACTTTGTTTTAAAATTCACACCCGATGGACGACTTTACTTTGAGACGAGCAAATGGAATCACTGTTGATATTGTGTAAATCTTAGAAGAAAATAAAGGTAATATTGAAGAAACAGTTTTTGGTTATTGCTGGTTTGAGTTAAACAGACAGAGTTACTTTCTAATTTTTTTAGTCTTAGACTAGAAAGAATTCTAGTCCTTCGCCGATACCGTATTGTACCGTACCGTAGTGCAAATTGTGAAGACTAACTTTGGCTTGGATCTACCCTAGTTGTAGCAATTGGGCCGTTAGAATTTTGCTATGTTTTTCTTCAATCAATCTGTTATGTTTAAAAATATTTTAACCCCATTCATACATGCCTTTTCAGAATAAGCATGCCGAAGTGGCAAAGGCCGAAGGACCGATAGCCGTTGGAGCAAACAAGTCTTAAAGTGGAGACCACAAATCAGTAAACGGAAGGTGGAAAGCCAGATGGGCTCACGACCTGAAGATAACTGGGATAATAATAATAATACCTTCACACATCTCACACACGACCATCTGATCCCAATATTCTAAAAATACATATCTATCGGAACTTGAAAACACGTTAATAAAAAAAAATTTGCTATATCATCCTCTGATTTCCACCAGCATGATTTGTATTCGGTAGATGGAATCAAAGGAAATATCAAGCAAATAAAGGCCAAGGTTTAAAAGCCTTCCGTTTCTAGCTTGCTACATTTTCTCAATCAACTCGGAGGTTAACGTACCACGTTAAAATTTCTGTTTAAATGAATAAATTAAACGATTTTCAACCTTGTATTTCTACAATATTGATCGAATTTGAAGTTTTGCTCTTCTTGTGTTCGGCAAAACCATATTGTTTTCCATGTATTTTTGTCATTTGACAGATGTACAGCATTTGTCACCGCTCGCGAACGGTTGTTGAAAGCGAACTTCAATGGTTTCACAACGCAAAATGAATCTTAATTCCGCCGTACCGTCTCCGGCATTCTGTAGCGAAATCACTGATATTTGTATAGTTTTATTATTTTATTTAGGTATTATGTGTAAAGAGTTTTGTGGTGCTGAATAAATATTGTACAATTTATCTTTGTCAGTTCCGAGTTTGGTTGTTCATATCATGTTAAAATCTTTATTTTAGTGGTTTGTATCAGAAGCACATAGAATTACCTATTTGATGAAACAATAAAACGTGAAAAATGTATTGTTAATTCGATGTAAAAGTATATTTTTAGTGTTATTGAGTTTATTAAACACACGCTAATACATGTTTAATACAACTTGTATCATAACATTTTTTACAATTAAAATAAATTCAAAAGTAACCGTAAATAGAAAAGGAAACTGCTGGTATTATTTTACTGACAAATATTCAAAAGTATATTACTACAATACTTGTAGAACATTCAAAAGAATAGCATTCAAATTATTGTTAGAAGGTATATGTGGAACATTATAACGAGCGAAGGCTACATGGCATGAACAGGCTTGATCAAAGAGATAATTATAATAATAGTGGTGTTGACAGAACGTAATACACATCAAAAGTGTCTAGGGATCAGGTACGTTTTAGAGTATCGTCGTGATTGAGGATTATTATTTTAACTTTTAGGTAGATTTCGAAGAAATGTTACCTATTGGTTTTGTACCAGTTGGCGAGTTTTCCAAAAAATTCTTCACAGGAGGTCTAGTTATGATCCTTAGACCCGCAGCAGGCCCACAGAGGTAGATTTCGTGTTTTTTTCATTTTTTTTTATTTATTAAAACTTTATGCACAAAAATGTACAATGGCGGACTTAATGCCATAGGCATTCTCTACCAGTCTACCTTAGGGTGGTGTAGAAATGGGTGAAGTAGGTGCACTAAATTTAGATTATACACATTAGAATAAATGAAACACAAATAAATACCAAAACAAAAAAGAAACGAGGAGTAACATATGGGAATATATAAATATATAAACACATATACACATACATAAAAAGATACATACATGCATATTTACATACACATTATTATATATAAAGTATTAATGTTGTGATGATCCTAGTAGGTTTTGAGAGAGAAGAGCTCGTACCTTCGCCTTGAAGGATAGGCGACTGGGTGCTATTCTGATTTCCTGAGGAAGAGCGTTCCAGAGGAGAACAGATTGTATGAAGAAGGAAGAATGGATATATGCAGAAGTATGAGAGGGGCATAACAGAAGAAGATTATTTGTAGAACGGAGAGTTCTGTTATGATTAGAACACACGAACTGGAAGGAGGATGTCAAGCATGTAGGAGAAGTAGGTGAGTTGAGAATAGTGTAAGAGCGCGCAGTTGACGGCGATGACGAATCGGAAGCCAACTTAACTCAAGGCGAAAGGAGGAAACATGGTCAAATTTAAGAAGGTTAAAAATGAATCGAATGCAGTTATTCAGAAGACGGTCATATTTGTTGAGGAGATCTGCATTCAGGTCGTAGTAGCACACATCACTATGATCAATAATGGGGATAATTAGGGTCTTTACCAACATCGCTTTTGTCTCGGATGGAAGAAAGTTCTTCAGCCGGTATAAGGCTCGCAGGGTTCCTGTAACTTTCTGGCTGACGCTTGTAACTTGGGTTTGCCAGCTGAGGTTGTTGTCAATGAACAGACCCAGATCTTTAACAGAAGAACTTAAAGGTATGATTGATCCGTTAAAATTATAGACGGCAGTTTATCTGAATCAAGCCTCCTGGTCATTCGCTGACTGCCTACGATGATAGCCTGGCACTTGGTAGGTTTACAGCCAAACCAAACTTGTTCGACCAGCCGCTGAAGGAATCCAGGTCGCGGTTAATAATAGAAATAGCCTCTGTTATTTTTTCTATGGAAGCATGATAGTAAAGTTGCAAGTCATCGGCATAAAGATGGTACGCACACTGAAGATTTTGAGTGATGAGATTAATAAAAATTGAGAATAATAGAGGAGAGAGAATGCCGCCTTGAGGGACACCAGAGTCAAGTTGTTGTCAAAAATGTTCGTATTTACTATGGACATGCCATTAATGTTAAACGGTCCAAAAAATTTCTATAGGAAAATCTGCCCCCCAGTCCCCCCCTTTCTAGGAATATCCCCCATTCACGAACTTAACCTTCATTTTTGCCCTGTTGATTTGTCGTCCAAGTTTGAAAGCAATCGGTGCATAATTGCGACCTCTACCGTGCCGATAAAATTGAGGTACATACATATATATATACTTTTTAACTGGCGGTTGTTTTGGGGCCCATGGATCATAACTAGACCTCCTGTGAAGAATTTTTTGGAAAACTCGACAACTGGTACAAAACCAATAGGTAGACTTTTCTTCGAAAATCTACCTAAAAACATTGCGCTATTTCTACAATATTGAATCAAGACGAGAAAACAACAAATAAGACACTGCTGCACTATTTTATTTTAGATATTCCACCTATAACCACGAAAAACTTTTTATTCGTTTTCATCATGTGTGCAGTACCCTTGATCAGAACTTCTTACAAGAGACTGTTTTGCTGAAATCATGATCTTCGTATATTCAAGTGAACCTTCGTATATCAAATTGGTAGCTTTTAGACAAGTGTGAAACGTACTTTCTGAATCATCATCATCATCCTGCAGTCATTATCTATATACGGTCGTGATGTCGGTCGCCATTATTTTTATTTATTCCTTTTAATTGATTTTAAATACCTATAAGAAAAAGCCAATAAAATTGTGTAAATACAAGTATACAGGAAGAACATTTATTAGAAGCTTATTCAATTACTTTTGTACACACGATAGTTGAGTTTATTTATGAAATTAGTTGCGAGGGTCACCGTAATGTATTTGGGTATTTATAGTTGAAATCGGTTAGTACGGAAATTTAATCAGTAACTTTGTCGGGGCATTATCGTGGCCTGTCGGTTGGTGGGCAGTGGGACGTAAGATTACATGCACACTGTCCTGTTGTTTGTGTTAACAGACATTTGGATACGGCTAATTTGCTAAAGTTTTTAAAGCTAGAATGACTTTGGCGTTGTGAGTTCACGGTTTTGAAATAAACGACTATTAATATTAAGAGAATCTTCAATTATCGAGCTTTATTGGCGAAACTATAAGTTTAGAGTCAGATAATAGTATGACATAGTAGTTTTACATATTCATATATCTGCATGGTATTCCATTTGAAAGTAGTTTCTTGTACCAATATTACTTTCTCATTACGTACGGTATAAGATGAAACTATAACTATAACTAACTAACATTTTTATCTTTTATGTAAAAAAGTTTATGTACTAATAATAATTTTCATCTATTTATCCTGATATTCATACTAGGGTTGATTACAAGATTTTACATTCGTTCTCGCATTGAGCCAAACTATCTGAAGGGTCTTTCTAATAGTGTAGCCGTTATCATCACTACATCAATACATATTATAAAACCAAGTCCTCTCGTTCGCGGTTTTCACTAATAGACAGAGTTTAGGTGTATAATTCGTAGCCGTGCGAAGCTGGGGCGGGTTGCTAGTTAGAGTTATAAAACAGTCTTAGTAACCAAATATATAAGTGCTATGTTCTAATATTAATTTTTAATATTATGCCACAGCAAAAGTTTTTATGTTATAAATGTTTATGGCGCCAGTCAAATTATTTAGACTAGCCCTCGAATATATTTGGAGATCATCTGCTTAGAGGTGGTAGGTAGAAGTAAAGTGGTTAGTAACAGGGTCTAAAAATTTGCGAAGAGTAGAGGAGATAGAACGGCAGATGTTAAACACTAAAAGACAACGGCGTCGTCTATTTGAATATGCCACCGATGACCATACAGGTAACTATTAGGCCTATATGCTGAGCAGAACGTCGATGTCTACGTTATTAAAAGCATTGCTAACGTCTAGCAACACCTTTAGCTCCCCAATTTCCATAACCGATGTGATATCATCCGTAATATGAACCAAGGTAGTACTGTGACCAAGAGCAAATCCAGATTGGAGAGAATTGAAATGAAAAAAAAAATGCAAATTGAATTGAATTTAAATCAAGAGTAGATTTTTAGAAATTAAAGTATTTAATTGGTTATGTATTAGGCGCTCCAGGACCTCTGAGAGGAAGATAAGGATAGAAATAGGCCAATTTTCAGAGAATGATTAAGGACAGTTCTTTTCAAGGTTAGAAATGATAAGGGCATCTTTCCATGCAGCTAGAAACTCATTATTACTAATAGAGAAGTTGAAGATGTGACATAATGATGATGATGGGTAGGGTAGGATCACTTTATGGCTGAGTGAGTCGGTTCCAACTCGTTTGAAGTGATTGACATTATGTTCTTCTTAACATCCGACTAGTTAGCTGAGGATAGATAAATGGAAACTGGTCAGGAGTGGAAGTGGATGAAAGAAGTTATAATATTTTCACCTTAATTGCTGGGTCAAAAATTGTCGAATGTGCGAAAATTTCCAGACTTGAGCTGAATCCCCGTTTTTAATAGATTTATTATTGGTTTGTTCATAAGAACTAAGGTTTACCTTGGTTCACCTTTAAGAGTGACTGTTTATGGGTATCAAAAAGCCTACCAGAACATTTCAAAAAATTTGAAACTGTAGGGAACGTATATTGTATGTTGAAATGTTCGTTACATACATACAAAATAGCTTTTATCCCTTCGGGTAGGCAGATACAAGAGCCTGTCATTTGCTTCTATCCTTACACAACTCACAAGCTTCATCTACTATCATTAATCTTTTCATACAAGCCCGCCGATTTCGGGTACTATAATTCGGTTAATATTTTGTTTCGGTAATGTTCCAATGTCTACGTATTTACACATTTTGTGTTAAAGATATCTTTAGTATTTAGTGTTCTCTAAGTGTGTATGGTCCTTCAGTTGTCCGAGTAATTAATTACAGGCAATTTCCCTCGACTCATGCGCAGTAGGCGGATTGTCCGAACCTTTCGCCATTCCCTATTATCAGCCATTTACAGATTAATTTGCTCTTGATTCTTATTGCTTCACTTAGTATCCATATAATGCATAACCATTTATACTGGTGTCTGTAGCTATTGCTAATTCAAAAAGCGTAAGTTGATATATGAAACGTCAGTTATTTCAAAGACTCGTGCTGATATAAGACTTCTAATACTTGGCCGGTTTTTATCACACTGTTGATTATTTAAAACGTAAAAGTGTATTAATTTTATTATGCTAGACTAAGTGAAAGCTGTCGGAAAATAATAATAGATCAGTTTAATCTCTTGGGTGGGGTGTAGTAGCGGTGGGGAGACGGGAAAGGGGAAAGGGGAAAGGGGGCTAAGAGGGTCCTGAGCTATCTCAACATCACTATTAAGACGTAATCAATTATCCACGTACGTTATTTTCTCCCTACCATTCACCTACCATGATTGCAAAGAATTTTAATAAAAATTGCTTACAAGCTGAAAACCATTTCGTCATCGTCAGCCGTTGCCAATGAGTTATGAATTCATAAATTTTCAGGTCGCTACACAATGAGGAAATAACTTTGTTGGAAAGTGGTAAAGTAATTTTATTATATTACTTATGTACACTCTTAAAAAAAAATTGGATAAATTATTAGCCTTACAAAAATGATCGCAAATATGAATACAATGAAATTCCATACAGTATCTAAACAGCGTGACAGACAAAAGATTAATAGTTACTATCAAGTTGACAAATTATTATGGAGAGAAAGGACCGAAATTGTAGCTCTTAAAATATACATAACAAATTCTTTGGATCATTTGAAAATCCTCATGGGTGTTGACTTCTTAAAGCGCGCCTGCGATGTCTGGTTTAGGTCCAAATATAATTCTTTCTCTGTACCTCTCCCACATCTCCTTCTGCGAGATGCGACTTCGGTACATTTTTTGCTATTTTCATATTGTTATTTTCATTAAAATAACCCGATAAACTGCAAAATATATGCGCAAAATATGATGATAGTCGACTAGACGATAAAAATGTACTGGTATATTTTAATCGTCTAGTCCACTACCATCTGAGCCATTCTAATGTCAATTATTTTAGCCCTTAAGGTATTCGGATTAATATACAGAGCAATTTAGTACCTGAAGCTTTTTTAATTATTTTGTGAAGTTTAATTTTGAGCAAACTTAAGAGTATTCTGTTAAGTTTAAATCTTATATGTCGTGGGAGAGGCATACTTCGGCACGTTTGGGCCACCTCGACCGGAGTGATACCACGGCCTCACAGAAAACCAGCAGTGAAGCAATGATTTCTTTGCTTTTCGCGAGAGTGGAGTTACCGGAGGTCCTAACCTTTCCCTCCCCTCCCCTCTTCCACGCTTCAATCCCCCCTCTCCTCCTCCTCTTCCACCCTTCCCCTACTCCCACCCTACAGGCCGGTAATGCACTTGTGACTCTTGAGTTGCAGGTATCCATGGGCGGCGGTAGTCATTTACTATCAGGTGACCCGTCATAAAAAAAAACGTTTTTATAATTTATATACTTTAAAGTCGTCTATAGCTATAAAACTAAACTAAACCGAAGGTAAAAAAATGCATAAATTTCACATGCATACAGTTAGCGTTAAAACAGCATAGCAATACGGTTTTTCGTGAAAAATAACGTAGCTGTTCTTTATATATATTTTTATCTCATGAAAGAAACTGTATTGGTTTCTTTGTAATAAATTGAAAATTAAATGTAGACAGTATGCTACACAAAATGAGAATTCAAAGTTTTGAATTTAGATATAAACATAATGTCTATGCGGCCAGCTTTCACGTTTTCATTGTTGCGAAAGACCATTAAGAATAAAGGAAAGTAGCCGAAGTTTACTGTTATTTTATAGCACATTGACAGTAGAAGTTTTTATGTCACTTTTTAGTAGAATGTCGTAAAATCTTATGTAACAGTAATATACGCTCACAGAAAATTGCACTAGAATATGTTGCTATTGCGATGTGTTTTGATAATCTTTTGATAATTGATTTCTTATTTCACACGGTGATTGGAAAGAACGCATGCTTTTTGTTTGTTTGTAGACGGGTTGAGCCTTATTGTGTGCACAACTGATGCGAAAACATTTTAAAAAGAAGTATTTACCTATAGGTTTAAAAACAAATTAGTAAGGTGTGTTTGGTGGAATCAACTTGAATTTAATAATTTCAGGATATATCCATAATTTGTTAGTATATGACCTTAATAACTATGTTAGTACATGTAAATGAATAATTAATTATAGGACTGTCATGTCTGTCCGCAATGACACTCAGGAGACGGTTAGGGCTACCACATATCCTCTGCAGCAGTGAAGCCGCTCGCCGCTTTCTTTAAAACGAGCGGTAAAGAACTTTAGGAGATTTGCGATTTTCAACAAATGAACATTACATTTTTATATATTTGTATATAGATAGATTACTTATCAGCGGCTACTGCCTCGTGCTGTGTCAATTAAAACCAAAATCGATAGCAAAAGCCAATATATATAGTTCTTCTTGACCAATGTGAATGAAACTTTAACAAGTTATTATCTTTAAAACTTAAAATTCAAAAAATATCTTATTTAATGTAATTTCCTGGTTTAAAAAACGGATGTCAAAAAAAGTCTTAAAAGGAACATAATGAACTAAATGAAGCTTCACCATTCCTTCATCGGACTACTAGACGCAGACAGAAACTCCGCTCTTTCATTGTCGAAACAAGAAAAGTCAAGCATATTCCATTACGCAATAAAAAATAGTTTTGAATTAAAAAACATACAAAAACTATACGTACTAAAACTATAGGTATAGAAGATACCTACAGTCTTTTTAATAGCAGATGGAGATAAACTTTCATAGTGCCACTGAGCCTGGAAACGGAGTCATTAGTCATCATATACCATAAAGCGTTAAGATGCGATTTAAAATTAGACTGAATAAGAGAAAATCAGATTAAATCGGCACCTCACTAGAGACGTTACTGTAGCAGCACTACACTACAATGTGTGGTACTGGCCACACAAGGATTTAGCTTAATTACAGCGGTAGGTATTACATTACTAGCAGTTTCATTAAGAAACTAATAGAAATGTTGTTGGTCCTTCATATTAAAAAAAAAAAGATTTTATAAACATATGCCCAACAATGAAATATTTGTCCGAGTAATTAATTACAGGCAGTTTCCCTCGACTCATGCGCAGTAGGCGGATTGTCCGAACCTTTCGCCATTCCCTATTATCAGCCATTTACAGATTAATTTGCTCTTGATTCTTATTGCTTTACTTAGTATATAGCTATACCGTTGTCTGTGGCTATTACTAATTCAAAAAGAGTAAGTTGATATATTAAACGGATTGGAGCACTAGAAGTCTTATATCAATAAGACTTCTAGTGCTCCAATCCGACTCGTACTTGGCCGGTTCGTATCACACTGTTGATTATTTAAAATGTAAAAGTGTTAAACATAAACTTATTTACCTACTTAACTTTAAACTGGTAGGAACACGAAACACATACAAGAAACCGTAATTCGAATTCCCTATAGGACCGTAAAATAATGCGATAACTATCATTGTGTTTTTTTATTATAAACCTAAGAATAATATATCATGGACAAAATTAAAGAAATAATTTTGTAAACGACTGCTACTAACAGTGTTACAAGAGTAATTTTGGATCATGGAGGCATTCATTAAAGTTATTACATAAACGGTAAATAAAAAGCGGGTATTTCAGAGATCCTCAAATGAAAAAATAAAGAACCGTTACATACCCACTTCGTTAATCAAAAACAACAAAATTAAGTACATATTTTGGGTCAGAGTTCGTGAGAATCAATTTCGTAGGCGCACCGTGTTTTGTTTTGCCCCTGGGCGGTTTTACAACATTGTTTTTTTTTCACTCATTCTTTAGCGTTCTTTTTCTATATAAATGTGTATTTTGTTTTGTCTATAAACTTTAGAACAGAAAAATAATAAACAAAATAGGTTTTTCAGCATGATAAACAGTTTGTTATGAAAAATCATAAATACATCTTGATGATATATAAAAGAAAAAAATGGAAGCTTCCCTTTGTAGCTGTCTTTTTTAAAATTTTCGATTTGATAATATAATCATAAAATATATATCTTAAGTGGATTAGAAGAGTACGTTGCTCTGAGTATGGGACCTTGCAGCCAGCCTAAAAGACGCTGACTAGGTGTCGTACGAAACGATATGAGAGTCAATGCTTTAACTTACAATCAGTTTTCAGGCCGTCTGTTTGTTCCTTAATATATGGTAAACTAATCAATATAAAGCTTGACCTGGTCAACCTACATATTGTTTACATTCCTTTTTTTCTTGAATGAAACGTTTATTAAAGACGTAGACGTAGGTGGGTGCAAGGTATATGTTCAAATGTGGACCACTTATAACTGAGATGATGATGAGTTTTTAACTGCAGATAATATAAAGAACAATGTCAAATTATTTGAACCACTAATGCACTACTACATTACTACCGCATGAAAACTGATAAATACAAATTTTGTTACCCACTAATCTAATAAAACTTCTTGGCCTAACAAGTTACCTTTAGTAATTTTAACTACAGTAGGTATTCATTTGAAAATTAATGTTTTCTACTAATTTTCTAAATGAGCGTTAGACACGCAGTAATACTGTAGTGAATTAGTCAAATTAAATTAATTCACTAACAATAGGTCTTCTAGTCCATTCAAATTCTGAATCAGAAACTCTATTAGGCACTAGGGCGGTTTCTTGGATTCAATGATTGTTCAATATTTTAACAGTTGGAATAATTTTACTTTGTTCTTTCTAATTTACTTGCATAAACATTTCTATACAAACAGCGGCTTTCAGGTAAACCTTTACGTATATGCTAATCGATCAATCATCGTCATCGGTCATAGTGATGCGATTTATTGTCATATCCAGATCCATTAACAAGTTAACAGGCTGGTAGTTAAATTAAGATGAAATTTATGATATATTTTTTCAAGATTTTGAATTAATATTTCTTTAGGTTTATATAGCGTATATTCATATTAAATATAAATTAGTTCATCAACAGTATAAGTGACTTGTTACTTCACTGAGTTACGAGTGGTTGGGTTTACTACAATTTATTACAGCGAAATACAAAATCACAAGGGATTTGTTACGTGGTAAGCAAGAAAACGGCGACTGATCGCTTGAAGTGCATATATAGAATGTATATAAAATGTGGATATTTACACACTTCCCCATAAAACAGAAGGGTGGAAATGAGTGTCTCCTACAAGATGCCCCAAGTGACCATTCCATCCAAGTAGGCCATGGACGATTAATAGACGAAATAATTCTACAAAAGTCATTATACCACGGAGGACAATAATACCGACTTATAGAAATGACGTCATTAATACACCAACACCTATGTCGAAACAGGTAAACAAGGTACTTAACAGTGGGTCAAACTATACCTAGTTACTTTTTTCTGTTTTGAGATACTTGTGAACGCTAATAAAATTTAGTGAATGCTTCTCTAATTATTATTTTTTTATAATAAAAGACTACTATTAACGTGGGTCACACATTATTAGTATTCTTGTTAACCTCTCCAGCTAAGCTAAATGCTTGTGTTAGGAGGGGGTTCACGTCAGTAGTGCACTGGGTGGGGTTCAAACCCGCAACCACTCGCAAGTCCGACGCCTTAGCCACCGCCGCTTTCAAATACAATGTCTGTTTCAATACAATTTCATCTGCAAGTATCAACCAAGGACCAAATAGTTGAAGTCAAGCAAACTTGGGTACTAATAATATTTTATATGAGCGATTCAGTAAGCACGAAGTTTGATTATATTTAAAAACAAGCACTACACCAGTTATACGTTATTATCGAGTGCGAATTGAAGTGGTCGTGTATCAAATTGCTAGTGGAGGCTTACAGCACCAACATCCGTACCACTTAGTAACTAATGTCACTGTTGTAACTGCGTAAACATCGAACATCGTTAGTTTATTAAGGTCCTTGTTCATATGTGTCACACTATTGTGTATGAACTGCTTGTTCTAACAGTGTTCAGTTATCCTTAACATCACTATTTTACTGCGCCAAGATTCATGTGACACTTGGGTGAAACATTTGCCGGGTGCTAAATGAGTATGTTTTTTATAATTATTTTTCCTGCAGTTATTTATTCTATTGTTTAGGGTTTGCGCTGTGTGTTTTCGAATAAACATACTTCTAAGAAATTATATTGTGCAATAAAAAACGTGATAGTTGTGAGGACATGAGCAAAGTGGAACTAAGAACGTCTGAAGTGGAAGAATGCACTGTAGATATACCATAAGATCCTTGTCGGTTCGGTTCAATTGAATTTGGGTAAAGTAAATATATCCAATAATACAGAAGCGAATATCCATAAAAACGCATACCGCACAGCACATACGGGCTCAATGCTCAGTAACACAACATATTTTAAATACAAACATTACTGTACAAATAAGAGGAAAACAAGATTATTAAATTAAATTAAATAACCTCAAAAAACGATGATGTTTCCCCAGAAGCCATGAGATGCCCGCTTTTGAGAGAACTTGGCAGATCATAACCTAATTACTATGTTTACGACCCAATATTACTTGGTAGGATAACAGTCTCCTGAAAAGGAAAAAAAATGGTTCATTTTTGAAACATAAACAAGCCTTTAAACTGCTTCAAGTTCCATTTCCTTTGCTTTTTTATTTATACTACTGCAATATACATACATATACAGGTTTTTAATTTCGTAATGTGCAAGTTTTATCGTTAGCAAAGTTATTAAGATATTTTGCACATAGTGTGACGTGTTATTTGTTCATAACCATTCATCAAATCCAGTACAGATGAACTGTTTTTGCATGTCTGTGCAGAGAAAAATTACTCGCCACAGAGTGGCTGAATCGATCATACTCAGTAGAGATTTGTGTTTATTCAAGAAGCTTCTTAAATTAAACTGTGTTGCTTAGTAATAAAGTATTAAAAAAATGGATATGGTAATCGTGACGGAGATTATTCTTAGTTTGTTTATGTAACAGAAAGTTAATAAATAAATTGATCAGTTTAGCGGAGTTTTTTGAACATTGATGTTTTTCCATTTGAGTTTGTTCTCCGGTCACGCACCATTAACGTTAGTATGTGTAGTAAAACTAAGTGAGATCAATATAATAGATGGGTATTGTGTCAGTGTCAGTATAGTGGTAAGCTCAACCATGTTACAATTTAAATTTGTGAATGGTTAATATGAACTCCGAGTTTTATGTTGTATACGTAATTGTTTTCATACCTCCTCATGCAAATTATTTTTTATTGTAAAAATACCCTTACCTAATAACTTTCCTGCCCTTTTCCCAATTTTCATTAGGGTCGGCGCAATATGTAGCATTGCAAAGGATTTTGGCTGGTTTCTTCTATGACTGGCCGCCTGCCTGACGCAGACCCTCTTTGAGAATGCAGTCGTTTTAACACTAGAAAGTAGGAAGAAGGTAAATTTTTATAAAGAAAAATTTGTAGGGAGAGGAACCTAGAATAAGAGATACCGCAAGTTTCGGATGGGGAATAGGACTGAGACTGCAATAACTCGCAGAGGCCGGTGTCGCGTACCCGAATGTCCTGTATTTCCTGTGACTGGAAAGGCCACTAGGACAGGAACATCAATTTTTTTATCTGATTCATATATTATATTTCTGTGTCGAGAAAGTCGAGTCGAGAACGCGACACGCGGATCGCTCCGCCCGCAAGTCCGTGGCAGCGGCGGTCATGTATGATGATAGATAACTCGACCTAGTTCCCGGACTTTGAGGTATATTCGTTAACCTTTTGATAAACCTTAGCCCTATACCAAATTTCATGTTTCTAGGTGGCCTAGAAGTGGCAAAATTGATTTTTGATGATCTGTGACCTTCAAAATTTATAATATTCATACGTATGAATAATAACTTTAATACTTTAAGACTGGCCTGTTGGTCTAGTGGTTAGTGACCCTGACTGCTACGCCATAGGTCGTGGGTTCGATTCCCACCCGAGTCTGGGTGTTCTTTGTGTCCGTTGTTTGTATGTTTGTAAAGTCCCCCGCGACATAGGAGTAATTCCTAATGCGGGAGTTGTCTTTATAAAAAACAAACAAACCAAAACTTTACGAGAAATAAACGTGTATTTCTCGTAAAGTATTCAAGTTGGAGTACAAAACTCCTATTTGGCATATAGTGTAGTTAGAAGGCTCTAACGACGTATACAAAATTTCATTTTAACAGATTTATCTGATCCTGAGTTAGAGGGAGTCCGGTTTCGTGTAAATATACTCGTAGTACTTAGGGCGGAGTGCTTAGGGCTTGAGAACTTGCCCGCCCACACTCGTGTGCTTAGATATCCCCGCTTTAACCTTGAAAGAAAAAATATCTTGAGTAAGTTATTAAAACTTATGTAGGTATAATAATAGTTCTATATCTGTAGCCGTCAAGTGACGATTTTACGGTCGGTTTTATTATGCCTGACTGTTCGTGGCGAACCTAGACTTTAATACCATATTAAATATGATTTAACTTTCAATTTACTTTGTAACGTTGTTCAAATCCGCTTCACAAAAAAGCAATACCTAACAATTACACTTGCAACGAATAGTGTATTCGGCCACATGCCGAATACCGAATATTCTGCATTCTTCCTGGCCGAATAGCTGATTATTCGGCAAAAGTCGGTCTCAGAATAAAGGTCAGATAATATTTTTTCATAACTATATATAAATATACTATGAAATTATAGAAATAATGTATATGTATATTTTGTTTATGTGATTTTTGTTTAATTAATGTATGTATCTATGTCTAAAATTTATCATAACATAATTTTCATCGAGTAATTTTTAACGGTAAAAACGTACAATTTCAATTCTGATCATTATAGACGGAAATATGGGGGAGAAATCGTAAAAACGAAAGTCAAACAGAGAATAAAACGGTTGAATGATTGCCCTCTTACAAAAATATCACTTTTGTTCGAGGGTGCGTCGCGGAAGATTACATTCTGACTGACTTCTGACAAGTTCAATTGAGGGCGCGTTTCTCCTTGCATTGTGGCCAATGGTATTCGTGGCCGGCGCTACCAACAATTATTTTTATTGACATTATATCTATTCACCCTATTTACTTTTATTCTCAGACAACTTCTGCAAATATTTTCACTGATTAAATACCCTTATTTACATAAAGTACCTACGACGTTGTTCTAACTCAACTTTAGGGCTTATGTTTGGGTTAAAGTTCTACGCGGAACTTTCCTATATATTCCATCCACGTTTTTGGTTCACTTATTCTAAAATTTATTTGCTGGTATTTACAAAAACTGGTTAAAATTGTAACCAATTTTGTAAAACAATAACGCAGTTTTAGTTGACAAGCTTAATGTTTGTTCAAGTATCTAAGTTAATTAATACATGGACAAATTTAATTTAGCAAAAAACTCAATTTCATGTGTAAACACAGAGGCCACTTCCATCCAATCGGCTTAAAATTATTTCGGGCCGGTGATTTATTACTACAAACAGACGACACCTAAGTGGCATCGGACTGTATAAAGTGTATTTTGATAGGTAGTATAAACACCGGGTTAAATAAATAAGCGACTTAATCCAACAGATCTGTATATTTTATTGTAAAAGTAATTGACTTGTGTGTAATTGACATACACTTATTAATAATAATCCATACTATATATCTATACTAATATGTGAAGCGGTAAAGTTTGTGAGGTTGGATGTTTGAAAATTCTTTTAATGTTGGATAGCGCCTTTATCGAGGAAGGCTATAGGCTATATAACATCACGCTACGACCAATAGGAGCGGAGTAACAATGAAAAATGTTGCAAAAACGGGGAAATTTACAAACGCAGACGAACGCGGGTCAGCTATTTATAATACTAGCCGTTCCCCGTAGTTTCACCCGCATTTATGGACACTGCTCGGCTCCAGAGGGTCGTAGCGTGATGTTACATAGCCTATAACCTTCCTCAATGAATTCTTTATCCACAACAGAATATTTTTTTATTACGGCTTGTAGGTTCAGAGATTAGCGCGTTTAAACAAACAAATAAGTGTAAAAAAAACTTTTTAGCTTTACAATATTAGTGTAATTTAGATATAGTATGATAGATCTAATGAATCTGACTAACATATATTTATGATATAAGCTATCTAGCATTAGGTTGAACCTCTCAGCAAACCTTAAATATTAAGTTGGCAGAAAAAGCGCTCCCAAACTGCTTTATCCGCATGCGCTGCTGCTGGCATAATAGTAATACATACGAAGTACAATATTGACTTGAATTCGAAAAGAACATCAAGAATACAAAGTAAAAAATTTGATAACCTAGCACTCATTTTTAACAAGTTGTGTCAGTTAATCTGGCACGATGAAGCGGTTCTACTGAAATAGAACCCACTAAAACCGCACGGACATTAAGAACCTGAAGTTCGTGTATGTCCTTGATGAAGCAACATTCAGCTTCCGAAAGACTGTGAATGCCTTTATAAAGGGGGAATTTTGGGACACCGACTGGGCAGTTCGATTGTGCTGTCGGAGCTGAACGGTCTGCGTTTGATGCAAGTTGATGATGATCTATGGGATGGGCTGAAATAGGTCCCTCCCTTTACTTAAACCACCATCATGACTGATGATTCACTGCACGATATGCGACAATGTCACAATCGCACTGATTAAAACAATGAAGTTTTGTAATGAAGAAGTTATAATTATTGCAATAGCTCGCCGACTCTCAGCGGTAACATATTCCGCAGACTCCAGGAGGCACTGTTGTTGTCTGTTAGTTAATTAGAAGTCCACCGCTTCTAATGAAACCAGAATATACATGAGTCTGAAGTTAGCGACTTATTCGGAGAGACCTATTCGCAAAAAGAGTTTCTCAACCTTAAAAATTCAATAAAACAAAAGGTCTAAAAATAGATACTATTTTTTAAACAGTTTAATGTACTATAATAAGAGTGTAAGAAGTTTAACAACTGAACATCTTTTAAAAAAAATGTTAACAAATTACACAGATTTTTGCTAAAACTTTACACACTTTAAAGTCATCAATAGGTACCAGACAAAATTTCGTTGTTGAACACCCTTAGTTTTTTAATATAAATATTTTATTGCGTAGTCAGCGCAGTTATCGATGTAAAAAATTTGTCTAATTTGATCATAATTTTTTTTAGGAAGGCGTGTGTTCAGTTGTTAAACGGATCACCGCCACGCTGGTTCAAAACAAATGGACCCGGTGCTGCCTCGCCGTGCACCGCGAGGTGGTTTCTTAGCCAAGTCTCCTTACTTGTATAGCTTTCATTATAAAATTTTACATTAACACAAATTGTACACGTAAAATATGTTGTATTTCAAATATAATATTCCAAGAAACAAATATTTCACCTTTATCAAAAGAAAACGTTTATGAAAACCTAAAACATTTGAAGGTTTTCATATACCTTAGATTTTATTATTATGTTGATTTTGTATTCACACATCAATATATTTTATATACGAACGTAAATGAACAGTTGAGATATTTGCGCAAATGAGAAAACACGTGCTATATAATGTAGATTACTCTCGACTACGATCGTACGTACATACGTACGTAGCTATCGCATTTTATAGCTGTTTATTCAACATCTTTACGCTTCTCTTCACATACTTTCTCACCAATTGAACATAAAAAAACGTCTTTGTGTCAAGAAAGATTTCGAGTTAGAATTCACACTTCGACGAAATGTGGCCAGATTTGCACAAGCGTAACTCCTTTGGGAAGCCTGTGTTACGAATTCGGAGGAAGTGAGACTGTCTAATAACATAGTGATGTACGCACAAATACATTAAAGCTGTCGATGTGACGACGCACTTATTCGACACATTGTATACGATACAGCATTGCGCTTAGCTCACGGTTAGACTGACACTTTACTGATTGCATTGACAACCACGTTACGACACAAGGTTTTATTGTTCTATCCTTTTAGCCCGCTTATATTTAGTAGTATAAATACTAGCTGAATGTGTTTACTTGTTTTGATCCTTTTTTGCCCTGTATCTTAGTAAAAGTAAAAAAGAAAATTGGTCTAGCCATTTATCTTATGCAAGGTATTTCTGAACGAGCTCGAAAATCTTTGAAATTCAGTTATATCTTCCTTTGTAATGAAATACTACACTATACCTCGAATTACAAATAAAATGTGGTACAAAAGGTATGATTTTAGGGTGAATTTTACTGTTTAAATCCCTCAAAGCATAATCTGCTGCTGAATCGGAAGGGCCCTGACGATGGCCCTGATCGATTTTCACGATTGAGTACTTTTTTAGTAAACAATATGTTATGATATGCTCTCTTTGTGTCACACTTTAATTATAGATACATTTGAGTTATAATTTTCTTCTTCAAATAAGTATGTCGACTTTAACAATTTTCATAACGGAATTAAAGCTTAAGCCGCGATGTCTTTTATTTTCAAAGGTCTTTTATTTGATAGGCACGCCATCGTCTTTAGTCATCGTGTGGCGACTTCCACATACAGCAACAAGAAACATCTACAACCTACTAATCCTGCATCGCGCTATGAGAGTTCTCGCGCCGATTAGTATACATACAACTTCCCAACATCAACCGCTGGGACGCGGCCCGCCAGGCATGATCACCTCGCCTGATCGGAGGATCCTTCCTTTGTGTTGGAGGGACATGATACCCGTTCCTCCACAGTGGTGACCCCGACGTGATTGGAAGCAGCCTTCATGCATCATCATCGCCACCGTCGTGTACACTCCTACAGCAATGAGTGGTAATCAAGTCTCAGCCAGCCAGCATCCTCGGCCTCAACAGGGAATACCACACGCCTGCAGCGACCGCTCTAGCCTGGTTATACCCCTACGGCCTCATCAGCGTCTAGGCACAGCACACTGCACCTACGGTCCACGTAAGAAGAGCATCTCTCTCCCGTCTACACAGCAGCCAGCCACTACTCAGCAACCACCCCGACTCACTGGGGACTTCACCGCAGCACCGCACGCAGCACCGCACGCGGCCCCGACTCACTGGGACCAGCGGACTTCAGCCCCGACTCACTGGGACTAGCGGCATTCAGTTCCGACTCACTGGAACTAGTGGAATATAGTTTCGACTCACTGGAACTTGCGGCACTCAGTTCCGACTCACCGGAACAACTCACTACTGGCCCTGGCACGCTCCTTAATAGAGCATAGACAGCTGACTCATCAAGATATCGACCTCCAGTCTTGGAGGGGAATGATGTGGCGACTTCCACATACAGCAACAAGAAACATCTACAACCTACTAATCCTGCATCGCGCTATGAGAGTTCTCGCGCCGATTAGTATATATACAACTTCCCAACATCAACCGCTGGGCCGCGGCCCGCCAGGCATGATCACCTCGCCTGGTTGGAGGATCCTTCCTTTGTGTTGGGGGAACATGATACCCGTTCCTCCACACACCGATATACTCGTAATGTTTTAGAATACATTTTAATCCGAGCAAAGACGAGTGGTTTAGTGTTTACACTGAGTACAATGTACCTACTGTTGAGTAAAATGTAATGTAGCCTTTATGTTATTCTGACAAAGTAAATTGGCATGTCTGACTGATATTGACATTAAAAAAATATTTGCAGTCAATATAAAAGCAACTACTCAACTACGACCACTATTTTGTTCCAGCGTGTTCTATTCTTCTTCTTGTTGTGAATAAAACGCAGTTCCATCCGCATTGAAGGAGATCCGCCACTTTGTATAGGGTATTGGTACCAAGTTGTACAATGATAAAACGTTAACCATTTTATACACTAGTGTTTCAGATCAAGTGTGTTAGTGGGGTTTAAGAAATATGTTTGTTTAAAGATTACTTAACAGTCACACATAGAACCATAATACCTAATGATGGCCTCTCGACCGGTTTTAATTAATTTCCTAATTTTCTATATCGTCTCTTACTAATGCATCTTCCTAACATCCAGAAACGTGTTTAGTGCCGTGCCCAACCTTAATACCACTAATACCAACAAGGAAATTGACAGTTGACAGGCTCAATAGTAATCAATAAGTAGATGCAAGCGATTGACTTTTTCAAACAAAAAGGGACGTACCAAAATAAAAACAGCGACCGTCAAATAATATCGACTCTCATAACAGTCATAACGTATATCGATCCATCAATTTTTAGAGGACAATCACCACACTATTGGACTATTGACACGTTTCTTTTCACGGAATCTATTATGGCCAATGATAAATATTGAGAATTATAAAATATCATAAAAATACTTTGAAACTAGGTACTGTTTAATATCTTACTCATAGTAAACCGCATAACATGACTAATATTATATAATAATTTATTCGTGTACAATCCAGTACAAGGCCGCTAATTGTATTTACCACAAAACATTGCTGTGCTTCTACTCTTCAAAATCATTTTGATGTACAATAAAGAGATATATTATTATTATTATTCATTTTGGCGGATCTCTTTAGGCGGAGATCCTCTAGTGCGCAAGGATTTTCCAAATCGCTTTTGTTTCATAATGTTATTTATTGCTTCACAGCTTTCGATAGTATAGCTATTTAAAAAAAAATACTGGCATTTGCCCACGGCTTCGTTCGCGTAAAAGTATTTAATCCATCCCTCGTTAGCCGTATTTTTTTCTGGATGAAAGATACCCCTATGTTCTTCTGTGTCCCTGGTAACGTGTATGCAAAATTTCATGATGATCAGACGAACGGTACGGCAGCGCATAAAATACACTTCACACCTCCATGTACTCTATTTTATGTGAATAAATAGAGTAGCATTTTTTTATGATATAGGGGGCAAACGAACAGACGGTTCACCTGATGGTAAATGACTATCGCCGCCCATGGGCACCTGTAACTCGAGAGTTACCAAATCGTTGCCGGCCTTTAAGGTAGGAGTAGGGGAAAGTTGGAAGAGGAGGAGAGGGGGTAGGAGAGGGGGGAGGGAAGGGTTAGGGCATAGCATTGCTTCACTACCGGTTTTCTGTGAGGCCGTGGTATCACTCCGGTCGAGCCGGCCCGTACGTGCCGAAGCATGGCTATCCCACGATTATTTGACTCTGTCTCCTCATCTCTTTTTTAAGGCGGTGTTGAAAATTAACTATTACTGGAGGACTCGTGGCAAGACTTTTTTTATGAACGTCAATAGATCTCGTCTATCCAGTTATTTCAGTTTTAACGGCCGCCGTAGTTTGTGTTAATCTTGCGTCGGTTAGTTAAACTGACAAGCCTTTATCAGGTAAATCAGGAATTCTTTGAGCAGTTCCATCTTTGTCAAAATGTTTTCTAAGGTAGCACAGTGTGACGATTGACAATTTTAGGCTATATATTCGGAGGCCGAATATCCTGCTATACGACTTCGAGGCTGTCTGGATATCCGGTATCCCGTCAAACAGCTTCCCGTTTCATCTCTATGTAGTTACGCTGTTAAGTACGTAATAGTTATAGAAATAGGGACTTAGGTAGGACTCAGTAGGTTCAGGCTGCTGGCAAAAAAAAGACGACCACACCATAGATAAGTAAAACTTGCTACTTTTCATCTATGACGACGAACAGCATTACCCGTCTATTTCGTACCAGACCTTATAAAATAGCCAGAGTTAAGCTATATCTGTTTATGTTCCGTTGTTTTGAAAGTGCATGGGTTCCCCGTCTGTAACAACTTTAGATATTTTTATATTATTTAAATTAATTAATTACTATAATTTTCTACTTGGCCTTATTTTTTGGAAACTCATTCAAATCTCATTTTTGGTGTTTTATGCTAAATCTTACAATGACAATAGATAAACGCTTGAATCATTCATAGAGCGTGTGAACTACAAATATTTTACTTAATTACTTTACCAAAGTTTTTAAAAGTACAAAGTGTTACATTTTGTACGCTGACGAGTCCGACTCACACTTGGTTGTTTTTTTTAATTAAGCAATATACAGTGTATATTATCTTTATACTTTAATATCACTTAAACATAAATTATATATCTGTGGCGTAATATTTTTATGGACGAAATACAATATACAATAGTTTGGCTCTTAACCCTACTCAGCAAAAATACAACTCTATACTAGTAGAGCTAATGAACCGCGGTTTTCTATAAGTTGAAGATTCAACTCGAGCACAAACCTGCTCCTCCTCCTGCCTCCTTACTTTTTGGTGTAAAAAAATCTTTATGATGGCCCATTCCTAAATAAATTTATTACATTAACACAGTTGTCGCTAAAACATAAGTTCGTTTCCTTCAAAAGTTACGACGTAATTTATTTCTTCTAAAGTCAAATTTAATTATTTTTTTAAAGACTGTATAAAACCAAGTTAGACATTTAAGAGCATATCACCGTAAACGTGCTTAAAAACTAAAGTCGTTATGTCAACCGAGAAAACATTTCACTCGTATAAAAATACGAGTGAAGGAGTAAACGAGATAAAAGTGGAATCGGCGTCTCGTGTGGGGGCGTCGAAAGGGTTTAATCAAAGCGAGACTACCCCTACGACCGGGGATATAGTAAATAGTCCATACAGGAATCCACACCCGAGACCGGGGAGTTTAGTTCAATTGAGAATGACATAAGAGACTCAATGGGATTACAACATTTCTAAGCGTATAAAATGATATCTACGTAAATTATATTACGAGTTGACCCTCGCAACTTCGTCCGCGTTTGTAAATTTTCCCAGTTTTGGAATATTTTTTATTGATGCTGTGCTCATATGGTTGTAGGGTGCTGTTATATAGCCTTTCTCGATAAATGGGCTATCGAACACTAAAAGAATTTTTCAATTCGAACCAGCATTTCCTGAGATTAGCGCGGTCAACCAAACAAACAAACTCTTTAGCTTTATACGAGGGCGGCACTGAAAATTTCGGGAATCAAGGAAGTGACACAACATTAGTATTTAAAAATGTATTTATTGCTTTTCGAAGTATTCTCTGCGAAATTTGACACATTTTTCCATACGATGGAACCAATCATCGAAGCAACCATTCCATTCGGAAGTTGCGGTCTCCAAAATAGCCGTTTTGTAGGCGTCCACAGCTTCTTCAGGTGATGAAAATCTCTGACCACGCAATTTATTCTTTATTTTAGGGAAATTGTAGAAATCATTAGGGCTTAGGTCGGGACTATACGGCGGATGGTCTAATAATTCTATGTTTTCTTGCTTTAAAAACTCTTTTGTTCTGTGCGCGGTGTGAGAACTCGCATTGTCGTGATGAAGGATGATGCGGCGGTTGCAGTTCTCTTTACGGAGTTCAGAAACGACCTGTAGCAAACAAATGCTAGCATACCATTTTGCATTAACTGTTCTTTGTCCCTCAAGAGAAATAGTCGCAA
The DNA here is from genome assembly GCA_949752705.1 of Callimorpha dominula. Classification (NCBI taxonomy): domain Eukaryota; kingdom Metazoa; phylum Arthropoda; class Insecta; order Lepidoptera; family Erebidae; genus Callimorpha; species Callimorpha dominula. Next base: position 15,982,669 of record OX456999.1, read on the forward strand.
CATGGCCGGTTTTGGAGACAAACGTGGCCACCATTTTTTTTGCAACACTCCGTGAACGAACAATTTTTGTTGGCTTTAACTCATTTTCGAACACCCAAACTCGTGACTGGTTTTTTGTTTCGGGTTCTTACGCGTATATCCAGGATTCGTCACCTGATATGATGTTGTATACAGCATTTGAGGATCCTGCGTGGAATCTTTCGAGAGTTCTGACGCACCAAGTAACGCGAGCCGCTTTTTGCTCTTCACAGAGCGAATGCGGTATCCATCGGGAAAACAATTTTTTTTCACTTAATTGTTCATGCAAGATTATTTGTATTTGACTCATGCCAATGTCTAAAGTTGCCTGAATTTCGCGGTATGTCACATGTCGATCTTCCTCAATCAGCTTACGCACAGCATCAACGTTTTCTTGGGTGTCTGCAGTTTTTGGACGACCTTGACGGGGATCATCACTGAGCTTGACACGTCCACGTTGAAATTCAGCAAAACAGCGATAAATTGTGGTTCTGGATGGGGCTTCATCACCAAATGCAGAAATCATCCGGTCAACACACTGTTTTTGCGTTAAACCACTTCGAAAGTCATAATAAATCATCGCTCTTGAATTTTCTCGAGTCAATTCCATTTTCTCAACGACTAAACAAGTTTGACAAAACCTTGTGATAAGACCGAGAATCTTTTTTTAAATAAATAAATGGTATTCGATTTATAAAAGCAAGAAGTTTTCAATTAAAAAGATTTTAATATGACAGAAACAGTGGAAACATTCCATTCCCGATACTTTTAGTGCAGCCTATGTAATATTGGTATAGATGTATCTTGAGTTAACTTTTCTTTCAACGAACATAGTTTTATACTACAGTTTTATTAAATCTTTGGAGGGTTTTTCAACATTATTTTGTGTTTTTTTTAATCATTTTAACTGACTTAAGTAACTTATTTTTAATACTCATATTTTGCCTGCAAAATCAGATCCGCATGTTATATATTATAGGTTTTAAAACAACGGTATTTTATCCAGCTGTATCCCGCACAACGCAAATGTATATTCAACCCCCCGTGAGGACTATAAAGCTTATAAATATTTACTTTTGTGGTATCCGATCCGATAAATCTGGTACATTAATCCTCTATCCCTATGAAATGTTTCATTTATTTACAATAAGTCTCTTACTGCGATCGAATTTCGTACACAACCAATTCAGGTTTCGTTTCAGTAACGGGTTTAACCCATATTTGGTTACCATATTGATGCTACTTATTGTTAACCTGTATATTATAAAGTCCCTATTACACAATTATGAGTAACGTTCTTATATTCGTTACAACGCTTGAATTTATAATAAAACTCTTAACTCGTTAGACACAATACCCTGAAATATTTTTTTTTAATCACTAATATCACTCAAATGGCGAATACCACAACTTACGTTATTAAAGGTACTTTAATCACAAATTAATTATCAGCACTGAATAAAACTTCACTAAAAAGCAGTATGTATTTACAATGTATGGAACGAGAAAGTAACTATCATGAATAGTATATTGCTCTTTTATTGACCTGAAGACTACACTGAATGCAACAACCGTACACAAGGTTATTTCGACTGCAAAACTTCTGTAGGATAAAGGAAGTCGGTGTCTTGTGCACAGAAAAAATCTTTGCTTATTCTAGAGATTGAAAGTTATTTTATTTTGATATGTGCTTCGCATAGTCTTAAAATTTAGTTACCCAGTTTGTGGCTATAATAAAACCAAGTAACAACTCCACACAAAGGGCTGTTATTTCATTCATCAACCAGCTACCGTCGATATTACAATATCGATGCGGGCTTTATTGGAAACCTAATACGTGTATGTTTGTTTTTAGAGTTTACCACCCGACGAATCTTAATGGGCTCCTATTGTAGTGGTTATCGGACCGTCTCCTACGTATCGTATAAGTAGGTCAAGCTGTCTCCAACATGTAATTTAGTTTCTTAGTAGGCTTCCTACACATTTATTAATAATAGAACATTATACACGTTTAATTTAGTGTAATAATTTTCATGCGTATCATCATAATTTACGTATATATTATTTACTAGCTGTGCCCGCGACTGCGTTCGCGTTTTTTCGGAAAACAGCAATTTGTCGCTTATTGCATAGTACCTCTTTCTCCAGGCAGTATTTCTGATACTGTGTTGGCGGTGAAACAACCTGGAGTGCACAAAAAAGGTTGTTTTGGTTGCTTACATGTGAAATAACGACATAATTTGGCCGTGGTAACATTACTCATTTGTGTGTGTGGTGAGGCACTATATCAGGCTTAAACCAACTAAAACCACACGGTGTGCCTCACAGCACCGTTTATGAGTTGACCGTCGGTATGGCAACGTTTTGCCTCCAATGATCCACCCAGCACTGGCTAGTGGACGGCAAATGGGCGATGTCCAGACACCCTCTTCACGGAAGACTCTGCTTCGGGTGAAGAACATAAAACTCGTCTCATACACCCACGGCCACTCTTAGCGTACGTATGAGAGCGCGAGTGAAGTTCCACCTGGAAGTTTTTCTACTGAATCCACACCGTCACCTCCTCCTTGTGCGAGAGTTGTTTTCCTCGCAGAAAATCGTCATAAAACAACTGTGATGACCTAACATCTCGATTCGTCCGACCAATTGGGAGACTCTTGCTGTAGTCGGTCAGTCAGTGCTACTTACTCGAAACTATGGGCCCCCTCGGTATACCTAACAGATATATGTTTGCTTCTGAGCTTTGTTTAGTCACGGTGTAACATAAGATTTCACACTACTGTAAAAAGTGTAAAAAAACTTCACCGGTTACATGTCAATATTTCAGCTTAGATGTAACTTTTTTGGCGATAGTGTCTGCCATGCATTTAGTATAGTAAAATACTGTAATACTAACAAAGTGTTAAGTTAAACTATCAACTAAGTCATAGATGCTTTATATAAAAATTCTTTTCTATTCTAATATAATCATGTTGACGGGAATCAACGCGTATCTGTATCTCCAATCGTGCTTTTGAGACCTTAAAATGTAGAAAGACGGCATACGGTACTTTTTATGCAATGATGTTTCAAGCTGGCTTCAGTCGGACACAATACAGGTTGCCAAATACTCGATAATAAGGAAACGTTTACCATAAATGTATAATAATACGATATGTGCCTAAAATCAACATTTTCAGAGAACGACATAAGTTTACAAATTATGGTAAAACGTGCGGGCTATCTCACTGCTTTTCTCCTACAGCTTTTTTGTTCGAAATTGTTTTATTTATGAGCACAGAACATATGTCGCGCAATGTATTACATTTACGATTTGTATTACGTTCCATGCCAAAATCAGCTTAAATATATAAATATAGTGCCATCTGCTATAAGAGTGAAATGCTAAAGTTGAACTAAAAAAAGATATCTAAAAATATATGTTTTAAAAAATTGGTTTAAAAAAAATACCGATATTAGTTAACATTTAAAAAAAGTAATCATTTGTATTAATTAAGGTGGATGGGATTGGAAATATGGAAATATAGATAAATAGATAGAATAGTCTTTATTGTACACCGTCAATGATACAGTTGAAACAAATCTCATTTAAAATATCAGAGTACAATTTGCGGTCTTAATAGCGATTTCTATCCGACAACCTTTAGATGAAGATAATAACAGAAATACTAAATAAAATAATTTTAGTGGATGGTGTACTATTGAATATACAGGCGATAATTTACACATATAGATATATAGCTAGGTATTTAGTAGAGATTACATAGTAAATTCGAAAGTAATTATGATGTTAGTTATATAATAGAATAAAAAAGAGAAAAATATATTACAGTGATAGATAGTGTTGCTTGACCATATTTTTAAAGGCTATAAGGGTTTTAACTTACCGTATTTGTATTGGTAATGCATTCTACAAACGAACAGCCAGGACCGTAAAAAATAATAATAATACAAAAAAGCAGAAGCAGCAAAATTAGCAGTCTGGTTGCCATAGTACAGATTCTGCTTAGTTTGGAATCAGAAAGACGTGTGTGAGATGTGTTAAGTTGTTATTGTTATTATATGGTATTTATAGCATATAAATTTATATGTGTAAATGTAAGCGAAATATTTCACAAACCATTTTATTCAATAAATATAACATCGCCCAACATGCATTAAAATATGGCTGTTGCTAGTCGTCCGCTAAGCGTATGAATATTATTCATCCGACAATAGGACGACAAATTTAAATTATTCATCCGATTAGCGGAAGACTAGACACTTCGTTAAAATATTTCTCTTATTTTTAAAATACTTCGGAGACTGATTGATTTTATTAATAATGTTGCCAGAAACTGTGACGCATGTGTCAACAACTGTACTAGGTAAGTTTTAATCCAATCGCGATGATCAGGAACAAACCAATATTACTTTTTGTGTATAAGATTTAGAACCTGTTTAAAAGATAATTCAACGTTAAAATAACTAAAACGATTTATTGGTGTCCTTTTTTTGACAATAATGTATTTATGTATGTATTTAAATATCTTTGTAAGTGAAAGCAATATATATTATGTTGACTCGCCCTTTGTCATATTCAGAGCTGTCATCGTTAATTAAGTACAACATAAACAAGCTTTTATACTATCGTCCTTTCTATGCAAATGAGGCACAAATCCTCCATCCGGATAACATATTAGTAGGATAGTCGTGCATTGAAATCGAATCAGGTATTTTCATAAAGATAGAAATCGAATTTAGCTGCTTTATTCCATACTACTTGAAGATTCGAGCCGGAGTTACTTTTTAGCTCCCAAGAGTAAACCAACCGTTGTGAATGGCCGAGACTTTTTTCGGGATTCCCTTTTCTTTGCCACAAAGAAAGTCAGATTCATTTAACGAACGGCCCTTTAAGGAAGAAACTTCTTTGAAGCTTATTAAAGAATCGTTTCAGAAACCCTTGAGGCGTACCTAGCGTTACATTACTCGTATTTATGATAATTATTCATACCCACTATAACTGACTACGTAATGTTTTTCACTTGTTGATGAATAATTAGAAATACGTAATAACTATCCGTTTGCGTAATAAATGGAAATATGGAGAAATTTTGGTTGCAAAAAAGATAAATCCTATGCTCGGAAACTATCTCTAGGTAACTTTACAAACACGTAAGCGACGTACACAAATTACACATTATGGACATTTATATGAATGCTGTCAAAATAACGGTCTAGATTATTTAAAGTTTGTAATTTATCTATCTGAGAAGAATGTAGGTAAAGTGAAAATCCGATTTAACTCGCTTTTACCTGGCCGCAATCGGCGTCTAGATTCGATTCCCCAGCACCCTGAATGGAAATTGAATTTGCAGTTCTGCAAAGCTATGCATTATATACTCCCTGTAGATACTTTTCAAATTATTTGCGCTAACTTTGAAGAGATTTTACAAAATGTCTTTATTTTTATGAAGACGAATCTATGATCTTTGAACAGTCAAATCATCTAAAGTATTCGTTTCGTTGGAGAATATAAAACAAGTCTATTAAATAACGTTACTAAACTATTATTCGTTCCGTTTACTGTATTTAGTTAAAACTTTTGAGACTGCTACAAAATTATTAGATATTTTCCAGAGTTAGTGTAATGCAGTAGTTAAAACTCAATTAACATTTTTCTTTTTAAGATGCGAGAATAACAGCGCAATAAACGCAGCATTTACATAATTATACATCCTTTTATGGGTACTCCTACTATTTAAACCATTTCAGGTTTTGCCATTGCTACGTAATTAATTATGCAATTAATCTATTTAACTACTCTATCTTCATACTCGATTCACAAATGAATCCAAAATTAACGGCCTGTTACAAGTGACCAAATGTTGAATGTACTGGCAATGTTGCCAGTACATTGAAATGTCCTTTTCAAAAGTAGTGTTGTTATAATATAATTAAATATCACGGCTCAAACTTACTGCACAACTATAATAAAATGAAATGTTTTCTTACTTAATCTGTAAGATATACTGTGGGTACTTTATGATTATTTTGTTTTGACTGGCCTGTTGGTCTAGAGGTTAGTGACCCTGACTGCTGAGACAGAGGTCGTGGGTTCGATTTCCACCCAGGACAAATTATTCTGTGATGAGCATGATTATTTGTTCTTTGTCTGGGTGTAATTTTTCTATAATGTGTATTTAGAAATATATAAGTATGTTCATCAGCAGTCTGGTTACCATAGTACAGGCTCTGCCTTCTTTGGGATGAGACGGCTGTGTGTGAGATGTGTAAAGTTATTATTATTATTTATGCGAAAAATGCCTTGAATTGAAAATTTTTGATCGTTGTTTCATTTGATCTAGCAATCTGGCTATATTTAGTATTGAAAGTATTTTTTAAGGGTTGTCGCCTGCCTGTAAAATCGAGCTACAAATTAAAATTTCTCCCATGATAGATTTTTAGAAGAAATTGAGCATGAATATTTTTAATTCTTTTGGAAAACATTTCTAATAATGCCCCACGAGGAATTATATTAGTTTTATTCTGTTCGAGTTAAGCGTTCAATGTCGCCGTCGTGGTGACGACGTAGAGAAAGAAGAAAGAAAGAAAATCTGGCATGGTCGACTTAACCAATAATGTGATATATATTTTCATAAACCTCTGTTTGGTACATTTCACGGTACACATCAGATTTTAAAGGTTGGGGCGCGTGAGCGGTTGAAATGTACTAGCGCCGAATGCAATGCGTCTGTATGACAACTTATATTCTCCAAAATTTTTTACTCTTTCCCTATACTTTTTTTTAAATTACCTATTGGTGTTTCTAAATAAGACTATTTTCTAAATATGATCGAAATCCGTCACGAGTCTACGGAAAATTATAATAAAGACAATCAAACAATTAGGTTTATAGTGTAACTAGTTGGTAAAATTGGAAATGGTTGATTAGCGCTAACTGAGCATTGTTTGTCCCAGAACGTTAATTCATTGAATGAAAATAGAGCAACATATCTACAATTTTTGATAGTAGATTAGACCATAGATTTTAGGATATTGTTTACCGTGTCTAAAATACTTGCACGTTCATGACTTTGAGTCTTGCATTTTCTATTGAAATTAGCTTAAATTACTCAAATTAATATTTGTATCGGGATACATGTAAGGGTGATTGTGCAATAAGGTTGATGGTGAAGCTCGTTTGCCTGAATTTAAGTGGTTTTATTTATTGACGACATTCGGCTGCTTGTCAATGACTAAACATATCACCACATCACTACATATATTATGAAACAGTCATCCGCCTGCGTCTGTTTGACTGTTCGCTATAAACTCAAATAATACTGAACGGATTTTCATGCGGTTTTCACCAATAGATAGAGCGGTTCATGAGGAAGGTTTAGGTATGTAATTTGTTAAGGTTTTATGTAAATTGGTTGAAATATGATGATGATTGTTGAAGATGTCTCTGCTACCCGTGCGAAGCCGGGGCGGGTTGCTAGTAGTATAATAATTTATAATACTACCTCATCACAAACAGGGGACGTCCACTGAAATCAAAATTATTTATTTCAAGTAAACCCGGTAGGTATTTTTGAATTGTCACGAGTAGGAGTCAGTCAGTATAAGTTGATCCTGAAGCTAGCTGCCTGTTCTAAAACGTAGATCCTATGGAGAAGAACAGGCAAGAAACTCCAAGGATACTCTTTTCCAACACGTTTTTTTTTTTACAACTTCCTTGTCAAATTGATACACAGAAGGTCTACACTCCTTAGTTTCCTAAACACTTTCACAAGAGCGGTAATGCATCGCCCTCATTAGAGGCTCCCTGCCTCCACATAATGAGACACATGTATGTATGCTGATTATGTCAATAATTTGCCTTTTTGGTAATAAATGTGCCTTACAAATGAAATGTTTGTTTTTGTTAGTAATGTTGTAATGTAAATGTGTAAAGGTACCTTACAAATGAATCAAGCGTGTATTCTTTATGATATTATTATTCTTTAGGATTTTTGGTTGTGGATGCTAATATGCTTAATATGGATGCTGTCTGCTCATAGGGTCAATTGTGCGTCTGTCTGTCCGTACGGCAGCCAATTTCCTTCGAATATGAATGTACTGGACTGATTAAGTTAACATTCGGCCACTTATAAATTCCTGTGACCGTAACACATAAGTTCAACGTAAATAAAAGAATTTTGAATATGGAGTTTCAAATTAGAAAACAAAATTGCAATCTGTACTGAGTGACATATCAAATGAAAAAGCTTGTTGTGAGGGTCTCTAATACCCCCCCCCCTTTCCCTCTTTATCCACGAAACAAACTTACATGACAATAGACATTCATCGTACAGAACCTTTCCGCGCAATGTTTAAACTTAACGTAAATTAAAAAAAACACTATTTGCGGGTAAATCCTTACTTCGCTGATTTTCAACAAGACAAGTAACTCCTTAACTGCTTACGGCAGGAATAACAATTCAGTTTAAAGTCTATGCTCTAGCTATCTTATTTCCTTTCGCGTTAGAATAATTTACATTTTGATTAATATGTTCCTACATGTATATAAAGATTTCATCCATTCTTATAAAACCTACGTCACAGAATAAGATTCTTCTTATGTAAAATCTTGAACTGCTGATATTTTAACGATGTTATCTAAGAGTTAATCTTAGAGTAGTTGCGGGAACAATTATTCTCAAGAATAAAACAGTTTGGCCACATCAGGCCATGGTAAATCAAAACAAACAACCGACTTACATCATCGTATTATGTGGATGACGCGTGTAACTGATATGACAAAGTCAAAAACACTCACAGTTGCCTTTTTTCATAGTCAACTTAGCGTTGAATTTTAAAATTATCGTCGATATTCATACGTTTGTGCTCATAGCGTCACGCGTCAATCACGACGCATATGTGGGTGACATACTCAAAATTGTTGTTCATATATCAGAGCAAAATATAAAATGGGCTATTTAATATCAGTCTTTTCACAGGCGCTATCTCAAATATTGTAATAGTTTAGTAGGAAATTCGTTATAAGTATTCAACATCATTAGTAAATCCAACATCTATGCTTATTTACCTAAATTGTAAGGAGGTGGTAAAAAAGCCTCAACGATATTATCTAAAAGTAATTTATTTATTTATTTATGATGCTATTTAAGAGTATATATAACTATTATAGTGTCACTTTTTGATAAAATCATTATAACAGCTGTATATATGTAAATAGGCAAAGACAAAACAGTTGAGAACTATTTTCTTCTTTCTTCTCTATGTTTAACAACCAATCTTGTTTAGTAGACATTGACGAAAAATATAAAAGAAATGGACATAAAAAACATACTGGCCAATACTAGTTTATAGAAAACTACTGCTTCCCAACTACTAAACTAAACTTTTCCTATAATATTATGTGGGGAAAATATTATAATAACCTATTAACTTTTTATTTATAGTCATCAAATTGATATTTTACTGAAACTAAAAAAAAAAATAATTTGTTCACTTGTCTTAGCTTTGTATCCTTAACATAGTGAAAAGGGCAACATCCCGCCTAATGGTAAGCGATCACCGCACAAAATGCATGTTTCCAACATCACGGACGCTACCTATATATTGCTGATCTCATAGTAGAAAAATTTCTATCCTTTTTAAAAGAAAACAACGTTATTTATCATGGAGAACCTTTGATGCATATGTTTATTTTGCTAAGAATTTATATGTGATTAGCTTCTTTAGATCTCCTAAAGTCGTTGTTAGCAAATTCTCCTAATGCCAAAAGTTAGATATGTATATGAATACGCTCCCAATGCTAAGAGTGTGATGTTTGAGTAGATTCTTTAGAGCTATATAAAAAGTTAAAAGTAAGTATTAAGTATTTTTGTTATTGATTCTTTCATAAAGATATTGGTTAGCCATTTCTGTCCTAATGCTAAGAGTTGAATTGAGGATATTTCGTACTGCATAACTGCTTTGAAATGTACTTTGCTAATTCTAAAAGTCTATATGCGAGTACATTAATTTGGACTTTATAAGCAATCGATAAGGAATAATAAAAATACTCACAACAACAACGCTAGAACTTAATAAAACATTTAATCAAATGTGATTACTTCTATTCATCTCTATTCATATAATAATAGGCTTCCTTCGGTTAATAATAACTAGCTATTTGCTTCCCTCGCGTTAAATTTGTATTTTCTGTCCTACGGCAACAGTCTTTTCTGTTCCGTTTCTATACCCCTGACAACATTTTTCATGACATTCAGAGGAGTAGTTAAGGCTCAAAAGCGAAAAAACAAACTCACTATCGCATTAATAATATGTATAATATGTAAGTTAGGATTTCGGTTTGCTCGTTTCTGAATTCGACTTTAGATTAACATGATTCCAATATTATAATGATCAAACCAACGTTACTATTGTAGCCGTTTCTCTGTAATTGGTTTCAGTGTTGAGCTTTGATTTCAGCGGATCTAGTATTGATAGCCGATCTCGAGTTAGGCTATCAGACCGGCGGACTATCAAATTGGTCCAGGCTAGTAATCAGACCTCACTCCGTTAAAATGGCTATACGGATATCGTTCGTGTAATTTGGGAAAGCACTTGCTTTAATTGCTTCTTTGTCGTAATATAGAAACTTATTAATGACGTTGGGGGTTAATTTTGCTAATAAAAAAGCTTTGTATTGAATCTTAACGTTTATTTCATGTTTCTTTTGCTGGTGAGTAGGTGAAATCGAAGAAAAATGGAAAATAGGATTTGTTGGTATAGCTGGTGCTGCTGCGAGTGTTTATAGGCACGCTTTCTTTAAATACATCTTCATGTACCTATTTAAAAGTGTCGCTTTAAGTTAATCGAAAAAAAAACTCTGAAAAGAGAAAGGTGCTTGATTTTGGCCACTGTAAATAGCAAGCAAAGCTTTTTCAAAGAATTGTTCACTTTTCTCTCGAAATTGTAGGTATTCGTAGATACGTGATTGATTTGTTTATTCTACACACATAGTTTTAGTATTAAATCGCACAAAATTCAGAGTTATATTCTATAGTTATTTTTAACCGACTTCTCGATTCGGATGTTTTTTTATTATGTATATTCGGGCATAAGTCCGCCGTATATAGACGGATTTGCAAAATTATTTTTGTTCGAAAGAGTTTATTCCGAAATGGTCCTCTATGAATTTTGTAAAGATCTGCTGCTGAAAGTTTCGGAGACAGACAACGGAACTCTTCAATAAATGCTAGTAGAAAATTAAGAGATGAAGAATTCAGCTTATTATAATGTATCGTGATTCAGGATCATTAAAGTCGGTTATATACTTTTTTAAACGTATTTTTTTTATTATATTTAGTGTAACGTTTATAGTGAATTGTATTTATAAGGATGTGTACCTTTAGGAACTAGATCTTGGCTTAAAATTACAAAGTTAAAAGGAAATTGATATACAAGGTAAGCGTCGCAGAGGGTTTATGCGGAGATATTTTTTCTATAATTACTATTAACATATTATTGTCTATTATATATCCACATATTACTCCTATAACTGTTATGAATACAAGATGTGATGTGCATGATTTACTAAGCAGATTGTATTTTGACAGCTTTGCTTAGCATAATTCGTTCATCAAATAGTACTGCCAAATAATACATGGCTAAATTTAATAATTACTCGACTGTGAACAGAATAGTTCTATGACAGTCGAAATCCTTTGCCTCGTTAACCTCGTTTATTTAACTAACTAGATCGATAGATAAAGACAAATTAGTGTTAGTGCGCGACTTTAATAAAGTTTTTCACTGTCAGCGTTAGGTACTAGCTTTAATGTATTCATTCGGCATATCGGCAAACACAAATCGTTAAATTATCTCCTCTGTTAAAAACTTGAAAGTCTTTTCCAAATAGAAAGTCAGACTATTATAAAAATGTAATACTCATATTGCGTTAGTATTTTGCAATAACAAATCACTGTTTAATCTAATATTATATCATAATTTAACCATGAAAATAAAAACCTGTATTTATAACATTATGTATCTGTATTATAACTGTATTGCAACGGGTAAAAAAAAGGTGTTTTTATATAAATACTTGTTGTACGTAGACATAAATGAAATGCACGCGTTGATATGAACTTGTATAATTAGATTGAATACAATTTACATTTAACAAAGAACAAGGCGTATGTACTACATTACTTAGGTGGGAACGCCATCTTGCCATTTAGACCGACTACAGATAATGCAGAGGTTAAGAGGCCGTATACGAAATTTTGCCAATTTCGCTGATTTACGTGGTTTTACAGACGTGATTTTACAGTTAAAATACTATATTTCTATAAGTTTTTATGAACAACATAAAAGATCACTTTAATTTAGATCTAATGAGTAAACCACTTTTTTACTTTTATTAAAAATAATAATGCGAGATTTAGGTTGTTTTAAAACATTTTTTATTACCATATTTTTTAAATTTTTTGCAATTTTTTTTTAGAAAATGGGTTAACTTTGAACTGAAGTTTATTTCTGTTGTTGTAATTTTATGAATGAAAGTTCCACGCAGCCGAAATCAAAAGCAAAACTTTGTCCATTTTCTGTAAAATTTGACTAAGTTAAACATTTTTTTACTAAAAAATTTTATATTGAAATTATAAAAAGTGTTTCATACATTGTATAGACGACTTTTACAGCAATACATTGTAATTTTTTCATACCGTTGGTACTTCAAAACAGTTCGTAAATATGTGATATTCTAAACCTCTTACGGCAAAATTTACAAAACAGTCACCGGTTTGAGGTCGATTAATCAAAATTGAATAATAAAAGTAAAAAAGTGGCTCATACATTAGATCTAAATTGAAATGATCTTTTATGTTGTTTATAAAAACTTATAGAAATATAGTATTTTAACTGTAAAATCACGTCTGTAAAACCACGTAAATCAGCGAAATTGGCAAAATTTCGTATACGGCCTCTTAAGGATGTACCTAACAGGTGTAATACCTTATAAATATTACCGCGATTAGGTCGTGAATTACACATTTAATACTTTAATTTTGCATTCTTTTTTTTGTGTGTGTTTCTTTAAAACTTGTCTACATAATATATCTAGATGCATATACCTTTTTAAATTCACAAACTGTATGTAGAAACTTTTAAACCACATTGATAACACGCCTCAAGACTTGTATCATAAGATACTACTCGTATTCTACAGTTTAATCAAATCAATTATCTTTATACAGCCAATCATAATATAAGAAGGACATCAATAAAATTGATGGGGTGCAATTGCGATTGCTCGACATGCAAGACACAAATTTCGTTTCACTTTAATATTTTAAAAGGAGTCGTTGCTTAATCGCATTTATTCAAGCTGGATTTTATTGATAATTTTATTGGTTGTGACAGAATAATTTTAATGATGGCGCCATCACCACTGAAAATGCATTTGGAACGGCAAATGTATAAAGCTTTTAACCAAATGAAACTCGTATATTACGAATAACGTACTCGTAACTCGGTGATATAAGCCGCTCAGAAAATTGCCTGGCACAATGTAGCGGTGATAAGCATCACAAACACTCGTAACTTGTTTGTTTTATGCAATTCAGTGTAAGTTTTGCTAATTCATTTTGTGAAAACATAGCTGTTGGCACTCAATTATCTAAATACGCTGTGACGTTTAACTGTTATCGGTTAATGTTATCATGAGATAGCAGTTAACAGATTTAATTAGATTTTAAATGCTATTTAACGCTGATGGAGTTCAACACACTGTTACCGCATTATTAAACGACAGGTGAATTGTGTTTATTTATTAAAATTTTTGTGAATAGTTGTAGGTCTTTTTTTATATACTCGTATATTTGCAGATAGTGCAGTCACTATCTTGTTAATTGTTAAAAATTATAACGTGACGTGTTTATATCAGTATATAAACACGTCACGTTTTAATTTTTAACAATTAAATAAATAAGAAAATATTATGTTAGCTAATTTTCACTTCAAATAAACATATATTTTTCCTTCTTCTCTTTTTGGAATACAACGTACAACTTGAATTAAGTCAGACAGAGACCTTCCATATTTTATTAACACAAACCTGATTGATTTTAAAAACCGCTTAAAAACCTCAAATACCTCCTCACTAATTAAAGTTTGGCAAGTTATTGCAAATTATTTATATTATTTCATAAAAAAAATTGAAAACGTCTTTTTTGAACTAAAATTTTAAGTTACAGTTTACAAAATATCACCGCAACAATAGGTTGCTTTGTGAAAAGTAAAACAATATATAAATATAAATAATACTGTGCAAATACATATTTAAGATCGCTATCTGCCAAATTATATCTATAACTGCTCGTTTCCAAGTAGTTGAGTCACTATTTTACATCACCAGATAGTTTACCAATCTAGGTGTCATGTACCGTGCGGTAGTGCCCCCGTCAAGACTACCGACCCCGTTAAGTATTAATTATTATTATTAGTATTTATTATTATTTATTATTAGGCATTAAGTACGCCTATGTACCAAATGTGCATAAAGTGTAAATAAATAAAAAAATAACAAAAAAATTAAGAAATCTGTACATTTTGCCCCCCATCCCATAAATTTTCAAGCTAGGAACATAAAAAAATTGATATTTTATAATTACAGATAATTACATTTACAGATGGTTATTAATCAATATAGGAATGCGTAAATAAACCGCGTCACGCACGAAGCTGCCACGCTCGCGTGCGCTAACCGAACGCGGGCTGACGCGTGAGAACAGACGTCGTTGATGGTTTAAAAGTTATTAAGAAGAAAAAATTATAATTTGTCTAATTTCATTTGCTTGACGACGTATTTTAAGACTACGACAAGTGTGTAACTTATAAATGATATCTCCCCAAAAACATACATGTACATACGAGTATTTGAAATAATATAATTAAACACTGTTTTATCGTGCGCTCTCATAATATTAAGATTAAAAGTAAACACACTAAAATTAAGCATGGATACTGGATACTGAAAACTAAATAAGATAAAGTTAAAATAAGAAAAGAAAGACAGAAAATGAAAAAACATTTTAACTCACATTACATTTGTATTAAGTATTTGAAAAGTAAGTAAGTATTAAAAATTACATTTGTTTCTAAAACAAGACAAGTTTTAATTTATATGTGTCATATATACATTCGTTACGGGTAGTTGGAGCCCTAAAAAGTCCGACAACCTGGTCTAACTACAGAACTTCGATATCGCCTAGTACTCGGGTTGTGGAGGTCTGATGGCAGTCGCTTCACGTAAAATATCAAAGTTCGGCCGTATCGTAGTTAGACTGAAAGCCGATCCCAACTTAGTTGTTAAAAGGCGCGGAGGATGATGATATAAATTAAAACTTGTCTAAAATGTATAAATTAAAACGTGTATAAATAAAAAAAAAAATATCTGCAATTCTGCAATAATATGTAAATTTTATAGTATTAGTCTGAAAATTTACGTTTAATCCTAAAATTTCAAAGTAGTTTGACTAGATGCTAGCAGTACTTGTTTCTTTATGTTATAAAAATCTTAATGATAAAAGTACTTCAATAATAAGCTTTGTTGATTTTTTATTCCTTTAATAAATAAAATTGGGTTTAGTCGTTACGTTGTTGGAATCCAACAAAACATCGTGATCACATCCATCAAGCTGTCTTATTGTATAGACGGGGGTCGTTCGATGGTATAAGTAGAGATGAGTTTTTATTATGCGAAATGCCTTAAATCTTCATGCTCGTAATGAATCAACGAACTTTCTTTTTTATATCGACAGTAAAAAATGAAGAAGAAAAGTTTATACGATTAAAGCAACTGGTATAGGTACTTGGGTAATATATTTCGTTAATCGTAGTCTCGTGTAATAAAGAATTTTATATTTTTTTAAGTTTATTTATTTCCTAGCTCACCATAAGACTGGACTATTTTTAACCGACGAAAAAAAAGGAGAAGGATATATTTTCTTTATGTATGTACAGCCTTCACTGCGTTATTTTTGAACCGATTTCGACGATTTTTTTTTTTTTAGACAGGGTATACATCAAGGGTGGTTAAGGAAGTCAGGATCAAATAATGGGACCCTGATAAAGTTGAGAGAAACCCTCGAAATTAATGGGCATGATTAGTGTTTTTGTTTACTTTTCATAACTTAATTAGAATTGGCGGTTAAGAATCATGACATCATGAAGCTGAGCTGATGATGAAAACCATATCGTTCCTAAACAATTAGAAGTAAGATATAAAAAATCTGTGGTTTGAGTGACAGAAACCACTTAATATGCTATGAAGAAAAGATATTTGGTAGCGTTTTAAAGTGTTTAGTATTAAATGTATTATAAGATAGTAGTTGTCAGAGTATTAAAGATGACGCGAGCCACAAATCATAAAACAAAAAAATATTTTATTAAATAGAAAATTGACCGATAAAGCTAATATTTCGTAAGATATGTTAGCGACTAGCGTGTCCTCTACAGGCTAACATATCCGAAAGCAAAAATAAAAAAAAATCTTAACATCATTTATTCAACTAAATTAATACGGCTACACATAACGTTATTCAAATATGACCACACGTTTCTGTAACAGCCTGTATACAGTTGTCAGTTGTCAAAATAAATATTCACGATCGTCGAACAAATTTTATTTTAACTTACCTCCTCTTATCCTATAGATATATATATTAAATACCAATTCTTGTAACTCTAACTTTTCGTTCATTCAAAGTTAATTAAAAGATTAGAGGTCGATGTTCAGCAATAGATGGCCATCTCATGTCTGAGATATGGTTATGAATCCTTATACAGCACTTTATAACGTCTTTAACTATAAAATAAGAAAAAAAAAACTAATAAAAGGGTACCAGCATCATGTAAAATCTAACCGAAATTATGAATCAAAAGCTCTAATGTGATGCAAAATAAAAAAAAGTCAGTTTTAAGTTCACGCTAATGTTTCTACTGAGCCCCCTGAAAACTTCTAGAACGTTTAAAGGCTATAATAATATGATACCTTTCAAAGCACGTCAATTTATAATCCCCGTCCTCGTCTTAGTGCATCACAGTTACGACACAATAAAAGGTCATAGATATTTTACAAAGTTTGAAACTCCTCTGAGAGTTGTTGGTTTGTTCGATAAGAAGTTTTGTTCGTTAAGTAGGCACGTTAGGAGAAAACAGGAAAACATTAAGGCGTGTTGTCGACAGTGGCTCGACGCCAGACGCTATTAAAATATGCTAACCAATTGGACGCACCGACTTCATTTCGACTCGTTCTTTTTCTGCCAACGACCAAATCTTGAGGTTATTGTGTAATTTGCACAGAATATTATTGATTCTTAAGTATCTATTTGCAGTACTATCGTTTTATACTTTTTTTAGAATACCCGCAGTGCGCGTTAAATGCTCACTGAGTAAGTCATTATCGTAGTTACTCAGTAAATTGTAACGTAATATAGTTGTAACGTTACATTCTTGAGATGTATCAAATAGTATCATTAATTCTAATATAGATCTAAAAATATAATGTCAAACTAACCGCTCAGCATGGAAACTCCCTCTAATAAATCTTTTTGCTAAACAAAAATGTCCTAATCTTTCGCCCTATACCTCTTTGAATGCCTAGACTGGGTTATTTTATGTCTGTTTATGCATATGTCTAAAGTAGTAGTCTATATACATTTTTGGGGTATTTATAAAATACATCAAACTTGCGATTACCAGACGATATAAGTAACATTTTTAATGCAAAAACATATTCAATAATCCATAAATTTATATCATTAATAGAATTGAATATGTTAGTTTTCTGCTCTCAAAATATGTAATTAAAGCAAAACCAAATGAAAGGTAACCAGTCTTATCACTTTTCATTAGCGTTAAATGAATAAACATAGTCGACAAACACAAGAAGCAATGCATTTTGACCACCACGCCTGAAATGTGCCTACAATGAAATTAATTAATTAACAATGGTGTTGGATTTGAACGCATTGCCGATGCCAAGGTCACGGATGAACCGCTTACTAATGCAATTACTTAGCTAAGCTGAAGAGGATAACAAGAATATTTACGTATGTAGTTACGTCTTTTGATGATATCTAAATATTTTCGTAGTTAATTTCATAATGTATATAATCACAAACTCGTCTTTACTTAAGACTGGAATCCAACCGTCATAATCAGCAGTCATGTCACTGAACCGACAAGACAATCTGCCGCATATTTACTTAATAAATTATTTCGCTATCACAAAATTAATTTTCAGCGAGAGAACTTCTTCATGAATTAATTAAATATTGCTTTTCTCATTAAACAACGGAACTTGGTATGCTGGAAATTAAGATCGAGAGAATAGCGTGACGACACGAGTAATAATAGTGAAAGCATTAAACTATAACTATTATGGCTTTTGGCCAGCTCTATTAGAATACGTTAGAAGGGAATTCTTTTAGGAAAAGGGCATAAGGAAAAACTGCTTGAGTGGGAGGCGACTAATCTAGTTTTTTCTTAATGCCTTTTTTATACTGGGCACCACAAATATGATGTTAGGGTAGGGTTGAGATACTTTCAAACGAGGATTTTCGCTCCATCAAACTAGTGCAGGATCTTATTTAAATCAGGATAATAATCAAATTATTAATAATAAGTCTCTTTTCTCTTTATTCTCTTTTTAAAAGACAACTCCCCGCATTAGGAATTACTCCTGTGTCGCGGGGGACTTTATAAACATACAAACAACGGACACAAAGAACACCCAGACTCAGGTGGAAATCGAACCCACGACCTCTGGCTCAGCAGTCAGGGTCACTAACCACTAGACCAACAGGTCAGTCTTACCAACGTGCTTACCAACACCCGAGCCGTGTCATTGTTTCTTGTTTTAAAAGTATGAAGTATTTATATTACTGTATTATTGGATATGTCGCATGACACACTTTATAATTTTCATTTAAAAAAAAAAAAGAAAAAAAAAGACAACTCCCATATTAGGAATTACTCCTGTGTCGCGGGGGACTTTAAAAACATACAAACAACGGACACAAAGAACACCCAGACTCAGGTAGGAATCGAACCCACGACCTATAAGCATAGCAGTCAGGCCAAGAGGCCAGTCTCTGCTCTATTGCGAATATTAATAGGCAGTACCCGCTATTGATTAGGTGGGCTGTGTACATATTTGTCTGTTAGCTTAATAGTAGGTAAAAAACGGGCAATGTGGAATTAAAAAAGTCTTTGAAACTATTATTAAAAGTAATTTTTTTCCTAGGTGCTTTGTAAGCGGTGTAGCGGCGTACAAACAACGTGACGTCAATAAACATACAGAAAGTATATCCGAACTGGCTGGTTATTCTAAAGAATTCCCAGAACATTACGAATCTAAGAAACGCGTTCTGTAAAGGGGTGAAATATATATATTTTGTCTCAATATTTATACGATTGCTTTAACAAATTCAAACAAAATATCGCATCGATGTGGTAGTTCTATTGAACAGTAAGATTTATTTTCTCAAAATGCGACCAGCTATTATTAACCAACGTTATGGCGCTAGAAAAATGTGCTTCGTAAGGGAATAAGGTTAGTGATTACCGTGGTTACACTACAAGTATTCATCGATAACCATTTATCATTACTAGAGCTTATTTGCCTCCTTGGTTTCAGCTGCTTTCGGTTTTACCACGTACATATAAACCCTTTTCCTAAAGCACAAACCGAGCTGTTGTAGAATATTTTGATTTTGGAGAAATTCTCTTTGTGCTGTCCAAGTATGTGATCTGAACAGCCTGCTGACGTATGTTGACATGTAACATTTCTGAGTTTCATATTTCCATCGAGTATGCGTCCGGGAACTATGAACACTATTCAAAATAACTTCGTTAGAACAGCGTATGCGTATTTTGTTGCATCAAACAGCGAATGACATGAAATTCTGGTAGTGAATCATAGTATGTTTAAAATAAAGCAATGTAAAATTAAATATCGATATATTTATTTTTTATTTGCACTGACCGAAGCGGGGTTCATCCGTGCTATTAAACACAAAAGAGCTTAAATTCAAAACCCATCAGCTATCAATAGAATTAATTGAATTAATGGTCTCAGACCTACGGGATATCCTGCAGACTCGTTGGACCTTTAATAAAATATTTTAAGATAACCACTTGACCATTTTCAAGGGTAGCTTTTATTTGTATATTTTATTGCACCTATAATTACTTTACTTACTCACCAGTTTAAATAGTTATTCTAAAGTGTTTTAGAAAAGTATTCTAGGCGGCAACACAATGCGGAGAACGCGACGTTGTAAGAAGCTTATGAGTTGGTTGCAGATCAATAGCACTATGGTACAGTGCTGCATGTGAATTTCAGTAGCTTACAATATCAAAATAGCATTAATAATAGCTGGAGAGAAATTTGAAAAAAAGTGAAACAGAGTATAGGGGAAATAGAATCCCTTATTTGAAAAAGCGAGGTAAATTCGTAATAAAAAGGTGTGAAAGCGGTGTATCTCGCAACACAACGCATTTTTTGTAATTTGCAACAACAACCCTAACGGGTAATGTTATCTTAAGTGGCATAAGCATAATATCTTAAACGTTGCATACGATTCAGCGGTTCATGGATCACACCCCTTGTAGTGCATCTTGACGTCAATCAAACCCACCCGTTTTTTTTTCTTTTTGTGCCTGTGGGAACTCACTCGGGCCGTCACCCCGCCACCGGGGTTTTGTGTGTACTGCGCCTTAAATAGGAGGAAACAGCTTTTATTAAGACATCCTGATCGCCCCTGGCGCCTGCCCGCAAAAGCGCGGGCACCACCTTCGCAATAAACGTCACCCCATTCCTAACTCAAGCTTTTAGCTTAAAAGTACAAAAAATACTACAAATAATAAACGACACTGTTTAATTGATAAGAAAATTAATAAACCATTTCGTATGCACTAAAGAACAATCAAATTACATCTAGAGTACGCAAACTTTAAAACCTGAATTCGAAATATACTAAAAATCGAAAAAGATGTCTCGGTATTTTATGCAAAATAAATAATCTCGTGATTATAGTGGAAGATCAGCTTCTTACATAATACCTATGATTATAGCTGCTCAAACGTGAACCTTAAGATTACAAATGCGAGTAATCGCCTTTTTAGCTGCGGTTTATAACGATTTAAACTTAAGCAGGTAATCTAGAGATTGTCTACCCTTATGCTTTGCTGTAAGTAAAGCATAAAATAATCCTTAAAATTAATATTTTACTGACTGTCGCGGTATTTAACGCAATTTCATACGTTACGGTGTTTATTTTCCGTTGCCTTATATCGTTAATAAAGGATTATGTTTGAGCTGCCTCAGTATCATCTACTTTTAACGTAATAGTACGATATGACTCACATTTGAAGTTTCACGACCTAGGATCTCGCAATTTATACTCACTCAACAGCACTCAATGAAGGGAGTTGTTGTAGTTGTTGTTTCTATTGTCTTGTACTTTAGCATTATAAGTGCCAACATCATAATATAAGTAGTGTGATGATCCAAAGCTGTGCACCGAAACCGGTAGTACTTATAGGTTATAGTATAAATTAGCTATTGCCATTCTACTTCTTTATAAAGTTATAACTAAAAAAAACTACGATTCCTAGTTGTAATATACCTAGGATTTGCAATAAGCTAGCTAAAACTTTGAGAGAAAACTGTAAAACAATAATTTTAGTAAACTCTAGAGAAAAAGCATTGATTTGTTACTTATATTATAACTACGATATAAATTCGGTATGGCAAAGCTAATAGGAATTGAAATTCATTCTCTAAACAATAAACTAAACTATCCTAGTTTACTTTATTTGGAGTGCGCAAAGCTATTGTTAGGTATTAATAACGCCACTTTAATCTTCTCGGGCCCATGGATTTTTTAGTGTATAATTTAATACATAATAAAAAGTATGTAATAAATTTTAGTATATAATAAAAAGTATTCCAATTTACTTAAAAGGTAATAAGATAACCGAAAACATAAAATTCAAATCTAACTCGGAAAATGTAGATTTTCTCAATGTCATATACATATGAAATCTTATACATCGTACATATGAAATAATTCGGTTGTGTAATATATTATATGGCATAATAACAGACAGTATAATATCACTTGAAATAACGTTCGCATGAAATAATTTTCATAAAACAAATGACCTAACTTCATGTGATCTTATGTTTATATTTCAAAATAACCTTCATTTGCTCTAATAACATTTAGTACAGACATCGTTAATTTCATATAATTTACAATTTGTATAAGGTTCTTTACTACATTCTATAAAACAAAGTCCCGAAAAACTCAAAAACTACGGAACGGATTTTCGGCCACATTTCACTAATAGATCGAACAATTCATGAGGAAGGTTTAGGTATATAATTTGTTAAGGTTTTGTGTAAATTGGTTGAAATATGATGATGTGAAGCCGGGACGGGGTGCTAGTTTTTTATATAACGTTCATTTGACCTAATTTCCATTTGACCTAGTTTTCATATTTACTAATTTTCAGCCAAAATCTTGTAATTAATAGGCAAATATCAGGAAAAATTACACTGATATAACCTCATCTAACCCAAATGGTGGGGATAGAGGGGATCTGGCGCTCGGCGGTCGCTGGGTGGCACGCTCCCTTCGCTCGCATGTATATGCGAATATGTATTACATAATTACCTGCTTACCTGGTTCAAATGTTTTGGTCTCACTGTCAAGAAAATAGTACTGACTGAAGACCACTGGTAGTATTGGTATCTGAGCATAATGAATGATAGAATGCACCTTTCTTAAAGTTTTGTATGCTCCTTTATTGAATCTTGCTCCTTCAGGAAATATCCAGAGCTTTGTCTGAAAATATTATCATGCCACAAAAACGAGATGAAATGAATGGTTTAAAAATAACTTAAAAAAGAAATGACAGAATACCTACTCTTCCTTTGATTACTTTTTGCTTCATAAGTTCGCGAGCTCTTTCAGTTTATAATCGGTCAATAAATACTAAAACCAAACCCGAAAGCACCAGTGAACATAATGGGTCTTTTTGCAACCACAGTGCAGCGCTTCATACGAGGCCACATTTCAAACATACCTTAAAAAAAGTAGTGATTGTAAGATCAATCCGTAAATCTGAAATTGTAAAGTCATCATTCCTTGAATCGATAATGTAGTTTACCTAAAATATCTAGTGAGCTTTGATGGTTAGATTTCACAACGGAACATTGCTCATAATCCCAGTGTTCCAACCCCTGTAATTCCCATTCTATACCTACAATATATGATAGAAAATCTGGAAGCAACTTTGCCGACAAAATATTAAAAATACATTTATTGAGGTCTTTGCACAAACAAATGAGTGAATACTTAGTATATAAATAAATCGATCTTATATGAGGTTTGTTACGTCGCAAGGATATATTAAAACCACCGGCAAAAGCACCGTACAAGTTATTAACACATAGGTATAATACAGAAAAAACTTCAAATAATATCGAAATATATTACTTTTCTCGTATAAAAACGACAAGGTAAATATAAAACTCTCCAAAAATAATTCAGGATATGAATAAGAGGAAGCCATATCGAAGAATTAATAATTTGGTAGACGGAAAATATTACATAAATGGAAAATATCACTTTTTTTTCGTTGATGAGTTTTAAGATCCTCATGGATGTCCTCCGCCCTCGGGGAGGCGAAGGGGTCTGTCGGACTCTTGCCGACTAAAAACCACCCCGGTGTTCCTTGGTGAAATATCAAGTACGTAAAACGTTTTCTGGTGCTTACTACACATATAAATGTGGCATCCCGCACTTTGGTTTTCTGTTTAGTTATTAGTTTCCATAGAATTATACCTTGGCTTATCCAATGGTGAGCAAATTTTGTGGCAAAGATCTATCATTTTGTCCACGACCACTCCTCGTCCTTACACGGCCCCTTGATCTTCCTCCGCGCGATCTCGAACTACGACTAGTTCTTGCACGACCTCTGGTAGCAGTAATAATCGATGAGGAAAAGGTTTATCTGAACCCGGACGATGTTCTTCTTCTTTATCCAGAGAACTTGGAGAACTAGAGTCAGAGATGGTACTGTTATTACATTGAGGTACTGGCAAAGTTTTTGGATCAAAGCCTTCTTAGGCTAAATCGAGTTCTGACTCGTATAAATAATTTACTATTTCATTACCACACAAACCTCATAAAACAAATGCAGCTTTATTATGTAACAGCTCAATTTAATACTGGGCTCCTTCAGTTAAAACTAGTCATTGGGACATAGGATCTTATGTATGTATGACATTAGGATTTCACCACAACTTTCATAGTTTAGAAGCTAATGGCAACTAATATGGATGCATATGACCCATATTAATTTAATGAATGGGCAACAAAAACAAAAAGAAAAACATAAATCCCTAGGGAAATTATCGATATTGATTTAAAATACTTACCGTGTCTTTCTGACCCCGACGCTGTTGTTCACTTCAATGAAGAACAGAAAATAATAAATGTCAATTCGTCAGCCAATGACAGCTTAAAACAGCGGACATGAAGATTGTCTATTGAACAAAACTAAAAATTTCAACAAATTTCAGTAGATGGTGATGGTATATTTTTTTGAATTCTACGTATTATACATATTACTAGGTCCCTGAGGGTTAAGTAAGATACAAATTTAAACTTGATATGGAAAAAATCGACTCGACAAAGCAAGTTAAAAAGGAAGAAACTTAAATAAATACCGACATGATTCACAGCAAAAGGCGTAATCTGTTTACATTTATTCCCAAATTAAATTTACAACAAGTTCCTTTATTGTAAACATTGGCCTGTCTAACAAATTTTGTACGCTATTTGTATTGAATTAGGCTACGCGTCCCGACTAACTATTGAATTTGCAGTGCAAATTGACCGCGACCTACAACTACATCTGAATAGGAATCACCTAATTTAGGAGTACCCGAATTAAATGAAGTGATGCGACATTTTATTGCTACATTGAGCTTGTGATACCACTAAAAGTTAACGACTGCTTTAAGGTGCTTTTCAGGTGTCTATTACATGCGATTACCTTTTTAATGTTTAAATGTATGGTTGTTTAGACCAAAATGACATGGGTTCCTCATACTGCCATACAGGATCAAGAATCTGTTCTGACTGGTCGTACAAAAATAAGCAAACAGGGCTAGGGGTGGTAAAACCATGGAATAAATGAGTTTTGGTTTTTAAATTGGACTCTAGTTAAAAATATTAAATTGTCATTGTCACGATATGAAGTAGGCTACTGCAAAACCGTTCGTGCCATGTACAAAAGTTAGGCCGTGGCAATAACTATACATTACCTTACGTTCAATCGTGCCGGTGGTAAGTAATATCGTTTAGAACATAAAAGTGTCAAATTTCGCAATCATCAACTGCGAAAACTAACTAACAGTAGTGACTCGACTCAAGGGGATCTTTAATTTCAACCGCAAGTAATTTTTTTATTCAAATAGCTTTATTCAATTATTTTCAAATTGAATGTGATTTTAACGTACTTAGTATTTAGATATATTCGCAACTGAGTTGAAATTAAGATTGAATGACAGAAACATTTTGAAATATTATAATATTTTTTTTATTATTTTATAATTTTCTTTACCTTTAATGACATGATGAATAATTTTCTTTTATAATATATGATGAATAATGTCGGCAGAACACTAACTTCCAAGTCACAGGAACACCTAGTTTGAGGGTTAGGGTTATTCTATCTGTGTAATGGTAGCCATAAAATAATGTATTTTAAATTCTAAGCAAATGTTAAAGGTAATTGACATGAGTAAAGATTATTAATTTTATATTAAAAACTCTCTCTCTCTCTCGATACATATGTAAACATATATGTAGGGAATTTAAGGATCAGAAGAATATTATTAGTAGAGATCGGATATTCGGATGCATATTTACCTAAAGTTGAGATGTTGGCTATTATGGAAAGCACTTTTTTATCGAAAAAATCTCGCGATTCCAGAAAATTCAAATTTAAGTGTACCTATACTCCGTGAGATGTAATAAACCCCAGTTTGACCCAAATGACACTTGCTCTGTTACAACGTATAATGGTTGCTTTTCCCTACTTTTATTGTCAGTGATTTTTGACGAAGCACTACTAGAACAACCTTATTACGTTGTAACAAGTGTCAAATCGGGCCTGTTAAACCGCAGGAAATGTAAGCATTTTGTACGAGTGCGAGTGAGACGCGAAATTATACTTGCTTGTGTGCAAGTAGCGACGCGACAATACAACTGCATTCGTAAATAAAAATATACTTAGAAGCCGCTTCCATAATTTGTTATCCAAAAAATAACTTTAGGTAAATATGCATCCGATTATCCGATCTCTAATTATTAGTCATCGGTACGAGGTATTTTTAAATTATCTATGAATTTGTTTTTTGAGGCGATCGATCGCTGAAGCAAAAAGGTTTAGAAGTAGCTAAAAAAGTAGGACATTCTTTAACTTTCCAGAAATATTATCAGCAATTATAGTGGATTTATTTTAATGTATACTAACCGAAACTGACTTCGATGTCAACATCGATGTTTATTAATAGATTTTATTTACGTCTCGTTGGGGTAGTTAGGTAAGAAAAATAGGACGAATCGTTTTTAAACTATTCAGTGAACAAGCTGTTTCTAGTATATTCCAAATTCAAAATGATCAAATCTGTGGTTGTTTTCACATCGAACTGTCTCTCTAAGATCCACTGCCTGTGTTATCGTCGGCATTATTACGGCATCATCTATGATGTATCAAGAAAAAAATTACACTTTTCAATTGATATATGTTTATAAAAACTACTATGGAACATAGTGTTCTGAACTGTTTACAATTAAAGTAAAAACCTACAACAGTTTACTGTAATGAAGAGAAAATATGAAGAACACAATAGAGAAATTAAGCCAAATGAGTTGTACTCTATATTCCTCAAACAAATATTTTAGTATTTTTCAGAAAGCAGGTTTCCTCTAAATTGAAGTTCTGAAAGAAGTTAATTTAATGTTGTTACTATTTTAATATTAAAACAGCCAAAATCGTCGGTGAGTTGTTGTGAAAACTAGAAGGATGCAGTTCTGGCCCGATCTTATGTGCTGCTCGTTTCATAGCCTGTGGGCATCGCGGTAGGACGTCGGGCACGACGGGTTCCGTCAGCGGTGGCTCTTCAAAACCGGAAGTAATTAAACTTGCTACTCAACTATTATCTACCGACTTCTCGGAGTCAGGAACTTTGTCGTGTTTCGTGATGTAAAACTTTTCGCGCTGAAATTAATCCTGCCTTTTATCCAACAATCTTTGTAAAATACTTTAAATTTTAGAAGTCGAAAAGTTTTTCGGTTGTAGTTACAGTTTGACTCATGAAGTCGTCGGTTAAGTGTGTAGGTACCTTATACGTTTTAGGTTAAAATATTTTTACCGGTTATGACTTAGTTTTCTTGCTGTAGTAATTCATCACATCTGCTTCATACTTTTTTATAAAACTGGCATGTTTGTACATAAAATAAAAGTTTAGTGATCTGAACTGTTAGTAAATAACAGCTTAATGGCGACTCTGGGATCTTACTCAAAAAGATTACTACCGACAAGTGCGGATTTAGGGTCATAATGGGCGTTATAAGCCTTTATCCCACCGACTAAGATTCTCCCATTTCTAAGAAATATTTTATTTGTTTTATGAACATCTAATATATAAAAATCTCGTGTCTCGGTGTTTGTAGTCAAACTCCTCCGAAACGGCTCGACAGATTTTAAGGATTTTTTTTGTACATTTGGTAGGTATGAGAATAGGTCGTACAGTAGAAGTAGATCTATGGATGTAAACAAGCAACTGATATTAGCTTCGTATCCATAAATAGTCAAGTTATGTAAGTAAATTGTGAGATTTCATTACATTTAGACTTACAAAAGATGTAATATTATCTACGTATTAACGGGAATTAACGCGAGGTTGCACTGGCCGTGGTCACAGGCTGACTGGCTCAGCGGTGCACGCCCTCCGTCGTCGACATCGTGAGGTAGAAGGTTCTTCATCCACCTCCACTTTTTTGATATATTTGATATTTTCGTTTCGCCATGTACCGTCACATACTATACTAACAGTGTCCCTATTCTGTAAGCAAACCGATGTGGCCCTATTCTGGTGTTCACCCGACTGCGCATAAAAGCGAGGTGTCATGTTTTTTATCACTGGATTCCACGCTGTAGATAATTTGAAACCATCTTCCCGACTGAAAGTTTTGTGTTTTTTAATTTCAATCGCTTCACGTACAACTCTTGAGTAAAAGTGACGTTCCGTGGAGAGGACTTGCGTACGGTAAAATTCAATCCAGTGTTTGGTGCCCGCTTCGAGTGCATGTTCTGCAATCGCTGATTTGCTAATCTGTCGGTTCTTCACAGCAGCGATGTGTTCTTTGACCCTTTCAGCAATAGTCCGCTTTGTTTGGCCTATGTAGGAACTACCACAGCTGCAGTTTATTTTGTAGACACCTGGAGTTTGTAACGGCAAGACGTCCTTCGGTGTACCCACGATGTTTTGAACCTTTATGCCTGGTGCGTATACTGTCGGAATGGAGTATTTCTTTAATACGGAGCCGATCTTATCCGTTACTCCTTTCACATATGGCATGTAGGCTGGTTGTCTATTCACCTCCGGATACTTGCGTCTCATTGTCGGTTGCTTCCGTGTTCCATTCACCTGATATCCGTTACTTTTAAGTACCTCCTGAACATGATCCAGCTCTCGCTCCAAATGTTCAGAGTCACAAAGATCGTATGCTCTGTTCTTGAGTGAAGTCATAACAGACTGCAGGTGTCGGAGATGATGATGAGACGTGGCGTGTAGGTACCTATCCGTATGAGTAGGCTTGCGGTACACACAGTGCGACAAGGACCCATCTGACCTCGCGGTTACTTTGACATCTAAAAATGACAATGACCTATCCGCCTCCACCTTATATGTGAACATTATCTTGGGGTGAATGGAGTTGAGGTGTTGTAAATATTGATCTACTTCCTGTTTATTTCCTTTGACGATACTAAAGATGTCATCCACGAATCGCTTCCAAAGCCTAACGGTCTTCGGGCCGAGACTCAACGCCTTCTCTTCAAAATGCTCCATCCAGATGTTGGCTAGTACAGGGGCTACAGGACTACCCATTGCGACACCATCAATCTGAAGGTAATGTTGACTTTGGAAAAGGAAATAGTTGCCCTCTAGACAATGTTCAAGTAGATCAATAAAATTGAACGGCAACTCGTGGTCTCTCAGCAAGTCTTTTACGACGTCCAAACATTCTTTTATTGGAACATTGGTGTAAAGTGATTCCACGTCAAAGCTCACCATGACGTCATCAGGTTCCAACTTGAGATCTTTTATAATTTGTATGAAGTGCCGCGAGTCTTTCACAAAAGACGGTGTTTTGCCTACAAGTGGTTGCAATACTGACGCAACATGCTTCGCGAGATCGTAAGTAGGAGACGCAATTTGACTTACAATAGGCCGCAGCGGCACGTTGGGCTTGCGTATTTTGGGCAATTTCGGTGGCTGATGTGACTTTGGTGCATAAAGTCTGTTGTACTCGTCTTCTGAAAATAGGTCCTCGTTATCCTGGATAAGAGATCGTATTCTACGCGTTACTCTGACCGTGGGGTTATATGATACCGGTTTATAAACCTTATCGTCATCCAAAAGTTCAAGTATTTTACGTTGGTAATCAGTTGTACTCATCACTACAGTGGCGTTTCCCTTGTCGGCCTTAAGCACTAAAATATCCCGGTTATCCCTAATGTTTTTCAATGCTTGACGCTCTCCCATAGTGATGTTACTAGCCGGAAGCTTTGATTTTCGTAATATTACCGCGACGTCCTGTCTAAGGATATCGGCATCGCCGGGCGGTACCTTGTTACGTGCAATAGATTCCTCAACGCTACTGATTACTTTCTCGAACGGTATTTGTTTAGGTGTTGGAGCGAAATTCATACCTTTAGCCAAGATGTTTATGGTAGTATCATCTAAACTCACGTGTGATAAGTTAATGACGGTGTCCTTCGATCGATCGGGTGCCACGGGTGACGTCTTATTTAATTCCCGTTAATACGTAGATAATATTATATCATGGAACGCGAAAGTTTAAAAGTTAGTATTACAAAAGATGTATTTACTTGCACCTGCCTATCGAGTGATCGATTTAATCATATATTCAAAGACTGGATTTTATCCTGAATAAAATGAATTTAATGATTAAAGAACGGATTATATGTTCCTGGGCGACCGACTTTTGCTCGGCGTTTTGTTTTTTGCAAAATCATTTTTACTATAAAGACACCTATGTAATTAAGAAAAACTTAAAAAGTAAAACCCTAACTAATCTTGATCCAATTCGTTAGAGCCTTTTCCTAAATACACGAAATATACATACCTACCTATTTATATTTATACAAGAGTTGCTCCTTGAAAGTTATTAGATATGACGCAACGCAAATAAAGACATGTGTTGCGAGATTTACTCATCAGATGAAGAGTAATGTTCTCTTTTTGTAATTATGAAAATACGAGCAAACACTCCTAATTAGAAGATAAATTTCACCAGTAGATGTTAGTATTCGCATGCGAGGCTCGGTGAACTCGGGCGGTAGGAAATTAAACATAACTCATTTTGAATTATCCGATATTATATCAAGATGAATACTTAGTTCGTAATTCGTATTAATTCTGAATTAAATGATGCCAAGTACTGTACCGCAGCGACATTACTTACCAGCTTCATTTTGACAGCTCAACAACAACATTGAACAATTCAAATGCCAACTTGTTCTTGATCCACTTGTGATAAGATAGCTTTTCAAGAAAATTATGTATTTACTGTGTTTTTATAATATTATATGAAAATGCAAGTTATCAGCATTGTGTACGCGCTTTTACTTAATTATTCATTTATTTATAACTATTCGTTGTAATGTTATAGCATGAAAGAGACCTGACTTTCGCAGTTACATTGATTTCTTTATACCTGGATGGATATATTTTATAAAGTCCCCGAAGTCTAGCGACGATACTTATATTTCACTGAATATTTTACTATTTTAATTCTGCTGGACTTATAATAATGTTGGAGTGAGATACATTTTGTACATCTTTTCTACATATCTGCTAGTGACGTCCATTACACACCTACGTATCCTTAACATGTATGTAATTCTAGAACACTTATTAACGTCTATAGTCCGACGCACTGATATTGATCAGAGTAAATTGCGCGCTCATTTTCTTCACTATCCGTCGCTGCGCCTAAGTGTTTAGTCACACATACAATAAGCGATTAGCAACACACCGCAAGCTCATGCTTATGTGAACGTAACAAGTTGGACGTACATGTTCTATGTACACGGACACCTACTTACGTGTGTCTTGAGCTTTTTATTTCGCACTTTAGCACTGTCTGGTACCTTCTCAGAAGCTCAGTGTTCTCGTAAGATATTGTGATCGCGTGGATAATAAAAGGTTGAATTAAGTTTTATTTTGTTTTTGTCATTCTGTTTTTTCGTTTGTTGTTTATCTATTGAATTATTAGTTTGTTCATGTTTACACCACATGAACAAATTAATTATTCAATAGATAAACAGGTTAAGCTTTTGATATTTGGAAATATGTGATATTTTTGTTTTAGAATCGTCTGGCCATGACCAAATGTGTTATGTATGAATCATGTTTTAGAATGTTATAGATTTTTGTATTCTTGTATTCTGTTATTGAATGCTCAAGAAAGCTCACTTAAGTGTTTTTTTATAGTATTTAACTTTTTAACAAAAAACTAAACCGACGAAAAAGAACTAAAAAGCAAAAAATAAATAAACCTGTAGGTTTTTTATTTATTTATTTATAAGTTTACAAAATACAGGTACAGAGGTATATACATACAGATGCAACATAAACTCATTCGAGTTTTACCGTGCATCAGTGCCGTCAAAGGTGTTAAATATAATTACTGAAGAATAAGTACACACATACAATAATAAAGATACAGATTACAGGTTAAAACCAAATACATTAATTAATCATTTTATTATTTGGGGCCAACTCAAAATAATTTTATTTAAAAATTTCATAGTTTAACTAAGGCTTAAAAGGTTTATTTATTTTCTGCTTTTTAGTTCTTTTTCGTCGGTTTAATTTTTTGTTAAAAACTTTTATATATTTACGACTCAAGAACTTCAAGCTTGGAACTCATTTTTATATCTTTGAGGAACGTATAAATAAGTCCTAAAACGAATAATTACATAGAAATTAAGGGGCTTCTACCATGTTTAAACGTTCTTACTAAAAATTTTGTAAAAAGTATGGAAACTTTATTGTTCTTCTAAACTTAGTGTTTAGTGATTTGCTGTATTTCTCGTATTTTCAAAAGAGATAAAAAAGAAAGAGAAATAAAAAGATTATACATCTCATGAGTTAGTACCACTAAATGTGAAGTAGACTACGAATTAAGAGAAAAGTTAGTGAAGGCGTTGCAATGAATACCCAACATTTGAAGTCATAAATCAAATGATGATCCTGATCTTGTCAGTTACAGAAAGTAGTCGTATCATCCCTTCTCATTTAGCGTAATGTGGATAGTACAAAATCCTGTATGTCTTTATACTTTAGTACGCGGCCCACGTAGTCCGTCGGATCGTAAAATCCTTTTGCCCCAGAACGGCCTTGAATAGCACACAACTAGATCACAGATAAAGACTTATATCACAATATGCTGTTAGTTTTTGTTACACGGATTACGCATTTTGTTCAGAGAATGAAGATCGGAGTGCGAATCGTTTTCCTTTGTAGCTGACTGTGTATTACGTGTTTTTAAATCGCTCTGTTTGACTGTGTAGAATGTATAAAAGCACGGTTTGCGTAAATTCACAAAGCGATGATTAACTTAAGTATCTACATAAATACTATATGTAAATGTGGATTCATTCTATATTTATACATGTAGATTATTCTCTAATAACAAATATCTATTCACTATGCATTCATTATATTTACTACTAGCAACCCGCCCCGGCTTCGCACGGGTAGTAGAGACATCTTCGACAATCATCATCATATTTCAACCAATTTACTCAAAAGGTTAATAAATTATACACCTAAACCTTCCTCATGAATCACTGTCGGTGAAAATTAAAATCCGTTCAGTAGTTTTTCAGTTTATCGCGAACAGACAGACAGACGCGGCGGGGGACTTTGTTTTATAATATGTAGTGATTCTGTCTGTTTGTTAAACTTCGGCAGTTTACTTAACAAATTGGTTAATTTCTATGTAAAAGTAAACTGATTATAAGTTATATAAATTATCATGTGAAGAATCGACAATTGTGACCGAACAGACAATTTTGATGAGTTTGCTAAGTTAAAAATTAATTTTTATTTTTTTTTGTATTTTTCTCAATTTTC
Source organism: Callimorpha dominula (assembly GCA_949752705.1). Lineage (NCBI taxonomy): Eukaryota > Metazoa > Arthropoda > Insecta > Lepidoptera > Erebidae > Callimorpha > Callimorpha dominula. The sequence goes on from OX456999.1 coordinate 16,016,207, forward strand.
AATGAAAAATTGTTAGCAATTTTCAAATCACGCGAGTGCATTAGGAATAGGTGCTTTGAGAAAATTATTTAATGAATTCCGGAATAATATTCAAAATTTGACACCTTTAGAAATGGTGGCTTAAATATCAAAATATAATATTTCACATCGAACATTTATAGAATACGAAATCAAATATGGTTTGCCCAATTTGCAAAAAGCCTGTTATTTTTTCATCATCAAATGCGTGCGTACATTGTATAAATGTGCTTAGGTTAAGCTTAGTGAACGCTACGTGCTTTTATTGGTTCTGAGGTAATTCCATGGAGAAGTTTTTTTTTATCACTTCCTAGAAAGAATTGTGATTTATTTTGTTAGCCATTCTGGTGAAAATGGAAAATATACCTACGTATAGAAATTTTGTGTCACTGTTACAGAACACTGTTTTAAGCTATGTGGAAACGGTCACCGTTTATGTTTTATTTTCTGGCTCAGCACAATAATGCAAATGTGCTATTTTAGCTAGTATAAAAGATACGTAAAATTTTTTATTTCAATATACCATGACAGGAGTTGAGCGTCTCTAAAATACAAACGTCTTACAATTGTTACAAATTTTGGTCATTATGTGGTAAACCCAGATCAGGTGAGGTTTTTAGTGATATGAATAAAACTAGAAAAGCATTTAAAAGTAAGTTAAAATGGTGTCAAGTACATCAAAATCAAATAAAGATGGACATTATTGCTAAACACCATTTAAACAAAGACTTTAGTAAATTCTGGAAATGCACTAATAAGCTAAGCCATAGGCCGAGCCTTCCCTTGAGCGTTGAGGGTATACATGACCATCGTGGTATTGCAGACCTGTTTCGACAGCATTTTAGAAGACTTATTAATACATGTGAATGCTACGCCGAGGCCCACGGGCTCAAATATAATGCAGCTAAGAGCGAGTTCATGACCTTCAAAGCAGGTAATAAAAGTTATTACAATGTGCCTTTAGTCACATTGTGTGGTATTCCTCTTAAAAGAGTAACAAAATTTAAATATTTGGGCCACTGGGTCACGGAGGACTTGAGAAACGACATAGACGTGGAGAGGGAACGCAGGTCGCTGGCTGTTCGATGTGGCATGTGAGCCCATAGGTTTGCGCACTGTATAGACACGGTAAAAATTACGCTGTTTAAAGCGTTCTGGCAATCCTTTTACACGTGCAGCCTATGGGTGAACTATACGCAGAAGGCATATAGCGACCTGCGCGTTCAATACAACAACACGTTCCGGGTATTGATGGGGCTGCCGCGTTATTGTAGCGCGTCGGGCATGTTTGCAGACGCAAATGTCGACGGCTTTCACGCAATTATGCGCAAGAGATGCGCTTCTCTGCTATACCGTGTGCGCGACAGCCCCAACAGCATTCTTAGAGCACTTGTTGATCGGTGGGACTCTCCGTTCTTGAGGCGATGGATGCGACTGCATGCAGTCAAGTAAACGCCGCCCCAAGGTGTTGAACTGCCTCGCCCAGCATAGACTTAAGTTAGGTTAGGAATAACATTGGGGTGCTGTCTAGAAAACCTCCACGTGGTGCACCCTGGAAACGTTGGCGATGACGCTGCCTTTTCTTCCTCAGTTTTTGAGGACGGCGTCATCGCCAACGGCTAATATTCTAGTATGAAGAGGAGGCCATCTTTCTTCGGCCACTTGGTTGAGGCTTGGCCCAACAGAGCACATCTGTCTGTTGGCTCTTCGCTCTTCGGAGCTATGAGGATGAAAACCTCGGTAAAAAATGACGAAGGAGGGACCCATGCGAGGGTCGGCGTTTCTTCTCTGCTGTCTTCAGTGGAGAAGGAGGGCGGGCTCGGCGTGCACTTACACTGTCACCGAGCAGGCATGGGAAGATTTAGTTTCCTTGCCACCGTCGGCATATCGTAATCCCGAAAGGAGTCGTGGTCATGTTTCGCAACTTCGCTAGGGGACGAGGGTCTTGGCTTAGCCGCCCGGACCGCGAGGAAGAAAACCTCTCTAAAAAATCACCCCCAATCCCGTGTTCTGGTGCGTGACCAGGGGATGCATGGCTGATGGGTAGTTCAGTCGCAAGCGAACTCCCAGTCGGGGGACCTGCGGACCCCTCGGTTGGGTAAAAAACCTTCGCTTGCCCGGGTATTGGGGATCTCTGCCCGGGTCGACCTTTATTTCTCCCCGTCTCGTGGGTTTAGCTATGGAATACTTAAATCAATTTAATAAACAAACAAATGAAGAAAAAAAGACGGAGAAAGTAGAAAGTAAGAAGGAGAAGAACGAAAAGAAGGCGAACACCTCGTCTAAAAAAGGCGAGGTTTCACTGGAGACGCCTATCTCGAAGGAGCTCCCAGCAGTCAACTCGACTCCTGGGAGCAGAAGACATTCGGAACGTCTGCGTTCCAGATCGGTCCTGTCATCTGATGGAAATTCCGGTGCCATGGCAGAGAACCAAGAGTTGATGGAAGTGGCTGTCTGCCTTACCGACTGTCGTAAACGCGGACGCTCCTTAGATCAGGACAGCGACACGTCCCAGGATGCTTCCTCCCAAAGTAGTAGCCATAGAGGGAGGTCGCGCACGCCGGTCTCGACTCCGTCGGGCTCCGCCTTCTCTGGGAGGGAGGCCTATGTCCGAGTTAGAGCAGAGGGCGAGAACGTGGCGGAGGAGGAGATTGCAGATCTCCTGCTAAAAATTCAAGCGCCGGTGGTAGGGGGTTCTCACCCCGACACCATCGACCATGCAGGAGAGAGCGAACGCGGCGGTGGCCGTTATCCACAAAGTGGCCACCAAGTCCACAAACCTTAAGGGTTCCTTTGTTAGGGCCCTTAAGGACTCCTCTTCCGCCATCTCTGGGGTCGTCGAGACCCTCATTGGGGACGTGGCGCGCCTCCAGGCCGCAAACGATGTGTTGACGGGGCAGGTCACTGAGCTAAGCGCTCAGTTCGCCCAATTTCGGGCACAGGCGAATTGCTCTGAGCAGCCAAACCCGGTTGTCCGGCAGCCTGCCCCCTCCCCATCCCCTGTTCCGGATGCCCACTTGCGTCAAGTTATTGACGAAGTGTGGCGCATGATGGACGGGCGCCTCGCGGGCCTGGAGGCAAGGCTGCCTCCGGCACCTATCGTTCGGCCACCACTTGCCGCGGCCAAGGCTAACGCTGCAACGGTCCCGACACCGCTTCCCGTCTCGGGTGGCCGCGTGACTGTGACGTATGCCGCGGTGACGTCAGCACCGGTGCCTGCAGATGCACCGAAGGCTGGTCGACCGGTTAAGGCTGCGTCAAGAGTGGCTGCACGAAGGGCCGGGCAAGCGCCGAAGTCTAACGAAAAAGTGGCAGCAGAGTTCCCTCTGCTTCCCATTCCGGCACCGAGGGCGACGACTGTGGCTGCTTCTCCCTCTTGTGGGCCCGTGCCTGGTCCGTCTACATCGGCCCCCTCCACGTCCACTCCCACTAACGATGGGTGGAAAAAAGTCGAGGGAGGCGGGAAGCGGTCCCGCAACCGGAATAGGAAGGCTGCCGGAAGTGCGCCATCTCCGCCGCAGGCACCGTCCGTGGCAGTGGCTGCCACCGGGAAGCCCCGGAAACTGGTGACACCCAAAACGGCGGCTGTAGTGGTTTCCGTGTCACCAACGGCGACCGACAGCGGGCTATCCTACGCAGCCGTATTTAAGAAGGCCCGGGATAGTCTCGCCGGTGAATTCGGTGGAGTAGGTGTTAGGATGCGCCTCGCCCAGACGGGAGCTCGAGTCCTCGAGTTCCCTGGGGCTGAAGGCGCAAAGACGGCGGACACCTTTGCCGAGAAGATGCGGGAGATTTTCGCAGCCATGGATGGTGTGAAGATCGCCAGGCCCATCAAGTGCGCGGAGTTGCGCATTTCGGGCCTGGACGATTCAGTCACGGTCGAGGATGTCCGCGTTGTAATTCGGGAGAAGACAGTATGCAGCGCGGACAACATCAGGATCGGCACCGTCCGCACCGGTCCAGGGGGCCTTGGCGCGGTGTGGGCCAGTTGTCCCGTGGCGTCGGCCAAAACTTTGAGCGACGCTGGAAGAATCCTCATCGGTTTCGTGAACGCCAGAGTCACACTCCTGGCGGCGAGACCGATGAGGTGTTTTAAATGCCTCGCCACGGGGCACACCCGCGTCAAGTGCGCCAGTTGTTTTGACTGCAGTGGACTATGTTTCCGCTGCGGTCGACCGGGGCACAAGGCGGCAGAATGCTCCGCCTCCCCTCACTGCCCAGGGTGTGCGGCGGGAAATCTTCCCGCCAACCATCAGATGGGGCAGGGTGGCTGCAAGCCGCCCCGCACTTTTCGTCAAACTTCGGGGGCTAGCCAATCGACCCAGGCTGCCTCCGACGTCAATCCTGCGTCGTCGTCGTCGCCCATGGAGGAGGTTGTAGAGACAGTCCAGTAATGGACCAAGTCTCCAACCTCCTTGTCCAGACGAACCTGAACCACTCTGCCGGTGCGCAGGATCTTTTCCTGCAAACTATGGCGGAGTGGTCGATAGGTGTCGCCGTAGCCGCGGAGCCCTATTACGTTCCTCCCCGTCCAAATTGGCTGGGTGACTGGGACGGCTCCGTGGCAGTCGTCGGCTCCACGGCGGCTCATTCCCCGCCCTTGTCGCTAAGAGACAAGGGTACTGGATATGTTGCTGCCGACTGGCGGGGTATCACCATATATGGTGTGTACTTCTCCCCCAACCGGAGTCTGAGCGACTTCGAGGTCTTCCTCAATAACCTGGAGACCTCGATCCGGCGACTAGCGTCTGGGCACTACCTAGTGCTGGGGGACTTCAACGCCAAGTCCCCCCCCCTTACAGAGACTCTCCAGCCCAGCTTCCTGCAGGGAGTGGTTGAGGGCCTTTTCCCGCAACGGGCGGAACACATACCCCCGTCGATGGTCCTATTGGCCGGATACGACGCGGAGGTCGAAAATGAGGACGTTCCACCCTTCACAGAGGCGGAGGTAGGGGCGGCTGTTCTACGGATCCGTTCCAAGAACACCGCCCCCGGGCCAGACGGGATTCCTGCCCGAGCTTTGGCCCTCGCCCTCGACCACATGTCGGACCGCCTCATGGAAGTGTTCGACGCTAGCCTGGATGCTTCCCTGACTGCTGGAAGAGCGGGAAGCTGGTACTTTTAACGAAGCCAGGACGGCCTACCGACTCGGTCGCGGCCTACAGGCCCATCGTGTTGCTGGACGAGGCGGGTAAATTGTTTGAGAGGGTCCTCTCTGCCCGCATCGTCCGGCACCTTGGCGAGGTCGGCCCCTATTTGTCGGACGCCCAATTCGGTTTTCGGGCGGGGCGTTCGACGGTCGGTGCTGTGTTGCGCCTGAGGGCTGTGACCGAAGACGTAGTGAGCTGTGGCGGCGTGCTGTTGGCGGTGTCGTTGGACATCGCCAACGCATTCAATAGTCTGCCATTCAGCTGCATCAGGGAAGCACTCCTTTATCATAGGGTGCCACAGTACCTGAGGCGGCTAGTGGCAGACTATCTCGAGGAGCGTACCGTCATGTACGAGGACCGAGACGGAGTTTTGAGTCGTCGGCCCATGTCATGCGGTGTTCCGCAGGGGTCTGTCCTTGGACCACTCCTGTGGAACATGGGGTACGACTGGGCCCTTTGAGGCGACTTCCCCCCCGGGCTGGGCGTAATCTGTTTCGCCGACGACACACTGGTCACAGCCCGGGGGGCGAACTTCCAAGAGGCGGCGCGTTTGGCCACCAGAGGTGTCTCTCTGGTGGTCGGTCGCATCGAGGCGCTGGGTCTGCGGGTGGCCCTGGATAAGACGGAGGCCCTTTTATTTCATGGGCCTCGTCGTGGTCCACCCCCTGGCGCCTCCATCGTAGTCAACTCGGTTCTCGTACCGGTTCGGGCCCACATAAGGTATCTGGGCCTGATCCTCGACGGTAGGTGGCTCTTCGACGAGCACTTCCGACAGCTTGCTCCGAAGCTGGTTGGCGCTGCGTCCGCCCTTGGGCGACTCTTGCCCAATTTGGGCGGACCTAGCATCGCTACAAGACGGTTGTACACGGGGGTTGTCCGGTCAATGGCACTGTACGGTGCACCGGTGTGGGCGGGAGCTCTGACCGCCCAGAATAGGGCGCGCCTCTGGCGCCCTCAGAGGGTTATGGCGGTTAGAGCCATACGCGGATACCGCACCGTGTCGACGGAGGCGGCGTGCGCCTTGGCCGGGACTCCCCCGTGGGATTTGGAGGCGGAAGTGCTCGCCGAAGTATATCGGCGAACGGCTGAGTTCCGGGCGGGAAGCGGCAGGAATTTTACCGCGGTCGCAACCTTCTGTGAGGAAGTCATCTCGCAGAAGGAGGCGGCGGAAAGGGTCCGGGAGGACGACCTCCACTCGGACCTAATTCGCCGCCGGCGAACCGGGCGGCGGAGGCGCGCTTACCAGCGCCTCATGCCCTCCTGAGTGTGGCCCGCGGGTGGACGGGACGGGTTTTCCCCTTCACCCGCTATAGTGGCCCCCCGCGAGGAGGCGGCGTCTGCGTGTGCCTGGACGTCGCCTAAATGAGAGGTTTTTACCCGCAGGTGGTGCCCGCGCTTTTGCGGGCAGGCGCTAGGAGGGTTCCGGATGTCTTAATAAAAGCTGTTCCCGGATCCCTCCTATTTAAGGCGCAGTACGGCACACCGTGTGGTTTTAGTCGGTTCGATTCCGACACACCACCCCATCGTAAACCCCGGTGGGGTGACGGCCCGAGGGGGTTTCCACACGCACAAAAAAAAAAAAAAAAGGTTAGGAATAACATTAAGTAAGTCTGCCATTGTACCTATTAACTTATTTATGGAAGCAGTTCTGAAATAAAATGTATTATTATTATTCTCTTTATTCATTTAAATATATATATTTTTTATTATTATTATTATATTACAATAAACTTAGCTCAAGCTTAGCTCATTAATTTCTTTTAAATATTCTCGTCTATATCGTCTTTAATATATAACCTAACGTCAGTGACGCTTTTAATAACGTTGTTTTTGATGTCTTGTTCGTTACTTTGTTCTTCTCTTAAAATATTTAACTTCCTTAATTGGCAGTGTATACAACCGAAATTGTTATGAGTGTACTTGTACGAGTGTGCCTAAATCTGAGAAGATAAACCCTATCATCACCGTTTCATATTTATAAGGTTACAGGCGATGCTGTTTTGTTTGCGATGTACGATTGTTACACAAACATTTAAAGATTTTAAACACTTGCACTGAATCTAGTATTCGCTTGAACCTATCTATACAACGAATAGGTACGTTTGTGTGTTTTCTATACATACATAATTTGGGGTGCAATTATATAAAACAAAATCTGTATTTGTGTCATATAATAAAAGCAATATGAATATTTCTCGTTCAATTTTAAAGGTATCAAGCAAAGACCAACCCCGTTGGGAACATCCTTAAAGAAGTGGCGTGCTGTCATGGGTAGAGGACTATCATTATCTCAAGGGGTATACTGTGTAACTGACAGCTTAAGAAACGAGCTCAGCGATTCTTTATGTCTTTTTAGTTTTATCAAGAGATTGTATCAGGTTTGTTATACCCTCTAGAGTTTTATTCATAGGAAAAAACAGTGTAAAATTTATATTTAAGTGCTCTCTATACTTTTCAAGAAGATTGTACATAATATCCTTTTTTTTATATCTTAGCTTAGTTAAAAATAGTAATCCAGAAACACCACTTAAATAAAGTATACTAACTGAGATTGATATTAGGGGCCGCGGTTTCGCTCTAGACGTTTGTGACGCAGTGGAAAAACTCTAAGATTGGTGCGATGGCTTGATAATAAAAATCTTGGCCTCACATGATGGTTAGCAATCTAATCGTAACAGTAATAAATAATAATAAGGACCAAGATGATATTGAAGCTAATGGAGTTATCGTCGAGAATATAAAAAATCGGATCAGTTGCGTATATTCAGTTTTTTAGCGTCCACGCTAGCTTAGTTAAATTGTGAAATAACAAATATTAATATTTCTTACTTTCTTTACCGTTGTAGCTTGAAGCATTTTTTTAATTATTTAAAACCATTTAGTCCGACATCGCAGTAAATTAAGTAATTCGCAATAGGTTTTTTGATATTACCAAAACTCTTAGGTAAGTACTACTATTTAAAAATATTTCATTGTTACAAAAAATAAACCTGATTCAGGAGTCTTAAGAACGTTTGCGTCAAAATAAAAGCAAGAATCAGTTTTAAGAAAACGTGAAAGGTTATTCGTGTCCCTGAATAAAAGGTGAAAGAAATACACAGAGGACGAACATGTCTATTCAATACTTATAAAGTAAGACGTGACTGCACACGTTTTGATGTAATGCTTTTTATACGAGAATATCTACCCATTATTTGTAAGTGAAAACCTATGAAGGTTTTATTTATAAGTCAAATTATATGGAGATAACTTCTTTCATTTATTTTGTTTAATTTCTTAACAGTTAAATAATGCACAAACCAAATACTATTCACACCTTTCATTCGCTATTAGACGTGTTTATTACAGGATTTTCGACAATTTCTCAAAAAGGTTTCACTAAAACATTTTCAATGGCATTTAATAAAAATATTAAAAATATGTCATTATATTATAAAGTGTAAGTAATAGATTTAAAAAGTGTATTAAATTTCTAGTAAAACTAGTATAAATATTATTAAAATTAATAATTCAGCTGCTTTTGATTTGATACACTAGATGTTATTGATTGATTATCTCTAATATTTACGTTGCATATTCATAATATTTTGTGTTAAGTAGTGTATTAGACTATCCACATAACCGACATTGTTGAATGAAATGTCATTATTATACGATAGCAGATACAGCGACAAGATTGTATCCATATAAGTGGGATGGAGAGCGATCTGTGTTGAAAAAAACAACGGAGATGGATTTTATCGCAATTCGATGTTCGCTGTTGAAAATACACGGTTCATATTCCGTTTTCTTCGGATTACTATAATAGGGTATTGCAGCCTTTTTTGAAAAGTATTTTAATTTAATCCTAAAGCAAAAGTGAACAACCACGAAATTTACTAAAACTTTATTCAATCCATAAGTGGCATATTTTTATACCACTTCAGTAAGTTTCAAAGTGTAAAATTTTATTCAATCAGTATTGAATACAATTTTACTACAAAGTAACTACTAATTCTGCATCGCGCTATGAGAGTTCTCGCGCCGATTAGTATATTCCCAACAGCAACCGTTGGGCCGCGGCCCACCAGGCATGATCACGTCGCCTGGCCGGAGGGACATTACACCCGTTCCTCCACAGTGGTGACTCCTACGTGATTGGAAGCAGCCTTCAAGAAGCATATTAGCAGCATCATGATCGCCACCGTCGTATACACTCCTACAGCAATGAGCGGTAATCCAGTCTCAGCCAGCCAGCACCGCACCCAGCCCTGACTCACTGGGACCAGCGAACTTCAGCCCCGACTCACTGGGGCTAGCGGCATTCAGTTCCGACTCACTGGAACTAGCGGAATATATTTCCGACTCACTGGAACTTGCGGCACTCAGTTCCGACTCACCGGAACTACTCACTACTGGCCCTGCCACGCTCCTTAATAGAGCATAGACTGCTGACTCATCAAGATATCGACCTCCGATCTTGGAGGGAAGTGATGTGGCGACGTCCACATACAGCAAAACATACTCCAACATCATCTAGCGAAGATGAGCTGAACTACGAAGTAACTACTAATCCTGCATCGCGCTATGAGAGTTCTCGCGCCGATTAGTATATATAAAACTTCTCAACATCAACCGTTGGGCCGCGGCCCGCCAGGTTCATACCTGGCGGGCCGCGGCCCAACGGTTGATGTTGAGAAGTAACTACTAATTATATACTCACCTCGCCTGGTAGGAGGATCCTCCTTTTGTGTTGGAGGGACATTACATCCGTTCCTCCACACCTTATTGCCTTAACTATCTTTATGTTATCTTTTTTTGATCATTCCATTCATACAGTAAAATACCTATTGAACCTAACAACAACCAGAGATTAAATCGCAGAACCTAGGTATTATCATCTAAACTGGTAGGTAAACCTTCTTTTCTATGCTTAAGGAATATCGCATCCTAATCAAAAGCAAAAGTGAATATGCACTGCACTGTACAACAAGTGTAAAACAGTACAAAAGCAAACTCTCGTATAATACATTCAATTCAATTCAAGAATAACAAACAGTTAAGCTATTGTAAGGAGTTCTTAATACAGCGCAGGAGTCTTTATCAATGCGCACGTCGTGTTCAGCGTTTACTGTGAAGTGTCGGCATGTTTCCTGCAAAACCGGCGCCGTATCATTCGTTCTTTGTCCGCTCACCACATGAACAAAATTCTACTTATTTATAGTTCGTTTCGATATTATGCAACAACTTTGCAACATATGCATTTTGCGTGGTTTGCTTATTTCGCAACTTATTTGTATCACGATGGCGTTGGCTGGGCTTAGGTTTGAAACTATGGAGCTGTTGTTTGTTGTTTTTTAATGAACATAAAAGTAAAGGATGAATTCATGCTTTATCGTTTAGTGCTGTTTTAATTAAACGTTTAGATGTTTTTTTTTTTTTTGAGGGATTTTTTTGTCCCTAATAAGCAGTAGCCGGCGTTATGCAGGCGAAAAACTGTATTAAAATAAAATCAAAAAATAAAATTAGTAACATTTTCTAAATTTAATGTCCATAAAATCCAATACTAACTAACAGGGGCATCCATAGTAACATATATGAGTACAGCCATCCATTTCCAAGCAATGCACTTACACATTCACTGTACACGAATAAAATGCAAAATTTGGCAACTATATCCGGTAGTAATGTGAGACAGTGCTGAGTGTGCGCCGCGATATTATGAACATTAATAATGTTCCGGTTTATGCAACCAACATTATTTTATCCTGACTAATGCACAACACTTATGACGACGCTACAGCTTTGAGAGATAATAATACTTTAGGGGAGCTAGGGCACTAGATATAAATAAGTTATAACATGCAGTTTCTGCAGATTTCAAACAATTTTTTCATTGTGAGTTTAATTCGGAATGATTAATTTGTTTGTGCCACAAAGGATGTTGGTCATATTAATATAAAGTTAATTTCATGTAAAGTTATTGCAATCACTTATAAAGTGCATAGGTATGTAAGTATTTACAACGTCAAAAGTATGAAATATGTAAGTCTCAATATAATAATGAAAAAATGATCAAATCTTAACTCTAAATCTTAAATGCATATCAAATTTAATTTAAAACTGATCCCGTGAAACTGCAAGGAGCAATAAGAAGACCGCACAATGGAGATAGATGAAACTCATTCAAGAATCGAAACCAGCTAAGTGCTAAGTGGGGTGGACGGAGGGGCTGATGTCATTACTTCTTATGTGTTCGTTCGCTCCACACCTAATCTAATCACCTATCTACCGCTAGAGCTTTATAGCTACACTTTGGTTTGAGAAAACTTTAACTTGTTACGAAATCCTTAAGTCTACGTATAGATTTTAGCGAAACTCATTCAGCTATATCGGTATATGTAATCGTTCATAATATTTTTTTTATCATCTGTACAGAGTAAACGAATTAAGTCCGATTAATAACTAAGCCGACCGCTGTTTGTGGAAGTCATAATGTTTACTTAGAATATTTGAACAGTTTGCATAGTGTTGTGTATCCGCTAATGAGTTATGTTGCTAGGCCTTCGAGATAGGAACAGTTGGCGGCAGCGGATTCGATTATTCCAGTATCTATAGGCACCTGTATTACTAGTAGTGGTATAAACATAAACGCACGGCTCATACAGGGAAAATGTATTTTACACATTTGGCTAGGTAGTTAATATTTATTTTCTAGACCGTAGTTCGCTCTAAAAACTTTTCTTACCCAATGTTTTTTGTTTCTTATCCTGCCTTACCATAAACGAACTTATCAGAAGGAAATATATTTGTTACAGCCCTATAAAATAAAACTACTAACAAAAACTTCTTATTAGTATGATAAGCCGATGTAATTGTTGCTCACAGAATATAAGTAACTGCTACCTTCCTGTAACTAAAAGTTTCATTATGAAGTTTTTTCATCTCGCTTAATGTTCTCTACCTATTTCTTTAAGGAGTTTGGACAAAAGCTCAGGAATTGAAATTTTACGCTACAGTGCCTCTGCCAAACATTGTCCTACACATACATTTTATACACAATTACAAGTATTTCTAGCGTTATCTGAAATTGAAATCCGTATTATTGCCAAATACTTCGTTCGACATAAGAAGGAATGCTATAACCGTAGTGAGAGACCATTTTACTACTGAGTTAAATGAAATGCAATGAATGAAGTTAACATATATTATTCCCTTCTAACCAAGTTTTTGGACTTGGTTTTAAACGACTTTTTCGGCAAATAAGCATACTGCTCATGTATTGATAAGCCAGCTTAGGATTGTGTCAAATTAAAGAGAAGTATCTAATTGAACGTGCGAAATACTAACTTCTGTTTACCGACTGATATATATATATTTTTTAAAGAATACTAGCAACGTGGGTCACACATTACTAGTATTCTTGTTAACCCCTCCAGATAAGCTAAATGCTTGTGTTAGGAGTGGGTTCACGTCGATAGTGCACTGGGTGTGGTTCAAACGCGCAACCACTTGATCGCAAGTCCAACGCCTTAGCCATTACGCTACCGCCGCTTTTATATATGTAATGAAATGCACATCAGCATCAAACTATCAACATTTTCTTGGGTTCGATAGTTTTTGCTTATACTTTTCTGTTAACCGTAATCTCCGTAGTCAAAATCATAAGCAAAAAAAAAGTCTTTTTGCCTACGATTTTTATTACAAAGTCCACATTTAGTACTTTCATACTTCCCAATATTCTTTTAATCCCTTTGCACCACCATCATGTTTCTGCTACAATAAACACGTACTTCTTAACTTAGCCGTTGCTAGGGCCAAATAAATGAGAAATATACACCCGAGCACGAAAATCAAAATTATACGCTATTCGTTGGTAAGTGCATCACTTGGGAATAGGTATACCGATTTGGTAAGCTATTTTTAGATGTTTGAAATGTAAATATTTAAATAAGTTTTAGTTTAATATAAATATATAAATTTGGATTTGAAAGATATGATTTGATAGAGTGCCAGCTAATATATGGAATTGATTTTTGCTATAAACAGAGAGTCCAGCACTCATGTAATATCGTAGGTGCCTGGAAACACCGAAAAATTCAGTGTGTCTGTAGACTTGTAACAGGGGACGGCTCTAAGTCCGTATCTCCCGTCCGAATAAAGGAAGACTCATCATGGTGCGTTCCGTTTGCAGACGACATAGTATTGGTCGGTGAAGACGGGTCCAAGGTCCAAAGCAGGCTAGAAAAATGGTAACAAACATTGAATGTGAGTAATGAAGTATGTTGGCTTGAAAATCAGGAGAACCAAAGACAATTACATGTTCTGTGATTTCGGCGGTATCTTCCGCCCTAAAACTTTTTCGCTAGATAGAATAGCAACACCAGTCTGCTCCGATTTTAAGCACCTCGGCTCGCACCTATAAAGCGATGGCAAAATGGACAGCAGGCTGCAAATCATCGAATCAATGCAGTAACAAGAACAATAAGTGATTTGTTTCATGTTAAACTGAAAGGAGGGATCTAAAAGACGATTATCAGACCTGCCGTAAAGTTGGCCCACATGAAATGCGAAAGTCGACATGGGTGTATGGTGTGACTGAGATGAAGGTAAGGAATGAGTATATTATAGTGACCCTGACAGTAGAGCCAGTGGATGAAAAGTTGAGGGGCAAAGATTATCGTGGTATGGACATGTAATGGGGAGGGATGAGCAAAATGTGGTGAAGAGAGTTTTTGCTCCAGCTTGGTTACCCCTACGGCCTCATTAGCGTCTAGGCGCAGCACACTGCACCTACGGTCCACGTAAGAAGAGCATCTCTCTCCCGTCTACACAGCAGCCAGCCACTACACAGCAACCGCCCCGACTCATTGGGGACTTCACCGCAGCACCGCACGCAGCACCGCAACACCGCACGCAGCCCCGACTCACTGGGACCAGCGGACTTCAGCCCCGACTCACTGGGACTAGCGGCATTCAGTTCTGACTCACCGGAACTAGCGGAATATAGTTCCGACTCACTGGAACTACTCACTACTGGCCCTGGCACGCTCCTTAATAGAGCATAGACAGCTGACTCATCAAGATATCGACCTCCGGTCTTGGAGGGGAGTGATGTGGGGACTTCCACATACAGCAAAAAGAAACATACTCCAACATCATCTACAACCTACTAATCCTGCATCGCGCTATGAGAGTTCTCGCGCTGAATAGTATATATACAAATTCCCAACATCAACCGTTGGGCCGCGGCCCGCACGACATGATCACCTCGCCTGGTCGGAGGATCCTCCCTTTGTGTTGGAGGGACATAAGACCCGTTCCTCCACAGAAGTGAAGATATTTTTGACTTAATAATTCACTTGAATTTAATTTACTAGATGAAAACCCGGCTTAGCTCGGGTGAAATGTGATACACAATCTTTTACAAAATGTAGGTAGATATACGTGTGAATCGGCCTTAACGAACTCAACATGGCATCCGAGTGGCCAATATGGCGACTGCCATTTGCACCATTAGAATTTAACAAAATACTCGACAATCCGAATTTTGTGGATATATGTTGTCGACTCGAAATCATTATTTTTCACGTTTTATTATTCAGGTAAGGTTTCAATCGAGTCTACCGTACCCCTTGACCGAATTATTAATATAGATTTTAATTACCTGGAAGTTAGTATCAAATATAAATGGGATTTCAAAAATTAAGAAGTGTGGTGGTTAATGCTGACATGTAATTCTGAGTATTGTACAACATGTGAACGAACCCCCACACAGTAGTAAGTCGTTGTTAGGTTCTCGTTATCGATACTTGTGCATTGTAATTCCTCAGTAAGAATAAAGTATATTTTTGGGTTACCTCAAGTATCATTTCTCTTCTGCACACATATACCTTACACGCAGATATATAGTGAAGAGTGACTAAACACTACAGAAGTAAAATCCTATCCTTGTTCCATGTTTTAGGAGTGTTCAAATTAAGGGCTGTCACTTTACTAGGGCAAGATGAAGTGCCTATGTCTAAATCGAGATAATTGGAACAAACTGATGAAAACCAAACTGTACGGTGTAGCTAAGTTTCAAACTACAAACTAGGGATCCTAATACACACCAATACTTCACCATTTTGTAATAACAGAGAGTCGGTTAAAAATAAAAGTAAGAGTCTGTTAATAAGTTAACAGATTCTTACTTTATTAATTACGAGTAGTGCCTCGCGGTTTCTGAAGTCCCAATCCCGTAGGAATATCGGGATAAAAAGTAGCCTACATGTTAATCCATGTATCCAGCTATCTACATACCAAGTTTCTTGGCAAGCGGTTCGGTGGTTTTTGCGTGAAAGAGTAACAAACATCCATCCAAACTTACACATTTATAATATTAGTGGGACTATATTAAAATTTTTATTCGACAAATGGATTCTAACATTCAAAATTGTTGGTAAATTTACAATCAAACACGTGTGCATGTCATTTCAAAGTTTTGCCTTTATTACGATCGGTTTTACATTATTCCAGTCCCAGTTTATATTTTATACTAAGTTTGCTTGGGATATTGTCATTTCAAAACTTTCAATGTAAATATGGTACATTGGGCTTGTTTTACAAAGATGGGACTTGCCGGATCCGGTTGCCTAAATACGAGTAACAGGGACAGTTTGCGAGTCTTTCGAAAATTAATACAGCTCACTGAATTTGTTTATAAAGGCAATCTGGCAGTCGTTTTGTTTGATAGTCGAGCTACGACCGGACTTAAGCAGTGAAATAAATTGTACGGGTAGCGTCGAAGGGCTGTAGTCTAGTTTATTATTCATAAATCTTTACGCTTTGTAGGCGGATAACGGGCCATTCAAATCAAATTTTCTTGTATTTCATGAATTTCAGAAAAGCGAACTCTCTACGTCTGATATTTGAATGTCGTTTAGAAAAGAGGTCGACAGCTAAAATAAAATTTGATCCACTCACGGCAAGTTTTTTTTTTCTTCAAAAGTTTCATAATGGAACAATTATAACTAAACTTAGGAACTTCTTTGAGTAACAGCCTTTTAATAGATTTTTTGATCGACTTTTAAATTGAAAGTAAGTAACGCGACATTAATCTGTAGCTTACGTAACCTAAACTTTTTAATATAAATATTCGAATAAGCAATTAGGAGTTTGCAGCATTTTAGTTTAATAATTCGGATTGCTTTTTGAAATTTGAAATATTATTTCGGACGTGCAACAAGGTCTTTACTCCTGGAATCTTTAAATCAAAGGTAAATATTGCATTACTTGCGCTAATTTCCCGTAATTTAGTTCTCTATGATATTACCAGGTCAAGGTTAATTCACAAAATTGATGAGTATATTTTGTTTGTTATCAATTATAATTAACTAGCTGCGCCCCGCGGTTTCACCTGCGCAAGTCTCAATGCCGTGGGAATATCGGGATTAAAAGTAGCCTATGTGTTAATCCACGTCTTTAGCTATCTACATATTAAGTTTCATTGCAATCGGATGAGTAGTTTTTGCGTGAACAAGCAACAAACATCCATACATCCTCACAAACTTTCACGTTTAAAGTATTAGTAGGATGTAAATTTTCATGAAATAAAGCAAATTTTGATGGTCTATGCTCAAGGCCACTAATACCTATTAGCAATAATTAGCACCTTAACTGTATTTTTGTTAATTTGTATGAAGGTACGGGTGTACTTTACGGTGTACCTATAATATACCTTTAATGTAATTGCTTCGATACCTGCTAATGGTTCTACTTTTCTGGCTAATTAATCTTAAATGAGAATTGAGAATACATTTGGTCACGTAAGCTACGACATTCTATATTTTACTAAGTTTGAATGAGGCTGAGGCTGATCAGGATTTTGTTGTTGTTTTAAGACGACATAATTATTCATGTAATAAGGGTGCTTACGCCTAAAGACCCAACTGTGGTTAGGAGAACCTCATGCTATGGTATCTACGAACATAAGATAATTATAATTTTTTTATTAAGTTCAGTGCCATTGCAAGGGTAGGTAGACGAACTTAAATGACTGTGTTATAATATTTAAATTTTAGATTTTAATGAGAGGAAACAATTTTAAATCTACATTTGTAAATAAAAGATATAAAGCAAAATATTGCATATTAAACATCAAAAATCGTTTAAAATTCAATACAAAGTTAAATTGTTCCTGAACAAACTTTTATTATTTCAATTGTTTAAAATATTATCATAACAATGAAGTTTATTTTTTGGGTAATTGGAACTTATTAATATTGGGTTTGCAACACTCATATTGCAAAAGGTTGCCTACGAATACGTGATTGCCGGTTTCTCACACATTTTTTCTTTTGGCAAATAAGTTTTACTTGAATACTGGAGATTAGTAATAAACATACATTTATTAGCAAAGGTATAAAATGTTAAAGTTTGAACCAGTAAAACAATAAACAGATTGCAACAATAACACAATTTATAATGATAAAAAGGTAAATATATATTAAGTGGATATATAAGTTGTATAAGATAACAAATATATAAATATATAATGGCTTCGGCACGTATGGGTTGGCTCAACCGGAGTGTTTCGCCGGTGTGTGAGGTTACTGGAGGCCCTAACCTTTCCTTCTCTCCCTTCTTCTTCTATTCCCTCCTCCCCCCTCTTCACCCCTCTCCTCCTCTTCCCTGAATTCCCCTACCCACCTTAAAGGTCGACCACGCCTTTGTGGCTCTTGAGTTGCAGGTGCCCCTGGATGGTGGTAGTCACTGGCCATCAGGTGACCCATCTGCTCATTTGCGAACTATCCCTTAAAAAATATAGGTATATACACCGTACTTAAATGGATAGGTAGTTATAGGTACCTACACATTGTTCAATTGTGTATAAACTTATAGTTATGCATATTACATTATTTTTAGTTAACTGGACACCATAGTGTTTTGTGTTGTCACTAAAAAAAGCAGAGCTCCCTGTACTATTGTAGTCTTTGGAGAACCTATTTGAAACCCCAAATGTTATTCGTAATGCACTTTTGCACTTTAGTTTTATTAATATCCAAAATTTAATAGCTTTACTCGTCTTCATATTTTTTTATGTTAGGACACAGTACTTACTCGTTAAAGCTAAAGGTTTTAAAATATACACGTATATTACAGATATTTACACTCAAAAAGAGTTAGTTGCACTCCATATCAAAAGCATAATGCATGATGAACACCACATTATAATACAGCGCTTTGTAAAACACGAAGGTGTTTAAAGGTGTTTGAAGTTAATAATGGTCGTTTTCAGAGCATAATGATTATGAATAAATACATTAAAATTTTTGCGGCTAATCTCCTAATAGTTGCTTAAATAACAACATTGTAAAATTATTTAGGTTAGTTGACAAACAAAGACTGTAAATTTGTTGTCGTTATTATTTAGAATATAATTTACGTCAAGCTTGCGTCAGTTGTCAAAATCACAACGCTAAATTTGAAAATAATAAATTGAATATTATAGTTCACCAAGTTGAGTTTGCGACAACGTACGCCTCAGGACTAAATAAAAGCAAAGAACCGGCCTTAATTATTTTCATTTAATCAACAAGACAAAGGCATACCAATGTTTAGAATGTAATGCGCTCGACTGCCTCGGCCCAATCAGTGTTGCCGTCTTTGATTCAAGCGGGAAACTTTGTGTGTTACTTTACCATTAAAGGAACGTGGAAAATTAACAAGAAGCTTTGGCATCGCAACCTGCATGAGAATGGCGCCTTTACCATCCATTACGGTCCACTCCTTCCCAACACTAATTTGTCTTATCCCTTATTGTCACGCATGTCAATGAATGAGGGACGTCGTTGCTTCTTCTTTGAGTAAATACGTTTCGGGCATTTTCTTCTGAGAGATTTTCCCTGATTAGATATTACATGTTTATTAATTTACTTCCTCCCTTTTCTTATTCGATCTTTGGAAATTCATCACATTTACATTTGATTATAATGGGCATATTACACGTACGTATTTCAATTAAATGCAAGTAATACACTTAATTTAAAAAAAAATACTTTATACAAAAAATTAAACCAACGGAAGAAGAAAGGAACTGAAAATCGGAAAATAAAATTGTTAGCCTAACTAAACTTCTACACTAGTGTAAATACCTAAATAATATTGAGTCAAAAAAATAATACAAAACTTGTTTTTTAACATTAATAGTTAATAGCAACAGCAAGTAATAGTTACTTATATAAAATTCTTATTTACCTAACTTATTTAATTCACTTATGTAAAATAAAGTTACCTACTTTAACTATTCATAGTTTTTTGTTAAAAATATTTAAACAACAGATATTCCACCAACTTTAATTAGGTTTGAAGATCTCATTGAGATGAATTTATAAGAATAAACACAAAATAGATGCTGTAAACCGCTGAGAAGTTCTCTCAACTGAATTCCGCATCCATTATCAGATCAACTACAGGTCTCCGTCATATTGTAGTGTCATTAGAACTACAAATGTGTGCTAAGTTTCAACAAAATCGGTTAACAGGTGTAAAGTCAATGGGTGAACAATCATTCGTTCCCTATTTTCCTACCCTTAGGGTTGAAATTTTTATTTAAAATTTAAATTAGACCAATTTTGAAGTACAGGGTGTACTTCAAAATTGGTCTAATTTAAATCCAATAAAAAATAAGTATCGAAATACACAAAGAAATAAAAACTTGGGTTGACTTGAGAACTTCCTTTGTTTCTTCGTCGGTTAAAAATATATTTCAATTCTACAATTTCATTAACTTAGCAAATGAGAGCATGTATGAATCACAAAACTTTCTAATCATGTATCTAAATTTTTAGTCAAACCATAACACAAAGTTGGACAAACATATTTCGCGCACGTCGTCCAAACATTGAGTTACTGTAAATTACAGTTGGAACTTTTTTATCAGTACCGAGAGACAGTAAACGATTTACGTCGTAGCTATCATGGCAAAAATTAAATTACAACAGTCGTTACCGACGAAGGGACGAAGTTACAGGCAGTAAAGCTAATTAGTTAGCTCCGAAACTAAGCGTTAATTTAGATTTGAAGGAATGGCAGGTTGATAGCGGAAGCGGAAATCATTATTGCTACACACATCGCATGTTCTAGTATGTGACTTGTGTATTATTATTTAACGAGACAGAATTTTAATGAACAACATGTGCGATTGTTGATGCTGATTTAATTGTTTAAAATTCATAAACTTGTATGGATATAGAATACATAGGTCCACGGATCAACTACACTATATTCTTTTTCAATCTGCAAATTTTTTAGACTTTTCAATAAAATTTATTAATCAAACAGATAGCAATACAAGTAAGTATACATATACAATAAATCATAATCTAATTATAACTACTAAATTTGGTTAAGGTCCTTTACTCCTAGCTAGGTTATATAGGTACAACCTGTGTTTAGGAATAACCGGGTACCGGGGTTCAAAGGGAATCCTTTGAAATAGTATGCTGTGCGCTATACATAATGTGATATTTTTAATATTACCTGTGATTACATCTATTTGATTAAGTTACATAATAAAACGTATAACTTATAATAACCAATTTTGTGAAATAAATTAATTTTTATCAGAAACGATAACGAGAATTTTACAAATTTAAGTAAAGCTTTTATTTTTATAGTGAAAACTTCTTTAGACACGTTGGACACTTTTGGTATTTGGAAAATGCACTGAACTCGCGTGACCGTCACGTTTTCATGTTTTCACTTCTGACGTGCAGTCCTACGACTGACAGTTTTTTTTTTCCAACTCTCCCCATACTCGGCACCTTAAAGTATATGACCTACTTATTTCACTCGTTAGGCTTGTTGCCACTTGCCATTTTGTGATATGAGTTCATCAAGTAAATGCTTGCTGATATAAGAACTTGGTATGAATTTAGATCTAAGTCAAATATTATATCATATGTAAAAAGCGCTAAAGCAAATTAAGATGGATACAACATCAGTCACAGCATTAAGCTTTTTAGATTAAAAATCATAAATCATGTACGAGTATGTACTTCTGATCAAATCGGAGCAAAGTAAGATATCGTATCCATTTAAAATGAGAGAAAATCGTTGTTGTAAAATATTGGCATTCGATTCTCGCTCTCCCCAGCCGAGCGGTACGTAATTTATATTCTAAAAAGATTTAACGTTTAATGTAATTCATTATTTGTATAAATATTATGTAAAACGCGAGGTAATTTAAGCACATGCGATGCGTGCCGTCCTTATTTTTGGTCGATATGATAGGATTAGCCTAATACTGGTCTGTACGCGTATCTTCTATAATATTTTGTAACGTAGGGTATTTTAATGCAATACTTGATATTTAAAATATGTATTGTCTTGTAATTCGTTGTTTGTAATCTATATAAATAAAAATTTATGTTTGTCTGTTTGTCTTTATGCGCTCCGAAACCATTGCTCAGATTGAAACTTTGGTAGGGTGTTCTAGGGACGCCCGCGAGGGTTCCTGGCTCAAAAATCTATACAAAAAAAAATGGTATTGCAACGCATGCTAGGTCAGCTAGTGATGAATAAAGTATAAATCTAACAAAAAAATCTTAAACAACCGTACGCACGGTCATATTCTTCGTGACGCGTCATATTATAATTTTTAAGGCCTATAATAAACCAATGTTTAGCAGTTCAAACGAATGCTTATTATCTAAATTGGCACTACTGTGTCGTTATAAGGCATTAATATTAATCTTTGTACATGTAGTTTCAGCTTTTAAATTATCTCTCTTCAGATTTAGGTTGTAATATATTTAATATAATTTACTAGTGGGAGAGTCATACTTTGGCACGTATGGGCCGGCTCGACCGGAGTGCGACACGACACGGCCTTACAGAAAACCGGCAGTAAAGCAATTCTTCAGTTGTGATTCACCAAGTGAGTGAGGTTACCAGAGGCTCTAACCCTTCCCTCTGCCCCTCTTTCCCCTCCCCCCTTTTTCACTCCCTTTCCCTACTCGCACCTTAAAGGCCGGCAACGCACTTGTGATTCTCGAGTTGCAGATGCCCATGGGCGTTAGTAGTCACTTGCCATCAGGTGATCCGTCTGCTCGTTTGCCCCCTAACCCATAAAAAATAAATTTAAGAGCGTGTCTGTCGGGTTTCAAGGAAATCTAAACAATTTTATAGCACCAATTAACTTTCGCACCTCGGTACTTAAACGAGCACAACCACTATAAAATGCCCTGATTTTGCATTTATCCTATATTTTTCCTACTATCTACCATTATTTAATTCTTTGTACTAAAAAAAACTCATAAAGGAATGAAAGCCGATTTCAAAATCTAATACAAAGACATCCCACACTAAGAAAATAACAAGCCATACGAGATCCCTTTTAAACTTCTATGGGTATAATTGTACGAGGAAAAACAACAGTTTGTACCGAAGGCAAGAACTGGATTAAGGCCAAACAGATCACGTCTTGCATTTCAGTAAGAAGGAAACTAACTTCAGAAATTGGAAAACGTTTCTTTACGATACACTGCTTTTTTATATCTGCCTGATGTAGAAGTATGACTGATGTGATCGTCTTAAATAATGCTGAAGAATCTAAATTTTTTGACGTTAGGTTTAGACTAGACTTGCAACAAATAGTGTTTTTGGCCACATGCCGAATACCGAATATTCTGCAGGCTTCCTGGCCGATTAGCTGATTATTCGGCAAAAGTATTCGACTGAAGCGTGGCAGGAAACTTTTATCGACATTTATGTTTCTTGTTTCTACTTTTCACTGTTTCAACGCCTCCCGCAATGACACATCAAAGCGTATCTATCTTCTTTTATGTATTACTTCGAGGAGCATTGTAAAGTACAGAGAAAGCATAGCACATATTGAGACATAGAAAGATAAAACTCAGTTGCAACATTGCTGAAAATTTCGGGATATTAGTTCTCTTCAGTATAATCTTCCACTACAAAATTTTTATAACAATTCTAACGCATGGACAGATTATGTTGTTTTTTCACATTATGGAAGTTAATTATGTAGGTGAGTATTTTGTTGAGAAAAAAAAGAAGAGTATGAAAAAAATATGTTTTCTTTAACCAATTAATTATTAGACTACAATAAATTAAAAATACACTATCACACCTCCACCACATTTCAAAATACACACATCAGACCTTTCTTAGCCTCGAGGTTATGGAAAGACCTAGACGTGATGAGGTCAAATGAACCTCAGATTCGGACTTTGCGACCCCAAAAACTTAAGGTTAATATAATATAGTTCGTAAAAAATTATAAATTTTTTCGCGGTATCGGGTTAAATAGTAGAGAGGTTATAGGGTTAAGTGCTTAATGCTTCATAATGTGTATTTATTTCTAGATCAAGAGACTTAATAAATTACCTAGTAATTGGTATTTTGTGTTGAAAATTCTTTGGAATACAGTTATAAGCAATTATTAGGTTATGAGACCTATTTTTTGAGGTTATGAAAAAAACCTGACGTGATGCGGTTTAACAGACCACAGATTTAGATTTAGCGACCCCAAAAACATAAGATAGATAGACATGGTCTTGTGGTTTTGTGGTTTTGTGGAACTGTGTTATTAATAAACTTAATGCTTTTCTATTAAATAAAGTCTATTATAGCATAGCTCAGAGCTCTTTAATGACAAGTTATAACATAAACTTAACTATAAATATTAGTAGATAAACAATACATACACATTTTTGTTTTAATTATATTGGTATATATAATAGTGATGTATAATAAGTTAACTTAAACGAGTAATTATATAGTGAGTATTTATTAAAATAAATGTTTATTCTACATCTTGTTTTTAAATTTTTACACCTATGTAAACATTTTAGAACGCATAATAAAAAATAGAGTTGAATTGAATCTATTTTGATGTCTCACTTCGGTAATATGGCTGTTGCAACACTCGAGTATGAAGCATTAAAAGCATTTATTATATGCAATGACATCAGGCAGACTTGTGTTCATACTTACTAATGTGTTTAGAGATAGGACTCGCATGAAACAAAATTTCTTTTTATACTCAAGACTTTAAGAAATGAGAGCTGGAAAAATGAATTTAAAAATATTTTAGTATTTAGAAATCACCATGAATTTATATTCTAAGAAATGTATAAAATGTGAAGTCATTTCACATTTTATACATTTCTTAGAATATAAATAAATGTTACTAATAAATACATAAATAAATGATGCATATTGGTCCGTGTTCGGTTTGTCATTGTAATGAAGATAAGAAACATAGCGAAACAAACGGTAGTTCGTTCGTAACCGAGGTCCTAAAGTAGTCATAACTCTATCGTGTTTGCATTACCTTCACGGTTGACTGATCGCTCAGATCTGCGTGCAAATGTGACATGAATATTTCATCATGTCGAATTTACAAACAAAATAGATACAAAACTACAACTATCAAATAAAAACTATGCAAAAGTTGTTTTGTATTTTCTGCTTTTAGAGTTCATGCGAATGAAAGCGCTATCGGTACAAATGAATGAATCACATTTGTTAAAACATAAAACAAATTGTGAAATGTTCAAAACGTTTCATGGTACAACTGTTCATTTATTTTTATTATAAATCCTTTTACGGAATTTGAAGCATTATATACACGATAAGTCAAAATGTCAAATAGGATTTTCACTAGTCAAATGTGTGTAATAATATATATATATATTTTTTCAAGTCGGAAATTTATATCTCTTTATTGTACTCCTTTAAGTAGTAAATAATGCAAATATGTTACATATATTTAGGTATAACAATCGGCGGTATTATCACTCACGTCGCTTTCTTAGAGACTAGCTTTTGCCCGCTACTTCGTTCGCGTGGAAATCTTGGTGAAATGTATTTAACGGGAACCGTACATTTTTCGGGATAAAAGTAGTCTATGTGCTATCCTAGACTATAATCTATCGCTGTGCCAAATTGCATCCGGATCCGTTCAGACGGTTTTGCGTAAAAGAGTAACAAACTTTCACTTTTGTAATATTAGTAAGATATACGTTTATATTTAGACTCTCACTTGTCCGGTTTTTTTCTTAATATAGGTGGACGAGCTGCGGCGTCAGGATTAGTTCGGGGGCACTGGGCGTGGGACTCCATCAAGACTAGCCAATATCGGTCCTGTTATTAACATCAAACTTGGTTCTTCAAAGCCCTATCAAAAACACAATGTTTTACAAAGGTGGTGGTTTTACAAAGCTAGGTCGTAGCGGTAATTCACTTCACTTCTAGTACTAATTACTAATTAGTCACAAAGAGCAACATGTTTATGTTTCTCGGAGAGGCAAGAAGCTCCTGCATCTAATTAATATACAGGCATACTAGAAATCGTGGCAAGTACCACAAGGTTCATTGCAGCAAAAATCACCGCTCCCGGCAAAAGGTGTGATGTCGAGTAGTATTTGACTCTAATATAATCATCGTAACCGTAAACTGCCGTAGCAAAGATGGGGAAGAGAGGGAGAGGGAAGGGTTAGGGTATCCGGTAACCTCACTCACTCGGCGAAAAGCAATGCAAGCATTGCTTCACTGCTGGTTTTCTGTGAGGCCCTGGTATCACTCATGTCTTATCTAGCAGGTACGATCGAACTTTAAAACAGAACTGTGTGGTGAACTAATTGCGGTGTGTTTGGTTTGCAGCGGTTCTTAACCGTGTACTAGACTACTATTTTGTATTACACAATCTTTAGTTGACTACCTTTGTATGCGCAGCACAACCCCTCATATCGTTTCATGTATTTAGCTGTAGTATCCCAGATGCTCGTCCATACCTTCACACACTACTGTAATATCTTACCATTAGCAGAGCGAAATGTGTACCGAAAGGCCAGATGTTAAATCAATCTTATAACCAGAACTTGAATAGTATAGACATTGCAGCATTACGTCTAACGCCTTTAAAAGTAATGTAGTCAAATTATTAAACAAGTAATTATTATACAACTATGGTGAATGGTAAACTGATTTACCAAATATATCTGTAATCTTTTAAAATCCTTTGTTTTGGTTCCCCACTCGCTAGATTTTGAGAAAAAAATAAAAATTAAAATAATATAATTTGGAGCCAAAAATCATACATACATACACTCCAAAAAACATTGCCCTTTCTTGCACAATAAGGTAGATAAACCTACGATTCTTATTTCTTGCGCAAATTTGAACAATATTTACTCAACTTGTGGTAAATGGTGTTGGTGACACTTTAATTAAGAAGTATCTATAAGAAAACTGTATACATACTCTGTATTGTGTTACTGTTAATTTACCCAAATAAATACCAAGACTAAAAAATATAAAACAGTATTGCCTTCAAAAATATATTAACATAACATACGTAAGTTTGCACAAACAGCGCTATTTTGAGAAGAGTAAGAGTAACTTCAATTTCCAACGCACAGTTGGGCCCCGGTTGACAACTAGGTAAGCACTTTACGAGAGCTAAAGATTAACTCAACAATATAACACGTGTAAGCTTATGTAAATAGTCAACCTTAGACCATTGTGTGAATTACAAACGAAATGAAGTTTACCCTCATAATGAGGTGTAGAATTATGCTAATAATGCTAAGGCATCACACAAGTTGTAATTATGTACCTTACTCCATACCCGCCTACAGTGTTAACCCATGTGTGTCTTATAAAAATATGTGAAAAATCATCTTCGGCTAAAATGTAATTAAATAAATTTTAAATGTCTTATATTACGTTATAACTAGAATAGTCTAGAATTCAGAGTCAAAGGGAATGTAATTATAAATATTAATTTAAACCGATAAATTATAAATTTAAAACACATACAAAAGAAAAGTCAGAAACAGTAACGCACAGCAGTATTTTGTATTTGTTTTTAATTGATTATAAATATTTTATTAATTTTAGGATAATAGACAGAATCCAGTCTATTATCCTAAAATTAATGTAACTATGTGTTTTAAATTTATAATGTATCGGTTTAAATTAATATTCATGTCATTATTAATCCGGCCTCTTTAAAGGGATTCCTGATGCAGGTATCTTATGTTGTCTTATCTATTGGCGTCCTAAAATGATATACGCTCTACCGCCGGTTATGGATAGTCGTAGGGCGTGGCATAAGAATTTACGGGGTCCACATTAAGGAAAATTAAACGATGCCACAAACTCTAGTTTAAAGTATCAATCCCAATGTCAGTCCTACTGATAAAGTATATTTTTTAGTAGCAGCACCAACAAACTCTTCTAAAGTCCTTTTTTGCAATAGAGCTAATAGTCAAAAGTAATGGATTTTTTGCCTAATAGTGTGTAAAAAGAATTTGATTACAAATAACTCAGCTCATGTCACCGTCCGCGGTCCTTTGACACTAAACTACAAAAAGGGATCCTCTTCAATATTTCCCTTTGTGTTTGCATGACTGACGATTCTGCAATTGTAAGTCTTTTCACCGTTTCCGACAATGTTTTTCAAAGTGACAAATGTTTGTTTTGTCATATCTAGATAGAACTTCTATTTTATAGCAACGTAAACTAATCAGCATTTTACATAAGATTACTATAGGCATAGAACATATAAAGTATGATATAATTGTAATAACTTATTTATTCGTGGGAGAGCCATGCATGGGCACGTATGGGCCGGCTCGACCAGAGTGATACCAGGGCCTCACAGAAAACCAGCAGTGAAGCAATGCTTGCATTGCTTTTCGCCGAGTGAGTGAGGTTACCGGAGGCCCTAACCCTTCCCTCTCCCTCTCTTCCCCCTCTCCCCTCCTGTCCCCTTCTTCCCCCCTTCCTCTACGCCTACTTTAAAGGCCGGCAACGCACCTGTGACTCAAAAATAAGTTTTTTCAACTTTAAGTTGGATGTTTAATGTTAGCTCTATTTCATAGGTTATCAGTAACACTGTAGTTGAAAAGGCTACTTTTATTTATTAAAGAAATAAATTAAGAAGATTGGTCTTGGGCATTAACGGTATTGTCTAAAAAGCGAAATATAGTAGTACTGTACAATATTAAAATCGTGCGTAATGCCGAATAAGCGACTAGAGAACAAAATGTTCAATACTTGCAATTTAAAAATTAAAGGATTTAAAACTTATTACGTCACGAAAAAGTTATAGTAAAAAGTAAAAATTATGTGTTTTCTCAACCACTTTCTAATTAAACCACAACACAATAGGTATATAACCGGCGTGAACTCACTGTTAACACTAGAAATTGGGTTTTCTTGTTAACCGCACCAACTGAGCTAATTGAGTGCATGTCTGTATCCCGAAGCATTTTGACTTTGGCTTTGTATCCCGAAGCACAGATGACGGATATTCAGGTTGATTAGAATGACTAGCATACAACATACGCACAGGTTTCAGATGTATATAACAACATAGGCATAGAGCTAGTGGCGTGCCCAAGCTTTCAAAATAAGGCAATCCCATCAGATTAATTCGACATCGCGATTTATAACTACAACTTGACAAAGCACACAGAAGGCAACAACTTCTAGACATTTTTTGGCAACATGTTAGTGATGGCATACTTTATTTTATATTTCAAAACTGCCGAAGGGCTTTGAAAAATAATTACCTAAAAAAGGTAGTAACAAACCAAGGTACCTAAGAAGTAAAAATAAATTATCGATAATATAATAAATATCGATAATTTATTCGATATCGATAATATAAATCTAAATCTTTGCACTCGATCTGCTTCTGTACAATATTCAAGCTCAAAGAGTCACAGCGTCGAAATCATCAGTGGGCATCATGCTTAATTTGGAACGTACAATTTGTAGAACTCGAAAAAGTATTTATATGCGTAACCTTAAATACAGTGACAAAAAGTTGTGATCGGTTCAGTGCGCAGTGCACCCATAAGGGTAAATTGACACAGCATCCAAGTGCTCTTTACCACGTTTGACCTTGAAATCTTGGCTCTTTGACGGTGTAGTACATAGTTATTTCTTCGAGTAAATCGTTAGTCGAATGTCTTCTTAACGATCTGCAAAGTCAGAGTGTGAATTGACATCGTAACGATAGATGTTGTATCTCATTCAATCAATCAAATACAAGTCTTGGCACATAAAACAGAACATCCTATAAACATTTTGTTTCTGGATTTCTTTTATGTCTGGTGATTCTTTCTCATGAAGATTAAAGTCTCCGAGAAACAGAATATATATAAGTACATTTTGTAAGTCACTTGTGATATTTACGCGAATTTCAACATATCTGGATGGGTCTTATTTAGCTCAGTGATTTTAAAGTACTGATTTAGTTATGCATATATTCTTATGCTTAATCGTATATTACGAAGATGAGCACAAAGAGATTCCATGAAGTGATGATTAGACTAGTAAAATACGTTATAGCTTTGCATATAGTAAGAGTTCAATATATATTATGCAAAGAGAATTATAATAGTTACATTAAAAATAATGTTGTTTTGTTTGGGCAGTCTTCACTATATACTGCTTACGTAATGTGTGCAGAAATATAGTTTATTCTTACCGAGGAATCACAAGGTACAAGACAAGTATCGATAACGAGGTTCAAACAACGACTAATAACTGTGTGGAAAGTTTACATAGGTACAATACTCAGAATTACATGTCAGCATTAACCACCACAAAGTCTTAGACGTTAAAAATACTTGACCCATGTGCCACAGATTTATAAGAAAAAATTTCAGAGCATTTAACGGGGGATTAGGGTTTAATGTTATTCTGATCGGCAAATAAACTATTCCTTTGTCTACAAATGTAACACAAACAATTAAAGTTTTTATCAATCCTAACTAATGTTTTAAATGCGAAAATAAGTTTTTTGTTTGTTACGCTTTCACGGTTATCTATTCATCTAATCATCATGAAATTTGCCATACACGTTGTCAGAGTGTATAGGAAAGGACATAAGATACCTTTACACATTACATAAACAGTAATGTACCAGAGGGATACCTCAATTGATTAACAAAACCTTTTCTGTCGTGGGAGAGCCATGCTTCGTCACGTATGAGCCGGCTCGACCGGAGTGATACCACGGCCTCACAAAAAACCAGCAGTGAAGCAATGCTTACCGGAGGTCCTAACCCTTCCCTCTCTCCACCTTCCCTCCACCTCCCCCTCTCTATCCCCACCCCCACCGCTCTCCCCTCTCGCCCTCTCTTCCCTCTCCCTACTCCCACCTTAAAGGCCGGCAACGGACTTGTCACTCTCGTGTTGTAGGTGCCCATGGGCGGCGATAGTCTCTTACCATCAGGTGACCCATCGGCTCGTTTGTCCCTATCCCATAAAAAAAAACTTAGAGTAATACGAAGGATAAAAATAAAACACGAGAACAGTGCCTACTTAGTCAATATGTATATACATATATTAACATATACATTCTTTAATTAAGTGAGTTGCTAAAGTTTTCATATAAAAGAAGATTGTTCTTATATTTTCAGGACAAACAACAGTGTTCTTCGTATAAACAAAGCAAAATTCGTTCCATCTGGTAGATTCGGGAGTAATCGTTCGGACTAAAAGATTGTTTCTTGGTTGGCTTCAAAGTGATGAGAAAAATTGAATACATAAAGTTTTTCGAAATGATTAACTACGTAGAATAAAATAGATTCAATCATACCATAATATGTGAAGTCTGGTAGTAGTTTAATTTTAATTTGAAGAAAATACTTGTCCTGTATTTAGTATATTATCAGTAGTACTGTGATGCAAAATACGCTTAAAATAATTCTAACTCATCGTGACTGTTATCTCAGGCATAAAACATCTACTGCTGAACACAGTTTTCGTACACATGATTTGAATAATCATATTAAATATTTTTCTTTTAAATAAGGAATGTATCATATTTAAGGGGATTTTTATTGAAAACTCATGCTAAAACTTACCTTTAAAGTGTACATGTTATAAGTATGGTTACTATAATATAACGACAACAGGGAAGTAGAAATGATTTATGCTACTGGTACTATTATGTATTCTGTGCTTATGCTTTAAAAGTTATTCGGTATTCACTTAATGCAGTTGATGAAGATTGTTTAATATTTTTTTATTAGGTACTTGGGTTTTTTAAGTTCTGGTTAAACATATCTACATTGTACATATTTTAAGGATCATTACTTCTTAAAAAAGAAAAAGTTGTTCCGAATACACTTAATGGAAATGATGATAATACTCGTAACTTTAAGGATTTTGCAACTTTAGTTCCGAAACATATTATTGGGTAAAGTGATTCTCAAGTAAATTTCAGTATCTGAGTTTATTACCAGTGTTATATCGACTTATAGGATGCTTTGCATAGTTGTAAACTAATCTTCTATAGCTTGTATCTCTTATTTTTTATTATAATATTTATTGGCATTTGAGAGAGAATATAAAAAAGTAAACAGCTTAATAATTCAGATATTTGTCCAAAAATCAACCTACTAGTAGATTAATACTTTAGTAGAATTTTTGTTTTTAATTTAAACCTAGACAGTAAATGAACTGAGATATGTCAACAACAACACTTATAAGGATTAACTTTATTCCAAGTTATACAATTAATGAAATCAGCCCATTCTAAGTGTTCTCAGTTCTATTGACGATTGTAAAACCGAGACAAAACAAAGAAACTATAACGTAATCTCCTTCTATAAACGTATATCAATACACGGATGATCGTAAAAATATAACGTTAACAATAACCCCGACCGCAACCCGCTATCATATAATTTTATTAGTACATTATTTATATAGGTACGATTTATTGTTATAAAACACCATTGTACTGCAAATTTAAACTATTGTCTTTCGTCCGGTACTCTTTTGTTGTACGAAGACCAGGACAGTACAATAGTACCGTAATAATTACATGATGATGTTGTTAATTGGTATGAAGAGATAGTGGTAAATCTACTTGGAATATAGATAGCTCGGTCGTCAAAGCCAATGTTTTGCCATGAGAATATCCTGGTTCATTTATAAGTTTAGGAAGTCATGCCGTCAGCTGACAACGGTACAAAGGCGAATAGCGAAATGGTAGAAAAAATAAAAACCGAAGCCAGTTCGATATTCTTGTAACGAGGTGGTCGTGAAATGTCTTGCAGCGAATACTTGTTGGTTGCACTTGAGATCTGAAATCACGTCAGCTAAGAATGGATGTTATAGCTTAGTTGGATTAAGGTGGTCTAAGGCTCGCGCATATTTATATGAAAGTCCTTGTTTATTTGTCTCTAGTACAAATAAACAAGGACCTGAAATTTGGCAGGAAGATAGTTTATAGGTAGGATATAATAGCTAAGAACGGATTTTACGACAGGGCGTTTAAGGGAGTTTAAAAACTTTTGTGACTTTACCATTAACCTTTTGCAAAGGTTTTTGGTTTTTGCTACTAAAGACAAAAGGTTGATATTTTGGTTAAAAATCTAATATAAATAAATACTGTTGTATGGTTTTTCTTAACAAGCACGGCTTAAGGAAGCTGTTAAGCTGGTACTTGGAAGACACGTAGTTTATAGGTAGGAGAATCTCACTAAGAACGAATTTTACTATAGGCCTGTATTAAGGATAACTGAAGGAGATCGTGATGTTTTATTTTCATATTTAATGACAATTTCTAAACTTTACAAGGTGACTGTTGATTAACGAATGGCATTAAAATGGAATTTCTTTTAAAACATGTTGTAAAATGAAGGGTTTTACATTACCAAGTATTTTAAGCGTACAAAGTCGCGGGTAACAGCTAGTATTTGAGTTAGAATTCAATTAATCATTGCCGTTTAAGCTTTAAGCTGTCGGATTACACGTCTTGTAGTAATCGTTTATGAATAGGAGAGCTTCTGTTTATATTATCCCAGTTATGTCTTATTTTGAGAATAAAGTGACGTTTATATAAATAAACATTATATATTGTTTCATTAAAGAGAACTTAACTGTGAAAAATTTGAAGCCATTAAGTTTTTATCTTGCTTTTAATGTTGTTTGTGTTACTGGCATAAAATTAAGGCACATAATACAAGTATATATTTCATTGTAATATATTTTACACACTTAAATGATGTTATCTTTACAATACTTTAATCATTTTTATCTTGTCTATATAACAATGCTGAAAAATATATATATTAGTGTCTCTAAAAGTAGAAGGCGACAAAATAAAAGATTTATTGTGGTTGTCAATTTCCTTTTTTTTTTCATTACACAAGTGGAATCCGAAAGATAGATTTATCTAATAATGATTTCAGCTGTGTTTTTGTTACGCACACTGTTACTACTGTTCACTATAAGCTGTTACTTAAAAGCAAAAGAAAGGTGGGCAGGAGAAACCCCCTCGCATTGAACGAGATACAACTTTTATGCCATCATAAAACTCAGACACCTCTCTACAATATAAAAACATTGTTTGTATCACAGATATTGTGCCTGAAAACTGTTGCAATTAAACGCTATCAGTAATAAAAATGTGGTGCTTCTGAGTTTGGAGTTTAAAGTGGTTAGAATTGGCGATTTAGATAATTTTAGAAATTGGAGATTTCTACATCGCTTTTCACATTTAGTACAGCTTCTGAGCCGTGAGAAAAAGTAATACTTTTAGAGAACATAGGTCGTTTATATAAAAAAAGAAGAGATACAGTCTTAATAACTGCCTTGCGGACTTCCCAATGAGAATGCGGCGTTTTTGCTTGCCTTCATAAGACTGAAACCATCTAAGGCTAAACCTCTAGAACCAGCCCTCAAGTATTCTTGGTATGAGTATTTTTTTGAAGTAGTTTTAGATTGACTTTATACAGTTGATTGATTTTATACAGTAGTATTTCTGTTAAATTATGTGAATAATACCTACGCGAAGTTACTTTTAGTGAAAAGTCTCGAACTAATCTAATACTTAGTTTTTATTGTAACATTTTTGAAGGTTCACACGCTGAGAAAGAAGTAAATAAGATTAGTATTGTTACATTTTGGCGCATCCTTTTTTTTGTTTTGAGTGCTACTGTTAGTTTAATTTGTTTCTTAACCCACATGTCTCATGTGGTATACTCGGGTACCAATCTTTTATCTAAGTAATCCTAAAACGAAACAAGAAATACACAAATATCTACCTAATTTGGAGGTGGGCATGGATACCTACATATTAATGTTACAAAAAAAAAAAAATATACCGTGAAGCGCCTCCTTTCTTTAGACTATAAAAATAACATTCATTAATGCATACCCTGACTGTCATAATTTTTTTTTTTTTTCATTATTTGTCGGTATAAATCATTATCATTACCAGTCAGATTTCAATAACTCTTTTTGTGTTACATAGAGAATTTATTGAGGAAGGTAGTAAGTAGGCTATATAATACATCATACTGCGACACTCAGGAGCGGAGCAGATACCATTAACGCAGAGAAGAAATCTATAGTTAGATTTAAACTAATTCATTCTACTGGTTAATAGCTAGAGAAGAAGAAGAAGAAAGAATGCTATACGATTTTTTACAAGAAATAACATCAGCAACAATTGTGGTCCTAAATTTTATTTAACGTTGTTTGTTTGTCATATTCTGTTCTTGACAGTTTTACGTCTTGATATTAATGATATGGTCTTTCTTGTGGGCCAGTACACAAGCGATGTGTGTTTTTGTCCGTATACTGTGTGCTTTATACTGCTTGTATTTAAGTAGCTAAATTGTTTGAAACACAATTTTTCACAAAAACTTACGATAAGGTGACTTTCCCATTTCTATTTACACCATAAAACGAAATCTGCATCTTTTAGGTAGATTTCGAAGAAAAGTCTACCTATTGGTTTTGTACCAGTTGTCGAGTTTTCCAAAAAAATTCTTCACAGGAGGTCTAGTGATGACCCCTAGACCCCAAAACAACCGCCAGCTAAAAAGTATATATATATATATGTATGTACTTAAATTTTACCGGCACGATAGAGGTCGCAATTATAAACCGATCGCTTTCAAACTTGGACGACAAATCAACAGGGCAAAAATGAAGGTTAAGTTCGTGAATGGGGGATATTCCCCCAAAGGGGAGGACTGGGGGGCAGATTTTCAAAAAAAAAATAAAAACACAAAATCTACCTCTGCGGGCCTGCTGCGGGCCCGTTTTTTTATAGAATGTTTTGATAATGAACAGCATTAACATGATCTCGTATTATATTTATTTATTCCAAATGTCTTTCATACGATACGGTGATTATTCCGTTGTATAGGGAGGAAACAAAATCACATTTCCAACGTATTAGCTCAGCATAAAAACCATCTACACTGCGGAATTAAGGCGTAGTAAAGAGTGAAAGGTACAATAACAATTTATATTGTATTTTCTTGTAACTATTGTACTCGATATTTTTGCTGTCAGCAAAACTCATCAAATACGTTAGGCCTGTCAGTACCAACAGATAGTTAAGCCCTTTGTTATCTTAAAAGCAAAATTGAGGACTCTGGATAGTCAGGATAATCTGTTATGTTCTGTGATTTCTATTTAGCAAGAGCTTGATATGATTTAATCAATTCGTTGTCTTTGATATTGCTAATTATCTTTCTACTGAGTATTGATTACGACGTTATCAAATAGCTATTTTCTGTAAATGACACGAAAAAGCAGCTATATTGGAGTCATTCACAGTATTCTACACATACTCATTGTTGCGGGCGGTGGTTTAAACGCGATCCCTCTACTCTCCACTGTTTCTGTTGCCCCCTTTTATTAACCGACTTCAAAAAGGAGGAGGTTCTCAATTAGATTGGTATTTTTTTTTGTGTGTACACCGATTACGCTGAGATTTATGATCCGATTTACGTCATTTGTCTTTAGTTTGATGCGGACTTCGAACCTATCAATAGGTAGCACATACAAATAATAGTATTTTAATAATATTAAAGGTATTAGGTTTGCATAAGAAGTGTATTAAATTAAATCTTTAGTAAGTTATTTTATACTTTTTAGTTTTTGAAGTCGGTTTTTTTAAACGTAGTTTTTTTATGTAGAAGAGTAAATGTTGCTCTTCTTTTGCTTTCATAAAACAAAAAAGCATTGCCTTCTCTGGACACCTTATTGGCTGCTGAGCGACCCTTGTAACCACGACCAGGCAATACCATCTTTTACAGAGATTTCTTTACAAACCCACATTTTTTTTTGATGGTTCATTTGGCTAGATACTAATATAGAACTCTAAGTAAGTCTTTTAATAAATCCAAAACCGTTGAAAACATCCTATTTCCTTGAAATGATTTTCATTTCTTTTGCGAGTCCATCGCTCCGAAAGAATCCAGAGATGGTCAAACCACTCACCCCTATATCCTCATCGAATTGCAGGAATAAAGCACAGAAAACGTGGGCTAGTCTCTGGAAAACATTATTGGGAGTGGCAACAGAAAGAAAAAGTATAAAGACTTTCGATGCGCAGGGTGTAATACAATGAATTTGCCTATACGTACCCTGGTAACATAACAGATCTTATTTATCTAACAGCTTATTAATCGCCGCTAGTCTGCTTGAACAAAACTATTGAAGGACTCTTCAGACCTGTTATATCTGTTTACTACATTTAAGTAAAGCAAATTAATTCGAATCATTGAACATGAAAAAAAAGCATTATGATATTTCATTCCCAAATTGTTGAATATCCAGTTAGATTGAACGATAGTACTCTAGGAAAACGGTTAAATGTTGAAGAGGCTGCATAAAGTATAGACATATTTATTACATCAGTTACAAAGGTACAGGGAAAGGAAATTTACGGATATGCAAAACAAAATGCCAATCTTTATTATGATATCACTATGATTACTTTTTTACGTGGGAGAGCCATGCTTCGGCACGTATGGGCCGGCTCGACTCCGCTCGATACCAGGGCCTCACAGAAAACCGGCAGTGAAGCAATGTTTTCATTGCTTTTCGCCGCGTGAGTGAGGTAACCGGAGGCCCTAACCCTTCCCTCTTCCCTTCCTTCCCCTCTCCCCACTTCTCACTCTCCCCCCCTCCCCCCTCCCCTCTTTTCCCACTTTAAAGGGCGGCAACGCACTTGTGACTCTTGAGTTACAGGTGCCCATGGGCGGCGGTAGTCATTTACCATCAGGTGACCCGTCTGCTCGTTTGGACCCTATACCATAAAAAAAAAAAAATTTGCCTCCGATAATTGATTTGCGAAAGTTGAGCTGTTGATTACTGATAAGTAGTAAGAAAATAAGAATATTTGTTTTTAGTTTGGTTTGTTAGACTAGACTGTTGTTTGTCAACTAATACTAGCTTACATGTCAAATTTCAGCTTTATTATATTATTTATATTAATTTAAGACTTCAGAAATTACCCTAAGAATTTTAATGATCATCAGTGAGTCAGTGATGAAATCGGAGTTTTTTAGATATCAATAAAATCTAAAGTATTAGAGCTAAGCTTTTGAAACTTTGAATATTTAATAAGTCTACTATCGAAATCATATCCCGAGAATTTTGTATCTCTGGTATAATCCAAACTCAAGTTATGAGGATTCTAAAAAACGACGAAGCGCTTCGAGAAAAGGTAGGTAGTGCCCTTGCGTTTCGCTTGGCTCGTCTTGGCGGGGTCACTACCATGCCCACAGATTAAAAAAGCATTTATAAATATTTATATTGTCCTAAAACATTCAATCTGCAATAGAAATGGCTCGTATGTGTTGCATATTAAAAAAATTTGGAAATCGTAAGCCAATCCTGCTCATTAATAAATAAAAATCGTTTACAACACATATGTATTTAAACATGTTTTTGTTTACTTTCAAAGTAGTTTTTTGTGTAATAAATTGCTATATGTTGTTTAAAAGTGAATGGGTAATTTTCTTGTCACATTATGGCAGCACTTGACTAATCTGTTGTTTATGTCGTGACAGACATGTTAGTCATTTGCTTTTAGGTTACGCGCGCGTTAATCGACAATCGAGTTTTCTTTGATTTTAATTAAAAAGGATTATTCTTATCGCGACGACCATGACTTTCCTTTGGACCCTGTCCCCTCTTTTTTAACGTTGACTCTAATGATAGGGTCAACGTTAAAAAAGAGGGTAAAGGGTCCAAAGGCATGAGCCTTTGGAAGATGAACCCTTAACACATAATAACCTGTACCTGGAGGTGGATAACCCGATTTCACCTCTACATTGCAAGGTATGCAAATGTTAATCCTCCTGCAAATGTGCCCGCGACTTCGTTAGCGTTTTTTTTCGGAAAACAGCAATTTGTCGCTTATGGCATAGTACCTCTTTCTTCAGGCAGGATTTACTGTATTGGCGGTAAAACAACCTGGAGCGTACATTAAAGGTTGTTTTGGTTGCTTACACGTGAAATAAAGACATCATTTGGCCGTTGTAACATTACTCATTTGTTTTTCGTGTGGAAGCTCACCTCACCGGGCTATTCGCGAGGCCGTATATCGGGCTTAAACCAATTAAAACCACACGATGTGCCTCACAGCACCGTTTATGAGTTGACCGTCGGTACGGCGACGTTTTGCCTCCAATGGCCCACTCAGCGCTGGCTAGCGGACGGCAACTGGGCGATGTCCAGACACCCTCTTCACGGGAGACTCTGTTTCGGGTGAAGAACATGAAACTCGTCTCGGCCACGGCCACTCTTAGCGTACGCATGAGAGCGCGAGTGAAAAGGTTTTACCTGGAAGTTTTTCTACCGAATCCACACCGTCACCCCCTCCTTGGGCGAGATGTTCTCCTCGCAGAAAATCGTCATAAAACAACCGTGACGACCTCACATCTCGATTCGTCCAACCAATTGGGAGACTCTTGCTGTAGTCAGTCAGTCCGTGCCGCTTCCTAGAAACTGGCCCCTCTCGGTATACCTAACAGATAAATGTTTGCTTCTGAGCTTTGTTTAGTCACGGTGTAAGATAAGATTTCACACTACTGTAACCGAACGGAAAATAAACGGTCTGAAAGTGTAAAAAAAATTCACCAGTTACATGTCAATATTTCAGCTTAGATGTAATATTTTTGGCGATAGTGTCTGCCATGCATTTAATATGATATCCTACGATTGAAAATATACATTCACTCGAAATCTTTCTAACAGACATGACTATTTGTAGGTAAAACCTGATGTAACTAATAATATTTCTTTAAATCACAGGTAAAAATCGATTCCTTGTTCTCTTAATATTTATAATATAAATTAATTAAATTGAGTGGTTTTATAAAAAATATAAGTTTTTTAGTTTTTTCTTCGGTTAAATTTTTTTATAAAAAGATTATTATTTGTGATTTTTTTTTCATCATCAGCTCGGCTACATGATGTGATGATTTCTAAACGCAAGTACCTGATAAAGTAATGAAAAGTAAACAGAAACATTATTCGTTTCTATAATTTTCGAGGGTTTCTCTCAATTTATCAAAATTCCATCATCAGATCCTGACTTCCTTGACATGGGACCACCCTTGAGTTATACCCTATCTAACAAAAAAGAATAATCAAAATCGGTTCATAAATAACGGAGAGGGCTGAACATACATTAAAAAAAAGTAGAAATATGTATATTAACGTTCGAATTGAGAACCTCCTTTTTTTTCGTCGGTTAAAAACGATACCTAATTAAAAAAAGTTAATTAGTTTACGTATTAAAAAAAAGTGCAAAAAAAGAAAAGTGTCAAAGAGGGATTCGATCCGGCACCCAACTTAGTAGAAATCGTACTCTACACCAGATAGGCTTAACGCTCGCTGTAGTGTATATCGAAATAAGTATATACATTCTACTAACGTTACAATGTTATTACAGCTTTCATTGATTTTCCTGTGGGAACCAAAGATTAACCCGGGATAAAAAGTACCCTATAACCTGCGCAGGCACTCAAACTATTATCATACTAAGTTTCAAGCATATCCCTTCAGTAACTTCTGAGTTTATCGTGAACATACAAACACACAAACAGAAAGACAGACAGACAGACAGACAAAAATTGTAATAAAATATCTTAATACCCCTCAGTCGATTTTCTTTAAATATATTCAATGTACAGAATTCATCCCGCTATAGATTTATTATAAGTATAGATATAGATGAGGATAATGATTTAAGCTGAAAAAATTATAGACATTCAATAAAAACAGGCTGTTTTGTTTAATTTTTTATCTTTTTCTTTTTTTTTTATAAATGCCTGGTTACTACATTATATATATATTTGATTTCTGCATGGCTTTAGCTACTAAAAAGTAATATTGTTATCTCAATATTAAAATGTCCGCACCTAGGCCAAAATCCCTTACAAAGCTGTCGGTATCCTTTAATAAGTTAAGTTAAAAAGCATGAGTTTCCTATCTTGATTGACATAGATAGATAGATAACATAGGTAACCGTTTGATTATCTTTTGTCTACTTATTTCTCGTAAGCCGCCAGATTTTGACAAGATCTTTGAAAAGCTACGTCTTTTACAAGACCACGAATAAGAGGTGCACGCGTGAAAAAATTCCTTAAACAAGCGACATTTTCAACACTTTCGGTTTTACATACAAGATAATCTTAACACGCTTAATTATGGGTCAATCATTCTGCGATTTATTATGGCTGTTTTTTTATTAGATAGTGGGCAATCAAGCCTAAGCCGAGTAGAGTAGTAAATAAATCTCACGTGTTTCCTCGATGACTACAGAATGTGTTGCCTGAACCTCTATTTATACAACTTGCGTTTGGCGGAAGAGAGTAACCCCCTCCCCCTTTTACTATTCGTCTAACAACATCTTTATTTAACTATTTTTTTGTTTATCTATTTACATCAGAAATCCGATGCAAGGCACCCGCCTTAGATATTAAAAAGCATCAAAAGATCTAGCTCTTATCACAAATCGTTTTTTTCTTAGTTTTTAAGTTCTGCCTTATTCTATATTTGTTTCTATTCTAGACTCCAGCAAAATAAACATTATTTTTATTCAGCTGAATTCTCTTAATCAGTCTTAATAACAAACTTGCAAGAAAGCGCATCTGACTATAATAAAATGGTAGATGCTTTTCACGCTTCAATTGCCTGAATATTGTGCAATGAGCCGCGACATATCCACCGCGCATCAAAGAAATTCGCTTTAATTTCAAACGTCTTTCCATTTACCTTGAGACTAAAAGTTAAGTGAGCCTTTTTGGATTAACTTTTTGATTTCTAATACTAAAATAGTATCTATATAAATTTCCACGAAACCTTTAAAATCAAATTACACCTATTCGCCTTTAAATAAAGCCAGACATCTTTTGTTTGATGTTTGACTACTTTTTAAACTCTTTACAAGTAAAGATACCCTTGCAAAGTTTGAGAATGATTCAAAGAAATTAATAGACGAGTATACTCGAAATATTAACCTGTGAGAAGAGATAGTCCAGCTGTCTTTAAGTAAATGATAAAAGACGAAAATTTATTATTACATTTTCAGTAATACTGTTGACGAAGGTAATGAATAATTCAGGCTCTTAAAACTTTTACTTGGTGTCATTTGTTAAGTTTTGAGACGCATTGATAAAAATCCCTTGAACATTACACAGAGTTAAACTGAACCGACCTCGGTGTCGCGAACTTTTTCGATATGTCATTGGATACGACACGACGAGTTAAATCGTTCACACCTTATTTGTACTCTGACACTTGAGAATTGTACTAATGTGTAGACATCTTTATTTGAATTTTGAATTATATAAAGAATGACGGCTATGTCGCTCCTCTCATTCGAGGCGAAGAAAGTAATGGTGTACTGGTATAGGTAGGTGTGTTGCTCGTTAAGGTATTTCTAACATGTTT
The DNA here is from genome assembly GCA_949752705.1 of Callimorpha dominula. Taxonomy (NCBI): domain Eukaryota; kingdom Metazoa; phylum Arthropoda; class Insecta; order Lepidoptera; family Erebidae; genus Callimorpha; species Callimorpha dominula. The sequence continues at coordinate 16,058,107 of OX456999.1, forward strand.
ATTATGTGTTTACATATAATTCATTTACTCCTTGAGTAAAAAAATAACAATATACACATTTATACTACATGCATATTAAACGGTAACATTAGGAACAATGCGAAGCGAAATGTAATATAAATGAAAACAGCTATTTGCTAAAATAAAATACCGGTATACACTTCACATAGTCTCAATCACTCACGCCGCATTGTACTGCGATCTATTAATCATTACTGACAGGAAGAACTATTGTTGCCAATAAAGTTTATATATATATAGTGGGTGGATAGATGGTTTAGGGGGATCCACCATTTCATGACCAGAAATTACCTTAGGTTATTGACATATTCGGGAATAATCGTTCCATCGCTTATTTGGAAAGGTAAGTAAAAGTAAAGATGCTCTTTCAATTTATTTAAGAATTAATTCAAAACTTCTGACAAAAAGCGGTTTCTTTATTGGTATTTGTTATATGAAAATAACATAGAAATCGGGATTACTGCGCTCATATTTATACAGTATTACTTCAACGTGATAAATTTAATACCAAACGGATACCGCACGAGATTATTATCTGCTCACTGGAGGAAACGATAACGCGTGACAAAGTACTTACTGCAGATGCGAAGCCTCTTAGAGAGGATGTTGCTGTTTTTTTACGGAAATCTAACCGAAGAAAGAGCATCAAGCGCTAAGGGCTTTGCATGATAGGTATTTCAGTACTCTAGGCAGATGAAGGAAATATCCCCATGGTGATAGATACTTACTGTAAACAGGAATGGTAAGGAATCTTTTATTTAATACTTCCTGTACATTTTACATTACACTGGGTGGACTTAATGCCAAGCGACATTATCTACCAGTCGACCTTTGGGTGGTGCAGAGAAGAACGTGGCAGATGCATAAATATATAGAAAATCTTTTTAGCGATACAACCATTAATTAACCGGTACCCGCGTGGCTCGTAGCAATTGACCCGCCAACCCCCGCGAGATTCTGGTTACCATTCCCGGTTATCTCCTCTACTTGGAGCAAATCAATTTTTAAGACAGTTGCTCTTCCTCCCACCTGCGTCATTTAGAAGATATTTCACAAAGGTTTTTTCCTCGCATGACCTAGTGATTTTCTGTGATACTCATGTATCCATAACTCAAATGATTTCGAAAGAAGAAAAGTTGCAAAAAGCTTTGTACTTAATAAAATTTTAAACACGACCTGAAGGGAAATGAGTACTTAATTTTGAATGGGCTACTGTATATTTTTAGGGTCAGATTGGACATTAAAAATGATTGACACAAGCTTATTAATACAGTTTAATGGTTTAATGATAAACGTTTCAATATGGATACACTTAAAATAAACGATTATTGGTATACAAATACATCTTTCAGTTTACGCGAGTAAAGACGTTGGCAGAAAGCTAATTACTTTGATTAAATTGGATAAGTAACGTTTTACTGCACAACAGATGAGGATTACCTAAGAAAAATTGATTTATTATATGTTATGTTCACATCTGGTAGCTAAGAAAACTCATTAATACTTTTGTTCTCAGTTACCGTTTTCTTACCCATATAAGTTATATCGTCGCGTTTAATAACGGTATTAGCACTGGATATAAACAGTGAAAGTAACGCTGTTAAAATAACGTTTTTTTATGTACTGTAATAATTTAATATTTTTCACTTTACTCAAACTTAACTTATCAATAAACTCTCCAGTGAAAATGTTGTATTAAATATTTAGGATCAGCGATAAGTAATACATATTTTTTGAGTGGAGCTTATGCCTGAAGTTTTCACTTAAAAAAAAAATGTAGAGCATTAAATTTCTTTTTTTTTATGCATGTGTATAGGAGGCAAACGAGCAGACGGGCTACTACCTGATAGTAAGTGACTACCGCCACCCATGGGCACCTGTAACTCAAAAGTCACAAGTGCGTTGCCGGCCTTTAAGGTGGGAGTAGGGAAAGAGTGGAAGAGGGAGAGAGGGGAGGGGAGGGAAGAGTTAGGGCCTGCGGTAACCTCACTCGCTCGGCGAAATACAATGCAAACATTGCTTCACTGCCGGTTTTCTGTGAGAAAGTGGTATCACTCCGGTCGAGCAGGCTCATACGTACCGAAGCATGGCTCTCCCACTTAAACTACAAAGAAAAGAAAAACTACTCTTTGCCAAACGACACAATATAAAAAAATATATTTCCGTAATATGCCACTAAAATGTAAATATAGTCGACATTAACTAAACAGATTTATAAATTAAGCAAGCGTGTATAATCAAGTTAATATTTTCATAACAATAATACGGCATCCAAATAGATTCAATTGTAACATCAATAAATAAAAGTTAGTTGAAGAGATCGCGAGTTGATCGTATACGAACAAGTTATTAAACTCTTGTTAAATTACGAGAAAAGTTTCCATTCTGTGTCTGCAAGATAAACAAAATACGATGAAAATATTTAGTGAAGTCTCAAGGAGCAGAAAATGTTGTCAGAGTTGGCCTTGTTCGACCTGACGAATAAATTCGGTAGACAATACACGCTAATGAATAAAGTTGGGTTGTTAACGAACCTACGCCGGAATTTCCATTTAGAAGTGTTCATGTTTTATCGAAAGTACACTGCATATTTTGGTTTTGTGGTTGATCATGATTCAGTAATGTGTTTACTTTAGTAAGTTATCGTCAACACGGTCTCACAATTTTTACAATTTAATGTAAAAAAAATATTGAAAGTATTTTCTGTAAATCTTTTTAAAATGTTTTAATACATTGTTTGAATATATAGTGTGTAGTTGTGTAGCTGATAAATAAATTGATTGAGCATAAAAAAATTGTATTTTGTAATTACTTTTTTTTTCTGCGGAATATGCCTTTCTTGGTGTGAGCGCGCATTTCTAAACAATATAGGTACATATTATGAAGTTTTTTAATGCAGATATTTTCATAAAATTCCATCAACATCCTTGGTATTAAATACACATAGATGTCAGCCTTCTCTCGTACGAAATATTAGCCTTATCAGTCAATTTTTAAGTTCAATTTATCAGTTTCAAAATAAGAATTCCATATTAAAAATCACGAATTTTCCTGAAATTGTTAGCGCTTTACATTATTCATGGGGTCTATACGACCCTAAAATATCACCACACCCTTCTGTAACATCTGTATAAAGAGCCGTATTACAAAAAAACTTTGTTACCGAGAATAAAAATGGGAAAGTACCAATTTTGTACTCTTTTTACGTTTCCGTTTCTCAAAATTAATAATAATAATATTTTTTTTTTTCAAATATATCACATAGGATGTTACATTTACAGTTAAACAATACGATTGTCTTATGCCATGCCTAGGACTTAACTAATATTTATACATTGATATATATTTACCGTTCTTAGTTATGCAAACAACTGCGTGTGTGCGCGTGTTAAGGAAAAATTAAACCCTTATGGGATCATTTCGTTGTCCGTATGTCTATCTGTAAAAACTCTTTTTTCTGAGGAACCCGTGGAGCTATCAAGTTGAAATTAACATAAAATAATTATATCTGCAGTCCCTTAAAGTTGTAAAAACATCAAACTTCTTAGTCAGTCGAATCAATTTAAGGCCATTTAAGCCTTATATTTTAACATATCGCAAGTAAATCAAAAACAGGAAAATTGAGAGTGACGTATATGGCCTTAATAACACTTAACACTACATTTAAAACCGCACCATACTCTCGACTTTACAAATAACATGTAAATAACAGTAAAATAGTAGATACATACTTCAACATTGTAAATAATTAAAAATAATGTAAGCTGTGACCTTTAGAAAGTGCAAAGAAAACATTGTAAATATGTAACTGTACATTTTGCAGAATTTTAAAACAAATAAAGAGACGTAAATGACTATAAGACGTATGGAAGAGCATTTTTAGAACGGGAAAGTTAAGTTTTTCACTCGTAAAATACGGATACAAATCTTCGAGACTCGATTCCTGAAATAGTCGAACTATCTACCTACAAATTTGTACGGAACCCTCGGTGCACGAGTCAGACTCGCACTTATCCGTATTTTACATTAATGGGCACCCCAACTAATTATCATCAGGAAAGCTGAATAGCTGTTAGCTAGCTTAGCGTTGTAAATAAACACTCTTATAACATACGAGCTCTTAAAAAATATTAAACAGAGTGTTGCAGGTATAAAATAATATTTTTAAATAACGTGTAGGTACACGTTATTTAAGAATACTATGTATATATTATTATTTGAATACAGAATTCTACAAACTGTTGTTTTGATATACCTTGTTATTCAGTTATATTATAGTAATATGCATTAAAACTAACCGAACTGAAAAATATTTCAGCTGTAAATATTTGTATCAGAATTTAAGGAAAGACTATATATATCAATATTTTATTTTAATTACAGTAACAATGTGGAATAAAACTTTAATAAAAGTTGTGCGCTTTAATAAAAGACATGCTTGGGAAGGAATTCATGGACGCCTATGATCCTGATGATAAGAATGAAAACTTTTCAATAAATAAAAATATATTCTCGTGTGCTTACTTATTTAATGAGCAAATATTTTTGAAGTGAAAACATCTTTAGGCACGTTGGGCACTTTTCGTATAGGGAAAAAGCACTAAACTCGCTTGATCGTCTCGCTCAGAAGACAGATGTGTCAGTTACGTTTTCACTTCTGACGTGCAGTCCAACGACTGACAATTTTTTTTGAAGTGGAAACTTCTTTAGGCACGTTTGTGCACTTTTGCTATGGGGAAAAAGCACTGAACTCTTGACCGTCACGCTAATGATACATATTGTAATATAGGGGCGTATGTATGGTATCCGAGATCGGGATGTCGCTGTCAAGAGTATAATTAAAACATTGGCAAGTACTTAAGGCGATATAATGAATAATAACAACAATATATAGATCCACTAGACGGCGCTAATCTATCATTGATCATTGAGTTCTGTCAGCTCCTTATTAATTAAAATCACCAACCTGTTAATGAGACGTTTTAAGTTCCTCGTTTCGTTTAAGTGTTCACTTCTGTCGGCAGTCCCATGACTGCCAATTTTTTATATTGAATATTAAGTATATTGTTATTATATACTATTGGAAAACAGTAGTGAAACAACTTAAAATAATAAACAATCTTTTATACCTCAAAACTAATTCGTAATAATTATAAAAACAGCAATGAAAACAATAATAAATCTAAGTAGGAATTACACAAACCCAACAGAAAATGAATAATTACTACACAAATATGAAAGTATGAAACCCGTAACAACCATACGGCAATAGTCAGGTAACAAGTCCGTTCTGCGCGCTGTCCAAGCATAAAGAGGGCGAACTGCAGCTCAACACTACTATTTATAGACTCGATATCGGATGATGTGTGGCATCACTTGTTTTTTCGACTACCGTCAGCTAACAATACATTATAAAAAAAAACACAAATTACATTACAATTTATACAACAAATAAATTATATGCGATTTAAGTCTGTAGATAAATACCTCTATTGGATAAATACCTCTATCCTTCTATTGGAACACAACATACTCTAAATAGTATCTAATATACGTAAAAATCAAAATCCAAAGACCGCACTGAATGTTTTCAGGCGCCACCCAAAGTCCCGGTCGCTCCTTGATCCCATTCAATTGGCAAAAAAGATCTTTATTGGCTCAAGCCGGATACCCGTTCGCCCAGGATCAGTCAAATACACTTCTATAGTGATTGTTACTTACTACAGGAGATAGATGCGATCACGGGATATCATTATGCAGTATTTGGTATAACTTTATACAAATCCTACTTTGACATAAGACAATAATTTATCAAAGTTCCACAAAACACACAAATAATACGGAATGTCGTAAATGCACCATCTTATTGAGAAATAAATGTCGTAAATACAATAATAGGTTTTCTAGTTTGTTGTTTTTCCTAAATCTATTTTCTAAATAAAACTACTCAATACAAATACTCTAATTCTGTTTGTGCCTCTTTCACACTAGAAACTTATGAACGTGTAAGCAAATTACACGTTCTCAAGAGAGACTATTCTCTCGAGTTTTGAAAATGTATTTTCTGTCAAATAATTTTGAGAGTGTATTTTTCCACAATACAAAACATCTGCCTTTTGCAAAACATGCTAGACCAAGATCCCAGAGCTGCCAGATCTTACTTATTTTCTGATTAACAAAATATTATGGTATTAGTAGGGATTCTGAAGGTATGCATAATCGCATACCTTCTAGCTTGGGCCGGCGGCAAATTTTCAGGTTCTAGTGCCAAAGTCACTTTTATAATTCCGAGTAAAGATGTACACATTACAATATGATTAAATTCAAATTCAAATTCAAAATCATTTGTTCAATTAAGACACTAAGTGACATTTATGAACGTTAAATTGAAGCTAGAGTTAAAATCATAGATCGGCACAAACAGACGCCACAGCATGTACTAGATTGTCAAGGTAAATTAGGTGAAAAACACCAAAATCTACTGCCTGTTTGTGTCGATCTATAACTTCCAGTTTCCAAAATGCGTAAGGCCTTATGAGAAGAATACTGGCAAAGAAACTCATGGCCACTCTTTTTAAAAGTCAGATCTTCAGGTACAATAGTGTTAGTGTTACACGAGAGGTAAACAGGATGCAAGCTGATGCCACCTGAATTTCATTTTATTGAAATGCTCCAAAAGCTAACGTACTAAAAAATAAAAATCACTCAGTGATACCGTTGAAGGTTTGAAACTATTAAACATAGAAATCATTCAAGGTGCACATCTACCTTCATTCAGTTGCAAAATCTACTGTTAAAAATAATTCGTGACTGGATTAAGAGGCTAGAGTTGCAGTTGATCGAACCAGAATAATAGTATAGGCTAAAGCATCGCTGACTAGGCCGACCAGTCACCCCAAACAGCACCCGTTCACGAGTATGACGCATGGACCAGCCATCATCTCCATTAATATTATAAGCAATATTATCAATATTGCTAGACAGTTTCCATGTGCGGTTATTTATGCCTGTCACTTTCAAGATCGAAAAAATAACGTAAGTTTACTTATACTTACATATTAGATGGACTTAATCGCGATAGTATTTAAAAGGTACAATATATTTTTGGTTACCTGACGTTTCGATCGAATTGCACTGGTCACTGTGGACTGACTGAGCTTAGCGACGCCTTCGTGAACGTCGGGTAACCAAAAAGATTGTACCTTTTAAAGGGTGCGGACCCGTGCTTCACCTAGTTTCTCCACCTGGGTGAAGCACGGGTATATATAGGGTCCCGTGCTCCAACTGATGACGTTATTGTACAGTGATGCAGTAAATTGTTTTCGTATATGATTCAAAAGATTTAAACAACAACAATTATTTAATAGGGGTGAATATGTACAAACAAAAAAACAAGAGTATGGAACAAGAGAAGCCTTTCACAGTTTCACAAGAGAAAGCCCAGAGAAAACCCAAAGAAAATCGGAAAGAACAAAAGAAGATCATTTTAGATCATTTAGGCAATACTGGGTAAAAAAAATGGGTTCACGCGATTTTCGACCTTATTAATTTTAATTTTCTGGTGTTTTTAGTTATGTTCCAGTTCTTATTTGACTATTTTTTGGACAACAAAAAAGTTTAGTCAATAAGGTCGAAAATCGCATGCACCCATTTTTGCACCTACTTTTGTTTTTCCGATTTTCTTTATTTTTTTCATCCATCCAAACTTTCATATTCATAATATTAGTGGGATTCGTAAATGCAATTAATTAATAAAGAAATATCATTGGGCCATTTTTTTGATAAAATGCGTTAAAATAAATCCTATTGATAATATATTAAATAATGTATTTTTCTTAATTACTTGACTGTACTGATCATCAGTTGGAGCACGGGACCTTATAGGTCCCCGTGGTTCACCCAGGTGGAGAAACTAGGTGAAGCACGGGTCCGCACCCCTTTTAAATATTATTGCGATTAAGTCCCGAGTTACATATCTAATATGTAGCAAAGTCGCGAAAGTTTAAAAACAATTATTTTAATGTTATTTATACGCAGCTAGACAAATCCTAGGGACTATAAATTCCCCAGATCCATTTATATGCGCTCACGCTTATACTCACGACATTTTAAATGGTTCTAGAGGCTTTTTGACCCCTAGGATGTAGGATCTTGCTCTAAACAGTTAAGGTTCTTGACACAATGGTGTCAGCCTAAATAAATTATAAGTTATAATATTATTAGTAATGTTGATGGTAAATACTCCGTTATATCTATGAAACGACATTATTGTATTGTAGGTATTATTTTAAGGAAGAAAACTCATTTTTTTTCTTCGTTTTTTACTTAAAATATAACTAACACTCTCATACTTAGGAGTTTCGTAATATTTTGTATGTTTTTGCTAGAAGGTATTATTACAGATACAACGAGATTTTAACAAGATGTCCATTTTTTTTTCTTTTAATTCTAGTATTTGTAGACATAAAATTCAGGTAAATAACATCTAGTTCACGATCAGTATTAAGTTAGTTGTATATATTGTCAGAACTTCCAAAATAAAATAAAATACATAACTTTTGTTTCAGAAATGCTAATTTGTTAGTATTCAGGCGGCACCACACGGTTCATGAATAAACCAATAAGAATAGAGCAAAATTGTGAGAAGATAATGCTCAAAGAAAAATATTTTGTAGTTTACATATTCGGAGCATATCTATAGGTTATTTTTTATTTTATTAGATATGTTAATCAATACATAGTTGAGAACACACACAGAACTGAACCAAAAATTGTGTTTTATTGACCTCTTCCCGGTATTTTCTTGACAGAGTAGTATATAGACAATACTGACTATTTTTTAGTTGACCGCTGCGTGGGTCACGCTAAAAGTTTTGAGAATAGGCCAGTAAGAAGAACAGCCAATGAAAAATGTATTTAAATTTTGAATTTATAATTTCTATATAAACTCATTAAACCAGATGGATTTAATGAGTTTAAACATGATCGAAGCAAACGTACTGATGATTCTCGAGAAGGACGTCCTTTTACGGCGACTACTGAAGATAACGTGAGTTTATGTAAGAAGCTAGAAGGGTGACAAATCATCAGATTCGGTCGGGTTTAGGCATTGGTATGAGTTAAGTATAAAAAGTCTTATATGAACACTCGTAAGGCATCAGAAAGCTTTGTATATGATATGGAATAACATGATATGACACCTCATAATTTGATGAAAGATCAATAATGTAGATAAGTATGACGGAGGTGACTCAAATGCTGTATATCACACTCCAACTCACTGCGCCAGACGGACTATCGCATATTTGTCTATCAAAGGTATGGTGCGTGAAGAAGCGAGAAGCTAGTGAGTGATCCTCCTTACAGTCCCGACCTGGTACTTGCGACGTTTATTTATTTCCGAAAATAAAAGATAAACTTATGCCGCGTTCCTATAAACAAGAAACGATTCGTTTTGCTTACGGACGGTAAAATTTCCTTGAGTTTCATACGAAAATTTTACCGTTCGTAAGCAAAACGAATCGTTTTTTGTTTATTGGAACGCGGCATTACAGGAATTCGTTTTATGAACCGTGAAGATGCCGTAGCTGGGTTTGAAAAAGGCGTAGAAGAGATCCCTAAAGACGTTGTGGCTCTGTGTGTGTTGATCTATAAATTTCTATAATTTTAAATTATAATAATAATTTTTTAAATTGACGATTTAGAATAATTGATGATTAATTCTATGAAATAAAGATATTGAATTTGAAGTTTTGGCTCACAGTTTTAGTCAATGGTTCCATCGCATGCGACGGTGCTTTGAAAGGAGACTACTTCGAAAAGCAATAAAAATATTAACAGGCTTCTATATCATTCCGTGTTTTATTTTCTAAAAGCTTTCAGAGTAACCCCCGTACAATCTAACTCTCTGTAACATCTTTGGTATTTGCTTCACGAGTCATAACGAATTCAAGATGCGTAAGATTGGTGGTGGATTGGTTGGTGGTGAAAGTTCGTGCATATTTGCGTCAAAGAAGTAGTAACACATGCACTCCGTTTTCTTTCAGCTTACTCCGAGTCCTGTGTCAAAATCACAAGGACAGCTATGTCAGTTCCTTTTAGTTGGTTTCCAATATGAACACAATATCATTCACCTATAGGATTATCTATGAAAATAGTCGTTCCAGTTCTTCAATCGTAATTGACAATTTTTATTTTTGATTATTTTACAATTTTAGAACATAATTTTTAAGTGCACCTACTTCTTCTTTTCTCTGCCTTACCCAAAGGATGACTGGTAGAGAATGCCTTAGGCATTAAGTCCGCCAATGTACTAAATGTTCTTAAAGCTTAAAAAGAAATTGACTATTAAATAAAAGGGGGCTCGAAAAATAACCTCTTCGCTCCAACCTATAGGACAGAATTGCAGTGTAGTTACATGTACTTTAATAATTTCGATTTACGCTTACTCAACAATTAATTAATTACAGAGCATACTACACAAGTCTCTAAAATAATAATGTTGTCAGATTACATCGAGGTTTGGCTTTTGTCGTAATATTCTAATTGCTTTCAAAGTGTGTATTAGTTACTCAGAGACAGGCCAAGTTGCGTTTTGAATTAAATGATAAACAAAGTCCTGTTAGCCATTTGGATATAATAACATGAAATTAGATCGTAGGTTTCTAAAAGTTATTAGTTCAATTTAGGTAAAGAATGTTTGGCAACGATATGTAGAATAAAAATATTAATTAGGGACACAATGAGGAAGTTTCAAGGAGTGAAAGTCAATATTGGTGCGGTAGTTTGTGCCCAGTTACCGGGGCGTGTCTGCCGGCGTTTTGTACCGCACACACTGATAGAATATCACACGAACTTATGTAAATAATGGCTTTGGAAAAGCGAATTTCAGGGTACTTTCGAGTGGTGTTATTAAAGTAAAAGTTGCTTACACAGTAACCCTGCAAAACCACATGGGGCTTATACAAGCCCCACAAAATACACATTTTGGAAGTAAATATTAGTTATGTTATAGGTTACGCTTTCGTCTCGCAAATAAGCAGGAGAAAATAAAGCAGCATACCAGACACAAATAGATTTTAAAGTTATTTAACGTGGACACAGTACTTACATTTTTCTTTAAGATTCAATTATTGGAAAAAAGGTGATGTCCATGTTGAGTAATGTCCATCTAAATCTCTTGTACTTTTATTTATTCTATTTTACCACAGTAAACAATAATTCGGCCACGCCAAGCTTTCGATCAGATGTTTAATCGCCGCTCAAAAAATTCCACTAACTAAACTGTACATTAGTTAACTACTCCTGGAACGTCGAAGCAAATGTCTTATAGCAAAACTGTGCATACAAGTGATTAATGCACAGTTTAGTTGGTGCCATTTTTGAAATGAAAAACTCAATTAGAGCTTTAAAAAAAAAGGAAAAGCTTTATATCATCCTTTTGATAAGCATAACATTTTTATGATGACCATAATTTTTTAAAGTATAATAATGATACTGATACAAGCGATAATTTAAAAAGTTAGTTGTTTTGAAATTCGTAGCTTTCGCACCTGTGTGTAATACGTACCACGAGTCTAATACGCTCCGTTGTGGTAAGTATTATACTACAGACGCGATACATTGAAGTTTTTGTATCAAACTATTACAATAATATTAACAGGTACATTCATTGTATGGTCTGGTTTATCACTAGATTAGAATGGCATATTAATTGCATTCAAGTACAGTATGTAGTACGTATCGAGTTTCAAGATTTATTTATCTTATGTATATTTGGTAGAAGTGCCAAGCGCGCTGTACTCATATATAGTTTATATACGATTGTAATATACGCTGTAAAATACGAAAGAATAAATTCTAAATTTTAATCTCAATTTTAATAGTACGTCGTGCATTGGTCCGAAATAGATTTAAAAATTGTAACTTATTGCTTCATTTTATTGATTGACCTTAGGTATACTGTTAATGACAGACAATCCACCAAGGTTTAGAATATAAAATATCTGAACGCATAACTTATTCTATTCTTATGATAAACAGTCTCCGGTCTAACTGAAAGATTTAATATTGGCTATTCATATACGCAAGCGCCAACAAGTTGTCTAACTCCAATGGCAATATGTAAAGCATTGTCAGTGGGCAGCATTCCAGCAAACCTGCAGTCCACGACGTGCAATTCATTCTAGTTTAAAATAGGTTACTCCATTTCTTGCTGACTACGCGGCTCCATGACAACTCCCGCCCATGCCCGCCGGGTTTGTTTTTGCTCAAAGATATCGACGCGATTTTAGACTTTTGTTCGCGGATATGTCCTGACCTGACGGACGTACTTTACGCCACGTAACTTGGTCTTGTTGTTTTGTATCGGATTTCGTATTTCACGTTGTTTGTATTTCGCGTTGTTGTTGGCAAGCATTGACGGAATTTGTTTTTGACTGTGCCTCTGAACTACGCAATTTCATACTAAGTTAGTTTTTCCTAACAACTTTTGTTTAATTGACGTATCAGTCGTTTTCTTGCCGAGGAGCTGTGATGAAACTCATATTAATTTATTTTACTATGTTATTGTTCAACCATAAAAAATCTTTTTAATCAAACATTTTAAAACAAAAAAAAATCATCATTTTATTATTTGGCGCCGACTCAAAATAAGTTTATATAAAATTTGATAGTTTCTTTATTTTTTGCTTATTAGTTCTTTTCGTCGGTTTAATTTATTGATAAAAAGGTTTTTATTTTATGTTTTTTTTCATCATCAGCTCGTCTACATGATGTAATGATTTCTAAACACAAATACCTGATAAAGTAATGAAAAGTAAACAGAAACACTATTTGTCCCCACAATTTTCGAGGGTTTCTCTCAATTTTATCAAGATCCAGACCCAGATCAATCGTGGGAGAGCCATGCTTCGGCACGTATGGGCCGGCTCGACTCCGCTCGATACCACGGCCTCACAGAAAACCGGTAGTGAAACAATGATTGCATTGCTTTTCACCGCGTGAGTGAGGTTACCGGAGGCCCTAACCCGTTCTTCCCCTCACCCTCTAATCCCCTCTAATCGCCCTCTCCCGTATTTCCGCTCTTCCCCCCTTTCCCCCTCTTCCCCTATTCCCACCTTAAAGGGCGGCAACGCACTTGTGACTCTTGAGTTACAGGTGCCCATGGGCGGCGGTAGTCATTTACCATCAGGTGATCCGTCTGCTCGTTTGCCCATTATACCATAACAAAAAAAAAAAAAAAAAAATCCTATCATCAGATCCTGACTTCCTTGACATGGGACCACCCTTGAGGTATACCCTATCTAACAAAAAAAGAATAATCAAAATCGGTTCATAAATACGGAGAGAGGGCTGAACATACTTAAATATATAATTAAATATATATTAAATATAATAAATATATATTATAATATAATAAATATATATATATTTAAACGGTCGAATTGAGAACCTCCTTTTTTTCGTCACTTAAAAAGTCAATTTGACTAAGCAAAAAAAAAAATAGGTATACCTGGTCTACAAAAGTGGTAAAGAACCAAAATGGTTTTTTGTAACTTCTTTTTTGTATGGACGAAGTGACTAATTTATTGTAAATTTAAACCGGGCCGCCTGCCTGACATCAACCCTTCTTAAGAATGTCATCGTTTTTAGACGGGACAAAGGAAGAAGGTAAATTTGTTTGTTTAAGAAAAACGGATAGAGGGAGGGAGCTAGGGTAAATGATACCGCAAGTCTCGGGGAGAGAAACGAGACTGAGACTGTAGTAGCTCAAAAAGGCCGGGTTGCGTACCCATATGTCCGTTCTGTGATTGGAAAGGCCACTAAGATAGGAACATCAACTGGCTACATGGATGGTAAGCCATAATCTTATGAATTAATACTATGGTGAATTATTGGATATTCAAACAAGAACATTCTGGACTTATTCAACGGGGCTTTATTTTTAATAGAGTTACATTGTACTATTATAGAATGTGTCTGTAGAATCAAAGTATTAATTCAAATCATTCAAATAAAATCTTCAAAGCTAAAATGATGTTTAATGTTAATCATCAAGATCAGAATATAATTTTTTACTTAATTTGACATTTTCATCCTCTTTATTTGTATAGTGCAACAATGGTGGGAAATCCAAAGACTAATATCACCCGTGGTGGAGCGCCAATATATTTATAAAATGCATACATAATCGCACCATAATATATTTCGTTATATTATAAATTTCATAGTCTTTATAGTAAACCACATTCTGTTTGTCGAATGCAATTAGTGCTGGTACTGCTGTAATATTGCCAATGTACTCGACGATCTCAAGAGATGGCGTTAGCAGTCTTCAAATAATGTAAACGCGCTGCACCTGATTGGTGCAAGAAAAAAACGGACATACCCTGCTCTCATCGCTTTTCGCTAAGAAGACGCCTTTAATATAAAAATTTTGTTCCGCCACGGACATCAGTTATATTTCTCGTGAAAAGAAGCTGATTTTCCGTTAGTCCTATAGCCGTGTAGTGTTTGGACTCGCTTGTAACCTTTACAAGGTGTATGTGGAGTGCTCTAGTCTTCGATCGTGACCGGCCGGTCAATACCTTGCAAGAGACCGTAGAAACCTCGCCGCTGCTCGCTGCCTTCTGGAGGATCGGGACTTGGTCGGTGTTGCAGGTTAGTGCTGGCATGATTGTTTTGATCGATAGAAGTGGTTTACTTCCCTACACCTCGTACGCTAACTGTTGAGCAATCACACCCTGGTCGGGCTATTTACACGCCTGACCATATAATTTGGTCCTTACGAGTACGGATAGGCCAGTGATTCACGTAAATATTGGTGAATTTACTTTTCTATTCATACCATAAAAAAGATTCACGTAATTTTAGTGAATTCTTGCGCCCCATTTTTCCTCGCTCACAGATTTACGTAAAATTGGTAAATTCTGTGTTTAAAACGCACGAGAACTACGTAATTATTGGTAGACTCGTACTTAAATATAATTAATTGTTAGATTTGGTGAATTACGTATTAATTGGTAATAATATCCATTATACTCAATTTAGTTGAACTTATTCATACCTACCCACTTATTTACCGCTCCACCACTGTACTTTACGCTAAGTCATTTTAGGATTTAAATTTAACTTGTGTTTTTACACTAACTAGGTAGATATACCTATCACTTTGTAGTTGTATTGTGATATTATTTTATAAACATGACGGAAAGCGAATCAAGTCGCGAAGTCATCTTGGTTATGTTGAATCAAAAGAAAGAATTATTATTTCAACGTATTAATCGTATGTACACATCGTCGAAAGGTATAATTTCTTTCGATTCATCAACGCGAGCTAACGAGAATTTTCTGGCTGAAACGGAGATAATAGATGAGTTACGCGATAAATTTGAGTCCATTGTTGATAAAATAAATAATATAAATTTGTTATCAAAGATTACGGTCAATCCCGAGTATTCTTGCCTCGATTCATTTGATGATTTATACTCGAGAGTTAAACGCGTTAGAAATAAAATATTAACCACTTCTAAGGTGCGTTCACTCGAGACCAGTAGCTCGATCAAGTCCGTAGTGAAATTAGAACCTTTAGTAATTCCGAGTTTTGACGGACGCCCTGAAAACTGGAATACCTTTTATCAGTCTTTTAAAGCTAATATTCATTTGAATCAACAGCTTTCTGACTCGCAACGTGTACAGTATCTAATTTCTAAACTCACCCACGACGCACTAAAATTCACTTCCGGTATTATTCCGTCAGGTGAAACATATAAAATACTGTGGGATAGTTTGGTTAAAAAATACCACGACAAACGCTCATTAGGTACATATTATCTCAATAATATACTGGACTTAAAAACTTGCTCGCACACTGCGAACGCTCTTGATACCTTTGTTAGTAAATACTCCGCTTCGATTTCAGCTCTAAAAGAATTAGGCATAACAGATCTAACTGATTTTATTTTTCTTCAATGCGCTTTGAGAAGGATGGATCCTCAAACCATCCAAGCCTTTGAACTTTCGATTCGGGATGTGGAAGTGCCTACGACACAACAGCTTATCGCTTTTATACAAGATCAGGCTAAGATTTTGGAGCGCTCAAACCCGCGAAATTCGTCATATACGAAACCCGCTGCTGTTGTTACGTCGCCCTCACGCGACCGGCGCGTTCATCACACCTCCAAATCTTACGCAGCAGTTACCGCGAATTGTTGTTTGTGTAGTGGTAACCATCGACATTTATATGATTGCGCTCAGTTTAAAAATATGCGAGACGCAAGGGCTAGATATGAGTTTATTAAATCGAAGTACGGTTGCGTTAATTGTTTAAGCACTTTACATAAACTTCCGGATTGTAAGAGTACGTCAGTCTGTTTCTGTAATAAAAGACACCATAGGTTATTGCATTTTGATAGTAATAATTCGCAATCGCATGCGGCTATGGTAAATACCGCCGTCGCGTACTCGCCGCCGCCCGCTCATCGAGCGACCGTTACTTCGCCCGCGCCTTCTCATCGCGCTCACACGACTTCGTCATGCGTTCGAGCGCCCCCGCTTGCTACAGAACCAGTTACACATACACAGTCTTACACTTCTTGTCATAAGGGTGATATACTTCTGTCAACCGCTCAGGTATACGCGCGCTCTAAAGGTAGCGCTGGTATTAAATCTGTAGTTAGGTGTTTGATAGATAATGGCTCGCAGAATAATCTAATAACATCTGCTTGTTCTAGTTTATTAAATTTACCGATAATACCGTTGAATAATTCCTATGTTAAAGGTGTTGGTTCCGCTTCAAGTCCGATAATCGGTTATGTTCATTTAGACATTGAATCCCGTATTTATCCGGATCAGAAATACACTATACATGCGCTTGTTGTAGAATGCATTACGGATCAATTGCCTTCGAAATTTATCGATTGTGATCGCGACCTAGATTCTCGTAACCTTCCGCTCGCTGACTTAAGCTGGAATATTCCGGGCAAGATTGATTTATTGTTAGGTGCCCAGCTATTCCCATTTATATACTTAGGAAATATGGTCGAGTGTGGGCCGCGCGCACCGTGTGCTTTATCTACAACATTTGGTTACGTACTTATGGGAGATTACCCGCGTAAACATATTTTACCTACTGCCGCGTCTTTTTCTGCGTTAGCGCTTAATGATATAGTGCAAAAGTTCTGGGAACTTGAAGAAGTACCCATGAAACGCTTGTTGTCACCAGAGGAGACAGATTGCGAAAATATTTTCACGGCTACCGTGACCCGTGACGACGTAGGTCGTTATACAGTTGCATTACCGTTCTGTAGGGACCCTTCGGAATTAGGTAATTCGCACGCTACCGCTTATCGCCGTTTCGTTTCACTCGAGCGTAAGCTCCGTCAGGCACCGATAGTGCGCGAAAATTATAACAAGGTTATTCAGGATTATATTGATAACAATTACCTCAGTCCTGTTAAAGAATCTGAGCTGTCCTCTGATGGTTATTATATACCGCATCACGCAGTAGTCCGACCTGATAAACCGATGCCGCGCATCGTATTGGACGCGAGTGCTAAAACGCATACAGGACTTTCGCTTAACGATATATTACATATTGGACCCAATTTACAGGCCGATCTGTTTTTATTATTGTTAGGTTTTAGATTATTTCCTATTGCAATGAACGCTGATATAAAACAATATTATTTACGGATTGGTGTACCAGTAGACCAACATAAATACCTACGCATTTTATTTAGATTCAACGAATCGGAAAAAATTCGCACTTATGCCTTTAATAGGCAACCTTTCGGTCTCAAGTCAAGCCCTTACATAGCTATGCGCACTGTGCGACAGCTGGCTACTGACATGAGTCCGCTCTATCCTGATGCCGCGAAAGTGGCAGAGACCTGTCTGTATATGGACGATTTGGTTCTTTCTATTGCAAATGAGGATACTGCCACGCAATTAGCTCACAACTTGATTAAGTTTTTCAAATCGGGTGACTTTGACTTAGTGAAGTGGTCTAGCAATTCACCAGTGCTACTTGACTCGCTTCCCGACACGCACCGCAAGTCGCTTGATTTTGATGTTGACAATAATGTCTCTAAGGTCTTAGGTCTCTCATGGGAACCATGTGAAGATAATTTTCATTTCACATGCGCCGCAATTAATGAAAGGTGCACCAAGAGAAACATACTCTCGATGGTTGCACGACTATTTGACGTGCTCGGATTGGTCGCGCCTGTGATTCTCTATGCCAAGTTGTTAATTAAGGAACTGTGGCTCAGCAAGTGTGATTGGGACGATCCTGCACCGGAGCACATACGCACCCGTTTTTTCGCTCTTGCGCAAGAACTTCAAATGCTTGACACTTTAAGGATTCCACGTCATGTAGGCGTCGAAGTTGGTTGTGAATTACGTCTTGTTGCTTTTGTGATGCTAGCATGAATGGTCTGGGATGTGTCATTTATGCCCATTGTACCTACCCGTCTGGCATTCAAACTCGCATTCTTTGCGCTAAATCAAAGGTTTCGCCAACAAAAATCACTACGCTCGCTCGCTTAGAATTATGCGCTATTTTACTTATGTCAAAATTAATAAAAACTGTGCGAGACACATATGCAACACGTATGACCATTGCCGGGATATACGCATTTTCTGATTCCACTATTGCTTTATCATGGGTTCATTCTTCACCACATCGTTGGTCAGTTTTCGTCGGTAATCGCGTCGCTCAGTGCCAAGAAAACTTGGACTCTAAACATTTTTATCATATTGCCGGAGCTAGTAATCCAAGTGATTGTCTTTCGCGTGGTATGCTTCCATCGCAACTTTTGACCCACGATTTGTGGTGGAAAGGTCCTCCGTGGATTCGCAGCTCATCTGAGAAGTGGCCGATTAAGCCATTCTCGCTTAATAATTGCTCTGTCTTGCCTGAACTCAAGGCAAATGTGTTGGCTGCCATTACTCACACAGAGCCGCCGTTGCTGTGTACGTTAGCACAACGTGTTTCTTCTTGGGAAAAGTTGCTACGTATCACCGCATATGTATTAAAATTCGCAAGACCTAAAGTTAAGGTCGAACCTCGTTCTATAGCAGGGTTGACAAGTGCTGAGAATGCGTTAATTCTCGCCGTTCAATCTGTGCACTTCTGTGAAGATATCAAATTGATCAAGGCTGATAAATTACCTTCAAAAAGGCTGCAAAACCTCTTCGTCTTCTTAGACAAACAAGGGATTTTACGCATTGGAGGAAGACTTTCTGGATCAATGCTTCCTTTCGAAGCTAAACATCCGGTTCTTCTCCCTAAACGCGATCATGTCGTTGACTTAATAATACAGCATTTTCATGTTGTTAATTGTCACACCGGACCTGGACTTCTTATGTCTATTATACGACAACGCTACTGGATCTTGGATGCCAGGACTGTTATCAGGTCCAAGTTGCGAAAGTGCAACACTTGCTTTAAATGCAACCCAACGCATCCAACGCCTATAATGGCTGATCTTCCTGATTACCGTGTTTCAGAGGCCAAGGCATTTTGTCACACTGGTGTAGATTACGCTGGTCCGATAAGGACAATCCTTTCTCGCCGCAGAGGTCAACATGCGCAAAAGGCGTACATCGTTCTTTTTGTTTGCATGGTCACACGTAGTCTACATATTGAAGTGACCAGTGATTTAACTACTGAAAACTTTCTAGCCGCTTTTAAACGCTTTATTTCCCGTCGAGGACCAGTTTCATGTCTCTATTCCGATAATGGATCTACTTTCATCGGTGCGAAGGCACATTTAGATGAGCTGTATAGTTTTTTATTGAACTCTAGCTTCAAAAACGCGCTGTCGAATGAGTTGCTCTCTCGACGCATAGAGTGGAAGATGATTCCCCCAAGATCACCAAATTTTGGTGGGATGTGGGAAGGGAATATAAAGAGCATGAAAACGCATTTATATAGAGTAATAGGAAGTCAGTTACTTACATACGAAGAACTGCAAACTGTTCTTACTCAGATAGAGTGTATTCTTAACTCTCGTCCATTGAGCGTATTATCGTCAGACCCTTATCCTGAGGTGTTAACTCCCGCGCATTTTTTGATGTCTACTCCGTTGCAATATTTACCCGCTGCTGATTTGTCAGATCAACGATTGAGTCTGTTAGAACGTAAAAAGTTGTTAGATAGTATGGTCCAATCCTTTTGGAAGAAATGGCACTTAGAGTATTTGCACACGTTGCAAGTTAGGCAAAAATGGGCTACTCCCGACAAACCGGTAGAAATCGGAACTGTTGTTCTTCTTGAGCAGGAGAATTCTCCACCGTTGCATTGGCCGTTAGGAGTAATTACGGATGTGTTCAGAGGCTCTGATAACGTTGTACGCGTGGCGATAGTTAAAACGCAAACTGGAATTTACAAACGCGCTGTAACTAAATTATATCCTATTCCTACACAGTAAATTCAACTTAGTTTAAACCTTATTCTTAGTTTAAGCCGCTATATTTATCATATTTATTATTTAATCGCATAATGCATGTGTTACTCTCGGTCAGTTAGAAAATTCGCGTGTTTTGAAACATCTTGTGATGTTCCAAGGCGGGGTGCATGGTGGAGCGCCAATATATTTATAAAATGCATACATAATCGCACCATAATATATTTCGTTATATTATAAATTTCATAGTCTTTATAGTAAACCACATTCTGTTTGTCGAATGCAATTAGTGCTGGTACTGCTGTAATATTGCCAATGTACTCGACGATCTCAAGAGATGGCGTTAGCAGTCTTCAAATAATGTAAACGCGCTGCACCTGATTGGTGCAAGAAAAAAACGGACATACCCTGCTCTCATCGCTTTTCGCTAAGAAGACGCCTTTAATATAAAAATTTTGTTCCGCCACGGACATCAGTTATATTTCTCGTGAAAAGAAGCTGATTTTCCGTTAGTCCTATAGCCGTGTAGTGTTTGGACTCGCTTGTAACCTTTACAAGGTGTATGTGGAGTGCTCTAGTCTTCGATCGTGACCGGCCGGTCAATACCTTGCAAGAGACCGTAGAAACCTCGCCGCTGCTCGCTGCCTTCTGGAGGATCGGGACTTGGTCGGTGTTGCAGGTTAGTGCTGGCATGATTGTTTTGATCGATAGAAGTGGTTTACTTCCCTACACCTCGTACGCTAACTGTTGAGCAATCACACCCTGGTCGGGCTATTTACACGCCTGACCAACCCGTACTATTTCATTTAATTATAAATTCTTAGGCTACCGTCTTTGTAAATACGATGTTCAATACTAATTTACTTTAGAAAGCACGTTAAATATTTATAAAAAGCCAATAATTTGATTCTTTCATAATCAAAAGCCAATAATTTGATTCCTTCATAATCAAGAACGTTTACACGTTTACGTTTACTAGTACTTTGACAGACCAGAAAGGTTTAGAATATGCGTACTTTGAATCAAATATATTTTATATCTGTTCATATATGTACTATATTTATTTATTTATTTATTAAGCATACCAACTGTATAATTACAATGTTTTGTAGTTGAGACATTCTTAATTTAACATTGTTAGAGTAATTAAACAAATCACAGGCATGCATGACATTTAAATTACATTGAAGGTACATTAAAGGTACTGTTTGTTTATGGTGAAAATAAAAACCAGTTACTCTAAGCGTTAGATAAACCACAAATCGAGAAGTCTAACCATATCTTAGATATATCTTGTATGTAGTTATAATAATAGTACAAAAATTAAAAAGCATTACTGAGTAGGAACTGTCTGAATGATAAAAATTTCATAGAGAAGACATCAATCTTATTGTCCGATACGTTGGATCTCTCATTATACAATCTTCCCATACGTGTAAGAGGACTATTGAAGGTAGTATTTAAGGTAGTTATAGGTGTCTCAACTACCTGGGGATGTCTCACAATACGCCTGCTCGTTTTAAAATTAAAATGGTTAATTAGTTCAACATCTAAGGATCCATGTACAATTTTGTGTAGAACCAGTAAGTCATGTATGTCGCGTCTTTCCTTTAAGTTGATCGTTTTGAAGTAAGACAACCTATCAATATATTCAGGAATAGTTTTTCTGATGCCATTTTTTATGGATAAGTACCTTACAAAGCGAGTTTGAATGGACTCCACCTTATCTGAATAGGTTGTATAATAAGGAGACCATATTGTGGAGCAATATTCTACAGTGCTGCGGACCAGTGCCTTGTACAGTAAGATTATACTGCAACTGTTACGAAATGGTTTTGATACTCTAACTATGAAACCTATTATTTTGTTGGCTTTTGTGACCACATTATCCACATGATGACGGAAAGATAAAGAAGTATCGTAAATTACTCCCAGGTCACGAATAATAGATACTCTGTCAAGGTACGCACCATCTATACAATATTTAAAATCAATGAATTTAATTTTATTAGTAAACGTAATATACTGACATTTTTTCACGTTTAGGGACATTTTATTTTCCAAACACCATTGCTGAAGAGTATCAAGATCACTTTGAAGCTTAATACAATCGGAACTTTCAGATATTCTACTATAAATCTTTAGGTCGTCAGCATAGGCCAAGTAGTCACATTTAATCAAATCTAGAAGGTCATTAATAAATACTAGAAATAATAATAGTCCCAATTTAGAGCCCTGAAGGATTCCAGAACTTGGTATAAATGGTACAGATTCATAGTCTGCCAACGCCACTAGCTGCAAACGATTATGCACATAACTCTCGAACCACCGTAGAAGACAACCATGTATACCAGCGTGATTAAGTTTTATATACAATATGGAATGGTGCACACGGTCAAATGCCTTCGCAAAATCTGTATATATGGCGACGACCTGTCCTCTGGCTTCCAATGTCTCAGCAACAAAAGTGGTGTACATCAGTAAATTTGACAAAGTGGAGCGATTAGACATAAAGCCATGTTGACGGTAATTCAGGATGTGCCGAAGATGTGTGTAAACTACATTGTAAATGAGACCCTCGAACATTTTAGCAAATTGGGATATAATGGAGTTAGGTCTATAACTTTTAACATCATTCAAACTGCTTGTTTTATGAATAGGGATAATGTGAGCTATTTTCCATAAATCGGAAAATGTGCCCTCTTCAAGAGATTTATTGTAAATTAAATGTAACGGCTTAATAAGAGCATCCATGCAAAAACGGATAAAAACTGGAGGCAGTCCATCCGGACCCGCTCCTTTATTGAGGTCAATTTTTGTAATGGCTTGTCTAATATCATGTTCCGTTATGATAATACTAGAAAGACTGTAATTCGCTGCTTTGTACGTTGCAACAAAATTATTACTTGCATCGCTTTCCCGTATACAGAAGAAAAGTACACTGCATACAAATCAGCCACACCAATTCCACTCCCTGCTACACGGTCACCATAAGTAACCTGACCAGGAATACCCCTAAAGTTTCTTTTAGATTTAGTGTATCGCCAAAATGACTTTACATTCGTTTTTATTTCGTTCTCTAGTTTCGCTATATAATCACGGAAGCAATTTTCAGTGCACTTTCGGGCCCTTTCACGTAACAAATTAAACGTATCATAATCTCGAAGATTTTTGTATTTTTTAAATCTCATTCTAAATTTGTGTTTTTCTTTAATTAATTTAACTAACGATGTAGAAAACCCAAAACTATAACTACTCCGCCTCTGTTTTACTTTAGGGGTAAATTTGTCAATTGCCTCCCAGATTACATTATAAAATTCTTGAACAAATTCGTTACAGTTTAAATTTTCAAATATCTCCCACTTTACCTGTGACAACTCCGAAATACAAGCTACATAATCTGTTTTATAAAAATTATATCCAATTTGTGACGCATTATATTTTAGATTCGAAATTAGTGGCTATGTAAGTTCCACTTCTAATGGAGGGTGGTGCATATCAGTTTTGCATAGAGGAGGAGTGCGAGTGACTGTAGCTTTAAGGCCTTCATCCATAAGTACAAGATCTAATATGGTTTCATTTTCATTGCAAATCTTATTAATTTGGGTAAGGCCCGTAACATTTAGTAACTCTTTTAATGCCAAGGATTTGGAATCACAGATATCCGAGAATGGGTCGTCAGAGTTAAGCCACTTGGTCTGCGGAAAATTAAAATCCCCTAACATGAGTGTAGTACAGTCCGGAAATTAAAGACAAATTTCTTCAGACTTAGTAAAAAAGGTCCTCAGTACGTCACATGGAATGTAAGAAGGCAGATAAACAAGACAGAGATTCATGCAGACACTTCCGACATATATACATAACCATAAATCTTCCACACACGTTTGCCAGTCGATTTTATTCTCAAACTTAAACTTATTTATTACTAACAGCTACTAAAATACCACCACCATGAGATTTGGAGTATAATTGCTTAAATGTTGTACAACAATCTCGTCGCACAACAGTATATCTCTGATCGAAATATTCGGAGGACAAAAACGAATCATCTAGCCAGGTTTCCGTTAGGCAGAAAATATCATTATTGGAGTTTAAGATTGAGATACATATTTCGTGATCTTTAGTTGTCATCCCCCTTACATTTTGGTAGAAAATAGATAGCGTTTTCATTAAATTACATTATGAATATTTACTACGTGGCATTCGATATCAAACAGAATAGTAATAGAACAGTTAAGCAATTTTATCTAAACATTTTTCATCTGTAATTAATATGCTACCCGAATTTTCGTCTTTACGAACATATATTTTACCATAACGAACCCACACAAACTTATATGATTTTTCTTTGGCCCTTAGCCGAGCAGCTGCATGTAACGATTTATAAGTTGACGAGAGATGTTCAGATATATAGACTGGTTCCTTGCTGCCACTGAAGCCTAGGACAGAGGTATTCAGTTTGTCATCCTTTGTTAGTTTTATTGTATCTAGTTATTGCAGAGTACAGCTCATCACGACATCTGGGGCTCCGTAGTTTCACTATGACGGTGCGTGGACGCGATTTGTTGTTGCCATTACTAGCTACTCTGGTACATTTCATGATATCACAGTCACCCAATTTATATGAGACTATGCTAGCTAATTGAGTTATAATGTTTGGTAATGCTTCATTTTTGTTTTCCGGTAAGCCATGGATTTCCAAGTTCGCATCCCTCATCATCTGGTCCATTGAGTTAAATTGATTTCTTAACTGACAAACAGTTGTTTGCAAGGTGGAATTTTGTGAACGGAGTTCGGCGTTCTCATGTTGCAATTTATCAACTTCAGACCTCAGGTCATTGACTTCTGAGATATCAAAGGAGGCAGATAATTTTAGATCCTCAAGCTGCTTCTTAATATCATCCAATTCGAATCTGAATTCGCCAACCATGGTTTTGATTTCGGATCGCAAAGTGTTTCTGATCTCCTCTCTTATTAAGATACGAAGATCGTTATCCCTCTCTTCACTATCCGAGCTTCCGGTTGTTATATCAGTAGTTTCGACGGCCGGGGTTAACGCCAAACAACTCCGGCAATTCCATGCAAAACGTGCAATTAAACTTTGTAACATTCATACCAACGCATAAGTGGTGATATGTTTTTGTACAATTTGAACAAATTAGTTGTTCAATTTTTGGTACCAATTTACCACATATATTACAATTCGTCATTATGATATTAGCACAACTGTCGTACAATGTTCAAATAATTTTCAAAAAGACGATTAAATCTCGGGTTTGATCGAACGGGCACTGCGGCGTAGCAGTCACCAGCATACGCTACACCACCGACCAAGAATACTTAATAGATTATGTTGAAATTATAAATCAATAGAAATGGTGTCATAAATGTTAGTTTGGCGGTATGCTGACTTAACATATGAATGACAACTTAAGAGTTGGTCACTTTGTGAAAGCACTGTCACAATGCACTTTAATTTTGCTGTTAAAGTCACGAAAAACAATAAAAATCCTTAAACGAATTATTTAATACGTTTTGTAACACACTTATTTAACGGGTTTGCGACACTGCACGACTGAAACTGTCCTTTTTACCACTATTTATGATTTAAAATGTCAGAGCAAAAGATAACACGACTGTACTGTATCAGATTTATACATATATTTTGTATCTGTTCATACGTGTACTATATATAGTGCACATAGATTATACACTAATAACTAGAGATAGATACGCCACTCTGAATCAGATTTGAAAAACTATGTACTATGACGGATAGATGGAGTTAATTTCATTTGAACTGAGGGCCGGTAGATGGCTCTTTACAGTATTTCAAAATTATTTAAATGTTTATTTTCAAATGAGCTAAGTTTTGCAAAGCCTTTATCCACCAAACAAGAAAAGTAAAAAAATAAAAATACTGCAAAACTTCGCCCACCTTACTAAAGAAAAAGGTTCGATAGAAATGAAATAAAACTCAAAACGTTGAATGTAATTTTATATAATCTTTTTTCTTTTATGATCGTGGGTCTTAAAATATTTTAAGGCTTGCATTTTTGTTGGATCATTTGAGGAATCACAGCTTAATTTACCCTTAAGTAGTTCGTTAACGTTAGTGCACCAACTATGAATCACGACAGTAATCATTAAATTTGTTAAATAAGCATAAAGTTTGTTTTTATGTTCAGTACATTACAGGAAAGAAAAATTGCAAAATATGTTTACTTTTTCAATTATAGTATTTTTCAATTTGTTTGTTTGTGGTTTCTCTTGCACTTTCAATATCCAAATTCAAACGTAAACAAAGTCCAGTAAAGAATAGCAGAGTCGATCGTATATGACGGATAACACGAGTCCAAGGGATAAGCAGGGTTAAACGTTTTAATAAGATATCACAGAAACAAGCACAGTCCAGAATTTCGTCGTAAAAATACCAAAACACAATAGGCAGTTATCAAATTTTTAAACTTTGAAACCGTTTGTAAAGAGGGTAACCGAATCAACGCCAGTCAGTCTTTTGTCATAAATACCCACAGACTAATTTAATATTATTTAATTATGAATTGTGTTTATATTCTCTTCAAATGTAATTTCAAGATTTTTTAAAATTTTCAGTGTTTTCTTACGATAATTTATTAAAAAATAGCAAAGTGTCATCTATGAACTTAAACTGAAAACTAAGCTTTAGTTTTAGGTACAGTAATCTATAGGTGATAGCACTTTCTATGGATATTTTGATTAACCCTATTGTATGGCAGTTGCATACCCTTGATAGTGCAGTCGGTATAGCAAATGTGATAGTTGTGACTCTGCATTCTTCTTCTGCACAATTACGTTTTTAATAAGAATCGATCGGGAAAAACCAATAGAACAATGTAGAAAACAGTCTCACAACCACTGATATAAGCTATGAAAATCACTAACTAACAGTAACTGCCAAGTTGTTCGTACCTCTATCCGCACTCAAGAGACTGTTAACCACTTATTCCTACCCTTTTATAACCCCACTATTAGTTAATATTTTTTAATCGACCAATAGTATTGCGTTACCGGTATAACCAGTCAAAAAAATATTTCTATTAACTTATTTTTATTAAATAGTGAACTGTGTTATCATCTATTATAGTTTATCCCTATTATTAATAATTAATAAAATAGATAAGAGTTTTTGATGTGGCGACAACAACAATATTTAGGGTTTGCGCATTGAATATAGTATTAATTTTCGTAAAATTCAAAAACTGCAAAACTTTAATCGTCAATTACTCTGGTTTTGTTAAAGATAATCTAGCTCAAAGGCTGAAAATCTTCCTTATGATGCTGCCCCTCTGCCTATCAAATTAAGTTTAATATCATTAAAAATCCATCGAGCTATGCCATTTTACAACTAACGCATGTGTTTAAAAACATTAAAAACATTTTTTTGGGGTTGTTATCTAAAATAGGGATCTTGGAGCATGTGTAAAAAAATCAGGTGTGTTGATTTTGAAGCTCTGGCGTAAAATTTAACTTTGTAAATTTCTTTCATTGCAAATTGAATTGTGCAAAAACAACTTTATCGATCCTGACCAAATTTCAAGGGTAAGTTGAGTATATATGGAAGCACTAAATTAGCAACTTTCATTGCAAAAAAGGTATTCCTCCATTAATTTTTACTGCCTTGAATTATAGGTACATTTTTTCACACTTTTTTTGCTATGTTTTAAATAAACAAATAATTATTTTTATTTAATTAGTACTATCTTATCGCAAAAAGAAAAAGGAAAAAATAAATAAATTACAACTTTCCCCTTTTAGGCTTACCTAAAACCTTGAGTCAATTACAAAAATGTGTCGAAAAAGAGGTATTTTTCGGTAAAATTTGCATCACTGTGCAACCCCTACATATTATTGTATAGGTTCTCCATAGATTTCTACCAAAAACGTAATTGTGCAGAGTCACAACCAAAATTGGCAGGATTTAAAGCTTCACCGACTGCACTAATATGCCAATGCCAATATGTATATGTGTGACTTTTGGGTATAAGCCTGTCAAGTCAAATAAGTATCTTTATAATAAACGTCAAAACGAAAGGTTCGGTACATTTTTTTTAAGGAGTACTAAAAGATGATGTCACGCCTTAGTGTTGTCAAATCATGCACTTTCAATGTTGACTTGACAATAAAATAAATAAATTAAAAACGTTAAATAAAAATGGAGGACTATTTTCGCAGTACCTTAAGATGTATTGAATGGTTTAGACGAAATTTCTTTTTTGAATTTAGGAATCAACCAAATTGTTACGTACCTAATTCAGTATCTAGGAGACCGAGCTTTACGTGGCTTTTTGTAAAATCGTATTGTTTTTTTTTTAAATTGCATTTTTACAGGAAATACAACTATGCAGTTGAACTTAAAATGCATCAAAATCGTTGGAGCCGTTTCCTAGATTCAGATTATATATATATATATATATACACACATATATATGTACAAGAATTCCTTAATTTAAAGGTTTTAGATATATAAAACAATCCCGCTAAGAATGTCTAACACCTTAAGAACCATATTTTTCTTATTTCTATAAAACCGGTCTCTTATATCTGACTGAAATAAATGCAAATTTTACACGTTTTCTTCTTAGGTACTTGATGTATTTTTATTCACCTCGCATCATTGATTGACGGAAAGGTGGCTAAGCCTGTCGACCTACGCAACGGGCTTCTCTTTATATACATGTTTTGCTTGATATTTTTATTGTATACACATATATCTGGGTCAATAGTGACGTATATTACTACATACGTTTACATTGTACGTGATCGGCATTATTTGCTCACCTTTGTTGTATACCCAATACATATTAATAAGACATTCTGAAGGGTGGGTAATGTACGAGTTTTATATATGCTTACAGTTTATTGCCTTTTTTTTTTTATTTCTTCACTTTTTTTTAAGGCAAGTATCTTGAAAACTGTGGTTGATTTTTTTGGCTGGTTGTCTATTAATTTTTTTACGGGACGGCTATAATTCGGTCCCCGTAACCCAAAGGGAAAAAAAGTGGCAGGGCAAGACTAGTAGATTACTGGTCAAACTTTTCAAACTACGGGTACATCCTGTTCAAAATATTTTAATGTTGTTCCTGACTCGAACACGATCTAAAACCAGACACCAATCGAAAAGTCGTATTGCAAAGCCAAAACGGAATAGTAAACAGTGAAATTTAATTAGGTGGTACCAGGAGAAAACACCCGTATTTTTACCATCGTGAAGCGGACGTCAATAGAGTTAAGATTGTTGGAAATTTTGACTTGAATATTTTTATTTTTTTTTCAAGCCTAGTTAGGAAATGTCGAAACTATCTAACTTTACTAAAACTAATTGACATGTTTTATATCAAAATCTATGTTTTGCCAAATTACATAATTTTTAGTCAACGAAAATTAGTGAGTGAGTTCTTGAGTATAATCCCACTAATGTTATAAATGAGAAAGTTTGGATGGATGCATGGATGGATGGATGGATGTTTGTTACTTTTTCACGCCAAAACTACTGAACCGATTACGAGGAAACTTGGTATGTAGATAGCTGGAAACCTGGATTAACATATAGATAACTTTTTATCCCAAAAAGTAGTGTGAAGTGAATAGCGCATATTAACTAGCATCTTTATCTTGTGAAAACGTATAAATACAGATTCAGCGTCAACAGCAATCAAGAGGTTCCAATGTATGCTGATATGCTGATTCACTGGTAAAAACATGATTGTGCAAAATAATGTATATTTATAAAAATCTAACTTAAGAAGACCGTGTGTGTTTATTTATTTCAAAATAGGATAGCAGTAGGCGTTGACATCATTGTTATATCATTGTATAAGAGAATAAGTTTCCTTACATTTGCCGCATTACCTACTTTAATCCTACTCTTTTTGCTCACTCTTTACGTAATGTTACCTAAGCTCACAAACAGCTTATCTGTGCTGCTACTGCGGACTCAAACATTTTTAGGATGTCTATTTAAAGATTCAAATAAATATGAATATACTCGTATTAAATTCTATTTATGTAAAATTTATTATATTTCTTAATTAATTATATAAGTTTAAATTTTATGACACATTCTGCAGTAACGATAATATAGGAAACATCAGCACTTAAGAGAATATTAGCAAAACTTGATGATTCTGTGACAATACTGTGATGAATGCTCACTTCATGGAATCAGACTAGTGTCTGATTCTGAACAGAGACTGAGAAGTTGGAAAGGCTTAGCTATAGTGGCCAAAGTTATGTTTAAACACTGTCTTAATCTCTGTTATAATGTTATGTTTAAAGTGTAACGAAATTTCAGGAATTTCAACATTCTTTTTAGAGTAAATACTATGTTGTTTTTACAATTACTTAAATTTTATTCTTATACACTAATATTTTGTGATATTTAGTGGTGTTTTATAAAAGGATTCATAATGATAATCTTGATAAAGCATACATTTTTATCAAGATTATTATTATGGAGCCACGTTTAAGAGTGATAATATTTTACTTAATAAATTTTTCTATAACAAATAGTAGCCGATTTTTAACAAACTTGTTTCCGCATGTCTATAACTTTAAACTTAAATAGAACATATACTGTACAACTTTAACTCAAGAATCTTTAACTAAGTTAATATTTTCCTACAAATTGTCTGTTTGGAATCAGTAACTCGAGGCCATAAACGTGAAAGTTGAGAAGTTGTTATCTATGACTAAACTATAACTAAAAAAGCAACTAGAGCGAAATAAATAACATTAATAACATCAATTACACAAAGTTTTTCGTTCCGGGACAGTCGGGAGTTGAAGTATTCGTAGTGGAAGAAAAAACTTCAGTTAGATTTAAATGTCTCTGGAGTATTTAGCTCGGGACTGTGGAACTTGTCAGCGTGAAGTTATAGTATCGCATTCGAAAATATCACAGAGAAAATAACTTCTTTATAACTAGAGGACGTTTAGTTTTGTTTGTCGCTTTTGCGAGTCGGAATACTTGCAAAAGAGCCTCTTTCTGGGCTGGGGAAAAGATAAACAAGTTTCTAATGGAATGAACAGCGCCAGCCTGCATTGCATACTGAAGTTTAGGAATTACTTCTACAGTTTGTTATGAGTCACAAAGAATTTAAATCAAAATGATACAACGGGAACAACATGGAAAATAAAGTAATGCTGCTAATATCAGATTTTAAATACGTTAATTAGTGTACGATTATTAAATGACTAGTGTGCAGTAGTAATGTAAAATATGAAATTAATCTTGCTGAAATTTATTGAAATTAAATCAGTTATCATTTGGGTGAAAGTGCAACAAAAAAGACGATGATGATATGAAAATGATATTCACATTTAGTTCGTGGTTCACAATGTAATAGAGCCTAAGAGAAAATAACCACGGCACTAGAACTTAGGAGTGTAACTCAAGCGAAAAAATTATAGCCAAACAGGATAGTAGCGTATTTTGAACTGTATTAGAAATATTACTATGAGAGTGATTAGAGTTATCACAAAAATGTGAAAAGCGTAACTGTAGACTTCCTCAGATCAAATAAAAAATGTTTTTCATCAATTACGTAATTCATTTCGTCCAATGCTATAGTAAGCATTTTAACGATAGGCCTTTAATCTTAAATACAAATTTACATGTTATTTTTTTAAAAGTATGTACGCACTGACTTGTAGATAGAGTTCTTAAGGAATAGGCCTGTTTCATTGACAGACTTGATTTTTTTTTAGACTTCATAACCTACGTATTGTCATTGTATTATTACAATACAAATACAAATAAAGCAATAAGCATACTCATGATTGAAAATCTAAAGTAACACCAGAAAATTGCACAGTTCCAACTTCCAATTAATGGGCATAATGAAGCTGTCTAATGAATGTGTGAACGAGAGACTCCAGTCATACCAGTAGCCGCTACGACAATCAAGCCGCTTGCGTTTGAAAACTTTTAGGTTCCAGACAGTCAGTGTACTAATTAGATATTTATGCAGAAAAAGGACACGGGAAAATCTCAAGTAAACATACTATGTAATAGAACAAATGTGGTTAAGGATTAAGGTGAACAATAATAAAATCATTATAGGTACTGGTTATAACCCACCTCGAGCAACTTGTGGATTCAGTTGGTATACTTAATGGACATGCCTTTGTAGTGTGTAAATTTTTATTTCGTAAGCCTAAAATTCCACCTAAGATCATTACATTCAGACCAATAGCTGACATCGATAAGGATAGATTTAATAAAGATGTTAGCGCTATACGGTGGAGTCAGTTACTGCATCTGGAGGATGTGGACGACATTGTTAGGGCCTACACGATGCACATTAATTTCTTATTTGAGCTACACGCACCGATAAAAACTTTAGGGAACTGCCTTCCCCTTGGCTTACAAGCAATGTAAAATTTATGATGGGCTTAAGAGACGCAGCACTTAACCGCGCTAGAAAAACAAAATTAGAATCTCATATAATATATTACAAAGAGTTAAAAAAACAAGTTATTTTAGCGATAGAAAGTGAAAAAAAAAAATGTTATTTTAAAATTCAAATTGATAGAAATATTAGAAACTCTAAGATTCTTTGGAAGAATCTGAAAGCCAATTTAACCCCAAATAAGTCTTTGGAGATCCCTGCGTACCTGAATGACCTAAATTACATTAACCAGCATTTCTTGACTGTTCCTGGAGACTCGAATGTTTCCCTTTCGAATCTAACATTCTACGAATTCCATAGGTTTGGCAGTGCGACCTTTAGTTTATCACCGGTTGATTCCTCGGTTGTGCTCAAAATACTGACTAATCTTCACTCTAATGCAGTGAGAGTGGACGGGCTATCCTTAAAGATGATTACCTTAGTAGTACAGGAGACATTAGACGTAATTACTACTATTATAAATAGATCCATTGTTACTTCTAAGTTTCCTACAAGCTGGAAAACTGCTATTGTGCGTCCTATACCTAAAAACAGTAATGTGTTAGATTATAAGGACCTTCGCCCTATTAGCATCTTACCATGCCTGTCAAAGATATTAGAGAAAGTGGTTGCATCCCAGCTTAGACATTACTTGGAAACACAAAATATCTTGCCTGATGTTCAGTCGGGTTTTAGAAAGAATCGCAGTACAGCAACTGCTATTTTGGATGTTACCGATAACATACTGGCAGCACAGGATCAAGGCAAAGCCACGATTCTAGTTCTATTGGATTTTTCTAGGGCTTTTGACTCTTTAAATTTTTCGCTACTACTATCCAAGCTAGCTTATTGTGACTTCGAGACTAGCGCAATACATTGGTTCTTTTCCTACTTGAGCGCGCGAGCACAGTATGTTGAAACTCAAAACTGAGACGGTTCGTCAGCTTGTTCCATCCTTTCAGCCTTGGAGAGGGGCTAGCCGCAGGGATCCGTTTTGGGACCCTTGCTGTTTATTCTGTACAGTGCTGATATTTGTCAGGTAATAAAGCAGTGTAAGTTCCATATATACGCTTATGATGTGCAAATATATTATTCATTTAAGGCCTCTGAATACCAGGAAGCCTTAATAAAAATAAATGAGGATCTGGTTAACATCTGTAAATGGGCACGCCTGAACACGCTTGTGCTAAATAGTAGTAAAACAACATTTTTAATTCTAGGCTCAAAACATCAAATTGCTCAGATTGGATATAACAACTCCGTCATTTTCGTAGACAATGTTCCCATCGAGCGTGTAAGAGGCTGATCATGGATGAGGAACTCAGGTTTGAACATCACATAGGGGAGTGCGTAAGGAACTGTTTTTACAGATTAAAGCTTCTCTATAAATTAAGAAATTACCTTAATGTTGAGCTCCGTGAACAATTAGTTGACTCTTTGGTGTTATTTAAATTTAAATACCTAGATGTTGCTTACGATCCTAGACTTCTAGCTAGAACAGCGAATCTAATTTAGAGAGTGCAAAATGCATGCGCCCGCTTTTGTTACAATATACCACCTAGAAGCCATGTGACACGATATTTCAATAATAATAATATTCTCAAGATGAAGTCCAGGAGGGAGTTGCATTTGGCTACGGCTTGGTTTAGAATAGTAACAACAGGAAAGCCGGACTATTTGTACACTAAACTCAAATGGCTTCATGAAAATAGTAAGTGTCCTACTAGAGCATCGAGAATAAATCTACCCATGCCGTAGCATAAGTCCGCTCCTTTTAGGGGTAGTTTCAGATATCGTGCAAGTAAGATCTGGAATAATATTCCTCCTCCCCTTCGATCACTCCAAAACTTGCATAATTTTAGATCTAAGTTTAAAAGTTTGTTATTGACTAATCAAAAATTATGTGCATAATATGCCTTGTGACCACAAGATTCCTGCGTGTAACACTGTGGGTACCTACATATTTCTTCTGTTATTTTTTATTTTATTTTATTAATATACATACAAAAGCGGTAGTGTAGTATTATGATCACTTATAAATAAATTAGCTATTAACCTTTACCATTTACAATTTGAAATTAACTTTTAAAGATAATTATATTTAGTTAATTATTTTCCCAATATCTAATGTATAGCTTTGGGATTTGTACTGCTGTACTATTGCCATACTGTTTTATTGTTGGGTGTCGCGGTATATTATAATCACTGTTTTATTCAGTGTAATGGATAGAGTTGTGATTAACTTATTGGATTACATTGATTTTATTATTACGGAGCAAAACCTATCTTTGACATAACCTTAATATAGAATTCTTAGTGTGTAATCTTCAGTGACTTTCTTATTTTTTTTTATTGTTATCTTATACCAAATTTCACAAATAAACAAGTCGAATAGCTACCTGGTTTCTCTGGCTGCAGTTGAAAACCAGCGTTACAGATAGTTTATCTGTAACATTAGCTGAACTGTAGCCCTTTAAACACACATTCCACAGTATCGTGATGATGCGCTTTTGCCCAAGTTCCTTAATTATGAGGCCTGAAAACAAAATAGAATATTAATTTTAGACTGAGATATCTATTGCGATAGAATTTTATTGTACACAACTATTACTTACCTAGTAGTTATGGCCAATAAACTTGTAGCAACGTTGTAGCTGCTCGGCAACGCGTTTGGTCGCTGCGATACCTAGCTGCGCCCTTTTATACAAATTCCAAATTCGTAACTGAGAGCAATATATTTAGTAAGTAGTTTCGATAACTGAATAATTTCATATACGCATTTGGTGCAGTGCTGGCATGGCGGGTAACGTGGATCCGACGCAAATGCTAGCGGTGTTGTGCCAGTCGACGCTGTGTTTGTGTTGTTGACTGTTGCAAGGAGATCGTCCCGCAGCCCTCTGGCCTCCCCGCGGTCGCCCTATTGGCGCGCATCGTGATACACTAATAAATAATGTTAAAATGTATATGTCGTTGTGTGTTTAATAAACGTATTTCTTTCAAGACGGTTACTAATATTTAGAATTAAAAAAATGGCAGTCATGGGACTGCCGACAGAAGTGAAAATAAATACTTATAGTAAATATTGTAAAAAGTCGAAATTAAAATTACGCCATTTGTGAAATTCGCCTTAACTAATATATGGATAATTAGTAATATATCAAACTACAGCAGTATCGCGCAGAATCCACAGATAGTGTAAAAATATTTTTTTAAATATATAAAACTCGGACACATTTTCGATCAGGGTCACGTGTTCTGAAGCGAGTTTTAACATTTTTTACCCATCTCAAATAGTGCACAACGCCGCTAAAGAAGTATACACTTCAAAAATTCTAATACGAGTGGTATTCATATTTATTTAATAAACATGGTTACTCACGTGTAAGTTTCCATGCAGGGAGGTTAACCTTTAGACTGTGAATACGGGGCTCACCTAAACTAATTAAAACTAATATTACGTGAAAATTTGTAAGGATGGACGGATATTTGTTAGTCTTTCACCTTAAACTATTGCAGGGATTTTGTTAAAACTTTACAGAAATTCAGCTTATACATCAGGATAACACATAAGGCTATAATTTATATACAGGCATTGTGCAATTTGGTCAAAATATAACCATATATGTGAAGTTAGTCGGATAAAAATTCTACCATGTGAGGCGCTCCCTTGACATGGTGCTTAAAACTTAAGAGTTACACGAAGATAATTCATTGTGGCCTTTCTAAGTATAGTGGTCTAAATATAGGTAAAAGGTTGTTTTATAACATTGCATG
This sequence comes from Callimorpha dominula, assembly GCA_949752705.1. Taxonomy (NCBI): domain Eukaryota; kingdom Metazoa; phylum Arthropoda; class Insecta; order Lepidoptera; family Erebidae; genus Callimorpha; species Callimorpha dominula. Next base: position 16,094,744 of record OX456999.1, read on the forward strand.
TTATGGAATCTTTTGCACCGACATTGAAAATCTAAGCCACGCGCTCTAGACGTCATCGCTCCGCAGGCGTGTCCCTTTTACCGTGGATGTGAACAGCATGGCATTATCGACTACAAAATATTAAAAGCATCTTCTTGCACTGCAATACGTTTACAGTCTCTGCAAAATCGTTACGGTTAAAAATATCGTATGTCACATTGAGTAGGTATTAATGATTTATTTATTTTAGGGACTTAGGGACAAGAAATACACATATCTTTCTTAAAAAGTTAACATATAAAAAATAAACTATTAGAACTTTATAAAAATGTCCCTTTTACCGTGGATGTGAACAGCATGGCATTATCGACTACAAAATATTAAAAGCATCTTCTTGCACTGCAATACGTTTACAGTCTCTGCAAAATCGTTACGGTTAAAAATATCGTATGTCACATTAAGTAGGTATTAATGATTTATTTATTTTAGGGACTTAGGGACAAGAAATACACATATCTTTCTTAAAAAGTTAACATATAAAAAATAAACTATTAGAACTTTATAAAAATAATTTTATAGTATTAATATTAAAATCGTGTTTTCTTTTTTGTTTTTTCTTTGTTACTTCATTTTTTAAATCAAGGTGGCAAAGGAACGCAGACCTTAGATGAAGCTAACTCTAATTTCGTAGCGGTCTGTCTTCACTGTCCATTTTATACAATCATATATGAAAACAAGTACATGCTGGTTTTCAATTGTTCCATGATTACTCATTATTATTCTTTCCCTATTTAGTTTGTTAAATCGCTTAAAAACTGTTATAGTGCCCTTGTACGAACAGCCCCAGACCATAAACTATATTTTCACCACACCATACTCTTATTTTTATTTAATCACAATGTTGTTTTTTCACAAAAAGGTTTTTCACAGACCACGTGCACCGTTCTAAGAAAACGCAAAAGTAGCGAAAACTTGGTATGTAGATAGCTGGAAACCTGGATTAACATATAGGCTACTTTATCCCGATATTAAGTGAATTACGTAAATAAATTTATTAAGAGAATATCATATAAACGTGGAAGTGTAATTTGATCATTTTAATAACTAAGAACCGCCGTTCTCCCTGTCCGAAAATCAAATTGATTCAATTATTTAAATTAATAAACAAAGAGTAGGTACCAAACAACGACTGAGTAATTTATTTAATCAACAGCAATAAAGTTTGATGAACTAACAATAAATTATTGTTTGTACAGAACCCTTCCCTTTGATGTTGTCTTTTTATAATAATAAAACGGTTGAAGGAAACAATCACAAACAAGTTCAAACACGATATTAAGGGTATAATGCTTTCTTGGAGGCACGGAAAAACGTGGGGGCTACTTTTAAAACCCTTGGTTGGTATTGACCCCTTAATTTTTTTAACAAGTTGACTATGATTTAATAGCAATCACTTTAAATGTGTAAGTATTGATGTATACTGTTCGTCTTTGGGTTTGTACCAAATATTAAACGCAGAGAAAGAAAAGACCCTCACTACCTCCTACGTAGACGGGTCCTAAGTTCAAATCCCATTCAACAAAATCGTGGTATGAAGGTTGCTGGTGTAGTGTTTAGTTATTCAGTATGTAGTTCAAACTTTTTACATAAACTATTATTAAACGATTATCAGCATCCAAAATTATATTAATATAATGTAGGAAAAAAAGTATAAACAAATGTGCGGTGCAAATAAAATAGAGACTCTCACAGCTTTATACTCCAGGAATGAGATATATTTGCAATTTTTTTTATTAGAAATAGACGTTTTAGAATAAGAACAAGGCGTCAAAGTCGTTAGCTTACGCAAATACTCGCAGGCTTTCAAATATTTAACCTGATCTTGTGATTGTGTTCCTTATTTGCATTGAATAATAGACTACCATATGCAAGTACAAATTTTCCATTCTTGCATTACCGTCTAGATGTACGTAATTGACCACTTTTAAATAATTACTTAACATGAAGAATACTATCTAGTCTAGTCACATAAGACAATATGGTCTAGTTAATTAACGAAATTATAAGAGGAAAGAAATGTTTTTCATACATCGACATACGTAATGAACCATTTCTGCAACTGCAAATTTGTAATCAAAACAATATGTGATAAAGCTGCAAATTAATTATTTTAGGATTAGTTTACGATTTTTTGTGCTATAATACTGCTTTGTAAAATAGACTAAATAATAATCATAATAATAAATACTCTTTATTGTACACCAAAAAAGGAAACAATACACAAACAAATAATACACAAAATGCACAATGGGCGGCCTTATCGCTGGAAGCAATACTTATTAATCAGACAGTACCTACTAAAAATACGGTCTGTCATCCTACGTATGAGTACTCGTATTAGTATCGTCTCTCGCAATCTCCATAGATGGACTTTAAGGTATTAAAATATTTGCCCCCTATAATATAAAAAAAAAAATTAAATAAAAAATTATTAAGAACTATAATAAAATAAAAAAAATCATAATAACAGACTTGATTATTTTGTCAAGCTCGAGGTTATCCAGCTCCTGAACTATTTGAACTTAGTGAGGAGACATAGCAATGTTTTATTTTTAAAATGTTAGTTTAGTTGAATAATTGGAATACAGATGAAGTTCAATATATGTCTGTTTAAAATTCATGGGGAAAAAATTACTTGGCCTTATTAGAAACAATAAGAAAGGTGCTATTGGACACATTGATTACCACAGGCAGTTGAAACAAACCGTTATACTCCGTGATAAACCGTAATAATATATAACCGTAGTTTAGTTGTGAAAATAATACGATGAGGAACATATTACTTATAAATAAATAAAAAATACGTATTACTGTCAGAGAGCCATAATCAAATTAAAATTATCTCGATTAGATTTTGAATTTGAATCAATAGAAAGTAATTCAGGTGGGCTATTCAGGAAGTATAAATACATATATTAATAATGTAATGCATATAAATTAATAATACACGCTAAACAAGTTAAAATATGATGGAAAAAAAATACGTCACCTGAATTCATTTTGCTGGTCCATCATTCAGAAAAGGTTTCTCGTTATCGTAATGATACAATCGAAGCTTAAGGTGCCCCTTATTTTTTATTTTTGCTTAGAGCTACGTCAGCCGTGCGTCTGTATTTTTTAGATAAGCCTTTTCCTGTTTGTCCAATCTTCCGTAATTCTTCTTAATAAGCGGTTCATGCTAAATAAATGTCAGATATGACGTCGGCCAATCGCTGTACTTTTTAACAAAGTTTTGTGTTATTCAGGCAGAACCTTCTAACCCAGACACATTAATTTAGTTGTGAAAATAATACGATGAGGAACATATTATTTTACTGGTTCTCAGATATTGGTCTGTATTTTTATTTACTTTACCAGGCATTCCTCTATTGTTGTAAGTTATTGTTTAAAAGTAACGATAAAAAGTATGCTTTAAGTTTCAAATTTTTCTTAGTGTACAAATATTCATATTACAAATAATATTATTGACATTAGGCTAGGTCGATGTCTTAATAAAAGCTATTCCCGGAATATTTAAGACGCAGTACGGCACACCGTGTGGTTTTAGTCGGTTCGATTCCGACACACCACCCCACTAAAAACCCTGGTGGGGTGACGGCCACTCATTCTACATTCAACTTAACACAGCACTTCCTGATCGCTTACTACGTGCCAGCTCTACGTCTTAAGCCACGTCTACAAACAAGACCAAAAACATTTCTTACGTTACGTTGTATTGAGCTCATTTGTAAGGTGCTTGTTTTAGTCACGTTGTCCATATTCGGCCGTGCGTACCTGTAAATAAACAGTGGTGCATTTGCATAGTTACCTGCGATAGTCAAACAAATATTTGGTCATGACCGAAACCTATATCGACAGCTAGACTTTGGTATATCTTTTATCTATCATACTGATAATAATAAAGAATTTTAATTATTTGTTGCAATAGGAGCGCACTGTTACCAGAGACATAAAACAAAACTTGTTAAATAATATTATTTACAGTAAAGTGGTAATAATGTTCTAGTTTGAAAGTTTTTATTTTTTTTGTTAAGACAATTTTGGACCAGCAAACTTTTCCTATGTGTAGGGGAACTTTATATAGCATACGTACAACTAACGCATCCAAAGTACGAGTATATCCAGACTCAAAACAATTATCTGTAAATCATGAACATTACACCCCTGTAGGAATTAATTTTGTAAGCGGGGATGCCCTTAACATCATAAGAAATACAAATGTAGCCTTTTAAATTAACCATATTGACATTCCCATTATTGATTTAATTACATTACTGTTATACAACATTATATTCTTAACTAGCATCCCGCCCCGGCTTCGCACGGGTAGCAGAGACATCTTCAACAATCATCATCACATTTCAACCAATTTACACAAAACCTTAACAAATTATATATTTAAACCTTCCTCATGAATCGGTCTATCTATTGGTGAAAACTGCATGAATATCCGTTCGAGGCTATTGCGAACAGACAGACAGATAGACTGGCGGGTGACTTTGTTTTATAATATGTAGTGATAAGCGACCGTCCGTTATTTTTTAGAAACAACGTCTAGCAGGAAGATGTTTTCTTACTTACAGGTAATTCCTTACACCTGAGAACAAGTTCATATACAAGTTGGTGCCAACCCTTAAATTGTATTAAATGTAGTATGTGCCATGATTAGATGATTTAGAATATACGAATGAAATATATTCAATAGTTTAGCCACAGGACTATTTTTGTGTTTTCATAATTTACAACATCATGTATTTACGTAAAGAAAATAAAATACTTCAGTGTCAAAGACCTTGCCGAGGAACAGTAACCATGGGGATCAAACGTTGCGGCCCTTAGTAAAGTAACAAAAAATACGAAAGAAAACCTTAAGCAAATAAGAATTTGTTCAAGCAAGAAGTTAAATTGCGAACCTAAAACGAAAAGCATGAGTTTTCGGATACACATGTTTGGTTTGGGATTAATGTGTTCAACTATTTGAGAAACACACACGATATGAATAACACTACAAACTGCTTGTACTGCTTACTAAGTAATTTATTAAACATTATTTCTGTTAAAATCAGTTCTGTAAATCAAATTTACAGAATCAATATCCACGGGTAATTAATTATGAAGATGACAAAATACAAATATCTTTATTTTCAATAAAAATAACATATTTAGCATTAATTTGTGTTTGGAGCCTCCTTTTAAGCAAACAATGCCTTTGTTAGAAAACTCCGCTCTTCCATAACTAAATGTAAATTATACTTAGAATACCTACATTATTGTTAAATAATTGTCTATAGGCTGTGTATATGTTGTGTGTGTCTGTTGTATATGTGTGTTTCTTTGTTTATTCTATTATATAATTTGACAGCGCGTTTAGTATATTCTCTATTGGCAAATTTAGTTTTAGTAACTGGTACTTCTCCAATAATACCTTTACGTTTTCCTAGCAATACACCAGGATTATATGAAAGTGTCTTGTGTTTTTTAAAACGATTATAATAATATAAAGATTTATAACCGAGAGCATGCCAGTAATCTGATAGAGACTTTCAGTATCTGGAATAGATACTTTTGAAATACATTATCTTTATAAGCGCTCGTTGTCCTCGTTGCACTTCTATAAATCTAGCTTTTACAGCACCACCCCATACTGTGATACAGTAAAGTAAAACTGATTGTGCAAGGGCAATGTAAATTTCATTGAGAACATTTCTAGGATGGCCTGTTGTTGTATTTATATCAGTCGGAACTATGTGTCTGAGTGTTTTAAAAATCCAGAAAAGTTTTCTCATTCTTCCAGTAACATGTTCAATATGGGAACTCCAAGACATGGTCAACTATGACACCTAAATACTTTGTTCGTGAGTCTTTACTAATAGGGTAGATGACTGTCAAGTCAAATCAGTACTTTTTTAGTAAACGTCAAAACGGTAGGGTCCGTACATTTTTGTATAAGGAGTGACGTCACGTCTTAGTATGGTCAAATCATTTACTTTTAATGTTAATTTAACAATTATAATCTAAATTAAAATCGTTACAATAAAACTGGACGACAATTTTCACAGTATTTTAAGTTATTTTATTGCGACACTTGGCGAAGTAATTTATTTTGAGCATAGGCACCTACCCAATTGTGGGACACATGAAGTTATTATTTGTGTTGGTTTCTTTCTTTCTTTTTTTTTTTTTTTTTATTTTTTTTTTTTTAAAGACAACTCCCGCATTAGGAATTACTCCTGTGTCGCGGGGGACTTTACAAACATACAAACAACGGACACAAAGAACACCCAGACTCAGATGGGAATGGGAATGGAAATCGCATTATTGATTTTTAGGTCACATATATTATTTATATGCATTAGGAACAATGTTGGACCTAAAACGTTCCATTGAGGTACACCGTAAGATACATCTGTTTCGTTACTAACCTATGATCCTTAAAACTTTCTTGACTCTTTGCTTATTACCTAAAAGGTAATCCTTAAAAAAATTCAGAGGGATTCCTCTAACTCCACTGCTCTCCAGTTTGGCCACAAGGGTCGAAACCGAAACGGTGTCAAAAGCCTTTTTTGAGATCTAAGAATATCGTCAGACATTTCCTTCCTTTATTTAGATGCTCAGTAATTAAAGAAGTGAGGGCAGTAACGGCGTTCTCAGTGGATACTCCCTGTCTAAAGCCAAATTGTGTTAATGAAATTACTTTAAATTTATTAAGATAGTTTGTAATTTTCGATAAAACTGGTAAGACCAATATAGGTCTGTAATTGTTGACATCGTCTCTCTTCCCACCCTTGTGTACTGGTGTAATTATGGATTGTTTCAATGAGGCTGGAAAAATACCATTGGCGAAAAAAAGATTAACCAAGTGGGCAATTATACGTACAACTTCCTTGCTGATTTACTTTAAAAATCTCGTGGGGATATTGTCCCATCCAGGGGCACTGTCTGATTTCAAGCTCATTAAAACTCTTTCCATTTCCTCAACATCAGTGTCCAAAAGTAAAAAAGAATTTACTTGGAGGGTAAAGGTTTGGGTAGGTTATTACAAGTAAGTCTTATTTGCTGAGCCAAAAACCTTAATTTTTAAATGGTAACAAAATCTTCAAGCTCAAAGTGTTTATTTCAATGGTTTAAACCATTCTTTACCTGTATATTTAGTTCTTTTATTTGGTTATAATATTATTATTTTTACATTGATAATCCATGTTACAAAACTATCTATTTTTATCTTTTAGTGGTATGATCCATAACTTCACTAACCTAAGCTCAGTCACTAACCATAGGTAACAATGGAAGTCTCGACAATATCTTATTAAACTTACTTTCACAGCAACTCCCTAATAGCACTATGCTCCTGGTACGTAGAAATGTCGCAAACTGATGATCTCTCTATTGTCGCCAATAAACCACAACATCGTAACCACACGTTTTGTTTTGGTTTCCTAAAATTCGTTGCGGTAAACAGGAATGATTTTATCCAAAATTGAGTTGATTTCACTAACGATAGAACACTGCTGCGTTGAGCGATATTTTAAAGCATATAAACTTTATCTGAAAAAAATCGGATATTCCTAACGCGGGAGTTGTCTTAAAAACAAAAACCAACAATTTTGTGTTACAGTACTACGAGTTTGTGAGAGCTTTTCATAAAACTTTTTCGACGTAATTATCTAAATAGTAAGTGAATCATTTATTAATTAAATACGTAAAATAAACGAAAGGAACATGAGTTTGTTTGTTGTACACCTTTGTTATCAATTAATTTAGAAATAAATCAAAATATATTACAAGATTAGATAATTTCAAAAAACTAGCAAACTACTTCTAAAACTATCTAATAATGTAGTACACTAAAAACTATCCAAAGTTCAAAATGTTTCTAAACTCTTAGACAGTCCTGGATATCCTATTCGTTTTGTCCTAATGGACCGAACGTGTGTGTCAATCGTCACGGTTGTCGGTTAGTGAGAAGCTCGAATAGTTTGTCAATTGGCTTACCCACAGATTACGAATACCCACACGAGGTCGATTGTAGGCTCGAGATTGCAGTCACTTCGTGTAAATAACGCAAATCGGTTAGGGCAGATTGAACCGAAAGTTGAACAGATACAATTTTTTGTGTTCGAGTCACTCCGGCTTCCAGCATCGAAAATTCAATTGGAAGAAAATTCAAGTGGAAGTATATATTGTTATCATAAAACCGGTTTAATTTTGGTTAAAGCTGAGTAACGCTAGTCGTATATTGCAGGAGTTCTTGTTAACCCTTGTTCGGCTTTTGTACTGGATGGGAGTTTAACTTCCAATCACTCGACTGCAAATTTAAAGCCTTTGTCCATTACGCATTCGCTGCTTCAAAACTATGATAGGTATTGACTCTAAAATTTGAAATATTCTTTGACGTCGATACTATATTTTTATTGGATTTTGAAGATTAGATGGTAGAAAGAAAAAGAGTTCAGGCGATGTATCCGTTTCATTGGTTGGGGGAGCTTCTACAGGCTTTCAAAGATGTAAAAAAAATACTAAAATGGACTTACTCTAGCGTGTCAGATATTAATAGTGTAGATACCCCACATGTCTCTGATAATGGGGGTAGGTTAATGTGCCCATTTGCATGGTGGGGGTGGCCGTATGGAATGGTAAAAAATGGAAAAAAAAATTATTATTGATATTAAGAGGGGATGTTAAGTACACTCGAAAGAATTCATTCAATAATCTGACGATTCGGAAGTGAAGCACGCTCCCAACGGCTTTTTGAAAATGCAAAAAAAATCGCCGTTTTGACTAAGTCGAGCGCGTTAGATTTTCATACAGATGGTTCAGCTTAATGTCCTAGATAAGCTGACCAATAATTTGACGATTATTTGGAGGGATTCTCTTTATCTGATGATTTGAAAAAGAAAAAACATGTATTTTTATCATTAAATGTGTCAAATGTGCACGGAAAATAGCATGCAAATACAAATAGACTTAACTATTTATATACATATATAAAAGCGAAAAGATACTCACTCACTCACTTACTCATCTACTGACTAATCACGAAATCTGGAAAACTACTTGACCTATGAAAATGAAACTTGGCAGGGAGGTAGTTTATGAGTAAGAGAAGTCAGTTAAGGAATGATTCTAAGCTAAAAACAATTTTGTTAATTTACGAATACCATTTAAATTCCAAATGTATAGCGCTTTTTTTTACAGAACTGATCTGTGTTTTTATGAAGGTAACGTAGGTTTTCATAAATATGCCAGTCAGGATGTTTTTTTCTTTATATTTTTGCCCGAGTGAATCACAACTACCTGAGTTATATAAATATATAAATTACTCAGATAGTCTTCTTCTGCAGCACGAATATAGTTTTACGAGACATTATACTATGAAAATAACTAAAATAGACTAATCTGACTGTTTCAATATCAATCAGTTCACGAATTCTTCTAACGGCGTATGCTGCTGACCTGAGTCTATTCGATAATATTTATTTATTTTAATTAATAATAATTTCGTGGTATCAACTAGTTTCAATTCGTCTTATTTAACCATTATAGTGTTTTCCACCTGTTTAACGTTTGAAATAGTGAATTGGATACATTCAGTCTTTTCTCCATTAGAAAGATGTTAACGTTAAACCAACGAACCACTATCGAAATGGCATAATTTAAGAGTTTGTACTCATACATTTTAGTCTAAATAAGAGTAAATTATGATGAAGATGAATTAATTAAATAATCAAGATCGGTTTGCACGCAAGCTTTCCAGCAACTTTAAAAAAAAACATAAACAAATGGACAGAGTATAGTGTGGGGATGGTATGAGATAGTGAGAGATAGAGAGAATGTAAAAGGGAAAGACAGGCGTGGAGTGGGAAATACATGCTTCACTGCAGCTGTAAGCACTAAACTTTCTTTACGATTTTTGTAACTTCGGCTTGTGGAAATGGGAAAATTATATGTTTTCTGTTATCCTTGAATTATTTCCTTCAAAATAAAAAAAAATAGACGATTTTTTTGCAAGTTTGTAACCTTCCCACTGCCTTGAGTCACACTCAAATCGTCAGATTATCAAAATGTACACTTGTCAGCATGTAATTAACCCACCGTATCTTAATCTGACGCGCTCGATAATGTCAAATGATCGAATTTTTTTTGCAACTTTGTAACCTTCCCACTGCCTGGCGTCACGCTCAAATCGTTAGATTATTAAAATGTACACTTGTCAGCATGTAATTAACCCACCGTATCTTTATCTGACGCGCTCGACAAAGTCAAATGATCGAAATTTTTTTGCAAGTTTGTAACCTTCCCACTTCCTTGCGTCACGCTCAAATCGTCAGATTATCAAAATGTACACTTGTCAGCATGTAATTAACTCCCCTTATAATAATCTGCCGCGCAGGAGTAAATTCAAAAAATCCCTTAATGGCCTCCCCTACTATTACTGTTACTGATTTAACTAAGACGGCAGCTTATCTGCTCGATATTGAGATTTAAAAAGTTTTTTTTTGTGAATTAGTATAAATACAAAAACGTAATTGTCATTAAAATGGTTGCATGCGTTTATTTAATTTAAGCAGAAATCGAACCATATATTTTTAAATATATACATATTTTTTAATCTGTAAATTTGTTTGTTTGCCGTTGTATATTGTGCACTAAGATAGTATGTGAGCATGTGTATTTATATTATGAACATGTATGTAAGTGTAACAATTGTAGGTAAACCAATCAATAAATCAATAAATGATAATAAAAGAAAGGAAAGAGATATATTTTCAATCAGTTGGCATTCAATATATTAATTATTTATGTAAGTGCTGGACACTTATACTAAATATATTTTCTTTATATATTTGGCACCGTACGTTTGAATATGTCTGAAGTTTAAAAGAAGAACTGTTTGGACATTAAAAAAATACCATTTAAATAACTTAAGGCAAGCTCACGCTCATTCGCCTGCACCCTTACTAGGCAGAGCATGTACAATGGCAACCAGAATTCTGATTTGATTCTGATTCTGCCAAATAAATATTATTATTTTAGATAAATTACACCCAGACCGAGAATAAAGTATCGTATAATTATTTGTCCTGAGTGGGAATCGAACCCACGACCTCTGGCTCAACAGTCAGTATCACTAACCACTAGACTAGCAGACTCATCAATGCTTCCTTAATTAATTTGGCACAAGTCAACAAAGGCGATATTCAATAAATGTCAAAGAGATATCAAGAACGACTAAATAAATGAAAGCTAGAGCCTAGTCAATCAGATTTAATATTAAATAAACTTCAATGTAACTTATTAAACAATTCACCAATGTTAATTACTCGGATTGATACTGTTATAAAGTTATTTAAAGAATCTGTGAAATAAAAAATCGCATGATTATTTAGCTTTCAAATATTTCCGAAATGCATTCTTTTGCAACTTCGTCCAATGTTTCGGCAGTTTATTAAATACCATTGGTGCCATACAATAAATACCTACCATTGTGGATAAGTGCATTTTTGGCACTTTGCAATCTTAATCTATTATCATCACACCTATTGTAAGAAGATCATATGAAGATATAAAACAGCAGATTTCTGCTTGAATTGGAGCTTCTTGATAGCGGTACTAGGTGCCTGCACTTTACAGAAGACCAGTAAGAAGAAGTCCAGAAGATCAGTAACCCTAAGTAAGTCTAGTGCTGTTTGGCAAACCATTAAAGCTGCGAGTGTTTGCACTATTTTACAAAACACAGAGACTACTTTGTTATATTATTATTAAGAAAAAAATTCCACGCTGAAGCGATAGACGCTAATCGTTTTACAGTACTTGGTACCTGTAAAAAAACACATCGTAAATGTGTGTATGTGACAAAGGAACACTACTTACTTAAATCTCTTACTTACTCTAGCATGCAGTTCCAAAAATAATTCTAGAAAAAAAATATCCGTTTAAAAGTGATGACCGTTTGAATGTCACCTCTGTTTCTCATAAAAGAAAGATGAATGTGTAAAGTTAAAGATTTAAAATTCGAACATATTTTTTTATTTGTGTAGTCGTACTGTATACTCGTAATTAATCGAATTTTATGTAGATGGCTGGAGACTTGGGTTAACACATAGGCTACTTTTATCCCGATATTCCGCCGGCATGAGAACTTCCGCGGGTGAAACCGTGGGGCGCAGCTAGTTACTAATAAAACATTAATACTCGCTGAATAATTTTTCTTGAAATACTTTAATATAATTTGCCAAATTGTATATTTCAATTTAAATTTATAACAGCAGTGCTAGCCAGTTCACTAACTAATTCAATCCAATTTCTCTCAAATGTTTTAACATATTGTATACGTATACAAGTGAAGTATGTTTAAGTCTAGCTTTTGTCCTGAATAGACTAATATTCTGTAGGTAAAAATAAACTCTCTAACGTTGGATTTTCATTGTAAATCCAACGTTAGAGAGTTTATTTTTTTATGACACAACTCACGCACGTGCTTCTGATCCTAAACTAGTATTGACGCTATTGACCATAGCATGTATAAAAACTTTCTGTTAAGTACGTCATGCATAGAAACTACTTTCATTATTCTGTTTTGCAATATATAGCCAGAATATTGAACTACTGAGAACCCGTTTTCCATTATCATAAGTATTGTAAACCAAGTTATAGACAGCAAAGAACTATAAATAAAGGTTATATATACAACGTTGTCTTTCAGTTTACACACCCAATAAAATATGTGCTCTGAATCGTAAATAAAGATGTCTAGTAAATATTTTTGGATAAATGGTTTAAGTGCCTTTGCATTTGACTGAAAAGTGAGTTTTCATTTTTTTGGAATTTAATTAAGGTCGGAAAGTTGTAATGGTTAAGATGAAAGACGCAGACAACAAATAAATTTCCTATATAATTTATAAATGTAAATCCCAACTGCAGTACTTAATAACAGTATAACAGTCGGGTTTTATGTATATTTTTTAATAATTTATTTTATTTTTCACATTTAAGTTTTGTCCAAGCCCGCAACCGCCGGCCGCCTCGCCCGCCATCGCGCCGCCGCCGCTCCGCCCGTTGGTGTTGCGCAGCGCGGTGCATGTGTACCTAGTACTCGTTATTAATTGAAAACCGCTTCATCATTTATCATTTATTTTCATTTATTTATTCATTTATTTGATAAAGTTTCCTTATTAAGTTTTCTTAAACTTTTTTTTGCGGACGTCATCTTAAAATCTAATACTGTATATCTCACATGTCGAAATCCATTAAGCCGTTTAGGCTCTTATGCGTTACAAAGAAAACTTATACATTCATACCCACATAGATATATACACTTGAAAAACAGAACCTTCCTTCTTGGTCAATCGGGTAAAAAGCAGTAGGTTCGATGAATGTGTGATGTTCGAACCCATTGAGGCATTTAACTTGTAACTAATTTTCCCTTTGTTAAGTTTTGTGGAAGTGATTAGATGACATTTTTTTATGATTTCATGTGTTTACGCTTACACATGAAATCATAAAAAAATGTCATCTAATCACTTCCACAAAACCTTTACAAAATGTTATATAGTTAATGTGTGTAAAATAATTTGGCGGTATAGAACCCTTATTATTTTGACAACTACTTAACTAACAATTGATTGAAGAAAACCGATCACGATACTGAGTTAGTTATGGGATCTAACAAAATTCTTACCAGAAATGTACGACGACACAAAATAATACTACGATGACACATTCCATTTTCATTTAATTCCATGACACATTCATTTACTTATTAAAAAGGCTTTGTATCTAGCTATTACGTTATTTTCAAAAGCTTTCACATTTCTGTCATAAAACTTTTTTATCTACAGCGACGTCGTATTGAAAAAGCTCAAGAAAATTCCCTCACGTAAAATAAACCAAAATTAAATTGGAAAAGTCGCTCGTTTAATCTTGTTAATCCAGCATAACCAATACAATACGAAAGGCAAAAAAAAAGCACCTAAAACTCGGTCATACTCAGATACATAGAGACGGCGATATTGAAAGGATTGAATGAATAATTCAGCTTGAAAAGTCGTGAGCATCCCTGGTTTGCCTCATTCATACCGACTTTTAGTCAAAGTATCGTTAAAATGCACATACATTATTTATTTTTTAAGGAAAAAATAAATACTTAGCATTCAGATGAAATATGACGTCAGTTTTGCGGGAAAGGAATGGTTTAAAAGGCTGCGGAGATTTGGAGGAAACTCTGAATGTTAGTGTAATCTGCTTTGCTAAATGTTTCAATTGATTTAACTAAACAGTTAGTAGGTATGTAGTGAAGAAAACAAATACTATTCTGTACAACAAGAAACTTTAATAGTGACCCTCAAAAATAAGAAAAGTAATTATTGCCAAGTACCACAGAAAGTTAAATTGCCTTGACGAGTTTAACTACTAGTAACTAAAAAAATTAAAGCTTAGTATGGGTACGTATTCGAAATTCGGAAATTAATACATCTACTATGAGCAACGTCCAAAATTCCTAAAACCAGAATATATATAAAAGGAACATAGAAATTCTTAAATATCTATGTAAAAGACACCCAATGTACTAAATATTTCATGTAATGGTGTAGCTGGGGTTAAGAAAACTGGTATAGGGGATCTGGCGTTAATGGTCACTGTCCTAACGTTTTTTTTTTGTGCCTGTGGCAACCCCCTCGGGCCGTCACCCCACCGGGGTTTTCGGTGGGGCGGTGTGTCGAAATCGAACCGACGAAAACCACACGGTGTGCCGTACTGCGACTTAAGTAGGAGGGATCCGGGAACAGCTTTTATTAAGACATCACTGTTCTAACTTTTTTTTTTTTTTTTTTTATACTGGGGAAATCCATCATGGACTATCCTCCACCTGGGGTGCGGCAGAGGGGTGTGCCGGACTCTTACCGGCTAAAACCACCAGTGTGTTCCATCTTACATCTTCTGCCGGGGATACGGGAATCAAATTCGTCCGCGTCCCCGGCGGTGCTGGCCCGCCTGTGCAGGCTCCGTCTCTGAGGGGGTTAAATGTTAACCCCCCTCGTTTCCTCCATCCTCCATAGAGGGGCGCCCGTGGAACACGTCGCACTGCCACCTCGGACCCGTTTACAGAAAGACGGATTTCCCCAAATCCGCCCCTCACGGGTCAGTTTAGGGGGGCCGAAAGAGGGCATTATCAACCCTTCTGCGACGCCCGGTGCGCCTGCTGCGGATCGGGAGGGTAGTTGATATTTCCCTTTCCCTTTCCGCAGCCTCCTTCTGCGACATCACTGTTTCGCAGAAGGATATCACCGCGTCCCAACAACTCTCACTGCCAACCATACTTTGAACAATAGCTGACAGTGAGAGACTTCCTCCGATCTCTGCGAAGAGGGTACGGCGCGGTTCTTCCCACGCAGTACACTCGGCCACCACGTGCCGCGCCGTTTCTTCTTGGCAACCGACGCAGTGGTGACACCGGGCGTCCGGCTCCCTACCTATGCGGTGCAGGTACTTCCCGAAGCATCCGTGGCCGGTAAGCACCTGCGTCGCCCGGAACGTTAGGGAGCCATGCCTCCTCTTGAGCCATTCTGTCAGTACTGGCCGGATGGCCTCGATGGTATTGAGGCCGGCGGAAGCGTGTAAAAGGCGCTCCTGCCACTCCGCAACCAGGACCTAGCGCAACTCCGACCGGTGCCTCTCGATTTCACGTTGCACCGGTCGTTCTCCTTCCTCAGCCGTACTGTTGCGCCACCGTCGCAGTGATGCGACCGTCCTCGCCTCAAGATCCCAGGGCGGTGACCCTGCCAGTACGCACGCCGCCTCGAAGGAGATCGTGCGATACCCCCTAATGACTCTAACGGCCATCACCCGTTGCGGTCTTCGCAAAATGGCGATGTTGTTGGCCGTTAGACTGTCTACCCACACCGGGGCCCCATAAAGAGCCATGGATCGCACGATCCCTAAGTATAGCTGTCGGCAGGCGGCGTTCGGCCCCCCTAAATTGGGAAGCAGCGATGACAGTGCAGCCGCGGCGCCCATCAACTTTGGTACCAGCCGCCGGAAGTGAGGCTCGAATTTCCATCGGCTGTCGAGGACCAATCCTAGATACTTCATGGTTGACCCGACAGCTATCCGGACCCCACACACCACGATATGTGACTCCGGCGGCGGCTTATTCCGAGGTCCATGAAAAGCCATGGCCTCAAATTTGCTGAGTGCCACTTCTAGGCCCAAGCACTGAATGCGGCCCACCACCTGCGCTACCGCAGCCGTGGCCAGCAACGCTGCCTCCCTGTGGGTTTTTCCTCCGGCTGTGACCAGCGTGTCATCCGCGTGCACGCGCTGGGGGAGGACACCCCTCAAAACCCAGTCATAACCAATGTTCCACAGGAGCGGCCCGAGGACCGAGCCCTGTGGAACACCGCACGACATCTGGCGCCTACCTGCACCGTCACGTCCCGCGTAGGTGACGCACCTCTCAGATAAGTACGCCCCGACGATGCGGCGGAGGTAGGGGGGCACTCGGTGATATATGAGTGCCTCTCTTATACAACTCCAGGGCATCACTGTTCTAACCTAACCTAACCCAAATAATTCAATAACAATAGATGGTATCTGACGCTTCGAAATTATATTAAACGACGTTACATAAAGATTTTGAATGTTTATACTAATTGAATATTAATTTAAATGTGAATTATAGAAAATGTTCATTAAACCATATACAATTAGGTAAAATGAAATTATATCAATAATTCTTTTAATCATTTGATCTTTATATTTAAAAAGTATATTAAATGAAATCAGGTAATTTGATCATTAGAACATTTGTTATTATTTCAAACGATACAATCCCCGTATTTATCGACTAACAGTTTTTTTTCATCATATTATCAATATTTTAACTAGTTGGTATTTTTACGTAGATATTTTAAACTTAGGTGTAATAAATGATGACATTTTGAATCATTAGATATCTTCATCTTTTGGCATTTCCGTAGAAGACATTTTAAAGTACGATATAATTATTGTAGATATTTCGAAACATTCGCAATTTTAAGTTTAGATTTTTGAACATCGACATTTTTAGTAGAGATGTATTAATTTTCAAATTTCGTATACGTATATACCCTTAGTACATTTTTGGAGTAAAGATGAAAGAGGAAATATGAGGATATTGAGTAGTTTGTTGTAAGTGGATGGTAGGACTAATGCTGGTGACAGCTGTGGCTCTTCAGGTGTTATCACAGGTTTCCTCACAGCTCTTAAAAGTACCGTTTCAGTTCGTTGCTGGTACATTATAACTTCACAGCACTGAAGTCTGTTTCAGACCATGCTCACGGCTCTGAAGCAGCAACTCTTTCCCCAAAAAAGCGTGTGTATTGCTGGCGTTATGACTTTTCTTACCAAGCATCCTACGCTATTTGTCTACCTAGATTTTCTCAAAAGCGAATGTTTTTAATAATTATAACTAAAAAAAAAATAAAAGTCCTCTTGTAACTAAAAAAAAAATAAAACAATATTTTATTTTATTCACTAGAGACTTGAAAATACAATAACACAGCGATCATTAGTGTTAAGGAGGTTAAATAATAATTCAAACTTAGTACATTAATTACCAGTTCCAAAATTAATTGACTACGATCGATCTCATCTGATCACAATCCGTTCGCATAATTCACGTTCTAGAGCGCAGTTTGATTTACCGAAACTTTCTGTGAGAGAGTATTAATTAGGGCTGGTCATATATGCAGTGGCTAATAGTAAGCCTGTTGTAATCTGCGGAATATTGCGGCTGATAGTGTCAAGAGCGTCCGTTCTAAGCCGAGTTACGACGCTGTAATCCCCGAGGACTTTATCTCACTCGACCCTTTACGGGATTAACATAAAGTTGTTCGAATATTTGTCTTTATTTATCTTTCTTCTTCCCAATGCCAATAGGAAATTCGATATTGATATTATTTAAATGACCTCCGATCATATTCTAAGACTACTATTATTACGACCTACTCATAAAAATATATATTTAGACATTTCAATTATACCATATTTATAAAATTAATATGTTAGTAGATTGACTGGCCTGTTGGTCTAGTGGTTAGTGACCCTGACTGCTAAGCCAGAGGTCGTGGGTTCGATTCCCACCCAGGACAAATAATTGTGTGATGAGCACGATGATTTGTTCTGTGTCTGGGTGTAATTTATCTACAATATGTATGTATTTAGAAATATATAAGTATGTTCATCAGCGGTCTGGTTACCATAGTACAGGCTCTGCCTAGTTTGGAATCAGACGGCCGTGTGAGAGATGTGTGGAGTTATTATTATTATTATATTATTATTATTTGTTTCAAGGTACAATTCTTTTTTTTATGGTATAGGGGGCAAACGAGCAGATGGGTCACCTGATGGTAAATGACTACCGCCGTCCATGGGCACCTGCAACTCAAGAGTCACAAGTGCGTTTCCGGTCTTTTAGGAGTAGGGGAAGAGGAGGAGAGGAGGGCAGAGGGGTAGAGGGAAGGGTTAGGGCCTTTTTTTTTTTTTTGTGCGTGTGGAAACCCCCTCGGGCCGTCACCCCACCGGGGTTTACGATGGGGCGGTGTGTCGGAATCGAACCGACTAAAACCACACGGTGTCCCGTACTGCGCCTTAAATAGGAGGGATCCGGGAACAGCTTTTATTAAGACATCCGGACCCCCCCCTAGCGCCTGCCCGCAAAAGCGCGGGCACCACCTCCGGGTAAAATCTCTCAATTAGGCGACGTCCAGGCACACACGGACGCCGCCTCCTCGCAGGGGGCCACTATAGCGGGTGTAGGGGAAAACCCGTCCCGACCACCCGCGGCCACACTCAGGGCGGCATGAGGCGCTGGTACGCGCGCCTCCGCCGCCTGGTTCGCCGGCGGCGAATTAAGTTCGAGTGGAGGTCGTCCTCCCGGACCCTTTCCGCCGCCTCCTTCTGCGAGATGACTTCCTCGCAGAAGGTTGCGAAGGCCCGACGCTGCGCCGCCCAACTGGGGCAAATCGCCAGCGTGTGCTGAGCCGAGTCCTCACTGCAGTCGCAGTGGTGACAGGCGGGACTTAATCCCCAGCCGTGCCCGGAAAGAACCTGCGTCAGTCGGAAGGAAAGGGTCCCGTGCTGCCGCCCTGCCCACTCGACGATGACCGGCTGGAGCGCCTCCACGGCGGCAAAGCCAGCACGTGGAGCCTCCAGCCGGGACGACCAACGAGCCATGGTGGCTCGGCGAGCGGCCTCACGCCATTCGCGTACCTCTTCGGGCGGGGGCCGACTGCCGCTTCCCGCCCGGAACTCAGCCGTTCGCCGATATACTTCGGCGAGCACTTCCGCCTCCAAATCCCACGGGGGAGTACCGGCCAACGCGCACGCCGCCTCCGTCGACACGGTGCGGTATCCACGTATGGCTCTAACCACCATAACCCTCAGCCAGAGTCGCGCCCTATTCTGGGCGGTCAGAGCCTCCGCCCACACCGGTGCACCGTAGAGTGCCATTGACCGGACAACCCCCGTGTACAGCCGTCTCGTAGCGACGCTGGGCCCGCCCAAATTGGGCAAGAGTCGCCCAAGGGCGGACGCAGCGCCGACCAGCTTTGGAGCAAGCTGCAGGAAGTGCTCGTCGAAGCGTCACCTACCGTCGATTAGGCCCAGATATTTTATGTGGGCCTGAACCGGTACGAGAACCGAATTGACCTCGATAGAGGCGCCAGGGGGTGGACCACGACGGGGCCCATGAAATAAAAGGGCCTCCGTCTTGTCCAGGGCCACCCGCAAACCCAGCGCCTCGATGCGCCCGACAACCAGAGAGACTCCCCTGGTGGCCAGGCGCGCCGCCTCCTGAAAGTTCAATCCCCGGGCTGTGACCAAAGTGTCATCGGCGTAACAGATTACGCCGAGCCCGGGGGGGAAGTCGCCTCGAAGGGCCCAGTCGTACCCCATGTTCCACAGGAGTGGTCCAAGGACAGACCCCTGCGGAACACCGCACGACATGGGCCGACAACTTAAAACTCCATCTCGGTCCTCGTACATGACGGTACGCTCCTCGAGATAGTCTGCCACTAGCCGCCTCAGGTACCCTGGCACTCCGTGATAGTGGAGTGCTTCCCTGATGCAGCTGAATGGCAGACTATTGAATGCGTTGGCGATGTCCAACGACACCGCCAACAGCACGCCGCCACAGCTCACTACCTCTTCGGTCACGGCCCTCAGGCGCAACACAGCACCGACCGTCGAACGCCCCGCTCGAAAACCGAATTGGGCGTCCGACAAATCGGGGCCGACCTCGCACAGGTGCCGGACGATGCGGGCAGAGAGGACCCTCTCAAACAATTTCGCGCCTTCAGCCCCAGGGAACTCAAGTACTTGAGCTCCCGTCTGGGCGAGTCGCATTCTCACACCTGAGGCCCCGAACTTACCGGCAAGGCATCCACATCGCGGGCCTTCCTGAATACGGCCGCGTAAGATAGCCCGCTGGTGGCCGCCTCCGGCAACACAGTGACAACTATAGCCGCCGTTTTTGGGGGCTGCAGTTTTCGTGGCTTCTTCTTATTGACCACTGCCACCGATGACGGCTGCGGTGTAGAGGCCACCTTTTTGGTAGCCTTTTTACCCCGCGTTCGGGACTTCTTACCCCCCGCGACTACTTGCCACCCGTCGTTTGAGGGGGCTGAGGGGTTCGATGTGGAGGGGCCAGGCACATTTTTAGCACCAGAAGGGACTGCGGCGCTCGTCCCTTTAGGTGCCGGAGTGGGCAGCGTAGGGAATTCCATCGCTGCTTTAGCCGAGGCCTTCGCTGGTTGCCCGGCTTTTGTTGTGCCCTTAGCTGGCCGCCCAGCCTTCGGTGCGGCCGCAGGGGCTGGCGCCGACGTTGCCGTTGCATACGATACGGTCACGCGACCACCCGAAATGGGGAGTGGCGTCGTGACTGACGTAGCCCTCTTGTCTGCGGCGAGTGGTGGCCGAACGATGGGAGCCGGAGGCAGCCTTGCCTCCAGGCCCGCGAGGCGCCCGTCCATCATCCTCCAAACTGCGTCAATATCTTGACGCAGGTGGGAATCTGGAACTTCGAAAGGAAGAGGGGGCGAAGGAAGCAGGTTGCGCCGCAATCAGACCTGGTGCCTCAGGACACTCCGAGCGCGCTCGAAACTGGGCAAACTGAGCGCTCAGCTCGGCAACCTGCTTCGTCAGGTGATCGTTTGACGCTGTAAGGCGGTCATTTGCCTCTTGTAGGCGAGCAACGACCTCAATGAAGCTTTCAACGACCCCGGATATGGCGGAGGAGGAGTCCTTCAGGGCCCTGACAAATGAACCCTTCAGGTTGGTGGACTTGGTGGCCACTTTGTTTATAATGGCCACCGCCACGCTGGTCCTTTCCTTCAATGAAACCGGTGTTTGTGGGACGGAACCCCCTTCCATCGGCGCACGAATCTTAGTTAGGAGATCCGCGATCTCCTCCTCCGCGACGATTTCGCCCTCCGCACGAGCTCGCGCATACACTCCCGCCTTAGAGAAGGTGGAACCAGCCAGAGCTGGGATCAGTGTGCGCGACCTTGATCTCCCTCTTTGGCTGCTCGCTACTTTTGGTGGCAACATGCTTTGTGTCGCATCGCCATCCTCATCTTCGGAGCGCCCGCGCTTGCGATTTTCGTCGCGAAGCTCCACCTCCATTTCTCCGGCCGAGTCAACCATTGAACTAGCGGCTCTGGAACGTAATCGTTCCGATTTTCTTCTGCTCCCAGGAGTCGGATTGGCTTCTGGGAGCTCCTTCGTGATAGGCGTCTTTGGCGAAAAGTCATCATCGTTTGACGAAGTGTCGTCCGACTTCGTATTCTTTTCCTTCCTTTGTACCGTCTCCTTCTTTTTTTCTACTGTTTTTTTTTGTAAATATAAATCATTTTCCATTTTTAAACCCACGAGTGGAGGAGAACTAAAGGTCGACCCGGGCAGAGATCCCCCAATACCCGGGCAAGCGTAGATTTATGCCCAACCGAGGGGTCCGCAGGTACCCCGGCTGGGAGTGCGCTTGCGACTGAACTACCCATCAGCCATGCATCCCCTGGTCACGCACCAAAACACGGGATTCGGGTTAATTTTTTAGAGAGGTTTTCTTCCTCGCAGTCCGGGCGGTTAAGCGAAGACCCTCGTCCCCGATCGGAGTCGCGAGACATGACCACAACTCCTTTCGGGATTACGATATGCCGACGGTGGCAAGGAAACTAAATCTTCCCATGCCTGCTCGGTGGCAGTGTGAGTGCACGCCGAGCCCGTCCTTCTTCTCCACTGAGGGCAGCGGAGTCAACAGAGGAATCTGCAGAAACGCCCGCTCTGTTGGACTGAGCCTCGACCGAGTGGCCGAAGAAAATGGCCTCCTCTTCTTACTAGAATATTAGCCGTTGGTGATGACGCCCTCCCCAAAAATGGAGGAGGAAAAGAAAGCGTCATCACCAACGTTTCCAGGGTGCACCACGTGGAGGTTTTCTAGACAGCACCCCGAAGGGTTAGGGCCTCCCTTAACCTCACTCACTCGGCGAAAAGCAATGCAAGCATTGCTTCACTGCCACTGCCAATTTCTTAGCACTCAAGAAGTGGCAGGTTATAGAACTACTACCATACTTTCATACATACATATGTATACTAACTGCTACTAGGACAAGTTACGTTACATACGGTAAAAAAACAGTAGAACAGGCTCATCCCATGCTCACTGATAGACAATGCTCAGACTAAACTAACAGACCTAGAGATGTTAACAAGTTAAGATGGTATGCTTTGAGGAGTCCAAGGCAACATGAACTTTCTAGTGTACCTTATGGTTTTCAAACAATACCTTCTTACTATTAAAAAGGACAACACTTGACTTTGATTAACGATGATTGAAAGAGGATAAGCGTGATTTTTTGTGAAATAGTACTTTTCTCGCAGGCTCTACTATGTCAAACTAAATGTATTTTTTGCTTATGTTCTTCATAATTATTACATTTTAATCTATATTACTAAACTGAGAAAGTGTGAACCAAATGCTTGCTTTAGAAATACCAAAAACCAAAGGTTTTTTATTTACACCTGGCATTTCGTCTACTTTTAACTTGTGCTAATCATATTGTTTAAAGCCCACCATATACTTTCAACCCACAAAAGATGAATCTATTTTGTTCATAGTTTTTTCTTCTAATACTAGTCTATAACATTAATCAAACTAACTAATCAATAGAATCAAACCTTATCTAATTCTACACATTGTTTTTATTTGTTAAATTGTCACGAATAAAACGTGCTTACTATTTAAAAAATACAAAGGTTATGGTAATAAAAAATATAAGTCGACCTACTCATTATTAATGAGTCATTACCCATTAGTAATAAGTAGGTGTATAAGCGAAATAAAACCATTTATTATATCAGCAATAATCTCAGGATTAGTCTTCCATCACTCTGGTAGAAACCAACCTACGTCTACTTAATAAGACTTAAATCATCTTATTCTATAACACAGTGGTCGGTGTCATTGGTTACATTTGTTTATTCAAGAGATGCTTATCCAGAATCTTCAGCAAAGTTATCTGTCCACATTTGTATAACCGATTCGCACAGTCTAAGGTACAATTATCGTTTGGGAAGTCGTTACTCTGAAGTCATTCATAATTAGGGTTTACCTCGAATCCAATTCTGTACTGATCAATTCTGTTTTAGCTAGACGACGCGACGGTGAGCAATTATTCAATATTTCAGGTACTTTTCAATTATCATACAAATGTATCATATATGTATATATATTATTGTATAGTATTATAATACATTTGTGTTATTATTGAAAAATCCTGAAATATAATTGCTAACCGTCGTCAATAAAGCAGCACCGTCATTGGACTGACATTTGATGTTATGACGTAGCAGGAGTAACGTGGCTCGAAGCATGACGTCATGATGTGTTGTAAGATTCTGCCTAACACAATTCTTACCTTGTCATACAGTTATCGCTTTCTTGTGATTACATTATTACACAAAGGGGTTCTGTAACGTATATCTTCTACGTTCTTTTCCTTAATCGTTCATGTGAGAAGTTATTGTATTATTTCATTTCTAGATGAAACCAACCAGTTGCTTTAAAGAATTCTCGTTTCAAAAATCTAACCTGAGTCTTAAAATGTAACGTTGTAAATAGGCCTAAAGTTCACCTCGTCTAGCTAGTGTCAACTGTGTCATCGGGTGTCGTATTATCTATGACATGATCGACTTCGACAACTTTTAGAATAAAATTAACTCAAAAACCGTTAGTCTTAGGAAAAAAGTAATTTGAAAACTACGATTTTCTCGATAATAGTGACAGTTGACGAGATATTTGCGATAAACCGTATTTTGTGACCTTGAACCCGAGTAACTTTTTCAGCGGCACACAAATCGATAAGGACTTTTGGTATTTTGTTTAGAACCATAAAAAAGGTTCATGTAAAAATTCAGCTTTCTAAAAATTTTTCCGAAGTGAAATGTCTTTACTCTCCAAGTACTTACAAGGGAGAGTCGAAAAACATCGTGGTTTTTAGACAACCTAAGAAAGGAGTAGTATTATTTATGCTACTTTCTTGTTTGATGTTTGATTATCAGATTATGTATACATTTTCGTCAATTATGTTACCGATATTATCCACTACATCTCGGTGGTTTAAAATTATTGTTGTTTGTTATAATTTTGGAAATATTAAAGATATAATACAATACTTTGTGTGCGCCAATGTATTTATACACTCATGTCTGTATCCCCGAACGGGAAGGCAGAGGTAAGCCTGGCATCACCTAAATTCTCGCGCCGGACAAAAACTTCAAAAATCCCGGTAATATGGTTGAAATCGAAATTCTTTAACAGACACCTTAAAAAACGCCGATTCCATTTACATTTTCAGCTTGTTAACGATTCATCTAACAATTATAATTTTCCCATGGCACAGTGTCCGGGTTTTACCCCTACACTTTTTGAAAACCCCGCCCGGACGCTCCCCGGACGCCCTCTAAAATAGGACAAATCCGGGGAAACCCGGACGGATGGCAGCCCTAGGCAGAAGCAATTATAATTTGGTACCACTCACGTAATAGAAGGTAAGCCTATCGCCGTTAACCGGGACTTTGGGAATAAAAAATGGTAAATTTGGAAGCATAGGTACGTAGAATATATAGGCTGAATGTCTATCGCGATTTTGTATTTTATCTATGCCTTCAACCGCCTATCGGTTTAGCTTCATTAAATGAGGTCAAATTTTGTTATGAGCACTACATAAAATTTTCACATTTATAGAAATCTCCTTTTTAAGCGCTGATCATCTTGCGTCTTAAGTTTAACAACACTATGCGCCGTGTTGCATATAAAATAATACATAAAATACGAACCTAAAGCATTATTACACACTGGAATCACTTGTCATTGTATGAGATAAAATTAACGTCAACTCGCAACGAGTCGTAAATTAGAGACTTAATTACGATTGTTTTAATGACTAGACGCGACGTCGAGGCATCGAGAAGCGGAGGCTGTTACAAGAACTGACGTCATTGTTATCACGGATGATGTATTATGAGCCGAACGGTGGCTGGCACGATAAGCTATCGCCGAAGCTAATGGCTCGTTGCAAACGAACTGCTGTCTGTCAAATCATACATTTTCACGTTCATACAAGTTAATAATAATGTTCAAGCAATTTGGAAGATAAGTTGCTCTAAAGAAGAAAATGAAATTATAAAGCAGTGAGGGCAGAAATCAATTAAACAACCACAATTGCTGACAAAGATAATGCTACTCGTAAAATCGCTAAATATATTAGAGATATTTTCTCAACTGTTTTCATACGATTTATATTTGCTGTAGAAACAGGAGCGCATGCTTTTACAATTTAAAGACGGAGTGTTATATATTTTATTAGATGTAACATCTCTTTCTTTGATTTTAATTAAAGTGCTCTTAACTACGATTTTTGAATGGTCAGTTATGTAATTGGATTAGACGTGTAGTAGCTATATGTATATAATAGTTGCACATTAAAAAGGGTGTAATGCTAGTGACGGGTTTTGTAGGTCTGTAGCAATGTACTAAGTATAAGCGATATCCAGACATCAGTAAGGCTGTTCTCTTTTACACTGTCCTACTGTGGATTGGCTTGAGAGTGCTGACTTCAAAAAGCATTGAGAATGTTTTAAAGAACTCACAGAAATCTCTCCACTTCTCCGCCTTTCCTCCCCCCTCTTCCCTCCCTTAGTGATTTAAATAAGTATGCGATATTTACACATTTGATTATAGTTATGCTCCTAAACAAATTTTCGTAAGTACAGTCTTGTGAGTAGAAAAAAATACAACTTCGAAAAAAAACTGTCGACCACACTACAATGCGCAATATAAATGCGGATTACGAAAAGTTTTAATGCTTAATATTTATGCATTTGTCTTTTTTGGTATAATGGCGACAAAATTTTATACAACAGAGACTTGTTGATTCTTTATTAAAATAATTGTCTATGTTCCATTTGATTTCAACGCAAGTTTATCAATTCTCAATTACAATTACAAGATAGATTTTTGATAAATTGGTTTGTTACCACCGGTTTGCTAGCTTGTGGCCTTAATTGCATTAGTTAATAGCCTTCATCAATTTTCATGGCTCATCCAACATTTCAACTACAATTTTGATGAACCACATAATTTTTCATTAGGTACTTGATTAATTCATACATAAATATTATGATCAGTCAGATTCAGTTGAGGCGGCGAAGCCTAATTTTCTTAAAGAATTAAAAAATATGTGTCATTCGAATATTTGTCACTATGAGAAGACAAGCATGTGTTAAAGTATTAGTCTATAACTAGAATCATTTCTGTGTTGATGGAGACTTTACAAACATTCAAACAACAGCCACAAAGAACTTCTAGACTCTGGACAACAGTTTTGTGGATCACACAAATTTTTATCCCATGTGGGCATCGAACTGCTAACACTTGGAGCGGCATATTGGCGAGGCAACCACTTTAACTATTGCGCGATCCCTAAAGTTGTTCTCAATTTAAGAAACATTGTTGTCAAAAATCTTAAAAATATATAAATTTTCTTTGAAACACATTTATCATTTATAGACGACCTCGAAAACAAGATTTTCTTTGATTTTAATAATGATAAGATGTCATTCAAAAGAGATCAGACAAATTACAGTCTACCTCTAAATATTAAACCATTAATTTGACTGAACGCGATCGCTTCATGGAAATGGGAGCAGTAATACGCGGCCTGTAATATTAGAATATACAATTATGTAGATCTGTTTCAACGTCAAGAATTACCATACATGAGTGGTTATATGACTAGTTCTTGTTTAATCTACGTAGCCCTTAATTGCGGCTGAAGAAGATGTTTATTAATTTTATTTGCGCCTCTATTTGATATAAATTTCATAGTTGATAAATTTAATGGTGGCGAGCCAAATCGTGTCGTCTTATGAACTTGATCGGTCGGCTTTAAAATCGTAATGTTAAAAATGATATATCTTTCATTTAGGTAGGGTCTCAATTATCGTAAGGTAAATATTTAAAGTAAGGTAAGATAAATGTATTTCATTTATATCTACTAATAGCTTGTCTTCACCAATTTTTTTTTCATTTCAAAATACCATGTGGGAATTGGTAACTATATAACGAGAAGTAAAGTAACCAAATTTGTTATTGTAGTAGTTTACAGTACACAAAGCAAGCTTTGGTTACTTTTTACTAAATCAATCAAACTGAAAACCGGGATTTGGCAATGCCGGTTTTTAGTTAGATTGATATTTGTTGAATTGAATTGTTGAAATTGAATCAGCAACAGACCACATAGTTTGTAGGATTTACAGAATGTAAATTCTGAACTTCAAATATTTACTTATATGTCCATATTGAAAAGTTTATAAAATAAATAACCACAGCAGTATTTGGATGTGGCATGTATGGCCGAGTACTGTTTGTTTTATTTTTCAGCCCATAAGAGACAACGCTCACGCGCAATAGCTTGTCCACAATCACTCTAATCTCTAATCTATAAATAACCACTATGTCAGAGTTATTGCCGATAAAAGTACTGTCAGTAATGATAGATCCATTTAAGCCGTGTATTTATTAGGGGACACGCTGCGCAGACATATTGCCTGACTTTTACGTCGTATGATGCTATTATTTCAATAATTGAGATATCACTCGAGCAGTGCTGTGTATTTCGTGGAGCACAAAGCAAAACGCGTCCTTATTAATCAAAAGCTGTCAGGAAACTGTCGAGGGACAAGATAGTTGAGCGTGTCGGTGCTCGCAGAGGTTCGACTATTGACAAGTCCCGCGACCCGTAGATGGCGCCGGCGACATCGGGCGATCGCGTGCAACGTCGCGGGAAACATATACTTTGTGTCAGCCGACAAGGTCGTAGGCCGAATATCTCCTAGTGAAAATAGAGCTAGCAAGTACAAACAAGCACGACGTTTTTCAAGAAGTGGGTTGGGCAGATTTTTATAGCATGAGAATTCCAAATTCACACAATTATATTTATGAGCCCGTTGCTGACGGACAATCCAGGTCACTTGGTTAAGTCTATTCAAATACTAGCCGTTCCTAATACAAGAATAGCCAGAGCTCATAATAATTGTCGGAGATGATGGTGATCAGACCTTCATCTATTTTTTTTTTATTAATTTTATTCAAAGATTTTATTATGAGTAGGTATAAATAAAACCTTCGCCTTTTACGAAAAGGTTATAGAATTGCATCCGGGGCACATATAATAATATAATACAAGTTGCTATAGAGAGGCGTATAAGTAGGTAACAAAAGGTGCGTGTTCTAAATAAATGTTTTTTTCTTTCTTTCTTTCTATATACAAGGGTAAGTATTAATTTTTTTTTATATGAAATAAAATTATAAAGTTTATTAAAATTTAGGTTTTTACGTTCTCTTTAGGGTTCCTTTCTTAGAAATAGAAACCCTTGTAGGATCACTTTGTTGTCCGTCTGTACGTCTGTCAAGACCCTTTTTCACAGGATCCTCTGGATGCATCAAATTGAAATAATTACTAAATACTTATGTCTGGGGTTCCTTGAAGCTGAAAAAAGCTTCTTATTTAAAGCAATCAAGGGCCATTTAAATCTTAGATTTGACTATATTTGAACATTTCAGTATTTCGGAAAAGACGGGCAAAAATCTTCAAAAATTTATTGCCGAGATGAACGTACTACATACAAGTTTGTTTGCTTACGGAACCCTCGGTGCGCGAGTCAGACTCGCACTTGTCCGGTTCTTTTTTTGTAGCTCTACTTTACGGTGCTATACCGCAATGAGCTATCACCAAAGATAATGTCATTGGCTATCGCTGCAAATAGCTATAAGGAAGTAGCTTATTAGTCTTTAAAATCATACAATGAGGTTGCAGGTTGCAAAAATACCTGGTTGTAATTATGTATGATCCAGCTGTGTCCACTATTATAAAGAAGTACAGATGCGACTCAAACATTGTGATTTTTGCCAGTTAAACGCGAGATAACCGCAACGAGAGTTGCTTAAAACATGAGTTCTTCTCGCCTCGGTAGAAAATTAACTAGAAGTAGCAAAGAATTCTGCAAAAAATAACTTCCGCTGCTCACAGTGTATAACGAGAGTGTTTTCCGTAGAAGCACTGCTAAAATATTGTTGTTCATTTAGTCACTATTATTTTATTTAGACATGAATATACGTACATAGAGGTACGAGTATGTCTATACATTGCCAGGACCAAAATCATCAATCATACTCCCCCCTTTCAGAGATGAGGAAATAGTTACTCATCTATATTATCCTGCTTATTCTATCCTACTATATTTTAACTCATAACATGAAAAATAAATATATGTATCCGTAGATAGGAAAACGAAGTATATAACACACCACACAATGTCTCAGATTTCACTTGTCGTGTCCTGTTATACGCGTCATTATCAGATAGTCACTAGACTGGTATTTTCACCGATATATACAATAGCCAACTAAACCGATTCTTGATAAATAAAGCCAAGTCTCGTAATCGTGTACCGGTGAAACGTAGGAGATCTATATAGACGCCAAGTCAAATGTGACTGGCCCGTCCCAATGGAATTTTCTCGTTATTTGTATTCTAAAACCCAGCCTGAATACAAATTTTTTGCTAGTTGGATGAACAGAAACACTCTAGGGATTTTGATTATCATAGCTAGACGCTTAGTATTCACTGTGTTCTGAACTTAAGAAATACAATCATATATTATGTTCACACAGCAGAAAAGTTTGTTATTAACCCTTAAAAGGATAATATTGAATGAATAAAGATAATGGGAACATTGCTTATTTTACATATATTTTCTAAAAGTAAATATACTAAAAAACAAAAAAAAATCTTAATGGGTAAAATATAATAAAGTTCATTTTTAACGTAAATTAATATAAAATATTTGACATATTATTACTAGATGACTGTGAAAAAAAAATTACTTACGGGGACATCAAATGGTTCGTTAGGGCTTGAGCTGCGAGAGGACAACCACCGTTCGTGCCAGATTTAGCAGAGTCCCAAAAACCACCCAGGAAATTGTCCCAGACCATGTCCACTGCCTTCAAATAACTCCAGTGATAACACATACATCCTAATGGGTTACAAAAGATCCCACATCGTTACATGAAAAACCAGCACTCTTGGTATTGCTGGTGAGAGTTTACCGCATTGAAAGAATTTAGAGACAGTAAACTTGTCTGCACCACGCTCATCTTTATCACCTGCTAATCCGAATAACAGAAACTAGGAGACAAAACGTTATCCGCACATAGAATGTGGGAGACACTCATAGGAGGAAAAAGGGGTTTCAAGGGAAAAGAAAGAGTTACCGCTTTGACGTGATCGAAGTGAAGAACTTGCAATATAAAGTCATTTTGAGATCCACACGAACGTCTATCAATAAAACAGACAATGAAAAGAATAAACATATGGCAAGCAATGTGTACTACATGATTAAAAAAGTTCCTATCTATTTAAATACATATATTTAATACATCAATAGTACGGAAAATTTTGTAATGCTTTGGATTTAACAGAAAAACTTTATAATAACTACAAAATATAAATAATCTATTGTCATCGTACATACTTTAAATCCTGATAGTTCATTGATAGCCTCATACCTAAATGTTTAAGTTTAAAACTGATTCAAAACGATAAGAAAATATTCAATAATACTTAGAAAAAATATAACGGGCTTTTAGAGCTCTTCTCGGCGGGGCAACTTCCGTAGCCCCAGATATATATGTATAGTTCATAGGTATGTATCGGATATTTTTCTCGAGTAAATAGGTCAATACTACTTTCAGCTCCGACGTCTTGATATTGACTGACTGGTTAAATGTGTGTAACCTCGAAGCACGACCCTGTTTGTTTATAGGCGAGATGCGGAGCCATCGTATATTTATTATAATAAAATGGGTGAGTATTTCAGTACAGACTAAAACCTCATCCTTTCCTGTTATCCTACAATGTCTGTATTATACGTAGGGTGTCAAAATAGATACTTGTTTTTTCAAAGTGTATTATCTTACAGTTTAACATTAACATATTATGACAGTTAAACAGATCTATAGTATATCTGATTAAAGTTGTTTGAAGTTATTAAAAATATCTGGCTGACCACCACTAGACCAACAGGTCTAGTGGTTAGTGATCCTGACTGCTAAGCCAGAGGTCGTGGGTTCGATTCCCACCTGGGATAAATAATTATGTGATGAGCATGATTATAAGTATGTTTATCAGCAGACTAGCTAGTCTAGCAGTCTAGCTGCGCCCCGCAGTTTCACGGATGCCGTGGGAATATCGGGATAAAAGCCTATGTGTTAATCCAGGTGCCCAGCTACATATATTCTAATTTTCATCGGAATCGGTTCAGTAGTTTTTGCGTGAAGGAGCTACAAACATCTATACATCCATTCATCATGACAAATTTCACGTTTATAGTATTAATAAGATGTTTATCAAAATTACGTCTTTAGCATACAAAAATATATTCCTCACAACGACGTATACCTCTACCTAGACACACTATATAGAGATCAAGCGAAAGTATTAGAAACATATTAGGGAGTTATCAACAATCACGCTTTAGACTTGATGCTGACAATTTTTTGGTGCAATTCGATCGACCCACCGATTAAGACAATAAATCTTCAATAAAATAGTTATAAATTAAATCTGATGTACTGGCTGGCAGTTTATTTATTAAAACAGCATTAGTACATTATTGCAAAGTGAATGTGGCATACTAGATAACTAAGATTGTAACCAAGAGGTTAACCCTCAACGACTTCCCATTTTAACGATTACTAAACTGGTCGGGAGGTGCGAAAGAATGCAATGGCGAGCGTCACGTAGGCAAGTAGCGGAACACCTACGAGGTATTTAGTCAGTAAGAGTCCGACAATCCTTCGCCGCTCAAAAGGGCGAAGGATATTCATGATGATTTTCCACCTCGTCCACAGAAAAAAAAGAAATGGATAGTAAATTCTCTTGAATAGTAAAGAGTTTAGGTCGAGTCGTTTCGAATAGGCTTGTATCCAAATATCTTTAGAAATCTGGCGCTGATACTTTCAGTCAGAAATTATATTTGAAAATATATAATATGTAATTAAATCTTTCTCTTGTTACGCATTTAGGATAAAAATCTTCTTAATTATTAAGGTTTTATAAAGCTAAAAACCGGCAGTGAAGCAAAATTTTTGTTGTATTTCGCCGAGTGAGAGAGGCTACCGGAGGCCTTTCACTCTTAGTCGGGAGTGTTCTTGGCACTCTCGTGGTTCTATGTTTGATGAAAATCGGTCCAAGACGGGCGCCGCCACAAAATGGCGGATTACATACTTTTTTCACAACTCCATCAATATGGGTATCAAATGAAAGGGCTTTACTAGATAGATATACCATATATATACCTACTTTTTAATGAAAGCCTATAATTCCATCCAATATTATTCGAATATTTAATATAACTCTTGAAAAATAAAAAATTATAAGAATTTAGTCCAGTAAAAGGTTTATAAAAAGAAAATCACGCTATGTAAATAGCTGAGACGAAGGACGTCTCTCAAAAGAGCACGGTCCGATAGTGCGGTCGTGACCCTCATCGCGGCCAAGACGACAGTTGAGTTGTCAATTTGCGTTTAGCGTTTTCCCGTTTACTTTGATTTATGCGGGTAAATCGATTGAACATTTGTTTGTAACTATTCCTTCATGGCTCGAAAAAGAAGTAACCAAAAAAAATATTGTATTTCGAACTATAACTAATTAATTCCTTCTCAGTTCAAAATATTCCTTTGGTATGAATTGTGTGGATATTGCGTCGACTCGAACGAGCATAGACGTAAATTGGAGTTTCGCGTCAAAGTTAAAAAGGGAAAGCCAGTCTGTCATGACGTCAGCCGTCAAGGGCTTCCTTTTAATAACCAACAAATTGTCTTATGAATGGTCCTTTGCATTATATTGTCTCTAATATAAGAATTTCGTATTTTGCAGGCTATAAGTGCTATAAGAATATTTTAAATATCGTTCTATCATAATTCATAAGAATCAATTTTTATTATTAGATTCCAAAGGCAATATTGGCATTGTTCCAGTTTTGTCAGTAAAATGCAAAGTTGAATTCTCATGAGAGTTTAAGGTGAGGGACGCAGTAGAAATCAAAATGCTGTAGGTACTTAAATATTTAAATTATGAACTTTTTTGTTTTTGGTGTGTTACCGAAATCTAAAGTAGACGCAAATTATAAGATATCCAAAAAGTTATAAGATTAGAAAAAATTATAAGATATGCAAAAAAAAAAACAAGGTTTAATCTGATTTTAGGTTCGGTAAATTCATTTAGCATTCATGTTTGTTATTCGCTATTAAAAATATAAAATTTGGAGAAATAGTTTAAATTTATACACATTAAGGATATACATATATTATATTAGCATCTACTTATGATCGTATTATCAATTATTTTTTTATACTACGTTGGTGGCAAATAAGTATACAGCCCGCCTAAAATCAGATAATTTTAATAAGCTACTCTGTCATCTGATAACGAGCACTAATCCTACAACAGATTCTTCCTCCCTAAGATGGACTAAAAAAACTACCAGTCACATAAATAATTACACCGCAACCAGACACTGAAGCACAATACGTTAATGCAATATTTATGTAGGACATTTCACGTTAAACAGTTATAAAAGAATGCTGCTGCATGGCTGTTAATAGCGTTTATCCTGTTTTAAGAGTTATTTTGTGTTTTTTACAGTTTTTTCTGAACTAAGTTGCTCGTATTTTTCCTAAAACACTCCATACACCTCATTCTTTCTTGTTTTTCATTTCATACATTCTTGTTATTCATTTTTTAATATATTTATCTATAAAATCGGTGATTTTTAATATTGACTAGTATGGAGATGAATATAAGGATACCCAAAATAGTCCATTGTACTGATTTATCGTTATAATCAATATGAGATATTATTACGATAGGTATGTCAATAGGATAGGTTTTTAATGGTTTTATGAGTTTTCTCATTTTCAATAAGTAATAAACGCCATATATTTAAAAAAGATTTATTCAATAAACATTTGCCATTAATAAGCGCTGAAACTGAAAAATAATGATATCGATTAGCACTCATTTAAACTATTAAAAGTTTCTACCATTGTAAAATGTAAATTTTGTTGGTCGAATGAAATGAAATAAGAGAACACAAAAATAAACCTTTATTAATCAATAAAAAATATTTGACGGTAATATAAAGATCTCTCTAAAATAATCTAAATCTACCTACTAATTTAAAGCAAAATATTGTTTCATAAACAATTTTGTCAATAGTATCTCTAATTACGAATAAACGATATGTTCAATAGCACTGTTTTTATTGTTTTTTGTTTTCAACCTGAAAGTTGCCGCTAAGCTTACCTAAATTTGTTGAATAGGGATAAAACACAAATGGGTGAAATCGAAATTGATTTGTCATTTGAAATGAAAAGTGGATCCTATACGACTATTGAATTTGTCCCTAGCACCGGTTAGACACATGGACAACCATATCTGGTTCGAGGAAGATGAAAGTTGAAAGAAGCTACTTGTGAGAGTAGTGTAACTCTGTCGTCAGTCCTACTGTAAACAATTCCAAAAATGATGATGAACTAGCTCGCAGTCTAACAACTGAGACTTGTAAATTGCTCTGGTCCACTATTTCTTTATTGTTTTGTGAAGTTTCACAAAGAGAATTGTGTAGTGTTTTGTAAATTCACACAAAGGTGCCTTTAAGGAAATTCTATGGACTGTATTAAGAAAACATTGATTTTTGTAACTTAAGGTAGCAAAAAATTAAAAGAACGCAAGTTAACACTTGAAGTGAGACTAACACCATCAATCTATCAATTCTGATTATAATTTTCATATCAAAATTTAATAACCCAAACAAAGAATATATAAATATAAAAAAATTAGAAAGTCGTATGCCTTACATAAATCAGTTTAACATAGACCAAAAAACATAATAAACCTCCTAATTATTGACCTAATCGTGTTAGAAACATTAGACAATGCTATAATCAGTTTAGTACAATTGTATTGTTAGTACCTATATATAGTATGTTTATACAAAATAAAACGTGTAAATTTCCTACCCAAACTGTCTCAGATCTAGTACTCATCAACCTGCATATCATTATGTTAAACTGATTTATGTCAGGCATACGAGTTTCTAATTTTTTTATACGAGTATTTATATAGGACACAAGAAGTGATCGTGTTTACTATACCTACCTACTGTTAGGTATCGGTCACTTAGTACATAAATTGTAGTTATAAATCACAATACCCTGCGAACACGCCACATATTTTTCAATTAATTTATACGAGAGCGGCACTGAAAATTTCGGGAATCAAGGAAGTGACACAACATTACTATTTAAAAATGTATTTATTGCTTTTCGAAATATTCTCCGCGAAATTTGACACATTTTTCCATACGATGGAACCAATCATTGAAGCAACCATTCCATTTGGAAGTTGGGGTCTCCAAAATGGCCGTTTTGTAGGCGTCCACAGCTTCTTCAGGTGATGAAAATCTCTGACCACGCAATTTATTCTTTATTTTAGGGAAAGTATAGAAATCATTAGGGCTTAAGTCGGGGCTGTACGGCGGATGGTCTAATAATTATATGTTTTCTTGCTTTAAAAACTCTTTTGTTCTGTGCGCGGTGTGTGAACTCCCATTGTCGTGATGGAGGATGTTGCGGCGGTTGCAGTTCTCTTTACGGAGTTCAGAAACGACCTGTGGCAAACAAATGCTAGCATACCATTCTGCATAACCGTTCTTTGTCCCTCAAGAGAAATAGTCGCAACATGGCCGGTTTTGGAGACAAACATGGCCACCATTTTTTTTGCAACACTCCGGGAACGAACAACTTTTGTTGGCTTTAACTCATTTTCGAACACCGAAACTCGTGACTGGTTTTTTGTTTCGGGTTCGTACGCGTATATCCAGGATTCGTCACCTGATACGATGTTGTATACAGCATTTGAGGATCCTGCGTAGAATCTTTCGAGAGTCAAGTAACGCGAGCCGCTTTTTGCCCTTCACAGAGCGAATGCGATATCCATCGGGAAAACAACTTTTTTACACCTAATTGTTCATGCAAGATTATTTGTATTTGACTCATGCCAATGTCTAAAGTTGCCTGAATTTCGCGGTATGTCACATGTCGATCTTCCTCAATCAGCTTACGCACAGCGTCAATGTTTTCTTGGGTAACTGCAGTTTTTGGACGACCTTGACGGGGATCATCACTGAGCTTGACACGTCTACGTTGAAATTCAGCAAACCAGCGGTAAATTGTGGTTTTGGATGGGGCTTCATCACCAAATGCAGAAATCATCTGGTCAACACAATGTTTTTGCGTTAAACCACTTCGAAAGTCATAATAAATCATCGCTCTTGAATTTTCTCGAGTCAATTCCATTTTCTCAATGACTAAACAAGTTTGACAAAACCTTGTGATAAGACCGAGAATCTTTTTTTAAATAAATAAATGGTATTCGATTTTTAAAACCAAGGAGTTTTCAATAAAAAAGATTTTAATATGACAGAAACAGTGGAAATATTCCATTCCCGATACTTTTAGTGCAGCCTATGTACTGCCTTTTGTTCTAGGCTTTGTAGCTTTTACAAATATTTACGTCATTCGTTTCAACTGTTAGGAATTTATAAAATGGAATACTAATTTCGATCAAACTATGAGGGATTTCATTTCATTTAACATTCCACGACTGTAGAATACATACATGTTTTAAAAGTTATGTAACGTTCTCTTGTTTATTTTATTTGTAAGAAATCATTGGTTTTATAAATTGCAATTTCCAATGCTTTTTTTCGTACTTATACAAAACAAAGTTTCATCCCAATAAGACAAATGGGACAGGAATAAGAAACACATACCCCTTGGAAACAGTATATCAATTCTATTATATTTTTCGACATATTACATTGGTTGTTCCGATTTTGAGATTATTAGTAATGTAGTAAATAGCTTAACCCACATTTTGTAATTTTTTTTAGAAACCTTCTATTTTACACGTTTCATTGCAATCGCATAAACGACGGAATAAATGATGAACAAACCAACACTTTTTTATATGTTTGTTCGTATAAACTGCCTGGCCACTAATACAACACAATAAAATAGGGATAGGGTGGTAAAATCAAAACAACTTCTTAGGCGGTACGTGGTTACATAAAAATGTTATTTACTGATGAAAATACTGTTAGAATACTGATTTACTATCGAGCAACATTTCTATAACCAGAATAAACGGATTTTTACTCAGAGCTCTAGAGAAGCTTCTTAATCAGTCAGTAGAGTACAACGTAGACATTATCCGGCTTCACTGATGGTATAGTGGAGTGTGAGCAACCAAGGAATGACTGAGCCACATTTTTGTAAACAAAATATAAACTAGGGTATAAAGCTCGATCCAAACAAGCGTGACTTTAAATGAACGTTTCTGACTTCATCAGAGCTGAAGATTGGCCGTCATATAGTCCCGATGTTAATCCGCTTGAATTTTCTCATGGCGATAGTGCGTTTCAATCGATAACTGGGGATTGGTGATAACGTTTAAATGATTGTATTAAGGCCAATAGAGATCATTTTTAAGCTCATCATGAGCTTCACATTTTTAAAAGCTAGTATATTTAGTACACCAAGAATGGGTGCTGAGTGGTAAAACCGTTCGTGTCAAACATCTCAGTGTGGTTTGAGTACTGTTTATATATATCATTAGCAGCGCCCCGCGGTTTCACCCGCGTAAGTTCCGATCCCGTGGGAATATTGGGATAAAAAGTAGCCTATATGTTAATCCAGCTATCTACATACCAAGTTTCATCGCAATCGGTTCAGTACTTTTGGCGTGAAAGAGTAACATACCTCCATACTCACAAACTTTCACGTTTATAATATTAGTAGGATTAACCTTTCCTTTGCAGTAAACGCAGTGATAGTAGTAGATAGTATCGATTGAAGACCGATCGATTCGATACTGATAGTTTGTTCAAACTGAAGGACAATAGAGTATATATGTATGTGTATGCACATTACATTGTAACCTCAAAACCTCTGGCTTTTGACATGTTTAGAGAAAATTTAATAATCGATACCTTCTTGGTTAAACTTCAGTCTTGTAATTATGTTGGCTACGCACATGGACTTTGGTGGAACCATTTTAGCAAAGTATTTTTTTTTTGTTAATCTTGGTTAATCCTTATACAAATTACGTTTACGTACAGGCACTTCGCCCAGTGGTGTCATATGTGTGTTCCCAATAAAGTGTTTGTAATGGAGTGGAATGGAGTGATTATGTTGGAGTAGAATGTTTCAAAGGTAGAAATATGTAATTGCAATATGCAATTTTAAATTATTAGGTTACTATTACTTAACCGCTGTCTTCTATTAGATGAAGGCGACCCTCGAGTTGGAGGGCTTGATTGGTGAAGACATTTGTTGTGCTCTACCTCCTCTCTTTAATTAGACTTGATTCTAATAGTTTTTTAAATGTATTTTTGGCAACAATCTCTAAGTAGAATTGGTGAATTCGATTAAAAGGTTGACGACACCTTTATCAAGCTCAAACAATTTTCAATCGGTAATTTCATTGAAAGCTTTCAATATTGACAAGATAATCTGTCTGAGTATAATTTCTGGAACGGGCCGGGGAGTCAACAACTCGTTAAATTTGGATCAGATCGGGAATTAAGTGGAACTCACCCTTGATGTAAATGAAACCATCTGAGCGAATGTTGCAACGGAAGCCAAATGATTTATTCCTGAGCGTTCAGTAATCGTTTTTTAATTTCTCTAGTCTGTGTACAATATAAACAACTGGCTTTACTAGTACCTACACTCTAAGTTAAAGGTACTCTTGTTTTTTGCTGCACAAATAGTCGGATAATTAAGCTTTTAGCGTGCCTACTCTGCGAGCTATGCTGGTAACTTTAGATCTTTGTGTAAATTTTATCCTTTACAGAAACTCTAAGCAAGCTCGCTTCTTAGGCCGCTGTGCTACTTTCAGTTTGTGGACTAGCCCCACCGTTATTGTTTATGTCTCGGCATCGTAGGTCATAATAGGTAGGACACACTGATCGCAGACCTTCGTTTTAAGGCATTGCGATAAGGGTGATGAGAAGACTCGACGTAGTTACACATATGTTGCCCAACCTAACTAGGCTCTACTGGTGATTTCTTTCTCAAAGTTGTTTCTACCGAGCTGGATAACCTTCCCAAGATAAACGTATTCTTCAATAAAACAATTTAAAAAGATTTTTCAAGTTAAACGGTTTTATTGTAAAGAAACTAAGCTAAAAAAAATCCGGAAATAAATTTGTGGGGCATAGCGTTGTCTAAGCAAATATGTAATGTATATAAATGTTAATATTGATATGGTTTTTAAATACTTTATTTAGTATTGTATTTAGTTTTTCATTTAGTTACTTAATATATGGATTTATTTCATGGTGTACTGTATTTTACTAGTCAAGTGCTTTCATGTGATATCCATATTGAGAGGGTTGAAAGAAAATGTAATCAGATATTTTTTCTTTATAATTATTCTCCGTCCAGTCCAATCTAGTGTCTTGTAAGACGTCCTCAAGCGCGTAGGTGAATAGTTTGGAGATATAATTGAGACGTAAATAAAAGGCGGGAATTACAACAGACTGACGTTTATAAGGTCACTGCCCCTAACTACAAGTTTTGCCACAGATGGCGCCACTACATCGTACCACTTCTCCCCACTTAATCTACTAAAACAGGACTCTAAATCTTACTCTAACTTAACATACAAATTATAATTCAATTAAACTTAATTAAATATAAAATTAAGATAGGAGCGTCTCTCTCGGTTATATGCACGCAGTGCCCGAGCAGATGCACCTGGTGGCGGGGGCGTCGGCTCCGGTGCCTCACACTCTCAGTCAGCGGATTCTAAACCCGTCTCAGCTACTCTTGGCTGCGAGGGAGCAGCGTCGGCCCAACCACCAGTAGCGTCTTCCCAACTTTCGCTTGTTTGTTCCTCCTCTATTGGCGGATTATTACATGTATCATTAGGGGTACTGTTCGATCCAGTACTAAGCCGGGACAGGGAGTACTTATTTTTCTTATCGGCTGAAACAATTTGATCTACTTGTCTACGCCATTCTATTCCATTGCCTACAGCCACCGTATAAGAAACCGGTCCTGTCACTTTAGAAACGCTACCTTCTGCCCATTTTCCTCCCCTTAACGAGTAGTCGCGAGCTAGTACCTTGTCCCCCACTTCGAACTGACGTTGAGTACCGGTATCACGTGCTGCACGCCGCTCCTGGGCTGTGCGCACCACTGCAGCTACGTCAGGCCGCAAAGCATCTAACCGGCTCCGCTGCCGCCGCCCTTGCACCGCGACCGCCGGAGATACACCTGTAGTTGCGTGTTCGCAATTGCGATATTGAAAAAGAAATTTACTAAGTGCTGATGGTACATCTTCGCCCTCATGTAACGCCCTTTTTATAGCCTTTTTTACAGTCTTTACTGCATTTTCTGCCGCGCCATTGCCTTGTGGTCTATAAGGAGCCGAAGTTACGTGTTTTATTACATTTTTATTACAGAAATTTTTTAAATCCACCGATGAAAATGGGGGTCCATTGTCCGTTACCAGTAGCGATGGTAAGCCAAATTGAGCAAAAATGCTTCTTAGCGTCTGAATTGTTGATTTAGCATCCATTCCACGCATAGCTATAGCCTCGATCCATTTAGAGTGCGCGTCGACTAGGATAAGATACCTAGTGCCCGCACAGTCAGCGAAATCCACATGAACGCGTTGCCACGGATACATCGGAAACTCCCACGCATGAAGCTGCGCCCGCGGTGGTGCATCACGCACCGCCCGACACGCGGCACACGCCCTACACACTTCTTCGATGTCGTTATCCAAACTTGGCCAGTAAATGTAGTTAGGCGATAAGCTTTTCATTTTATTCATGCCTAAGTGTCCTTCATGTATCTCTTTTAATATTTTCTCACGCAAAGAAGATGGAATTACTAGTCTGTATTTGTAGATAAGACACCCCTAATTGAATACTAAATCTTGCTTCCTGTGGAAGTAAGGCTTTTCTATATCATTACTGGGACCCGTACTTGGCCAACCTAAAAGGACATAGCCTGCAATCTTACACAACAGCTGATCCCGGTTCGTTTCCTTTGCGATATCTTTAAAGTTCACGGGTAAAAACTCGTCAACCAAGTTCAAATAGTCCACGTCTTCCTGAACACCGTCTTTATTGCCATTTACTCGAGTTACTGGCAGTCGTGACAACGCGTCAGCAGGACTATTGTCCGCCGATCGAACAAATTGAATCGAGAAATCATACGTGGCCAACCGCGCCGCCCATCGCTGCAGACGGCTTGCAGCTGTTTGTGGAATACCTCCTTTATCTCCGAATATGTGTGACAGGGGTTTGTGATCGGTGCGTAACGTGAAATGTCTGCCGAACAAATATTGATGGTGCTTACTTACCCCGAATAAGATCGCGAGAGCTTCCTTGTCTAGCTGGCTGTAGTATCGTTCGGACGCGCTTAACGTGCGGGACACACAGCTAACGGGACGCTCGCTGCCATCCGCGT
Organism: Callimorpha dominula; assembly: GCA_949752705.1. Lineage (NCBI taxonomy): Eukaryota > Metazoa > Arthropoda > Insecta > Lepidoptera > Erebidae > Callimorpha > Callimorpha dominula. The sequence goes on from OX456999.1 coordinate 16,136,991, forward strand.
ACCGATGTGCCAGTACTGCGCCCAGTCCGTATGCGCTGCTATCCACCGACAGTACCAGGTCGCGACCCTCCTCATAGTGAGCCAATACTCGCTCGTTGAATAGAGCATTCTTCGCTTCCACGAATGCCTGATTGCAGGTGGCGTCCCACAACCAAGTACTATCTTTTTTTAATAACTTATGTAATGGATGTAATACAGTGCTTAAGTTAGGTATAAAGCGACTATAATAATTAAGCATACCTAAAAAACTTTTAAGCTGGGTCGTGTCACGCGGTTTAGGTGCGTTAGTTATTGCGTCCAGCTTAGTGTGGTCAGGTCGCAGTCCGTCTTTATTTATTATGAAACCCAAATAAGTGACACTATCTTGCAAAAAATTACATTTATTTACTTTAACCGTCAGTCCCATATTACGCAGTCTTTCTAGTACTGTTCCTAAGTTTTTGATATGTATCTTATTAGTACCTCCTGTAACACAGATATCGTCTAAAAATACTACACAACCCGGTACGCCCCGAAGCGTCTCCTCCATTAACTTCTGAAATTCTTCTGGTACACAAGATAAACCGTAAGGAGTACGTCGATAGACAAAGGTGCCCATGTGCGTAGTAATCGCCGTGTACGGTTGAGAATCTGGAGATAATACGCATTGTTCATAAGCGTGTTTGAGATCGATTTTTGTGTATTTTTTCCCCCCACTTAAATTGGCGAACAACTCATCTATGCGTGGTAACGGATAATAATCACGTTTTAATTTAGGATTTATTGTAATTTTATAATCGCCGCATATTCGTTTATCTCCGTTACGTTTAATAACTGGGACTATCGGGGTTCCGTAATCTGAATAATCTACGCGAAAGATAGTCCCGTCGCTTTCGAGCCGCACCAGCTCTTGCTCAACCCGCGTGCGTAGTGCTAGCGGCACGGGTCGCGCTCGGTCATACACCGGTTCCTTATCAGTCAGCTGTAGTTGAATCTTTTGTTTACAAGTACCTAGTTTATCACAAAACACTTCAGAAAATTCTTTTATTAACTGATCCACGAATGCGTCCCCTGTGATTATATTGAGGTTAATTTGTTTCATGTTTAATGCGTTCATCCATTCTCTTCCTAGTAATGGCCTTGCGCCGCCCTGAATGATGTATAAACGTAAAGATCTTTTATCAATATCGCCTAATCGTACGTTTACCTCAATATAGCCCAATGACACGATTCGTGAACCCGAGTAACTTCTTAAATTCAAATTATCAGGTTGTATCTTTTTATGTGAAAACATAGATTGGTACAGCTGTTGACTGATAGCCGAGATACGGCTGCCCGTGTCCACTTCACACTTAATAATCTTATTGTCTATAGTTAAATTAATATAAAATGGTTTATTGCTACCTTGTGCTACTGCTTCGATGTTGTAAATACCATCATCAGAATCATCACTTACGTAGTTGTGTCGGCCCGCACTAGCGTTCACTTTTTTACACATCACTTTAAGATGCCCTTTTTTGTTGCACTCATCATAACTATAGTTTTTGAACCGACACCGGTCCGCGGCGTGAGCCTTGCCGCAACGCCAACACGGTGTCTCGTCAGCCGGTGCTAGGCCCTTGCCGAGCGCGCCCCCATGGCGCTCACTCCTGCTGGCCGCACTGGCCGCCGTGCCCGTGGGCCAGCTCGGCCTCCGCGCGTGAAATGCAAGCCCTCGCTAGCCTCGCTGCTGCCGACGCCACCCATCGTTGAGTCTGCTGCCGTAGTTTTCCCGCTCGCGCTCATCTCCGCGTGTTTTTCTGCAGCCTCCAGCACTAAAGCCAGCTCGACTGCCTCTTTGTATACAATGTTTTTCTCTGCGAAAAATCTAGATCTCATGGCATCGTTTGCCAGACCAGAGACAAACTGGTCGCGAAGATTTTCTTCGAGCGTACCACACTGTTTACATTTGCCGAAGTTATACGTGGAGGCTAGATGTTTTAACGCTTGTAGGTATTCGGTCAAAGTTTCGCCGGGGCGCTGTCTGCGTAGTCTGAAAATATGACGTTCGGCTATCTCCGAACGTTGTGGTTCCAAATGGTTTTCCACTAACTTCACAAGCTCCTCATATGTTTTATTTTCAGGAAAATCCGGCGAACATAAATCGCACATAAGTGCATAAGTACTTTCACCAACCACCGTAATTAACATCGACACTTTCAGATTATCTTCAACTTTGTTTAACAAAATAAACTGGTTTACTCGACGTATATACGCAGGCCATTGTTGCGAACTTAAGTTAAACGGCTCTAATTTTCCAATAGGCATGTTTAGAATACTGTACACACGCGAAAAATTCGTCAAAAATCCCAACTCGTCGCCAATGAGACGTAAATAAAAGGCGGGAATTACAACAGACTGACGTTTATAAGGTCACTGCCCCTAACTACAAGTTTTGCCACAGATGGCGCCACTACATCGTACCAATAATAACATCTCCTTGTCTAACTCTACGCTGCAAGCTTATGGGATTTGTTCTCTGTTCTTGGAACTGGACGTTTATCGTGGCGGTATCATATAAGCATCTCAGCACCTCGATATATCGCCAGTCGACACGACATCGTAGCCGAGCATTTAGAACTGCCTATATCACGATAGAGTCATACACAGTGATTGATTGTACTCCTCCGTCTTTTGCACAATCTGCCGAACAGTATGAACGTGGTTTACGGTGCTGTAACCTTTTCGAAACTCAGCTTGTTCTGGTGGCTCTAATTCATCGAGCTTTCTCGCGAGACGATTTGTGACGACTCTCAAGGAGGACTCTTAGGAGCCTCAGTAGTAATTCCATCATCCCCAGGAGACCTGTAGTTCTGCAGCTGCTTGAAGCCGCCTCTATGTCGTATTGGTCAATCTCAGATATCTCCTCAGTGTAATTATACGCTAATGGGTTTATGTGGTCATAGTTCCTGAGTTGGTTATGATATCCGTAATGCGTGCAGCTGTCTATAAAATTTCTCGATCTCCTCGAGAGTCCCGAAGTTTGTGGTTGATTGTTTGAATGATGGTTGATGGTTGACCTAAATGCTAACCGAATACTTTCGACCCTCTATACCCCTCATTCGCATTTTCTATAGTGCGAATGTTGCACCGTCGTAGGTCGCGTCGTATCAGCTTTTTATTTTTTGTGGTTTAAGGCTCTCCTATCTAATGAAAAATGTTGAGTAGCAGACGCCTGTTTCTCATAAGGTAGAGAGGCGCGGGTGAGAGCTTCGACTCTTGCTGTTTGCGTTTGGGAACTACATTCGAGATGTCTTTTAGTGTTTCAACCACTGTGTCGATTCTCACGTCAACGTTGATAGTGGTTTCCAGCGTTGCGAAACGATTTTGTGTAAAGTGCTTGGAGGCCCGTAAGTTGGAAAGTTGACCGCATCATACGGAATCGTTCATCTTTAAGATTTATATTTAGAGTACTTTGTACAATTTCGTGATCACTGCCGGTATTAAACCTGTTTATCACGAAGACATCCTTAAATGTGTGCTTCCTGCCTGTAGTTGTCTTATCTAGTAAAAAAAGGGGGGGAGGGGGGTTAGCATACTGTTACCACGTTGGTCAGAAGAGTTGGTATAGTGTTTTACTTCGAGTTTTCCAACCCAGGTAGTGAAAATTTCTAAGTGAAACCTGCTGCTTAAAAAAAACTCGATTAATAATAAAGGAAAAAGAAGTCCATAATTGAGTTTACAAATAAAAAAATTTACTAATTACACTGAACAAGAAAAGCCCAATTAAATTGCCTATGAATATCGACCTTCTTTATGTCTTCCGTAATCACTCCAATTTCTTACTAGTTTAATATAAAGGACTCAATTTTTTTTTTAGATAAATTATTCCCAGTTTGATAAAGAATAAAGCCCGAGGTTTTGTGTCGCTGGGGACCGAGGGTTCAATCTAAATTTGACATTGTAGTAATTATTTGTTTTGCTATATTTCATTGCAAATTTAATTACGTCGGTTTTTGTTTTCAGATCTAACCCAATTAATGATGGAAAATGGTATGTATTCTTATATATTTCGTGAAAACGTTAGTGTTTTACGTTATACCTGTAAAAGGTAATCTTGTTACCTTTATTGTCATCTTATGATACTTGAGGTCGCCTCTTATTGAATTGCCTGCGAATGCTAGTCGTGATGTCTATTTATAAGGTTATATGATGCTTCTTTTAAATATCACTATGAAAACGAGGAAAAAAATATAAGATAAAATGCAATCTGCTACATAAACATTCGAAATTAACAAATTTGCTAGTAACCATTGCTACTCATAATAACATTTGGACTACTAAATAGCTGTGAAGATAACAGGTGTAGGATAAATCGTAAAGGTCCTTTACCTCAGATAGTTAAGCTGTTGTCTATAACCTAACAGGGTTGAGTGATTTATAACACTTTTGGTAGTGCCAATTTCCGCTAGCCGAGTAATGAAGACGACACTTACATTCAGCTAACTACAAAATTCTCTACAAATTGTGTAGTTTTAATAAACATTTTATTTGTTGGTATCATAAAGCTCATTTTGTTTACAAAGCTAGTGCATACAGCTTAGAGTTACGTGTTATTTTTTTGAATAGATAATGAGTATCAGCAAGAGGCGTCATTATGTTTCTCATTTTAAAATTCCCAGTAAGCTCTATTACACTAGCACTGTGCTTTCCACGTTTCAAGATTCTTGGGACATCCTGGGACATAATAAACATCACTATCTAGACTCAAACTAAGCAGAGCGTGTACCATACCCATAGTTATTAATAATTTTCTTGCATGCACATACTTTATTTTATTTTGATCGAGAATCGAACCCGCGACGTGGCATTTGGATGCACTACCGCCGCGCCATAGAAGTAATCGATTCTCCGTTGCGTTGATACTTCCAAACGATTCTCACGATCACTCGCAGTCATAAGCCCAAATGTATTCCACTCAACCTATTAAAAACCACTCAAGTATATTTCATTTTGAAAATATTTATAGTTATGTTACTTTAATTCATACAATACAAGTTTTATATTGGCGATGAGATATAAATTTGTAGCCAGCGATATTTTTGAGAACTAGAGATAGTTATGTCACAAAACACTCCATTCTATTTCGAAGTTTTATAAGACTTTTGTGCGGTCAGGAATTTTCAATTCCAAACTTAACGGCCAAAGCTAAACAAAGTTATAACAAAATTTAACCTTACGCTAGAACAGAAAGATTTATTTTATGTATGGGTCGGGATTGAGGGACTAAGTTCTTATTTAAATATTTACGTACGTTACTTGAGATTATACCTAAACAAACGTCAATACAAATATAATATAGGGTGTAATCGGTGACTGGCTTGTAGTTTATCGAAAGAAGAAAGATTTTAAGATACCCCGTACAGTAATAATTTGGAGCCCAGCAGTGACCCTGCCAAGTTGAGCAAACAAAAACAACGGCACAGCCAGTATCATAATTTTATCGAAGCCATTCAGGTCATTTTCGACCCCCTGTAACTTTGTTGTCTGTAAAGCTAGAAACCTCAACTTTCAATTAATAAAAAGGCACACGCAATGTGTGCGTGTGCATAAAAGCTTGCTAGCGATAGGCTCAATCAGGAATATTGAAAATAGTAGATTATTTTTATGTTATTATGTTGCCGTGCGATGGCCAAGTTATTATTTTTAAATAAATATTGAACTTTATATGAAATAAATTATATTGAAATAAAAATGTCGACACGGTTACTATAAACTGAGTTTAGTTAAAAAAATTAGTTACAATTAGATGTCACAAATTTTTGTCATTGAAGAACTGCGTTGCGACTTGCGAGACTTGGGATTTTTATGTCATACTTTTGATGAGATTTATATAGATATTTAAATACAAGATGACTATACGGTGCAAAAAACCTACAGCATCCGCTCCCTCCCTTAGCACTTAACTTAAAAAGCTGGATAGTGATTCCGAGATCAGTATTTTAGAATAGTAATCAGATTTAACGCTTCCCACCAGGTATGGAGTCAGTGGTGTAAAAAAACTTTTTAAACATATTCGTACGTAAATAAATAAATAACAAACCAAATGAAGTCACGAGTCAGAGAGAGTTTAAGCAGAAACTATTATTGGAATTGACGTGAAGAGCTCTGAGCCAATTGATTGTAGTTATCTGTCGGCGAGTTGCGAAGATAAGGGTACCAGTCTGGCAGGGTGACGACGGACGTTACGCCCACACTCAGATTACTAGTTCAACCGAAAATATTGTTATTGACAAAATAGGTGAATGGAAATGGTATCACTTTGTATTGTAATTAATATCTGTGAAAGTATTTTTTTTTAAGATAACTATTGACGTGGGTTACACATTACTAGTGTTCTCGTTAACTCCAGCTCAGCTAAATCCTTGTGTTAGGAGTGGTTTCACGACGGTAGTGCACTGGGTGGGGTACAAACCTGCAATGACTGATCGCAAGTCCGACGTCTTAGCCATAACGCTACCGCCGTTTATTTGACGCTCAAGTTCTTGCATATCGCATTTTATATTTTATATATAAAAAATTTGTGTGACATTGTTTGTAAACGATAAACTCCTAAATGAAGCGATTTTAATGAAATTTCGCACACTGTGTACAGTTTGGTTTAACTTAAGAGACTTTTCATCGAAATTTATGGTCACAATATTTTTTTATTGCAAATTACTTTACCACAGCATCGCTTGGCCGGGTAGTTAGTTTACTATATTTAATAAATACTTTCACTTCACTTTCAAACCTTTTCAGACGCTTTTAAACGTTGATTAGTTTTGGTAGATGGTGCCGGGATTATGACCTTATTAACTAGGTATATTAAATTTAATAACTAAATTTTATGTAAATCTATAAATATTAATATATAGTAAATAAATATCTAGTGATTTAAGTGAATGAAGATAAAATGAATACTTTTTTCATTGCTTGTTAATATACACATACGTAGTATTCAATTCCACTCCCCCACTGTATCCTCACGTTGCCGTCGTGGGGAGGCTTGCGCGGGTCAATGATCTCTGGGGCTATGCCGGTAGAGTTACTCATGCCAGATTGGCCCAGAGGGAGGCTCCAGACCAAAAGGGATACCCGGCGGAGACTGATATAGACTGCCGCGCGGGACGTGGCGTTCTTTATTCGGACGCCACGCTGCTATCTAAGCATCCCTCTGACCTAGCAGAAGGCGCGTTAGAGGAGCAGACGGTTCCTCTAGGGAAGAGGAACTAAGGCGAGCTCGGTGTGTACTTGTCCTGCCTCCGAGTGGGCAGCCTGGGAAGTAGTCCTCTGCTGCTCTCGCCGTGAGATCGTAATCCCAGTAGGTGTGTCTAGTTATGGTCATGTCTCTAACTAGACAGTGGGCCTTGGCTTAACCGCCCGGACCGCGAGGAATAAACCTTTCTAAAAAATATCTGAATCTTAAGTTTTGGTGTGCGGCGAGAAGATGAATGGCTGACAGATTACGCTTCTCACCCCAGAGGAGCATCAGTTGTGAGCACACTCCCAGCTAAGGTACCTGTGGACCCCCTAGTTGGGTGACAAATTTTCACCTGCCCAAGTACAGAGGCTCTGCCTGGGTTGACAAATATTTCCTCACTACTCGTGGGAATAAAATGGAAATTTCTGAACAAAATAATTTAACAGGTGAACGACCACTTAATATCGTACAAAAAAATCTTCTCCTGTCAGATTCTGACACGGCCTCAAGCCAGAGAAGTACGGTGATGATGAGTAGTGTGTCGCTGAGCGGTAGGCTTTGGCTTAAGCGCACTCGTACTAACTCACCTTGGGGAGAACACTCGGGGACGGATTCGGCTTCGAGTGAAGAAGTGCGCGAAAGTGCCGGCTGCGAAAGTGGCCACCGCTCGGCGTGGAAGGGGCCGCCCACCCACCACAGGCCAATTTGTGGGATTACCTGCAGCCCGACGTAAACTGGCTGCAGCACAAAAGGCTGCAGAACGAGGGGGACAACGTCGTGGGGACTTGAATGCCAAATCTACGGCTTGGGGTTCTCCGGCCACAAATGCGCGGGGTGAGGTTGTCGAGGAATGGGCGGTCGTGTCAGGATTGACTCTCTTCAATCGGGACCCAGTACAGATGTGCGTGCGACAGCGGGGAGGTTTAATAATGGATCTATCCTTCGCTAGTTCCGCTCTAGCACGCCGCGTCCAAGGTTGGCGCGTAATGGAGGACGTGGAGACGCTATCGGATCACCGATACACATGATTTGACGTCTCCCCCCAGGTCCTATTAGCGCCAGCCAGATCGGCTCCGATTGGGGGTTGTCCACGGTGCACATTGAAGTGCCTGAACCGGGAGGCCCTCCTGGAAGGTACTATCGTGCAGGCCTGGGTCGAAGCACCAGACAGGCCTGCAGATGTCGAAGAAGAGGCGCGATGGTTCCAGGAGAGCATGACTTACATTTGTGATGCTGCCATGCCCCGTGTTCGGTCGTTTCCTGCCTGGCGCCAGGTGTACTGGTGGTCGCAGGAGATTGCGGAGCTACGAAGAAGCTGTGTAGCTGAGCGTCGCCGGTACAGCAGATACCGTAGGCTTCGCCATCGCGGCCAGGATACAGGGGCCAGGGAAGCAGAGCTGTACGAGGGGTACAGAGAAGCCAAGAGGGCCTTCCAGTTAGAGATTTCGAGGGCCAAAATTCAGGCCTACGAAGAGCTGATTGAGACTCTGGATCGAGATCCATGGGGGCGGCCGTACCGTATGGTAAGGGACAAACTTCGCAAATACGCGCCCCCAATGACCCAGAGACTCAGGCCTCAGCTGATGGAGGAGGTAGTAAGCTCTCTGTTCCCCTTGAGGGCGCAGCACATACCCCCGCCCATGGTTCTGGCTTTGTATCCTGACAACGACCAGGGCGACGACGACGTGCCCGAAGTGACCAGGTCGGAACTTCGAGTGGCGGTGCATGGACTTCAGGCCAAAAATACCGCTCCGGGGCCCGTCGGCATTCCCGGTTTGGTTTCCGCCGGGGGTGCTCTATGGTGGATGCCATCATGCGTGTTAGGGCTCTGGCAGAGGACGCTGTAGCCGGGGATGAGGTCGTCTTGGCAGTGTCCCTCGAGATTGCCAACGCCTTTAATAAATTGCCCTGGAGTTGTATAAGAGAGGCACTCCGGTATCATGGGGTGCCGTTCTACCTCCGTCGTATTGTCTGTCTGTCACGTATTGCTGTATACGGGGATCGTACGGTCTATGGCGCTCTACGGGGCGCCAGTTTGGGCGGGCACTCTGACGGCTCAGAATGTCGCGATTCTGCGAAAGCCGCAACGCGTGATGGCCGTCAGAGTGATAAGGGGGTACCGTACGATCTCCTGTGAGGCGGCCAGCCTATTTGCCGGATCCGCGCCCTGCGACTTAGACGCTGTGCTCCTTGCGATACAGTATCGGTGGCGCAAGGATTCGCAAGATCGGGGCGACCTTCCAATGCCTCGAGAAATAGAGGCACACCGGGGTGAGCTCCACCAGATTTTGGTGGCGGAGTGGGAGCAGCGACTTGCGCGACCCAGTGCAGGGCACGCCGCTGTAGCGGCTATAAGACCCGTCATACGAGAGTGGCTGGAGAGAGGTATGGAGGTATGGAAAGTACCCTCACTTTCCGGATGACGAGGGTACTTTCCGGACACGGTTGCTTCGGCAAGTACCTGTGTCGGATCGGCCGGGAACCAACGTCATGGTGCCATCATTGTGGTGACTGCCCCGACGACACGGCGCTTCACACACTGGCGGAATGCTCAGCCTGGGCTAACCAGCGTCGTGATCTCGTCGCGGCAGTCGGTTCTGCGGGTAGTCTCTCGCTGCCGGCCGTGGTTCTGTCCATGGTCCGGAGCGAGAGTGCATGGAACGCCGTCGCCGCCTTCTGCGAGGAGGTGATGTCCGCAAAGGAGGCGGCTGAACAGGAGAGAGAGTGAAGCACAACTCTCTCTGCCCGCAGTAGACGCACCGGGCGCTGGAGGGCATTCAATGATCTCCGGCCACCGTAGGAATCGGCCTGCGGGCGACGAACTTTTGGGGAAGTCGTCGTCCGAACAGATACAGGCCCGAGAGGCAGAGCGCAGTGTTCCGCGCGCGCTTCTCAGAGGAGTGCGGGACCCGTCTTGGGTGAGACATGTCAATGCCTGTCGGGGGTTGCGGAAGAATGAAATGGCGATTCTCGCTCCCCTCATCGGCAAGCAGTGGAACACCGGGGTGGTTTTTAGTCGGTAAGAGTCCGACAGACCCCTTCGCCCCCCCCAAGGGCGGAGGACATCCATGAGGATCTTCCACCTCGAAATCAAAAGAAAAAAAAGTATTCAATTCCAACCTCCGTTCTTATAGGCTTAGATTAAAAATTTGACTAAAGTGTCATTGAAATTAATAATTAAGCGAATTTTAAATGTAAGTTTGCCCGTGAAAATTAATGGGAAATCATTAAAACAATTACATTTTATGAAAATGAATTCAAGTATCGTGAAAATTGATGACAAATCATTAAAACAATTACATTTTATGAAAATGAATTCAAGTAGTTTATTAACACACACCTACTGATAAAAAAATGCAACGGGGCTATGTAGAAAAATAAGAATAAATTTTACATTTTTATTTATTTTTGTTGCAGCTTGTGACATAGTAGGTAGTAGTAGGAGATGAGTAGTGGTAGAAATGCCTATTATGGTTTATTATTTTATGATGTACTTTCCTAGCTGTTGCGAGCATATTCCTATTTACTGAAATCCTTCGTAATGTGATGACTGTACAGGATTTAAAAAACTGAATGGCAAATGAATTTGAAAATTATTGTTACAGGTAGTGAACGAAAGTATTTGGTATAATAAGTTAAAGTAGTAGAGCGTCTTATTATTAAAACATTTTCAAGAATAAAAATGTATATTTCATAACATAAAAATTGGTGTCAGTTATAAGTTGAAGAAATTATTTCAAAATAACAGTGCCCGCGCGGCTTCGCTCGCGTTTACATATTTATATATTTTGAGTGGAACCCTAATTCTTTTTCCAAAGTAAAATTAGCCTAAGTTATTCCTCATCCCGTGGAAATCAGCCCACTCGTTCTGGAGATTAGCCGGAACAAACAGATAGACAGGCAGACAAAAAGTAAAAAAAACTGATTTTTAGGCACAGGTATCGTGCAAATAACTGTATGAGCTAAAAAAAATACTGTTATTTTGAGATTACAAACAGACACTTCAATTTCATTTATTTGTATTGATGATGATTGATGATGATATATTATGTATCTATTATGTTAGTCAGGCATTTCTATGTATAAAACAAATGATTTATTCTATACACAAACAATATACATACGTAATTAGATAAGTTTATCTGGGGTCTAAAACCCATACAACAAGTTATGTTTCGTTTAAGTCGAAATAATAATAATAATAATAATGATTTATTTCTCACCACAATAAAGTATCAGTACATTTTAAAATATATATACACAAAATCCTTACAAGAATATTGTGGGAGACTGGTGCCTAAGCTAGGCTCGAGGCCTGTGTTTCAGGACACCAAGTCTCCACCCCGTGTATATTTACATTTCAATTTAACTATAAGAAGTGGGCACTACAAATTTAGATGTTTTACTATGTTAAAACTTATTTCTAGTGGCGTAGTATTTAGATACATATATTGTTATTGTGTGTCTGTGAATGCCTGGCTGTGTGTATGCGTGTGTGTGAACGTGTGTATGTGGATGCGTGAGCTTGTGCGCATGGGTTTGTATATGTGCATTTGTGTCGTTTAGCTAAACTCTAAATCGGTACGGAAAGCATCGCTTCAGTATCATCGTAGTTCAGCCCCTTCAAATAATCAGTCAGCGTTCTTTTACACGTGGCCTTAGTAAGGTGGAATATTGGTGTAACTCTGTTGACATTATTATACAGGAAGCCGCCAATGTGACAAAAGAATCGCTTTGAGTATCTTGTTAAAAACTTAGTGCGTCGCACAGGATTAAATCGTCTTTTCCCACTGGAGAGAGTTCGACTATAGGTTAGTAGGGAATGTTGTTTTAGCAGGGTGTGTAGTATAAATAGCTGGCGCACCATTAAAACTTCAGTTTCCTTGTACAGTAATGCCGTAGGAAAACGATATGGCTTACAGAATGACACCTTCAAAATAGCCCTTTGTGTTCTGTCAAGGTCAATTAAGATAGTTTTCGGCGCTCCACCCCAGATGGTGATACAATAGGTAAGAACTGACTGAACAAGGGCAAAGTAAACTGCTTTTAGTCGTTGGGTGTCTAAGATACATCTAATCGTATTAAATATATATATTAGTTTACGCAACCTACTATTGAGGGCGTCTATGTGTTCATGAAATCCTAGAGTATTATCTATCACAACTCCCAAGTATTTGACGGTATGTTCTTTATGTAAGGGGGTGCAGGGATAATTAGTGTTATGTGGTTCAGGACATGAGTGGGCCAGTATTGCATAAGGGGAATCTATTGGTGGGATCGGAGGATTGCCTTTCATTGAGAGTGTGATGTAGTGAGTTTTATTTTTGTTTAAAGTCAATAAGTTACTTCTTAGCCACTTAGATACAATATTGAACCCCGATTGAGCATGCTCGTAAACTTCACTCCACGTATTGCCACTAAACAAAAGAGCGGTGTCGTCAGCAAACATTACCGCCTTGCCCTTAGGAAGAGGAAGCATACCCAAATCATTGACGTAAATAAGGAAGAGTGTAGGGCCAATCAGACTCCCTTGGGGCGTGCCATAAGTGAGTATACGTACATCACTAAGATAGTCGCCTATCCTAACTCTCTGTGTACGCCCAGTTAAGTAATCTTAAATATGAAATAATTGTGCGTAAGATATCTTACAATATCATTACTGTAGTTATACATTTCTTTTATTACAGAAAATACCCCCGTCTCGAAAATCCCTTCAACGATTACAAAATACCTAATGATCTTCGATGCCATAGACCGACACACAGACACGTCAAACTTATAACACCCCTCTTTTTGCGTCGGGGGTTAAATATATTTATTAGTATAGTTTCTGATGCGGTACTTATTACGAAATATGTAATGAAAATATTTTTATTAGATGACAATCACAATTTGTCTGGAAAAATATAGTTACGAAACATAAAGGGGTTTCGTATAATTATTAATTAGATACAGTTATACATATACCTAATATATATAATTTTAGATATTTTTATAAATTTAGTAAGTAAACAGTAATAGTAAGTAATATATTTCATGTACCTCCTTATTATAATCGTTGTTATAGTCGTATCAAGGTGCCCCGTCGCTACTACGTGCTCTACGGTTCTCTGGTCAGCCGTCCTGGTATTACTATTATTCTTTATTTAAAAAAAATGTATGTCTAAAAAATTGCATATTATGTGATGACTAACTCCTAACTAATATTAAAAATGCAAGTGAGTTTGTTTATTAGGCTTTCACGCCTCATGTACTCGACCGACCATCATAACATTTTGCATGCTCATTGTGCGGAGTACAGAATAGGACATAGAGTATCTATAATCCTGAAAAAAAGTACTGTCTCCGAAGAATAGATTAATTGAAAAAGTCTTCAATAACGCTAGTAAAGCCGCTGCAAAAACAAATGACGTATGAAAAAAAAATGTTTTCTACCTTGCAATGTCTAGCACAGAGTTCATTTCGGCAACTCAATCGTAGTATAGCTGAACAGTTAAACAGAGTAAATTCTCATAAGTATTTAGAGCGGTACCAATACCAAACTGGCTGAACTAATCAAAAAGAAGTATCAATCATAAGTCGAACAAAATTAACTTATTTTAATATGGAAAGTATTAAAATTCAAATTCGAATTACTTTATGGCAAAAATGGGTAGGTACAATGATTATTGTGAAATAATAATATGGGTTAGCTTCTCTATTATCGGCCTCTTGGCATGCAAACTTAACATTTATCGTTTATATATTTTAGGAATCTAATTATAACATTGTCCACATTTAGAGATTTAAAAATGTAATTAGGTATGTCAAATATTTATAATTATAAATTAAATGACACAAATTTTATGTCAAAAATAAAATTACAATAGAATATCACAATAATTTAAGATTAAAACAAATAAAAAGATAGTATATATTTTCAATACTTGTAGGATAGGATATAACAATAAAATCTATTGCGAAGTTCATCGATTGAGTTTCGAACGTTATTATAAAGTTCTGGCTGCGATGTCTATTGTCTGCCAGGATTCCTTCCAATGGCGTCTTTGATTCTTAATGAATAATGAGCCCTTTCAACAATACTAATGTCCACCGCGATTGAATAGCCTATTAGTTATTCATTACACGCATTTAGGTTTCTAAATGTTTATAATATTCCAGCAACTTCACTGCAACTTTTCAATTAGTTCCGATGTTCAAAATACTTTTCAATTTCTTAAGACGTTAGGTTAGGCTAATTATTATCGCCCCGGATCCCTCCTATTTAAGGCGCAGTACGGCACACCGTGTGGTTTTAGTCGGTTCGATTCCGATACACCGCCCCACTGAAAACCCCGGTGGGGTGACGGCCCGAGGGGATTCCACACGCACAAAAAAAAAAAAAATTATCGCAAGGTGATCGCTTGCAATGCACCATATTCATCCAGTGGCTGCTTGTCTATTTAGACTCAAACTTTTTTCAATTATGAAAATCAAATATTTAACAATGTAGATGTGTGTGTGTTTATAAGTATACAATTATGAAATTGTAAAACGGACAAACAACACAAATTGAAAGTTAGAAAAAAAGAAACATGGTATGCTTGCGTAATAACCATCTAAATGTGTTAGGAGTGAATTCATAGTGTAATGGGTGAGATCCAAACCCGCAACCACTCGATTGCCCGCGATTCACATTAGATCAATATGAATTGATCTGATATCTACTTTGTCTATTTCTTGCTGTATTTTTTTATATTTTTGGAACATAGTTCCTCATTCATACAATTTAATGTAATTTTCTTTTTAACTTATTTTAAATAATTATTAGTTTTATGAGTAATTGTGAAATTGGTTATTTTCATTTGTTATACTTGTATTCATATGTATTTTGTAAGTGACCCTTGCCAATAAATTATTATTATGACTATTATTATTATGAACTTCAAAGCATTAAGTATATTCATTAGGGGGTTCAAACTTTTAATAAATATTTGAGAATATAGCCTGGTATTTAAGCATGAAGATGCAAATAGTAAAAATCCGTTTTCGTAAACATTTTTATTACAAATCAAAGTAGACTTTATGCATTGGTTTTATCGATATGAAGTAGAATTCAATTTCACTGAATTCAGTAGAAAATAAACTAGATTGTCAGGGGTCGTATTTATGTGGAGGAGGGTATAAAAACACAATCTTAAAAGGCAGAGTAAACGCCCTAAGGATATAAGTTCACGGGGAAAGAGGGCGCTACTTGTGTGGAAACTGGCGAGCTTATTCAAAAAATATTGTGTTTTAGCTTTCAAAGTAACAATAACAATGTATATTATATAACTCTATACTAAGATTTTTGCGATCTGAAAATTTATCAATAGCTAATAATTTATTAGTTATCGAAAATAAGATTGTTTTTGGAAAAACACTGCTTTGAAACTGTTCAAAATTTTTACCTGTATTTTAGATAACTCATTATGCTTGGCTTTGTAAGTTTTATATGAACTTAATGTAACTACAATTTATTTCGGTACTTAATGTACGCTATGAAGTATTATTATTTTTCTGGTGAGTTACTATAAAATTTTATCGTGATAGAAGCCCTCTCTACAATGAATATATTTTCTCAAAACAAAAGTCGATCAAACCAAAAGGCGGTCTATACTATGGCTGAACTATCTAGACGTCGTTGACTATCTAGTGATAGCCTATGTTGAATAGCAAATTTCATTTGTATAATTGCTCGTCCAAGCGAAATCGTTAAATTTCATTCAGATAATATTTAAGCAGATTACATTATTAGAAAAAAGGGAGATCACATTAAAGTGAGTAACTAATTTCAAAGTTATAATAGTATGTTACCTTTGGTAAGCAGATGCAACGGCCGGTAGAGATACCGGGTGCCCGCAAACTTTTTCTTCCACAACGGAATAATCTTAGGAATTAACTGCCTTAGCTTAAGCGAAGAAATTTTAATACCAAAACTTTGTTTTCAGCTTATTAAAACCTTGCTTTTTTATCTCGTGAGGTTTTTAATCCAGACCCCATTTTGAGATAAGGTTAAGTCTTCGTTATTTCATAATGGTTTTAGCCGGTAAACGGTAACGTCAGTCGATCGGTATCAGCTATTATTCTTATTGGTTTCATAATTTTCAAAAGGATATTTTTCATGAAGTTTCTAGATACTTACCTTAAATAAAACTGGAAGTTATGTTCATTTTATTAGTTACTTTCTTAAAGAAAGAGCTTATTTTTTTTGTTCCCTGAAGCTAACTTGTGGATGGGATTTTAGTACTTAACAGTTTGTTGATTACCTTTAGTGATTTCTGTCAAAATCTTTTCGAATAAGAACAGTCTTATATACCAATATCCTTAAAATCTTACACAAAACTACAGAACATAAAATTATGACATTTAGTTTTTTAAAGTTAAAATACCTCTTGATTTTTTTTGAACACAAGCGTTTGTTGAGCAGATTATACATAAATAAAAGTCGTCGGAGCCTAGCTCTGGATTAGAAGCCTGTTTTTCGAGTGACAGCCCTTACAACTTCAGCTTTGTGTGCCTATTGAAACACTTTTCTAGGAAAGCATTATTCTAATTTGGCCAAAATAGTAAGAGCCTTATAACTTTTACTAAACAATAACTATTTCCTTCCCAGAAAACGTAAGCTTGTTCGCAGAGCATGAAACTTTGGATTTCTTCGGTTTGCGTGCATAGTCAAAAAGCGTGGATAGTCTCTTATCTCTATAAAAGTAATTGCAAGTTTGTTTAGATTAAAATGATGAATCCAGGTTCACAAACCATGACAAAATTTTTCTTGGTCAGTCTGGAACATGTCAAGATTGGTTCTTAAAATGTCAATTCGTTTCTTCTTCACATGCACTTTGGATATTTTAACATATGAACATAAAGGTGAAAATAACCAAAGTGCAGAACCTTTTCTCATGTTTATTTTAGTGTTTTAGAATATTTTTAATGGTGACGAATGATATCACTCTTCAACTAAATATAAAAGGATCAGTTAAAATATCTTACATTTTAGACTTTTTTATATTTTTAGCAGGGAGATTTTCTTCTGTGTAAGTTTGAAAATGAAGGAGCAGAGCCTACCAGTATTCTGCTAATAAAGGTTCTTGAAAATGCATATCAATTCGTGTTTTACCCTCTTCGAGTTATCTCTATATATAATTTTTTGACACTTAAGTTGTTAAAGTCTACAAAGTTGAGATTTCTTTTTAGATTTTTATTAACTACTATTGCAAATACTCCTTTTTGGCCAAGCACTCTATAGCACCTGGTGTAATGAATTCTAACTACCTTTTTTACATCGTCAGTCCATCTATTATAATATCGATGGCATCAAAAATATTACCGTCAGGTACATAAACAAAAACATGTCTGTTTTATTTTGTTAAACTGTGAAAATTAAATTATTTAATGGCTGTAAACAAGCTTATGTAGTTAGGAATCTCTAGGTATTAGTGTAAACTGTGACCTTTTTATAAATACACGCTGGATGTTTATGTAGCTGATAAAAATGCTTAGAAAAAATTATTAGAAGAAAATAAAATTTTCGTCATGATCTTTAGATTCTGGTTCTCTTTTTTAATTTTCACTTATGTACTAGTTTTAGTTTTCTTCTGACATAATATATTCTTTACGTAGATGTTTGGAGTTTACTCCTTAAGAATCGATTTGCATACAAGGCGCCCGGTATAAAAAAAAATATGAAGAGTAAAATGTATAATGTATGTATTCGATGCGTGGGTGTGTAAGAGCAGCAAATGGCGACTTTATCTGTACTTACACCAGAGACAGAACATTGGGAGCATACTTTACGTACTTAGTACTTAATCAACATTAAATCTGGCAATTAACGCTAGAAATTATTAAAAACACATTAGGATGAAACTTATGTAAATCATTATTCTATTGTACTTTCTTCACTTCCGTCATTAAA
This sequence comes from Callimorpha dominula, assembly GCA_949752705.1. Lineage (NCBI taxonomy): Eukaryota > Metazoa > Arthropoda > Insecta > Lepidoptera > Erebidae > Callimorpha > Callimorpha dominula. Next base: position 16,155,128 of record OX456999.1, read on the forward strand.
AAATTACAAACAAAAACACAACAACTCATAGCAACAAAACATACAAAATACTACCAATCCATAATGCTATAAATATTGCCGATTTTTTACACACTAAAAGTCAGTCACACGTCTGTAATACTCGCATACAGAAACATTTAAATTTTGGTCTCACGAAAATCACCAGACTGTTCGTCTATTACATACTAAGTTTATGGTGTTTATGCTCTAATTTATTTTAAAATTTAATGACTAAAATTAAAATATTTTTTTGTTATTTCGAGCATCCGTCTACAAACAAATTAAGCTGCATTTTTATTGAAGACAACCAGATATTTGCCTCCAGAATTTTAATGAGAAATTCTCGTAGGACAAACTGCCAGCGGGGGATTCCTTAGAATTATATTTATTTGGTAGACTTCATTAACTTGGAATAAAAAGTAGTTATCACCAATATGAAAGTTATGTTTATTAATAACTATCCGGTATATTTTAATCAATCCAGTGCTACTAAGTCAAGTGTTGTGGTTTTAATCTCCATATGGAACAATTATGTGTATATTGGTGTGATCTGGAAATAATTGTTCTAAGTCAGAGAATAATTTGTGTATGTTTAACTTCCTGTAGCATTGGGATAAATCTCTAGTGCAGAAATAAAAAAATAAATATAGATTTAGCTGTATTGAAACCACTAACAGTACAGTAATAATTTCATTTGGTTTTTTAGCCATCAGTTTTTCTATTTCGACGTTCCCTATTGTGTTATTGTTATTATTAAAAGGGAAACTAATAAGTTTTGTTTAACAAAGTCCAATTTCCTATTCGTATTTGAACATGAAAATGTAAAATAATGAGAAAAGGAGAGCCTCTGGCGTCGCGGCTCATAACGTCCCCTTTTTGTAGACCTAATTTATGACGTGGAGCACGTACCGTGTAAAAATAGGAGACGTACGAATATGCAGCTTTAATTTTATGGCCTTTGTAAGAGAATGAATAAGAGGTAAGTCTTTAATTATGAACAAACCTCTCTGGATCTACAGTATTCATAAATTAATTGTATACAAAACAACGCTGCTAAAAGAAAATCCAATGTACTTTATAACCAAAAACATTTGGCAAACGCATTCTGATAAACAAGTTAGCTTTTGTGTTAGTGATCTATTTTGATTCCTATCGGTTTTTAAAGAAAGAAGGATGGATGGATGGATGTTCATACAATCCATGAATGTAAATCAAGTTTCAAAACAAACAATGCTTTAGCCGGAAAGAATTTGTGTTTCCGGTAAATCGAAACGCTGTACGTCGACAATGGCTGACAAGCAAAAAACTGCATAGAAAATTGTCATACCAAGTCATTTAATTTAAAAAACGGTATGAGGCATGCCTTTTAAGTTTTGTCGTTTGAAGAAAACACAATTAGAACCTTATAGTACTTTTTATTGTTTTTCAAAGTTTACCGCGTAGTTTAATACACTTTTCCATTCACTCGAACCAGTTACTAAAACATTTATTCCACTCAAAAGTAGGCGTGTTCAATATGGCTGACTTGAAAGCGTCAACTCCTTCTTCACGGGACTGAAACCTTTAACGCCAAAGATTTTTCTGAATTTTAGGAAAAATAAAGAAATCGTTAGGACTTAGGTCAGGACTGTACGGAGGATGGTCAAGAATGTCTATGTTTTCCTACTCAAATATTGAATCGTTTGACGAGCACTGTGTGAGCTTGCGTTGTCATGGTGTAGGATGATGCATCGCTTTGGGTTAGATTTCCGAAGTGCGGCGATGGCTTGTGGTAAACAAACTGTGGTATGCCATTCTACGATGTTCAAGTGCACTCATCGCAACATGACCGTTTCTTGCAACTTCTTTGAAGTGCTTCGAGAGCGAATAACTTTAGTCGGCTTTGGCTCGTCTTGGAAGATCCAGATTGTAGGCTGTTGTTTAAAACCAGGATCATAGGCATAGATCCAAGATTCGTCACCACTGATGATGTCTTAGACGTGATTTGACTCTCCTCTAAAGGCAGATTTTGGACGTCCTTCACGTAATTTGACATTAAATTTGGTATGTCCTCGCTGGAATTCTAAATAAAAGCGTTCGAAAGTCTGCAGACATGGGGTTTCATCATAGAACACAGATGTAAACTCTTCTAAACACTGAAGCCGTGTTAGGCCCCTCCGAAAGTTGCACGCACATTTTCCTTAGAAAGATGCATTTTCGTACGTGACCTTTCAGTTTCGAAACAATGCTGTGACTAAACAAAAGCATTAATCCTAATACTTTCAATTGTTTTAAGATTCCGAATTGAAACAAATTCGAATATTGAACAGTTCCAAATTTGCATATTTCTTTGATCTTTAATATATTTCAAACACACCGTATACTATATACGCATATACTTCTGCTTAATACTTTCCCCGAATTCTTAACAATTTAACCGTTCGTGACAAAATTAAAACGTAATCAATTATAATAATAGAATAAGAGGAATAATTTGTTGTCATGACAGTTAGGCTTCCAAAGCTAGCGATTGAAGCTTTATAACTTTTTTAACTATGGTAGGTAAATGAAACAGAAAAGTAAATACATAGTATAAAAATGAGCGCGCTAGCATGGGTGAGTGCGTATGAGCATACTTGCGTACTTGCGTTCGTGTGTTCGTTCGTCTGCGTTCTTGCATGTGTGCGTATAAGCATGTCACAGTAAAAATAGACAAATTTGTGTGTATGTTTATATATTACTTAATATTTAATCTACTTACAATGATATTTTCCAAAAGCACTGTTAGTACGAGATATAGTTTAAGAAATATATATACACACTTTTGACCAGGTAATCTATTAGAGAATGAAGTAACCATTGATTTCATAAAAAAAAACCATTAATAACTGATGAGGGCATATTAATAAATGCCTGTTTACCTGTTTATATCTGGTAACTTCATAGTTGTACTAAAAGGAAAGTAGGCTACCTATATTTTTCCAATTCCTTTTGTAATATTCTCTCGACCAATGCTCGATTTTTATTAATAACAGACCCGCAAAGTTGATCAAGAGTTGGTCCGTTACATCTAGACAACCCATTTACGATTTATTAAGGTACATAATATATATCTAAAATAATACTCTTTGTCATCCTCAAATAGCAGATGAGGTATATCTTATACCGTATCTTAGACTATGTGTATTCATGTTTTGGTTTCATTATAAAATATCTTATAACAACATTGAAAGGTAGGCCATTTTGTCACAGTGCGAATGCAAATATTTATATATTTACATTGCCAATTAAATGCTGCCAATAGATTTATCTGCTTTCATTCAAACAGTGCAATAACATAAATTTATTTACCACAGTTAATGTTATTCTCAAAAACATTTAACATAGAAATTGTTGTGAACATTGTACTGTTCAAATAGTTTGCTTAATCTGCTTAACTAATTAATGATAAAATCATTGGACTACACCATGAAATGCATCTGGCATTAATCCGGTCGAATAGTAATCCGTTATTTGATTCGAGAGCAGAATACGTAATAAATAAACATGTTAAAATGCCAAAAGCTCAAAGTGCTAGCAACAATTCTTTTCGCTCTCACAAATCCCTGCATAGCAGTTCTATTGTGCGCGGGAACATTTTTCCGTAGGTGGCGAGTGTTTGATGCTGGGTTTAATCGACTAAACTTGAATCCATTGTCGGCCGGTAGGTACAATGGATTACTGCGCTTCTGTGGGGAGCCCCGCACACTTTGCATCGTGAGTTTACGGTTTGGAATCAAACAACGAATGAAATTGGTACGAACAAAGTTTGGAATGATGATATCTTATACTAGGCATTCTTTTTTGCTATTGAATAAAGGTGCGAGAAATGATATTTAATTAAGTGTTGCCGTGGTTATTCCGTGTAAGGAAAGGTAAGATGCACTTTTCTGTTGAATTAATTTATCTATGTGCTCGTTCCTGTTTTGTCTCCATTTTGTTTCTCCGTTTTCATCCAATGTTATTTTTTTATTAGTTTTCTGTTTTTATTTTGTTACTGAATCAGGTAATTGTTTTCCAAGGTTTTTATATAACTATGTTAGTAAATAAGCAACTGAAGGTCAGTGGCTCCTGGTGTTTTTAAACAGTCGTTCGTAGTATTATTAAAAAGTTCGTTAGTGGTATTAATTGCGCATACTAATCTTCAACAGAGCTCAGATGACTACATTTTATCTATACTTATAATAAAACTGTAACAGGTCCAATTCCGTACATTGATAATATTTAGATTTTTTTTTGGGATGCACTCTATAATCGATACTGAAGCCAAAACTATATTTTTTTGCCTGCCTGTCTGCCTGTCTGTATCATGGCTGCGCATCACACTGAAACTACTTGCTTGACTTAAAAGTACAACATAATTCTGGAAACGTATAATGTACAAGTATTGTGTGTAATTCGGTGTAACATTTAGTATTCGATTTATCGCTATCGGTTCTCTCTATCCATAGTAAAAGAATTCAAAATTTTCAAGAACAATGTGTACAGCACGCAACGACATTTGTTGGTCCCAAGTAATACTAACAATATAACAACGAGCTATTTTACCCCCTCGTAGCTACCAAGCGGCAGCAATAAATTCACAAATATATTGGGGGGGGGGGGGGGGGATCTTCTTGTTTTATAAACAAGAAGATCTTACACGACACATTATCTCTAACAAAGTTACATGTTATCTGAAATATTGAAAGATAGCCAGTGAAGTTCTTTTAAATTTCTAGGACATTTAATTTCCGTTCGGTTACATTAGTGTAAAACATTATGTTACCCCGTGACTATAAACAAAGCTCCGAGCCAATACTAGATAATATTGACTGGGAGTAATCTGTTAGGTATACCGATGACATGTCGGAGACGATCCTAGGGGCCCATAGTTTCTAGGAAGCGGTGATTTACTAACTTCAGCGAGTCTCTCAGGACTCGCGGGGTGAAGAATTAGAGACATAACGCCGCAGTACCGACGGCCCACTCATTATAGACTCTAAGCCTCTCACCATTGGTCCGGTGAGGTGTATTCGACACAAAAAAAAATGGGTGCTTTTTTTGAGGGCACACTGTATAATTTTCATAATACATATAGCAAGAACATAGTAAGAACATTTCTGTGTTTTTTATCAGTGAACTCTCCTGGAGTGACTTATTAGGGCACGTTCTATATATCGACGTTAACTATCTAAATAAGTGAAGGCTCCATTCCCACTTTGAGCAAAGTGATCAGTTTATTACTCTATTGTAATTTAACAATAATCAAACGAAATATGACTTTTCAAAGGCTGCCGGGACTTCATACTTATAGCCAGACTAGTATTAGTTACATATGCCTTGATAGGTTCCCGTTTACATATGTTTCAATCTATGGAAATACGTCTGGAATTGTAAAGCAACATATCAAGCTAATTAAAAAGCGTTTCTGTTCAAATTCAAAGTCGAGAGATGCTTTGAGGTATTTTTTCAATCCCGACTCGACGGGGATAAAAAATATGAATACAGGAACCGATACTAGTGCTTGGGATAACATTTTTTTGTTGAAAAAACCTTGTGAATGTAGTACTTTAGTTTTAATCCTTTGCATCTAAGTAATTATTTTGGTTACATTTAATAAATGTGTACTTAATGTTCTTTAGGTTCCTATGTTACAGCAACCTAGTTGTCTTTAATGAGTCATTCATTTGACTACAGATCCTAATCAGTTTCGGCATAAATTACTACTTAGATGGAAAATAAGCAAACAACCTGACTGAACTTAAATGGTTACTGGTGATCTCCATATCAAACGCACAAAGCACACGATCTGCCTAATGATACATATTAGAGAAATACATATTAGTGTGCTGGGCCACATACCTGAGATTATGTATTTAGAAATGCCATTAGCTCTATTCTGTTCAAATTTATGTGTCGCAAGTTGCACATGCTTGAACGATAATCACTATTGTACACACATAATATACTAATAGAATAACTCCACACATCTCACACACGGCCGTCTGATCCCAAACTAGGCAGAGCCTGTACTATGGTAACCAGATTGCTGATAAATATACATATATATTTCTAAATACTTACATATTATAGATAAATTACACCTAGACACAAAACAAATTATCGTGTTCATCACACAATTCACAACATCCTGGGTGGGAATCGAGCCCATGACCTCTGGATTAGCAGTCAGGGTCACTAACCACTAGGCCAACAGGCAAGTCGTATGAACATAGAGAACCCTACGCTAATTGTTCACAGAGGATTTATTAAATATGAATCCTAAATTTAATACTTTGTGAATTATTGTCAATATTACTTAAAAACAAAAGTTTTTGGAGTTATCGATAAAACCCTAATCTGCCTTCTTTTTCAATACATAATTATCGCGTAACCCGATATAATTATTGTTTTTTCATCTAGCTACGTCCCTGGTTAAAGTATATACGCGAGTAAGGCAAAGCTGACGTACGCAGAAGATTAAAGGCATTCCATTTATTTTTATTTTTGCCTATCGTTTTTTTCCCACACGCATATATATATATATATATATATATATATATATATATATATAGATCTACATACAACATTCGCGTGCCCGTTACGATCAGTTACATATATCTGATAAGAAATTTTCACTTCTGACGTGCAGTCCTACGACTGACAGTTTTTCTTTAGTTACCGTGAAAATATCCTTCAAGATGATAAAAAAAGTGGTCAAGTTTGAGCTCTTAATATTAATATTAAGAGATGTCTCTTCGTGATTTTCGATTTCCAATTTATTATTATTTAGAATGTTATTGCGTTCTAACGAATCAGCGTGATTATAATCAAAACATAATTTTATAGATTGATAGAAATCAAAACATATTTTTTATATGAAATTGAACGAACTATAAAAAAGGTCTGATATGATTTTTCGCTAAGGCGACTCGTTTAAAAGTTATTCAAGGTTTAAGTTCAACCTAAAATGGTATATGATGACTTCCACATTTTTTTATATCACGAAATAATGTCTCAAAATCATAAACCTATACAATTAATATAAAACATATTAATTAATTGAGTTTGTGTCTCGGGTGCCCGTGGGTTTAATACACTCTACACATTTTGCCAACTATAACTTGGTCCCACTCTATTGCCATATTAACGACAATAGAGTAGAATTTTCCAAAAATTTTTAAATTCCCAAAATTGGAAGTAAAGATTAAGGAAAGGGAAATATAGTTAAGAAAAGAAGGCAATAGAAGGAAAGGGATATCGTTTATACGAGCGGATTGGGGAGTGTCAGCAATAGGTCGAGCTAGAAGCTGTTACCGGGGGTGTAAGCAATAGGTCGAGCTAGAGGCTGTTACCGGGGGTGTGAGCAATAAGGTCGAGCTAGAGGCTGTTACCGGGGGTGTGAGCTATAGGTCGAGCTAGAGGCTGTTACCGGGGGTGTAAGCAATAGGTCGAGCTAGAGGCTGTTACCGGGGGTGTGAGCAATAAGGTCGAGCTAGAGGCTGTTACCGGGGGTGTGAGCTATAGGTCGAGCTAGAGGCTGTTACCGGGGGTGTAAGCAATAGGTCGAGCTAGAGGCTGTTACCGGGGGTGTGAGCAATAAGGTCGAGCTAGGGGCTGTTACCGGGGGTGTGAGCTATAGGTCGAGCTAGAGGCTGTTACCGGGGATGTGAGCAATAGCTCGAGCTAGAGGCTGTTACCGGGGGTGTGAGCAATAGGTCGAGCTAGAGGCTGTTACCGGGGGTGTGAGCAATAAGGTCGAGCTAGAGGCTGTTACCGGGGGTGTAAGCTATAGGTCGAGCTAGAGGCTGTTACCGGGGGTGTGAGCAATAAGGTCGAGCTAGAGGCTGTTACCGGGGGTGTAAGCTATAGGTCGAGCTAGAGGCTGTTACCGGGGGTGTGAGCAATAGCTCGAGCTAGAGGCTATTGCCGGGAGTGTGAGCAATAGCTCGAGCTAGAGGCTGTTACCGGGAACTCTGAGTCTATCATCCTTATATAAAAATAATCCAGTAAATAGTTAACCATAGCCTATAAACACTCTCAACTGTAGTGTACACAGAAGTGATTGTGTCTGCCAAAAATATCCTTCGCAAGAAGGTACGGGCATCGACGTTCCTACTCATCCAATTTAAAAAAAAAGCACAATGCTAGTGCAGCATACTCGGTACGGTCTCCTGTAGAATGTATTTAAATGAATAAACAGTACGGATTTCTTTCAATTCTTTTTTTTATCAACATTACGGCTTAATTAACTCTACTATACCCCACTAGAAATAATCCCTGATCCACACAGACCACTGCAATTAACGACCCTGGGGTAAAACTGCCAAATCACTGCGTTACGAATCCAATTGCCAATCGTAATATATATCTAAAGCTTATCACTGGACACTGGTTTCTCAATTTATTTATCTCAAGCGGTGTTTAATTGAAGACATGGAAAGTGGCAACACGAAAATCATATTTTTATGTCTGTACAGTAAGACCGTTAGTGTAGATATTCTATTGATTTCCTTTATACCGAGTTCTTATGGTCCAATTAAGTTTTGTACAGTTATCCCGACTTAAATATTATTCGTTACTTAAATGCAATATAGCAGAAACATACAAATCTTATTTATTTTGGATAGTTCTGACGACTATTGAAATATAATCTTATTTAAACACCTATTAAATCAAACATTAAAGCTTCTATTTATTTCCATGAAATAATTTGAAATTTATTGCATAGAAGGCGGAAAAGAAACTCGGAAGCTTAAATATGGGTATATTTGATTCTGGTTGATCTAATATTATTTTGTTGCTCTACTTGCAACACCCCAACCTTAAAAAAAACCAAATGATAAAAACGGCTCGATAAGGTTCGTTTTCTTTGTAATTTTTCCATTTTTTTTAAGTGATTAAAAATCGTCATTATCACTTTATACCAAAATTCTTATTCCATAATTCTATAGAATAAACTTTAAGCAGTGTTTCTGTATGTGACGTTATATTTTATTTAACACTTGAATATGATTATAATTATCTCGATTCTGAACTCAAAACTGCTCCATTGCACGTCCTATGTTTTAGCCTTAGACTAACACCGCATTGTAAATTTTTTTCATGGTTTTATTTTTTAAAGGTTTTCATTAAATACCACAGTAATTGCAGTATTCAGTGCGACGCAGTTCTAAATCGAATACAAATTACTATTCATACAATTTAATGTAAATGAAAAGGCAAAGTAAAATATTCGATTTGTATTTATTTCTACTGTGACGTTTTATCTCATACAGAACAAAGTCTCCTCATTTTCGAATAAAAATTATCGTGACTTATATAAAATGTATATTAGTTTATATTAATTAAGGATATACGGTTTTACTCTCGTGTATACTTCGTTGATACCCGACTAGTTTCGGACTCGACAGGGGCCCTTTACCAAGAGGTAAAGCGTTCTACCGCGTCGGTTGCAGGCGCCACACTGACGAAACCTATAGAAACAAATATCATATGACCACCGTCCCTGTTAAGAAATATTAATTTTACTACCCTATTTATTAATATGCATTGTAAACCAAAATAATTAAATCTTATGTCTCTAGTAGCAAAAACCAAGAACTTCCTCATAGTTGCGAAGTTGCGAAAGCCTGTCAAACTGTCTTAAACCAGCCCAGTCATAAAATCCGTTCTAAGTTCATATATAATTATAAATATGCACGGGAATTACCGTGATTACGTGATAAGTATTGCATACCTTTGAATTTCCTGACGTTTTGACCAGGTTGCACTTTCCGTGGTCACAGGCTGATTGGCTCAGTAGTACACGCCCTCCGTCGTTGAATCCTCTTTGCCAAATTTCAGGTTTCTTCTATAACAGGACTGGTATATAAACTTGCGAAAGCCCGACAGTCTTGTTGGCCTAGTGGTTAGTGACTCTGACTGCTATGCTACAGGTCGTGGGTTCAATTCCCACCTGAGTCTGGGTGTTCTTTGTGTCCGTTGTTTGTATGTTTGTAAAGTCCCCCACGACACAGGAGTAATTCCTAATGCGGGAGTTGTCTTTTAAAAAGAAAGAAAAGAAAATATAATAATGACTTCACACATCTCACACACGGCCGTCTGATCCCAAACTAGGCAGAGCCTGTACTATGGTAACCAGACTGCTGATAAACATACTTATATATTTCTAAATACTTACATATTATAGATAAATTACACCCAGACACAGAACAAATTATCGTGCTCATCACACAATTATTTGTCCTGGGTGGGAATCGAACCCACAACCTCTGGCTTAGCAGTCAAGGTCACTAACCACTAGACCAACAGGCCAGTCATATCTATATATATATATGTATAATATACACATGTATAATTATGTATATTATACATATACCATTATGATGCTAAATAGATCAAAAAGGATCTTGTCTTCTATCTTGCTTTATTTTACCTAATTAACATTATTATTTTACCTAATTAACATTATTATTTTTTTAATTTTATATTAGTTGTGAGAAAAAGTATAGCAGTCGTAGGCCAATAATTAAATGTATTTTATGCCCATACCAAGACCATGCAGAAACTGGCCTATTAATAAGTAGTACACACCTTCTTTCTTATCATCTGATGCATGAGTCTAAATACATAGACTCACTATATTAGATAGGTTTTGGCAAAGGAACCTCACGAGGTTCCTTTGCCAAAACCTAATTCTGTTGTTGTGTTTTGTCTAGTGTAGACCACGGTCTACACTAGACAAAACGTATGGTAGCTCTTGGTCTTTCTGGACCAAAGCTTTGCATTCTGTCGTTCTGAGTAGCAGAGAAGGCACTGGCAAGTCGGAAGGGTTTGTTATCTTTGGATTAATTTTGTGGTAGTATTCAAGGTATACTCCAACCCGTCGCCTGCTGAAGTCCTGATCTGAAGGATAAACCCTATAAATATAAGTATGTAGACTGTGATCCTTTCCAATAATTAAGCAAGAAAAATAATTAATTCCAATTAATTTTAATCATAATAATTCTGCTTTACCTAATCTTAGCTAATCAATAATTAACAAATATGATTACGGTGTAAGTAATATTGTTTACCTAACAGCTGACTTGCTTCGTTTCAAATTGAGGTCTGAGTTATACAAAAAATAGAAATTATGATTTTGTTTTCATATAAAAATAATTCAATCAATAACCAATAAAAATCAAATCATGGAATATTCGATACATAGCTTTTGTTCGAAGCTGCAGGCTATTTTATATGTCAAACTAAATTTCCAATATAAGTTATAAGATCGTAACAAAGTTTAGTTCAATAGGATTTATCTTAACGTTATCCTAAATCCTGTAATTATAGTTTACGCCATCGAAGATCCTTTAAGCCATCTTTGTGATTGAATTTAGCACGCAATACCTGCTACCACTTATTAAATATGAAGACACGTGTCTGCTTACAGTGAAGTTCACTTTATAGAAGTACAGTCTGTACTTATGGCCGGATCAAGCCGGATCATTATTTTTATAAAATGTTTTTCTCTTTTAAACCTTCCGTGGTACAAAAAGAATACAAGAACTCCATAATGATCTGTTCGTCGTCCGTTTACCTATCTATCCGTCAAGACTTTTTTCATAAGAACGCGTGTAGGTTTTAAATTGCATAGCAGTTTGTCGGCAATCGCATAGCAGTTTGACAGCAATAGATCGTCTATCAGGTTAGAGGGCTGGGACTTCCCAGCCACTTCGAATTACAGGTATACCCTGTACCCTGACCGGCTCAAGCTATTGGTTACTCCCCAATCCATCCGTAAGAGCGATATCTTCCGTACCTTTTTTTTTAAGCCTATTACGTGTTATAGTTGGCAATGTGTGTGTTTAATACGCCTTTGCCTACCCGTTTAGGGATACAGGTGTGAGTGTATGTGTCTATATGAATCAGTTTTAGAAGAACCATGTTCTGCTTATTTTTTTTTCAGTGATTCCAATAGTTAATTATCGTTGGAGAGCCAAGCTTTGGCACGTATGGGCTGGTTCGACCAGAGTGATACTACGGCCCCACATAAAACCAGCAGTACAAAACGTGTTCCACACGTACAAAAAAAATGGCTCTCTTCTACCCCTCCCCTACTCCCACCTACAAGGCCGGCAACTCGCTTGTGGCTCTTGGGTTTTAGGTGCCCATGGGCGGTAGTCATTTACCATCAGGTGACACGTCTGCTCGTTTGCCCCCTATACCATAAAAAAAATTGTAAACTTTAATACTATACTCGTATTTCTTGGATCAAAGTCACATAGCACACTTGAGGTTTTATTACAGAGTCTGATTCAAGCTACACATTTACAGCGTTTAACTAATCACTGTTTGAATAAAGAATCTTGAAGCGTTCAACCTATTACAGAACTGTCTTCAAACTCCAATTAAACGAAACGATGCTTGAGTTGAGAATGAAAATACAGGGTTCAAGTGATTCACAAAACAGTGAGTCTAAACTTAAGTATGTTTAATAATAAGAAGCAATTGTCATTACTATTCCTCTGAGGTCATTACACAGAGATAATACTTACGTGATTCTTGATTGGCTAATCAAGTTGGGATCATTCTGTCCTTTCAAAATAGTTTAGAGCTTTTCAGTTTTAATTTTCTTTTTCTTATCTGAGTAAATGAGAAACAAGTAATTTTGCAATAACGGCTCTTTGACTTTCTGATTTAAGCAGTGGTCTAAAATATGATAACAGTTTTTATGGGTTAATACATCTTCACAAAATCGCTTCGCAAAAGTACTAAGATATTGAGTTTTTTTGAGGCTAAAACTTCTAATTCAACAATATTTGGTCAGACACTTTTTTTAGTCATGGAAGGTATACTTTGTTCCAATTTTACTTTTTCCGAGAATGTTAGTATCATAATAGAAGCAGGAACGCCGCAACACTTACGTTTTCAAACGACTGTTGTCAACGGTGTTTAATTTATATCAAACACTTTTATATCCCTATCATTGATTTCGCCGACTTAAACTGCAAGTATTTCTTTTAATAAACATAATTGTACTTTAACAAACATCAGTAGAAAGGAGAAAATTAAATACGATCTAGTTTTATTGACGAACGACTTTTATCGCTAACCTGGTTAGTGCAGTCGTTCATTGCCGGACCATTTTAAACCCATTGTCGACAGTAACCAAATCAAGAGTGCTCAGAAACACCCCTCGCCTGATTGGGTGCCGCACTGCCGGGATCCAGTGCGCCTTTAATTCTATTTAATCCATAAACTGCTTTGCTATAAAGAACGGAAAAGTCAATTTTAAACATCGTAAACGAGATTCTCTATAGATTCGATTACGATGTGGAATGAAATTGTTTTTCTTAAATAAAGCGGTTTTCTTTGTGCTGATTACTATAACAAGGAAAATGGGGCGGAGAATACAACATTCAGGTGTTTCCCATTCCACTATAGGTCATCAAAATCTATTTCATCAAATACTGTGGGGAGAGTAGGAAACTTCATTCAATATTATGAAACTCAAGAAACAGAGAGTGTTAAAGATCGAGAAGTACATTTTTTGTTTTGTTTATTGCTATAATTAAAGTCATACAGTATTAACAGACCCGACAGACGTTGTCCTTGCCTAACATACGATTTTATTTTTGGTGCCTTATTGGATTTTGACTACTAAAAATCTTTAAAAAATACCAGTAATACTTTTTTCAAAAAATAAAAATTTGATTTCTAGAACCCGGTTGTATCGTCACCTACAGAGTTTAAATGTCCCATGGACGGATGGTTTAGATACCTCTACTCAAATATACACAAATAGGAAAATTGTTTACATAAAGATCAAAATACTTATTGATTTCATAATCAGAATTTGCAAGTAAAGTTAGCCTGAAGAAATTTGTGATTATCATTCACCCATGATCACAAGGCAGCGGTAGCAGTGCTCTTAAAAAAATATCAGTCCGGCGGTTTAACCGTGCCAATTTTTTTGTGTTATGTATATATGTCCATAGATGATTTAAATAATCTTTTCAACACACCACCGATAGCAAAATATTTATGTAATGAAGTCACTTCGCAAAATGTTACCTCCATTTTTTTATGGAATTTAATGGCTTGGACCTTTTTTTGGTTATAAAAACATGTGACTTCAGCTTTGCCTAATTCCACGTACAGTGCCACTATACGAGTTCGTACATGATTTAATGACTCTACACTTTACAATAATATACTATACTATACTATAGCGGGACTACTAATAATACACTCGTATTTTATACAACATAAAATCGCTGATTAGGCAAACATGTAATAATTTTCTTAGTGAAAAGAAATCGGATTTTACATTAACTACAACACACTCTTACCCCACCTGCAACTTACAAAACCTCCACCGTTCGGCAAAGTTTAAGACAATTTTTTTTTATATTCTAAGTTTTATTAATTAAATCTAATGTAATCCATACTATAAGACGATGTGCCTAATTCAATTCAAAATTTGATAATAACAATTATAAAATACATAAATAACTTCAAAATATTTATTTATATTTTATAACAATAGATATGATCATTAAGAGGACGAATACTGCCAGTTATTGAATCACATTCAATATCATCTTCAGAATCACTGTTCTCGCATTCACTATAACTTCGAAGATAAACATGAAGAGAATATTTCTTCCAATCAGCTGCTTTAATTTTATGACAGGCATCTGAAATTAGCTCAAGTAAGTTGATTTGGCAACATGCATTTCTATAGCATTCAAGTCGCAGTGATATATATGGTGGCAATCGGAGAATTTGATCCTCATATTATTTTATTGACTCAGAATCTTTGGCACAGGTTTTTTTTTATTATCAATTCGTATAACCGACATCAGTTCACGAAATTATACGCCGTTTTCTTGAAGCCACTTTTGCATGTTAGATTTGTTGTCGTTACTATTGGGTCTTCGTTAATTCATTTGATATGATATGGCGCGTTGTCCAGTACAATTAATGACGGCTGATGTTTGTAAGTAACTTTTCAGTTAACCATTTCTTAAATTGTTGCCTTTCAATCTGTTCAAATCATCGTAGTCGACACTTTAGTGCTAGGTTTAAAAACCAAAAGGACGTTCATAAAACCATCCTCGCTTTCTGCATGAACAGTGATCCACCTGTGCGCTTTTGAGATTGACTCTAAATCAACTTCGTCCTCGACCATACTTTGGACCTCGCCAATATTTTTATGGCAAGTGCGATGATTGTATAAAATTTTTATCTAAATAAATTACGGGTTTAGTATCTCCATCCTCACTATATAAAATATGATACTCTCCACGCAGATATATCATTCCGTTCACAAAGAACTTTTCCATTCGATTGCGTTTTAAATGGGAATCCATTTTATACATTTTTTTAAATATTAATGTTTTTCAAAGTATGTTCAGTAGTGATGCGATAGTCAGTATTTCTTTTTTTACAAAATTAAATTCATAAATTTTCCTTCTTATAACACCTACATTAAAAGTCATTAACTTCTATTTTACCTTTAATCCCTTTTCGTGCCTTTCCCGCTGTAAACATTTTTCTGGCACTTTCTTGAGCCAAGTTTTCTTATTTCCAATTTATATATAACTCACTCAGAAACACCTTAAATAAACGTGAGAATGTAATTTAAGGTACTAGCAGGTACGATTATAATTGTATAAATTATGTCCTTAACAATAAAATATTTTTTTATATTTGCAAACTGAAATATTTGAGAATGGCTACTATTAGGACATATTGTCAAATAGTATTTTTTGTTAAAAATCATTTTCTCAATTGATTATCATATTTTTATAAGTACACGAGACGGCGTATTATTGACGTCTGCGCAGGTTTTTCTTCCTTCATAAATGATAATACTTATAGTATCATCAACCGTGCATTACCTTTTACAGCCTTAGGCATTTTAATTAGAACACAAACAGATAAGTCGGTGGCACTGTAATGAGCTGTAATGCATTCAATATCAAAATGTCAAAATTTGGCATTAAGATTTTTTCCTTGACAAATTAAAAAAGGGTTGAGTAAACCTGATTAATTTGCTCATACAATCCGGAGAACCAACAACAGTTTTGGAAGAAAGTTTACGGGTGAAGAGGACTAAAATGATTCACTGGAAAGCGCAGTCATTGGAGCGGTAGCTCTTTTAAAATGAAATGTGCTATGCGGTAGACACGCACACACACATAGACACACACACGCACATACACACACACACACACACACGCATGCTTATACACACACCATAATTATTATTGTAAGCTTCATAACCTGTGGCTTGTGCACGAGTAATACTAGGCGCTCTGCATGTTTACTTGTTCAGTCCAATTATAACTTTTGAATGCTATTGGTATTGCCACTGTTTATAAATAAAAGATGTATTAGAACAGACTCTTTCAGTCCTATTTCATTAAAATTTGAATATGTTTGCTGATTAATACAATTCATCTATAAGCCTTTCGAGGACGAGGTGACAGGCTACACGGTTATTTGCTGGGTCCAATTAACATTACGAATAATGTAAGTAAAATTGTAACTTGATTGTAACTGGATCTTGATTCAATTAATATCATTTTTATCATTATAAATTATTTTCATTATATATTCAGTGAATTACACATCATCAAATTATTAATTCAGTCGCACAATAATTTAATTTGTGTAAAATAAACTGAAAAATATCCTAACTAAGACACGGACACTTGATAAAAGAAGAGATGAGATATTATTTCCCAAGGTCATATGCACGATTAACCAAAGAGGCTGAGAGAAAGCGAAGTGTAATGGGCACATTTTATTGGAAAATTCGATTGGCTATACTCACAGAGTCTTGTGCGGTTAACCTCAGGCTTTGAAGGATCAAAACACGTCTTCGTTTCAACCCCTTTTATTAGATTCACTCAAAAACTTGAGCATATTTAAGATTTATTTCAAAGTTTGGTGTTGTTCCTTGTATAACTAATTGTGATGCAATGCAAAACTTCACAAGTTTATGAACGCAATATGTTTTGCGTGTTCTGAAACTTTGTAGTGGATCAATTCGGTGAGAAACAGGTGTAATAAATATATGAAGAGATGTTTTTTGTACTTGATTGTTTGTTTTTTCTTCTGATATATGTGTTTAGAGTAACTAGAATATGAATACTAGGATGCCGGTTATTAAATTCATCCAATAACATAATCAGGATCCATATTCTATAAATCCATATTCCTATACTTGATTTACTTATATATCCTCATGCTTTAAAAATGTATTATAGGCTACGGTGATCACCTATAATTAAGCAAACCAAATGCTTTTGTGTTTACAATTATATAAATGAATTATGCATGATCAAGCATAGTTTATTACATAAATATCTTCACGCTTTTAAAAACATATTATAGGCTACAGTGATCATCTATAATTAAACAGAGCTATCGGATACTGATGATTATTTTTTCTTATTGGACAGCGGGTATCAAATTGGTATCAAAGTTGGCAGCAGTTCAGGTTATTTTAAAATTCTGGGTTTCAAGAAGTTAAAAATATTGAAAATGACAGATTTTTCAGTAAATTTTATTTATAAGAGTTCGGTTGTAGTTACAAATATCCGGACAAGTGCGAGTTTCGGGTTCCGTAAGCAAACAAACTTGGTTGTACATCCGTCTCTGGAATCAATTCCCAAAGATTTTTTACCGTCTTTTCCGAAAGACAAACTTAACTTTGCAGTTCTAAAAATACTCTCCCATATATCGATTTATGACAAAACTAAAAATTATTTTTATGTGATATACTTTCGGATTTTTTCTTTACTTGTGTTACCCTCCCCCCCCCTCAAGATGCGAGAGGCGCGTGCGGAAACCGCCGCGCCACCGTCTTAGGCCTGCTTCTGCTGGGGTAACGGTCAGCCCAACCCGCTACCCCAGGTATATATATCATGCGAAGTAAACTTAATTTATGATAAACGAAATTCCAAGACATTTACTCAAATCAGACAGAAAATGAGCAGCAACTAATAAACAATATAATAATGTTAATAAAACCGAGAAAACCTAATGTAATATTGTACTGCGATATGTACAGACGCCGACGAAATGAATGTCACATTTAGGTTATGTTCGTTTATTAAGCAGCTTACGCTAGCATTAGTTGAGAAGGTGACGGTAAATATTTTATGCGTTTTAGCCATTATACTATTTCTCAGTTACGGGTAGAATGAGATTATCAGATATGAT
This sequence comes from Callimorpha dominula, assembly GCA_949752705.1. Lineage (NCBI taxonomy): Eukaryota > Metazoa > Arthropoda > Insecta > Lepidoptera > Erebidae > Callimorpha > Callimorpha dominula. Next base: position 16,173,353 of record OX456999.1, read on the forward strand.
AGCTAGTGGCGTATTTTTTAAATGAACAGGAGAGGCTAAGGATAATATTTTTTTCTGTAAATGAGTATCATCTAAAGAGCTTTCTTTATTGTGGTATGAAAACTAAGTGGAGAAATCCGTCTAGTACAATTTCTCTAATTTGGGAACTGCTGCACTAATAAGAGCAAAGCTATGATCTTAATAAGAAATAAAATATAAAAGGAATAAATAATTAACACATTCTATTAACAAAGCTTTAATTATTAAAAATAAATAAAATATAATTATATTATATAAATATAAAATAAAATAGGATTTTGTGTAGATAAATTCTTACCTTACATATATATATATATAAATGCTTACCTGCAGACAATATCATCAGATAAGCTAAATAGTAAAATTATTAATAAATTGCTATTATTATTTAATTTTGTCACAAATTATTATGTATACAGTACCCTGTAGGAGAAAAATTTAAAGTATACAAAAACCTTTCCTCACTTTTCTCTCTGCAAGTAAAACATTTATGTTCCATTACCTTTTTGGAGACCTGTATCCTGTGTGATACTTTATTCACAACAGAAAATACAAAATACCTACAGTGCCATCACCTTCCTAACTATAATATATTTATCGCGGCGAGAACTGCGCAGTCTATTTATTCTTTGTCAATGAAACGTTTTCCTTATCGTACGATTTCTTATTAGATTGTTGTGTAGTTAGTTCCTCTTTCATCGGGCGGGGAGTTGGGGACTCTCTTTCTTATTGATGTTATTCAGTTATCAGAGGGACAGCTACTGGTGCAAGAGACAAAACTTGACTAGTTATGCCGTCGAAGCTATATTCTTTTATTGTATTAACTCCGACGTAGTTACAGAAATATACAAGATACAAAGCAAAAATGTATGTGTATATTCCTGCATTATACACACAAACACACACTACATTACCATGCCTATTAAAGACATGGTATAAATAAGCGGCGGCAGCATAATGGCTAAGGCGTCGGACTTGCGATCAAGTGGTTGCGGGTTCGAACCCCACCCAGTGCACTACCGGCGTGAACTCACTCCTAGCACAAGCATTTAGCTTAGCTGGAGGGGTTAACATGAATACTAGTAATGTGTGACCCATGTTGCTAGTATTCTTTTATTAAAAAAAAAAATGTAATGTGACATAAATGCGACAAATATCGTTTACGTACTCGTATTACCGACAAAAGTTGATATAATTTAAATTACACAATCGTAAAATAATTTGCTTATAAATACGGTTTATAAATATAGGTACATGTAATATACTTGCATACTCTTATTTATCATTTTAGGCCATACCTGTATTTTAGGGTTCCGTGACAAGTAGCGGTAGAAATAGAAGTTTTCTTTTATTGTTTCTTAGTAGTAGTTAGTTTTCTATCTTTTATTTTCTTTTCTTTGAGCCGCGAACATGGTCTGTCACAGACCACCATTCCGCGCATCGGTTCCGAGTGGTAGCGTATTTGCACTAAGGGTTTTTGGGGCTTTAATATGATGATAGATTGCATAGCGGCAGTGTATATGGCAGCCTAGAATAGGCGAAAGGTGATGGAGAATCTTGAACGAATGTTTCCGAAATAGAAATTACGATTCATCTTTAAGTCGTACTGTTTCAGTTTTAAATTAAATCGTCAGTTCTTTTATCTATGAAACAAGTATGAGTATAGGTTTCGTGTAAAGCTCCTACTACATTTACTGTACAAAAACCACTTTGCTTAAAATTCAAGTTAACTGGAAAAAATGGTACTGCTTAATTCATACTCCGTCGGTAAAAAGGATTGAAAGTATGCCCGTAATGAAGCGTAGGCATACTGTTGTTGCCTTTGCCTGGTATAATGGCGCCAATAATTTATTGTGTACGCTAATGACGTCATCGCTCACGCTAAATACCAACATAACTTCATTTCTAAGTTAAATTGAAATGAGTTTGTACTGTGTAAACTTTAACAACATAATTGGAAATGGTCTTAATTACAATAATTATAATTTCTTTAACTTTTAATGTAATGTAAATTTTGAATAGACAATTGAAAAAACCCAAGAATAAAATTCAGTGGACTTATCCAAATAGTTAAACACATTTATGAGGTGAAGCATTTGATCTATGAGCGTTGGTGTAACTCCTTTTATTCCTGGTGTTAATTATATCTTTTGTAATGATATTTGAATGAATACAATTCAAATATTTGTTAAAGATTAGTTGAAGTCAAATTTTCAACTTATTTTTCCGGTTCTTCTTTCAAATTTAGCTTTTTCTTTACATAACTTATAGTTAACATTACTAGCAAGTGGTGGAGCGCCAATATATTTATAAAATGCATACATAATCGCACCATAATATATTTCGTTATATTATAAATTTCATAGTCTTTATAGTAAACCACATTCTGTTTGTCGAATGCAATTAGTGCTGGTACTGCTGTAATATTGCCAATGTACTCGACGATCTCAAGAGATGGCGTTAGCAGTCTTCAAATAATGTAAACGCGCTGCACCTGATTGGTGCAAGAAAAAACGGACATACCCTGCTCTCATCGCTTTTCGCTAAGAAGACGCCTTTTTAATATAAAAATTTTGTTCCGCCACGGACATCAGTTATATTTCTCGTGAAAAGAAGCTGATTTTCCGTTAGTCCTATAGCCGTGTAGTGTTTGGACTCGCTTGTAACCTTTACAAGGTGTATGTGGAGTGCTCCAGTCTACGATCGTGACCGGCCGGTCAATACCTTGCAAGAGACCGTAGAAACCTCGCCGCTGCTCGCTGCCTTCCGGAGGATCGGGACTTGGTCGGTGTTGCAGGTTAGTGCTGGCATGATTGTTTTGATCGATAGAAGTGGTTTACTTCCCTACACCTCGTACGCTAACTGTTGAGCAATCACACCCTGGTCGGGCTATTTACACGCCTGACCATATAATTTGGTCCTTCGAGCCGGATAGGCCAGTGATTCACGTAAATATTGGTGAATTTACTTTTCTATTCATATCATAAAAAAGATTCACGTAATTCTAGTGAATTCTTGCCGCCATTTTTCCTCGCTCACAGATTTACGTAAAATTGGTAAATTCTGTGTTTAAAACGCACGAGAACTACGTAATTATTGGTAGACTCGTATTTAAATATAATTAATTGTTAGATTTGGTGAATTACGTATTAATTGGTAATAATATCCATTATACTCAATTTAGTTGAACTTATTTATACCTACCCACTTATTAACCGCTCCACCACTGTACTTTACGCTAAGTCATTTTAGGATTTAAATTTAACTTGTGTTTTTACACTAACTAGGTAGATATACCTATCACTTTGTAGTTGTATTGTGATATTATTTTATAAACATGACGGAAAGCGAATCAAGCCGCGAAGTCATGTTGGTTATGTTGAATCAAAAGAAAGAATTATTATTTCAACGTATTAATCGTATGTACACATCGTCGAAAGGTATAATTTCTTTCGATTCATCAACGCGAGCTAACGAGAATTTTCTGGCTGAAACGGAGATAATAGATGAGTTACGCGATAAATTTGAGTCCATTGTTGATAAAATAAATAATATAAATTTGTTATCAAAGATTACGGTCAATCCCGAGTATTCTTGCCTCGATTCATTTGATGATTTATACTCGAGAGTTAAACGCGTTAGAAATAAAATATTAACCACTTCTAAGGTGCGTTCACTCGAGACCAGTAGCTCGATCAAGTCCGTAGTGAAATTAGAACCTTTAGTAATTCCGAGTTTTGACGGACGCCCTGAAAACTGGAATACCTTTTATCAGTCTTTTAAAGCTAATATTCATTTGAATCAACAGCTTTCTGACTCGCAACGTGTACAGTATCTAATTTCTAAACTCACCCACGACGCACTAAAATTCACTTCCGGTATTATTCCGTCAGGTGAAACATATAAAATACTGTGGGATAGTTTGGTTAAGAAATACCACGACAAACGCTCATTAGGTACATATTATCTCAATAATATACTGGACTTAAAAACTTGCTCGCACACTGCGAACGCTCTTGATACCTTTGTTAGTAAATACTCCGCTTCGATTTCAGCTCTAAAAGAATTAGGCATAACAGATCTAACTGATTTTATTTTTCTTCAATGCGCTTTGAGAAGGATGGATCCTCAAACCATCCAAGCCTTTGAACTTTCGATTCGGGATGTGGAAGTGCCTACGACACAACAGCTTATCGCTTTTATACAAGATCAGGCTAAGATTTTGGAGCGCTCAAACCCGCGAAATTCGTCATATACGAAACCCGCTGCTGTTGTTACGTCGCCCTCACGCGACCGGCGCGTTCATCACACCTCCAAATCTTTTGTCGCCAGTGAGTCCGCTAATAATGCAAATACTCTCACATATTCGGCGCCCGCAGCAGTTACCGCGAATTGTTGTTTGTGTAGTGGTAACCATCGACATTTATATGATTGCGCTCAGTTTAAAAATATGCGAGACGCAAGGGCTAGATATGAGTTTATTAAATCGAAGTACGGTTGCGTTAATTGTTTAAGCACTTTACATAAACTTCCGGATTGTAAGAGTACGTCAGTCTGTTTCTGTAATAAAAGACACCATAGGTTATTGCATTTTGATAGTAATAATTCGCAATCGCATGCGGCTATGGTAAATACCGCCGTCGCGTACTCGCCGCCGCCCGCTCATCGAGCGACCGTTACTTCGCCCGCGCCTTCTCATCGCGCTCACACGACTTCGTCATGCATTCGAGCGCCCCCGCTTGCTACAGAACCAGTTACACATACACAGTCTTACACTTCTTGTCATAAGGGTGATATACTTTTGTCAACCGCTCAGGTATACGCGCGCTCTAAGGGTAGCGCTGGTATCAAATCTGTAGTTAGGTGTTTGATAGATAATGGCTCACAGAATAATCTAATAACATCTGCTTGTTCTAGTTTATTAAATTTACCGATAATACCGTTGAATAATTCCTATGTTAAAGGTGTTGGTTCCGCTTCAAGTCCGATAATCGGTTATGTTCATTTAGACATTGAATCCCGTATTTATCCGGATCAGAAATACACTATACATGCGCTTGTTGTAGAATGCATTACGGATCAATTGCCTTCGAAATTTATCGATTGTGATCGCGACCTAGATTTTCGTAACCTTCCGCTCGCTGACTTAAGCTGGAATATTCCGGGCAAGATTGATTTATTGTTAGGTGCCCAGCTATTCCCATTTATATACTTAGGAAGTATGGTCGAGTGTGGGCCGCGCGCACCGTGTGCTTTATCTACAACATTTGGTTACGTACTTATGGGAGATTACCCGCGTAAACATATTTTACCTACTGCCGCGTCTTTTTCTGCGTTAGCGCTTAATGATATAGTGCAAAAGTTCTGGGAACTTGAAGAAGTACCCATGAAACGCTTGTTGTCACCAGAGGAGACAGATTGCGAAAATATTTTCACGGCTACCGTGACCCGTGACGACGTAGGTCGTTATACAGTTGCATTACCGTTCTGTAGGGACCCTTCGGAATTAGGTAATTCGCACGCTACCGCTTATCGCCGTTTCGTTTCACTCGAGCGTAAGCTCCGTCAGGCACCGATAGTGCGCAAAAATTATAACAAGGTTATTCAGGATTATATTGATAACAATTACCTCAGTCCTGTTAAAGAATCTGAGCTGTCCTCTGATGGTTATTATATACCGCATCACGCAGTAGTCCGACCTGATAAACCGATGCCGCGCATCGTATTGGACGCGAGTGCTAAAACGCATACAGGACTTTCGCTTAACGATATATTACATATTGGACCCAATTTACAGGCCGATCTGTTTTTATTATTGTTAGGTTTTAGATTATTTCCTATTGCAATGAACGCTGATATAAAACAATATTATTTACGGATTGGTGTACCAGTAGACCAACATAAATACCTACGCATTTTATTTAGATTCAACGAATCGGAAAAAATTCGAACTTATGCCTTTAATAGGCAACCTTTCGGTCTCAAGTCAAGCCCTTACATAGCTATGCGCACTGTGCGACAGCTGGCTACTGACATGAGTCCGCTCTATCCTGATGCCGCGAAAGTGGCAGAGACCTGTCTGTATATGGACGATTTGGTTCTTTCTATTGCAAATGAGGATACTGCCACGCAATTAGCTCACAACTTGATTAAGTTTTTCAAATCGGGTGACTTTGACTTAGTGAAGTGGTCTAGCAATTCACCAGTGCTACTTGACTCGCTTCCCGACACGCACCGCAAGTCGCTTGATTTTGATGTTGACAATAATGTCTCTAAGGTCTTAGGTCTCTCATGGGAACCATGTGAAGATAATTTTCATTTCACATGCGCCGCAATTAATGAAAAGTGCACCAAGAGAAACATACTCTCGATGGTTGCACGACTATTTGACGTGCTCGGATTGGTCGCGCCTGTGATTCTCTATGCCAAGTTGTTAATTAAGGAACTGTGGCTCAGCAAGTGTGATTGGGACGATCCTGCACCGGAGCACATACGCACCCGTTTTTCCGCTCTTGCGCAAGAACTTCAAATGCTTGACACTTTAAGGATTCCACGTCATGTAGGCGTCGAAGTTGGTTGTGAATTACGTCTTGTTGCTTTTTGTGATGCTAGCATGAATGGTCTGGGATGTGTCATTTATGCCCATTGTACCTACCCGTCTGGCATTCAAACTCGCATTCTTTGCGCTAAATCAAAGGTTTCGCCGACAAAAATCACTACGCTCGCTCGCTTAGAATTATGCGCTATTTTACTTATGTCAAAATTAATAAAAACTGTGCGAGACACATATGCAACACGTATGACCATTGCCGGGATATACGCATTTTCTGATTCCACTATTGCTTTATCATGGGTTCATTCTTCACCACATCGTTGGTCAGTTTTCGTCGGTAATCGCGTCGCTCAGTGCCAAGAAAACTTGGACTCTAAACATTTTTATCATATTGCCGGAGCTAGTAATCCAAGTGATTGTCTTTCGCGTGGTATGCTTCCATCGCAACTTTTGACCCACGATTTGTGGTGGAAAGGTCCTCCGTGGATTCGCAGCTCATCTGAGAAGTGGCCGATTAAGCCATTCTCGCTTAATAATTGCTCTGTCTTGCCTGAACTCAAGGCAAATGTGTTGGCTGCCATTACTCACACAGAGCCGCCGTTGCTGTGTACGTTAGCACAACGTGTTTCTTCTTGGGAAAAGTCGCTACGTATCACCGCATATGTATTAAAATTCGCAAGACCTAAAGTTAAGGTCGAACCTCGTTCTATAGCAGGGTTGACAAGTGCTGAGAATGCGTTAATTCTCGCCGTTCAATCTGTGCACTTCTGTGAAGATATCAAATTGATCAAGGCTGATAAATTACCTTCAAAAAAGCTGCAAAGCCTCTTCGTCTTCTTAGACAAACAAGGGATTTTACGCATTGGAGGAAGACTTTCTGGATCAATGCTTCCTTTCGAAGCTAAACATCCGGTTCTTCTCCCTAAACGCGATCATGTCGTTGACTTAATAATACAGCATTTTCATGTTGTCAATTGTCACACCGGACCTGGACTTCTTATGTCTATTATACGACAACGCTACTGGATCTTGGATGCCAGGACTGTTATCAGGTCTAAGTTGCGAAAGTGCAACACTTGCTTTAAATGCAACCCAACGCATCCAACGCCTATAATGGCTGATCTTCCTGATTACCGTGTTTCAGAGGCCAAGGCATTTTGTCACACTGGTGTAGATTACGCTGGTCCGATAAGGACAATCCTTTCTCGCCGCAGAGGTCAACATGCGCAAAAGGCGTACATCGTTCTTTTTGTTTGCATGGTCACACGTAGTCTACATATTGAAGTGACCAGTGATTTAACTACTGAAAACTTTCTAGCCGCTTTTAAACGCTTTATTTCCCGTCGAGGACCAGTTTCATGTCTCTATTCCGATAATGGATCTACTTTCATCGGTGCGAAGGCACATTTAGATGAGCTGTATAGTTTTTTATTGAACTCTAGCTTCAAAAACGCGCTGTCGAATGAGTTGCTCTCTCGACGCATAGAGTGGAAGATGATTCCCCCAAGATCACCAAATTTTGGTGGGATGTGGGAAGGGAATATAAAGAGCATGAAAACGCATTTATATAGAGTAATAGGAAGTCAGTTACTTACATACGAAGAACTGCAAACTGTTCTTACTCAGATAGAGTGTATTCTTAACTCTCGTCCATTGAGCGTATTATCGTCAGACCCTTATCCTGAGGTGTTAACTCCCGCGCATTTTTTGATGTCTACTCCGTTGCAATATTTACCCGCTGCTGATTTGTCAGATCAACGATTGAGTCTGTTAGAACGTAAAAAGTTGTTAGATAGTATGGTCCAATCCTTTTGGAAGAAATGGCACTTAGAGTATTTGCACACGTTGCAAGTTAGGCAAAAATGGGCTACTCCCGACAAACCGGTAGAAATCGGAACTGTTGTTCTTCTTGAGCAGGAGAATTCTCCACCGTTGCATTGGCCGTTAGGAGTAATTACGGACGTGTTCAGAGGCTCTGATAACGTTGTACGCGTGGCGATAGTTAAAACGCAAACTGGAATTTACAAACGCGCTGTAACTAAATTATATCCTATTCCTACACAATAAATTCAACTTAGTTTAAACCTTATTTTTTAGTTTAGGCCGCTATATTTATCATATTTATTATTTAATCGCATAATGCATGTGTTACTCTCGGTCAGTTAGAAAATTCGCGTGTTTTGAAACATCTTGTGATGTTCCAAGGCGGGGTGCATGGTGGAGCGCCAATATATTTATAAAATGCATACATAATCGCACCATAATATATTTCGTTATATTATAAAATTCATAGTCTTTATAGTAAACCACATTCTGTTTGTCGAATGCAATTAGTGCTGGTACTGCTGTAATATTGCCAATGTACTCGACGATCTCAAGAGATGGCGTTAGCAGTCTTCAAATAATGTAAACGCGCTGCACCTGATTGGTGCAAGAAAAAACGGACATACCCTGCTCTCATCGCTTTTCGCTAAGAAGACGCCTTTTTAATATAAAAATTTTGTTCCGCCACGGACATCAGTTATATTTCTCGTGAAAAGAAGCTGATTTTCCGTTAGTCCTATAGCCGTGTAGTGTTTGGACTCGCTTGTAACCTTTACAAGGTGTATGTGGAGTGCTCCAGTCTACGATCGTGACCGGCCGGTCAATACCTTGCAAGAGACCGTAGAAACCTCGCCGCTGCTCGCTGCCTTCTGGAGGATCGGGACTTGGTCGGTGTTGCAGGTTAGTGCTGGCATGATTGTTTTGATCGATAGAAGTGGTTTACTTCCCTACACCTCGTACGCTAACTGTTGAGCAATCACACCCTGGTCGGGCTATTTACACGCCTGACCAGCAAGCAAGTAATTAAATAGTACACGAGATGAAAAGATAAAAAAAAAATATTGGAAAACTTTGATATTTTAATAAGAAATTCCTAGAGAATTTGTAACTTTTATTTTCAGAAATAAATAATATATCCGCTTACGTCACTTAAAGAAACTTATGTATAAACCTGTAAAGTTATCCATAGCTACTTAAGCTACAAATGGGCAAAGTTATTTATTAATCTGTAGGTACTTAGATAATTTCATTGGGGAATATTGTTTACACATGAATTATATTTCAGTGACAACCGTTGATTGGAATGGGAACGATAGCTATATTAAGACCTTCAAAAATAGAACGACGAATTAAGAATTTGACCATAACACTGCTGGAATCGCGTTCTTCGGCTTAGAGAGTGCATGTAAATCACGACAGGCCTCTACGTTTTCATATGCTAAAAACATATAGCTGTCCCTGGTTCTCGTTGCATCTGCTGTAGACGCGATTGTAGATGTTTTTTCCATATACTTTCTTCCTTCCTATCTTGCAATATGTTATGACGGAGTAGCACAATCTCTTATTACGACCGATGGATAGATTATGATCTCCATGAAAAGTCTTAAAACATCGGTGATTAAGTCACCCTTATTATATATATATATAGGTATATTTGTCATTTCTTTTATAGCCGATCAATATAAGTTGTTTACCTTTACTATTAGAATAAGTGGTAATTAATTTTCCACTTGTAATTCCAGTGGTAATTCTAATTCGCCAATTATGGCCGGCAAGTCACGTGTGCAACCGAGATCATTAATAACCAACGGGTAGAAAAAACCAGTGGTTAGACCCTAGGTATTATCCACCTTGCGTGGGTTTCAATGTCATCAAGCGGCAGTTTGCTACTGTATAGTTAGAAACTATAACAAAAAAATATTCAAACTTTAAGACAATGATATCTAAAAGTTTGATCTCAAGTTTTTTGTCAAGCAAGTTAAGTAATTTTTATGTACCTACTTTATTTGTGTCATGCCTCAAATACCGTACACCTGATGCCACCTGTTGCAATATTCTCTTTAAAAGTACCTCGTCATAGTTATATCACGTATAGATTTACGTATAAATAAATGGGTACTATTTAAATATGAATAACCGTAGCATGACGGCATACGTATAATGAAGAACTAACATGATGGCGTTGGATTACGTTTAAATATGAATAACCGTAGCATGACGGCATACGTATAATGAAGAACTAACATGATGGCGTTGGATTACGTTTAAATTTAATTGTAATTTATTTCGCTATTGTGGCTAAGAGTTATGTGTATCTTATGGTATTTAAACTATGAGAACAGACTATCATACAATGTGTTTGTGTAAAAAATTCAGTTATTGGTTTTTTACGGTTCGAGTCCGATATACCATTTCACCCTCGACTCCGGTAAAGTGATGACCCGTGAGGGTATACGATAAAAAAAAGAAATTATGATAACTATAAGATATCCTCTTCATATGATTAAAATTCAAGTATCTGCCTTTATGTCTGTAGGGATGGTAAATTATGTGTAGGAAAGTATTGTTTCTAATGACTTTCTGTTGTTATTCACAAAGGACCCTGATTTTCTATGTACTAAAGGCGTTGTTGTTGTGTGTATCGCCATTAAACGTCAAAGTTTGGCGAGGTATATTATGTATAAATAAACCTACATTGTGTCTTGATAATAAATTTAAAAAAAAATACAAAAGTTAGCTAATACCATGGCTAAGTGGTAGCCGAGTAGGTTAGCATATTACAAGGTTAGCTAATACTAGCCAGGTCAGTTTTAAGATGGGTGACCATTCTTAACACATTGAGACCCGAGATACCTCGGACACCACGGCAAGGCGTAGGTCACGGTTGCCATACGAACTGTGGTATTCGTTACGTGTAGTTAGAGCCCTAAAAAAAGTACGACAACCTGGTCAAACTACAGAATTTCGATATCACTTGGGTTGTGGAGGTCTGATGGCAGTCGCTTCACGTAAAATATCGAAGTTCGGCCGTTTCGCAATTAGACTGAAAGCCGACCCCAACTTAGTTGGTAAAAGGCTCGGAGGATGATTTGGTATATATATAAATTTTCTTTCTTGGAATACTAATAGTGTAGTTTGGCATTTGTTAGTAGTGAAATTTCTCTAATACTAGCTTTAGACTGTACTGTTAACATAATTACAAAACAATGCGTAATTTAAACGTTTAGCAAGCAATGATTAATTACAATAATTACATAGATAGATAGATAGATAGATAACTCTTTATTTGTACACTATTTTTACAATACATTTACATAATTTAATTATATCAAGGATAATATAATGTACAAAGGGCGGCCTTATTGCTAGATGCAATCTCTTCCAGGCAACCTTAGGATGGATCAAAATGAATCGGAGAGACAGTGGTAGTTGATGGTGTATTTACAAAGAACAAAAAATAAAATAAAATTTATTTGTCATTTCTAATAAATATTAAAATATATAGATATTCTACATTAACCTACTTAACCTACTATAAATACCAATACACATATATATAACAAATATACATACTAACCATAAACTATATTATATACAACACATACACATACAGTATAACTAAAGTGAAAGGTAATGTTCATAAACCATTTTTTTAAAAACAGTTATTGATTGTGCTCGCCTAATGGTAATTGGTAATGCATTCCACAAGCGTACAGCTTGAACAGTAAAAGAATGATCAAAAATTTTTGTGGAATGCTGTGGCATCTCCAGTCTCAAATTTTCAGATGACCTTAGACATTTTTCATGTGTGTCATGAAGGAACTTGAACCGTTCTTTGAGATAACATGGGGCTTTAGGGTTGAATAAGACGTTGTAAAGTAAAAAGAGGATATGAGTATTCCGGCGAGAGCGAATTGGAAGCCACCTGAGCTTTTGACGGAATTCTGAAACGTGATCATATTTTCGTAGCCCATATATGAATCTTATACAAAAATTTTGAAGTCGCTCAAGCTTATCAAGTTGTGCTTCAGTGAGATTCAGATAGCTGACATCGGCATAGTCGAGAATCGGAAGAAGAAGTGATTGTGCAAGCGCAGCTCTAGTGGTAGTTGGAAGAAAGTTACGTAGTCTTCGTAAGGATCCCGCTGAAGCGTAAACTTTACGACTGACTTCCTGCAACTGTGGACCCCAAGATAAGGTACTGTCCATACATATTCCCAGGTTTTTTACACTTGTGCTGATCTGTAATGAAGTGCCATTAAATTTAATTTGAGACAGTTGAGACCAATCAATTCTTGAAACTAACCCAGGACTGCCTATAACACATACCTGCGTTTTTGAGGGATTAACCTTGAGCCCATGATTATGACTCCAATCGCAAATGTCCGATAGGTCTGCATTGATTTTGTTAATGGCTTCCGATAGCATGTTAAGCGGAGCTTGTGTATATATTTGTAAATCATCTGCATAAAGATGGTAGGATGAACGTAATTGTTTAGAGATGGAGTTTATAAAAACAGCGAAGAGTAAGGGGGATAAAACGCCACCCTGCGGTACACCAGCAGTAACACTGCACCAAGAAGACACCGAGTCTTCAATGCGTATACATTGTCGGCGACCAGACAGGTAACTGCGAAACCAATCACTTGTGCTTGGAGATATGTTAAGAGACTGCAGTATACTAAGCAGAATGTGAAAATCTACAGTATTGAAGGCGTTACTAAAATCAAGTAAGGTAAGTACTGTAATATTTATACCATCCATGCCTAGTCTGATGTCGTCCGTTATGTGAACAAGTGCAGAAGTTGTGCTGTGACCAGAACGAAAGCCAGATTGAAACGGGTTTAATAAATAATTCTTAGAAAGAAAGGTGCTCAATTGGGAATGGATAAGGCGTTCAAGGACTTTGGATAGGAAAGGCAAAATGGATATTGGACGATAGTCAGAAAAGGAAGAGGGCTTAACTTTTTTTGGTAGTGGGATAATTTGTGCATCTTTCCACGCAGATGGAAAGACACCATTAGTCAAGGAGTGATTTAAAATATTGCATAGGATAGGTAGGATTTCGTCAAGGATAGGGACAATCATATTTCGACTGATACAGTCACTTCCTATTGCATTAGACGAAATTGTTAGTATGGTCTTCTTAACATCACAAGCGGACAGTTGATCAAAGAAGAAAGGTGGATAGTCGGGAGCTGGGAAAGAAGAAATATGTCTAAGAGTATTTGCTTTAATTGTATCATTAAAGTCGGACGAAGTAGAGAAATGCTTATTAAGAGAATCAATATCGACATTTTTAGGAATAGAGTCTTCGCGCGACTTCCCAACTACCAGTGTTCTCAGAAATTTCCAGACTTTAGCTGGGTCTCCGTTCTCTACGGATGAGTGGATGTGTTGGCGTTGTGCATTTCTACACATCTTGTTGCAGTGATTCCTTAGGGAAACATATTTCTCGAAGTTTGTGTCCGTAGGTCGATGCTTGTACTTATTTTTAGCTGCAGCTTTTTTTGACATGATCTGCCTTATCTCGTCAGTGAGCCATGGAGCCGGTAAATGTTTTATTTTAATCTTTCGCAAAGGAGCGTGCAAGTTATAAAGCTGTAATAGCTTATTGCAGAAAATATCAACTTTCGCGTTAACACATTGCGCGTTATACAAATCTGACCAGTCAGTGTTACCGGCCTCTTCTCGAAGTTTGTCAGTATCCATTCCACCAAAATTGCGTTGCACAAGAATTCTCGACTTTGCTTTGGGTGGGCGGACAGCATAAGATAGGAAAAGTAAGTCATGATAGGAGAAAGCATCAGCTGGATATTGCCCATGTTTGATGACATGATCAGTAGATGAAACCATAATAAGGTCAAGAAGAGAAGGAGTACAATTAGGAAAATGATGCGTTGCATCCAGTGTTAAAAGTGATAGATCACTAGATTCTACTATACTGCAAAGAGAAGAGGAACGACAGTAATTTTTTAATAGGCAAGTGTTGAAGTCACCCATTACAATTGTATGACCATAAGAAGGAGTTAAGTTTTCTAGGATGTTTTCGAAAGAAGAGAAGAAGTTAGTGCGCAAGGAGGGCGCATAGTACACACCGAGTAAAACCCTGACATGATTCAGTTCCACATCCAAAAAAAGATGCTCACCCGCATTTGATGGTGATGGTTGTGAAGACGTACTTACAATTTTAAAAGGAATATGGTTTCGTAGATATATACCGACACCACCCCCAACACCAATCGCTCGATCGTTCCTTATAAGCCGGAAACCCGGAAGAGTATAAGATATAGATGGTAAACAGGGTTTTAACCAGGTCTCTGAAACTAGGATAGCATGTATGTTCCTACAGTCAAAGGTAGCCAGCATATCAGGGAAATGAGCAGGAATACTCTGGGCATTTATATGGACTACATTAAAATTCCTTGGAGCATCAGAAAATTCGGACTGGAGATTTTCTTGTAGCGAAGGTATGCTAACAAAACTATCATTAGGGCTATTTGTAGAGAAAAAACTATCATTATCACTATTATCTAGGTCATACATTACAATTTAAGTGTTATAATAAATAAATAAATTGATAAGATAAGCAAGTTATTAATTAATACCAAAGAAATATAATTATACTTATATATATATATACTTATATGTATGTAAAAACTTTAAAATATATCTAAAGCAATATATTAATATTCATTTTAATCAACCCGCCAGTTGCGTGTTAAATCAATAAAAATAAATTAAAGAGATATAATAACTAAGTTAAAGTAAAACGTTAACAAGTGTCCGGGTAAATATATTGCCAAAAGCCTATGTTCCAAAACATGATTAATGAGAGACTAAAATATGTTTGCGAACGTAGATAACCTGGAACGTGACTTTGATAGATAGAAATGTATAGTAAAAATTCATGTTACACAAAGTTTAGTAAGCTCTAAGTAAGGTAGAAAGTAATGAAATTTTAATAGAATGATAACCAAAAGTGAAGAGGGTATATGTACATACACATCAATTATATACTTTACCCAGACGGTGCAATGTTGAGAGTAAACAATTCGTAGTGATAAGTAACTATTGTTTCTTAGAACCAACAGCTGCTCTTCTCGATTTGGTAACGAGATTCTTGGATACAGGCGGCTTTTCTGCATCTATAACTTTGATTTTGTTGAGGTCTGCCATACATGAGATACGGTAGCGTGAACCATCGGGACCCAAGACAAATACCGAACCTTCTCTAGTCCAACACTTTGTGATCCCGTATTTCTCGCGAGCTGCCATGAACGCAGCGTGTCGCGAACGGGTCAAGAATTCTGAGAGGGTCACACCGCTGCCTTTCAATTTGGTCTTAGATGACCAGACCCTGTCCCGCACTGCTATTGTCTGGAATTTTATAAGAATGGGTCGTGGCTTCTCACCTGATGTTTGTCGACCCATCCTATGACAGCGGCTTATGTCATCAGTAGAAAAGGACTCTTCTTCGCCACCTCCACCACCACCTGAGATGTGTTTTCTTCGTCCTGCTCGTCAACACCATGAAACAGGAGTATCTTGCGGCGGCTGCGTGTCTCCATATTGTCCATTTCATGCGCAAGCGCCTCCATCTGCATTTGGAAGGACTTCAAGGTGTCAAGGATAAGAGTTTTGAAAGATGCAAACTCTTCAGTAAGACCTGCCAGGCTGGATGCGTTGGAGGATTTCTTTAGGTCTGCTTCAAAGCCTGCCATCCTCTTTTCGAAACAATCCTGTATTTCTTGAATGTTCTTCATGATGGACATATATGATTATTGAGTGATGTGCTTATTAGGATATTAGTTAATAAATGTTGGATATAACACTTAACTAGCAGGTATTTATTCTTAAGGATATGTTTTATTCATTAGAAATATATAAAATTATAGCTGTAGTATTTTTATTTCTAATAAGTAATAAGAGCTTTTAAGTTTAATGTCGAACTTTCAACTACCCGCGTTTATTGTTTACAAGTTAAGCACAATACTCCTGTAAATAGAAGTGCTTAATTAAACCGCGAAATAGGAGTTGTGCATTGTTTTCAAAACACTATTAGTATTGACGTGGATTTAACAATCACTGAAGTCTACCCTTCAGCCAATTGGCTGTATACAGTCACACGAGTTTCTGTCCAACAATTTAGAAAAAATATTTTTTTACATTTCCATGCAGCCGTGACAGGTCATCCCGTTGGTCGCCATTTAGGATAGGATTGCAAACATAGCTTTACTGCCTGCAAATCGAATTATCAAAAAACAAATTAACTTTTATTTTTTGCGTGAAAGTTGTTCCCGGCGGGTCACCTGATGGTAAGTGACTACTGTCGCCCATGGACATCTACAACTCAAGAGTCACAAGTGCGTTGCCGGCTCTTGAGATGGGAGTACGCTTTTTTCTTGAAGGTTTGAAGATCGTACCGGTCCGGAAATACCGCAGGCGACATTTTGTAACACATATTGGTTGTGCGAGGCAAAAAGTTTCTGGAGAACCGCACGGTGGTGGATTGCCAATTATCCAGGTGATAGGGATGATAGCTTTGGTCGCGTTGAACGATGGCAAAACGCTGCGGCCTATATAAGTCCGAACATTTTCCGGAGCTCTCCCCATAATATAGTCATTTTACGAAACAAATAAATTACAGTTTAAGGGATTGGGATCAGACAGTGTACAAGTTTTACTGACTACGATAGCGGCCTACGTGGTTCGTTTGCTGTTTTCCAAGGCGACAGATTTATTAGAAATGGTGTTGCCAACATCATACATCCCTAAAGCACAATAAGAGTTCTAGGAAAAGTTGAATTGCCTAATAATCGGTAAAGGATTTAATTAGACGTAGATTTAGAGGAATTATAATAAATTCGGCTTCCCTTTTTAGCAAAGCGTAAAACTTTCAAATAGGTGCACGGCATATAATAATTGTAAGTATATTTTTTATTGATTTTTGTAACATTTTAATCCTTCAACTTTTTTTAGTTGTGGTCTTTACAGTTATAAACTGTAAAGAACACAACGTTCTCAAACAGCACTCTTAGAAAGTATATTTGACAGATGGTTTGAAATGAAAACAAAGTATTGAACATTGACAGAGTCCACCTAAAACATTAAAAGAACTGGTTGGGGTGAGATATTTTAAGACCATTACCACCTTATAAGTACTTTATATTTTATGTTCCATATGTTGATCGTAGATAAAAAATTCAAATTTACTACTCAACTCAACTAAATTCATTTATTCAGTTTACACTCACTTTTTACCTCTACCTCTTTTGGAAATGTCTCACCATATCTACTATATATTAATTACATCATGTTTCTTGCCTCCAAATCACGACGTTTATATTTATATTTTTACCACAGATAATGCCGTCGATCGCCAGCGGGGATAACAATTTAATCATGCCTATTTCTATTGCTTTCGGTATTCGGCAGTTTGTGTAGTGTTTCTGCTCTACTTACAACTTTGATGTTCTTGTCCTTGGGGATAGTTAAAATAAGAGGGGCCAGAGGTATCGAACGTCACGTTGGATTAGCGTTGAAGGATATACTACCCCTTACGGCATAAGCTATAAATATTCCATACTTAGAAAACAGAACTTTCTTGAAAGTTTTGCAAACAATTTTTCAGAAGTTACTTCGTTTCCAATTCAACTTGGTAGTTTGAACGTACAACATTAACAATTTCTTTATTTGTAATTTCCATAAAATTCATTGCTTTCTCGATAGTTTATAATCGCGAAAATATAAATCTGAGTGGAGTTACACATGTTATGTACCTTACATTTTATAAAAGTCTTTTTGAGATATTGTCATAGTAAAATGATATTTAATTTGATATTATCAAAAGATAATTATAATATTCTTTGTTCTTATTTGTAACAAATTATTCGAGATCTAACCATAACAAGTAATATTTGTAAGTCAAATAACAACCAAACAGAGTCGTTTATTATCTTCTTTCATCCTTTTCTTCTTTAAATTCCAATATGGATTCCAAAATACCTAACTACAGCTTTTCTTTTTTATAAACTACGGGGCCACTCTCACTATTTAATATAAATAAATTTTTTTTTAAATTTTTATTTAATATAAAGATTTGTACAATCGCTTTCGTAATTTAAACGGTCGATTGATCGAATCGAACTAATCGAATCGGTCGGTCAGTCGAATTTGCGGGGAGGTGCGGATACGGTTCGTTACGCTATTGATGAATACTCACTGCTATCTCTAACCCTAATGTAAGTACGTATTAGAGACTTACACTCGATATTACGAATGCGCCTCTATTTCTGACTAGCTGTGCCCGCGACTTCATTCGTTCTTATAATAGGCGTTGCACCTCTTCCTGAAAAGGGCGAATCTTTCAAGCTGGATTTTTTATACTATATTGGCGGTGAATCAACATTGAGCGTACAAATAAATAATAGTTTAAAAAAAAACTAAAAAACACGATTTAATTGAAAACCAAACTAAAAAGTAGACAATAATTTGTGTTATTAACTAAAAAATTTTTTTAACTTTTTGGTTTGGTTTTCTACTAAAGCGTGTTTTATAGTATTTTTACGATTATTTATTTATCACTTTTTAGTTTAATTTATAATTAATGCGTGGTTTTTAATTTTTTCAACAATATCAATCCCTGTAGATAGATGGGAGGGAATAATTTGCACGCCTGCTGCCTTCTTCGGATTTAGTCGCCCTTTCTTAGGCTACCTCTCCGGAAAATTTATTTTTTATACGCGTGTTTGGCGCAAGACACTGTGTTTTTGAATATAAAAATCGCTAATGCTGAAGATCATGATCAAGATAATGCAACAAACTATTTAAATTATTGCATTGCCATCGGTCCTTGATAAGTGTCCAAAGTTTCGAATTAATCCGACGTTTTGAAGGAGGGGGGGGGGGAGTAAATCACGTTCAAAGATTCAGTTACATACATACCGGTACCATACATAGGTACTAAGCTAATAAAAGCGTGTTAATTTTTTTTTTTTATTGCTGAGCTCACCTTACCGGGCTATTGGTGAGGCCGTATATCCAGCATATATATATATATATATATATATATATATATATATATATACAGCTGGAATAAGTGAACCATCGGAACTTCAACGCTTTGCAATAGTCCACCAAGCGCCAGTCCACGGGTGGCAAGTGGGCACCGTTTACTAACTGGGCAATGTCTAGAAACATCCTTCACGGGAGACTTTACTGCGGGAAAAGAACATAAAACCAGTCTCATCCACCCGTGCCCATTCTTAGATTCTTCTTCTTCATTCTAGTCTGCACGTGAGCGCGAGTATACCGGATCCACTCCGCCACTCCGCCACTCCCTTGCGCGAGATGTTTTCCTCACAGAAGACAAAACGATAAAACAACTGTGACAACCTAACGCCTTGATTTGTCCTATAAATTAGTAGACTCTGCTAACTTTTAAACTTTCGCGTTCCATGATATAATATTATCTACGTATGAACGGGAATTAACGCGATCACGAAAAGGTATTACATACCTCTGAATTGCCTGACGTTTCGACCAGGTTGCACTGGCCGTGGTCACAGGCTGACTGGCTCAGCGGTGCACGCCCTCCGTCGCCGACATCGTGAGGTAGAAGGTTCTTCATCCACCTCCCCTTTTTTGATATTTTTGATATTTTCGTTTCGCCATGTACCGTCACATACTATACTAACAGTGTCCCTATTCTGTAAGCAAACCGATGTGGCCCTATTCTGGTGTTCACCCGACTGCGCATAAAAGCGAGGTGGCATGTTTTTTATCACTGGATTCCACGCTGTAGATAATTTGAAACCATCTTCCCGATTGAAAGTTTTGTGTTTTTTAATTTCAATCGCTTCACGTACAACTCTTGAGTAAAAGTGACGTTCCGTGGAGAGGACTTGCGTACGGTGAAATTCAATGCAGTGATTGGTGCCCGCTTCGAGTGCATGTTCTGCAATCGCTGATTTGCTAATCTGTCGGTTCTTCACAGCAGCGATGTGTTCTTTGACCCTTTCAGCAATGGTCCGCTTTGTTTGGCCTATGTAGGAACAACCTGGTCGAAACGTCAGGCAATTCAGAGGTATGTAATACCTTTTCGTGATCGCGTTAATTCCCGTTCATACGTAGATAATATTATAGTAGACTCTGGTCTGAAAATGCAAAGTAACCTCACCGGCTATCTGTCAATATTTCAGCTAACATAGATGTAATTTTGTTGGAGATGGTGTGTGAGATTTTCTTGTTCTATAACCGTATTTATAAATGTATGTATATTCCTTACAACCCCCTGAAACATATTCCCCTATGCTATCCTACGATTGGAAATCTGCCATAACGAAATGAATGTATTATTTTGGAATTGTAGATAAATTATTTTATAAATGACCACTTAACGTAATCGTTTTTATAGTTAATATAACTCGGAACCAATAGATGTGAATTTAGTAAAAGGATTCGATCATTTAATTATAAGTCCGTCTATAATTTTTCAAATAGCGTGAGTTCCGTGACACTTAATTTAACGATGTTTATTTTTGTATATAACTATAAAATACAAGAAATGAACCTGAATTGATACATAAATAAAAAACAAGGAGACGAAGGTAGAAGAGGGAAGATAGTTTATAGTTGGGACAAGTCAGCTAAGAATGGACCTTACGACAGGGCAGAAGGGCTAAATGTTGGTCTTTGGTTTTTTGTACTAGACGCCTGAAATTTGACAGAGTGGTAGTTTATAGGTAGAACACGTTAACTAAGAATGGATTTTACTACAGGATCGGATTAAGAGGGCTGAGGGCTTTCGCAAGTTTATATGAAATACATTAATTTTTTCTACTAGAGACTTGAAATGTGTCAGGGAGGTAGTTTATAGGTAGGGCACATCAGTTTTGAACGCATTTTGCAAAAGGGAGTCGAAAGGCTGTAGAAACCCTCGAAGGGGTAGGCAGAGGCCTAATAAACACCCACATTTTTGTCGTGCGAGAGCCATGCTTCGGCACGTATGGGCCGGCTCGACCGGAGTGATACCATGGCCTCACACGTCTGCTCGTTCGCCCCCTAACTCATAAAAAACTAACTATAATTTGATCCCACCCACGAAAGTGATAAAAGTGCAAGATTGAGGGCAATAGGCTTGCCCCCTAGGCAAGCCTATTTCACTCAACGGGGCACTTTGGGAATGAAATATGGGCAAATTGGGAGGGAAAGTAGTTAAGATATTGCTTATACGGACGAATTGGTGAGCTGGTCAGGGTCGCATACCTGTAACTCGAACTGGCTGTTTCCGGCAAGTTCGAGCCCTCTAACCTTTATGTAAAAGGTTTTGTTACTAAAGACATAAGGTTGAGTTATTCTGGATTATAATGTGATATTATAAATAGGGTAGTAGTTTTTTCTTTGCAGGGACATCTTAAGGTGGTTAAAAGACATTTGTTTCTTATTATTCTATTGATTTTTTTTAATGAAAATTTGATAGGAAGGTAGAGAGAGAAGAGATAGAAGAAGAGAAAGAGAAGGTAGAGGTAGGATACATCAGCTAAGAATGGATTTTATGACAGGCCTGAATAAGTGGGTCTAAGGGCTCTGCTGAAACTGGGCATGGAGGTAGTTTATAAGCCGGAGACGTCAGCTGAGAACAGGTTTTTGCGATAGGGCTGGATTAAGGGAATTTAAGGGTTTTCTCAAGTTTATATGGAAGTCCTTGGCTTTTTGTACTAGAGGCCTGAAGATTAGCAGGGTGTTAGTAACTATATAGGTCGGACACGTCAGCTCAGAATGGATTTTACTATAGGGCTGGATTAAATGGGGTCTAATGGCTCTCGCAAGTTTATATAAATATCCTTGGGATTTTACCGGCAGTATTTCTGAATTAAAACTTGCGCAATGATAATTAAAACTTAAAACAGTTGACCAGTATTTATCCGAGATACAGGAATTCTGACAGCCTTATCGTAGGTACGGAAATCGAATTATTTCTAAGAAAGTAATAATAAGGTAAGCAGAGGTAGCGTAATGACTAATTTGTCGGACATCCGATCACGTGGTTGCGGGTTTTGTATCCCACCCAGTTTACTACCGACGTGAACCTAAAACCTAAAAATATAAATAATCAGAAAAAAGGAAAATTAATAAATCAGCACATCGTGATACAAATAAAAATTTCCTGAAGCTGGTGGGTTGTAACATTGTGGTTGGGTTGTACATGTTTATAAAATAAACATGATTAATATGCCGACAGTAGCCCGTCTTCGTGTTAGGGGTAACTAACTCATTAGAACTTTAAATTGCGGTCACCTAAAATAACATAATATAAACGGGTCTCCTCAAAATTTTCTGTAGCTATTTACTTTAAAACATGAAATTACACGGTTTTACTTACTGGGTAAAGTACATTTTATTTTCAATAACTTGCTGTTTTAGTATCTGTCGGTTCGAGTGAAATATATTTTGTAGTCACTTTGTGTAAGCAAAATAGCCACTGATTTATTTGTTTTCAGCTATGTCAAAAAGAGCTACGTTTTCAGAATATACATTTTCACACCACCTTTTATTTAGATGAATAAGTACCTAAGGGGTGTGTTAACTTTGCCAACATTTTTAAACTGCCCACTCTTTGTTACTGCTACTTTTGTTTTTCCAATTGTTTTTATCTTTACTGGAAATAAGAAAGAAAATGTTAGTACGCCTTCGTAATGTTGGTCGGAAAAGTTATAACAATAGTTCCTTTCATTGGGAAAAATACTGAATAAAAAGATTCATCTACTGTTTGCTGTATGCTAAGGACAATTTGCGTTATCTTTTAAAACTGATTATGTGGGACCCAATGTCTCACATGAGCGAGAATAAATGGGCGATATTTTGTCTATAAATGGTTTCATGAGCCCATAAAATGAACTTGAACAATATAAAACCTTGTAATATTGTCATGTCACACGTTCTATATTATATTACTAATTTATATGTATATAGAATAATTACTTTAAAATATTTACCGACTAATCATTTTTCTTTTTGAGTCAAATCAATGAAAGAAAAATAAAGAATTAAAAATGTTCCCTAAATAATCGTATAATTTAATACAAAAAAGCGTTGCCGAATTAAGTACATACGAACGCATGCAGACTTGTAAAAATATGGCCCCCATTTCACACATATAATTTTTGAATTGATAGAATACTCACTCAAGACGGGTATTAAATTCAGTAAAAAGAAGTGTCACTAGAGATTTAGAAACGGATTTGGTGTATGCTTACACTAAATCCGGCAAAACTACGTTGGCTCTACGTGTAAAATTTCTATTTTTACCATAATTAATTATTACATTGTACTTCTTGAGTGTTAGAAGCACCGTACCCGAATTGCTTAATTATTAGAAAAAATAATAATGTATTTTCTCTGATGATATTTATGAAGTGTCGTTTTTATATAACAGGCGGGACGTCTGCATGTAGTAAGCCAATTAAAATTACGTCACAGCAATTCCATGCAGACGGCCACATAAATGTAAGCGGTTACTAATCACTTGCAACTTAAGAGACAATAGATTTGTTGGCTTGCTCTATTTAAGTTAAGTTATATATTCGCTAGCGACGGGAATAGCGAATTCTCAACAAAATTTAGAAACTCAGCTAATTAAATATACAACGGGATGAGGTTATTTTGTCTTATGTAGGATGGAATTACTTCCTCGGTCTGGTGGTTTCCACTTGAGCATATATATTATTTAGTTTTACACTTTTTTTTTTAAATAAAACAAGGTATCAAATAAGTAGGCGTATTTCCAATCCTATCCTACATCTTAAGTGTTGGTGACCCTACTCATCGCCAGTAACGCAAAACTATGCTAGAAGTGCGGTTTTAATGCGTAGTAAACTATTTGTTGTACATCAAATACTAAAAACAATAACACTTAGAGTGTTATATATGATATGCCTAGAAAGGGTCTTACTACATGAATCTGGTCCAGGTTTTACCTGTTTTCTGAAGGGTAGAAGAGGTATTTTCCCAGTTTAAGCTTCCAGAATTTTCAAACAGTCATTGCATGTGTTATAATGCTCACAAAATTTATATTTTTCTCTGCGATAAACACAGTGCAGCTAGAATATTTATTTTAGAACCATCTGAAGAATCTTTACAATTCCAACATCGCGTTAAAATAACGACCTATAAATTAATTTGACGCAAACCTAAATAAAATTTATGTAATAGCCTTAATAAAATATAGGCTATTAGTGTGATGTGTTTCCCAACTCGACGCAAATTATAGAATAAACGGGGAAGCACAGATGCTGGAGCAATAAGATCCGTACATTACACCGAAATCGGCTAAATGACAAGGATATTAGCAATGAATACTCGAGTTCGCGCATGCAGCTAAATATGATTCTGACGACATGCGACACCGCGGCACTGCAAACCTTGCTGTAAGACATAGATAGATAGATGTACTCTTTATTGTACACAAAGCAATATATTACTTACATGCCTCGATGCTAATACTAACGCGAAATATTAAAGCTTTCAATTCATCAGCAATTGCTATAATTTTACTATGGATGAAAATTTTTCCTGAAAGGATAGATGAATGAAAGAAGAAAGATTGTTTTTATCCTACTGAATCTTTTAGAATTACATATACTTACCTAAGTAAAATATGATTAGGGTACGATGGGGTTAAGCGGGATTCTAATAAAACAACAGCTCAAAATAAATAAAGAAAAAAGCCCGTACATATTGTGAACTTACCCCTGCCTAATGTAATGTCAATGTGTGTAAATTAAGTAATGAAGAAAGGTTAAACTCAAAGATCTGAATAAAAGGCCGCTTTGAAACTCATCATGATCAAATCTTCGGTAAATTAAAAAAAACATTCAAAAAATTAAAAAATCAATGCAAAACATTCTTTCTACGTTTCTAAACTCTTGTCAGATAGTTTAAAGTTATATAATAAAGAAAGTCTAAAGAAAGAAAAATATGAAATATATTTTATAGTTGCTAAGATTTACACAGTTTACTATTTTTACTGGAAGTATGATATCTGTAAAGAGTTCTAAAAAAATGATTTACCTACATATGATGCCTTTAATGCAGGAGTTGACGAAACCGCAGGAGTCTTAAATCTACGCGTAAAACTTTTGTCTCAGTCTCAGCCTGAAGACGATTCTTAAGCAGACTTTGAAAGACATTTGTGGATGAAATTTTAAATATTTTTAAGAGAAATGAAAAGATGTTGCTCAATGTATACAATATGTCCACCGCCTCAACCCCAATGACGGCTAGATTGTTGTCTTTGTAAGATGTTACAATAACCATGAGATTAAAGGTAATTCTGTTGTGTATGTAATACAATTTCACATTATGTTATAGCGATAGGAATCTACATCTCTAATGCTTACCACCCATTATGTATCCATTTACAGAATAAAGCTTACATCCTCGTTAAATCTGGGAGAGAGCTAGATCATTGTCAAAAAGTACTCTATAACAACGGATATCAAGTGTAGTGTTTGCGTTTATTAAAAATGTTTCGTTGAAGCTCCTACATGATATACACCGTCTAAGTTAGGGCGTCGCGTAAAACTTATAAAAACGTCTTGCTGTGGATACTTGTCACAACGCAAAATGCATAAAAATGTGAGATTAAGAATTTACAGTTTTTAGTTTGATTTTGCGCTACGCAATGTAAACGTTACAAACGTAGGTATTAATTTTGTGCGGTCTGGTGAAAGACCTTAAGTAGTATTCGGCACGCTGTCGCTTACACCCTGTATATAAGTCTTTATTACTTAACTCTGCATTTTTTATTTTATTGAATTGGCTTGTGTTGATTACCAAGTTTTATAGTCTTTCCTTGTGGAATATTGTACGTATTTTTCTTATGCTTCTAATTTAAAAACCAATGTTACCAAAACTTCAGAGCTACTTAATATCTTTGAGAAACTTTACCGATATTGATGACTGGAGTCTAAATTGGGCGACGGCGTCGACTCGATAGCATCTTTAATATCCTATGATGTTCAATTTTCAGATACGCGTTCTAAATCTCATAAGCTTAGGGATAGCGAATACAAGTTTATAACTAAATAAAACCTCATTTATATCCGGGATGAAAATTTTAATAATCAAAGTAGATTTTGGTCATGGTTATCCATATGTCGCAGCCAACTAGCTTAATTAGCCATTCAATTAACAGCCTAGCCTCTTTACTATACGCGTATCGTGGCTTAATATCTTTTGATTACGTTGTCTTAGAAGCTTGATTTTTATACAGGACGGAGAACGAAGTGATCCTATAAAGGTTCCTTTTTTCCTTTTCAGGAACGGAACTATAAAAATGGAATTTGTTAGTGTAAGATCTAGTGTTCATGATGGGTAACAGAGAGTTTCCAGTTATAATTTCTGTAAATTCCTTCTTTAGTAGAGATAGTCCGCATAGAAGAACGGTGTGTGGACGAGCGTTGCCTGAGCTAAAGCAACTGACAAGCCAAACTTTGACATGATTTTATTATTTTTGTTGGTTTTACTTTCATCTTAAGTTGACCAAAATCTATTAGTATCGTTTTGATAGTTATTTTGAAGGCTGGATCGACATTCAATGTGGTTTGGGATGAATTTGCTTCTACTGTCGCTTTTGATTCATCGTTATCGACTTTCGTCTCCGGTCTGCTTCGGGACTCATTGTTCATTGTTTTGTCGTTCAATCATCTGACGCATATATTTGGACATGGACAGATTTACGGGAAAACAAGAGTCCGGTTAGAAAGCGCATCTCGGTAGCTTTGTGCTCCCTAATTCTAAAGTGTGTTACGTTTTAGATCTTAATTTATAGAAATTGGTTTAACGTGTAAACCAATTTCTATAAATTAATTTTAAGTTCACAATGGGATACATGAATTCATCTGGTAGGTCATTAAACTTACTTATCTCTGACTTAACCGATTTCATTCATCTTTTTTGTTACTGTTTTCTAATACTTTGTAGAAGCTTATTAAGGAATGAAAAATTAAGGAAATTGCGCAGAAATCGATTCCTGTGGGATAAATTTGAATTTCCACGTGAATGAAGTCGTGGACAAGCTAGTATTGTAATCAAATAGTTTTGGTTATTGAGAAAACCCAAGAAAAACAGTAGTGTAGTATCAAAGACGAATGATATGATGTAGAATGTTTCTATTGCAGTTATTTTGCCTTATCTTTAGAATTAGGTTTTCCTACCGAATAACCTAATGAGGAAATATTTTGCAAAGAGAATTTAAAATCAAATTTTGTACCATTATATATTTAAAAAAATCTAAATAATTTTAAAACGACTGTGAATATTTGTTTATAGTAGTGATACAGAGCACAGCGAGGTTGCCGTCAGAGTGGCATAATCCTTCGCCACATCCTGTAGGACCAAAAATAATGTAAAAGTTTTATGGAGTGCTGAGGATAAATACTTCTGTAAATGATTACCTTTTATCACCACTAGGCCGTTAAAGCGTCGGAAGAACGCACAGTAACACCAGAAGTACGCAAACTTCTTCGTATTTGTGTAAACTGTGTGTCTAATAGGAATAAACTAATGCACCTGGTAAATAGTGGCTAGTATCTGCAAGGGTTCGAAGTATAGGTGCTCTCGGCAAAAGTTGATTTAACTTTGCTATTTCCACTTTCGACGGTATAATATCCAGGGTACCCAGAGTACCTAGAGCCCCACAAAAATCGTAAACGCATCGTTGACCTGATCTCATTAAAATAATCATTTATAGAAGTCATGACAGGATTCATGTTTGTTTTACGTGCTCGGACCAATAGGAAAACTTAAATTATTTTAAAAAGGAGCGAGTATATTTGATAGCTTTCATCATCAGGTTATGAGAGCTATAACCCGGATACTAGGCTAGACTTTTGACTCAAAAATAAAGTATTCAAAACAAAGAAGTAGGCTCTTGATGGGCTATGATTCTTTAAAAATAAAAATATCTCCAATATCAGCACTTCACACCAAAACTACCCATCACTTCATGTATTTATTGTCGATTTGTCCATCCAAAGGTTGCCTGGAAGAAATTGCTTTCAGTGATAAGGCCGCCCTGTACATATTCACCTGATGTATTTCTTGTAAAAACATTTTTGTTGGTGTACAATAAAGTGTATTTCTATTCTATTCTACTGTCTGGTACTGTTCGAAACCACCTTTTTGAAGGATTTACTGTTGTAATCCTTCCAATAAAATATATTTACGTATACTGTTATAAAACGTAAGTTGAGCACAATATTTTTTACTCATACACTCTTAGTTAGATACGGCTTAAGCTGATTTATTCCCGTGTACATGATTTATGCTGAGATTAAAATGTACGATATGTATGTAAATGTGATTCCGGAGTGTATTTTAACATTTTAGATAGCGTCATGCATGTACTGTGCACGATGAGGGTACGCCATCACTCGCATCACATTTTGCTGAGAAAATCTGATTATGGTAGCTTATTTTACGCTTGGATTTTATGACATAACCGCAGACAGGTAGGTAGGAAATAATTGTATAACGTGCAGTAATATTACACAATACCATCGAATTGATCAGGTGATAATACTAGTTGGTAAAGCTGGTATTCAGCACAAAGCCAAAGTAAAAAACTTCTAATAAAATTCTGTCAAAAATATCAAATACCTTAACCTTTTGTTCTGATTTGTATATTATTATAACAAAATGTGTGCCCCTTTGTATATGAAATGCATGAAATAATATTTTTTTCTATATTTGAGAGCCTAAAGCACACCTGCATCTGCTTCCTGCAATTCAGACCGCCAATGATAACCTCGTTCATTTATCGAAGAAGGGGAGAACCCCTTTCAAAGCATTGTAAATGTACGTAAGACACGAGTTTTAATTAATTTTCACTTACTAATAATTGACGAAAAGATTTAGGTATGTAATTTCTTAGAATTTTGAAATTAATTTTGAAATTAAATGTCCTGATACATTTTAGTTTAAACCGGTATAATACATTGCAATTTTTTGATGTCCTCAATTGAACAAAAATATTTTCAGTGTATGATTGTAGACTCAAAATACACAAATACTAAGATATTAGGGTACCGTTCCTCAAAAGGAAAGGAAGGAAATCCTTATAGGATCAGTTTGTAGTCCGTCTGTCTGTCTGTCAAGACCCTTTTTCTCAGGAACCCATGAAAGCATCAAGTTGAACTTAATACCAAATAAGATTGATTTTTTTACAACTTTAAGTGACTGCAGACAAAAAATCAAGCTTTTAAGTCCACGCAATTACGAAATACCGCCATTTAAGCCTTAGATTTGACCAAATTTGAACATTTCGCAGGTAAATCAAAACTTATGAGATGCACTCATTTATCTAGAATCATGAAATTTGGAAAGATTGAAGCAAGGTCTCTTAGCACAAGTAAATAAAAAAATTCGAAAGCAGTTATATATCTTTATCTCTGTCTGTGTGTCTGTCAAGACCATTTTCCCCAGGAACCCGTGAAGGCATAAAGTTGGAATTAACATCATATACTTTTGTCAGCGGCTCCTTATGGCTGTAAAACTTCTAAGTCTACGCAATCAATAGATACGGCCATTTAGCCTTAGATTTTAACAAATTTGAAAATTTCACAGGTTAATAAAAACCTAAAATACTTCCCGTTGACCCAGAATCATCAAATTTAGTAAAAAGCAAGGTCTGACGGCACAAGTAAAAGAAAAAAACCGAAAGTCAGTAATTTTTTATCACATAAAAAAAATGTTTTGTAAAGGCCATAAAAAAAGCCACAGAACGCGTCAGCGTTACGTATAAACGACGAACAAGATCTACAATACATTTTAGTTACATAAATGACTATCTCTGGTTAAAATTAATTTTTGTTACTCATTCATTGTATACTAATTAGGCCTACACTTACACAATGATGTACAACAAATATATATAGACAGATGATTTAAGTTGCATCGCGCTGACACTTGCGCTCGTGGCTGAATAGGCCGATCCGGGAGGCAATCTCTCGGCCGCACGTGGGGCATGTGAATTGGCTCCCTTGTTGTTCGGGGTTGGCGGCTCGTTCGTGACGATGCGTGTGTTTTTTTTTCAAGAGTTCGAACCAGGTTTTGTCCTGGTTCGACTGGCCTTCATGAACAAGACTACGCCACTTGCCTCTGTCTTTGGATAGCTCTTCCCACTGATCGCTAGGGATGTTGAATGCGATCATATCACGCTTAGCGCAATCTTTAAAGCGCAATATGGGGGGCCAATGGACCTTTTTGCGTCTGCGATCTCTCCTAGTAAAATTTGCCTCGGCATGCGGGACTGTTCCATGCGATGCACATGTCCAAGCCACCTTAAGCGTCTCTGTTTGAGCGTGGCCGTAATGCTGGGAAGTTGCGCCGCACCTAGAACAGACTCGTTTGTCTTGTGGTCTTTCCAAGTGATGCCGAGTATGCTTCGAAGACAGTGCATGTGGAATGCGTTCAGCCGACGTTCTTGTTTTGCATAAGTCGTCCAGGATTCCGCTCCGTATAAAAGGGTGCTTAGAACGAACGTTTGGTAGACAATCATCTTCGTCTTTAATATAAGGTGCTTGTTGTCCCAAGCCCTTGAGCGAAGTTTCCCGAACGTGGTAGCCGCTTTGCTGATGCGGAAAGCGATCACTGCATCGTGAGACAGATTATTTGACACGTGCGAGCCCAAGTAGCAAAACTTGCTGATCACCTCCAGTTGAGAGCCGTGTAGCAAGATCACTGGAAGCTCTGAGCATCCTTGCGCTAGAATTACGGTCTTCTTAACGTTTATAGACTTGGAGAATAACTCGCATGCCGTGGCAAACTTATCTATTATGCTCTGGAGCTTAGCCTGGTCATGAGCGACAAAGGCAGCGTCATCAGCAAAAAGTAGATTGTCTGCGAAGAGGTCCTTTCTGTGGCGCTTGGACTTGAGCAGGGAGATGTTGTACAGCCTACCATCGGATCGTGTGTGTAGGTGGATGCCCTGTTCTTCATTGCCGAAAGCAACCCTGAGAAGCACGGAAAAGAAAATACCAAACAGGGTCGGTGCCAGAACACAGCCTTGGCGAACTCCTCTGCGCACGTGAAACGGCGCAGACGAGTCGCCGTTGTGCAGAACTGTAGCCTCTATGCCCTCGTGGAATGACTGCACGATCTTCAGGAGTTTTGGAGGGCATCCGATTCTAGCAAGGACTGAGTACAACCTCTCCCTACTCACAGTATCAAAAGCCTTGTTCAGGTCGACAAACGCAACGATAAGCGGGGTTTGTTGCTCTCTACATTTCTCTTGTAGTTGACGGAGAGAAAATATCATGTCAACCGTAGACCGCTCAGACCTAAAGCCGCATTGTGCCTCAGGATACACGCGGTCGGCGAGTTTTTGCAATTTGCCTAGGATGGTTCTTGCATAAGCTTTGCCGACGATGCTGAGAAGGGATATACAGCGATAGGAGTTACAATCACCGCGGTCGCCTTTGCCCTTGTTAAGTGTGACGATATTAGCGTCGCGCATGTCCCGGGGCACACAGCCCGTTTCCCAACATTTGACCAGATGGTTGTGGAGGACTGGGAGAAGGCACCTGATCTTGACAATCTCGGTGCACACCTCGTCTTTACCGGGACTTTTTCCGTCTTTAAGCTGGTTGACGGCCAGTTGGAGCTCCTAAACTGTGGGTGCAGCGTCTAATTCGTGCCATGTCACCAGGCTCGGAACAAACTCCATCGCCTCCGGTTTGATGTCCACAGGACACGAGTAGCGGCCTGTGTAGTGTTCCACCCATCTAGACATTTGTCGTTCGCTGTTAGTTATAACAGACCCGTTACTTTCCTTTAGAGGTGCCGTCTTTTTCGGAGTAGGTCCAACAGCTCTTTTTATACCCGCGTAGACTCCGCCAATATCCCCCGCGTTCGCACACAACTGAATGCCTTGGCAAAGTTCTGTTCAGTATGCGTTTGTGTAAAATCTAACGCTGCGTTGGAGAGAAGCCCTTGCCTTGTTGAGGTCCTTGCGCGTTGTCTCACACGGATTGAGGCGGAAATTTTGGGTGGCGTGGCGTTTCGATTCAATGAGGGGCATTAAGTGCTGCTCGTTTTCAAGAAACCAGTCGTGACTTTTTGTCCATCGGTAGCCGAAAACGTTTCCTGCGTTGTCAGTGAGAAGAGTTTTGATTCTTTCCCACTCAGCTTCCGGCGACGCCGATGTGTCCCAATTTGCCAGCTTCGCACTAACGAGGGCCCCAAATGATTCCACCGCATCTGAGTCGCGAGTATTAATCACGTTAATCTTTTTAAGTCCCGTAGACTTAGACGAGTGAACCCTCCTGGGGGCGAGTCGGACTTTGGTAGAAACAAGGCTATGATCGGTGTCGCAGTTAGCACTATGAAGTGTCCGCGTATGGAGTGTTTCACGCAGGTCCCTCACCCTGGCAAGGACAAGATACAGCTGGTGCCAGTGTTTCGAACGAGGGTGGATCCAAGAGACTTTCCGTAAAAGTTTGCCCTTGAAGTATGTATTGGTTACACAAAGCTGGTGTCTTGAGCAAAATTCCAGCAGTCGTTGCCCATTCTCGTTTTGCTTACCGACGCCGTGTGCCCCGAGGCATTAAGGCCACGGCATTGTATCCTAGCCGACGCGAGCGTTAAAGTCGCCCAAGATGTGTAGCCTGTTATACGCACCCCGCGTACTGTTTCCTCGAGTTGGTCATAGATTGGTCCTTGATCTCAGGTCTTGAATTAAGCGTCGGTGCGTAAGCAGAAATAAGGGTAACAAAACCGCTTTTAGTGTTTAGACGCAAGACCATAATGCGCTCAGAGACACCTATGGGTGTTTGTATAGCATTGAGTAAGCAGTTGCGGATCGCGAACCCCACACCATGTTCTCTTTTCTCCGTCGGCCTCTTTCCCTTCCAGAAGAAAGTGTAGTTCGCCTCGCGTATAGATCCCTCGTCCTCGATTCTGGTCTCTTGCAAGGCAGCGATGTCGACATTTAGCCTATTAAGTTCGATGTCAATATTGTAGGTTTTACGCAGTTCTTCAGCGTAATCCGAGCTTCCGCAGGTATTCGGAAAGCCTGTCCTCATTGTTCGGACATTCCATGACGCGAAGCGCATGTAACTGTTGGTTTTGTTTTTATTCTTTGTATATTGCCGACCAGGTGGTTATAGTTACAGCGTCAACGTCCAGCTGTGAGGCTTGTGTTTTGTTCACCCACGCAGTACCTTATTGGTCGAGGGCTGCCCGACTTAGAGCAGGCGGTAACTGATCAGTGGATTTACGAAGAATCCTCCTACTGTCAGAAGTGACCCCTGCGCCCGCACTTACGTCTATTTGTGCCGACTTATAACCGGTAACTGCCATTCCCCGTGTTGTTTACCACTTGCAGGGCAGGTGGGCGAAGTGACCTCTCCGCGGATGCTACTACGCCTGGGACATCGGACTTTGTTTCAACATGGGCTTGCCCAGTACCCCTGCCACCCTCTCCTCATCCCCGGCGGGACCCACAGGAATGACGAGTCAGTACGTGTGGTGCCGGTTTGGCCGTAGGTGCCTGGCTTTCACCTTGTCGGAGGCACCGTTCCGGGTTTATTACAAGTTTTCCTTCTCTTGGGGGACTAGATGTTGGTGTCTCCTCTAACTTAGTACTAAATTGGACTGCGGGTTTTTTAATTAGGAGCAATCGCCCTTAGTCGCCTCTTGCGACACCCACGGGAAGACTTGGGGTGGCCCTTAGTATTCTAATCGCCGGAAGCCACACAGCCACACACAAATACAACTCTCAATTATCTACGCTTTTGCATCCGCTACCTAACCTTGTAGTCATATAGAGATCTCAGTTCATTGAATTTTTAATCACTCAACATTACAATAACTACTTAAAAAAAGAAGAAACTCAACAATATATTTAAAATATGTAGAAGAATAACATATATTTAAGAAGCCGCTAGCCGTGTAGCCGGCAGTCATTAAAGTTTAAGGAAGAGAAAAGAAGAAAGAGAAAAAGAGAAGAGAAAGGGGAAAAGAGTGTTAGCGTCACAGCAACTAGAGCTACTTCAGAGAGGGCCAGCTACGTCAGAGCTACTCCACGTCAATAGAAAAGTGTATATGTGTAAAAAAGGAGAAAAAGCGTCATCCCAAAGAAACAGTCGTTCCCTTCCAATCTCGTACCCACTTTAGTACCAATATTCTGTAAAACGCTATTGTAAATGCACACACACTGCCCCTTAAATTAGCCCCTTATCATCATTTGATTTGCCTCATGTGTCGACCATGTTGCACTGGCCGAGGTCACAGGCTGAATGGCTCAGGGGGTCTCTCACGGATGGCGTAATATTATAGATATTAAAAATATGGTGAGCCTTCTGCCTAGTCCAGTATATTTTCTTATCTTAACAATAAAGTAACAGAGTTAATAACATTTTAAGGAACAAACCCCAAACCCTTTAGATAAAGTTCGTACAAATTTGATGACTCTACATTTTACAATAATATACACATTTGATAACCAGTGTGCAATAACGATCGCTGGACTAAACACGTAGTATAGGAAATATTGTAGTATAAAATCGCTGATTAGACAAACTTGTAATAACTGTCTTAGTGAAAGTAAATCGGGGTTTATGTTAACTACAGCACACTCAAATATTATCTGAACACCACCTGCAACTTACAAAACCTCCACTACTCCACCAGCTATCTGATGTCAGTGTACAATTATAATACAATAAAAATATATATATATATAGTAGAACACAGTCGTTTAATTATTATTGTATTCTTTTCAGTTTAGTGGAGTTAAGTGGTATAGATAGATCTAATATTTATTTATAAATGTCTTAAAGTCGAGTTATCACCAAAACCCCAAGCTTTCAACACGCACTAGCAAAGGTGAGGCATATGGTTGCTGACCATTTTATGTTATGTGGAACTAAAGGAAAGGAATGATTAATAAAATGATTTAAACATTTGATATTTTCGTTCGTGTGTTAACATTTAGAAACAGTACTTTTCACTCTTAACTTCAGGAAATGTTTTATTCAACTTATGTAAAATGGCAAATTGAAGTGGTCTCAGACGAAGATGCAGACAATGAATGCGGTATTGCCCAGGGGGTTGCTAAACTTTGGAATTAGATCAGGAGACTGCACTGGCCACTCCAATTTATCGACCTAATCACTTTAGATAGCAAATACATTTTATCGATTTAGATGGCTTTTAACTGAGCACCCGTTGCGTTGTTTAATGGTCACTTGAGTAGATGCTGATGTGTTTTAGTGTAAGGGTTCTATAAACAAATAGCTTTGAATCTACATAATTAAGCCAGTACAGTTATGTATCGTCCCAATAACAGGTAAAACTAAAAGGGTCGGGTAAAATCATTCATCATGTGTCTTAGAACTTACTCATTCATGAAAACTAAGCATGATAGTTTTCATGAAACCTAAGCATGAAAACTAAGCATGATAGTTTTCATTAATGACATGTTCATTACTCACATGTGTCACGTCACATATATTAATTTAATTTTTGTATAATCGCTCAGGTTTGGAATTCATTCAGTAGATTCCAATGAAACAAGGACCTCTTTCTTCTCTAAACAACCATACCGACGTCCTAAGTTCCAGAAATCAAAGGAGAAACCCAAAGTCCATAGAAACTTGGGCCTGGCGTTACAGGGCTGAAATTTGGTGATCATTTAGAGCACTTAGGAAAGTTTCACGAGCCCAATTTTCACGTCTCCCAGCATTGGCCAAATTGGTAAAATCAGACAATGTTTACATTTTAGGTTATTTTTATTATTTGAGTATTTAAAAAAAATATATATTTTTGAGTCTGTTTCCTACGTAAATCTGGCTATGACTGTGCTGCAGCGCCGGCAGACTATCACGATCAGGTTGTAAGTGATTAATTAAAAAGTGCTTAGGTGGTGACTTCAGATTTATCTGATTAATATTACCGAAAACCTCAGCTGAAAACTATGTTTAATAATGAAGACCCAATTACATCACTACTGGCTTGCATTTGTTAATATTGTATCTACTAGGGGATCTTATTACAGTAATCTGAGATTACAATAATATATTAAAATAAAAAAAACTCATTAGTGTGATAAAAGAAATACGGCAAAATACATTCACTTGCGCAAAAATACGAAAAGCAAATGGCATTGACAATGACATCACAACTGTGCCATGACAGTTGACAGACATAATTATACAAGAGCAATCCCTAGTGTAATCGTAATTAAAAATCAATTAGATTACAGGTTTTCTATTTTACATTTGATTTATCATAAAACAATAGAATATTATTTATTTGTAAAAGTATCGAGTTCCACTAAATCGATATTCTTAGGTAAGAATATCGATTTAGTAGAACGCTCTATTGATATTATGTCAGCGTTTGTGAAGTTAGTGACGTATAATAAAATGAGTGCTGCAGAGATTTTACAAAGGTTGTTTAAAACAATAAATAGAAATCTATTATTTTCTATACTTGGCCATTATGATTGAGGCTTAGATTTAAATGGGTTAATTAAGTAAAATAGACGATTTTTTTGGGTACATATCTGATTCGTGTAACGGTTTGGCCCAGAAACGGACTTCTCCTTTTCAAGCTAGTGCTTTTATAACCGGTATTTCTATTTATGAAGTACGGTCAGTACGTTATATTAAGGATATGTGACATTTAATATAGAACATTACATAAAGTGCAGTATTTTTAAGTAGTTTTAGTTGATATTGTTATCCAAAAATTCCTGGTTCGATTTTCACCAGATACACTAACGACGTAAGCCCACTTTTCAGCGTTTAGTTTAAAGGTAACAAGAGAGTACTAAAATGTCTACGGTGGTATAATTTAATGAACCCGTCAATGTCCAAAGACCTTTCAAGGAAAAACACGATATAAGGCAACGTGCAAATAAACGTAATAAAGTAAATTCTAGATACATAATAAACAATACGCAATAATTACCTACGTCGGTAAAATTGCTAGAACTGTGTATTCAATTCAATTAACTGGTATATCCAATATAGTTGAATGAGACGTTCATTTAGGTTTCTCGGAAAACGTGCTCTATGCTCCTAATAAGCTAAATCATTATGTTTCTTAGTCTCAGATTAGATAGATTATAAGATAAGAATTGGCAAGTGCCCGTTCTTATTCTATAATCTAAATAACATACATGGTTTTAGTGTTGACATATCATTTTCAGATATTTTTGTTACTTTTTGTCTTTCTTAAACCTGTATAAGTACTCTAATGTCTTCTCCATTTGCCTGAATATATAACTTTGTCTCAAAGTTTGTCATGAATAAATAAGCATTTCTCGATTGGGTGATGAGCTGCCAACAAGCGATCTGTTTCATTTTTCTGTCTGTTTGTCTGTTCGCGATAAACTGAAAAACTACTGAACGGATTTTCATGCGGTTTTCATTAATAGACAGAGTGATTCATGAGGAAGGTTTAGATGTATAATTTGTACCCGTGCAAAGCCGGGGCGGGTTGCTAGTATGGTATAAAAAATACAATAACTACTTTAACAAATCACGCACGCAAAGATAAGCTCAAACCAATGCGAGGGAACCAACCAGGTAGTCAAAACTATCTTTCAAAGGAATGTGTGTTTTAAATAAATAAACCTTTTAGTATTTTTTAACCCTTTTTAAATTAACGTTTGCTGGCTTTGTGCCTGGAAACAAAATGTTATTTTACTGAAACAAAAATAAACATGAACTGTATTTTTATGGAACGACATAAATTTCAATATATTAAAGGCAAATGGTTAAAGCAGTGTACATCGTTGTACAAGTTTGAACTCAGTAATGTTTTTAATCAGGTCACCCGTCAAGTGCAACACTGTGAGACCCCGAGTTGCCGCCAGAACCTTCTGGTCAGGGAACAACTGTTATTGTACTAACGTTGTACGATATTGTACTGCTTACACTTGTTGAGGAACTTGGAACTGGAAACTGAAACTAGCACGTTTGAGATTTATAGTTCCCCACAATGTATAACTTAACTCACAGCCATGCATAGTATGCTCCTATTATTCATATTCATTTTGGGATTCAATAAATGTGGGACAGTACTGAAGATAAGCTAAGACTGCCCAACAAGTTATGTTGGAAATGTTTGGTTATCACCCAGAAGTTCTCTGTCACTGTAACCAAGTTAACGGACCATCTATTTAAACAACATTCTACGATCTGGTTATCGGTCCATGCAAGCGACAGAAGAACTTATGGAAAAGTAATAGCCATTATGCTACCACCGTTTCATTTTCAGTATCGAGTTGTTTATTTTGTTTACCAAATGTAGTCATTATGGGTCAATAAATAATACCAGAACAGCCACTTCTTCAACTGTTTCGACTCTTGATGAATAAATGAAAATCAGACAGTTAATAAAACCGCTCGCATTCTCCCCTTTCGAGAAGACCAGCATCATACCACCAACCAAAAATAGACACGACTAAATCCGATTTTCAAATCACGACCCAGATACTAAAGACATTCAAAGAAACTTAAAATAATACGTTAAAAATGTATAGAAATAGATACACACACACAGACAGACAAAGGTTAGTCAAAAAATGTAATAGAAGATAAGTACCTATTATTTTTATATCTTATAAAGTTTTCATAAATCTAAAATGTTGATGTTGATAATAATACCAAGTAACAAATAACAACTACAAACATTAAATATTAGAACAAAGGCAATAATATTTGTCATTTGCATTACACACGAGACTTAATAAAAAAATATGTCACAGGGTCAACGTGCAGCAATTAAATTAAACATAAAGTGGAACGTTTGTAACCGAGGACCTCTAATAGCCATATCCTGACATCATCAGTGAACTCTTGACCTAAATAGGTTCATATTGTGTTTCGAGAGGTAGAGTGAGTAAACGCCACGATGTGTTAAATTAGCTGAACTCAGCTCATCGGGCGCATGCAAATATTGTGCCTATTTCAACCTTCTCTGCATCTCTTTGCGCCTGGTACTTTGAGACGCTTTAGTTTCCATAAAAGATGGAAGCGTCTGAGTATTCGCCAGTTTATTACAGTGTTCATAGAATTTCAGTTTTTAGCCCTAATTATTTTAATTAATTTATATTTACTATACAGCTCACGTACTTGAACTGAAGCACACCGAATTGTTTGCGGGTTGAAAATAGATGATCAGGTGCCGACTACTCAGCTCTTGACTCTGTGAGACTATTCAGCTCTTGAGAAAAACAGTACAAATAAACCATAAAAAAGTACCACTACTTAAAATACTACTAACCAGGGTCTGATGTAGGTTATCGTTGTCAAGTCCAGGTCTATTCGGGTGGCTCCAAGAGATGTCTTTTATTCACCTCCTATTTTTTATTAATGTATCCTTATTTATACTAATTATGTAACTATCCTTGTCTTTATTAAAGTTACCTATAAGATTAAAGACTTTTTCAAACTTTTCTCAGGACTAACATAATGTATTGAAACACAAACAGTCAATAACATTCAATGAGATTGGTATTAAAACATTTGGGGCCGATTGACAGGATCAAGATAACCCGATATAATATTGCGTCATTTTTCGGGTCGTTCTTGGGCACAGGTGTGGCACTGACTTGTTTACGCACATCTGAGTATTTATTTTAAACTAGTCGTTCACCGAAGTTACACCATCGTTTATATTTACTGTTCCGCTGCTAAGGATCCTAGCGTAATTTTGAATAACACATCACACCAACAACCATACCAAATTAAAACATAATTTTTCAAATCAGATTTCTAGTTTGCAAGATTTCTGCGTTGAACTAAAAAAACAAACTCTTCAGCTTTACTATAGACAGACAGATTTGGGTTAATCAGGGGTTTTACAGTGAAAATCGAAATATTATATATAGACTACCTAAAACTATTAAAGATAAGTCGAAGCGTTACATGGATAACTGAAGATCCCAATTTATAACGGGAGCTTATACCATGAAAATTCCAAATATTTAAAAATATCTTGCAAACAACATCCAGAACTCTTAACTTTTAACATAGAATACCATATTTATTTCCACGGTTTGAGATATTCGTCTAGTATTTAATATTAGTTGTAATATTATGTTCAACAGATTTAATATAATCTGGTGGCGCTTTGAATGCCATTTTGTATTCCAAATGCTCATTGTAGTCTTTAATATTTTGCGCCATATACGGCATAAGTCATGTTTCGGTTAAATTGTTATGTCGTATGAAGAGTAGAGCTGCTTAAGAGTATTGCATGTATATATACTATACAGGTATCATACTTAGGTAGGTAGTTACATTATGCCTATCTGAGCTACTTAAGGATATGATAAAATAATGATAATGAATGCCAATTTAAATATGGTGTAAAATATAGTAGAAATATAAGATCTTAAACGGGAAATGTTTAATGTTGCATAAATGTACTCTTTCTTTACTGTGTCTAGTTAAAGCTTGAGCTGAAAATATTTTTCTGTATGTCAAGGTTGAGGCGAGCACACCTACTATGTATAAAACATTTTACTTTATTAAGATTATAAAGGTATTTGAACAGTAGTTGAAATGAGAAGTATTATTACATTTGTTCCAAGCTTACTTTGTATGAAAATAATAAGGTGTTGACTGACACTTTAGTCGTATTGTATAACAAACTCATAAAGTCCTAGACATGAAGACGCAATATTGAAACAAATCAGTTACAGATAATCAAAGTAAAAAATACAAGATAAATTAAATATTTTTAGAACTGACATTAAAATTTGTCTGTACCTTGGGTTCTTAAAATACGAAACCTGCTTCCATTATTTTAATCACAGTTTTATTAATGAAATGTATACCTAACACACGACCTCCTTCAAATATTACATTTAATTACGTCAATGGTGCCCTCACGTGTCCGCAGTGTTCACGTGTATTTACCGCAAAAATTGGGTACATTAGCCACTTAGAGCAAAACATCCAAGCTCGTATTAAAAAAAAGGATCCCACAGTAGCTTAGTCGCCGTAGCCGAAATCGGCTAGGAATCTTATATATATATATGTATACCTAACTAAGAAGTAAGTAAGTATGTAGTAATATAATTATTATTTGTATGTATGTACCTCCTATTTTATTTAATACTAATAATGTAATTTTATTCCTCTTTTGTAAAATTAAGTATAAGATTTAAGACTTTATCAAACTTTTCTCAGGACTAACATTATGTACATTATTGAAACACAGACAGTCAAAAACATTCCACGAGATAGGTATTAAAATATTCAGGACCGATTGACAGGATCAAGGTAAGCCGATATTGTACAATGTTAATTTTCGAATCGTGGATATAAAATGTAAAAAGAAATGGATATAACTAAACCCTTATAATTCCTATCCTCTCACAGAAAGCAGAGGTTAGGTATTATTAATTACTAGCCATTCCCAGCAGTTTCACCCACGTTTATGGTCATTGATCCATTCCTTAGAGTCATAGCGTGATATTACATAGCCTATACTATTCCTCATGAAACTGGTTATAATACGTATATGTATGTATCCGTTCAGTCAAAACTGGTTCTTGAGGAGTCAATTCTATCAAACGAAATGAGTGACATGCTATTACCTGTTAAACGTTTTTCATCGTAATGATAAATGCATACACCTAACATAATCTATTTATTTTTTTATTACAAGCGGCAAACGAGCAGACCTGATGGTAAATTACTAACGCCGCCCATGGGCACCTGCAACTGAAGAATCACAAGTACGTTGCCGGTAGTTGGGAGTAGGGGCAGGTTGGAAGAAGGTGAGGGGAGGGGGGAGGGACGGGTTAGGGCTTCCGTTAACCTCACTCACTCGGCGAAAAGCAATGCAAGCATTGCTTCACTCCGGTCGAGCCGGCCCATACGTGTCGAAGTATGGCTCTCCCACGTTTCAGATTTGTTTGTATGTATTGTATTGTCTATTGTATTTTGTAGTTATGAGCTGTCGATGTCGATTAGCAGAGCGCAAATAAACCAATTCCAGTTTATAGTGCTCTGTTAAATTTAAGTTTTAATTCAGAAATATTGTAAGTCTTTAAATAAAAAAAAATTACAAAAATATTTTTTCGAATGCGACTGGGTTTTCCAGAGTTTTTAACATGCAAAAA
Source organism: Callimorpha dominula (assembly GCA_949752705.1). Lineage (NCBI taxonomy): Eukaryota > Metazoa > Arthropoda > Insecta > Lepidoptera > Erebidae > Callimorpha > Callimorpha dominula. The sequence goes on from OX456999.1 coordinate 16,215,901, forward strand.
ATCCGTACAAACAAACTCAGCTTAAGTATAGATTTACTGTAATTAAGTTCTTCACATAGAAAAATAAAATAAACTTGAACGTGAAAATTGCAAATTCAAAAATAATAGACGTGGTATTAATATTTTCCCACAAGTAAAATAATTTAAATAAAAATATGATTAAAGTTTCCATTGGTTGATCTACAGAGCCTTTGGGGCTTAACCGCTTGACAGTAGAGTTATTAAAGTTTATTGCACTACTGAGTTACATAAAGTATATATTCATTATTATTGGTTCATTACTACAGAGTACATTGCACGAAGTCTATCAAAATCTAAATTTAGAGATTATAAAGCAGGATATGGGCGAAAAAGAACAGATATTACATAATTACACGTGTTAAATATACGATCGTTAATAAACAATGTGTACTAACGAAAGCTTGGCAGTCAACGAAACGATAGCTTAGGTCACTGAGCGCGATTCGGGTCGGTAGTGAATGCGTCTTTGTCTCTAAATGCGTGTCATTGTTCTGCGTGAAGTGAGCAGTATAAGTATGTGCAGATGGCAAAATAATAAATCTACTCAGCGGTTAAAGTGGTTTTGGTTACGTTTATTAGCAATTCAGCATTCTTAGTCTTTTATTTTGTACTGTACGGATAGATTATATTTTTGTTTTGTGAGTTTATATACTGTCCTTTTGAACTTCTATCGAGATTTTTACCTGTCACATGTATAGTTTAGAAGGACATTTACAAAAAATTAGTAGGTATTTCACCATGTAAGTGAGGTTACTGGAGGCCTTAACTCTTCCCTCTCCCCTATTCCCGTCCTTCCTCTCTCCCCCCTCTCCCCTCTTCCCACTCTTCCCCCTCAAACTCTTCTTCTACTCTCATCTTAAAGGGCGGCAATGCACTTGTGACTCTTGAGTTACAGGTGCCCATGGGCGTCGGTAGTCATTTACCATCAGATGACCCGTCTGCTCGTTTGCCCCTTATACCATAAAAAAAGAATAACAATTTTAAACATTTACGGCTAGAAAGAGAATAACAATAGATCCTTTTATATTATTTGAAACCTCAAGGGGCCGTATCGATCGGTATCGAACTGATTAAAACCTTACAGCATCTCCAACATGAAACCTTTTACCGATATAGGCTGTTTAGCCACCACGTGTTAGTAAAGTACTCACCCCCAGCAGCTTTTCGAATCCGCATTTCTGGCGATCCCATTCGATAGGAGCAGGGTAAATCCGTCTCCTCGCTCCTTCTCAAGACAACCCTGCTCTCTCTCTCTCTTCCTTATTCCGAGGGTAAAAATCTAAACAGTCCGACGCCATTAGTCTATCTGGGTATTTTGAACAAATATTTTATTCCGGAAGCCGATCACGGAATTAGACAAAATGGTGCGACGAGAGAAGTGTTGATGATAGATGTTTTTCTCAAGAACGGACGCTAAATAAAAACAAGTGTTTAACTAAAAATGGTTTATATGCAAAAACATCCTAATCTATTTAAACCATTTTGATTTTATTAAATGTGTTCAAACTCTATCTTGATCAAATATTTTCTGTTCCGTATTTGAACAGTTAGAATTACGAGCTATAAATATTCCATTTCCTTAGAAACGCATGTCTCTCCACTCCTCAACCAGCTATTTGCAGAACTTATGAAAAAAAAAGAAAACCTTGATAAGTACGTGTTTCCATCCAACGCACACTTTTTATTTTTTCATTGAAACGTTTTTTTTAATCATTATGGCAGTACTCCGGAGACATAAAATATTTAAAGTTTGTAAAGGAGACCAATCCTTTCTCAACTTTTAAATAAAAAAAATCATCACATGTTTTTATTCTACGCAGACGAAGGCACCAGGTAGTATTCAATAAAAAATAATATTAAAATCTGTTCAAATTAGCGATGATTGTTTTTTTTCTCTATTTCAAATACTTAAAAAATCCAAATTACTTACAATTGTAATGTTATCAATCAGCAATTGATGAATTGTCCTTTGTTCGTTTTTCCTTACATTGTTCACAGCTCTCTAATGATTTTTTTAAGTTGCTAAAGCTATCAATTATTTAGGTTTATACGATTCTATCTCTTGAATGTAAACAAAAAATATGTAACCTACGTCATCCACAGACTCTTTGATCAATATTTAAATACTTTTCACTTATAATACAATAAGGCAGTAATACAAACTTACAATGAAGTCTTAACGAAGTCAGTGTTAATGAATGAGACATTTCAAATATTTTGCTGAAATCCTTTTAGTTGTCAAAAGTATTCTGTATCATTTAAATGTCGCTAAGGAGGTGGGAGCAAAAGTCCCACCAAGAATAGCTTGTTCGTGACTCTTGTCACTGAATAATTCATTTAATCCATTTAATAGGAACAGAGCACTGGAAGTGGACGCGGACAGCCAACTCCTTCTACAGGATTTACATTGTATTTTATTACACTATAAAAAAGATTCGATTGCGTCCCAATAGCTTTCTATAAACTATATTTATTTACTCTTGAAGCTATATACAGATTAAAAAGGCTCCTCATGTGTTACAATAAAAAATAAAATTAATCAAAATACATAATACAATATTCATTCAAAATACATTACAATATTTACCTACATTAATAAAACTTGTGCTCAACTTTTTTCCTTGATTATTAATTTCAGTCTAATTATATAAAAAAAAAATACCCAACAAATATTTTCGTAAGACTTGGCAAACCTATATAATTATAGACAAAATATATACATAGACTCAGACAACTATGTTTTCGATGACACAAATAATGAAGTTTAACTTGCATCATACTTTGCTTTACTTACACTTTTTGTTTTTTACTGAATAAGGAGCCTCTATTATCACTCACTTCCTGTTTTTTTTTTAATATAAGCATATGTTTTTGAATGTGTTTGATAACTGAAAAGCACTTTGTAGCATTAAACAATTGCACAGTGAAACTCCCGAAGCTTTTTTAAAAGATTGCTCCTCAAGGGACTAGTCGTTTGTTATCGATTGCAAAATGGCAAAGATTTTGCAGCTGATGCTAGAGACGATTTGGAGTTCTACATTTATGCATTGATGATACCCGGCTTGAACTAATCGTATCTTATGTTAGGTATTGTACGGCAAACGTATCTAGATCGGTTACATTTTTTTTGTAATTTTTCAAGACTTCTTTTTAAACATATAATATGTTTAAAAAGAAGTCATGAAAAATTACAAAAAAAAATGTTAGTGACATACAAAACAATAAGAAGAGTAACTAATTAAACAAAATTAACATATTTATAACTCTCAGTATTATGAAAACTGGACACAAACCTGAACGTGATACAAAACCTGGGCTGTTCTAAAACCAACCAGGCCAGGCTAGGCAAGAGACCACTTTGTTGACAAAATTAAAAACAGTCAACAATAGCTAGTTAGAAATCTTTTGTAAGATGATATCATTTTCCAACCTTTGTTATGTGACTTCATTATCGCTAAAATTAAAATTTTGATACAAAACATGTAATGTCTATTATTTTTTATCGCCCATTTATATGACAGTAAGCCTGAGCTGAGACAGGTTTAAAAAATAATTCCAATTAACCAGTGCTTATTATAATAAGTATTGGTTAAATAAGATAGGAATGGGATTATACGTAGAACATAATTACAATATTATTACTTAGGCATACTATACACTACACAAGTTTTAATAACGGATACGGTATTCTTGATGTATAAATTACAAGCTACCCGGCAACGCGTTGCTGTGGCTGGAGAATTTGCAATTAAAATAAAATTTTAATTAACTATCATATCTCTCAAGTTGGATCAAACTGCACACATTGTGCTAAATTTCATTAAAATCGGTTCATTAGTTTTAGGAGTCTATAGTGAACAAACAACGTGACACGAAATATATACGAACTATGAACTATATATATTATATCTATACTTTCCACGAAAAAAACTATTTTATTTATTAATGAGGATTTTAAAAAGGATTGGATATATAGGATACATACATGTTTATAGGGTTTGCCACGGATGAGTGATGACCGTTTACAATTGTAAACGGGCGGCGTAATTACGCTAGGCCTTTCAGGTTAAAGCTCGAATAATGATTTAAAATTGTAATCTTAGTAAAGTACTGATGCTTTCTTATTTTATTAATTATTTGTAGTTCCTAAGGTGTTGATGAATATTGTAAAGTTAATAAAAGGGATAGGATATAATGAAAAGTTTTTGAGGCTGTGTAAAATACAAAAATACTTAATAATGTTTTTAAAGTTTTATTACCAATTCTACAGTCTTTATACTAGTTTTAAACGGATTGTGTTGGATATAAAATAGATATCAATGCAGATCAGTACATTTTTGATTACAGTAAAATGAGTTTGATATTTGCGTTCATTTATTACGGAGTCGTTATTTATAGCTATCGGTACAGTAACTACTAATTATTATACTTAGAGGGAGGTGTTTAGAAATTTGTGAGTATAAATATTTGTTTTGCACTATTTACACTGCTGAGACCGTTGAACATTTTTCTATAATACAATTTATTTTAATTACAACTAGCAGAGAAGTATATATACCTATTTTATTTAAATTTATTATACACAACATGCTTTAAAATGTACTCTAAATTTTAGTATATTACACTTATTTCTATGATAATGATCACATTAGAAATGTTACATACTTAATCGAACGTAACGTTTGAAGTTGAACACAGAACTTTAAAATGTCATTTATACTATCTTATAATATATGTTTTTTAAGAACATTTTCATGACAAACAACATGAAATTTTCAATGAAATAAATAAACACAATGCATAATGTTAAAGATTAAGAATAGTGTAGTCGTACAAAGACTTGTCTGAAGGGCACGTACATATATATTATATTGACAAGTAATTAATTGAAAGTCTAAAGACTTTTTGCATGGACGTAGAACATAGATTGAAAGAAAAAAAGTACCCTGATGACATGAAACTTTTTCGATTATCACACATTTCGTTATTGATAGCTCGTAGTTGTAATAATTCATTCCTGCCTGCCAAACTTTCTGAAGAGGCTTCTGAGGCGTCGATAAAGGTATGAGAGATTCTATTTTAGCGTGAGTGGCATGTTATTCATAAGGAAATCAATGGGAAAAAATCCAAGACCTCTTCTCCTCTCTATGCTCTTTACGTTTTGAAACTTGGACAAAATACACATGGGAAAAAATTATCGATTTTCAATCATGTTTGCATTGAACTTTCGTTTGATTTGTAATGGTATTTATATCCATATCCGTTGTTTGAACGTCTACGCCTGGAGTGTTGAAATTATCATACGAAATGTACTGAGGGGCTTGTTGAGCTCCAGCCTTAGCGATAACCTGACGTTTCTTTGTTTTAATGTAGCCTAAGGCAGAAACTAACACAACAAAAACAATAAACCCGATACAACAGCCCACAACCAGACTAAGTCTTCTTGTTAATATATCTGCAATATCCATGTAGGTATTAGAAAACGGACTGTCTATTTGGGCTCCAAGTATTTCTATTGTGCGAACACTAGTACATTTACTGCTTACAGAATCATTCATGTAGGGACGAAGGTGGTTATAAATTTGTTCATCCCCGTAAATGTTTATGCTTGAATTTTCAGGTGAGAGAGCTATTCGAGCGTCTGGTACCGAAGATCCTGGAGATGTCAACGTTCCGAAGTTACCGACTGCTATCACGCAAACTGTGTATCGGGATCCCGGTGTCAAATGTTTCAATCTAGTCGACCTGGCGGTAGCGTTGAGAATTTTGCCTCGTATCTGCGATAAAATAATCTCATCTTAGGCTCCTGTTTTAATAACTAATAATCGAGAATTGTATTGACTTCTGAAACTTTTCAAGTATATGTATCTGCTATGGTAAAAACGAAGATTTAAATGGATTCACAGCACAACCAAACATACACAGGCGAGAAACATAAATATTTTTTATGGTCCATTGAAGTGATACACAGCTTTTGTATTCAAATGTTTGTTGTAGCGGTTGCCGTGCACGTTTTATTCAGCATTTTACAAAAAATTATAAGCTTTTAGTTGCATACCGGTGAAATATTTGTCAAAAATCTGTAACTATATATAAAATTATACCCTTTTTATAGATACATTTTACTCACCGGTGTTGGATGATCTTCACTGAAATAAGCTACTTGATATGCATTCAAACCAGTTTGGTTGCGACTCTGCCAAGACACGACGATCGAATATGTTTGAATATCTTGTATTGCTATGCGAATTACAATTGGTATATCACAAAGTTTCTGTGAAGATAATTCGATGAAACTATAACCATGAAGATCTTCCGGATGCTCACATCGCAAATTACGACTGCCTTTGAATACTATTTTATAGTGGTCTTTCATCCATCGCCAAACCTCTTGAGTTTCACAATTACACGTCAATGGATTCTCTGAAATATTAGAACAAAACTTTATTATTCTTATAGCCATCAAAACAATAAATAAAAATAATTGACTTCGCCTTACCGTTAAAAAATATACTCTTTACTTGTGTTTCTAATGCTATAAGCATTTTCATTTGTATGATTTCGAAGTAATTTCGGCTCAAGTCGATAAATGTAATCTTATTCAAATTTCGAAATGCGTCTGCAGATATCGTTGATAACCAGTTGCCACTCAAATATAATTCTGTGAGGCTTTGAAGCGCTCGAAATACGTCTCTATGTATTCTAGTTATGTGATTGAACGAGATGTCTAACTTCTGTAGACTTTGTAAGTCTGATGTGAAATCTTCCAGTTCCCTTATTACGTTTTGAGATGAATTCAGCACGCGTGTGGAATACAATCCTTGAAGTCTTTCCCTCGGAATGTTTTCTAATTTATTTTGACTTAAATCAAGTATTTCTAAGCTGTGAAGCTTGGAAAATGCTCCCGGTGATAGACGTATTATGGCGTTCTGAGACAGTTTTAACCGTTTCAGTGACGGGAAATTTTCAAAATCTTTGCTGGTTATAATAGTTAAGTTCGTTTGCGTGACAACTAGTTCTTCTAGGACAGGAAACAACTTTGATGGATATGTTTGCAATAATTGAACTAAGGAATTTGATGACATATTTAGTGTTGTTAGTACGGGAAGAACTGATTCTGATAAGCCATTACTAGGTATATTTTTAAAAAGATTTTGTGATAAATCAATCTCCTTTAAACCTACAGAGTGTTGAAAAAAGTTCGGTGGAAGAACTGTCAACATGTTGTTGCATAAATTTAAGGTCACCAAATTTTTTAACGACGGGGAGTTAAATCCATTTAACATTGAAATGCGATTGTTACATAAATTGAGTGTTCTTAAATTCTGTAAACCAATAAACTTGAAAAAGTCAACACTGTGTAATTGATTGCTACATAAATCTAAGAATTCTAGTGAAGTTACATTAAACAGAGCGTGGTGTGGGAAATCGGTGAAATTGTTCCCTTTTAGATTAAGCTCTTGTAATATTGTTGTGTACGCAAATACATCTTTGTGTAAGTCTCGTAAGTTATTAAAAGCTAAATTAATTCTCAGTAGATTCTGATTTTTGATAAATGTCGTTGGTGGTAGTTGTGATATATTTGACAGTTCCAGCGACAAAGTTTGTAATGAAGGCAAGTGTGCAAAAGTCTTGTTTTCCAATAAGGTAAAGTTATTTTCTGATATTATTAACGATTTCAGCCCAGGTATCTGTATTTGAATAATATCTTCCCAAGTCAAGTCATTGTTATTCATATCCAAGTCACTTAAGTTTGGTAAACTTTTGAGAGAATCTATTTCGATGATTGCAATCGAGTTCTTATTGAGTCGGAGCTGTTTGATTGGCAAGGAAGAAATACCAAAATTAAATATAATAATATCATTTTGTGATAAGTCAAGAATTTTTAATTTAACTAAGTATTGAAATGTATCTTTGGCGACTTGATTTATATGATTATTTTGTAGATACAGCTCCTCTAATGTTACAAGTTTATAAAACGTCTCATTACTTAATTTTGTAAGCTTATTATTACTTAACTCTAAAAACTTTATTTTTTTCAAGTGCATAAAAGTTCTATTTTCTATATGTACAATACTATTATTTTTTAAATACAGCCTTTGTATATTTAACAAATCATTAAAAAGGTTAGAGTTTAATAACTTAATATTATTTTGGCTAAGCCACATTATTTGCACATTCACTTGCCCTCTTAGAGAGGTATTTTTCAACATTGATAAATAATTTACACCAAGTTGGATTGAAACCAAGGATGAATTTCTATTAGGAAATACATCACCAATCGTAGATAATCGATTACCTTGCAAATTTATGTGTTGAAGACTTTTAAGAGTAATAAATGCATGAGAATCTATTGTCTGAACGACATTATTCTGCAAATGCAATTCTAAAAGGCCTGGTAAAGGACTAAAAACATTTCTTTTAATTTGACTTAACTTATTATTTTGCAACCGTATTTCTTTTAACTCATCAAGTTTTTCAAAAATTAATTCGTCTAATTCGTTAATTTCATTATTATCTAAGCTTAGAGTTACTAGTTTACGATTCGTTTGAAATACATTCCGAGGAAGTTTCTTTAAATAGTTTGTTCCCATATGGAGTTGCGTTAAATTTTTTAGAGTTGCAAAACAATTTGCATATAATTTTTGAATAGCATTGTGTTCTAAATTTAGAACAGTTAACCCATAGGCGTTCTCAAATGCGTCATCTGATATCTCAAGTACATTATTTTCAGCCAGAAATATTTCCGAGAGTTTGTGTAGATTTGAAAACACACCGTTGATATGATGGAGATGGTTATGACTTAAGTCTATTGTGCGAATATTATGATTCTTTTGAAATACGGTTTTTGCTAACATCTTAATTTTATTCCGACTTAAATCCACAGTCTCTAAACTTTCTAAAGAATAAAAAGCTTCTTCATCTATTTGCTGTATTTGATTACTAAAAAATGTTAACGTTTTTATTTTAGGCATACAACTAAACCAGCGTTTTTCAATTTTCATAAAGGAATTCGAATTTAGATCTAACGTTAACAAATTGGAAACTGTAGCATTTGTATCCTCTGGTATTGAATTTATTTTATTCCATGCCAGTCTCAAGTTACTAAGTTTATTTAATTTTCCCAAAGACTTCAAAGGGAAAATATTAAGAAAATTTTCACTTATATCCAGTTCAGTCAAAGATTCTTCTAAGCTTAAAAATGCATTTTCAGATATATTGGCAATTTTATTTCCTTTTAAATTGATTTTCTTCAGCTTAAGATTTCTGAAAATATTTGCTTGAACATCTTTGATGTCGTTGAGCTGTAAATCAAGTGCCTCGATGTTGTATAGCTCCAAGAATGATTCATGTGGAATTTTGTTTAATTTACTGGAAATTATGCTCAAAGATCCTAACGAGTCACGTAGCGATGTAAAAGCATTAGAGCTTATTTTATATATGCCTGACTGTGAAATCTGTAAATTTATTATCTTTATTTTTGAGGGAAATATGTCAGGCTTCAGTTCTGTTGTTGAGCTTTCTAAATCATATATTGATAATGATTGGATGGTTCCTCTTATCTTGGACAGCACATTTTTTACGACGCCAGGGGTCGCGCTGGGGCATTCCAAAAACAACCCTGTAAAAAATACATCCTTTAAGTGCATTTTTATCAACTTTAAAGGCTTTCTTAAGTAAGGTCTGTCGCTTACCTTCTTTAAAATTATAGCACGGACAAATTGGGTTCTCTGCTAGGCTTGGACATTGAGATTGCTCTTCTCCTTGTAGAATTTGGATATCAATGATGATGAGAAATGCATATACGCCGCATTTCAGGCGAGAGAGAAGAGTGATAATGCCCATGTTGTTGCGACGTCATTTCAATAGCATTGTGCATTCGTAGTTCACATTATACCATATTGTTATATTGTTCTAAAAAAAAGACACATTAGGTAAGATAGTTAATTACAGAGTAAGATAAGTTATTCATGCGATATAATAATTAAGTCACTTTGCAATTATTTTAAATTATTCACTGTTCCGTTTCTGTAAATAAAAGATGTTAAATCAGATATAAAATATAATTAAGATCGCCGCGCCCGTTGCTGTATCTTTAATCTGCTATTCATTTATTTGATTAATAGTGTCTCGAGAAAAAGATAAGCAACAATTCAATTACGGAATTAAACAGTAATGAGTTTTTTGGAATGTGTAATTCATATTTGCCTTTCCAGTGAGTAAATATATCTTGGGTACAAGAAACAAAATGAAACAAGTGACAAAAAAAATTTTTTTTTCGTCTTTTGTGAAACATAATATGTATACTACTTTATATCCTTCTTTCTTTATTATCCTTTACAAAGGTGTAAAAAAAACTTAAAAATAGAAGTCTCAATTTTGAACCAAGATGGGCACAGCATATTCATAAAATAATAATTAATTTAAACAAATTTTCTCTAATCTAACCTAATATAAATATTTACAGAAAAGAAAATACCTAGATATTTAGACATTATTAAAAATAAAATTAACTGCTAACGATATTATAATATTATATTATAGTATTATAATATGTGTATGTATTTATGTATACAGACAAATATTTAAATCTATGTTTATGTAAATTAAAACCTGTCATTTGAGTACTCATCTATGCTATAATAACTTTGATTTATTTCCTAAATTATTATCTATATAGAGAAACTATTCATTTCATATAATTATATGAAATGAATAGTGTTGACACTACGAATTCGTAGTCTAATCGTTGAAAATTTGTAAAACAAAGTAGCAACGCAAATACTGTCTAAAACTCTGAAAGGGACTAAATTAAAAATCGATTAGTTGCTTTAACGTTTATTTTAGTCAAAGCGTCCCTGTGGTGTACTGCGAAAAATAATAAAGAATGAAATTACCTTGCCAGCTTAACTTTTCTCAAAGCCAATCCCACGCCAATAACTTTGGCGAAAGAAAGTATATTATGGCTACGGTTTTTATAATTTAACTAGCCTTTGTCTCGACTCCATAGCTGAAGGCGGAAAGTATGCTCTGTTGTACTCTGACCGTGTCAAACTTATTCAAAATTGGGTAAGTCATCAAAAAAAATTTGTTCATATACAATTCTGAAAAAAAAAATACGTTTAATATCAGAATTTTCACATGCAAAATTTGCTTTCCGGAGAAAATTATGATATATTATGTGTATCAGTTTAGATATATAACGCTCAAACTTGTTTTATCATTTCCAATCTTTATAATTATCTTTTAAAACAGCATCACCGACTTCAATGTGCTTTTTAGTGGAAAGTAGATGTACTTTATTTAAATATTATACGGGTAGGCCAACTAAATGCACTGCTCCAATGAGACCGCGAGATTTCGGAGTAAACGAAAATATCATCAATATATACAATTTTTAGATATTTGTTGATTTTTCAAAAACCGGTCGATTTATTTCGATAAAATTTAAATGGAACCTGAAAAGTATACCCTTTGAAATAAAAAAAGAACTTTCCAAATTGGTTCAGGCGTATTCGAGTAATCGGTGAACATACATAAAAAGAAAAGATTCCGATGAATTGAGAACCTCTTCCTTTTTTGAAGTTGGTTAAAAATTTTAATTCGAACTGATTATTAATACATGTTGTTTTAACACTAAAACTTCGTGGTAATAAGCTCAAAGATTGTAGTGAGTAAGAAAGGAAGTATAAGGTGATCTCATCGCAATATTTTGTAAGTTTAAATAAAATTTAATTATATTCGTGTATAAGAATAAGATAGTAGGCAGTCATAGGAATGACTGCAAATACCTATGTATAGTTTTAATGACTACTATTATGACTTTTTAAACCATATTAAATGCTGTATTCTGTAATGTTATGATTTTAGAACTAATCAAATTTTCTCCTATATCAGCACTTTACAACAAAACTACCCATGTTTTCATCTATTTACTATCGTATTGGCTATATATATATCGTATTAGCTCGTCGTATTAGCTATATTGCTTTTAGCGATAAGGTCGCCCTTTGTACATACTCACAAGATGTAAAAAATATTTTGATGTACAATAAAATTTATTCTATTCTATTCTAAAGTATTCACGTAGGATCATTTTTTTAATGAACTATTTAATATTTTACGATTAAAATATAACATTTAATAAAGATCATTGCGGTCAAGATCCCTAATCAAAACTGTACTCATTTATTTTCCAAGCATATATTGTATAACTAGCTGTGCCCGCGACTTCGTTCGCGTTTTTTTCGGAAAACAGCAATTTGTCGCTTATTGCCTCTTTCTTCAGGCAGGATTGTTTATACTGTATTGGCGGTGAACCAACCTGGAGCGTACAAAAAAGGTTGATTTGGTTGCTTACACGTGAAATATCGTCATTTGTTGTTCGTGTGGAAGCTCACCTCACCGGGCTATTGGTGAGGCCGTATATCAGGCTTAAACCAACTAAAACCATACGGTGTGCCTCACAGCACCGTTTATGAGTTGACCGACGGTACGGCAACTGGGCGATGTCCAGACACCCTTTTAACGGGAGACTCTGTTTCGGGTGAAGAACATAAAACTCGTCTCATACACTCACGGCCACTCTTAGCATACGCATGAGAGCGCGAGTAAAGAGGTTACACCTGGAAGTTTTTCTACCGAATCCACACCGTCACCTTCTCCTTGCGCGAGATGTTTTCCTCATAAAATCGTCATAAAAGAATTGTGACGACCTAACATCTCGATTCATCCGACCAATTGGGAGACTTTTGCTGTAGTCAGTCAGTCCGTGCCGCTTCCTAGAAACTATGGGCCCCATCGGTATACCTAACAGATAAATGTTTGCTTCTGAGCTTTGTTTAGTCACGGTGTAACATAAGATTTCACACTACTGTAACCGAACGGAAAATAAATGGTCTGAAAGTGTTGTGGCGACTTCCACATACAAGAACAAGAAACATCTACAACCTACTAATCCTGCATCGCGCTATGAGAGTTCTCGCGCCGATTAGTATATATACAACTTCTCAACATCGACCGTTGGGCCGCGGCCCGCCAGGCATGATCACCTCGCCTGGTCGGAGGATCCTCCCTTTGTGTTGGAGGGACATACCACCCGTACCTCCACAGTGTAAAAAAATTCACCGGTTACATGACAATATGTCAGCTTAGATGAAATTTTTTGGCGATAGTGTCTGCCATGCATTTAGTATAGTAAAATACTGTAATACTCACAAACTTCATCAAACTAACAACTAAGTCATAGATGCTTTAAATACAAATTCTATTCTATTCTAATGTAATCATGTTTACGGGAATCAACGCGATCACGTATTTAAAAGGTATGACATACTTTTGCTTTGCCGTGGTCGTGGCCGTGATCACAGGCCTGTAGGACGTAGGTACTGTAATACTTTTTAAATACGGGTTCGCGTTAATTCCTGTCAACATAATTATATTATCATGGAACGCAAAAGTTTAAAAGTTTGGATCTTCCTTTTCTATAACTCTATTTATAAATATATGTATATTTACTGGACTGGCCTGATGGTCTAGTGGTTAGTGACCCTGACTGCTGAGCCAGAGGTCGTGGGATTTCCACCCAGGACGATTTATTCTGTGTCTGGGTGTAATATATTTATAATATGTATGTATTTAGAAATATATAAGTATGTTTATCAGCAGTCTGGTTACCATTGTACAGGATCTGCGTAGTTTAGTATCAGATGGCCGTGTATGAGGTGTGTAAAGTTGTTATTATAATAAATGCCCTGAAACATATTTATGAATTTAATGGCTGCGAGAGGCAAAATAGCTCGTTGGCATAGCCAAGAACCAGCTATCGATTACTCTGGGATCACCAAGCAAAGAAAAAAAAACTTCTGCTGCTTCAGCAATCACCACAGAAAAGCACATTCACCTATGATATCATACGATTGAAAATATACATTCACTCGAAATCCTTCAAACAGACATGACTATTTGCAGGTAAAATCTAATATAACTAATAATATTTTTTTAAGTCACAGGTATAAATCGATTCCTTGTACTCTAAATATTTATAAGTTAATTAAATTAAGTAGTTATATAAAAAATATAAAAAAAAAAAATTAAACCGACGCGACGAAAAGAACTAAAACGCAAAAAATAAATAAACCTTTTAAGTCTTAAGTATTAAGCTTATTTAAAATGTTTATTTATATTTTGCATTTTAGTTTTTTCTTCGGTTTAATTTTTTGTTAAAAAGATTTTTATGTTTTAAAAAGATTTTTATGTATTATTATTTATGATTTTTTTTTCATTATCAGCTCAGCTAAATGATGTGATGATTTCTAAACGCAAGTACCTGATAAAGTAATCAAAAGTAAACAGAAACACTATTCGTTTCTACAATTTTCGAGAGTTTCTCTCAATTTTATCAGAATTCCATCATCAGATCCTGACTTAAGCCCGCAAATTGCTGTGAATGTAAAGCGAGTTTGACTATACAAATGCCTTGGAGCTGCCATGAAAGAAAAATTGGATTCTGATAAGAAATGAAGACACACATCTAAGCCCAAGCTTGTTTTAATAGAATGACGATAGTACTGTGTTTTGGAGTATTTCATAGAGCTCATAGAAACTATTGTTGCTTATAGCCATGTAACTTGCCTTGATCCAAAATCTGGATAGCGGAAGGTGACAAAAGGTGTTTGAAAGCTGTAAAATGTTGTATTAGGTATAGACAAAGAGACTTAAAGCATCAATAGGATCACAAAAATTTACAAGTGAGAAGGCCAAGACTATGTACTGTTAACTCTGCCGTGTTTGTATATTTTAGTATAATGAGTTGCTTCGGTGAGTACCTGAATCGGATTGGACGCGAGGAGAGGGCACAATGCCAGCACTGCGCAGCCGACTGTGAGGTCCTGGTCAAAAAAATCGGACAAGACCTGTCCCCGCCAGCAATCATTGCTGCCATGCTGGCGCGTGAGGAGGGCTGGGGCGCAGTGGTTTCTTTCTGTGAAGCTTTAATGCTTTAGAATGAGACCGTTGAACGGGATCGGGAGAGGGCCGATCCCGAGCGTAGAGGACGTCGGCGGCGGTATCAGCCGTCGACGGGGCCGCAGGCTGCCAGAGAGTGGGGACCTCTGGTGGCAGATTAATTGCTCCGGTAGGCAATAGGATGGCGGCAACATACATTGACAACATACATTGATTAGGCAGATAGGCGTGGGGAAGCCTGCTTTCCCCAGGATAGGGCCTGGATACGCGCGGCGTCGATCCGGGGGGAACCTGAAACAACATGGTCCGGGTCCTCCCCAGAGTAGGGCGCCTGAGACCGGCTGTCAGGGTGGTTTTTAGTGGGAAACACTAAACTCCTCCTACTCCTGGCTTTTCACCCCGTCAACAAAAAAAAAAAAAAAGGTCATGCCATCCACGCGTTTTAGTTGCTTCAAAATATGTATGTAAGTATATAATGAATACAAAAATTTAATGCAAGAGATGACAATTAAGTTTGAAAGGTCTCGAGAGTAGCTCCCGCCCCTTCCTTCCAATACGCTTGTTGACACGAATTTATTATTACCTACAGAAACGTATTTGTGAACTGCATAATCTTCGAGACTTTGTTATACAAATATATACATTAGTATTAGAAATTAAAAACTTTTATTGCTTACTTACTGTTTGAATTTTATTCCTCTTAAGTTATTTGTTGATACGAAATTACCTATTTACCTAGGGAACGAGTTTGCAAACTCCGAATCAAGAAATAGTTTCCGAGAGTTTGTGTCATACAAAACGGGTCATTAAATCCAATAACTTGGAGCATGGTTATTATATGTGCGACGTTATATAAGGAAAAAAACATCGTGTGTCAGCTATTTACATTAAAACTAGAGATCGCGTGGCGGTCAAATTTCGACCATGGTTTTTTCATTGACCAGTATAACTTGAGATGTCATTGTATAGGCTTACTTACCATGACAGGTTTATTATATATATTTTATCACGTACTTTTTAAAGTTGTAAGACATATTGTTGAAAATTTTTAGCTTTCTGCACTTCTTCTATATATATATATATATAAACTGTAAATATTCCAAAATTCACGTTACTATGTTTGCGAAATTTTTCTTAAAAAAGGGTACTAAGAATTCTCTTCGCGTATTAATATAATGATGATATGCTTTTTAAATCAGACTCAAATCAGAGCAAAATTGCCTCCGGTCGTGTTCCTGTGGTGAGAAATATATCCAAAGCTGTGTAAGGAGAATGCTGTAATGTCAAAGAGGTAACTATATGTTTCCTGTTTGCGGTGCCAGTGTAGGAACCCTTTAAATTATTGTTATTGTTGTCTTGGTGCTTTAGCATCTCTAGGCTACGGTAACTGCGTTATGTATAGCGGGTAATTTACTTCTGCTTTGAGGTTTAAGCACTTCTCGTTTCGTCTCATTTATATTTTAAGTTACCATAGCTTACGACAATTGGCATAAAGAAAATAATAGTATTTTAAATTCATGCAAAGACATAACAACTTGTTTTAAATAATTAAGTTATTCTTATTAGTCCAATGGCTTGATATCTATTCATAGAATATTTTACTGAATACTGTACTTCTGAATTAAATTGGTATAATCCCTCAACAGTTTTATCGCTAAATGAAAAGTCATATAGAATTGTAGGTACCTACTGTTCACTCTTCATTTGCTATCTATTCTATTTTACTATGGAATGCA